>OY754337.1:5782532-7080070 GCA_963573305.1 Pyrrhosoma nymphula
TCTATATGCATGCTGGTAATTCTAAGGCATTTGGACAGGAATTGACCTTAGACCTCGCAGGTTTCAATTAAAATTTCAAGCAATGTTCGCATTGCAGAATAAGAAATAGGACATCGAGCGTTTTGCGAAAATCGGAAAATCAGCTCAATATTTCGCTTTCGTTCTCAAATATATTTTAGGAAAGGACTAAGGTAAAAACTGTTGTATGTACATAACTTACTTATGATCTTAATTCCATTAATAATTGGTATTTTCCTTGAAAAATCATGATATATATGTGTATATATTTTTTTTCTTTTAATAGTTAGTCTAATATCGACCATTGAAACTATTTCTTCGTCATTATCCTGATCAACGTCCGCTTGCATTTCAAAGACTTCAGAATCTTCATCAGGGGGCTGCAAAATCATTAGTACTGCCTTTGGTAGGTTCCCAAGCCTTTCTTTTGGGTGTTTTATGCAAGCTACATATTAAAGAATCCGATGAAAGGAGAAACATAGTCAGCAAGTCTTCGTTGCAGACTTTTCTAGAAAGTTTTCGAGTGTTGGACTCTCTGCATCGTCTGCAGTATTTGTTTCGAGCCTCTCGTGCTTATTCTGGAAAATTTTACTATTGGAAGAGGAGCAGCTTTAATTATTTCAGATCCATGAATCAGCATTTTATGTAAGGAGGCTGGCATATTATCAAAACATAACAGCAACTTTTTGACTAACATAATAAAAAAATTGATCCTTCTTCTTACGATCACTGCAGTCGTCTGCATTGCAGTGCAGTGCAGTCTTAAGTTCACTGCATGCTTGACCAACTCTTTTACACGATGAGAAACAGATCTCTCTGATTCATATCTACATTAGTCACAAATCGATAAATACCTTATTAAGAGCGTTTTAAGATATTTTCAGTGTCTAAAACCCATATTTTTTAAATTTAATTTAATGTAATTACAAAACGTTACAAGTAGGCAATCCCCTGGTGGTAACATTAACATAAACATAATAAAATACGCATGAAGTTTTCAAAACACTTCCAAATAAACCATTACAGAATCGAGGCACACTTATTTTTAAAAATGTTAACGTTAGCGGGAAAGATCTCAAAAATTACTTCAGGTAACTCATTCCACTCCATTATTCCTCGATTTAAGAAAGATTGCTTCAAGATATCCGTGTTCTGCTTTCTACATTTAATTTTGTACCTGTGTTCATTTCTTCATATGTAGCAGGGTGAGTCTAGCCTTTGATTTATTTCCTCCCAAGCCCGTTCTTTTGTAATTGCTTTGTATATCACACACACACCTGTTTATGGTTCTCCTTAATTTCAAAGGTTTCCAACCCAGATATACCCCAGCATGGCTGTGACACTGTCACGCCTTTCGTGCCTGCCTAAAACATACCTGCCTGCCTTCCTTTGTACTTTCTACAGCTTGAAAATATCTGTTTTTGTATGAGGATCCCACACTACAGTTGCATAGTCTATTACCGGACGAACCATAGTCCTGTAGGCCATTTCTTTGGTTTTTTTTATTACTCTCCTTAATATTTCTCATCACCCAATGCAGAGATTTAAAAGATTTTCTTACAACCTTATCGATGTGTATTCCCCAATCGAATTTTGACGTAAAATTAACACCCAGGTATTTACAATCGTTGTCAGGCTAATCTAGGTGGCAGAATTACAAATTTCAAGACCTCTTATGACTTGTAAAATTGTAATTAACTTATTTCCATTTATTTTTGACATAAAATGTGCTCATATATATTTTTTGAAATCGTTTCTTTCCACTAATATCACAACATTAAAATTTTAGCGTGCCCTTCGACGTATTATGTGACCCGCATATCTGTTTCCACATTTTTACCTCTCATTTCCTTCCGTTACGACCTTAGGCTCCAAATTACCCTTAATAGGTTTCTTGATGTCTTAAACATAGTACGTACATAATCCCTAAGACGTTGCAAACAAACGAAACAAACGTACATAATCCCTAAGACGTTGCAAGCATTTATTAATGCTTAAGGGTACGGAGGGTCTTGACCAGCTTTTTTCGATTTTAGCCCACTGTGTGACGGCGATAGAAGAAACAACTCTGCAATTCCAAATTTTAATTGATTTATTGAATTTAAAAAAAAAACACACGACCGGCTTCTTCGCAGAGCAGCATCTTCATCTTACACTGTGCGACGGTCGTATGACCACGAGTGTGACCAAGTATAGTAGGCGTATCGGGAATGTCGCGATGGCAACCAAGTAGGTCGATATCGGGAACTACGACGACATATGGAACACGAAAGTCCCTCCCTCACCTTCCAACTCTCCTTTTCCACTGATTGTGAGAAACCCGACACAGTCGTCGCAACTGCGACCCCCAGTTGAAGGCTGAGTGGGCGTATTCTTTCCGAAAAGAGAATATCAAGAAACAATATACTCCTCATCTTTTATATCTCACTTTTCAGAGTCAATCACAAAGGGATTTCTGCCCAGGAGTATCTTCCTGCAACCCCCCTCCAAGGGGTTAGATGGAAGAAGGGACTTTTAAAGTCTCAACCTCGCCCCAATAAAGACGTTTATCTATCTATCTATCAATCTATCTATCCTACTCATTCGAATCCATCAGACTTCCTATTGCGACGGAGCCAAAACCGTCCGCGGGTATCCCATAGAAGCAAGGATCCCACTCTGCTCTGACCACCACGGAAAAGGTGCTTCACACATTTCATTTTACATTTTCTGAAAACATTTCTAAACTACCTCCTACCCATGGACTAAAACAATATATTTAGAATATATAACACTGGTTTACAAAATGAAACTTTTTTTCTGTCACACGAAGGAGAATACCCGATTCTAAGAGGACTTTTTACGCTGATTTCAAAAATGCAAGTGTTTTTTACTCATCAGCCTTAGTTTTCACGAGACGCCCAGGAAAACCCAAAAAGTCCCGGATTATCCAATTTATATTAATAGTTTAAAAAAAACATAAACTGCTCCCATCCTAATTATCGTGCAACAATGAATCTAAAATTTAAGATGCTGACCATGATTTAAGCTTTGAAATCCGATGCAGTTTTATCCCTCCATGCAGGGTCAAGGCCGGAGGCCCGGGGGACAGAAATAAACCCTTTTTCATAAAAGTGGAGTTAGTGTCTGTGTCACCGCCACAGACTACGCACGCGTTGCCTTTGAAATACTATTTATAGGAAAGGCATGTCATTTTGCTTTGTCGACGCGCTTCTTGTCACGATTTGCTTGCCGACACCTCCTGACCTAATTTGGCCACCGCGCAACCCTTGGAGGACAACAGAGGACAAGAGAGACCTGGGGAACTTCATCATCGAATATTGCACCCTTTTTAACTCAAGATTCAATGCGTTTGTTGTCACGATTTGATTGGCTACACCCCGTGACCTTTGACCCCCGCGTAACCATTGGAGATGAGAGAATTCCAGGAGAGACCTTACCATCGACTTGGGCACCCTTTAAAACCTATGATTTGAGACGTTTGCTTGCTGCCATATCGTGACCTTTGAGCCCTACGTAACCCTTGGGAGGTCAAGGGAATACAAGAGGGATCTTAGGACCTTACCAAAGACTTTGACACCCTTATAAACCTATCATTCGACACTTATGTAGCCACAGTTCACTTTTTGTCACCCCGTGTGACCTTGACTGTGCCCTTACAGTGGACACGGCGGGATTTTCGAAAACGAGAGTGGTCCCAAATCGTATTCCTCGTATACCCTTGTTTTAAATTTTCGCAAAAAATTCTGACTTCTTTGTGTCTCGAATGTTTTGACATTGAAAGCCCATTTTAACAATATTTGGATTGGATCCCTATTCTGGAGTGAAAAGGTCAAATTTCTAAAAATTTCACTTACAGGCGATTTTTATTTTATTAGATTTTATGATCATTATAAAAAGAGGATGTAGATATTTTGCGAATTTGAGAGCCTATATTTTCCGATGTCGTAATCCTGTAATGATTCTGTTAATTATCATGTGGACATAAATCAGCCACTCCATGATTTATAGACTAATACAGACATTCCAATGTTAGGGTTTGATGTTAACATAGGGCTAACAACGATTATCACCACAGCTAACAGGAACGGTTTTGATACCAAATATACATCCGAAAAGTAGTCCGTCCGTTTTCATTTTAAATGAAGCAGTAGGTAAACCTATTCACACAACTTTGCTGAAAATGTTTCTTGCCAATTGCAGAAAATTATGTCCAACGGAAAGTCTCGAGTTTCCTTAATACAACCCTTTAAGAATTAAGAAAATTCTTATTCACTCAAAATAAAAATATAACTAATCATAAAAAAGTGGTTTGTATAAAATTGTGTGTGATCAGTGTGCTGTACGATACATCGGCCAAACTGATGGTCACGGTAATAAAACAAAGTGTGAATGAACCGTGAACGTGTGAATGGTATGCTTCCCTAGTAATAAGGCACGCATATTGGAAAATATTTTCTATGCTCCATGTAACAAGGATACGTCCCGTTTTGCCAAGCACTTGTCCAATAATTTTTGTAATTTTGACGCCGTAGCCCGAAATTTTTTGCCCTATGGATAAAGGGCAAGAAATTGACATTGATGAAAAGCTGGAGATTTCTTATAGAAGTAATGCTCAACTCACGGATATTAGAATATTTCTATACTCATTGGCTCAACTCTATCATGGTGATGTCATTCTCCTCTCCTAAACCTTAAGACTTCCCATGACATAAGAATTACGATATTCACTCGTCCCATAGTGTGGCCGCCAAAAATTCTCCATTAATTTCCAATCTATTCTTGATTTGTTTGGTGATACGTGATTAGTCAACCAACCTTTCCCTTATAAGCGGAGAGAGATCATCACAATCGGCCTGGACGGGGGAGTTTTTTGTTTCCCCGGGTGGCAATTTCTCCATTATTCTATCGCCGTGTTTAGCGGCAGTCATGAACAACTTAAAATGTGGCCTAGCAAGGGAAAAAGTGCCGGTATCTATGTATTGGATGCAACCACCTGGTTTGTGGCTTAACCTTGAAGTCCGTCAGCGGACTCATGCGTTGCCATCTTACTTACAAGACTTGTTAGATGGACCACAAGGGCTTCACATCAATAGTCCCCATGTATCCCCCTTAAATTGCCACTGGTATTATATAGGAGGCCTTGGGTACCGCGTTGTGGTCTGCAGGGACCGGCAAGTCAATGGTCCGATTTCCTATGTCCATATCTTCAACTTCATAAATGTTCATAATGAATAAAAAACACTCAGTAATCTTCCACAGATTTATTTCTATGGACGCTAAGTTTTTATTATTATTATTTATTTGTTCTTCATCACATTGTCATTGAATGAAGTTTGTTTAAAATTGACGCATTTGAAATTGCCAAAGGTTGGATGAAGACTAGGCGCCACTGCTAAGCAAACGAATTACCAAATCTCTTAAAGTCACAAGAGATTGAAGCCGCGCTGTGAGTCAGTACATAGTTGCCATCACAGTTACAGGCATTAAAACCATGCCTCAAAGAGTAGTCTCGCAGAAGGACTGGGAGTGTTCTTGGCAGACAGTCTTTGAGAGGCAGGTCGCTTTTGGCACTGGTTTCGCCATACCCCTTGTGTAGGAGAAGGGTCGCCGGATTCGGGGTTGGCATTTATCGCCGTCGCCCCTGGATACGCTCGGGTGTCGCCTGCGTATTCATAAAAGCGCAAGTACCACATTGGGATGGGACTGCTGTTTTTTGCTGCTGATGCAAGGGCGGTGGGGGGGGGGAGTTTGCAACGGAGCCCTCCTCGTTGGTCGCTTTCAATCTTCTTAATATTCTCTTGGGTGCTACTAGCCCTGGGTGCTAACCCTGGGTGCCAGAAGAGGGTAAGACAGGCCGCCCGCTTGACCCATGTAGACTTCGAGACACTCGTCCGAGTGTCCTTCCCGTCGCTTTTCTTTTGGTTCTTGTTTTTACCGAAGATGGCGCGCGAGATGTGGGCGCCGAGGAGGAGCCGTCCACGTATAAACTACGTCCGTAGATGCGACAGACTGCAGAGGAGAGAGATGGATATGCGACAACTCCACCATTTCGCACTTTTAGGCGTTTAGCGCCGTAACATTGTTGGCGCACCAGACGTCTAATGTTGTTGCGGACAGGTCGTCCCGCAGTTCAGCAATATCCTGCTGACTCTCGATCTTTTTGTGGAAAGTGCACTGTCTTCGTGCGCACTGCAATAGAGTGGATTGTTTTATGACGTCCGACGTGTCGTCCACAAAGATGTCAAAAAGCAGCGGCCGGAGAACACTCCCTTGGAGAACGCCACTCGGGACAGGGGCCGGACTGGACACCATTCTATAGGTCGCATTGGTTTCTCCCGGCCAAGAAGCACTCGAACCAGCTCAGCAATTTGCCCCTTAGAACTTAGGACGCTTAGTCGAGCCTAGAAAGCAGCCTCGGCAGGTGCGGAACAGCACCTGTGGGGAAGCCTCGCTCCGCAGTCCAAAAAAGGCCTTCGATTGGATGTGCTCCACTATAGCGCCCCCGAACAGAGAGTTTCGCATGAGGCCCCCGGAAGCCGGTTCGTAGGAATTCCTCTCCAAATATTGTGATCTTTTATTCAGGACAGATTTTTCCAAAACGTGTCGCCCACGATGCTAATTGGCCGGTACTTAATTATTCACATTCTCGCCTTCTTTGAAGATGGGGGTGGGAGATGGCATTTTTCCTATATTGCGGCAGTTCGTAGTTTCTTCATAACGTGGGCGAGACTAGAGGAGACAGCGAGCGCACTGTTTTTCAAAACAGCTGCCGCCCGAATGCAATCAGGGCCAGCCGCCCCTGGACATTTTTGCTGCGATAATAACTGGATGACGTCATCATTTGATATTTCCAACTATTGTGTGAAAATTATTGATTCTGTTTTAGTTGTTTAATTTTTCTCAATAATTGCACATTTCTGCTGCATTGGAATTGCTCATTAAAAATGTAGTAGTGGCTAAGTAATTATTGTGTGTACTATACATTGTTTCTAGTTGCTACGCGTTCCCACGAAAAAAAATCAGCTACTTCTTCCTTGTTAGACCCCACTTGGAATATGCTGCCTGTATTTGGGATTTGTAATAAGCTTAAAAAACCGAGTTAGAACGCTTGAAGCGAAGATCGGCATGATACTTAAAAGGCCGTTATGATAATCTCGTTATAGTCACTGACCTCTTGCAGCAACTGGGATGGGAATTAATTTAAGACCGACGATTAAATTTTAGACTTAATCTATTATGTACCTAAGTTCCAGACCAATTTATTCTCTGACGACGTTAATAATATTTTACGAAATCCGACATACTACGGTAGATCAAATAATGAGAATAAAATTAGGAAACTAGACTGCAGAACGGACATATTTAAAATGTGATTTTTCCTTAGAAAAGATAAGAGTTCATAACAGCAGCCAATGAGACTTTTAACTAGGTTTATCGATAGGTAGTGAGTTGATTTTCCCCATAATTAACTATTATGCTTATATGCTACTACTAGTAGGTACTAACTGCACGCTTTTAGTATGACTCGGTTCATTTATGTAGTATAAAAATACAGTAATGAATATAGTTTCTCTAAAATTGGCAGCTTCCTAAAACAGCAGCGGAATGTTTTCTTAGTACCGCATATAAAATCTTTATATATTAAAAGTCAGCCTGCGTATGTTTGTGCACGCAAAGCTCGTCAAGTATTCATCCGATTGCGATGAAATTTTGGTGAACTGTTGTGCGCGCACCAAAGAAGGTTTCCGAAAAATAAAAATAGCAAATATTTGGGGTTGTTTTTACCCCAATATTGTTAACATTTACTTCCATGAGAAAAGCATTTAATTCGGTGCAGGTGTGTTTCTTCATTTGCTTTTTCTTAAATTACTTGCACTCAAGATATATTGGATGGAAATATTTGTAACATAGAACGCATACAATAATGCAGGATTTTATTCTTTCATTCAATTTTCTTATACGCTTCGTTTTTGTCCAAGTATTGTGTTTTTATCTCTAAATTCATCAATTTTTCTTCCTTTTCAACAATAGAAATTTCCTTGGCAACCAGGCGTGAATGTCCATTTAATGGCGATTTCTTGGATGGCCATTCACACCTGCAACATTTAAAGGTCAGGTTTAGTCACTAATTTGATAGTTGCAGTCAAACGACAAGAGTTCCCCGTTCGCCTTGCCCTGGAATAAATTTTTTCATCTTTAATTTAATACACAAAAAATCATTGTCTGTCATTTGTTTTTTGCATTCAAATGTGTCTGCTTTGTATGTGTGTGACTACTTAGAAAGAAAAAAGGCCTTGCAACGCATACCGGGCACAGCTTATAGTATTCAATTAAATAATTTACGAAAGACTTGAAACTATCTCTGGTAATATATTTTCGGTAGATCAAGCTTCCGAAAAGGAAGATCTTGTACAGGCGATGATTTTTACATTGAAATATTTAATACATAAACGAAGCGAATATAACCTAGAGACTCACCTAGCTTTCGTAGATTACGAAAAAGATTTTTCCCGAATTATCAGAAACAAGGATGGGTTAATATTGGAAAAAAAGGATATTCTAAACATCCGATTGAAATAAATTAGTCTTTATCAAAATATCAAAATTATTATTGATACCAATCAAAATATTAGCAACGGAAATTTTCACTAACAAGGGTGTTATTCAAAGATGCAGGAAGTCACCAACATTTTTTTATATCTATATAGATGAGCTTATGGCGAAATGAAAGGACGAACCACACACAGAGCTCTGGGCATCAAATTCGGACCCTCAAGAGTAAGTATGTACTTATAAACACAATGTTATTCATCTGATGACGTTGTTAAACACGATCCATTTGCATTCATTTGAGTATTCTACTCGATTGTTAGGTTTTTGGACCGTCCTCATCGACCTAAGTCCGGTCGTAAGTGCTGGTAAGTAAGTGCTGGTAAGTAAGTGCTGTAAGTAAGTGCTGGCGACAAAAGATAATGAAATGCAAGAAGATATAAAGCTATAGGATTGCAGCAGGCAATAGGGCTTATCGAGCTTTGTTGAAGGTGCTCAAGACACGGAACCTCAGTCGGAACTTGAAAACGAAGGTTTATCGAACAGTGATTAGATCTGTGGTTATGTATGGCTCAGAAACATGGACCATGACTACTGCAGAAGAAGAGCTACTAAAACGATGGGAAAGGAAAGTGCTAAGAAAGATTTTTGGTGCAGTGAAGGAAGACGGACAGTGGAGAATACGGAGGAATAGAGAACTGGAGGAACTCTACAATCATCCTAACATAGTGGCAGAAATTAAGAGTAACAGGATAAGGTGTTTAGGGCATGTTGAGAGAATGCCTGAGGATAGGATGGTGAAAAAGATATACCTTGGACACCCTAGTGGCATTAGAAGATTGAGAGGAAGACCTCGGAAAAGATGGTTGGATGATGTAGAAGATGATCTAAGAAAGATGAGAATAAGAAGATGGAGAACTCATGCAGGATATCGTGATGTCTGGGCTAACATTTTCAGAGAGGCCAAGGCCCTACAAGGGCTGTAGCGCCGAGGAGTAAGTAAGTAATCGACCTAACATCCCGAACTCTGGTACATCGCCTCGCTTTCTCTCTTAAAGATGTCCCGCCATTCGATGCCACTAAAATTCCTCAAATCGTCTTCCTCTTCTTATTCCGTCCAGAATTCCTAATCCTCTTCCTTCTTCCACGCTTCCCTATTGCTCTCCGCTCTATCGCGTCCTCTCCAACATGTCCTCTCCTTACCTCCAAACCTCCGCTCTATCCATCCATCCCTATATATGATAGTTCTGCCTCCTCCGAACATCCGCCATCAGATTCCTCTCCAACTATGGAGATAAGATAAGTTGCAAATAGCGTCATGTTAACTGTTAAAACTGAGGAAAATATATCACTTGCGAATATCGATAGCGAAAACAAAAACAATGGCATTATTTGGAGACCACCCGATATAAGAACAAAACATTTAATCGAAAATAACATATGAGCACGGGTTATACACATTTCCAATATTTAGAATGTGACATAATCTACGAAGAAGGCTAAGATGATAAGCATAAAATTAACGTTTTACAGAGTAAAAGTAGAAGGAGATACTTTATAAGGTAAAAGAAGAAGAGACATTCCAATAAAATTTTATAAATTAATGGCCGTTCCAACTGTCCTCTATGGATAAAAAAATTGCGAATATTTACAATTTATCCTCTTTGGAATTAGGAACTTGTTTTGAACTTGAAAAAGTTTTTGTTTCGCCCAACATTTTAGGTTTGTTTATTTTTGTGTAACTTAGCTCCGTAACCCACGTTCGCAGAGTTTTCAAAAATGTGTACGCAGCATGTTCTAGTAGTGAGCGTTTTGAGCAATAGAGGGCAACGCTAATTTGATGTTGCGCGAGTAGTGTTGGAATCTTGAACTAAAACGAATTCTTTCGTCTCGTCCTTCAAAATTGTTCAAAATATGCCCCGATTTAGTGATTATTGTGTATATTTGCTTAAAATTTGGGGAAAGAAAAATAAAAACAAAATATAAGACGTTGATGGACACATTATTCTTAATTATATGCTGACCGCGGAGGGCTATTTTAAGCGGATGATTATTAAAGTGATCAATGTGACGCGGTGCGCAAGATGGCTGACACTTGTTGGGTGTACTGTGATGTGCGATTGTGTGGTTGATGCAGCTATGTGTTTTGGTTATTTATCAGCTTCTTGTTGTTGGTGGTTGACACCAATGGTTTATAGTGCTAAGAAGAAGTGTGTTTTACAATTGGCAGCTGAGTTTAGTGTTTGGTTTGTGTTGAAAGTGTAATGTTGTTACTCGCCATTTTTGCTAGTTACTGAAACATCAAGTGTAATTTTCGAGTGGTTTGGAATATGTGTGTAAATAAGTGTTGACGAATTGACACTGGAATGGATAACACGACCCCTGGCTCGGCCGAAAGGTATGTTCAATGATGGCTTTCATATTTGTAAATAATTATCATAAATGCCTAGTGTAATTTACGTCGATGTTCATGTGTTTACGGTCCAGCTGAAAACAGAACACCTGTGGCTTCGTTGTTGTTTGGGTTTTAGTTTGCGGTGAATTGTTAATCGAAGCGATATTTCGATACTTTTATGTTACTACGGGTTAAGTCTATTGCTCGCACAATGATGTGTATAGCAGTTATCAGTACGTAATATTTTCAAGTTGACTGGTATTGCTTTCCGTTCTCACTAACAAGTGATTGTAAATGTTGACTCATATTTTGCCATTTTATGACTAGCTTTCGTTGCCCTTTGCGATATGGTAGGTATGTCTTAGAATCTGTTGACTTTGCTAACGAGTTTTTCGTTTACATCTACATCTACAAAATACCCTGCAAGCCACCTCAGGGGTTTAATATGCTTGCAGGTTGTATAACTTACAGATTTTGTCAATTTCCATTCCATTCGTCAATTAAATGCTTATTCCTTTCATTTGAAAGTCTGTGAGGTGACACTGAATAGTTTTACTTCCTTTTCACTCTCATATGAATGTTTACCGAAGGACATGTCGAGTCAGAAGGTGAAGCATGCAATCTGATTGTGAGTTAAGTTTCTGTCTCGTGGTTATTGTGAACATGTTCAAGGTTTTTTCTATCCAGATGTATCTCTCGATTTGGGATTGCGTTGTGGAATTATTTACGCTTTCCGAAGATGTGTGAGGAAATCTTTGGAAAGGTTTGGGAACCTTAAAAACGTTCTGTGTCACAACGATAACTTCTTTTGTGTTGCCTCTTGGATGGCTCGTAGTTGCTACCTCCGCAAGGCGATGGTTAAGCCAAACAGCGTAATATTTCGTGGAATTTGGATGTTCAGATAACGGTAAAATATTCAGAAAAGTTACCATTTTACAATGCACGTTGCTCCTGCTCGCGGTTATAATGAATCCAGGTCATGCTAACATTTTCTGCATGTCATTATCTCTTCTCATTTTAGAGGCGGTCACTTGCATAGATGGCCTTATGTTTTCTTTCTTGCAGTCAACTAGTGTAAGTGCGAGGGCTGGCTTTTATGTCAGCTGGCGAATACCAGTTTTGGCAATGTCAATGGAAAAAGTAGTTTTTAGCTTGGGAAAACATTTAGTTTCGAAAGGGTCCTTCGAAAGGAATATGTAGTTCCCTTTTTTTTTCTATACTTGCGTCAACTTCCGACTTTTTCGTATTCATGGATCGTGGGGTGGAATCATTTAGCCAATTATATCGCGTAAGTCTTACGGAAAGATAGTGCATAGAAAAGTGATTAAGGTCGACACTGTTGAGGGAATTAGTTACCGTAGGGTAGATACAGCAACGTTTTCTTTGAATACCATTAAAAGTTTTAAACAAAGAAGAAAAAATTCTACATTAAAAAAGCTGATTTCAATGCGTTAATGGGTCATCTAAAAAGATTCTCATTCCGACATCCAAGAATCAAGCGTAAAGATAGACACGAAGGGTCTTAGGAAAGCTTTTCTTTCGATCTTACATTCGGGGATCAGAAAATATATACAAAGTAAAAATGACGAAAGAAGAGCATCGCGCTAAGATGGTTCAATGAAGAGAGTATGCCACGCCAAGATAAAAAAACTCAGTAGAGATTTGTCCACCTATTATCATATTTAATAATTCAATACACTAAGGTACAGTATATCACAAAAATAAAATTAGGGAACTAGACTGCAGAACGGACAGATTTAAAATGCAATTTTACCCGCGAACGATAGGAGACAACTACAAATGTCAATGAGACTAATAACTAGGTTTGTCGATAGGTACTACTGTAGCTAATTAGCTGATTTACTCCCTAATACTAGTATCCTTACATCTGATACTTAATACATACTAACAGCATATATTGCATGTTTCGTGCACAGATCTTGTATCTCAGTACATGCATGTTGTTGCAAAATACAAACAGTTTCTCTGGCATTGTTACATATACCCAGAGGTTAGTGCACGGTGGTGAAATTTCGCTTTTATGTTTTTGACAAGTTTTTCCATGTTTTTCTAATGCATCGTTCTTCCATTCCACTAACCTTAATAGGGCATAGTGTAATGTATGTTGGTGATGTCTCACCCGCTGCCACACACCCTTGAGGTGGATTGCAGGGTTTTATGTGGATGTAGATACGTGATTTTGAAGTACTACAGTGTATTGTAACTTGCATACGTGTAGAGGATTAAGTACCTACTCGCATAAATGCGTGGAAACATATGAATCTGCGTATGGCATCGTCTTATAACAAATGAACTTTGCGTGTTGTGAGTTTTTCAACCTTGTGTCTTGTATGATGCATTTTTATCTAGTATGTATGTGTGTATTCGAATGTGAAAAGAGTAGTGAAGTAGCCGAACAATTTCGATGCTGTCAGAAATAAGCTTGTGTCCCTTCAAACTTGTCATGTATGCCTTACTTGCATTCATTGCTAGAAGTTATGCAACGTAAAGTGCACAACACCTTGCACTATTTATGGACGCAGGTAACAAGACGTTTCCTGTACTTGGTAATTAATTTTTTTTATAGCCACGGTTCATGTGAACTTCTTTTGTTGTAAATTGTTTTTTTTGACAATGTATAATGATCCAGGAAACATAAAAATTCTTTATAAAACTCTTTCAAAATAACCTTTGAAGGCAAACGGGTGAAATAATTCCTATTTTTCACTTGTTACTAGATAGTAACTTTGAATATTTTATTAAAAAGTTTATTTTTGACTAGGTAGATTTTATCGTTTTTTATGGAAACATAAATATGTGACTGCTTTTTTATTTTTCATTTTTGTAGTTATATAGGTACCATCAATATTGAATTGCATATGGTTACTTACCTTTTATAGCGCAGCGAAATTATCTTCATCTACATCTACGAAGTACCGTGCAAACCACCACTAGGGTGTGTGGCACGGGGTGATTCCACACCAGGCATGCAGCACTCGTCCCAGCACAAATTGGGACCTCGCACGCTCCCCCTGGCGCTAGGCGCAGACACCAAAAAGCAGTCAGGAGAACAGTGCGAAGCCAAACTAGAAACTGGAAGAGTGATACGTAAATGAACATGCAGAACAATGCTATAGACACATCTAGTGGTTAATATTACTGATAATGTTAATTTATTAATGCTTAGAGATGCTACTTCATGCAGAGAACAAAATAAAATAATGCCAGACAAATCGACCGGTGTGAAGTATTAGTAATGATGTTTTGTTATTAAACAAAAGTGAGAATTCTACTCTACCTATTGAGGGTGGGAGTTTGATATGATTGATCTAACGCAACTATTATGATCCCTTATTGTACGTGGGAAAAATTACATTTTAAATCTATCGGTTCTGCAGTCAACTGCCTTTATTTTATTCCTGTGATCGCTTCTACCATAGTACGTTGGCTCTAGCAGTGTATGTTGAACGTCCGGCAAAAAACTGTCTGCTTCGAACTTGCGCAAAAGATTTAACCTGTATTTCTCCCTTCGATCAGTTAGAGATTCCCACCCTAATTCCTTCAAAAATTCGGTAACACTGCAAATTTTATCGTAACAACTTTTCACAAATCTTGCTGCTCTCCGCTGCATTCGATCTATTTCAGAGATTAGTCCTACTTCGTAAGGGTGCCATATGCTAGCGGCGTACTACAAGCGAGGTCTCACGAGTGAAAAATAACATCGCTCTTTTACCTTCTCGTCGCATTTTCCGTCGTCATAGTAGGACTCAAAAGTTATGTCGCCGAGAGTTGTTGTTACTTGTACGAGTAAGAGGGAACGAGGATCTTGCGAGAGTGATCGGATATATATAGGATAGATAGGGTCGGATCTTAAACCGCTTAGGTGCCACGACATGCATCCCTTAACTGTGCACTTCTTATTTCTCTGGTATTGCTTGTCCTATGTCGCCGAAAACTTCGGAAATGTTTGTTTAACTTTGAAATGGCAGAAGTTACGTAACTTTTTCTCCACCAAGCATATGGTGCGCAGTTTAAACGAAAGGGTTATCGCGATAGAGCGAGTAAAAAATTGTACGTAGTGTTTATGCGCCGTTTCTAATGACAACTCCGGCGGCATTCCTCTCTAGCAACGCCGATCGCATTGCACCTTTTTTCTTAGGTGTACAAGGTTGTTAGAATATACTAAGGTGTATTCTAAGGACCTTGGGAACGAAGTTTAATGTCAATACCATTGCCATACCTACGTTTAGCGGGTTTCCCAGGTATTTATTTACCTCTGGTGGTTTCCGGAGTACAATGTCACACCAGGGCATGAATTCCCCGATCTGGTTCTAACGACCGTGTTCTGTCAATTCGCAAAATACTCCCGGTATAGTCCTCGATTCTGGGTAGCACCTCGGTACACCTATTATTCAAGTACTTAACATCGAGGAGTTACTGTTAGGGTGTCTAGGAAGCGCTTTATTGACTCGTAGCATGTCGTTGAATATCATCGGGTCAAAGGAACAAATGAACAATTAATATTCGTTGCAATAAACCGAAACTACCGTATTTCATGTCCAAATTTTAGCTTTTGGCCCATTTATATTGGCATTCGTGACTTCCAGACCAGACCTTCTTGACGAGATTTTGGTTTGTATCATCTAAAAGGTATCTAAGTTAAGGTACAAAGTATCTCGTCTATCTAAGGTGTGGTTTACAGTGTGCACATTATACTTAGCAGACAAGTATTGTATTCCAGACATTTTTTTTTAAAATATGCGCGCTGTTGGCGTTTACTCGTCTTTCACTCATACCACTCGCCAAGAATTCATTTGTTTGCCAATCATTCGTGAAACTCAGCTCGCTGATAGGCCGACCCTCGCCATCGTACACTGTAAGGTTGGTCAGTCGCATGGGCGCCCAATTCAACGTCTACGTTCATCGTGCCTTCGATACTACAACAGCAACGGACGTGGAAATTCCACGAAAAAAATTGTCTGCAATGTCCATGATATTGCATGCATGGAAACATGTCAACCAGAAGCGATCCTTGTACTGCCCAGCGCATCGAACGTCGGAATCGTAGTCGTCGTAGTTACACTAACTTTAATAGGGTATAGTGTAATGCATGTCGGTGAATACTCACCCCCTGCCACACACCCTTGAGGTGGCTTGCAGGGTATTTTGTAGATGTAAATATCACGAATAATTCGTAGTCAGATCTACAGTATCATGGAATTCACTGAATTCTCGAAAATATTTGTCTGTTTCTAAAACACTACTTAATAACTCTCCGCTTCGAAATTTACCATGAATATAATTACCTGTCACTGTTTGGACATGTAAGTATGGCATATTTCTCTGATGACATTTCTGTATCGAGTACTTGATTTAATAATATGTAACCCTGTCCCACATTCATTTGTTGTTGTGTGTCATGTCTGGTCACCTTCACGTCCAAGTGCACTGTAAAGTGGCTATGGTTTGTTGACATTTTTACACTTGCAAGTACGTACTTTGGTCTCTGATTGAGACACCTGCCATCATGCAATATGAATAATAGAGATTGGGGCCCATCGATGCATCTACCTGTATCTATGTACGTTTTTTACTTTGTCGCTTTCTATGTAAGCATCATGAAAACTCTCTTTTACAATGTGCTAAAAATGACATGAACTCGTCTTTTTTATTTCATCTCAAGAAGAATCCTCTCCTCTTGCATATCTCGATAAGAATCTTGAAGAGCGCATCGTATTTTGAGTTATCGGGGACATGTGTGCTCTATTCGATGATGCGGGTGCGAATAGAAAAGGGCACACCGTAACACCAATTATGGAACGATTAGTTTCGAGTCTGATTGGAAATGATGTGGCCTCGTGTATTATGCCGTAATCAAAACAACACCTTCTAACTTAAGGAGGTTCGGTGGTCATGGTTTCACTCTCAACTTAAGAGAACTCGACGAAACCTGCTGGAAGCATTTCTTATGCTCTCCACCTGATTTTTTCAGAATTATTTACCGCAGATTACTTAATATATTTGATCGAGAAGTGGACAAATAATTACATGGGTTCTTATGGGAACACAAGGTACGAGTAGCTTAATTAATAAAAAAGAACCTTTTTCTTGTTAAGAATAGGAAAAACAAAAATAATAAAGATAAAGTATAACAAATGATTTTCATAAATTATTCTATTGACGATTTAAATTATTTTTGTTTTTCTTATTCTTAACTATAAAAAGTTCTTTTCGATGAATAAAGCTAGTCGCACCTCGCGTTACCATAAGAACACATGTAATTTCATGCCCACTTCCACATCAAATATCCTAAGAAAAATACGGTAAATAATTTTGAGAAAATTCAGTTAACTTTAGGAAAACATAACTAATGCTTCCAGGGCAAGTTTCGTCTCAATTCCCTTTAAGTTAAGAGTGAAACCACCGGACGTCCTTAAGTTGTGGAGGAAGTGTGTATTTGTGGCAATCAATCGACTTCATATCACGCGATGCGTGACGATCGAAAAGTTACATAATGTACACTCAAAGTGCAATAATTTCAGCGTAGCCCCAATTTTTTAAAGTTTGTTTTGTTGTTTAAAAATACAACTTTCGTACGCAGTGTAAAAAAACCCCCAGAGGCCTCTTTGCATCAAGTGTGTTTCGACGTCAGCAGCAGCAGTCGGGGTAGTAGCATCAGCGGCGCACTCAAAACAAGCATCACCACCTGGACGGTGAAAAATACGCCTCCATGACCCTCGAAGCGGTAGAACCCTAGAATTAGCAGGGGTTCCTGGCAACACTGCCGCGTCAGCGAGTGAAAATACGTACGTTGTTGGAAAAGCGGTTTTTTTGCATGTACTCCATTGTTGTGAAGATTTTCCTATTTTTTTGCGGTGATGGCGGATTCCCATTTCTCTGATTTGTGACACTCATCTGTTTCCTCGCCAAGGCGTCCTTCGTTTTCGTGCCGCATGTCGAAGGTCAATATATCTACTGACCATTTGAAGACCTCCCCGCTGAAAACAAAAGAATCTAGAATGCTGTGGTGATCGAGGGACTGTTTGTTGTAAGCGGGCCTGTTTTCGAATGTGGGCATCTATCCGCCCCTGTGCGATCGTCTTACTTTTGACCACTCTTTGACCGTTTGGTCGTTGTGAGGTCATGCACTCACCGGGTCAGATTTTGTACGAGAATCAAGGGTTTCAAGAATATACCGAAGATGACTGCATGCGAAATAAAACTGATTTCTTTTAGCACTTCGTATGTTATTTGGAATACGACGTCGTATATTTTTTGTCTCTCATGTTTTTTCCGAAAATGTTAAATTTTCGATATATTTCACTATCGTAAAAATTTCTCAAGCGTTCATAAATGGATTTAGTTTCCCAAAAAGATTTTATTATTGTCTAAACCAATCGTCCGTACACAGTCAAAAATTCTCACAAACGAGTTATTTACTTGCGTAAGTATGAAATTAACTATCTCCATGTGTTTTTTAGGTATGTATTAGGTTTTGTAAAAGGTTCTTTCCCGTTGACTTTAAGAGTGCATATGAATGCTCCTCGGGTAAATTCCTTTCGGGTGATTGGGTCTACGGACGATGACGTTTCGGCAGAGCACTCTGCTACCGTCATCAGGGCGATGAGTGGCCCGAAAAGTCGGTCATGGAACCGGATGAAAAACCCGAGAAGCCTACAGACACCGGCATTAGTTAGTCTATTTTTTTTCGGATTTAGAAAAGTATAAGAAGTCCTAAGAAAGCCTTTCCGTGGTAGAGATCAGTAGTTGCTTGCTAGAGCGCAAATAGCCGCGGTCTTATTTTTTGGCAGTGGTGCACTGGAGTTGTTATCTCGCGTTCCATTTAGACGCCTCTGTAGTATCTGTTGACCTAATTTGAATATCAAAACGATTTACGATTTTAAAATGTCAATGAAGTATTGTGGAGGCTAATCTTCTGGGTTTTATTTCTACCAGCTTCAGTTCAGATGTTTGCAATTTCATTCAAAACATTCGAGTGGGGGGAATCTACATATATATATATATATATATATATCACGTATTTGAACTTGTGTATGTTTATTTTGCCTGAGGTCCTTTCGTTTCGATACACAGCGATGATATCGATGCAATTAGTCAACCTGATGAAGATACCTAGTAATAATATGAATTTTTTAAAATCGACATTTAATGCCTGTGAGGCTACCTACATATGGCTTAAACTAAACACTCTCTCACTGACATACGTATATCTTAAATGTTCGGTAAATGTATACAAATATGTTTGGACTCTTTTTAAGTTGCCTTTCCCCCCGAACGGGGCAACAATCACGCCTTTCCTTGTGAACTTTCCTAAACCCTGAAGAGGCCATGTTGTTAAGTTTGTTACATTGTTGCATAATTGGGGTGTATCATGATTTTTGCTCTTTACTTTATCGTGCAGGGGACCATGACAAATGATCATTTGCTATTCATCTCTTAAAGATTCCAAAAATTGCCAGAGGTATGTTTAGGAGTCTAAAGTTGAATGGACACCTTCCCATAACGGCCGTGATGCCATTTCATCCATCGCTTCTTCCCCATGCATTCTTAAAGATGCCTTCAAAAGGCTTTTGTGAAGATGTTCAACTTCTGCTGGAAATACAACAGTATAAAGATTCAGAAAATATTTTGAAAAAAATCCGTCTTCACCGGGAATCGAACCACGGATCGATGGACGAAATGCCGTCAGAGGTCGTTTTGCGAAAACAGAAAAAAATACAACTTTGTTACGATTAGTTGTTTGGTCATTATAGGCCATAATGTTTCTAAGCAACGCCGTGAATATGAAAACCTTTGCAAATTTGATTTCAGCGATAATATCTAAAAAGCATTCGAATGATACCTAATATCCGATTGGTTATTTCGTATGGTGAGTATCGGTGAAACGTTGGGAAAACAAGTATTTTACTGTCCCATTCTTATGTGTACGTAAATGCCATTTTCGCAAGAAACTACCGACGAGAAGTGCATTCTTCCTTGTTATCTTAATTTTTTACTTACTAGGGGATGACTTCAGGAACCGAAGTCAAAATGTGTTAGTTCAATACAGACCGTACTGCGATTCTCCCCTATGGTTTGAAAAACTGCGAATTGAAAGTTGGTCGGTATTTCATTATTATTTGTTATTATTGGTATTGATTTTCAAATTTTGTTTTCCGATAGCTGAGACTGAATGCCTTCATTGTTTTATTAGACTGTCGTAATTTAGGTAATGAGAAAGCGATTAAATGGCACGGTATTCCGTTAGTGGGCGGTGGTTGTTCATTTTGATCGGCACAGTCGCTGTGTCATGCATGTGGATGGGGTCACACGGTCAGTTTGACACGAACTCCCGTGACCCTCCCAGCCCGTGCGTCGATAGAAATGGGATCCCCCGAGTCTCGCCACGCTCTTTCGCATTCATGCAGTGTCGCTTTCTCTGAAGTCGACGCTGCTGGTGTTTATGACGCCAGCCACGAAGGAAAAGAGAATTAAGGAATATTGAAAGGTAATGAATGAATGCACTGAGGAAAAATGCGTGGATCTGCAGTGATATAAGTACTGCAAGGAAAAACAACTATTATCGGATCCTCCTTGAGGATATCATTATCTATTATTAAACTTGCTCCATTATCTCCGTCTAGACTTAATAGAAGCGACAAAATAAGAGAGGTGCACAGCCAAAGTACGTTATAAGTACCGCAAGTTCGTATGCACTTGTTTCACTCGTACGCTATTATTGACTACGTTGCAGACACGTATCGAGCGACGCCATGAGTCAGAAAATGCAATGCACCCTTATCGACCATTTCCCCTAAATTTCAATTCCTGTTCCGTATTCGCTTCCTTCTTATTCATGGCGGCTGGCGTCCTAACGCTCCTTGCCCAGGGGCAGGGTAATACGTGTGATGTAAGAGACATTTCTTGTATTTTGCCTCAGATCTTCTGATATTGCTTGGAGCCTGGATTATGTCCTCAATGCCGCAAGTGAAGTCACATCGTTTATCGACATTTAGGAAGGTACTGCCACAGAGGGCTCGTCGGGACGTAGGCCTGTACTCCGTCACTTCCTGTGACTGTAACATTTTTATTAATTTCGAAATTCATTTTTACAAGAGTAGGGTGCTTACGGAGCACAAAGAAAGATCCGTAAACCAAAGATCAGACGTGAAAGAATATATAGAAATACGACAGATTAGAGAAGGACGAATGGATAGAATACTTGAAAAAAAACTACTCTAATAAGACGAAACCGACGACCAAGCTGAGATGGTCGAAGAAGAAAAAAAATGCGATAAAAATCACCTAGGATGATGTAAGATCAGCTATAAAAAAATTGAGTAACAGAATTTCTCCAGGAATAGATTAAATAACGATCGAAATAATTAAATACAGAGGCCAGCAGGTAGTAGAAGAATTCACGAAACTATCACAAAAAAATATAAATTGAAAATAAATGCCAACAGATTGAAACAGCACTCTAATAAGTAGGTACCTATTTAAAAAAAAGCGATGAAAAGGTCCCAGAAAATTACAGAGGAGTCAATTTACTAAGCAGATCACTAAAACTAATACATATAAAAATTTCAGGCTTATCTTGTTGGAACTACGTAGCGATAGTTTGGAAATAATGTCACTCTGTAATATTTCAAAAAAAGTTTTATATTTTCCTGACCCAGGGTTTCGACAGTCATTATCAAGGTGACAGTGGTTCACCACGAAACCCTTTTAATATATATATATATATATATATATATATATATATATATATATATATATATATATGGTACGAGTGAGGGTGTAGGGGGGGGGGAGTCAACGGGAGGAGAGTGCATGATTGGTTCAAAACAAAGGGGGGGAGCGATTCATTATTTTATATTATGCAACAGTTTCGCCGTGCTATGCTGCCGGTTTCCTCGGGCTTTTAAGAACAACAATGGTCTTTTTAAAAAAATAAATAAACAATTCCAGCAGTTGATGATTTTGAGAAGTAAAAACTTAATTTCGAATAAGTCTCTTCCAGGTACAAGGGAGTTTATAACTATCCTCTCTATTGATGTTATTTGGTCTTTTTTCTATTTCAATCGCCTCTACGTAGTACTCTTGCTGTCTCGATGTCAATGGCGTGACCTTCCTCTAACGTAGTGTGCTCTGCCACGGCAGAGTGATACCAGTCTTTCTTCTGGATTGCACGTTCATGTTCCTTTAATCGGCATCCAATTGCTCTCTTGGTTAGCCCCACATATGATCTTCCGCAACTGCAGAGAAGTTCGTATACACCCTCATACATTGTGGGTGGTAATGGATCTTCAGTCCCTCGTAGGTGATCTCGTACTCTGGAGGTAGTGCTGTATCTTGTGATAATGTCATACTTTTTCATTATTCTACCTATGCGATCGGTCGTACCCGCAATGTAAGGCAGCATAATATACCCCAGAGGTTTAGGAGTCTACTTCTCTTTAGGTTTTTATGATGTCACCCTTTCAATTAATTTGTTACTAAATCCATTATTCTTTAATGCCTTCCTCAAATGGTGTATTTCTTGTATGATGGAATCAAGAAGAACTGCTGGAATTGTTTATTTATTTATTTAAAAAAATAACATTGTTGTTCTTAAAAGCCCGACGAAGCCGGCAGCATAGCTCGGCGAAACTGTTGCTTAATACTAAATAATTAATCGCAGAACCAAAAGCTTGAATACCATAAACAATGAACTGCGAAAATCTACAAAAAAAGTTTTAAGGGGCGGTATGATGTATTTGATGGTATGGATGGCATATGATTATGGGGGTAAAATGTGGTTTGGGCGCTGTTGGAGAATTGCGACATGGAGGGGAGGAAGTAAAGGAGACGAGTGGAGTGGGAACATCTCATTCAACACATTTAAGTAGTTTTCTCTTTGGAATGCAAAATAATTTCTATATTTTCGAGATAGTCCAACTTTTGCCCCTTGCACTGAGTGTGAATGACTTTTGGAATGAAGTCACTTCGGTGGTCTTCTTCTTGTCTTGGTGCTTGGAAAACTGGGAGCTATCATTATCTTAAATTAAACAATTCTGGAGTTATGTTACCCGGATACGAATAGCACCTCCCGTTTGACCGACATAGACCGATGAACAATTAGAACCTTTACAATTCAGAAAGTATACACCCATTTTATTTGTAATTTGATGTGTTGGATAAATGTGGTTTATACTTGCAGAGGTAATTTCTTGTAATATTTAGTAAATCTATCGACGAACACATAGTACCCAAGGACTGGAAAATTCACTCGCTGTCACTCCCATGTTCAAAAGAGGTGATAAGGAACAACCCACGAATTGCCGACCGATGTCGCTCACATCTATCTCATGCAAAGTCCTTGAACATATAATTATGCTCTGAGACACCTCGATATGCAGAACTTGCTAATAAAAACGCATCACATATTCAGAAAGGGAAGATCTTGTGAAACTCAATTAGCACTTTTTATCCACGATATTTTAGTCACGGGTGAAGATAACGTACCAGTTGACGCTATTTTTCTTGGCATTAAAAGGTGTTCGGTGAAGTTTCCCATAGAAAGCTACTTATAAAATCCTTTGCGGAGATATATTTAGTTGTGGTAAACATCTACGAAGTACCGTGTAAACCATCACTAGGGTGTGTGGCACGGGGTGATTCCACACCATGCATGTAGCACTTGTCCCAGTTAAAATCAGAACTCAGTACGCTCCGCTTGTTGATTTTGATCCGCTTGGTGCAGAAAAGCATCGTGGCTTGTCGTCAGAATGAAGGTCGGCTTCCAGTCGAGATCGCATCAGCTTGGTTCCAGCGAATATATTTTTTCTCCAGGGTCTTAAAAAGAGATCATATGTGATTTTTATTTAAAAATTTTAGCGGTTCTCAGAAGTACGGCGTAAATAAAGTAAAATTAATGTCACGAAAACTTGGCTTTTACGACAGAACTTCTCAGTAAGTAACCAATCGAGCGTATGTAGTACATATTTGAGCACACCACACCGTACTCTGAAAACGCTGTCATGACCGAAGTTTTTTTTTCTATTTTGCAAAGAGAATGAATGTGAAATACTAATCGATCGTTCAAAATAACGAACGTACGTAAATCAGAAAAAGTTCGAACTAGAGACCATTAAACGCATTTGTTAAGCGACCAGTGCGTCGTCATATTCTGCTCATGTCTCTCTTTAGCGCATTCCAGTAGTAGGTACATATACGTACGTATCATATCTCGCGGAAAATAGCTTCCGTTCCTCGGAAATTATCTCGGATTAAGTAGTGCAGTAAGTGGTTGATATTTTGATATCATTGGACAGGTTAGATGATCTTTTTCTTTGCGATGAGGATTGATTCATTGCACTGTGCGACATTTAGCGACATCTCGATTTCAGTCTCCTCGCTTAAGGTTCCGTCTCCCGTTTAACCAATCGCGGCGTTATTGACTGACTGACGTGTCTATCGAATGTATGTACTAGTACGTGCAATGGGGAGAGGCGCTAAGTGAAAAGCTGTGAAATGGCTGAATCGCTAAATGGCGAAAGGGGTTTAGCGAATAGCGAACCTTAACTGCGATAACTGGCGTAACCAGAGAAGCGCACTCAATTTTGTCGGCTGACTGAACGATCTTTATAACTTTCGTCAAAACAGACTCACGACATACACCCATAGGCAGACGTTCATTATCCAGGAGGGCAAAACAGGTCTAAGGTGTTGGCACCTACTCTCCTTCTACGCTAAGGCGAAGCAGGCGTTCAGAGTATTTTGCAAAAGTCTCCGTTTTACGGTGTTAACGATCGCAAGTACGAAATAAAGGAATTAAGTTGCATAACTGAGAGAGTTAGAATTTCATTTTGTCTGCGAACAGAAAGGTGTCATAGTACATACTTGTGATAGGTGTTGTCTATGACATCACCACTGTCGCTTTTTAAATCAGACGTGGCGCTTGTGTTTTATGACTTCTTTAAAAATGAGAAAGAAGATTTGTTGCCCTTTTGGAGCTTTACTCAAATGGCACAAGAAGGTGGATTAGTTACAAGACCTTCTGAGACAAATCAATGAGAATGATAAAAATAACTTCATGTATTGCAATAAAAACCAAAATTACATGGCCTATGTAAACCGGCAACGTACATGTCTACAAATAAAAGTTTACATATTTTTTACGATATTGTAATTTAAAATAACGATTCTGTCATTTGCACAACATTTATTTATCAATGACGGTTTTCTTATCATGATATTTTTACAATTATTTGTGTGATCTAGCAGTCATGTAAAAGGGAATTTGTTATTGTCTATTCTAACCATAGTTTAAAAAAACAAATTTACGGATTATATACATTTTAAATTTTATTCGGTAGTTCCGCAAAATGCATGATTGTGCCAGAAAGGATTTGTTAAACGTTAAAATTTGTACGGTGGTGACGTGGTTTATATGTAAATACATCAATTCACAGTGACAGTTCTTGTTCTGAATAATATCGCTCTGAATGTGGGACGAATAAGTAATGAATGAATATAATGAATCGCCCTGTTCCTCTTTAAGTTTGGTACACCATATACGAGTTTCTATTTCTCAAGTTTTCAGTCTTTTAAGTGTTCTGTTTTACTGATAAGCGCCCTTCGAACCCATATACCCTGCTCTTTTCGATCGTCACTTTTTTGGGCGCGACGTCACGTGTTGCGGTTCCAAACCCGCTTAAGGGCGCATTGTGTGTGTAGAGCGCAAGGGTTCCACCATAAGTTCCACCGAGAATCGCGGCTTTTATCAAGAGCTCCTTCAGATTAATCCGCGAAATGGAAGCAAAGAAAGAGTTTACTTCTTGTGTACTATTATTATGAAGCAATCCATTCAGTGCATATTTTGGCATTATTAATTTTTTTGTGTAATTAAATTTGTATCGCTAAACAACAGTTGTACATATCTTTAATTAAAGCAAGAGAGGAAAGCTTTGGAATATCGTGGAAGGTTGCAAAGTGATACAGGGGAATGAAACGTGTTTTTTCTTAGTATATACATATGTACATATTATACATTATTGGTGAGGTAGGGATTAATTTACATAATTGGTGAGGTAGGGAATTTTTACATTTGAAAAGGTCCTTTCTCGGGATCTCTCTTGTGTTCAAGGGTTTCCGTGACGTGGGGACTTTAAGGGAGCCAATCAAATAGGCTTTATGGATGGTTAATCGATTAAAATGTAACGAGGCTCTTCGTCATTTTTACAGGTTTTAGCCAATGGCCTTATAAACCTAATATTTCTTCTTTTTTAAAATTAATCTGCGATTTTTATATGCGTAAGGGGCAAATTGTGAATGTTGACACTCATTTGGTGTGTGCTATTTCATTTAAAGGGAAGGAGTGACACTTACCGTGAAATAATTGTGATTTTGCCTAAAGTTGAATATTTCATCGTAATTTATTTACAGAAGGTCTGGTGTTATCGATAGAAGTAGGTGTGTACCCTAGAGATTTAAGGTGCAATCCCTCCCCTTCGCTGGATTCGATGAAGGTGTTAAGGGTGTGATCGCTGTCTGAGAGGAGCATTAGCGCGAGACGCGGGAGTCCGATTCAAGGGAATGGCTTGGCGTCAAGGAACAAAAGATTTCAAAAGCTGTTGGTTTGCTTCTAACCAATGAAGCGTGTGAGGGGTAGTAGGGTGTGGAATGGTGTCTGGATGGCCGGTCGTCGGCCCCTTCCCTCTGTTGGGGGCGGCCGCAAGATGACTCTCGGCGTCGGGCAAGGAGGCCAATCGTACGGTGGAAAACCGAGAAACATCTCATTGAAGCTCATTATTTCACTCACCATATCGAATACAATATGAATTTCTGGACTGAAAAGTGATTTCACTAGTAGATACTGATATGCGGTGCGGTGGACGTCTAGGGTCCGAGCGAGGCAGGTGGAGCAGGTCTCTCGCTTTCGTGGTGCTGCGCCTGCATAAATGCCTCGGGATGGGAAGAGATTGCTTTAAAATCACCAAGTGGAACCAAGTCCGTCGCCGAACGTTGGAAGATTGTCTTGGCGAGAGGGAGGGTGCAAGGGGGGGAGAAAGAAAGGCGGAGGAAGGCTGGGGAAGGGTCCCAGAGACTTCTAGGGCGATTAATTTCCCCCCGCGGTCTTATAACAAATCAAGCGGGGTTTTTTTGTCCTCGTAAATAAGTGTCCGGCGAGATCGGGGCGATGGTGGAGGAGGGGGGCGGGAAGGGTTGGGATGGGTTGGCGACCAAGGGTATCTTCCAGGTCGTGAGGGTTTTCCTCGCACTGCACGCCCTGTATTTGCCCTGTCTCTCATGCGAGAGCGGGGCGGTGTTGAAGGAGTATGGGAGGGGAGGCAAGGGTTGGAGATAACCCTAGGGTCCAGGGCGCATCGGCCAGCCGGGGCGAGATGGGTGGAAAACAAAAAGGTTTATGCATTTTTCCCTCTCGCACTTGCTATCTTGAAAGTGTAATGCATCAAAACGAACCTGTCTTGTTCTGTTTAAGTGGAACTCCATTGACTACGGATGGAATACATTGCTCTGATGGAGAGTCTAGGGGTTTTCACTGGATTGCCGGCCTCGGTGGCGGCGGGGTAACGTCCTCGCCTGCTGACCCGAAGGTCGCGGGTTCGAGTCCCGCCTGGGGAGAATTTTTCACCTTCCAGGGCATGGTTGTCTTATATTTACGAGCTAATTGTAGCTCAGAATTAAGGGTCATTATTATCATTAATATAGTCATCTTCTTTCAGTGCAGCTCTGATTCTCTTCATTTTCAGTTCTAGGAGTTAGCATGTGCTTTCTAACAATGAATTAAATGCTCAAATAGACTTTAATAGAGTTATTTACATCAATAATAATACCGCGACGAACCTTCGCCTCATTTTCCGAATTAATAACACCATCAGTAACGGCGTTCAACGCCAATGCATGCTTTGGGAAGGGCAATAAAATCTCTTTCACGTCCTTATTTGACAAGCAGGACGTATCGCTGGTATCACATTGTAAATTATCACTTCAAAGCCTCTCAAGCTCCTTTCAATTATTGTTATGTTCCACTAAGTTCATCTAACCATCTGACCACGGAATGCGTACACTTTATTTTCGTACAGCCATCACTTTTAATTAAATGTTACAAGAGTAAAAAGGTCTGCAACGAAACGGAAAATCAACCTTTGTCGTATTTTTACGGAAGTAACTGACATAGAATAAATAAATTTACCTATTTATTGTGTTGTTAAAAAAAATCGTATCACGTCGGAACAGAAAAATGTCAGTCCCGAGTTGAGGACGATGTGACAACGCGGCCGAAACCACGCCCCTTCCCCCCTATGATAGGGGGAGCAATAAACTCTGCAATAGGGCCCTCCTTCCGAACTCACTTGCCGAGAGGGAACCCTTCCCCGAAGGGCGATTTTGACCTGCTAAGGGATTTCTGAGGGGATGGGTTGGATTTCGAGTTCCCGTTTTCTTATGCGTGAGCAGGAATAGGAAATATAGGTACATGAACGATCGGTCAGTCGGCCAAAGTCACCCGATCTCTCTCTCTCGTTATCGAAAGCTACTATGCAGGAGCCAGGACTCAAATATCCATTGAAAGTCTCCATCACAATACGGGAATATCCTCGCTTTTTAAATGACACATCTTCCATTTTTTTTAAATCGAGAAAAGGCTATTATCGCGAATCGTCGCTAGAGGAGGTCGAATCGTTTTAATAGCGAATATATGAATTATTACATTTAGTTTTTTTCATGTATAAATCAATTACTTGGAAAAAGTCATGAGTTTCTCGGTAGTACTTACTGCTCGTCTTGACGTGATTTTATGTTACTCGGGAGATCTGTGACGCATAAGACAGATTTATAAAATGTAAAATACATAATGCAACCGTGAGCGATAGCATTTTGACGGCTTAAAAAGGTTTTTTGCTGCACAAGAGAGCATATTTATTGAAGGAGAAAGGAAAAGAAGCATAAAATAGTCACAGTAACGAATTCGGATCTGTAAACATGTTCTCACCTAGCGTCAGCTTTTTCATGCATGCGCACGAGATTTATTTAATTCTCTTTATTGTTCCATTTTTCCAACACCTAGCAATTTGGGAAATGGCGTGGACTTAAGCTTCAACTCTATGCTTTTTAATAACGCGGTGAATTATCTTCATATTCGTCTGATTCGACCATGGAAAGGACCCTGGCATGTATTGAATGACATGTCTGACGGTTTAGATTTAGGAAGGGCGTTGGAACTTCACGAAAATTAAAGATGGGCAAAAGTGATTCCTTTTACTGATTCAATCATTTTGATTCGAGTCACTTGAGTGATTCAATCATTTGATTCGTTTTGAGTCACGACCACGGACGTAGATTCAACGTCACGACTCAAGTGAATCAAGAGACACGAATTAATCAAGAGACTCGAATAACGCAAAATGATCACGCGTGAACGTGTTGAATCATTGATTGCGAACATAGGGAATAAACATACTCTCCCGTGCGTAGAAAATTGGGAAGGCTGACATGCAACCATATTCCACAAATTTTGGATCCTCATGACTTAAAGTGGAGATTTCGAAATAACTAAATTATGTAACAAGGGCGTAAGAGATAAATTCGCAAAATAAAGTCATAATTTTTCAGCTTATGTCCTACTACGTATCTTACTATTTTAATCTCAAAATGGCATAAATATTGCTTCTCAGAATAAATTTGAAGTTAAACCTTTAGGCCACTAACGAGATTATCATAACGGCCTTTAACGTATCTTGTCGATCTTCGCTGCACGCGTTCTAACTCAGTTATTAAAGTCGAACTCATAAGGATCCCAAATACTGGCGGCATATTCCAAGTGTGGTCACTTTCATTCGTTATCTCAACGTGGCCATCCCATTGAAGCTCGGTTCTCTTAAACATTTCCATTACCGAAGCATGCATTCCACATTCTTTCATTGCATGCTCGTTCCTTATCCTATCCCTCCTAATTTGTCCGCAAATACTTCTTTGATTGGTACCCCACACTGTGTTTAGCCTGCACCAATGCTTGTCCTGGCATATTGTGCAAGTTTCGCTACCATTCGATGTGATGGTGGAGGAGTGCACTTCTGTATATATGCTCAGCGATTTTAGCATCCTCGCACAAAATTTCATTCCTTGTTATACTCTGCATGTCTTTCCTTCCCGCATTCGTACGCGTGATCTCATTTATCCTTTCATTGTTAGCAAGTATTCTGCCACGGAACACAAAATCTTTCACCGTCTACTTTTTCAATTATTTCACCGTTCAGCCTCACCGCACTATCTCCTTTTGGTCAAAAAACTTCTGCCTGGGTATGCATTCATTCCTTGAGTGCTAATCTACGGCGAATTCATCGCGAGTCCGTCATTTCTCTCTTCAGTTATCTCTCTGGACATATAAACCATCCCGTGGCCGAAATCATCCCGCGTGCTTGTCTTCGTTTCCTTGTTGGGAGATGTCTATTATTGCGTTTAAATCTCTTATAGATAGTTTGTACTCTAATATACGTGTGTGTGTTCTCTTAACGGCGCGGATTGATACACGTGACGCGGTCTCGAGAGCGTAACGGCGGAAGAGAGAAAAGGGAAAAAGAATTCTTTCTCCACTCGTTAAGCCCGCCCACGCCGACAAAGGGCGCGAAGTGGTTGTGCCCACCCCACCGGCCACCACACCCATGTGCCGTGCCATGGCATGGGGGGCGACACACTCGCCCTTGCTCGCTGTCTGTGTCCGTCCCTTTTCCTGCTTCCCCCCTTGCTCATTGTCCGAGGAGGAAGAGGGCGAAGGTCTCTCTCCGTTTCGGAACCTACTTCCGCCGCTTTCCAGACCTCTCCCGCGCGCCGCCCGCAACTACATACATTGAGCCATAATGGAAAGACGGCGGCTGGAGCCTACAACAGCTACAACTCCCGAGCAACACTTACACCCACCGCCCATAATGCTAGCAGCGGTGGCTGCATCACGTCGTGTGTTTTTGTATTGGGCACTCGCTTATTTATTTATTATCTCACACAACCAAAAACGGTTAATTACATTGGCCGATGTAATATAATAAATAAACATAGAACAACATTATAGAATAACATGAAGAATGAAATTACAAAATTAACACAAACAAAATTAACTCAAATTTTGGAGTTCCCATTACCCAGGCGCCGTTTGATGAATGACTCGAATGTGTTGGGCGAGGAGAAGAGGTCAAGAAGGAAAGGATATACGTTGAGAAGAAAATATGTTAAATTCGGAGTGGGATTCGGTAAAACAGGGATCGCTGTGATAGGGAAAGACGGAATTTCGGGATGTGTTGGGAGATGTGAAGTTTCGTGTGAGGCGAGGAGGGACACGAATTGTACATACATTGGAGAAAGAGAGAAGGTGTCGCAGGAACGAAGCTGTCCATGTTATCATGTTGTGTAGCCTTGAGGGTTCTCCTCCTATGTTTCGCTCGTCTGCGGACAGCATGCCTCCAGTCGTCTTAATGTCGGCGCGAAATCTTCACAAAAAATCTCCTCGACTGCTTTCCGACTTGCGGAAGTATTTACACTTCTCTTCATCTTCCGATACCACCAAATAAATAAAATGATGCCATCCCTTTCTGCCCCGAGTTCCCCCTGTAATATTATCCTGATCAAAAGGGTGGGGGTTCTTTGAGGTTACATAACCTCTTTCACGACATTGTGTTACAAATCTGCATGTTTTGATAATGTAGAACACTTGGTTCTTTTGCGCTTCGTTAAAAACTGCAGTGGACTAACGGAGAGTGTATTACGCAAGTGATGGATAGACTACTAATATGTATGTATGTATGTGTGTGTTGGGAGTCGCTGGGAAGGCTGCCTCTCAGGCTAAGATTGCTTTTAAAAATTAAGATCGTGTGAGTTTGCGGGTGACAAAAAGGATGTTGTTTCAACCCCACACTCACTAATTTTATCTAGAACTGACGGAAGCGACTTATAGTCCAAGAAAGACGCGCTGCCGAACTGAACAAAAGATACCTGCACACCTTTTCTTCTTTTCGCAATTCATTCCCTCCCGTGTTTTTCATTGGTGATGTCCAAACATCCCCTGCCTTGCGCCCCTGCGGCGGCTCGCTGGGTAGTACATGTAGATGTAGATATAGACGGTTCTCGTGTAAAGAGAGGCGCTCATAAGTAATAATCGAAAAACTAGAGAAAGCGTGCAAATTTAGCGCCTTGCTTTCTAATCCGATGATTTTTTTAAAAAGGTTTTTATATACAGTTTTCTTAAATTTAAAATGCAATGTCATCAGACACGGTTTTCTGCCGTTCCCCACGTTTACGTGTTTATTTTTAAGCGCCAATCACCTCCAAGTCCTCTCATCTCACGACCCGGAGAGTACTATTGTGCTTTTCGATTTTTTAACGGCCGACAGCTGGCAAGCAGCAGTGCCTTAAAAAGACATAGGTACTCGTGAGACCTAAAGGAATGAGAGTCTCAGGAGAAACGAAAGAATCTCGTCCTTAAACGCGATCGCAGGCCGTAAGCACAATTGGCACACCTGATAAGTGTTCTTGAAACCGATTCCTGTCAACAAAATTTTCAATGTGTTTTTGTTTGTACATGGAAGGCGTTCCAAATTGGAGTAATCTCTGCTCATTCCATTCTAATGCATCAGTAGTCATATTCACGTTTCTTCAATACGGTATAGTGTAATGCATTTTGGTGACAACTGACCCACTGCCACACACCCTTGAGGTGGCTTGCAGGGTATTCTTCTGTAGATGTAGTTTTGGGAGATTTTCGGTGATGGAAATTGTTTTTTAAATTAAAGCATTTTATCCTGATTCAAACCGCGGTACTTTGGTGGCTGGTTATTTTCAAAGCTGGATTTATTGGTTAGTAGATGGAATATCAGCATTGTTAATTAAGGCTGTTTCTACACGAGACGCTTAAAATAGAGATTGCGAGGACGCGAGTACGGTATTAAAGCATATACCTACTTATATATTTCTAGAAGTGTCTCTCGTTACTGCGCATTCCCGCAGTCCCATTTTCAGCTGTCCTTTCGGATGTGCGACCATTGCGCACCCAATTATTCGTCGAACTGCGCAATCGCACGCCTCGAGTAAAACGGCTTATTGCGATTGTTTTCAAATGCAATCCGTCTGCGTTATTTTATTCTCAGTTGTATTCACATCTCGGTTCCTCGAGAGAGTATTTTAAACGCAAACCGTCGCCGTATTAATATAAAGAGTTCCCTGCAGCGACATCATCAGCTTAGCCATCAATCAATCTGATTGATCGATTGTCTGCCGTCTCTCAGGTGACTTTCAATCCTTCAACGTCCATCACAAGTTTCCAAATTTACGAAATGTAATGAATCCTTGGTCTTGGTCTAGATGTAAATCCCTCCTATTCATTTCTCCTTGCGTTATTGGTTTCGAGTATCTGTTGTCTCGCAATATTTGTTCAGTGAGTTTGTCTCCTCATCTTCTTCTCAAAGTAATCGAATGTGGCGATACTTGGTGGAAATTTAAGAAAGAATTCGTGACGACAGAAACACGGTACAAATTCCACTATTTATTTTTCATGCTGTCGACCGGTTTCGACGACCAAAGCGTCATTCACAAGACAAAACACCGTTTTGTCTTGTAAATGACGCTTGGAATAAATGGAATTTGTACCGTGTTTCTGTCATCACGAATTCTTTCCTCTCAAAGTGTTAATAATTTCACTTATTTTCTCTCCTAGTGTTCTTGTGGCACTTCTTCGTTAAAGTAGTTTGAGCGAAAAATCACTTCACCTAGAATTTGATAAATTTGGATTCATTTTAAAGAAAAAAGTCTCATCTTTCCAATTACATATATATCAAAATATAAACCCCTTAACGAACTAATTTTCGAACAATTTGCCTAAAAATGTAAGCTGTTTTACATGGGATAGGTTATGGCTTTGCGCTCCAAAGGGAGAATATTTAAAAAATTAGAAACTTCTAGCTCTTAGATTTCGTCAAAAAACTAACGGTGTGTAGATTGGATGTTTTCTCAACTATTTATAAAAAAACAATCAATTACTCAATGCAGTAATTTTGACAGAATCGCAATAAGAACCTGCTGTTTTGAAGGGTTTTCAGCCGTACGGCGGGAAAAAATGAGTCAAGTTAGAGACTTATGTGGATATATTTATTTAACTGTTTTGAATGTTGGTCATATATAACTATATCTTCGCGCCATTAATATTAAAATATTTATTTCATACTTCTTACTGACGCTGAAATAAAAAAATACAATCTGAATATGGTCTCCATTATGACTGTATGGGAACTATCTCGCTAAATACCACCTAAAGTGATTCATTCCATCGATTCATCATCCGATCATTCTTCGATAGCACTACATTTCCATTGCTTCCAATATCTTTAGATCTTCAATTGTTTTTGTCCAGGCTTCACTGTCGTATAAGAGCATGTTCCGAATGTGTATGTTTCAATGAAGTGCTTCCTTACGTCCCAGCTTGGATGCTGTGGTTGTTTTTCGAGACTCGTCTAATTAGAGACGCCTCCCTCATTCCTTTTTGGGAATCGGTGCACTGAAGAGCAGGGCGTTCAGAACACTCAAAAAACGATAAAACCGCTGATTCTGAAGAATATTTCAAGTGCCCTCGAGTTTCATCTCCATAACAACGGGAATTTTAGCGTGCTATCTCTCTCTCTCTATAACTATCACTTAAACTCATATAGTCTACCATATATATCTAATCGCCGGAACAACGATTTTCACTTTCGGCTCGACACTTTTTTATCGTTCTCTTTTGGGGAGGGATATTTCTTCGGGCCCTTTCATTTATTAAAAGGTGGCAAGCGGCTTTTCTCCTCTAAATGGTGCGATCTTAAAAGGGTTCGCCCTTTTGGTCGATCTACCCAATGGAGGTTACTTTTCTGATTGCATTGAAGAAATGTCAATGGGTGCTTTTCATTCGTTTCAATGCGCTATTCACTTTGCAACACAATAACTGAAGATCACTTGACATTCATTTCAGACTCTTCATGCATTTCTGAAATGTATGTTTTTTTTTAAATAATGTCAGACACTATACTTAATGCTGCTTTTCTTCAAGCACAATGGATATTTATTTTTCAATTAGATTTTTATGAAATAGAATGAGAATGCCTATTGTGTTATACCGTGGAGAATTTCGATGTGTAGGATTGGAGGAGGAGTCTTAATTTGTTTCCATGTTGGTCAGTGACGTCCGTGACCCTTCCTGTGCGATGTACTTACACCACCTACCCACGTATGCTGTCAATCCACTAGCGCAATGGCCGCGTGAATTAAACGATAAACGACGCGCGATTCCAAATTAGCCCGAAGGATGGATGATATTCATTCGGTTGTAAACTACCTCATCCCCTGTGTTTCTCTCTCTGCCTTTAACCCTCCTCCCCAACCCAACCCATATCTCTTGAGAGCAACGTCTTTGGTCGTCGGCATGTTTGTGCTGTTTGATCTCGTCGCTTTGCGATTGGTTCTCTCTCGGCTCGTAGGAGGGGCGAGGCCGTGGGACGGAATGGCTGAGAAAGATCAAGATGCATTCGGCGAATGTTGCGCCCCTCTGTGACATAAAGGTGAAGTTCCAGCTAACACCCAGCCCCCTCCTCCTTAATTCATTCCTCTGTCATTGCGCCTCCTCCGTTCCTGTCGTTACAGCCAACTCTGCAAGATTCAGAGGTCTATGGGGATTTAAATGCGTATCTTTTCAATTCGTTGTTTTGTGGTGTTTTGCTTTGTCTTCTAGGGTTTTTTTTAGATTTTCAGCTGTTGTTCGCGGTGCGAAATGGCTGATAAACCGAACCCCATCATTTTTCACGGATTGGCGTAGGAATGTGTTCGTACGTAGAGTTCCACTACGTACGTACCTAAATATCGGGGGATGTATCGGATGTTTTAACTTGTAAGTATTAGAGGTTTCTAATTTCGTCCTTCAGTGTTTTAGATATTTTGGACAAAACGAATAAAAGATTATCAGAAATCAAACGACTGCGCAAAGTTTTCCCTACAATATAGTTTAAATTAATTATACACCGAAGACGATGAAAAAATAATGTAACGGATCTCCCAATTGCTGGTCAGGTGTGTTTGCCAGTAACACCACCAAGGCATCTTAATTCAAGGCGAATTTCAAAGGCGGAGAGGGTTTATACAAACAAGTTGTTCTCGTCCCCAGGCAGACGTCATGTAAGACATGCCACAGTCGTGGAGAATAAAGCCAACATTGAGCAACGCTTTATAGAACGATTTAATCAATCAATTGAGCATCTTCACCAATTGTAAGCCGTTTGAAAATCTCTATTTGATGATCTCAAATAATAAACGTGTGGTCATTTCATGCAAGGTTTTAAGAGTGTGAATTGGAAGGTTTGAGTATTATGAATTTAAGATATATGTACCGAACTCGGTGGAATTGATCATCATATATGTGTAATGGCTGTCGTCAATTCGAAGATTGCATTTTGCTGCTGCTCTCTTTCCGCCCCACCCTCTCCATCTCTGCCACAATAAAAGTCGAATTTCGCCATGCGTCTTCTTTTTAACGTGATTTGCCCGATGGGTAATTAGCGTGATGTACTCTATCATTTGTCTTCCTCGGTAATTTTTCTCATTAAGTAATTTCTTGTTACATAATCGATGCATTTCAATGACAATACTATGTAATTCTTTAAAATATTCCACTTTTATAATTAAAATAATATTTGTATCAAAATAACACCGTAAAAAAGTGCAGATGTTCATCTTTTCTTCTAAAAAATGTCGACCCATATTCTTTTTAAATGCGTGTTGACTCTATCGCTATGAAGGATAACGCCATCGTGCGTGCTGTCGCAAACTTACTTATCTTATCACCCTTTTCAAGTGTGTGGATTTTCACTTTGTTATCACAATGCCAAATGACTTTCCAAACGTGAGAATTAGTGGTTTAAATAGACTGCGAATAAAGTTACGTTCTCAGCTGACCTTCGCACATCTTACCTCTTACGAGTAATGAAATAAACTACCATTTACAGTATTATATTTTGTAAAACTGTGCAAACATTATCGTCGTGTCACAAAAATTCTGCTTATGATAGTTTGAACATCCGAACATTTTCTGCGTATTACTAAATAAAATACACAAAAGGCTTTCTTCAGTTTCATATCTATCTCATAATATTTCTTTACCCTTGACTTCCTTTCTATATTTTTTTGTAGCATCCTAATTTTTATGGACGCAAATGCAATGAGTGCATTGGGGAGGGAGTAATGGAAAATATAGTTGAAGACGTAGAATGCGCCTTCTGCCACTTCTGTTCCCGTGTAAGGAGAAAAGTATTTGAGATATTGTAATGAATTGTTTAAATGAATACTAAATGAGCCACCAGTATGAAATGTACGCTTGTAACTGTGTTGTGCTGGGTTCAAGCAAAGTTATGTAAAATATGAGTTTCGTATCGGCTTATGTTCGCTTTTCTTATGTTTACATAGAATTTTTATCATACCCTAGCGTATAGTTCGTACTTTTTCCCCGCTGCACCGGGAAAACAGTACTGCAATAATTCTCAGCTTTTACTTTAATCCCGGTGTCATACGCCTGCGCGAGTCTCTATGACGACAGCTGTAAACAACTGCTATCTACCGCAGATTATTTGCAACTAATTTATTGTTGGCTCAAAAATGGATTCGACAGATAAAACAACTTGGAGGTTGGCGTTCAGATACATTAGCTCAAGACTACATAGAAAAGTCATCAGCAAATTGGGAAGATATCTTTAAAAGCATCGCTAATTCAAATCAAGTCAAAGACAAACGTTCGACCAATGCTGTTAGAAAATTATCTGAGACACCATCGAATAGTAAACAGAATCCAAGTGAAATATCAGACTATACAGATAACATCACATAATAAAATACATGCAAATGACTCCTGTCATTTCGCAGTCAATCGCCACCTAGCATTATGCTTCCGGTGAATGAAATGGCTTTCAATGACATTCGGAATATTAACTCTGATAAACAGGAATCAAAAGAAGAAGATTAATGATAGCGGATGATATACAGACGATCAAGTTTCACACAAGTCATCATCTGCAATATTCCATTATTGTGAACTTCAAAAATTAATAATTATTATTCATATAAAAATCAAAACGAAGAAACTAAGTGATTCATGATGTTTGTATTATTAAAATTATATCAATAATTATAATAAATACTTTATTCCCGTCATCGCACGCATTTACGAGCTCTATAGCGACAGCTGTAAACAACCGATATCCACTGCTGCCAAACATTCTAATTATTTGCATGTAATTAAGTATATTATATTTCTAATTTTATAAATACTTGCATAGCGATTACTGTGCATGATAAAGAATCGAATATTGCACTGTGGAATAAAGTGGGCGTATATCCTTGGAAACTTCTGGAAAGCTCTATGGTCCATGAAGATGAACTAATCGGGGAAATCCGTCACATGTTGAACGATTCAATCTTAGTGTGGAGGATTAAGATGCTTTGACAGGAGGATAGAAAATATTACTCTGGAAAACCTTTTGGATAAGAAAACTTTGAAAAATTATGTCTTCAAATCTTCATAAATTGTCATATTCTGCTTGAATTTTCGGAAATATCTCGTTTCAAGGAGAGAAGGGAAAACTAAAAATGGACTATAGTGCGTTCCACGTTTTCACTTTACCACGGTGCTTATGGACTGCGGTGTTGCCGGCTCTTCGACTATTTCTCTTTCCCCCTTCTCTCCTTCAGAGGACGCGATGGCTCCTGCACTGCCGATAGCAGCCATTCCCGTGGATATTGATATCTTTGTAGAAATAGCAAATGTTATTTAAACTCTGTGGAGTGCTATCGTAAATATGAATTATACAGAGTGTCAATGGGAAGTTCAACAGCGTTTAGACGTCCATCATGCCCGTACGAACACTCCAAAAAAACTCCAGTAGGTGCCAACCGTGGCCATAATGGACATGCGAAGTTTGACCACCTGTAACTTCTGAAATTTTGGCTATCGAAGTGTGATGTGTTCCGAGTTGTACTTATAATTATTGTAAGCTTTGAAATAATAGAGGGCTTTCAACCTGAGACTACCCAGTTTACATGTGGTTAGGTAAAGCTTCTTCGACTCATGAGAGTAAAGGAGGTATTTGTTGGTGTCCCTTGACGCTATTTAAAAGGCGGATCTATTGTAGGAAGGGAAACTATTTTTAGAAAGGCAGAAGGTCTTTTGGGTGAAGTTCTGGGAAACCCCCCCGACCTCTCCTCGAACGCCGTGCCTGCACGTATGTATGTATGTCATACACGGAAGACGCACTCCTTTGTAGGACCCGTTGCTTCTCCCTTCAAAAAGAATTGGATGGACTGATATATCATGATATATTTCTGTTTCACGTCCCTGCCGTATGTATTTCCAATTCAAGACTGTTTTACAAGTGTGCTATTGTTGAGTTGTCTGAGTTGTTGAACTTTGGCAAGATATAGTTGTGTAGTTTACCCATCTTAGAATCACCACATGAAGAGGTCCTTATCTCCGGACCATCGGCAGGCGAAGTGGGTCCTGGATGAGTAAACTCGTGGAAGAATAGCAAAGAATAGGTGCGTCAAAACATCAACATCTATGAAATACCCTGCAACTCACCTCAAGGGTGGATGGTGTTAACATAAAGGCGACAAATGAAGTGAAGTATCTAGGAGTTACGATAACTTCGGACCTATCGTGGGGAGCACATATAAGAAATATTTGTGGCAGAGCTCTGAAGAAGCTAGGATTCGTCAAGCGTATTGTGGGAAGATTTTCGGATGAAAAAGTAAAAAAGAGGTGCTATTTCGCACTCGTCCGGCCACACCTTGAATATGCAGCGAGCATATGGGATCCGGTGCAGAAAGACTTAATCCGGGAACTTAATAAAATACAAAGGAAAGCTGCGCGATTCGTCAAAAACAGCTACGGGCGTACTGACAGCGTTACACAGATGTTAAACGAATTAGGCTGGGAACCGCTAGAGACTCGGAGGCTGCGCGCTAGGCTTAGATTGCTTGAACAATTGAGAATAGATATCTTTCAGAGCGACACGGAGAACATCATATTAGAACCCCACTATATTTCCAGGTCCGACAGAAACGATAAATTAAGAGAGATATTTTGCCGAACGGATAGGTATGGGAATTCGTTTTTCCCCCGAACAATAAGGGACTTCAATAAATGCTAGGCGTAATTTCATTAGAGCGTTTCCTTTTTATCTTTAAACGGCTGGTGTCCTAACACCCCCCGCCACACGCCTATTGAGGCGGCTTGCGGGGTAATATGTAGATGTAGATGAAGGGTGTGTGGCAGGGTGCAAAACATCCGTCTTTGACCCATCAGATGGGGAATGCACAATGAAATGTTCAGAGAAATCTGGCCTGGCTTACTACGGAAGCTGGGATCCCGGACACCAAATGCGTGCTAATTGTTTGTTACACTCCAGGCATTTGGCAATGGCGTCTCTGGAACATGATGCTTCTTCCCTAAGTCAGTTTTGCAATTTGTTTCAGTGAAACGAGTAAAATGAGCGAAGGCAAAATCAAAGTCAGAGAGAAAGAGAGTGAAAAAAGGAATCAAAGCGAGGAAATCTGTAGATGTTTTTTTATGAATTGCGGAAGGACCCATTTCATTAATAACACCGTGAATAGCAAAAGTGGCATTTTTAAAAGACTGCTAAGGATAAAAAGAAGTCCCCGCGGAATGAGAAGAAAGAGAGACGAATGCAGTGAAAGTGAAGGAGTTGGTAAGTGGTTTTGCTAGCGCCAGAGATAGCCAACGAATGAGTTTGGACCGGTGATAACAGACAAGAGATAACGAAGAAATTGTTGTTGGATGACTTCGTTGCCAGCGATGGGTGGCTAGAATGTTTGCGAAAATACCACAATATATTGCATTTCCTATTGTAGTGTGTGGAGAAGAAGAAGTCTGGCGGCGATTTAAACCTAAAGGATGTCGATGGTTTGAGGAAGAGATCATCATATCTCAAGGAGGACTATGGCCTCCGTGACATATTTTATGTCGAGGAGAATGGTCTTTTTTATCGTCCCAATAAATCACTCACCCTCTGAAAGGATAATGTGCAAAGGCGAGAACATGTTGAAGGATAGGGTAACAATAATCAGGAATGTTACAAGTCAGGGAATTCAGGGAAATGTCAGGGAATTTGAAACCCGTCAGGGGAATCGTCGAGCTGCCAGGGAAATCGTCGATCTGTCAGGGAATAATTGGATGAGGGCGAAGGTCGAATTGAATTGGTCAGTGGCCGACGTACCTCAACTATACATTCTTTCATTGTTGTCGAAGGTGATGTTCCTTCTTCTGATTTTGTCTTCGTGTCATAAATTTGACAATGAATTTGATGGGTAAAATTAACATTGGTTTGTTATCTCAACTTTCATGTGCACTTAAAATTTTCACTGCACTCTGAACGTCAAGGAAATGCTTAAGGAAAATGTCAGGGAAAATAACAGTTTTTGTCAGGGAAAAGTCAGGGTAATGTCAGGGAATTTATTTTCTAGAGTCTTGTAACAACCCTGATAATGCTTTGAAGCAACGCAGTCGGGGAGGTGCCTCTTGATAAAAAGGGAAATCCTTGAAGCCTCGGATGTTTTAAAAGAGTAGATGTCAACCAGTTAGGTGACAAATAGAATGAAATAAGGCAATGGAAGACATTGGCAATTTTTTAATCTGACTAAAAGAATTTAATGCTAAAATGGTCTGTGTAAGGTCGAAGGCGATTCTTCTGCCCTATTCAACGCCCCCTGGCCATCCAAACATTTTGCTTTCGAACGTCAAGTTGATATTTCTTCTACCGGACACAGCTGCCAAAATTACAGCCTCTCGACTAGGGAATTTTACAGTCGTTTGACCCTTTCAATACCGGAAGCCAGTTCTGCGTTCTCTCGTTTTTAGCAGATGTGGACGAAGCCGATAGTGAGATGGACACCGAAATGCTAGTTAGCAATAGAGGCGCCGCCGTTGTCGTGGACGCTCTCTATTCATGGCGTGATGTGTCAGTGAGAACAAAGTTGAAAAGTGATTCGTAAACTGTGGCGTCGTGAAAAACGGTGCTTATGCAGAAACATACCTTTAGTATATTAATACTAATGTAAGAGTAAGAATACCGGTATAAGAAATGACCGACCGCCATACGTACCGATAACAGACTGGCTGATCCGGCAACTTGCCGGCTCATGGCTGGTGGCTGACGTCATTCAGTGCAGCCACACACACAAAGTTTAAACACTTAATACATTACACTCGTCCCAACTTAAATTCAAAAACAACTAAATTTTATCACTGGTCGATTATCTTTATCGATCCAATTAACAGTTCTATTTACATATTTACACGGGCTTCTGTGCGCCTACCAATCAAGTTTCTTTGGTCTGCGAATAGTCCGTTGGGACCGTCTAGTCGCGACCGGTGGGGAACTGCCCTGACTCACTCCCCGCTGATTGCCCAACCCCGGAGATTGTTGAACAGGCGATGAAGTGACCTTAACTGGAGAAGGCTGGACCCTTCTAGCTGGAGACACGATGGAGGCCTGTTCTGGGCTAGCTGCTCGTGAGACCTCTTGCTTCTCTTCGCTCTTCCTGTCGTCTGGCAGAACATCAGTGGCAGGCCAATGAACTGGTGGGGTTGGCGGCAACCCTGGTTCTGGTGGACCAGGTTTTGACCTAATAAACTCCTCATCTGTTATGCCCTCACACTTATCAGGTCTCAAATGATCTGCATGACAGAACCGGGTTCTACCGCATGTCTGTACCAAATATGTCACCGCTGACACACATTTAAGAATTTTACCTGCGAACCAGTTCACTTTCTCTTGTCGCACACTTTTAACCCAAACCTTTTCCCCTTCCACAAACATTCTAGGCTTACTTCTTATTTTGTCCGCAGACTCCTTCTGTATTCTTTGTTTTGTCTCCAACACTTCAGTTAGATTAGGTTTGACAAACGACAACTTAGTCCTAGGTTTACGTTTCAAAAATACCTCAGCTGGAATCAAGCCGGTTACTGTGTGCGGTGTATTCCTATATGCGAAAAGATAATTATCTAATTTATGCTGTAAGGAAATTTTGTAACCAGAGTTTTGTTCCATCAACACTTGCTTAACCAGAGAATTTTTAAGATCTTGAATGGACCGCTCCGCAGCCCCATTAGATTGTGCATGATAAGGGGGACTCAAGGTATGCTTTATACCATTTTTCTTCAAGAACTCCTCAAACTCCTCGCTAATTAACTGAGAACCATTATCAGAAACCACTTCTTCCGGGAGTCCCTGTGCTGCCATTAAGGTTCGAAGCACTTCGATTGTTTTTTCTGCAGTCGTTGATGACATGAGTGACGCTTCCACCCATTTGGAATAACTATCCACCACAACAAAAATCATTTTTGTAGAAAATGGATCCTGAGCAAAGTCGACATGGATTCTCTGCCAACACCTACTTGTAGCCGGCCACTGCTGAAGAGGCACCTTAGTTGCCGCCTTCCTTGTAGATTGGCAAACAACACATGAATCCACTACTTCCTCAATCGCTTTATCCAACTTAGGCCACCATACGAAACTGCGAGCCAGGAGCTTCATTCGAACTATTCCAGGATGCTGGTCATGTAACAACCTTAGAACTGGAGCTCGAAGTTTGCTTGGAATAACAACCCTACTACCCCAGACAATGCAGTTACAATCCACTGCCAACTCCTCTCTACGTTGCCAAAAAGGAATTAAGTCGGGGTCCTCTTTAGGCCTAATATCTTTCCAACCATGCCAAACATAGTCTCGAACTCTGGAAAGCAAAGCATCTTTACTGGTTTCAGTCGCAACATCTCGACTCGTCACAATGTTGACTCCGTCCCTATCCGCTGTCACAAAATTCACCACCAAATTGTCCACAGCTGAAAAGTAGTTATCAACATTTTCTACTTTATCCTCCGTTTGCAGAGGCAATCTACTTAATGCGTCAGCATGGGGAATATCACTACCTCGCCTATACTTGATCTCAAAATTATATGACGCTAACAGCAACGCCCAACGCTGCAATCGAGCTGCGGTCACTGCTGATACTCCTCTTTTGGACCCAAAAATCACCGCCAAAGGTTTATGGTCAGTTTGTAGAATGCATTTCCTGCCATAAATATAATTGTGGAATTTCTTCACTCCGAAGACCAAGGCTAACGCCTCTCGTTCCAGCTGAGAATAAGACTTTTCACTTGCTAACAAAGTTTTAGAGGCAAAACCAATTGGCCTCTCTTCACCATTAATTAAATGAGACAGTACTGCACCTACACCGAATGGTGACGCATCACAAGTCAAAATTAAGGGTTTAGACACATCATAATGTACTAAGAGGTTTGATTCAAGCACCCATTTCTTACTACTCTGAAAAACATCACTGCATGCTTTTGACCACGACCAAGTTTGATTCAGTTCCAACAAGGTGTACAACACCCGTAGTCTTGAAGACAAGTTGGGAATAAACCTACGGTAATAATTTAATAGGCCTATATAAGCTCGAAGTTCCTCTTTATTCTTAGGCTCCGGAGCATCTTGAATGGCTTTCACTAAATTAGCTGACGGTTTTATGCCCTCAGATGTCAAAACATGCCCCAGATAAGTGACTTCAGATTCTAAAAACTTACATTTTTGCTTATTTACACGTACTCCATATTCAGACAAGCGGCCTAACAATGCCTCCAACCTGTCAAAAGCTTCCTGCTTTGTCTCTCCTCCCACAAGTATGTCATCCAGATACGCCACAGTACAGGAAAGACCCTTTATGATGTCATCCATTGCACACTGAAATATACTAGGAGCAGACGACAGCCCAAAATTGAGTCTACGCATACCCAAAAGCCCCTTGTGCGTGTTGACAGTCAACAAATGTTGAGATTCCTCCGCCACAGCCACCTGTTGATATGCACTTGCCAAGTCTAACACAGAAAAGTACGAACACCCAGCCAGAGTCGCAAAAATATCTTCCGGTCGGGGAAGTGGGTAATGTTCACTCTGAATGACCGGATTTAAGGTAATTTTGTAATCAGCGCATAATCTTACCCCATTAGGCTTTCTGACCACAACTAACGGAGTCGCCCACTTAGAATGCGTGACAGGATAGGCTACACCATTATTGATTAGCCGCTCAATTTCTTTTTCGACATCTGGCCGTAAAGAATAAGGCACTGGCCTAGCCTTACAAAACTTAGGCGTCACTTCTGACTGAATAACAATTTGAGCCTTAACGCCTTTAATTTCTCCCAATCTACCATGGAACACATCATCGTACTTATTAATCAAAGCTGCTAAGTCGCAAGGTTTATTAACATCAGGCCTAGCCAACTTCACTTGCAAGGCAAATACTTCATTCCAATTTAATTTCAACGCACTAAGCCAATTACGGCCTAACAGCAAAGGTTGATTGGGTCTACTAGCACTCACTACTATAATCGGCAATTGCACCGATGGCTGACCATAGGCTACTGAGACATCTACCCTAGCTTCACCAACAACTTCAACCTCATCCCCAGAATATGTAACTAATTTCAAATCCGTACTCTTTAACTGTACATTAGATAAATATTTCTCATAGTATTGGTACGGAATCACCGTTACTTCTGAGCCCGTGTCCAACTCAAGACACAGTTCCTTATTTTCAATTATAAGATTCACTTTATAAGGCGCTACCTTTTTGTTCCCATTAGAACTAGGCCCCTTAAGACAATACAACTCATAGCGAGAAGAAGATTGTTCTGAACTATTATCCTCCAAACCCACTTGGTTTGTTTCACTAGGCCCTAAGCCTACACTAATTTCATGTACTTTAGGCATATGCTTATTATAACTAGGCCTACCTTTGTTTTGAGCCTTATAAGCCTTACACATTTTCTGAAGATGACCAACTTTCTTGCAATGATGACACTGATACTTTGCATAGGAACATTGATCTGCCTTGTGATCTCCACCACAACGAAAACACTTCGTGAACTTGTGCTGATGCCCCACATTTTTCGTTACATGTAACTTTGCAATATCCGCACTATTAGAACCTGCACCTGACATGAAAATCGACGACTTTTGTTCTGCCTGTTCAAGCCTGAGAGCTAACGCGTAACTTTCCTCAAAGCTCTTTTCCTCACACAACAATTTCTCACGAATATTATCATTCGCGATTCCGGCCACAAGTTTGTCACGTAAGGCATCCTTTAGGAAAGTACCGAACTCACATGATGCTGCCATGTGCTTAATAGCTACCACGAAATCAGCTATAGACTCGCCAGGCTTTTGCACTCTGCACGAAAACATATACCGTTCCGCCACTATTAATTTCTTCGGCGAATAATGCTTCTTCAAAACCTCAACTAACTCGTCGTAGGATTTTGAATCTATTTCACTCGGAGACACAATGTCAGATAACACTTTAAGCACTTTCGGTCCTATCACAGTTATAAAGATGGAGACCCGTTTGTCGTCTTTCACCTCATTACTCTTGAAGTAATGTTTCAATCGTAATACGTAAGAATCTACTGACTCCTCCGACGGATTAAATTCACTTAAACGTCCGATAGTAGCCATATTTTCACTACCGACTGCGCCAGTTTAGTATATTAATACTAATGTAAGAGTAAGAATACCGGTATAAGAAATGACCGACCGCCATACGTACCGATAACAGACTGGCTGATCCGGCAACTTGCCGGCTCATGGCTGGTGGCTGACGTCATTCAGTGCAGCCACACACACAAAGTTTAAACACTTAATACATTACACATGCGATTGAGAGAGAGAGAGCAGCGAAGAAGAAGATGCGGTTCGTTTGCCTAACGATGTGTTGGCTCGGGGAGTATGTCGGGAGAAAATATGGGGTTACACTTGGAAAAAATATTGATTTTGTTAAACTTTGTGCTGTCTAGAAAACATTTTTAAATTTAAAACATTCATCCATGAAAGATTTTTTGTTGATGACACATACTTAGTATTTTCATAAGTCTTGAACAATTCGTCAAAATAATACACGATAAGGATATCAATTCAAAGCCATCTATTTTGTAGATTCATTCAGGCAAGAAAAAATTTACCTCCATCCAGAGGGCCATTATTTAATGGGTCTAGTGGTGGCCGCTTAATAAAGGGTTCACTGTACCTCAAATCCGTCTTCTCTTCTTATAAAAGAATTCTGGTGCGTCTTTGGCTTTCGCCGATTGAAGAAGTTGTGTATGTCTTAGCCAATCACTCCTCAGTCTCTCACGAAGTCCCACTCGAGAAAGGTTTCCTCCCCGTGGTCTCAGCGTGACCCTTGACCTTATTTTGTTTTCCACAGCAGGTCGAAAAAACCTGTTCTTGAAGAGAAGGGGTCTTGACCGCCAAGCCACCCTTTCGCCTCAAATCACTGACCTACCTCACCCCTCCCTGCCGCCTTCCATTCTCCCTCTCAAGAAAACCTCCCGTCTTGTTCTACTCCTCATTTCTCCTCCAAAGAAGACGACGACGATCAACTCTGCTCGGGACGCCTCTGCTTTTCATCTCTTGAATAATCCCTTTTTAATCGGCTGGATGGAGAGTTGAGGTGCCGAGCCTCCTAGCGTGGAGCGGGCAAGAAAAACGCCATTTTGTCACCTAAGGGGTCACGCAGGAAGTGGTCTCGAGGAAAATCCAGAAACATTTGAAACTGACTGGCGTATTTTTTTAAGCGGCTTTTCCTTTCTCTTTAGCAAATTCTCCTTCGAAAATGTACTGAAGTACAATCTTAATCCGGGTACAACCAAGAAACTGTGGAGCTAGGTAACAAATTGCCGGAGAGATAATGCAGATATGTCTCGCTTTTTGATATTCTGTCGAAACACGGAATGATAGGCGAAGTGTAACTGAGTTATCGGATGGATCAGGATGGGAGTCCTGAGCGCGAAGAAAAGTGAGCTTTCTCAAGCTTCGATGTAAAAAGTAAGGACTTCATTAAATTTGTTTTGGAGCATGCTCATATGTGGGTGGCAGTGAATCCGGGAAAATAGCAGCTGCAGAGAAAATTAGATTGACACCGATGGGAACACGTGATTCCATCGAAGAAGAATGTTCAAAGGAGAAGAGCAAATGGACGGGAAGCAATAAACAGTTCTTAATAAGGACGCATGATGAAATATCTGCAAAGTACATACACGTGCATACAAGATGTAAATTTACTGCGGACACTTTCTGCGACGCAACAGAGCCTCCTGAACGCAATAATGAAAAGACAAATGAGTGGGAAGTATTACCAGTGCAGAGGAATGGAATGCGTGAGGCAAATTATGCATTAAGGACGTGAAAGTGAATAATTGAGTGTTAGTGAAGAGGAAGAGCTGATATTTGATTGATAAAAAGTGAATAAGAGCTGCTGCTAACCAATCTTCGGATATTGATGATGACTGACGACGGCTGATGATCATGACTACTTCCACAAAAGGACGAGGCAACCGAGTTAAGACGCTCTGCATCCCAGAGAGGATTAAGAATCCCAACTACATCGACACCTTTGGGACACCACTACATAAGTTCTTACTTACTTTTGGGCTCCTTTCGTAGATATTTTTTTCTTGCTGCTCAAGCATAAAAACATTTGTGCTGCTGTTTTTCCTCTTCCTAAAAAGTCTTTCATGCTTGGGATTTGTTGCACCTCACTGAAGGGGTGGTTAATAAAGTCGTGTTGTGACTAAAGTTAACTAGAAACGAATAAATATTACGCGGTAAGTGTGATGCAACTAGGCATGTGTCTGAACTTTAAACTACGAATTCTAAAGAGTGACCGGCGAAATATGTTGTTTCCATTGTGACTCACTCGTGGGGGATGACCTTCGGCTTTAATGAGTTGCGGAAAGGACCTCTGCTCCAATGCGACAAACTGAATGTGATACGAATAAGTAGTTGTGGGTGTGTGTGCTGTCAGGAATCAGGTTCACTATGGACAGGCACTGTGGATAGATAGACCCAGTCGTATTATATCTGCTTAAGGTGTTGTGAAAGAGATTTTAAAACAGATTGTTTGTTATTTTCTTGTCTAGAGGGGAGACCACTTGAGGTCACATGTGCCATTTAGGGTTTGGTTTGGGGGGTAGGGCAAGTTGGAGAGGGAAGTTGACATTTGGAATGGAGGATTATTAACGTCGTTCATTATTTTAGACCATCTTTGCCCATGAGATAATTTTTAAATAACATTACAAACATATTACCATAACAGAAGAAAATTGATAAGAAAAGTAGGAAAAATAAATTTAAAATAAAGAAAGAAATTAGTGTATACATACATAACTTGATGCGAACGTGCGTAATTTATGTTTGATTCATTTGATTAATTGATAATTCCTTTCATACATTTGTATACTTTTTGTTTTACTATTTTCATGGAGAAATACATGACAAAAGTGGATTGTATACCTTTTTATTTAAAAAATTGAACTATTTTTAACCAAAATAGCTAAATGTTTTACTGTGGTGATATTTATTTCTATGTAAGTCCAATGGACTCTCGTTAATAAACACTCGATGGACAGTCTTTGATTATGCTGTTGAAATGTCATGACTTGTATGTTTTAAGTGTTAAACATAATATGCATCGTTTGTTAGATAGGAAATAAATCCGGCGTCGACACAATTCCACACGAGTCGAAAGACGTTAAGAAGGGGACCACAATTTAACGTCCCGCCCAACGGACGTAGTATGCGCCACACTTGAAGTGCATATGGAATCCTTAGTAAGGGTGCGACTCCTCTGAAAATTCTCCGCCACGGCCGAGACTAGAACTCCTGCCCTCGGGATGGGAAGTTGGCTCTTTATCCAACTCATCAAATACCCCGATTTCCAAAATTATCGTGATAAAATTGGGGCACGTATTGGATGTGGAAGGCCCCTCGATGTTCCGAGAACGCGATCTGTCTCTGAAGATGGCCACTCTTGTTTGGAAGTAACTTGAAGAGCTCCCTTCAATTGTTCCCCATCCGCTGTCGGAAATGGTTCACTTATTCCATTTCCGGCGGCCAATGGAGTCCGGAGCGGACGTGGACAAGGGAACGGTCTTCTGAGAGTGCGACGGCGACTCCATTCCTTTCGGCGGTCGACTTAATTAGGACGGAGACTTACAGCGGTCTGTCTGCGCAGTGCACACATATTACTGGTTGTGTACCACGAATTCGCTGCCAAGTCACGTTGCCACGGTCTAAATAAACACGGGGAGCCCCGTACTTATACGGTTGGCCGTATCTCTATTGTTGACGAAGCAGTGGTCGTTGCCATCGAGACCTCCGAATCCCGGTGGGGAGTTGTCAGAATTATCAGGAGGCTTATTATGTAACTTTTCGGAAAGGTACTTTGATTAAATATATTCGGTTGCCAACAGTTAGGATTTCGAAAATTCGGGCAGAAAGGATGGCAAATGTAAATCCTTGAAAGTTGCATGATAGTACATATATAGAGTAAGTATATATAGAGTGGCAACGCAATGTTAAAAACTGGATATCAATTTTTGAGAGCTTTTGGAAAAAATTCTCAGGTGGCATTACCCCCGAGGAGGAAGAATTTAGGCTTATGGAAGAGGACACTTGGAGGCGCTGGTGGCACTCCCGTGAAGTTGCATCAGTACACAGAGGTGCATTGACGATGCCTGTTGTGTGCTTTTTCACGAGTATCAACTGTTTTGTCGTTGTCATGACTCATCGGTAAACAGTTGACTCAGAGAGTAATTTCTTGTAGCGTTTTATTTCTTTGATTGCGAATACTAATCGTAAGTGAAAGAACACAGACCTTGTGTCAGCAGGTGGTTATGTAACAAAGGAACATCACAAATCGTGCAGAAAAAGTAAGCAATGTCTCATTATCGATAATATCATGATTTTTTTAGGGTTATTTGAAAATATTTACGTGTGGATGCTAATGTTATTTGGACATGCCTCGCACAACAATGGGATACCTGATTTTTCAATCCAATGTACTAATTTAATTGCAGTTTAGCTTGAAATGCGTTTTTTGGTGTTTACTGCTCCTGCAAAATAACGAATATTAAAAAATAACAGCCTTTTATGACGTTCTGGTTGGAGCATTGGAAACGAAATGGCTGAAAATAATTTTTTTGATTTTAAATGTACGTCTACGCGTAGGATGTCGGATAAATATGACACAAATGTTGAACCAACTGGAAAAAGCTGTATAATTATAACTTTAAATTAATATAAAGAAATACAAAACCAAGGATTGTGGAACAATCAATGAGGTAAACTCACTCTCAGACTTGAACAGGGAAGAGCAGCGATAGAAGAAGCGAGTATATATTGAGAACCATGCATGGCAGGCAAAGGATGAATTCTGCCAGAAGAGGCTACTAACGGCTATCAACACAACCTTGATATATAATGTAAGCACCACGTGTGTTTGGAGCATGCTCTTAGATTGAAAAGAGGGCAGGACAATTAGAGTTACAAAAAAGAGAACATGGATATTTGTTTTAATTAATGAATGGTGAAGATCAAATATAAGGAAAGAATTACCAACGAAGGTGTCCAATACGAAGAGTAAAGAAACAAAAAATGTTTAATGAATACACTGTTGAATAAAAGAGGTAATGTTATTGGACACCTTCTACGGCTCAACGTTGATTTAAAACAACCAATTATAGGAAATTTAAAGAATTATTGAGTAATATTGAGTAATTGAATTATTGAGATATCATAGGGCATTATAATGAAGATTTTATATTGTCTAATTCTACTCCCCATGCTGCCAAGGGTGTATGTAGCAGAGTTTGTTCCAATTAACTGGCATGGAAAAGGCGAGAATATAACAAAAAAAGGAATTGGGAAAAAGAAAATTACGGGATTTGGTGAATAATTTAATGTATCTTGTTCAGTTTCCGTTTAAGCCGTAAATAGAGTTCTGAAAGACAGATCTTGATTGGTCTTTCTGTCAAACAAGGTGTAGCGTTCACTTTTTAATTTTTATTTCTTCTAAATGCCGTTTATATGGACTAGTTAAGAATGCATTAATGTATGTTTAAATAATTATTAAATATTTGGACTCGCATGCTCTTAAAGTTAATTAATTTTTTAAGGCGCAATCAGTTAATCATGTGCAAACTTTAATTGCGTAGACATAAGAAATTCATCTTCATTACTTCCTATATACATTGAGCGAAAGCAAATCTTATTCTTATGATTAATCTGGTTATATAGTATACCTGAAGGTGTAAGTACTGATGGTCTGATTTAGTCATGGATGAACTTTTCATTGAGAAATAACAGTTAAATATTAAGAAAATACTGTGTATATAGTTGCTTCAGCTGTTTAACTAAAACAATAAATAAACTGATAACATCCAATATAATATGCATAATGGTAGCTAAATCTGCAAAATACTCTACGAGCCACTATAGGGGCGTATGGAAGTGGGTGTTACGTCACCAGTCACGAAATAGAGAGGAAATAAGGGGAAGGAATGGGAGGAGGGTAAGGAAGATTTGAACTGCATGTTAATGGATAGTCACTTTATCATGCTCTTTTTTTGTAGTCATTAGAGGTGCGCAGGAAAAAGGGGTTTTTACACCTATCAGTTCGGAAGTGAATCTCCATCATATTTCGTCACTACTTTCAGTTCTAGGGACATACTGCGGGGTTGAAATAATATCGTCCGTGTCATACTGAAACTCGCTTGGTCTGACTTTTTCAATCAATCTTAGCGCAGCGTGTATAGCCTCCTCTGTCTCTAGCGCCTCCTAACCTAGTCCTTCCATCAGCTGTTTTCACCCTATCTGCTTGGAAGTCGATGTTATTAGCAAAATTACAATTCATCATTTTTCAAATTCATTTACTTCCACTGCGAGTTAGGATGAGAGAAGTATTCATGTACCCGTACTTACACCAGCAAGAAAAACGTATGGCAGTAGCAATCTAAATGATATTGGGGATTGAATATGAAGTAATTAAATCTTAAGACCTTATGCCTAAATTAAATTTCTCAGATAAGAGATTTAATTCACTGAATGACAAAAATCATTTAAGAAAATGTCATTTAAGTTCAATTACAATGAATGTCTCATTAAAAAGGAATGTCACATTGTATAAATGATTCCTAAAAGTGATATAGTTTATTAGTACAATAATCAAGGGACGTGAAGTTTTAATGACAGTACGGAGGATAATTATCATGTTAGCAAATATAGTGAAGACAGGCATGAGTTAAATAATTGTCCGATGATAATTTTGTATTGTTTTTGGGGACCGAATCCAGAAAAATGTAGTCACAATGTCCTGTTATAAATGTCCATAAATATATGCATTAGGTACTGTTTCTGTGATGAAAAACCTTATAATATTTGAACTATTCATAACAGTCATATACAATTCCCATATTATCGTTATAAGCAAAAAAATCTGCCCCGAATAACCACCATTTCAACGTAATCAAAGAGTTTAGCTCTTGTTACAATTATGTATTAAAAGTGTTGAGAGGAATGAATATCATTGTTACACAGGAAAAATCTTTTTAACATTGAAAGGCACTCTTGTGTTATCCCTGTGATAATGGCACTTAAAGTGATGCAGGCACCTTAATTTGCACTGACTGAACTATTCCAATGACGATTGAAATATCTCATGTGATGGTAATTCACTATTAAACAGGGAGGAAAACGCACTTTCTCTGGAAAAATTATGCCTTGGAAATCATAATGCACTGTTTAAAGATCATCCGTCACTGCGGTAGTAAATTCGATTCACACGCTTCACAAAATTAATGCAGGAAGAACTTATCTGAGACACAACGATGCAAAAAGCATCAGGATTTGGTGCAATATAGAAAGAACGATTCCTCGGACATAAAATGAAGGCTCCCAGTCTCTGCTATTTTAATTTGGTCATCGAATAGCATTCAGCGGTAAGAAGAGGCAACAGCCAATTTTTCCGTTGTCTAAGTCGCGCCATATAAACAAGGGCATAGGAGAAAGAGGGAGATAATTAAGTGATGGCGTTTTTAGATGTGATGATGAGGAGGATGGAACAGGTTTGATGGATTTTTATAGGAAGAAATGAAGGCGCGACCGAAATATGTAACACTTTCGAAATATTTTCCGCGTCTAGAATTGATTAAAATCCAATATTCCCCTCCAATGCCGTAAGCATCTTCATGGGAGTACTGCTCAACCGGTAAATACGTCCACGAAGTACCGTGCAAGTCACCACTAGGATCGATGATTTAGATCCGTATAAATACAAATAATTATTCCTGTAAGTTAAACGTTAGTGCGACCGCAAGGATTGATCACCATAACAGGGGATTGTAACCTGACCACAACATTAAAAGAATACCGATCGATCTTCATTTTGTGATTTAAAATCATTCCAATAAAAAGCGACGAGCGCAAACATACAGCGTGAAAGAGAAAATGTATTTATACTGAATAGCCACGATGTACATATATATTCCCCCGAAATGAATGTTCATTTCCAATGGATGGAAATTTATGTGCCTCTTTTTGGACTGTTGTTCTAATTTGCCGAAATACCGGAAAATTAGAGTGAAATGTATGTCAGTTTGTAATTAATTAAAATATTCAATGAATCATATAAATACCGGTGTATCGGTATTTTTTCGTCGGTACTACCGGGCGAGTTGTATTATTGCTTTTTACTACTCATTTTAAAAAAAACTGGTACTTTTTTGAGTATCGCCCTTGCCTAATGGACGTAATATCCTTCGCGTCGTGGAGCATGTTGCTACTCTGTCCGTCTCGTAGCTCTTAAATCACTTCTATAGCTTCTACATCTACAGAAGAATACCCTGCAAGCCACCTCAAGGGTGTGTGGCAGGGGGTGAGTAGTCTGCATTACACTATACACTACATGCATTATATAACATCCACTATATAACATGCATTACACTATACACTAAAGTTAGTGTAACTGCGACTAATTATGCATCAGCATAAATTGCTAATGCTTGTCACGAGGTGAAGCCTCACAAGCATGCACTACTACACTACAGATATTATCACAATGGAGAGGGACCATTAATATATATGTATTTTGCAACTACAAAAATGTAGATGTAGTGGGGCCCGGTTTTTGTGACCCCCTCCCTCTTCCTGAAAAACATGTGTGCGTTAAAAACGCGTTAAACTACAATTTCATTGGTATTTATGTAAAGTATGACAAAATTATACTTTCTCTCTGAGATGTTTGGTCTGCTGGCTGTTCAAACTTCGGGGCCCGTCGGACCCGAGCCCGAAACCTAGTGCGTGGCCCGGTAATCCCCGCCCTGCCCACGCCGCCCCTGCATTCTACGTCATCGGAACGCGTCGGTGCAGTTCAACACCATTACCCGACTGGAGACCCGGGAGCTCTTCATACTTGTCAGAGATGTTTTTCTATCGAATCAGGGGAAAGCATGCTTCAAACTGCAGCATAGGTTCCTTGTTTATTAAAAATTATTGAATTGGTGGATTGTTGGCTTGATTTTTTTATTTCATCTCTTTTTTGGAGGCTACTTAATGTCCAATGCACCCAAATGAAATGATAAGAAAAAAAAGAGGCGTAATTGCTCCATGATGGTTACTTCGGTCGCTCAATGGTAGCCGTTCAAGAAGTCTTTGTTTATTTTTTATTGCCGTGCAAAAAATGGTGAGACAAAACTGCTCAAAATTCTTCATTCTGAGTAAATCTTAAGTCTCAGAACAGGCCACTTTTACGTATATAGTCAACTTCCTCATAGTACATGCGTACCTTGCGGACCTGTGTTGAGCGCTTGGGGCAATTGGTGATTTTACCCCACGCAAGTTTTTTGGCAAAATTTGTTGCAAAAATATACTGAAATAGGTTGTGATTTTGCTAAATGCTTTATTCAAGCGATCACAGGAATAAGATAAAGGAAATTGATTGCAGAACCTACAGATTTAAAATGTCATTTTTCCCACGCACAACAAGGGTTCATAATAGTTGCGATGAATCTGAAACTCCCACCCTCAACAAGTAGAGTAGAATTTTCACTTTTTTTTTCGTCTATCACTAGCTTAATATATTGTAAATTGGTTTATCATTTAATGTTCAGGGAAAACTACCGTGAATTTTTATTTAACGTGCGATTTCATACCCCACGCTTTACATTTGCATGCCTTGCAGCAGAATCACCGTAAAGTCGCCATAGTTAATTTCGATCCGAAAAATAATTCTATAACCCTCAAGTTACTTCAGTCTTTAAACACCGCTATAGTATTTTACATTCCAAGGCTAAAAACCTTCGTGGCGCGCAATGCATTAACATTTTTGTAAAGAGTTTTCATTTGTGAGGATGAGATGACGGTCTCATTTTTGTTTATGTCAGATCCCGTCGCCATGGAGAGCCGATCATCTAGTTTAGTTAATACACTCGTACTGAATAGCACAAATATCTATTATGGCTGCTTGATTTTCAAATCAACCCTAACGAAGCCTTCCGTTTTCCTTTCCCATTTTCCTCTTCAATTGTAAATTGGTAAATTTCATATTATTACTTGTTCTAATTGTGTTTGCAACTGTCCAGCCATTGAGAGAGTGAACGAAATGAAATATTCGGGAGTGAGTTTGGACAGTAATCTACGCTGGGATAAACATTCATTCACTGTAAACAAATACCTTAGAAGTGCCTTGTCCAAATTTTACTTCGTTCAAAACAAATGTCCACTTCCGGTAAAAAAAACATCATGCTCTTTCCCATTCCAAAATCTCATAATGGTATAATTTGCTGGGGCAGTAACTTGGTGGCACTCACCAGCGGAGGATTAGAGGACACTGTCCGTAAACCAAGAGTTGATGAGTGGGCAAAGTTATCGAAGGACTCCCACATAGGGTCCTAATTGAAAATGGCTCGGCCACCTTCATCCCACATCTCATGTATGCTTTCCTCTCCTTTGCGTCATGATCTTCACAAGCGAGTGCCACCAGGTTTCGCTACACCTATGCCTACATGAACACATTTAAGTGTGCTCTCGTTTTGCAAAAAAAATATCATTCGTGTAATAGCGTCAAAAAAATGATTACGAACACTCCCTGCCGTAGTTCTTGGCCCTCAAATTGTTGCCACTAAGGCATTTGTTTAGGTATTTATTTAAAAGGTTATAAACATTTTTATGCCAGAAGTGGCCGAGTGTATCCGATAAATGTAAATATAATTTAAGGAATGAGTCAAACATTGTAACAAACAAACCAAGTTAAACATTATATAAACGTTCCTATCTGTATAAGGGTCCACAATGCTGGATATAGGTATAATATACCTACTGCCCGCTGAAATTTAAAAAATTAAATTTAAAAAAAATGTTAAAACTTGCCACAGACTGGCTTTTTTCTCAAGATAATGTTGAATATTTATGTTATTGGTATTATCAATAGAACTATAGTTATGTAACAGTTACTGCTTTTGTTGTTATTGACGTACATTTTTTTTGCAATTTGCTGGTGGCTCAATTCTGGTCTTATGACCTTGGAGACCAGCTAAACTTCCCGCTCTTTTGTTTGCAACCAATTTGTACCAATTATGTGGGAGTAAATAAAATATAATTATTATTACGATACCCTAAATATTTATCTCCCTAATGTTGAAAACGCAGTAAGTTGGAATTTGAGGGGGCGGGGTCTGTGGCTCGCGACAGACAGCAGCTGCCTTGGATTTGACCAGTGACGTCATCCGTCCTGCTCCCAATTAAAAATCGTTTCGCGGCGTACACCAATTAGTGTCTTAATTAAATTAGCTGTAATTAAATGCTTTATTTTTTATTCGGTATTTTGTGTTTTTCATATTCCATCCCATTGCTTTTCACTTATCTCCAAAATAACTTATTATCTTTATTCCTTTTAAAAATCCGTCTTTTCCTCGACTCATGTACATACATACATACCTACGCGCATCCTTTCTTTACGTACTTGCACGTCGTCTTTGCATTCATTCTCTCTCCTTAAGAATCTCGTGTCTTCTTTAGCTCCTCCTTTGATTTAGCTGTCATTAAACTCTAATGCATTCTAACTCTCTTTCTAATACGTACTCGCTCTGCCATTTTTCCACACCAAACATCGCCTTTGCCATTTTGCCACCCCCTCTTCACTCAATATCTCCATTCAAACTCACCCACGCAACTCCCGTTTACGATATTTTCGTCCCATTTCCTCCTGTGCTTCAAGTAAAGGGTATCCGCACTACTTATAATTCTTACATCATGGTCTAACAACCCCCCTTCCACTTCTTCTTCCTCCTGCTGCATCTTAAGCGCAGCATTCTTCCGAGGAACACGCTTTATTCCCTGATTCACCCTAGTAGTGAGACAATCTAATACATACACTACTGGTCTGTTTCAAACACAGTAAACCTTGTTTCACTCACCAACGCTGTGTCTCTCATCATATACTATGAAATCAATCATTGTCTGACAATTACTCCTTCTCCATGCGTACAAGTTTATTTTCTTATGCGTAAAACATGTATTCGTGACAAACAGTCCTTGGTTTCCGAGCACAAATCAAGTTTTCACTGTTGCCGTTCCTTCGGAGGTCACTAACTGGCCCAACCTCTTCCTTCTAGAGAAATCTCTATCACACCAGCTCAGCCGTTCATATCACCTATTATTATGTTTTTCTATCATCAAGTACCGAAAACAATTATTAATCACACGCAATGGTCGTCGTGCACACAATTTTTAGTTATGCATTCCTATGTTTGATATTTTCGCTCAAATAAATTTATTCTATTCCAAATAAGATAGTAATTTTCACGTATCCCAGCCGTCTCGTAGTCTCTGTGTTGGATGTAGTGGAATAAATATCACATAATTCGCGCGTTGCATGTAGCTCTTCAGATTTTTCTGTTTGGCCTCTTCTCCCTTCCTGTGTTCGATTAATAATGATAATATTAGATGTCTCCCGTTGATTTTACTACTCGTCCAAGTTACCGATATCATAATTTGTCAGTCGCACTGACACTGTCGCATATTGGTTATTGCTTGTCTTCGCGTCCGGAGCTATGAGGGAGTCGACCTACGAATCCGACCTACGAATGGTTGACTACTAGTAGGTGAGTCCGTTTGCTTCCTCCCCCATTGTGGAAGGGAGCAAATGTGCGTTTATGTTTATTGAGACAATGTTTTTCCGCGCGAACGGGCTTCGTTATATATATATATATATATATATTGTCTCTTGGAATATTCACTGCGCCTGCTTAGCGTAATCACACTTGGCGCCGCCGAATTGTGGCGCATATCCGTCGCGTATCCTTCGAAGCCGGCAGTACAGGGGATGGATATTAGGGGAGCGTAGAAATGTTGACAAAATAAGGAATACATCGCCCCGTGAATGAGATGAAATATCGGAAATAATCACTTGGAAGCTATTGATTGGCTCATCACTTGACTCGGAGTTCGAAGCAGGAAATTTTCCGCCTGACATTCAACATATTTTCCCAGTGCTACCGCCGTGCGGTAGAAAATATCACAGGCACAAGATAAAGGAAATAGAGTACAGAACCGATATATTTAAAATGCCATTTTATCCACGTGCAATAAGGGACCATAAGAGTTGTGATAGATCAATTATACGAAACTTCCACCCGCACATGATAGACTTTGTATGTACTTGTGTGTGATGACATATCATCATTATTAACACCTCAACCAGCTTGAAATGTCCCGTGGCAAGATATTGTTCTCTGCATGGATTAGTATCTAGAAGTATTCTTAAATTAATGGTAGTACTAATACTAATCAGTAGTTGCATCTTAACTATGTACTGCATGTTAGCATGTTCTTCTACTTAGCACCCTCCTAGTTTCTGGTTTGACCGCGAATTGTTCTCGCTGCTTCTTGGTCTGCGCCTAGCGGCCAGCCGGGGGAACATGCGGGGTTCTGATTTGAACTGGGACGAGCATACCTGATATGGAATCACCCCGTGCCACACACCCTATAGTGGTGGCTTGCACGTTACTTCGTATATGTATATGCGCGAAATGGACGCATTTATTTTGTTTGGTTGAACCAAGAGTACATACAATCCGGTAGTAAATACATTTCCAGAAGTGAATACGCTATGCTTGTCAGTGATCATATTCGGTGTTCTGCCAAATGAATGGTTGGTCCTCTAAGAGTTGTCATCTTCAAGCATTACGCTCTTTATCAACCTGCTCCGGAACCCTCGTCGTTCTAGGCCATCCCACCCTATCTATACCCAACCCATTCTATCTAGTCTTATTTCTTTCCCCCTTCCAGCACTGGTTGCCTCCTGTTCGGCATTCTTTTCACATATATTTACTCCACCTTCTTGTGTTTCTTCTTAATTTGTCCAGCCGTTGGTCGACCCCGAGTTGTTTTCGTTTACCAATGTTTTTCTTTCTATGTAAAGTGTTGTATCCTTCAGCGCTTCTTATGCTACTCGTTTCCATCAATGGCATTCCTACTATGGTAACTCTCTTCTGCATGCACTGCTAGTAATAGAAGTATACCATAGTACTCTTTCTAGGGTGAAGCCAACCAGATAAGTCATCTACCGTGGTAACTATTTTGTAATTGGAATGCAAGTAAGGTAATAATCCGGGTAAAGGCCGTTTTACACGGGGCACTTAATTGCACAATCTGATGTATGCTCGAACGTGCATTTCAAATTGCGTCGTGTAAAGCGGTGAAATGCTAGAACGCATGCGCAAATGCATGAACGCGAGATGGCAAAATAGCCCCTGTTCTAATTCCGAGCTCGCATTCTCGCAATTTCAACAAATTTTTTTCCGATAGACATCGCAGTAGTAGGGACCGGAAGAATCTGAGTGACGATAAGTGTTTGTTGTATTGGTGGATTGCATTGTGTGCAGTTGTTGTTTCTTGTTGTCCTTTGCGGAATAAGTATGAGCTGGTCACACAAGGACGTGTGACAACATGTCAACAACGATGCGAACAGAATTTCGTTTCTTCTTTGTTCTAACAAGTGACTCGCTACTCGCGCACTCAACAGACGACGAAATTTCGTGAATGATTGCTTGCTTACGAACACCGTGTAAAGCGGTAACGCATTCGTCTGCGCAATAATTATTGCACGCAAGATTGAGAAATGAATGCAGTTCTAACCTGCGCAATGACGTGCCCCGTGTAAAACGGCCTTAAGAAAGAATGATGGTAAAACGTTTGAAACACGAAAAGCGTAGGGGGATCTCAGTTTTGCGAGTGTTGGCGTGCTTATCATTTATAAACGTGGTGCCCTGATTGGAGATGTGATGATGCGATGTTATTCCCTAAGTCTGTGTTGGGCACTTAAAACTTCCATAGGTCTTCACTTCGGTGCCATGTCAGGATTCGAGGGCCTTTTAATATCGTTCGTCGATTTTATTTTGAACTAAAATGTTGGTAATCGCTACGTCACGAAACGAGTGTGTTACTTGGCTAATTGAGACGTGGGTAGGTTATGAGACAAAACAACCATGGTACGTAGGACGTTAGTGATGGAAACGGGGCATCGTGGACTTCATCTCTGCTGCTTGGATTCTTGCTTTGTCCCTTTTTGTCATAACCCTGGCTGTCTGACTCTACCGTACGACATCAATGGTTTTGTAATAATTCTTGCCTGTTTTTCCTCCGACCCCGAAAAGTCTTAACTGTCATGTATTCTTCACAGAATTAGGCTCATATCTTTCCAACGACTCCCTTTTAATTTCTTCGTATCTTTTGTCACCCTTCATAATCCAGTGTTCTCCTCCTTCCTTTCCCCTATGCTCACTCTCATCTGAATCTGCAATATACCCTGCAGAACCACCACAAGGGTGTGTGGCAGGGGGGATACTAACCACCAAATGCGCTACACCATACCCTATTAAGGTTAATGAAACTACGACTATTAAGGCATTAGTGGAAAGCTGTAAAATGCTTGTCTGGGGGTGATATTTCATCAACATGCACTACACACTACCGATTTTAAAGAAAATATTTGCATTAATGTATTTTTCAACTACCCCCTGCCACACTCCCTTGAGCTGGCTTGCAGGGTGGTGATTTTTTAGATGTATATGCACATGTATGCACAGATGTACTAGAGTTGTGCGGGAAACATGCTAGAGGTTCTGTGAATGCTACATAAAGGTATTAAAAACAGGATTTAAGGAGCAAATCAACTAACTAGCCACAGTTGTACCTATCGACAAACCTAGTTAAAATTCTCATTGGCAGTTTGCTATGATCTCTTATCTATCGCGGGAAAAATATCATTTTAAATCTGTCCGTTCTGGAGTCTAGTTCCATAATTTTAATCTAATGATCTAATCTACCGTAAAATGTCGGATTTCGTAAAATGCTATTCACGTTGCCATGAAATAAATCGTTTGGAATACGCTCTAACTCAGTTTCCAAGCCTATCTCATAAGGATCCCAAATACTGGCAGCGTGTTCCAAGTGGGGTCTAACGAGGGAGAAGTAGCTGATTTCCCTAACTTTATATCGTCGCACTTGCCAAGTACTCCTTTAGCAAATCCCAATTTACGATCAGCTTGGCCGGTTATTTCCCAAATATGTGTACCCCACGAGATAAGTCAGTTTCTCCATTCTTTCTTAAGCATGTGCTCATGTCGCCCTACTTCAACCTCTATACATGCATGTCCTCCATTTTCCTTCGCTGCCTCCTTTGAATTAATCCCATCCGACTCATTTCCTCGCCTATCGTAACGAGCGATTCATTTGTTTTCCCATCCACCCAGCTGTGATGAGCAGTAAGTAAGCTACAGATGATGTAATGGGAAATTGTGACGATTCTTCCATGGTGCGTGTATGAAACCATAAAATCTGACTTTCAGCGCGCGCGCTGTCCGTTATGCCTGTTTAGTGTAGACTGAAATTGAATTGCCGTTCTGCTTCACATAATTCTCCGGTCGAATATTTCCAGCTTCTCGGAGTGCAACACTAGCAACACTAGCTTGGAAGTTACGAAGCGAAGTATTCAAGTATGCACTTACTCCCCTTTGAATCCTGGAATAAGTGTGGACCCAGAGAAAACGAGTGGGAACCTTGAGAGAGTCGGAGAGGATTGCGGCGCGAGGAGGACAACGAGAGCAAACAGGTTTCATTTCTTCGACCCGGATTTCAAATACACTTTCATGGCCTCTCTCTCTCTCTCCTTTATTCCACAGCCTTTTAAATGGCCTGAATATATGACTCTCTTTTGTGTGTTGGAAACCGGGGTCTGTCATAGAAAGAACATGATTGTTGTGGACAGGTCCAAACGTCTTCCTTCAATCCAATGCATTGCGTTCCACCGTATACAGAATGCATATTCTTATAATGTGTGCTTCCACCGATTGAGTGATATCTGATACAATTCACTGGAATGGACCTCAAGGGGATACTTCTCGAAAATACAAAAGAGGAAATTCACCGAAATGCAGAAGGATTTCCCGTAGGAGACGTAAAGGTATTGGATTCCGATGGACTGCGGGGCCCTGGTGTAAAAACGGCGCTGCATCTGCGCGGCTGCCCGCCGAGGATGGTACCAAGACACCCTCCTCCATCATCAACATTACAAAAAAGTCCGCGAAACCTACACAATCCGGGAACAGAGCGTGGGTTCAAAGGCGAAGCACCATTAAATTACACGGGCGTGTTTTAAGTTGTTTTCGCATCAATTCCCATAGCGCCGTTGAAAATGGTCGATCGTCTGCCACTTCTGCGATTTATTTTCCCATATTAACTCTACACTCAAACCCATATCCCGTCACTCCATCTTTTACGCGCCCGATGACGAAAACGTGATTCTTTTTTTCTACTTACTGCATAGCCATGGCGATGACAGCTCCAGTGGTCTGAATACGTCGTCTTCTCTGGCGTAATTATATATCCATCCCATTATGAAAAGAATGCGATTGGCAATATATGTAGTTGGAAGTGGCATCCTCCGTCAATTTGTGTCAGTAGAATTCTACCATTCAGATTTCCTTCGTCCCAAATTAAAAACTTGCGAGATGACAGAGAGGGACATTTTTGCCATGTAGAAAAAAACTCGTTACGATGGCATAAAGTCATACTTGTTCAAAAGCACTCTGATGCGAGACTCGATTTATTCGAAGAAATGTACTGGTTGTTGTGTACGTACGATGAATACGAGACCTTGTCCCGTTTTGCTTTTCCTACCAATCACTTTCGAACAATTATTTATTATCGGTGGCTAAAGCGCGTTTGATTAAAATGTTAGTGCTGCAGTCAGCCTCCCAGGCTGAAAATCCTTATGACGTAATATATTAACTGATTCGAAAATTTAAGCTGATTGGGGACTTTATAACTTTGGCTTTCATTATTCTTTTGCCCCAAGTTTATCACCTTTTTATGGCAGTTATTTAACATGCAGAATTTATTGAGTATTTCACTTTGAATCTCGCAGTGTCGAGCCAACTTCCATCTGGAGGTAGTTGGAGTGAGCTGTCGCTGCGCAATAAATGCAATGTTTTTGCTCATTAGTGATGAGATGAGAAAGACTTCGTTTATCTAAATATTCCAATACATCAGGCTATCTCTTGTTGCCGAGATGTTTGCCAAAATAAAAGAAGCCGTTTACCATGGTTTATGGTACGACTGTGCGCTCTTGACAGGCAGCATAATGGTAGTCTCGACGCACAGATCATGTCAGAAATCGTGCCAGAGTGTTTAGTTTGTAAGTTTTCTCAATAGATTTAAAAATAAGTACATTTATTGCTAACTGCTATTCTTTCCTTGAAATTGCTGAAAAACCTTCGGTATTGAAGGCGTTTTAAGCTATGGGATTAAGCAAATAAGTCCAAGCCATATAAAATAAATATAAAAACTCGTCTTTGTTGCATACCATATGCCTCTTACAACTGATTAAATTTAAAAAAATAACAATTGAATATGGTTTTCCTTATTACTTACTCGCTCAAACTTAACAAAGGTGTCAACCTCTGCCAAGAAGGCATAGCGTTGCCTTGGCAACTGCAGTCCGCGATAAGGCTCCTCGAAAGTCATCTCGCGAGTAGCTGCATATGATTTGAGCGCCCACTAGTAGGCATATTTTTGAGCATAGTGCATCAAGAATCTGGTAAATGTTTTGGATAAAATTGTTGGTTCCGCGAAAAACATGGAATTTTATTTTCCGTGTTGATGGAACTGTGTTATACATGCTGTTTTTTTTCTACCGAAAATATTTTTGTCAGCCCTCACTGATTTATTAACTAGGATATGTTAGATTTCCAAAATTCTGGGTCTTGTCGTAAATAAAAGAAGAAACTTTGTTAACTGTTCTTCGAAGTACGAACCCTTCGGAGGAATCGTTTGCTGTAAAAGCTGTGTTGTGGGAAAAAGAAGAATTATTGGAACTAGCTTATCATCAATCGACGGCGATGATTGGCCCATAAAGCTGGGAAACGCATATAAAACTTCCATCTGCTGGTAGATCATCAAAATTCCCTTTGAAACAAAAGAGGCATGCAAGGAGAGGGTGTTGTGGAGGGAAAATCACTATGGGAAGACAGCCACTCTCCTAAGGTCTTGCGCCAATAATAATTGAACCCTGCGTTGACTGTGTGCCACGGGGTAATCATGTTTGATATTTTACTCTTTGATTAGGGGGAAGCAGATAATCCTTTTCAACCCTTCAATTCCTTCCCATTGGGATCGTGGCATAAGTAGTATCATGGAAGGCCCTGCGCCACATAGGGGACGATGGAGAGACACGAGCTCTCCCGCGTTCTTCTTTCGTCTCCTCAGTTCCACCACTTTTTAACTTCGTCATCGTCAGCGGGAGCTTTCACCGACTGCCTGCAGAGGGCAGAAGCGCACGCGTCGTGTGTGTGGGCGGTCGAGAGACATTGCACAAACGATTGCATTCTTTTCTTCCTTCTCCCCATCTCTCGTAAAAACCCATCGCAAACACAAATCTTCCCCCTGCCCACTCTCTTCAGACATTCATTCCGTCGGAGAGAACTAACTATACTCCCACCGCGCGTCACCCCTTCTTAGAAAACCTCAAGGCACGTTAAACGCCGTGTGAACATCATATTTATATATATATACATATATATATATATATATCGAAATCGGCCCTTCCGATATCCGAATATCGAGCGAACACGTGCGTGCCTAGAGCGTTTCATTCGACCGGCTCGGCACCCCCGTCCTACCCATGGATGCCACGCTGCTGCACCTTGGAGGTGACTTGCACTGCATGCATTTCGTGGGTGTAGATATGTGGACGTTTGCCAGCCCCAGGGCCTGTATGAACATCCCTCACATCATAGGAAAAAAACAATCGTGCCGACGTCGAATTTGAATTGGAAGGATAAAAGCACTCTTTAGGCCGTTTTACACGGCGAATGATCTTGCGAATGATCATGCGCATGACGTTAATGCCTCGTGTAATACGGAAAATTCGGCGAATTCTTGATCATGCGCATGATCATGCGATCAAAATTAGAACATGTTCTATTTTTGATCACATAATCCCGTGAATGATCGCATGATACGAGCGCACGACGTCCATCTTGGTTGTTTTGATATTGAATTCACCTCACTTCGCTAAAGCAAACTCATAATAACATGTAATGAAGGAAAGGAAAGCCATATCAATGTATTTGGAAATAAATATCTCTGTAGGCAGGATGCAATGCACATACTTTGGCAGACGTGGAATGGCCATTTGATTAAAACTATGTCATGGAGGTTTTGCAATATGAAAACATCGAAATCTCATCGGATTAACCTAAATAGATCTGACCAGACCGTGAATTGTTTATTCAGGGCTGCAGTACAACGAATACAACATATCTGGCCCTATTTTGACTTCAGGATGGACGGCAGAACAATGTTCGTAATGATATCTACACTACAGCTTTCATCCAAGTTTTAGGATAAAGACTATGGGAGATACTGCCAAATGCAGAAACGCAGAACAGATCTTAGTGCGATAATCTCTCTTTGGACCTGTTTATTGAAATAATCATACTTGTATTCACAGTATATCATCCATTCCTCACCGCCGACTGAATATATCAGTTATTTTTGTGTAAAAATGCTCCGTTCCTATCTCGGTATCGATGGACGAGTGGGTAGCGTGTCTCAAGGGGAAGAGCGAGCTACGAATCAGCTGTGGAGGGGAAATCTTTTTGATCGTTTTCCTACGTTCCTTTGCAAACATTTTTTAACATATCGTAATAAATTCATAATCCAAAGAACTGCGTTTTTTCAAAATATTTTTAAAAAATTATAACATTTCGTCCAGATCGTAATCAGACCTGCTGCAAGCACCACATGTCATTTTATATAGCAATAATTTCATTTTGATGTCACCGTGATATTAATATCGGGTGACCATCTTCGCTGTTTTGATAGTTAGTTCACTTCAATTCGCACAATTAAACCCTTATTATAAAATATGGATGGAAACTATAGCCATATTTCATTGAAAATGATTGAAATAACACTGTAGGCAGTACGCAATGCATACGTTTTGGCTGGTGTGAAATAAGCCTAAAACTATCGTGGATGTTTTGTGAGACAAAATTGTGGCTGCGGCAAGGCCGTTTTACACGGTACGTTTGTTTGTACAGACTGGTACAAACTCTTCCGTGAACTCTTGAATGAGGCAAAATGTATCGTGTAAAACGGCAAATTGTATGAACGCATGTGCGAATGTCTCAATCCCTGAACGGAAAATAGAACCTGTTCTCATTTCGTTAAGACAAACGTACCATCTCACGTACGTACGTTTGTACAAAATCTTTCATCGTGTAAAACGTCCTTAATAAACACTGCAGCAGCGGTCGCTAAAATTGTCTCATCACGGTCCATCTTCTATAGCATAACGTCACTCACTAAACTTTTGCAGTTACTCAGTGTTTTAGTGAATAATGTAAACGAATATCTAAACCTAATAATAATGTAAACGAATATCAAAGTATCTATAATATTCATGATCTAAACAAAATTAACAAAACTCCGTCTGTCGAAACAGCTATGTTGGTCGTAAATCTCCCGTAATCGATATATACAATCAATAGATCTACCACTGCGCATTCAGTCTGCGCAGAAAATTAACTGAATTAATTCGCCGTGTAAAACGGGAACTTTTCTGGTCATCATTGAAATTAATTCGTGAATTAATGCTCGAATGATCATGCACAAGATCATTCGCCGTGTAAAACTGCCTTTAGTAGATGTTACAGACATTACATGGGGTCTTATTTCAGTTTTATTACCTTACGGCGGCGGTACCATTACTTGAGCATCCGCGCTGAGGCATAATCTGAAATGGACCGAGCTAGGTCCTGTGCCTCCCAACCTTTGAATGTGAAGTTATTATTGGCTTTCGACTGCCTTGATAGTAAGACTCTCACATTTTATCACTTCATCGCGTTTCTGAAGATGCATGCTGTGCGTCGGGGTTTTAAAAGATATGTGTCTCCCTGAAACTAGAATCATAAATCATAATAAGAACTCTTCTTGTAATCTCATCCTAGTCATATCTGGGCGCACCGTCGTACTATTTCTCGTGGTATACCTATGACTTCTATTTTTGGATAAGCATATTGGAAAGTAGTCCAAGGCTGTAGGCTGATATTTCGGCATCGTTAGAAGTATGAGAACTTTTCCCCATGCATATAGAGGCTGAATGCGTTGCGATTTGTGATCATGTCGCGCGATATATATCTCGCTCCAGCTATCGTGGAATCCAGTAGCGGAGTCCGGTGGTAGCCGCGGCAGTAAAAAGTTAATGCCCTAGGAACCGGGGTCAGGGTCGATACGCGCACAATGTGATTCCTCCCCTAGGTTTAGAAAATATTGTAGTGTTGTAGATTATTATGTAAATTATGTAGAGTATTTCGAGATTTCTCAGAGTAATACTATGGTTGTTTCATAATTATTTGTATGCAAGAACATTAAGAGAATTGTTGTAAGATTATAAAAATAAATCATTTAATTATTTATTAGGGATAGAATCGCATCATCTGATGAAAATCATTATACTCTTATGAAATCACTTTGTTACTGTAGTTTATACACGCGAGTGAATATTATTTTACGAAGAGCTTTGTAGTGTAGAAGCTTGTAGTGCTTGTAATTTCATTCAGTACCTATAGTAGTATACATGGGTAGGTTTATCAATGGACCAGGAAAGTCACTGGTTCTCTGAAAATACCAGAAGTGGTATGCGCTTATCATCGACAAATCAAGTTTAATGCAAAGAATCAGGTTTAATGTTTTCAAATCTCACAAAATATCTAAGCAAACATTTCGAACTATTCTGATTAATTTAACTGTAGATTCTAATTGTATTTGCTGCTTGTAGGATATGTTATAAATACTTAGCAATACTCTACGGTGGAAAAATACGCGTCGAGTATACATTTTCTTAACGTGATCTAATACTGATCCATCCCTGCGAGAAACAGATGTGAATCTGCGCTGCTCGCGAATAAATGACGACCATTGTTGGTGCAAAAATCAGAAAAATACGATCATTCTCCGTGCTCTCAGCTGCTCGAATTGCGCCAACCTATTGATGTGGGCATTGTCGGGCGGCGAACGCGATTGGTTGGATTGACTCATTGTTTCAGATATCTTTTAGGTGGGTGCTGTGCTCCAGCACACTTCATATAGTGAGTGAGTATATATCTCTGGCGTTTCGGTCGTTTACTTTAAATTGAGTTTTTCGATGCGTGATTATGCGATTGCGCGGTCGTGTTGTATTTTCTTGATAGTGGGCGCTCTTGTCGTGCGGTCAACGCGCGCTCCTATAACTCTCATAAACCCCTCTCGCCTTCATTTGTCTTCGCATCATCCGCTTACTCGCTTTAAATCGTTTCATCGCATATATTCACGCATTCCATGGACTCGAATCCCGAATTCGCGTTGCGTTGCGTAAACCGTTGCGTAAAGTCGAGCTAAGACCACGTTGTGACCTCACACGATTTGAGGACTGGCTTTGAATACCTTTGCTGACGTGCATTTAACATGGGCAAATGCTGGAATGCTTCAAAATTGTGTATGACTGTTTTTTGTGCAAATTCCCCTTATCTTCTTCCGTGGAAATTAAGTATGATTTTAATTTGAGTATTCCACTCCAGCTGATTGGTAGGTTCTTAGGCGATCCCCATCCTGCATCCCAATTTCTAAAACATTGTCTCGTTTTCGCTCCTAAGGATGTCTCGCCATTAGATCCTTCTTAAACTACTCTAATCTTCTACCTCTTCATATTTCATCCAGAATTCCTATCCTCTTCCTTCCTCTTCCACGCTTCCCCAGTGTCCTCCCCTCTATCACTCTCTTCAACATGCCCTCTCCTCTCAAAACCTCCTCCATCTTCTGCCTTCTCCGAACCTCTGCCACAAGCTTCCTCTCCTGTACAACCATATCCAATACCTCCTCGTTCGTCTTCCTCGCCATCCAGCTCACCTTATCCATCCTTCTCCAAACACACATCTCAAAAGCCTCAAGTCTACGCACATCCTCCCTTCGCAATGACCAAGTTTCCGACCCATATAGCGCCACGCTCTATATCCGAGTTTTCACCAGCCTCTTCTTTACGTCTCTTCTCAGACCCCTCCTCATCAATTCCCTTCTCTTCGAAAATGCTTCTTTAGCTAGCGCAATTCTGCATCTGATGTCCTTACCACTAAACCCATTCTCCTCCCAAATACTACCAGATACGTATACTGCTCGGCCTGCTCTATCTTCTGCCCTCCCACACTTATATTCAGCCCCACCTTCTTACTTCTAGAAAATCTCATCACTTTCGTTTTCTTGTGATTTATTTTCATCCCATACCTACCTTTCGGTTTGAGAACTGTCCATTATTTCAAGGTTTTTGTTTTAATTGAGATAGTATTCCGTGGCCTTACTCATTAGTGTTTTTTAAGTGACACCATCACTTCAGAGGCCGCCTCACTGGGGTCAGACGCCTTTTGCAGCCGCCTCACTGAGGTACAGACGCTGCGCGGACTACCTGTCTGTCTCCTAACCTTCGACCTATCTGGCATGGGTGGCCCTACCAGGAGCATTGCTCCCGCCAGTGCAGCTCTAGGGGTCATTGGAGCACGAAAACCCTTCCACCACGACAAGGTAGTCCAAGCGAGGGTTAAGTATTAATTATAAAATTCTTGTAATCAATCCCTCAGCTAATTTTAATTGTGACTGTGGCTCCAATTGAGAATAAAATCGTCCGATTGTCAGGAAAACAGGGGAAAGTTAGAATGCCCGCAGAAGGACTCTTCAGTTCTCGAAGGAATTTAGGGCAGCAAGCTGATCTTTCGGAAATATCTCCAACGGCGACGTCTATTTGTGCATTCTTTTAAGAATGCACAAATTCAATAATATGCTTATTTGCTTGTTAACTCCTAATACATAAACGGTTGAGAAAATTATGTATCTTGAATTATTGTTCGTAGATAAGTGATAGCACTTGAAATAGAGCATATCCTTTAACAGAAATGTCCCAGGGCCCCAAGCGTCCCCGATGTTACTGAGCAGGTATATGGCACAATTTCCGAGATGCATATGCATTGAAGCCACCCAGAAGGTCAGCAGCAGGCAAGGGTGGGGCTGTGATCTCAGATCCAATCTTGTGCCATCCTTGCGTTCACGACCACATTTTTCTTGTTTTGGTCAAGTATTATCGGTCCGCCGTTCCAGCCAAATACCCAAGGGAACTCCTCTATCACTTGTGGCGATAGTTGTCACATTCGCAATCGTAAATCAATTTGTGGTGCACTCTTATCATTTGTCAAACTCTTGAGACATGACAAAGCAAAAGTGTAAGCAGAAATTACGCCTTCGCCTACTCCACCCCAAGGGGTGTCCATTTCCCTTTCTCGTCTTCTTCTCTGATCAATTGGCGAGCTCATGTTCGGTTGAAGGAGTCGTGTGTGTGTGGAAAAGTCAGTTGTGGGGTGTCAGCTGACTCGGCGTAAGACGACGACCAGATCCTCTTCGCCGTCTTATTCCCATTTGCAATGGCGGCGAGACGTGTGTTCGACGTGTATCTCATCATCACTCGTCAGATAATAATTTTTTACCACTGTCTTATCTTACGTTTCCAGATTTCCGGGGGCTTGCGTATGTGTAAGTGTACATTATGCCAAAATATTTGTGCATTCGGGACATTAGATCGAAACTAAAATCTTTCAAGAAATCTTCTGACGCTCAACAAGACTACTCAGTAAATATTAGATAGGCAAGATTTAATGCGTGGAGATTGGGAATCGTTCATGTAAGTGGGGAGTTGGATTGGATATAATTATAGTTCCGGGGACATCAAGGTAAGACTGTATGTTCTGGTTATGAGAGAATGATTTAAGGGAGGCACTTCATTTCGTAGACTTGCAAATGAAGTTTACATTTTTGAAGAGGGGTCATTTTTGAAGAGGAGTGGCTCTTAACGAAGAAATTCGGGTTCTGTTGCAGTGTTTGGCCGCTTGAGTATGACGCGTCGCTTGAGTATGGAGAACTTGGATGTGCTAAGCACCGACGTCGAATGTGGCATCGATAGAAATCGCTGCACTACCAATCACAGTTCGCACTCACTACTTGGGATAATTGAAAGTCTTCTATTCTGCCTGCGAGTGGCATCGCCTTTAGCATAACTGAAGCGAAATCCTTCGATCGCAATGGCTGTGAACGGGTACATTCAAATTCCGAGCAGCCATTTTGAAAATCCTGGAGGAGGACTAGTTGGAAAAGTAAATACCTATTCATTTTTACTTGGAAATGTTTGCTATTGTGGAAGATAACTGAAAAGAAAGACTTTTGACTGTTCCTTTCGGGAGTTGTGAGAAATGAACTAATTCTAGATATTAACACGATGTATGGAACATATTTTTAATTTATATAAATTTATAGATGCTGTGAATGACAGTGTAACTTAGAGGGGTGTGGTGTACATACAAACGCATCGTTATCCTGCAATTCAGCATTTTTCTAAACTCCCCTGTTCAGTGTTTTCTTCCGTCGGTCATATTTCTCTGGTAAACTGGATGGGGAGCGTGTATGTGTAGTAGAACAATGCCCTGAAAGTAGCGATACGATTCGAGATATCGCTGCACTGGATTCTTCGATAGAAGTCAACTTCCATGCGTGAAGGCCGCCTTAAAGCCTTCGCAAGCTATGGATTCGATTCAATAATGTATCGATATTTATTTCCGATTGTATTATATTATCGCGTCGATAGTCTTCTGATATATCGCTGCAGCTATATCGGTATTTTAGATTAGATTGCCCATCCCATCTTTTTATCGTCCCTCCGCCCTCCTCCCCCCTCCCCCCCCCACCATCACCCTGTCATTGACCCTTTCCTGCCGGGTCAACCCCTTGCTTTTGAAGGAGAAGAAGAGGTCTGTCTGTCTGTCCATTTCGCCGACGCGTGAAAGCAAATGCCGAAGGAGAGAGAGAAAGGCGGGATGGGGACAAAAGCCAAGCCCCACTTTTCTGTGCGCGAATTCAAAGGCCTTGGAAAGGGCGGTTGTATCGAGATACATCGACTGCATTATGCACGAACACTTTTGGTGTCATCACGCTAATCTCAGGGAAACATGTCTAACTGCTCAATTTTTATTATCATTTATGGATCAGTTGGCACTAATAATTGACCATGTTCACATTCAGTTTTAAGTGACGTTCATTCAGATATAGGTACATATAGTTAAACTCGAGTATGTGAATGCTGTCCATTGAAAAATTCGAGTAGTCCTGCGAAGGATGATTGCGAGAGAGTTCATTTGTACGTACGTCTGTTGATGTTCGTTGAAAATTTGATCTCTCTACATCTGCATTTAAACGATATTTTGAACGTGAATTCTTCTCGGATTAAGACGCCGGGGGGTCTGGTCCTTAAGCTCCAAACACCGCCAGGCGGAGTTCAAAATCCGAAATAGACGAACTTCTAAGTTATTGTGAAAAAAATTCCACTGCAAGGAATAAATCATTCGCCTTGAATGGGATTCGAACCCGGATCCTTCCTTACAGCGCCGAGTGCTTTACGATGCAGCTTTGTGTTGGTTTCAATAGAACAAGATGTTCAAGACTGTTGGGCGTGTAATGCTACAGAAGCAGTCCAATGCGTGCGCTTAGCGCCACTGTCCTTCAAACAATGCATATCAACTAATTTTTCACACGCATGTGTCCTTGCGGGTGAGTCCGTCAAGGACCGTGGCTAGTCCCAGTATCCTAAACATTTCAACATTAAACATGTCGACTCAATAAATCAAATTTCTTCAGTGGAATAGTGCAAAGTATTTAATCCTTTTCCTATCCTAAACATTTGTTTTATGCCATCGCCATTCTCTCAATATTCAACGAATTTGCGAGTTTGTCCCACGCTAGTTAGAAGTGCTTATAAAGGAAGAAATGTATTCATATAATGCTGTGTCATGAATACATTTAGCTGATGTAAACGCTATAAACTTCGGCTGATTTCGAATCTAATAAAGCCATTTCAAGGGTGTGTAGCAGGGGGTGAGTAGTCACCAACATGCATTACACTATGCCCTAAAGTTAGTGTAACTGCGACTAATTATGCATTAGCATAAATCGCTAATGCTTGTTACGAGGCGAAGCCTCACAAGCATGCACTACTACACTACAGATATTATCACAATGGAGAGGGACCGTTAATATATATGTATTTTGCAACTACACAAATGGACAGAGACTCAAGACTTATGTAGAAAACATGCACGGCGTGCACTGCTAGTACTTGGTAACAGAAAAGGATTCACTACTACTAACAGCAACATTATCTAACGACAAACCTAGATAAAAGTCTCATTGGCAGCTGTTATGGTCCTTTATAGTTCGTGGGAAAAATGACATTTTAAAATATTCGAGAAATTACCGGTTTTAAAGTAATTATGATCAGTTTTTTTAGTGGAGGCGTATGTTACGTGATTCCGCAGTAATTAATTCGTCCTATAGTGTCCGGGAGAAGCCGAAAGTCTGGTTGCCCTGACAATGTGTTTATCTTGAAATAATTTCCCCTATTTCGTGTCGCGTACCAGTTTTTGCAGCGTACATAATGCGAGTGACAATATACGGATCATCGAGTTCACTTGAATGCGAAATACCATCCCGGGGAAATAATTTCGTCGTGGTGGATTATATGTTATTCTTTTAATGGCTTCAGGATGTAACCATCGTATAGAACTTTGAAACCTTATTACTTCCGGCCAATCTATGCGATTGTACGTCAATCGGACATTCCTCTGGCGATGCGCTACATTGATATTGGATGATGGGTGGAGTTCGAGGATTGAAGAGAGAGGCCCTCCGCGACCACAGTCAGATGAACAAACGTTCTGCTGCCGTAACGCCGGTCGCCTCAATGGAATATTGCTGGAAGGACCGACTATAGCAGGATCCAAGGGAATTGTTGGTGTAAGCCAGCAGTACAGATTAGGGTATGTTCGCCTAGCCCTGAAAGATAGCCTCATCTACTGTGTGCATACGTTTTGAAAATTTCTATGAGAAGTATGGTTTTCCTTAAAATCTTCGAATAGTATTGAGCGGAGCATCGTTTTCTAGTGTTGTATGTATTAACAAGTAAATAAGATAAGTTTGAACAGCTCAAGTGTTATTTTGGGAATATGTCTACGTCTGCATACTTCCCTGCGAGCCGCCGAAGCGGTGTGTGTGGGTGTGTGTGTGGATAGGGTTATTGGGGGGGGGGGGGGGGGTTGACACCAACAATGAAAAAAGAGAGGGTGAAGACGCAGAGAGGGGAAAAAAGGAATTGGAAGCCGGAGAGGACGCAAGTGATCTCAATGTTTGGACGATGTTGTTAGTTGTAGTTATTTCCAATATTTTTCAATAATTACCAATATTCGATAGCACAACATTGATATTGGTCCATTTTCAATATTTTTAGATATTGGATATTGGGATTCAAATACCGCCCAGCTCCTATACGCGACCGCCAAAGCTACCGCCGCCCGCCACGAATGACGTCCCAGACAACCACCACGTCAAATAAAAGTGGCTACAATGAGGAATTAATCTCTCGTTGTTAGAAGGAAGGAGTCGAACTCGGAGCTGAAGTTTCTGTGATGATGTGGGCCCGATCGAGATTGTTCGGGAAAATTAAAAAAAAAGAAAAAAAGATGACGCTCGACTCAATGGCAGACCTCCAGGGGGGGGCCGAGAAATCAAAGTTTCCCGCAACCTTAGATGCAGTGTGTTTGAGGACGCACTACGCTTCTCTTGTGCGTTCTACATATAAGGGCTATAGGGTATACTGCGATACGAAAATACGGTGCGGTACGAAATCATTTTGGCCATAGTAACCGCACGAAATATTTCCTTGGGACGGTATACATTAGGGACGAAAAAACGATATTATTTTTCGCACCATTATTTTTTACCCTTTCGAGGAGGGAGTGGATGATGGTGGACATGTGGGAAGGTTTTGGGGTGTGGACTCAATTGGTGATTGGTGGAGCACAAACGGGGCGCGCGAAATCGAAGGGTTCTGGGTACGAATCCCAGTCTAGGCAAATTATTTCTTTTTCACTGTGGATTTCTCACTTTCTCCTGTAGCGTGACGTCTGGATGAGCCTTTAATTACCGAAGCTACTCGTTCGTAGCCAATTCATGTTGAGAACAGACGCCGTGCGCTGGGGAGTGTCGTGAAGAGGACTTCCTTCTTGCCTCTCGTGTGTGTGTGTGGTGTCCGTGTCTTGTCCACAACGGTCGTCCGCAAACCGCAAGAGGGAGCTTGTCATCCTGTCGGCATTCCGCCGCAAAACCGCCATTCATATTTTTTTTCGATCCGGTTATTAGCCCACTTCATCCATCGACGAAGATCAATGCCGCTGCTTGATATGCTAGGTCAACGCCTTCTTCTTCTTCTTCATTGTTACTCATTGTATATTGTTTGTTTTCAAGTACGCTCTCGGGACTCTCTCCTGATCACTGCCGTCTGCATTCTTCAAGAGAGAGCATCCACCCACCGACTGCACCTTCGTCTGCTTCATTTTCACATAATTTCAAGGATTAGTTGCGTTGTGCTCTCTACGCCGTGAAAAAGTGTCCCCACTTCATTCGGTCATAGAAACTTTGGTTCGCCAGGAGAAGCCTCTTAAGTGCAATCATTCATTTCATTACAGTAATCTACCGGTTAGAGGTAGGTTGTGATGCAAGTCAGAGAATATCCAACAAACTCTTACACGTGCCGTGCCCTTTCTACCTCTAGTATTTCTTTCTTCATCTCAGCATAAGTCCTACTTTTCTTCATCCCGTCCATAAAACCGATTCTCTTCCTTCCCCTTCCCCGCTTACCCAACATCCTTCCCTCTATCACGGCCTTCAGCAAACCATCGTCCCTCATTACCCTTTCCAGCCACCTACCCTGTCTTCCCCTAATCTCATCTATAAGTTTCCTCTCCTCTCCCACCATGTCAAGCACTTCCTCATTTGTCTTCTTTTCCGTCCAACGCACCTTCTCCATCCTCCTCCACACCCACATCTCGAAAGCCTTCAGCCTCTTCTCGTCTTCCTTTCTCAAGGTCCACGTTTCTGCCCCGTACAATGCCACACTCCATATCAAGCTCTTCACCAGCGACTTTTTTACATCCTTACTTAAGGTCCCCGTCATCAGCTCCCTTCTATTACTGAACGCTCCCTTCGCTAGTGCTATTCTCCTACTAATGTCTTTGCTACTATGCTCTGTTTCATCTAGCGTACTACCCAAGTAATTGAATTGTTCTACTTGCTCCAGTTTGTGACTTCCTACTCTTATCATAAGTGCATTATAACTGGGTAATCTGTGAAGTGTTAGCAGTAAAAGGATGAAGGATATGGTTCGTAGAAATGAGTGGATCGTGAATGAATGTGGAATAAAAAATATGGGCACACACAAAAAAAAGAAACTCACACGTTTCTTTGATATTTCGGCAGCACGACTGCCATCTTCTGGATTGTATAGAGTAATGGATCCATTACTCTATACAATCCATAAGATGGCAGTCGTGCTGCCGAAATATCAAAGAAACGTGTGAGTTTCTTTTTTTTGTGTGTGCCCATATTTTTTAGCTTGTCACGCCTGTGACACCTCAGTTAATTTTTATTTTCACCACGAGTGATTTTTCATCGATTGACTATATATATATATATGAACTGAGCGCACTTCGTTTGTTTGGCCAGGTTGAGGGAATGGGGAATGTGAATGTGAGGAAAGAGAGTAGATAGCGAGAAAATCATGAAATCTGAATTAAATGTTGGATGAGATCCTTTATTGGTAGTCTTTATTAAGAAAAAGAGAGCGTTTATGAATCATTGCGTGGATGCAATGGAGGTAAAAGAGGCCTAGGCAAGAATAGGGTAGTATTGAAGACGTTATTAAAAGAGACCTACGATTGCGCGCACCACGAAATAAGCGTACGTTCCAGTCCTCGGAAGGTATCTGTTTGGTTCGGTGGCCATTAGGAGACGGGTTTCCCATCCCGTAACGAGGGTACCGAGTTCGAATCCCGGGAATGCGGCAGTGAGTTCATTCGGGGAATCCCTTCAGTGGTTTGTCTTCCATCGAGAGGAGATCTCCACGCCTCTACTTCTCCCCTTGCGCTTCACCCTGTCTTCATCGCCTCCCTATCTTCATGTCGCTCATTTGTCTTTAGTATTACCATTGCCTCCATTCTTATCTTTTATGCTGCTGTTTTCATCTTCAAGGCTTCATTGAATTGACTGTAAATGAAAAAAAGCGTTCTCGGTCCTCTTTATACGGATATTAGGGTTGATTAGCACCGACGTTTCCACTGCTAAGACTACCTGCACAGCACTGTGGGGATAGATGTCCTTCGCAAAGTGTTAGAAGTTGATGCAGATCGGAGAAGACGTTTTACTAATGGACGAATGACGACAAATATAAGAGCGTCGGACGCAGGCACGAAACGTTCACTAACTTTTCGGTTGGTGGCGCACGCATCTGTAAGTATGTATGTACTTACATAAGTATATATAACGGCCGAATGTTTTGTGAGTGCATTGTTGACTAGTTCGATCGAACTGCGTGCTTAAAAAAGTAACCATTCTTCCACGAAGTTATTAAACACTGTACACAGTCGACGTTTGACGCAAACACTGGGAAACAACAGTTGAACGACAAGAACCGGGAATGCGATTATCACAGTTCATTTGTTGTCCAAGATTTGTTGATCTGTTTTGAAGTGGCCGTAGGGTCTGAAATGAATTATGAATGCAATTACATACATGCTTGTGCAGTGGTGATCTCTATAGAGCGGATGGAATGAATCTGAATCGTAGTTGTTGTCCGTATATGTACATACCACATTCTCTTTCCTTTCTCCATTCATTCATCCCATTCAGTCATTCATTCATTCATCCTCCACGGATATTATGATCGAGCATACATATAATGAAATCCATTGGTTTTGCTTTGGGTTGGCTGCTTGCGGCCGTGGGTAGTGAGAGTGCTTACGTAATCCGCTGGGAGGCGTGCCGAGTCTCTCTTTTAACTGCTCGCTTGTTTCTCTCTCTCTCTTGTGGAGGGGAGCATATGTGTGTATGTGGAGGGGGAAGGGGGGGGGAGTGAGCAGCGTGCATGAATGAGCCGGTTCTTTTTCCCCCCCTCTCCTCCTCTTCACTGGGGTGGTGGACGGCGAGGGGAAGGAGGGAGGGGAGGAGGAATATACTTACGTGTCTGCTCACTGAAAGAAGGGAAAACACTCCTCGAGGACTATTCCTTTTAGAATGGTTCTGTTTGGTTGGTTGGGGGGAAGTACTTGATTGCCGGGCATAGACATACTACGGAAAATGTAGATGGCGCGCACCCATGGCTTATAATCGGGAGGGCACCGACACGGGTCATCACGCGGCGTGCGTGCGATTCACGCGGCAGTTCATCTACATCTACGAAGTACCGTGCAAGCCACCACTAGGGTGTGTGGCACGGGGTGATTCCACACCAGGCATGCAGCACTCGTCCCAGAACAAATCAGAACCTCGCACGCTCCCCATTGGCGCTAGGCGCAGACACCAAAAAGCAGTCAGGAGAACAGTGCGCAGTCCAACCGGAAACTGGGAGAGTGATAAGTAAATGAACATGCAGAACAAGGCTATAGACACATCTAGTGGTTAATATTAAACTGATGCTGTTAATTCATGAGTGCTGCGAGATGCTACTTCATGCAGAGAACAAAATAAAACAATGCTGGACAAATCGACCGCTGTGAAGTGTTAGTAATGGTGTTGTGTTATTAAGCACAAGTGAAGATTCTCCTCTACCTAAACAGTTCAAAGAGGGCGTGTAATAAGTAAAGGCATTATCTCCGCGGATACCAGTTGACTCTTTTTATCTTCCATTCGCTCAAATATTAATTAAATGTAGAGTTAGTAAATGAGGATTAGATGTCAATTTCACTTCAAATCAAAATGTAAAGGTACGCATTGTGATAATATTGAATATAACGATTGGTCAGTGGGATTACCTCTTCATAATGCTAAGAGTTAATGCAACGCTTACGGCGATGACGAAATACGAATTCACTTATTTTGCTTGTATGATCTATCATTAACTCTCGGAATAAAAATCCTCTCGTACTCCCTAATAATATACATTTCCAGATAAATGGACCAGGAGAGCAATTGCACCGGAAATAACATCGCCTTCCTTTTGCTGTTTCTCAAATGAAGCTTTTATTGTTGAAGGCTTTCGTGTATTTGTTTTCTCAAGAGCTTCCGCTATTCGGCAATCACCAAAATTAATACTAAAAACAAACTTTGGCATATTATGACGAATACGGAAGTAGAAGAAAACGAACGAGGTAACTTCACGTAAACGAAGTATTCAATACATTTATTTTTAGTGAAATCTGCACGGCATAGTTAACTTTATCTTCAACCCGACACTTTCGTCACCAAATATGAAGTGTGAAACGTTATTGCTAGTCGAGAAAGAGAACCGTATCTCTCTTTCATAAGTACCGATAAGAAAAGAGATTAATTCCTCATTGTAGCCACTTTTATTTGACGTGGTGGTTGTCTGGGACGTCATTCGCGGCGGGCGGCGGTAGCTTTGGCGGTCGCGTATAGGAGCTGGGCGGTATTTGAATCCCAATATCCAATATCTAAAAATATACAAAATGGACCAATATCAATGAACTTTGTTGTACTATCGAATATTGGTAATTATTGGAAACATTGGAAATATTGTAATATTGGAAATAATGAAAAAATGAAATATTGGTATATTGGAAAATATGGAACATAGCAATACAAAACAGATAAAATTATCTTGCTTACAATGGTTTGCAAATGCTGCCTATGTTAACTATGTAAAAGTCGGCTAATAAAACAAGGAAAGCAATGTGATCTTCTGTTCCTCAGTTATTGCTATGAATTAATTGGTGGAATTAAAGGAAGTGCTGTGCACTGAGTGCCACGCTCTGTTTTCAAAGATTATTAGTGCACACTCTCTCCCTACCACACCCTCCTCCTCGCCTTCTTCCAATATTCAATACTTGAATTGTTAACATTGGTAATCCAATAGTCAATATTACAATTGAAAATATTTGTTCTTCAATATAAAATATATTACAATTACAAATATTTGATTTTCAGACCATTAATATCCAATACAGGATATTGGTATTGGTCGTTCAAAAATTGCGATTTAGGAATACCAATATTTAAAAATATTGATATTGGAAAACCGCTCAGCCCTTTAGGATAGGAGCGAGGTCCCAATGTGTCGGTCTGCTCCTCTCTTTCGCCGAAGGAATCATCCTAGGAAGATCCAGCGTCCGCCTCGACTCCAATTGAAACAAAAAGGGTCTGATCTATCTAATACTCCTCCTCCTCCTTCGTTCTCTCCCCTCTCCACATTCAGAGTCATTTATTTGCTCGACATTTAAGCCTTATGTTATAATTCGGCGTCCATTGACTCGGCCCAGCGTAATTTCAAATTCGAGAAACATTTTTTCGTCAGAAAGGAACGGAAGAAGATCACAAGACCAATAGGTAATGGATTCGATGAATTGTAATTTGGATGAAGCACATTCAATTAATATTCCACAATTAGATAGGGACATGATCGGGATGACAATACGAAAGACTGATGATTATTGATGGGATTGGATGAGTGAAGGGAAACTCATCGGTGATAAAAAAGTTCATGTGCAGTGCGCATGCGCATATCTCAGTATGATGTCGAAGTTGAATGCATATTATATGCGTCACGACTCGATGTTTGCTGCCTAGTAATGACGTCAAAATCCAATCCAAGATGCCGGCATACCTTCGGTGCAGCGACGAAATATATCCTTGCGAAATGCGTTCTATAGATAACTGGACGTTTTAAATGTTGCCATTGACGATTATGACTTCGAGGAAAAGTCTCGCTGTAACAAAATGTGTGTCGGGCTGGAGGAAAAAACAATTGCGTATCGGTTGTCGGAGCAGAGAAGAAGTAAGTCATAGGGTGAAAGATAACGTATCATTCCTTATCGCGAGTGCAATCGTTGCTTCGCATTCCACAACAAAGGATGGCAGTCCGTGATCCTTTGCGCGATGGACTTGAAACTAACTAAAAGACAAAAGGGGACTGAATTTCTCGAGCGTCGCTGCTTCATTTTTCTCATCTTTTTTTTTTGCTGTCGTTGAACTTGTATTGTGCTCGCGAACGCTTTTCAAAGAACCGTGTCTCCTGTGAACTAAAGATGGTCAGAAATAGTGAACAGAAGAGTCTTGGGGATTCTTCGCGTAGCTTCGTTAGAATCGATTTTTTGTTTGCCTGTCCGTAGAAATCCGGACGAATAAGCATACACGTTGGAAAATGAAACGATTCAGCTCTTTTGTTTTTGAGAGGCAACCACTTTGCGTTATTTGAGTATTCTACCAGCTGATTGGTAGGTTTTAGACCATGGGCATCCAACTGGAATTCAACATTATTTCTACTTGCTTAACAGCGCCACCTATAAGTGGGGCACGCGACCCGAAACTTTAATAAGTAATACTTTCAAAAAATAATGTTAATAGTTTCTTGATTGAATTATTTAAATCCATTTCGCGATCATTTCAGTAAAAAATTTTTTTTTTAAATTATTATTTCAAACCATCTATGCCCGCCATGGCCCATCTGCCTCGCCACCTCCAACCTCGCCAAATCATATGTTGCGCAGGGGCTTGGAATGCAATTGGCTGACTTGCAATACTTACTACCCTTTACTTCTCCCAGATGTGCATTTCAGTTCTACCGATCTTAATTATAACCATCGCAGGAATAGTACTACCGACCAATCGTCTCCTAACCCAAGTCAGACATAATGAAAAACTACAAATACCGCTGTGACAGCTCTCCTAGTATAAGAGAGCGGTGGACTAATGGTAATGTGCAGGATTCAAGTACGCAAGGTCTGAGGTTCGATTCTCTGCTGTGAATGATATTTTTTTATATTTTTTAAATAGTTTTTTCTTTTATATCGTTAGAAAGTGTTTCCAACGTCGTAAATGCCATTTATAATATTTTGACGAACACACATTATAAATATTTTCACATTATAGTAAACCACTTTCATCAAAAGTTCTTTACTCAGTATTTGTCAGTACTCGTTTCAACATTAGTTTTCAGTGTTCCTATGTAGTCTGATTTTGATGTTTAAGTAAACATTAAAATTCTACAGTGATAACTTGCTTTGTATTGTGTTATTCACTACATTTACCATTCGTAGTTCCGTAAGGAAAGTTGTATCGAAAAATCGAATTACGCGCCGCAACTGGGGCGTGCCTCAGCTGCCACCTATATGTGAGGCATGCAAACATTATTGACGTCGTATGCTTTTGCAATGAAAAATAACATTGAGTTGGACACCCATGTTCTGAACAGTCCTTATCTTAACATCCCCAATTCTGGTCGTCTCTCTCCTGTACAGCTGTTTCGCCAGTTTATTCATTCATTATGTTAGATTTATTTATAGTAAATTTATATTATTTTCTGACGACGCCGTTGTATACGGAGAGATTTGGAAAACGGAGGTTAGGGACTTATTAACAAAGGATATAGTAGCAATTCAAGCCTAGTGCGAAAAATGGCAGTTTGAACTAACCGAAGAAATGCTTGGCGGTACAATTTTGGAGAAAGAAGAATACGCAAGAGCGATTTTTACCAAATAAACGAATCGGAAATAGTAAACGTGGGGTCCGTTAAATATTTAGTCTCGTCAAAATTACTGAATTGCATCAATGGAATCTATTATGGTCTCATTGTTAGCATCTACGAAGTACCGTGCGAGCCACCACCGGGGTTTGAGGCACTGAGTAGTGATACCACACCAGGTATTATGCAGTGGTCGGCCCAGTTGAAATGAGAACCTCGTACCTCGTGTGTGTCCTCGAAGATCAGAGAAGGCGCGCGGATACCCCTGGAAACGACGGCGCTGTTCCTCAATACACGGCACAGCAGCCAACCGACGAAGGCAATGCTTCCGACGTATTTCAACGAAGAGAACACTGTCGAGAAATGGTTGAATTCGTGGATCCGCGTTGCACGACGCATGCGTGGGTTGGCGTAACAATTCCCATTATCACACTCCGTTGAAAATGGTCCTTTTTTGCGAATTTTTTCTTTCCTGTATCATGAATGGTATCAAATTTACGAAGTAGCGTTCGACCCGTTGCTTCATCTTATAGGTTCCGAATGGTGGAAACAGCATTCATTTTATTTAATGCAATGCACGCTGCCATGGCGATTAAAACCCCAGCGGTCTGGAAGGGCTTATTCTTGCGTACTTATTATAATTAGTGTACCCACCCTCCTCAATAGGAAATGATAGCAAAATGGAGGAGTGTCAGTTCACCCAGAGAACCACCGATATGAATTAAGGTGTAAAATGATGGGGAAGGTTGCCATCGTTAGGAACGGTGACGACGAGGTCGGGGGGGGGGGGAAATGTTTTGCTGTGTTATGTATGTATGTACATACCTACGTACGATTTGCTTTTGCATTAAACACGCCTTTCTTTCACTCTTTCTGGTCGATGTCCCGAGGATGTCCTCCTTGGATAGAGTGGTTGTTGAAAGTCCCTGCTTGCTTTCGAATCGGGGCGTGAACTTAATAGTGTCGGTGGCGCCTCCGATATCCGATGCGTCAGTAGCTCCAGTTAACGCGTGACGACAAATGACTGCTGGAAAGCGAGAAAGCTTTCCGACAATTGCTGCGCGCGCACCGCGTCATCTCTTTTGTGCCAGCAGGTTCATCGGTGGATAGTTCAGTGTTTTCACGCGGCATGGCATAAACGCGCATGAGTTGAATTCATTTCGACTTTCTCTTTTTTTCCGCCGAAGAAGGCAGTCACTTGTCCGCTCGGATAGTTCGTGCTATTGAGACCGTGGAAGCGAAGTAAATAAATGACGTCGATATGATGACTGCGTTCATTTGGCGGACTTTCTTGGACATTTTGTTGCTCTATAAGTTCTTTATGGGTCGAAAACAGGAAGATATTGGGTGGAGAAAGTGGAAGACAAAGGCGCGTCATACCTATTTATTATTATCTACCTATTGGTGTATATCGTGACGTTAAAATGTATTTGTGCACATGTTCAACAAATGTTAATCGGCTCTGGTTTCGATTTACTGTAGGTTGCTCTAAAGAGGCGTTGGAAGTCGAATTTGGATGTCTTCCTTGAACACGTAAAAATTGTTTACTAAATATGTTAAAAATACAGTTTCGGGCGTAATTCGGTGGAAGTCTTTGATATTAAACATAACGAAATCACTGGTTTATTTCCACACTGTCTTATTTCAAACGACCATGGTTTCGTGTCACCCATAGCTGTGTACCTTTAAAATAGCACTACGCGCCGAAACCATGGTCGGTTGAAATAAAACAGTGTGGAAATAAACCAGTGATTTCATTGTTTACTAAATATGTTGGTTAGATTCCTCCCTCAGTCACCTACCTAATTTCTGATTCGTAATCGCATTGAAGATCGAATAAAAAAAGGCATAAATCACACGAACAAATAAAACCGATCCTGAAGTCGCAGACAGTTTCGTGTTTTCTGGAAATCGTGCAACATCGACTTTCGTCAAACGGTACAATACGTACGATGTTGAAGTTGGCGCTTAAAGGGAACAATCAAGAGAAACTTGTGCCAGCTTCCTTGAAGGGGTGTTTTGTGTATGTACCCAGCGTTTACATGCATGCATAGTATATGTATGTATTCTTATTCATTCCTCCAATGGCCTCCTATCCCCAACCAAATCCCTGGCGCGTCGCTCCCCTTTCAAAGGAAATACTCATTCAATTATATAATACCAGAAAATGCTTCATTTTAAGAGCTTCCTCACAAACTTACATTTGGAATAAAACTGTTAAGACAATGATGATTTCATATTTTTATTCCAGTCTTTGATAAATCGTACTTAAATAAATACATGAAGAAAGAAGTCCTTAAATAAGAAAGGAAAGAAAGACAGGAGAGATAAAGAAGACATTTCTTCTTCTTATGAAATGGAACCCGCATTGGATTTTCTTCCTTATGGTGTTCTTTGCAATTTTCTTTGACGATTATTTCTAATTTATTTTTGCAAAAGCAGTAAATTCCAGAGGTGACAGGAGATAAAATTGATTTTTCCATTTATTCCTTTCTGGCGTTTCCCACCGTACATTCTTCAACAATGGCACGGGTTGCTAAGGGAAGGATTTTTCAAAAAGGCGCTCAAATGTGGAAAATTTTGGGATATTATGTGTAAGTTCTCGCAATTTCGAATTGAAAAAAAAATTATGCGATTTAAATAAAAACGTTTATTCAATTTCCTATCTTTAAGACAATTCCCTTGAGTTCGTACGATCCTTACTTCTAATTAAATTAGCAGATGAAACAAAGCCTGCAAGCGATAAAATGTATTTTTTTTAAATCGGAAGTTAAGGTGAATGATCTGGAGTCGAACCTGAGCTGTGCAATAATTATCTGTGGAGTGGTGACAATGGACAGTGTCCATAGATGGAAAGTTGGTCCATTCATTGTTCTTGAAGAAATAATAATAACTCTGTGCTTTTCCATTAAAACGTTTCAGGGTCTCGTTTTAGGTCCGTCCTTTTGCATGTGCGATGTAGGATTGCAGTTGAAATTACAATTGTGTTTTATCTCTTCTCGTTTTGTTCCACCCACAGGTCGGTGTCCAGCGAGCCGTTGGCGTCGGGGGCCCCGGGCGGAGGGGGCAAGGCGGGGGCGACGGACTCCCCCCCGGGCGGCGGCAACAACAATTCCTCTCCCCCGGCCGCACCCTCCTCCGTCCTGCACCCTTCGTCTTCCTTCAGGCGCCCCGCATCCCTCGACTCGCCGCACCTCACGGTGACCGTGGTGGTGCAGAAGGACGGCACGGGATACGGCATGAAGGTGTCCGGCGACAACCCGGTCTACGTTCAGGCCGTCAAGGAGGGTAAGAGCACTTAATACTACTCTACGACCATGTATGTACTACTATCTATTCACTTTGGTTGTCTACCATCCACACCAGGGTATAAAAGACTTCTGGCGCGAATTCCCAATGGAAACTGTAACTTGGATTGATTATACCTGGTAACCTTTGCTACTTTCGGGAAGGTGTTATTGACTTATAAAATTACGGAATTTAGTTCAATTCTTCCCTTTTAAGGTAGTTTGAGAGCGAAAATTCACTTCGCCTAGAATTTGATGAATTTGGCCTCATTTTAAAAGAAAAAACTCCCATCTTTCCAATCATATCAAAATATCAACCCCTTGCCTATAACTACTTTTCTAGCAATTTGCCTAAACATTTTAGCTGTTTTACATCTGGGATAGATTACGGCTGTGCGCTCCAGAGGGAGAATATTTTAAAAAATCAGGAACTTTTAACACCTAAATTTCGTCAAAAAACTAACGGTGTGTAGATTGCATGTTTTATCAACTATTTATAAAAAATAATCAATTACTCACCTCAGTAATTTTGACAGAATCGCAATAAGAACAGCTGCTGTTTCGAAGGATTTTCAGCCGTACGGCGTGAAAAATGAGTCAAGTTAGAGACTTATGTAGCTTTATTTATTTAATTACTGAGATTTTTTGTCAAATATAACTATTTTTTTTGCACAATTAATATTACAATATTTATTTCGTACTTCTTACAGACGCTGGAATAAAAAAATAAAATTTGAATAATGTGTCCATTATGACTAGGGAGGAACTATCTCGCTCCTCAAACCACCTCAAGTGACTTTCAGACCTCATCGAAGGGCGGAGTGTATCCATATATGTACATACATTTAAATTACTAAACCTCTTCGAAGTAAGTGCCATTATCCTCGAGCCTCTTAACTATGCGACAGAGACTCACTATGCCATGCTGTAATAAGATACCCCTAAGGAAGAGGACGCATGTACGGCATATAATCAGGGATGTATCGTGATACATCATTCCTTGTAAGGAAATATCATCTGAGGCCTTTCCTTAAATTTAATTCTTAGCGAAAAATTGCTCACGGCTGCTGCGTACAGCTCCCTTTGACTCTCGTTACTTGTAACTCCTTGGTTACATGGTTTTATATTCATCTTGCTTTGTCCGTCTGTTTGTTTGGGTGGAATCTGTCATGAACTCGATACTGTTTTGCGTTAATTTGTAAAATTCCATTTTGACAGAATCAAAACAAACTTTGTAAATTTTACAATGGATTTTATTCAATACGACCGGTTTCATCGCATAAGAAAACGCACGACTTGAAAATTTACCTGAAGATGTCGCCTATGCGATGAAACCGGTCGTATTGAATAAAATCCATTGTAAAATTTACAAAGTTTGTTTTGATTCTGTCGGAATCTGTTTGGATGATTTTCACACTCATCATCAGATTCCTTTCATAAACAAAATCCACAGTTTCAGGCCCTACTTACTTGTGCGTGCGTGTAGGATCTCTTTGTATCCATTTAAAAAATATTTTTACTTTTCTACACTTAATTAGATAAATATTTTTAATCATTCATTTATTTATAAAAATTGTCCAAATACGGCATGCTTGCCAATTTACAGTGGTACAATTAAACAACAAAACAAGACAAATATATACGAATGCATTGAAACAAAAACAATGAGCTCAGTAACAATGTATGAAAATAAACACGTAAAAAGAACGGAGCAATTGAAGATTGCCAGTGAGATAAGAAAGAGCACTGCTGTTAGAAGGTGTCGGAAGAAGAAAGTGAAATCGGGTGAATATTGTCTGGAAGTGAAGAGAGGCGGAAGAGAGGCAGGTGGAAGAGGAGGGAGCGCTTTGCTCCTAAGGATAATCAAAGGGGATGGGCATGTGGAATGTGTGCGACTAGGTCTACGTGGAGCTTGAATGTTGACACTGCCAATCAGGTCTGGACAGTCAATGGCAGAGTTGAGGATGCTGCGTGGATGAGTTTCAGGTCATATTTGAGAAGTTGTTTAGGGAGATTAAGAATAGATAGTGTAGGCATAACAGTTTCAGTTGGCATATTTTTAAAATGAGGTACTCTGTATTTAAGTATCTTGCAGAAGAAAGAAGTAACAGGCTGAAGGGTCTGTATGTTAGAAGGAGCTGATATGGACCAGATGGGGGAGCAATACGTGATTATTGGGATGACAATAGTCGAAAAATATGACCGTAAGGCTAGTTAGTGGATCTGCAATTTGTGTGAAGCGGTAGAGGAGGCCAAGCGGAGACATTGCTTTATCTTTAACTGTAAAGATATGGTCTGAGTAGTTGAGTTTGTGGTCCATCAAAACGCCGAGGTCTTTAACGGAGGAGACTAAAGTGGGCAGAACGTTAGTTATATATATTTAGCTAGTAATATAGGTATAGTTAGTTTTATATTAGTGACTAAAAATACAACCAATCAACATTTGTGGTGCTAAAGACTTTTCACTGGAAACGCCCAAGTCCTTATCACAACTTGTGGTATCAAAGACTTTTCAATAAATTACTGTAAAGGTTGATGAATGCTTAGCTTGTTGGAAATTCGTAGTTTTGATCGCAATTTGTGACACTAAAGACTTTTTTTATCATGTTACATATATATAGCGTTGGTAAAGTCTTTTGTGTCACAAATGTTGGTTGCGCCGCAATGGTTTTATTTTTAATCACAAGTAATCACGTTCTGCCTGTTGCAGGCCAGTTGTGGTATCTGTCAAAAGTAACTATTTACTTTTTAGTACATTTTTTAATAAAAACATTTTTTTTAGTTTTTAAAATTTATTGTATTTGAATATTTCCGGAATATGACGATTTACGTATCTAAATAGTGCGATATTTTCTCAAGCCATGCTCTCTCATGCTTTCAATCGTTTCATTTTGATGTTTGTTATATGTTTTTCGACGGAATCATTTGTCGTGAAGACCGAGGAAGGCATGATACATCACGATTACCACTCACGACATACGCACGCCTGCATACATGTATTCTTTAGAAGTAGGAAACGTGAGTTGGGGGGGGGATGAAGGATCATTGGATGATGCAAACGAATCACTCACCGTTAAAAAGTTCTGCTTTCTTGAAATTGATCTCGCTTGAGGGAATTTTGCGATTTTTTCCCTCCAATATATAATTAGAATCGAATTTACAAAAAATAAAAACGTATGCCCCATTTTTCCACCACCTTGTGCGCGTAAAAGAATTATGAAAACTGGATTTTTAAAAAATCTTCGAGAGCAAGTGACTGTTGGTGGTCCAAAAAAATCGAAAATATTCAAATTTCCCGCGCCGCCCGTGCCTCACGCGTTGCCATGGCTTTTCTCTCACGAGAGAACAAATGAACGACGGATGCATTCTATGACCCGCCGTTGAGGTGGTCTGCTGGGTTTTTATGCAGACTTTCGCATATGCTAAACCTGTGGACAATATTGTTTATTCGGAACATCTCAGGAGGGGTATTTTTTTGTTCATATGTGTAGAAAAACTTTAAAAATTGCTAGCTGCTCTTTCTCTTTTCTAGTATACATATCATACAAACACTGCATTACTTTTACAGCATTCTGCACCTTATCATTTTCTGCAAACAACCATGGCATCGTTGTGATCATCTCTTTTTGTGATCATTCCTTCCTTTATGATCTTCATTTTAAGAAAAACAACATGGGGAAATATGGACCGAGAAAAAATACATATCCCGGCTATAACTAGCACATTGCGTCCGAGAGGTTGTTCAGTCTCTAGGCGGGAACATCATTGTCATCATTGACACTCACGCCAGTGTCTGTCGGATAAACACGCTGAGGATCTCATCTGCCTGTCTTCAAATATCGACCTATTCCTTTAATTAATCAATAAAAGCTAACTGAATGAATTATTTTGCTGTTTTTCAAATTAGTTCTTTCATTCTTCCAAAGGAAATCCATTGAAAAACACGATATGATTGAGTCCTGTTAATTATTTGGTTGATGTCAATTAATCGAGCAATGTCAATTAATTGAATGAATTCATTTAATTGTCATATCTTCAATTCCCGACAGTTGAATCGACCACATTTCCAATTATTCTTTTAATTGATCGATATCGATTTTTTTCGATGATCGCACAGGCCCATCTGCCGAGGAATGGCCGCAAAAGAAGACTTTTGTGTTCTTTTAATCGGATCTTAAGAGCACATATATCTGCTCGTGGTTCCTTGAGTGGGAATCTCGAACTCTTACGAAATAAATCTCACCGCGACGCTACCTATTTATAGGGGGTATTTAAAGGGGGAGAGGGGACAAAATAAATCCTTCTATTAATTGGGGTTCGGCTCGAGGAATCGAAACGAAAGTCTCGAAAAAAACCGTAAATGAAATCGTTGTTCTTGTTTTGCTAAATTTAAAAAAAAATCATCATGGCTTATTACTGAAATATCTAAAAAAGTACAACATGTAAATGAAATAACAGCTTTTTTTGACTTATTTGCAACCGTCCGTACGACTATTCGACGGGGGAAAGGTTTTAGCCGAGGGAATCTTTTTACGGGAATTCATGATTCAGTTTCAAACACTTCATCAGGCGAATGTTTTTTTAAATACTAACATATTTTACGTCTATGTTAATGTTGTTTGCAAACAGCCATAACAATGGTTACTTTTGTAACCCAATTGTTGAAGGTATCTTATGCTGTTCTTGATTCATACTATTAAGGACGTTGGTATGTAATTACTCTGTTGATATACTTATGCGTTTTATATTTTTAATTATCCTTGATTATGTTGACTATGATTGACGGAAAGTCGGCTACGATTCATGATCGCTTTGTTCTTTTTTTTTGGCCAAAGCTTCATAATCAGAGAGAAGTAGGTATTAATGTTAGCGGTCCAAATTAAGGTGGTTTGAGGAGCGAGATATATTTCCCACATAGTCATAATGGCGACCATATTCAAATTTTATTGTTTGATTTCAGCGTCTGTAAGAAATGTGAAATAAATATTGTAGTGTTAATGGCGCAAAGATATAGTTATATATGACCAAAATACTCACCAATCAAATAAATAAATCTACATAAGTCTCTAACTTGACTCATTTTTTCCCGCCGTACGGCTGAAAACCCTTCAAAACAGCAGGTTTTTTGCGATTCTGTAAAAAATACTTACTTTACTTTACGCGATCAGGCCCAGAGGACCGCGCGATGATACAACTAGGGCCTTCCATTCTCTTCTGTCCTCCTCTATGTTCCGCCAGTTCGGCCAGGTTTCTAGCTGTTGCAAGTCTTCCCTTACTCCATCTATCCATCTCTTGCGAGGTCTCCCCACTGGTATTAAATACTGCATTGAGTAATTGATTGTTTTTTATAAATAGTTGAGAAAACATCCAATCTACACACCGTTAGTTTGTTGACGTTGTTAGGTGCTAGAAGTTCCTAATTTTATAATTATTCTCCCTCTGGAGCGCATAGCCGTAATCTATCCCATGTAAAACAGCTTACCTTTTCAGGCAAATTGCTCGAAAGGTAGTTCGGCAAGAGGTCCTTCCTTGTGTCTCGCGTGACCGAATCATCGCGTGTGTTCTTCGCCAAAAAATAAAGTAATATTTTAAGGCCCTTCTTTCCCCCTCTTCTGTGTGTACAATACAACCCTCCTTCAGGGATTCACTCATCCTTTTCAGTTTTTTTTGGGAACCTCTTCCCCCCAGGGGATTCTGTTGCTCTGCTACGGCTTCCGATGTGAAAGGGGGGGGGGGGGAATTACACTCTAATTACCATTCGGAATCGGACTGAAGACAATGTACACACACATATACATGCCGTGTGAATTGCCACGAGGACTGAGAGGCGTTTTAATTTCAGTTTTAAGTTCGCGAACCTTCCCCCAGGATCGACAAAGGTCGTTCGTTTCCCTCCCCTCAATGGTACATACCTGTGAGATGATATTCCCATCGGGCATTATCGTTGACTGCGATTTTTCATAATGGAGGGCCCGGGAATCAAATTAATACAAGTAACAAACATCGTCCAGTGTCACCTGTATCACTTAAATCAGACAAAAAGCTAAGTAGCTTTAGTGTTCGGCGGCTAGATCGCAGCACCATACGTTCGAACACTTGTATTCCTTTTCCTGTGGCTACCCGACGGTACCAACTTAGAACGTATGCACTTGTATCGTTTTTCGTGTTTGCAAAAAATGCAAGTGTCCAAGTTTTGGAATCGGATTGGAGTGAGTGTTTGGCTTTCTGTTGGGTAGTGTCTTCTTGTTATGAGGGCCAAAGGTTCGAGTCTCGAGTGGAATAATTCTTGTTCTTGAATTGAATCCTTACACGGGTGCTTTTGTGAGGAGGGAACTGCTGAGGGTCGCATGGAAGACGAGTGGTCCAACCCTTTGCCCCTTCGCCCTTTGTTTCGGAGAGTGGTGGGCTAATAAAAAGGGCGCTGGGTTTCCTTCAACCCTTCCTTCCCTCCGTTCAATCCTTAGCCGTCCAACCCGTGACGAAAAACACCTCTTAATCAATCACTCGTTGTCATTCAGTTAGTTGGCGGCGGTCGGCCGAGTCGAGTAGCCCATATCGAATGGTAAACAACGACACCTACGTTTCGAAATTTATTTGCATCGGTAAGTGCGTGATGTTGAATGATGCACTTTGATTGAAGAGTCCCTGCAAGAGCTGGTTCAATTTTGACAAATGCGATATTTAACACCCAGACTGTCCGTCGACATCAAGTGAACGAAGGCAGCGCCATCATGCGGTTAACCCGACATTATAAGATCGGGCCTTAATCGCCTGGAATATCTTACTCTTGTAAAGGACCCCTCAGGGAATCAATTATTCAAAGTTGGCAGCCCTGGCCACTAATTAATGCCTCGTATAAAGTTGTTTGAGCGAAAAATCACTTCACTTAGAATTTGATGAATTTTATCTCCTTATAAAGAAAAACCCATAATCTTTCCAATATCTAAATGTCAACCCCTTATAGCGAACTACTCTTCGAGCAATTTGCCTCCAAATGTAAGCTCTTTATTACATGGGAGATAGAATTACGGCTGTGCGCTCCAGAGGGAGAATATTAATCAAATTAGGAACTTCTAGCACCTAGATTTCGTCAAATAACTAACGGTGTGTAGATTGCATGTTTTCTCGACTATTTATAAAGAATAATCAATTACTCACCGCAGTAATTTTTACAGAATCGCAAAAAAACCTGCTGTTTTGAAGGGTTTTCAGCCGCACGGCGGGAAAAAATGAGTCGAGTTAGAGACTTATATAGCTTTATGAATTTAATTACTGAGAATTTTGGTCATATATGATAATATTTTTGCACCAATAATATTACAATAATTTACTTCATACTTCTTACAGACGCTGAAATAAAAAAAAATCAAATTCTATTATGAGTTGGGAAATATCTCGCTCAAACTACCTTAAAAAGCGAATGCATCTCATCATACTGCGATGACGCATCGCGGAAACATTTACGGCGTTTTTGTATTTTACAACGCCCTTTGCGTTTCAATAATTTGCTTGCTGAAATCTTTTTTTTTGTTTTGGCGACTGCAATGAGTTATAATTAATGAGGTTGCTGGAAGGGGTAATGAGGGGCAAGATGGTTTGCTGAAGGCCGTGATAGAGGGAAGGATGTTGGGTAAGCGGGGAAGGGGGAGAAAGAGAATAGGTTTTATGGACGGGATGAAGAAAGGTAGGACTTATGCTGAGATGAAGATAGAAATACTAGAGGTAGAAGGTACGTGTAAGAGTTCGATGGATATTCTCTGACTTTCATCACAACCTACCTCTAACCGGTAGATTACTCTAATGAATGAAATGAGTTATACTGTTGGTTATATTTTTCACGACCGTGATTTCGTTGCATGGCAACATCAGCAGTTTAAGCATAATAAATGTTGCTGTGTATCGTCATTCTCCCGATGTTGCTTAGCAAGGTAACAATGGTCGTGAAAGATAAATAAAAGATAGTGTGAATTGCAGGGATTTCCTTAGATCGTACATTATGACCGAGTGTCCTGTAGTGACCCTCGCTGTTTTCGTTGTGGTGGCCACTGTTCGTAAATATAGACTTGGATCGTCTAATGTCAGCTACCTGTCAATCAGTTCGACAGTGCGTCTCTTGTCAGCTCTTAGAGATGTGAGGGGTGTGGGAGTTAGTATAAAGCATCCTCCGTGTCATACCTAAACTCACTAGATCTGAAATTGTCCAGTAATCTTAGCTTAATTATATTCTGTACTTAACCAACTAATTTAAACAGCTATCCACTGAATGTTTTCCACACGAAATTGTGCAAAGAAAGAGACATTTTGATTGGACTAGTAGGGAGATCATGGATGTATGTATGTACGTACCTACGTGCATGGCACTACTGCTACTAGTACGTAATGTTTTATTAGTATGTACCTACTAGAGGCGTGCCCATTGGACGCTTAATTTGGACTCTGTGTCGCTTAACAGTTCCTCATCCTTAGTCGCCCAGGCTTGCTTTCGTGATCGCGGATCGCGTGGGAAACGAAAGGGAGATCGTCGTGTGGAGTGAATCGCACGCGTGTGTAAACGAAGAACACGTCGAGCGCCGACGAGTCGAAATCTCGGCTTCCAATATGGCTTCCTCGACACCTTTCTATACCTCTCTTTCTGTCGCGTCTGGGGAAGGGGGGAGAGGGGGGGGGGAGAGGAAAAAGGCGTGTGTGTGTATAGTGTATACAATACACACACACACGTACATACATATGGCAGGTAGTCTTTCACCCCTCCTCTTACTGCGTTACTTCGGGCAGAGGGTGGGAGGGAGGGATGAGGGAGGGAGGGGAGGGTTCCCTGTCTCATCATGATCCCGGATCAGGTGAACGAGGGTGGGAAGAAAATCCTCAGTTTTGGTTTACAAATCAGTCTCATTAGATTATCGTCTTTAACATAAACCTTTTGGTCCCTCTTGCGGATGAAAAAGGCACGAAGCCACAGTTTATTCCCCGTGGGTTTTGCGTGAACCTTGCAACTAATCGAATTTTGTTTTTTTGTTACTATGGCCGCGTTTATCATTTCGGAGTCCAGTGGTGAGAATCTATTTTAGAAAAGTAATCTATTTTAGCTTTTGAGAGTACAGCGGGAAGATTATTCTTATGTCTTAATTCAGGTTCTACGAAATCACGACAATGCGGCATTATCGTTTATTCCGCCAATACAAGAAATCATCGAACAGTTTTCTCTTGCGACTTGCTTAGAAAAAAAACATCGATCATATGTTTAACGTTCGCAGAATTAATTGAAGGCCGTGTTCCGCGGCACAAGTTCCTTACACTCGCAGCGATCTACAAAATGGCGTTCGTTCACGATCAACTCATAGTTGCTTTGCGAAATTAATGTTGCCACCATGGACGGAACCGCGAAATATTGCTGCTAAACTCTTGCTGAGATAAATTAGCAGCTCAAATGCTAAGTAATGAGGATTATTTCTGCAATGGATGAACATGAGACGATAGTAATTGGTCGCTAACTAAACATACATGTTAGTGCGATTCCTTCCCACGGCTGGCGCTGAGTCTCCTTCCAAACATGTCAAGCAATTTCTCGTCTGTCTTCCCTTTGCCATCCTTCTCTCCATCCTCCTCCACACCCACATCTCGAAAGCCATCAGCCTATTTTCGTCTTCCTTTCTCAAGGTCCACGTTTCCGCCCCATACAACGCCACACTCCATATCAAACTCTTCACCAGCCTCTTTTTTTATATCCTTACTTAGGGTTCCCGTCATCAGCTCCCTTCTATTATTGAACGCTTCATTCGCTAGCACTATTCTCTTCCTAATGTCTCCTCCTAATGTCCTGTTTCTTCTAACGTACTACCCAAGTAATTAAATTGTTCAACTTGCTCCAGTTTGTGACTTCCTACTCTTATCACCAGCTTCGCTTTCTTTGTCCTAGATAACCTCATTTATTTTGCTTTCTTATGATTTTTCTCCATTCCTTATTTTTATGACAGTGAGGAAACTTTTACAAATTTAAGTTTTAAATTAAATTGTTGTGATGGAATACCACGAAGTTTCTGAAGACTATGTTTTATTTAATTCCTTATTTCCCGCTCTGAAATTATAATGCATCTACTTAAGCTGGCAATCCCTTCGAAGATTGACTAACCAACACCTCCGCGAATCCAACCGACTTTATGAGCTGGCCTCTTACTTTGATTCCCACATATAGCTTTGCCCATACTTCAAACGCCATTTCCTCAGCATAAATACTAAATAAGCAAAGGTGACAACGGGCACCCTTGCATTACTCCCAAACAACTGCCCACCCTGATTCACCTTCAGCTACCCTAACCAGGACCCTCTGACTCATATATGTATAAGTTTCGGATGAGTCTCCTATCACGCCAATCTATTCCTATTTTCCCCAGTATCTGCATTAGTTTCTCCCAGTTTACTCTGTCAAACGCCTTTTCGAAATCCGCAAAGCAAGCAAACACATCGTATGTTTCTTTCCATGAGTGTTCTCAATTCCGGAATCGCATCCCGAGTTGCGCTACGCTTCCTGAACCCAAACTGGTCATCGCCCAAGTAGTATTTTGCTCTACTCTTTAACCTTTTCGTGATAATTCAAAGCAAAACCTTTGCCGCATAAGAAATTATAGCAATTGTTCTATTCTCCTCGCATTCCGACGCTTTCTTCTTCTTCGGGATAGGTATTAATACTATTTTCACGAAATCCTCTGGCCATACTCCTTTCCTCGTAGATTCTACGAATAAGCTCGAAAAAAGATCGTTTTCCCTTAACACCTAAATTCTTCAGGAACTCCGAAAGTATCTTATTTGCTCCCACAGCTTTTGTTGCCTTCATCTCCCTTATTGCCCTCTCTATTTCGCTTTTAAGTAACTCCGGTCCGAGGTTATCCATATCTATTGCTCTTTTATCCTCTATATCTAGGTTCACAGGTCTTTTCTCGCTGTCATACAGCTCTTCCACGTATTCTCTCAACCTATCCTGGATATCTTCCTGTTTGTTCGATTAATATCTTCCCTATGTTGTCATTAACATTTGGTATGGTTGGCCCTCTCTCGATCGCCTGATAACACTTTTACTTCAGCGTAAAGCACTTCCATCTCTTCCTGCAGCTTTTCCATCTCCTCGCGCTGTCCCTTCCACCAGTTTTCCTTCGCCCTATTGGTTACTCGCCGAAGTTTATTATTCAATTTATTACACCGCCTCTTGCTTATGTCGACGTTATAACGGTTTTCATTGCCCTTCTATCCTCTATAATAATTTCTTCTGTGACCCATTGCTTCTTTATCCTTCTCCATTCCATTGATCCTATTGTTTACTGTGTCTGTTTTTTTACTCTCCCATTTTTCTTAGATTTTCCCCATTTCCTACACTTCACCTATGTTCCTTTCTACTGGTTTCGGGTAGTTTCACGATGCAATATTTGTTCAAAGGCTGTTGTGTGAGAGAAAATCTCGGAGGAAGTTGTATCGGGGAAAATGGTCTTCAGAAAAAAATGTTCACGTACCTAAACAGATTTCCAGCAAAACAGAATATTGAATTTATAAAAAAACGCTTTCGGATAAAAGACATTCGCATTCTTTTAAAATTATTTTCCACTTTCGTTTTTCGATCCTTTCCTCCATTTGCGTTTCTTTTCAAATTTTGTTTTCGAGTTCAGACAAATGAAGGCGTGAAGCGTGAAAGGCGTAAGGAAACGCTAATATTATCGAAGGAGAAATATTATGGAACGGAAGCAGATAGAGTGAACGGTGAATTCGTGTGTTGATCGTAAAAAAAGCTTCGCTTTCCCCCAACAGGCATTAAATTGAAGAGTCCCTGATAAGATAAAGATGCAGAAGACTACAGATCTTGAAAAGCTGTGGTGGATATTCCCCTCTTGTCATCATGCGCCGGCACCAAAAAAAAAACGTTTGAAAATTTTTTCAAAGAGTGGAGGAAACATCTTTCCCTGAGAGTGAAAGATAACGAAGACGTTTCGGGAACAGTTGGAGAAGAAAGGGAAAAAATGTCCTTAGGGGGAAATTCGGAGAAGAGAAAAACAGTGGATGGAAGAGATTTCGAATTTCAAGATGTAGTTAGGGTGTTGGGAAGCCGGGAAGAAATCCGACCCTTATATTTTGTTGCAAGTAGTTTTTGGATATACCTGCCAATATTTGAGCAAATGAAATAATAATATCAAGGTGGATGCCGAATGAGGCATCTTGATCTCGATGCATTGTTAGGGAAGAGTTGACTCCGAACGGAGATGCTGCTGCTGTGTGTCGATTCTCACCCGCCGCCCAGAGGAATGGCATATGCGTACTCAAAACGTTTTCCAACCGTTGCCGTGGGGACAGGGGTGCATTTCCAAGCGAAAGTCCTTCCTCCTGCTGTGGCCATTTTAAATCCACCACTACTTAGTTGTGCTGTGTGATTAAGTACCTCTCATCAGTTCAAATTTACCTTATTCACTGTTCACTGTTTTTATCATTTTGATGATCTCCTTCTTGCAATGTGTATCCAATGGATGTCCGCGATCACATGTTCCGTCGCTTCATTCGCAATTGTTTGCGTTTGCTATCGCTTTGTTTCAAAATCTACACGCGCGGAGAATCCTGACATAGCGTCCGGGTAAGAAAATATCACGTTCACGTTTTACTGTCGCGACGTTGCGTTTGGGATAAAATCATCATCATAGTATTACAATCCTAGGATTGGTATCCTGCAGCAGCCCTCCATTTCGCCCTATCCCCCATGCCAGTTCCTTCACTTCCCAATGGTTCTTCTTCCCCGTATCCCTCTTGACTTGCCCCAAGTACTTGTCTCTTTCCTCTGGGGACTTTCCCTTCAATTTTTCCCTCTATTATGCTTCCTTTGTAATTGTCGTGTCTCATAACATGGCCAACCCACCGTGTTCTTCTTTGGCGTATGGTGCTCCACAGTGCCCTTCTCCAATTCTTCTGTATACCTCCTCGTTTCTCAACCTATCCGTCAATTTGATCTTTAGCACCCTCCTCCAGCACCATGTCTCGAAGGCTTCTATTCTTTTCTGGTCAGTTTTTCCAATGGTCCATGCTTCTGATCCGTAGAGTGCCACTGCCCACACGAATGTTTTCACGTACTGTTTCCTTGTCTCCAGTCTTATGCTCCTCGAGCAGAGTAGCGGCCTTTTGGCCATGAATGCCGTCTTAGCTTAGGCTATTCGACGCTTAATGTCTGTCGTGCTTCTTCCATCCCAGGTAATGGTGCTCCGGAGGTAGGTGAATGATTCCACTTGCTCCAATCTTTCTCCTTTGATTCGGACGTCGGGCACTACTTTCTCTCTTCCGCACACAAGTATCTTGGTTCTCTTCTTATTTACTTTCATGTTATATTCCTGGAACACTTTTTCAATTGTGTTCAGGTTTTTTTGGCAGGCTTGGAACAATTTTCAGTGTCGGGATAAAATAGCGACATGCAAACATATGCATGCATATCGTTGAGCAGAGCACGGCTGTGTCTTCAGTTATTGTCTCTTCACCAGCGGCATAATGTGTTCTGGTTTCTTTGGGATGCCAATGACAGCTGCCTCTGAGTCATGGGTCATGTAACTGTGGTTTGATGAGAAGTTGAATATGTCCAGGAGTGATTATAACTCTGTAATTACTTTATTGAAAGTTTTGGTGTGTAAAAATTTCATTACCACCCGTCCCCCCCCCTTCTGTAATTGCCTTGTTTCTCAACATCTCGAAAAGGTCTTCTCGTGGTGATTCGTCTTTAAGTTCCATACTTTCAGGAAAAAGAATAAATGTTTGCACACTTCCACTGGATAAATTTTATTTAAAATATAATTTAAATAAAATTTCTCCAGTGGAGTTGTGCAAAGCATATATTCTGTTTTTTTTTTACGGTGGAATTCCACAAAGAATCGGCCTCAGACAAACAATACCTTCCATGCTGTCAGCTGGTGTAAGACACGTGCGAGAGAGAACCGAGCTCAGAATTGGAAGTGAATAAAAATAAATTCCTCATTATTCTGTTTCCACTGATGATCGTTGTATAGAGTGGTGGCACCACCTTCCCTCCTCTGTGGATTCAAATCTATTTTCAGACACCATTCAAAATCAATTTGCGTTGAGTGCAGTGGAGGCTGCCTTAGGGTTTAATCGGATTTCAAATCCTGGAACTTCCATCATTGGTGGTAGGGTATATACAGCAGTGGTCTTCCAATAACACGTTAATCATTTGTCAACGATATGAAATGCATCGTGTACATACGATTGCGGTGAATTAATCTTCCTTATAGTCGCTTTGAAGTTCTACTTCAGTTTGATTCCTTATCTATTTGAGACTTTCATTTCAGCCACGGAACGGTAGAAGTAATTGAGAGTGGCCGTAAGGTAACCCACGTCACTTATTTACGTTTACTAGTTACTATGTGGCTAAATAATTGTATTTTATCCGATTTAAATATAAAAATGTCAATTTAGAAAATTTTTATAAGGGAATTTGTAAAAAAAACCTGTCACATTAGGTTTCTCTGTAATTTTCTTGTCGCCAATGCTCGTGTTGTTGGAAGTTCCATTTCGAGGCAACTCGCGTCGCACTCATGCTCCGCTCCTACTTATACAGAGGGTGCGGCAACATTTTTCCTTCTTTAAAAACGCAATGAAATCCATTTCATGAATCAGAGTTTTTTATAATGTAGGTACACATTTAAAGTTTTGTTTTACACATGTTTGAAAACCAAATCAGATAGATGACCATGACGACCCTCATTGTCCATGTACACTGGGTAAGCCGATTTCTGGCGTTTGTCATGACCCTTATACCAGCATAGTGGCGGATATGTTGGCAATTTTTGCCTGGATTTTGGCCTTTTTCTTTTTCCGGGAGTTTCTTGAAATCCCGCGTTTATATGTCAACCATCCAAGGACTCTACTACACCTGAAGGCCAAAATCCGTGGAGAAATTGCCAACAAACCGCTGCTATGCTGGTAAGGGTCATGACAAACACCATAAATCGGCTTACTCATTGTATGGACAATGAGGGGCGTCATCTATCTGATTTGGTTTTCAAAAATGTGTAAAACAAAACTTTAAATGTGTAACGTATATTTAAAAAAAAATAAAAAAAATCTTTTTCATAAAATGGGTTTCATAACGTTTTGAAAAAAGGAAGTTACGTTGCCTCACACCCTGTATGTACTCACAGTTTACCGTTCTCATAGCTGCTCTTGTGCCAAACACGGTCTTTATTAACTGCGTAGCTGTGGTTGAAAAAATATTTGTTTTATGCATGAAAAATGTTTGGGAATAATTATTATCTGGTTGGTAACTCACGTTATACAGTAAGTTGCGTTGCTATTTGTCCTCCTGATGTGAAAGTGTAACTCGAGGCAGTAAATGTTATTAACTCCTTGAAACTACTTTAACAATTGCTCTTCTATTGGATGAATAACAACAATCAATAATAATAATAATATATCATTTAACTCTAAATAGATATTATTGAGAAACTAAATTAGAACTTGAATATGAATCAGAAAAGACTGAAAATGAAGTAACTTAAGGTTGAATTACCGGAAAAGTTAATATTTGATGGTGGTTATTATAAAAAGAATATTATCGCATTTTTAATCCTGTCATACCCTTCTGCTAATATTCTTGGTAGAGTTTTGGTGGCCTCTCAGAATAAAAGTAACTGCTGCGTTTAATTTCACTTTTCAATGCATGAGGCTTTCCTCGATTTTCATGGACGTATGGCCAATCACCCACCTGCGATAAGTACGTAAAGGAACCAATTGGAAGATGCAGATAGTTGTCGTCGTCTTCCTCCACCTGAGAATGGGTTTATCCTGGTGGGTAGTGTTACCGCCGGCTGATCGCGCGTAGCGGGTTCAGATCCCGTTGCGGGTGAAATTTGCTGTCATCGCCTGTAGGGAGCGCCAGTGTCGCTGCTCTGAGGATAAGAATCCATGGTCCAGTTGAGCCAGTCTTCATGAATTAGTAGATGAAATATAAAGAGATTACGCTTTCCTTAATTGTCTTGGAAGGCTTTTCGCGGTGAGCTCAATGGAGTGGTGGAGAGCCGGAAGAGACTTTTTTCAAGACTGCTGTGCTTTTCTTCGTCGCGGAGGATATGATGCAATTATTATAGATTGAAAATACATTTTCGTTCCTGCCATTCGGCGCTTAAAAAAAGGAGCAGTGAGGAGAGCATTTTTTGCAAAGTTGATGTCAAAGATAATCCCGATTACATCGGGTTATGGGAAGAAAATAAATCGCCAAAGTGGTAGACGATCGACCATTTTCGACGGCGCTATGGGAATTGAAGCGAAAACAACTTAAAGCACGCACGTGTAATTCAATGGTGATTCACCTTTGAACCCACGCTCTGTTCCCGGATTGTGTAGGTTTCGCGGACTTTTTTGTAATGTTGATGATGGAGGAGGGTGTCTTGGGACCATCCTCGGCGGGCAGCCGCGCAGATGCAGCGCCGTTTTTACACCAGGGCCCCGCAGTCCATCGGAATCCAATACCTTTACGTCTCCTAAGGGAAATCCTTCTGCATTTCGGTGAATTTCCTCTTTTGTATTTTCGAGAAGTACCCCCTTGAGGTCCATTCCAGTGAATTGTATCAGATATCACTCAATCGGTGGAAGCACACATTATAAGAATATGCATTCTGTATACGGTGGAACCTAATGCATTGGATTGAAGGAAGACGTTCGTTCCTGTCCACAACAAACATGTTCTTTCTTTGTCAGACCCCGGTTTCCAACACAAAAGAGTCATATTCAGGTCGAGTAAAGGAACAATTTTCAAGAGATACCTTCTCGATTCTTGATTAAGAACCAGGAGTACATGTTTTGCGATCTGATTGCACATCCAAAAGCCCCTCTTGAAATGTAGGCAGTTATTCTTTTTATCACTACCTGGTGTCTAAGACCTAGATTCGTGAGCGGCATTTCAATTTCATATTTTGCGACGTTATGCTTAAATCTATTTTAGTCCGGTTTTTAGACAACGGTGCAGACATAATGTCTGATTTTATGAAGCGATTTTGAATTATGACGTCACTTTAAATTTGTGTTGACGGAAAATATTTTGCCACCCTTTCTTCCGTGAAGACATATCGTGATTGTGTTTTACCCTTCCCTCGTTATGACGGTTTTTTTCAAAGCCTTTTTGGCATGCCAGGGATGTTTTATGAATAGCTATTCGTATTGCCATACAGAGCCGATGGACATGGCAGCTCTAGGACGTGGAGGCATCCAATGTGCTTTTCATAGTCGTTAGAACCTGAGCCTACGACTTGATAGAGTGACATGATATACCGATCTGACTATAATTGAATGTTAAATTAGTATTGATTTTTATTCTGTCGTCAAAGAAAAAGAAAATAAAATCTCTCAAAATTCCTCGGAAAGTCGTATTTTTTTAAAACTATGTAATCTTTTCCAATTCCTTTGATCTGTGTGCCTTTTATGTGTATTTACAGTCTTAAATAGTTTTTGGAGCGAGAAAACACTAAGATTAAAATTCTATTAATTTGGTCCCATGTGGACCAAGTATTAAATTTTAACTGGAACAAAATAAGAGATTCTTTTGCATTCGACTCAATTCATTTGTTTTTCGATTAAAGTGAAGAAACATTTATCCGAGTTTCACGAGTAGGAGACTTGTTGGCATTGTAGTCCGTTGTAGTCTGCGAGTTGTGCTACAGGAGGAATAAGAATCCACGAATCCTAGATTGAGGCAAACCCTCGCGGGCATACTTACAGCGTACCTAACTCGGCGTATTTATCCTAGGGTTGATAGCGTATCCTTTAGAATTTCCGAAATAGTCTATATCTCGGTTGGTGTATTAATTCTTATTGTTAGAACAGTTAAAACCCTAAACGAATCATTGGCACAGTATCACTATTCATGGATGCAGTTCGCTTTTAAATGAACGATTCATAGATCAAGTCTCTACAAAGAGAATTTAAAAAAAATGAAAAAAAAACTTTGAAAAGTTATACATATACTTTTAAAAAAAACAATTTAATTTCAGGCAATTCATTTGGCACCAATTTGTAAGTAATAACAGTATTCTTGTCTTCCTACCGTTCTTTCTTTTTCAATTTTATTACATGTTTCTAAAGCACTGATGTTTCATGTTCCTAGAGTATCGGTGTCTTAATATTTAAGATTGTATTTAAGTTTCGGTGTTTCCATTACCTACTGCATTTTCTGTAATCAGTATACCACTGTGCTGATGCCGGTGGACAGCTGAAGCTGTGAAGTAAGTAACTACAGTTCAAGTACCTGTTTAGTTTTTAGTAAGGGTTATTAAGGTCCACTCCCATTGACTTCAAGGAAATATGAAAGAAGTTGGTTTTTAATTTTCAGTGGTTTAGACGGGACTTTTCTGCACGTTATTGATTTGACAATATTACCTGAGTCAAAGTCATTAAAATTTCAGTTAATTTGGAAAATGAAATTTTAGTTAAAACCAGGGGATTTTGTTTAATTTTATTATACTGTGCATGTGTAACTGGTTGCAATCTAATTCGTTCACGTCAATGTGAGGAGTTGGCCTTTTAGAAATGAATGTATTATTGTAACCTTGTAGAATTGGCCTGAAGGTCCCTTGCCCCTTTTTTTTGCACCTTTTGGGCACGGTTCATTTGCACTAGAATTCGATCAAGGTGACATTTAGTCGATGTTCATTTGGCTGAGTATGTTTTCCCTTTTTGAGTTCTGCAATTTAGAAATCGATGTTACTCTATTTTAGTCCATTATATATATATATATATATATATATATATATATATATATATATATATATATATATATATATATATATATATATATATATATCCCCCTTTCCCATTATTATTATTTTTTCCAATGCTTTTGATGTGTTTTTTTTATTTTGTAATTGGCACAATCCCTCGTGTGGTTGTTTGCAGGTGGCGCCGCCGAGAGGGCCGGCCTGCACAGCGGCGACAAGATTATCAAGGTATGTTTGCGCACGACGCGTCTCTTTTGTTCTCTATCAGTGTGTCCTCGCTTGTTTGTTTATCTTTTCTTCGTGAATGCTCTGTGTCGTAGTAATTATACTTTGGTATGTATATACTTAAGGGGTATGCCGTCTTACTATAGGTACCCTTGTAATGGCTCTTCTAACGGGTTGTGGTGGCTGGTTAATAGTCCTATTGATGCTGTCTCCTCGTATCCTCTGAAAGGGTCTCAGGGTTCGAATTCCGCGGGGGGGGTCAAAATTTCATTCGCTGGAATCCCAATTCGGGTGCTGTCTCGTGGAGAGAGCACTAATTGCTTAGGGTGCAGTATCTACTGCACTGCTGAGTGCAGCACTGATGGGACGTCTTAACCGTTGGCGCCTTTCGTTGTAAGAGTCGGATAATCCCGACGCTGGCTTTCCTCCTTACCTCCCTCTCATCCCCCAATTAAAACCCTCACCAACCAGCCAACCCTTCCTCGCGCCTCTCAGATGTCATTCGCCTCCCCCCCCCCGACTGTAACTGACCATTTGATACTCTTCCACTCGACGTCTTCCCTCCATTCCTTGCAAGTCCTTCATCGATGCGAGAAAACGGCAGTCCCTCTTGGTGACCAGTGGCCTCATCTCACGTTAAACTGGAGAGTTTATACAAATCGAGAAGAGTGTGATTTAAATCAGAATCAAGTTGTTGTCACGAATATGAACGAGTCTAGCACACACGTTTAAGAATCGGCATCCTCTTTGTTCTTCATTTTCAATCCGTTCTAAGTAAATTCGCGCCCTTCTCCTTAGCATTGAATAGTCTATTCTCCGTAATTTTTTTTCGAATTTTTCGATGAATTCAAATCTTATTATGCTCCCATCCTTCAGAAAACGAATAGGCGACCGTAAATCGCATTCTGTAGGGTTTTCAATTTCATTCGACACAACATGTTACAAACACCCGCCGCGAAGATCTTGGCCTGGCTTCCTCAAAATGTCGTCGAACCATTGTCGCTGCGTCATCGGAGCTCATGCAAGAAATCACGATCGCAGCACTACCGCGGTAAGAATTGGAAACGGAACGTACTGTATGGAGACTTTATTTTCACAAACCTTGGGTCTTATTCTGAAAGTGCTCCAAATTATCCCAATCTCAACTGAATACAACTTTTTTATATATTGCAACGAGATTTTTGAGGCTATGTCTTCAAAATCTCGTCACTGTCGAGATTCGACAATTCCGAGCCCTTGATGAATCAGGTCGCTTTGTGCCTCAAAGATCTTGAGTCATTAAAGCAACATTTCGGCGAATGAATTCCATATTTTTATCAATAAGAAGCCCATCCGGGCGGATGAAGTCCTATCAAATTAAGTGGCCATTAAACAGTAAATACGCTCCCCAGCGAAAAGTTTGAGGACTTGGTACTCGATGCGTTCATGGACTGGTTTAGTATGACGTCACGTCCCCCGGTTGCCATGGTGATCGCCATCTTTCTTTACAAACAAATCTGAGTTACAGCAGTTTCTCCCGTAAGGAAAGAATGAATGGATTATTTCTGTTTACTATGGTTGTGTCAAGCACTATTTTCATTGTAGAAAGTTGCTTTGCGGATTCAACTACTCTCCTATTTTATTTATTTACCTCGTGAGAGCGCTCGAAAAATGTGCCAATGTAACGGTATCGTTTAAAATGCCATATCTTCGCTAAAAATTAAGATATGAAAATAATTTTACCAGTTATGGAAATTAAATTAAATTTTCCAATTTTTATGACTCTATTAACCTTTTCGTATATCTCAAAATAAAAAAGTAATTCTAAAAAATAATTTTTTGAAGAAGAAAAATACTGACAATTTCACTTACCACTTCGGAAAATGTGAACAATGTGCGTAAATTTTGGCAGAAAAAGAAAGATACAAACTTTAAGTACAATTTAGACCAGTTTTTATTTGTAGGTATTGCTGGGTGCCACTGCTTTTGGGGGTTTTCATGGTAACTGCAATATGCTTGTGACAAAATGTTTGCGTTGCCATAGCTCGGTAACTAAGGAGTTGCGACTCCATGTTCATAGGACAAAAAATGCTTAAAATCACGTCCCCAACCTCCTCCAGAAGTATTGCCACTTCCTCCTGAAACACCCTGTATATTTGTGCTTTCCATTCGAGGGGTGGGCGCAGATGGGAACACTTATAAGCGCACGTTTAATACGGCCAGTGGGACGATGACGAAACGTTCGGTGATCTGCCGGTAGGTGGCATTCTGTGGAGATGCAATGTTCACGAATCCCTTCAAACTAAATGCTTTAAAAAAGGAAGTTTTTTTTTGCACAAAGTAATTAAAATTCTAACAGATCCCTGAATAATACCGTGGGAATATTTCGGAGTGATTCTGTCGTAGTAACTAAATGAAGAAAATATTTGGCGAGCATAATACCTTATGCCGTTGGCATTCCATTTATTTCGCCTGAAATGTTTGTGTTTGCGGTACTTGCAAGGTTAAGCTGTAGAAAGTCTCGCCAAAACAATTACTTCTTCTTCAGACGTGGAATCGATGAACAATACCGTAATCTCTCGTTTCCCGGTTACATGAAGCAGAGATATACGTCCGGCGACACTATCTTAAGGGCGTTGTTTGCCCAGAAACTGGATTCGCGAATATAGTTGCCCTGGGACATGTCCAGGGAGCCAGCTATAGACACTTCCTGTCTCAGGAGATCACGACCCCGAGGACAAAACAGTTCTTTCTCATTAAATGGAGTCTGTCGTCATGGTGCGGGCAGTATAGATTATTGTTCATTTCGTATTTGTGGGGGGGGCGGAGAAGCCTTTCGAGTTGGGAAATCTGAAGATTTAACTACTCCTGGAATATATAGAGCAATAGAAACAGATGACTGTGAAACGCGTCTCGCTGCCTTGTTTTAGTACTAGTGGGAAATTTATCGGGTGGAAGACATCTTACCGAAGGAGGGCTGTATTTTATCCTGTGTTCTGCACATGGACATTAACCAAATACATCAATAAACGATGGCTTCCGGTTCACTTCTCGGCGAAAAGTTCAGTGTTAATTTGATGGGCTCATTTTATTTTTACTTGGACTTTTTTTAAATTTTCACGTACAACGCTAATTCACATATATATATATATTTTTAAATCTTATCGCGTAAAATTGTAGACGCCACCATCAAAATGAGAGCACTTAGGCTGCTTTGGATATCGGTTGAAATAGTGAAGTGAATGGAAATGTCATATTAAAACGGGGAATGTGTGTGCATTTTGGGTGCTTTCAAAAGAATTTTACGAGCACACAGTTCAAGAAAGTGATAGCAGTGCATTTGTAATACCGATTCGATTCACATTCATATTTGAATGCATAATATTTGACAAATTTTGGATTTTAAGAAAGCGTATGACAGTGTACATAGAGAAAGTTTGTTCAAGATATTGACTGAGTTCTGCATACCAAAGAAACTTGTTAGCCTGACAGAAATGTGTCTCAATGAAACAGAAGCTAAAATAAAACTGGGAAATAAAGTAACAGAAAGTTTTAGGATTAGGACAGGCAGGGAGACGGTCTATCTCCAATTTTGTTTAATTTTGTTATAGAGAAAATTAAGAGGGAAATTGACAAATATGATATGGGAGGTTTTATGATGAATGGGAGAAGAATTTCATTTTTAGCATATGCAGATGACTGTGTTATCATTGGCGAGTCAAAGGCAGAGTTAAGAGGAGTAATGCAATTAATAGAAGAAGTAGCAAGAAAAGTGGGATTGTTGGTCAATCCTTCAAAAACTGAATATTTAATTGTTGGAAGGGGAATAAATCATGATAGAAACATTACAGTTGGCAATAATGACTACAAGAGAGTACAAGAAGTTAAATATCTAGGTACCATTTTGACAGAAAACTCCTCAAGTGAAACGGAAATAAAATCCAGACTGCAAACAGCAAATAGAAGCCTCTATGCACTTAATAAAATACTAAACTCAAGAAGCGTTTCCCGGGAACTTAAAATAAGATTATACAAAGCACTGATCCGTCCCGTTCTCTTGTATGGATGCCAATCATGGAGCACACGGAAAATAGACCTGAACCGATTAGCGATATTTGAAAGAAGAGTACTAAGGAAGGTTTTTGGTCCAGTCCTTGATTTAGAAACAGGCGAATGGAGAAGACGACATAATGAAGAATTGTACAATCTGTATCAAGAACCGAATATTATAGGAGTGTTAAGGAGTAGGAGATTGGAATGGGCTGGACATGTGGTTAGAATGAGTGGCGAAAGATTTCCTAAGATGGCTATGGATATGACAATAGAAGGAAGGAGACCAGTGGGGAGACCTCGCAAGAGATGGATAGATGGAGTAAGGGAAGACTTGCAACAGCTAGAAACCTGGCCGGACTGGCGGAACATAGCGGAGGACAGAAGAGAATGGAAGGCCCTAGTTGTATCATCGCGCGGTCCTCTGGGCCTGATCGCGTAAAGTAAGTAATATTTGACAAATAGTTTTTACTCTGATTGATTAGTGCGTCCAATGTATATTTTTCTAAACTCTCTTCTCCCTTTAAAAATGAACGCTGTGCATCGGTAGTCGTTCGGTATAATCCAAAATGTCCGGATATTATTTTGGTTAAATTTCACCCTTCTCTTTCTAACATGACTCCTATTTCTCGTATAATTCCACTGTCTCTCGTAATCCCCGATGTCCAAGTCGAAAGCAATATTTCGTGAGAAGGCCTTTTACTATTGTCGGCTATTGCTGCCCAGTCGTAGACTCTTCTCGCCATTTCATTTCATTTGCATTCTAGCCGCGGGCCCTTTTTAAGGCACAATCAGCCTATTTAGAATATCATTGAATTGCGATTTGCCATTAACTTCGTTAGAGACACTTTATGGAGTGAGTTTTCGCAAACCTGGAAACGTGAAAACGAAAAATGGATAAGGATGTGGAGTCCTGAAGTGTGGAGGATATTAATTGAAATCACATTTTTTCTATTTTTAATGTTAATATTTTCCTCAAATCGGATTGATAAATAAATCCGAATTATATGTTTAGAATAAAGTAGTGTGTTGATTATTTTGAGTATACAATCGCAATTTTCTAAAAATTTCTTTCAATGTCGTGAGGAATTGTACGGCATTCACGTTTGGAATTAAAAACCTTTTACTGTGACAATTTCGACCGATAAAGACTTAACTCCTGACCTAGGTTCTTGTGTTGTTGGTACACCACCCCCTCTCATCTTGAGAGTGCACCAACAAGAGAAACCAGTTAGCGGATAAAATTAGGACATTACGGCTTCGGAACATTCCCGATTATTTTATGATCATGCACCAGATTATGTATGGGTTTCAATCGCATGCTCATCTATATCTCCCCTTGATCATCCTTTCTTGGGTTAAACACTTTTTCCGCTCACACGATCAGATCAGTGTGGAGATTCGAACCCACATCCACCGGTCAAAAGGAATAACCTGAAATCACATCCCCTGGGCGATCTATCTCCTTCCGCATACGCCTCATTCCTCAGCTGAATCACCACCGAGGTAGATCTTGTCAAGACAAAATGTGGATAAAGAAAATGTGCGAAACCCATCTTAATTTCCCGGCGGCCACGTGGAGGCCTTTTTTGTTATCTCGATTGTATTTAGGAATTGTTGAGCGCGCGCGTGTTGTGTTTGTTTTGTGTAACACCGCTGTCGAGTGTCGATTCTGATTCTTCTTCTTCTCTTCCGCAGGTGAACGGGGTCGTCGTGACGCAGTCCACGCACACGGAAGTCGTAGAACTCATAAAATGTAAGTGCGACTTTCGTTCTTCTTCTTTTCTCTCGCTCGCCGATTGTCTTTTTTTCTAAACGTGTATGTATATATACGTATAGTATTAAGATACAACAACCCACGCGCAGTCTTGTCGCGTGTGAAAACGTCCCGTCCCCCCCCTCCCCCACCTTCCCCTCCTCCTCCACCTCCGGTAGAGGGGTTTTTATAAATAAAGGGTGCGTGAATCCCTTTGGTCCGCGTGCACCGCCGCTCCTGTTATTCCTCTCTCTCTCGGAAGAACGCCCTCCACAACGTCCGAATTGACGAAACATCTCTGCTCTATTTTCGTTCGTGGCGCTCCGTGCATACATATCTCAAGAGTGCGGAGAGGCCTCTCTGCTATTGGTTAAGGCCACGCAACAATTCATCGCCCGCCTCTCGCGATAATTCTCGTCTCGCATTCCATCGGCGATCTCAAGTTAAAGGTAGCTATGAGGGTAGTAAGGTAGAACGAGTTTACTTTCTCTACTACTTAGTGGTCATGATGGAGGCAATATTCCCTGGTATTTTTAAGCGTATGCCGTTGTAACAAGCGTGAAATAAATATAGTGTAGCTTGCGTTGGTATTTCAAGAAATGGCACAAAACGAATCATAATAATAATTTCTCTATAGGTAACAACTTTCGCCAATTACTACCTATTTGTTATAACTGGACAACACACACAAACATGCCCTGGATGGGGAAAAACCACCCAGGCGGGACTCGAACCCGCAACGTTACGTTACGAGAACGTTACCCCGCCACCACCGAGGCCGACAGATCCAACTTTGCTCTACTTCTGTTTAACGTAGAGAACTTGAAACTTCCTGTCGATTTATTCGTTGTCGACCAATCATCACCACCTCGTTTCACTCATAACACGAGTCTTGCGGTCAGCCGTATCTATAATAGGGTCATTGTTGATATGTTTGAAATTTCTCTTTCTTTCTAGAACAAACCAGGCCTGCTGACCGTTACAACCTAAATATTGAAGGGGCAAAAACACTGCTTTATATGAATGACCCTCTCTATGATTGCATAACTGTACGCTCTCGAAGCTCTAAACTTCACTTAATTACTTCACGCCGTGCGGCGCTGAAAACGTCTTTAGCACCAAACTTTTTCAAAGCGATTTTGTAAAAAAAAGTTAAGCGGTGAGCAATGAGTTTATTTTTTTAAATATTTTATTTTGGGGTCACTTCCCATCCTTGATAAACGAGCATTTAAATTGTAGAAGAGTACCCTGCGAGCCATGTTCAACTTAAAACCCAGGGTGAGCTGTAAGCCTTTCTTTGTAAAAAAATTACTTACTCCGGTATACATGTCTGTGTTCAATTGTGCCTTATTTGTGAAGACGTACCCTGATTGCTTTGTAAAGAATGTTAATGTGCACTAACACAGTACTAGAAGAAAGTGTGACGTACATATATTTACTTTAGATTAGGTGCTTTACATGAAAATAGTGCGAAGTTCTGGATTTCTACAATCAGCTACACACTTCCCTGTAATCTGAAGGAAATAGGAAATGTACAAAGGTTTAAGAAGCAATTGTGCTACTGTCTTATTTAGAAAAACTATTATTCCCTATCTTAGTTTGAGATGCCAGGATGACTATCTGTAAAATATGGTACGACGTGTTCAATCATTTGTAAAAATCCATCGGAATAAATAAGTATAATATGATACAATATTTGATAATACATGCGAACTACTCGCCGCTACATTTATGACGCGATATATGCGTCAGAACTTGTTCATCTGTTTTGGTAATGTCTTCCTGTACACAGACACAGCCGTGCCTTGGATTGCGACTTCTGCTTTTTGATCAATATCTCGAAATGTAATCCGGTGAGTAATATATTGTTTGCATTTTTAGAAAAATGAGATAATTTTATTTATGATAGGGCATAATTCATTTTTTATTTTATTGGCATTGAATATATCGCTCGAACTAACCAAATTTTTCTCATTTTATCGCTTATAATATCTGTCCCACTGGTATGTATGTATGTACCAATAGCATTGGGGTTAAATGATATCTGCCCTGTTTACCTGGAACACTTTATGTTTATGTATTAATAATTTGATTTGCATTACGTATGAGATAACCTCTTATTTACCTTCACTTCTCGTTTTAATTATTATTATTATTACTCTCGATGCACGCGAGTCATCGATGAAAATGACGGATGCTTCAAATGGAGGAATACTTTTGCATATTGACCGCAGTGAAACAATTTTTCATCCTGGCTGCGTTGTAGGTACTCTTTTATTTTGCACGTGTCCTAGACCCTGTAAGCAAGCATGATTCTCATGCGAGCCGACTTTCGCGATAAAAATAGACCCTGATTCAGAACGGTGGAAAATAACTCATCGGGGCATGAAAAAGTGAAAAAAGAAGGGACTCTTGTTCTTGCAGACCCTGAGGCTTGTTTGCCGCGGAAGTTTATAATAGAACTCGCTGGTAATGAAATGAGTGTCAGAACAGACAGCTCAACATTTCAATAATGATGAGTGTGTTGCTTTTGTTCTGCTAGACACACGTCGTGTCGCTTCGGTTGAACATTGAATGGCCGTTTGTAAAAAGACGGAAGGAGAGAGAATATGTTTGTGAGTTGGGTTTGGAATCTTTAAAAAAATATGATATCGAAGAAGAAAAGTGGGCTGAATTGAATATTTATCCAGGAGGAACTTCAAAATTGTTTTCATTTTATACCTAAAATAACCCGAATGTTTTGCAATCCGGCCCGGGCTAAACCCACAATCAAATCCATTCCATTGCTCCGTTTTTCTTGCCACTTGAATATCTTTAAATCCATAACTTTGCGACTGTAAGTCAACAAATGTCCTACTGCACGGTTACGGATTGCACGCAAGATGCTCGCGAGTATTGGAAAGAAATCGATTTGTCGGAATGATCATCGCATCTCTTCAGCTACAAATAAAATACAGCGGTAAACTACTATTTATGCCATGCACAGAAACTTCAATAGGAAGAAAACTGGAAATAAAATATTTTTAGATGTAAATTGTGGTGAAGTTAGTTACTTCCGACATTTGGAATGGACGTTCGTGTGTGGAAACAAACCACGATTCTCGTCTTGCCCGTTAATTCGCTGCCGCGTCGCCAGGGGGCAGGGTCGGCGACACAAAAGATAGCATTGAAGATGGATGAATCATCCTAATCGCGGAGTATGGAGTCTTGAGGAATAACCGCCATTCAAAGGTTATCACACCATTATTCAATGCCCTCCTCATACCTATATGCATATTATTAAGGCGATCAACTTATTCATAATGAAAAGGAGGACAAATTATTTTTTTTACAATGAAAAGGACGCAAATAAAAAATACAAATATCGTAATTAAAAGAAACATTTCATTAATTGCAACAATAATACACTACATATAATATGATAAATGCATAATAAAAAACATTTGTGACTGTTTATATTGTGATTATGCTTACATACATATTAATTATTATTTAAATGAGTACTTTCCCATTGAATGAATATTTTTTATCAATGCATTATCTTCTAACAATATATTGGAAACATCTTAACAAAAATTATCTTTCAAATCGAATTTTACGGCAAGAGCTATAACAGCTAGAGTATCAACATTCAATTTCGATTTTTCACTTGCCCAAAAAATCATTAGCAATTGAAAACAAAATCTTTCAACTACTGCATTAGTTCCAGGGCAGCACAACGATTTTACAAATGACGTCACGCAACGCTTGCGTGCGGAAGAAGTTGGTACTATCGGGACAAACAAACAATATCCAGCCATTGAAGTCTTGAGGGAATCAAGTTAAATAATAGTGAATTTCTCTTTTGATTAATTTTGGTTTCAGTTAAACCTGGAGCCTTTGAACTAATCTTTTAATCGTTCAAAACCAGTGAAGGTGGCTCAAAATTTAACTCCAAACATAAACTCCACTCCCTCCATATAGGGCTTATTCCTATATCTCGTGTCGCTTTTGCACAACCACACATAAGCACACCTTTTCACCGTTTTAACGCAACTAACAAATCAGCGAGATGACCTTTCCCAATGGCAAACGTACAAAAACACGATTTGTTTGTCCCGATAGTTACAGCTACTCCCGACGGCGCTACTATCGACCTTCAAGTGTGAAATCGTCCAATGAACAAGAACAAATAAATGTTAACATGAAATATGGTTATGTTTGAAATGGCTGAAAATTTCCACCCATCTTTGATCAATTTCAACATGTTGACTTTCCCATTCAACCTGTTCATTTCGACATGTTGATTGCGTCTCGCCGCACTGTACTTACCGAGAGCCTTGACGAATCGTCATATCAAGTACGTATACGTCACATCACGTGTAACTTGGCATCGATCAAAAACAGAGATTTACAGATTAGTCTTTAAATAATATCGAAAAGGAGGACATGTAGGAGGACACTTTTCGAGGGAGGACAGAACTTACAAAAGAAGGACTGTCCTCTCTAATGGAGGACGGATGGTCACCTTAATAATATTATAATTTGTGGAATAGATAATTGGTCAGAATAATCTTTTGTTAAAACTGCCTATTGATAATTTTCCGGAATTTAACAATTAACAGCCAAAATAATCGATTATCATTTTAGTCGTGCATCCCTAGTGGGTGGAATGTATAAGTTTTGGAGTATTGGTCTTTTTCTTTTGAATAATCAACGCTCACATTCACAATGCCACAACGTTTCTTCATTTTTTATTGATATCTTCAAGGTTAAAAGTCTGCAAAATATTTAACAATAAAACAAAACCAGGATATGAAAATGATGCAATAACAATTTAATAATTTTGAATACCTTTGTCCATAAAAGCATGAGTCATGAACAAAATGATGTAGAGAGAACCAGAATGACAGAATTCTTTTTTTGCTTGGTGACATAAAACGTGTTGTTTATAAAACAGTAAGCATGGATTAACAAAGTGACTGGTGTAGTTGGGTCATTTTACAATTTTTTGAAAGTTAAACAAAATAAAAAATAGATAGAAAATAGAAAATATGAACAAAAGCCTGTTGAAAGAAAAACAAAATTAAAAAATAATACTTAATCAGTTTTTAACCATGTTTTATCTCTTTTCTTCTAAGTTCTTGATCAGACTATATTAATAATGAGCTATAAATAAAAAATTCTTATCCCTAGTAGTGTTTATCTTTTTTTGTGGCTTCCCTTGAATACATTATACCCTCTTACTCAAATGCGTCACTTTTTACAACACCCTTGTGCCGTCTGATAGACGTAAGTAATTCAGAACATTCTTATAATTATATATATGCTTCATTCCTTGAGTGTTGTATCACGGGAAGAAAGAAAAAGCCTTTAATTTTTAATTGTGAATAAAAATACAATACGAACAAATGGCGACACACACTTTACATTATTGATTCCTTTTTCGTGTATAACATATCGTAATTATTTTATAAAATCAAGAAACACACAAACGTTTTTAATTTCCTGGACGGATTTAGTTTTTTCGGGAATTCGTCTTGCAATCCTTCATTTTCTACGCATATGTAGCACTTTTCAGCGCTTCTGTGGAGTCTGTCAGACCAGCAAATTTACGAATTGAAAGTTCTATCACACTTCTTATATTCGACAGTGCGCAATAATATTCGAAATGAGGAGGAATATACAAAATAGAATGGGGTCTGTGAATGTAGGGGTCTTTTAACGCCGTAATGACTAAATGAAAGCTAAAAGGATAAATTATATGACTGTAGTTTTGGAACTCAGTGGGTGTGAAAGTAGTTCTTAATAAATTAGCTCCCTCCCCACACCGCCTACATTCATGAATATTTGGGAAAGACAAGCTTCATGTTACCCCTAATGATGATGGCATAAAGTGCCGAAACCATCGTCGGTCCTTAAATATAATTGTGGAAGAGTTCCGGTGTTGAAAGTGAACCCGTCGGGAGTTTTATAATTTGTTCAAAGAGTGTTTTCTCTCGCTTTATATTTCGTTTCGGAAAATGTCAAACGCGCCTTTTATATTTTCCGCTGTTTAGCATGCATTAAAGCTTTGCAGTTGATTTAATTATGTTCGCTAGATGAAGTCTAGATGGAGCTGTAATTCTTGGAAAAAAAATCAATCGGGTTTGTTAGTATGCCAAGTTGCATTGTTTAAAGAGTGCAAAAGTGCTGGTTCAAATCTTATGCAACTTGTTTGTCTTTAACAACTGGTGAGTGTTGCCCTCTAAACGGGAAATTGCCAAGTTTCGCCCTATTTTTTAGGTTGGGGGAAAAGGTAAAGTAGAAAAAGGTTCGGCCTGCGAGTATACGCTCTGTTTTCCGACAGCTTTGAGTCTCTAATAAAATAGGGGAGCGAGTGACAAAGAGGGAAGGATGAGGTGTGGCAGGGGGTGTTAGGAAACCAGAAGCCGTGTGATAGAGAATGTTACATAATAGGGTGGGTGAATAGGTTAATAGGTATTTCTGGGGTGTTTTCAGTGGTTCTCGGTTTGTATGACGGTTCACTTATTGTACCTTGGGAAAATCAAATTTTTGTACACGTCTGTTCGGCAATGTATCTCTTTCTTATTTTATCTTTCCTGTCTGATATGTAGTGCGACGTCAAAAGGATCTTCTACGTGCCACACATAAACACATCCGTTCGGAATGTCTCAAGCAATCTTAAGCCTAGCGTGTCTAGCCTCCCTCCGGGTCCCTCCAGTGGTTCCCAACCTTAATCCCTCTGAAAGCAGTGAAACGCTCTTTAGTTCGCTCGTAGCAGTTTTTTTAACGAAGCACGTATGTGTGTATCACATGGAATGTTCGTGTGTGTGTGTCACGCATATGTGTGTATCAGAGATGGAATCGTTTTTTTTTATGTCTTCGCTGTGTTTGCTTTGCGGGGAAATATTTGGGATTTAATCCACTTGTCATTGGTGACGAGTTTAATATGGAGTGTGACTTCAGTGGAGCTGGAAGGTGGATGTTTACATGCAAATGCTACGGTGCGGGCCGTCGCGGAAGCGTGTGGCAGGGGGGTGTTGGGACACCAGCCATCTTAAAGGAACTCCTCTTAATTGGGTGCCAATCGCGAATCTCCGTGAAATGTCCACACCCAACGTCATTGGCCATCATTATCATTCAACCCTTTCTTCGAGTGTGTAGATCTTGTGATGGAGACAATATCTAGAGACGCGTAGTACGGCAGCACATTCGCGTCTAGAATTTTGTTTTGCCTCCAGGCCGTGGTGTGATGGACTTTCCGTTGGGGGAATTTTTGGAACTCCTTCTGATGATCGGTAGCTTCGCGGGCCGTGTGGCGGAAGAGGAACATTTGGATGCCTTTGAGAGGAGACATTATCAGCCAATAGTGGCTGAGATATACGGACGAATAAATACGCCATTTCCTTTTAGAATTTCGGCTTAAAAATAGATAGGGGCCAGCGAGCGAACGGTTCTTAGCCGGCCAGTGGCCATGCGGCGCGGAATACATTACGGTGGACCCCACAGGAATTAAAAAAAAACACAACAACCCTTTGACGCAGCTAGTTCGACTTTCGAGTTGAAATATCCCGTTCGAAACAATGCATATGTAGAATAAATACGTTTCTGACCCCCCAAATGTGATTCATTATGTACAATTTTAAGTGCAATTATTGGTTACTTAATCGAGTGTAGTACTAACCATACGTCCTTTCAACAATAAATACTGCAGTGATTTTTACATAGACTGAGTTATTTAGACGCATTGTAAAAGCAGATGGGATGGTTGGGGACGAAAAAATGGTATTATTAAGATTCTCAATATTCTCATCTCTGTAATCCGTAATTTTTGAGAATCTTGGCTCAATTTTCTCCACATTTACAATCACCAACACTCGGTCTTACTTTGGAGTGGAGTAAGTCCAATTCTCTAGTGTGGCGCTGTAGTGGCCAGCGGACTTATATTTCTTTTCATTGCATTCTGAAAGCTACGCGTGTATGGATCGAATTCTGCACTTTTTTTCGAGATTCATTCCTGGAGCCCCAAATACACACACAGGAGTTGACTCCTATCCGATTTATATCGAGTCGACTCTTGATTTCCGACTCCACTTGGGAAGGCCAATCGTGTCTACACGTATGTACTTGTCGCCATTCTTGATTTTTTTCGGAATTAGCGAGCGCCAGTGTTTCAACACGCGGAACCCGTAACCAAAACAAATAAGTAACTCAAAATTAGAGGGGGAGGTATTCTTGAAAATATGAATGCGTAAGAAAGAGCTGTAAGATTATGATATTGCATTATTATTGGAAAGAACATCATAAGTACATTTTATAGGCATTCCCTTCAGTTAGTGAGCAATACGTAATAATATAATCACAAAATGTCACAACGGAGAAACACGAATATCATAATTTTACTGCATAAAAGAGAAGGCTCGTATAATATGTATTTGTTTCAGAACTCGAAATAAGTAGACAAACCGTTTTGTGTTAACCTCAAAGCATGTTTTTGTCAACTTGCAATAAGCCTACTTGGGTATAATTTGCGTACGACTTGTAACTCACCGCCTCATAATCTGTCTAATTGGTAAACTATTTACATTCATCTCCGAATAAGTTTCTAAACTTGCACTTGCATCAACTTAAGAATTCAAACATTGCATTAACACCGCAATGTAAGGCTCTGAACTTGTGTAAATATCAACTTGAAAAAGCGAAAAATTCATATGTAGGTACATACCTTAGCAAGATTCTTAACTACTTGGGAAGGTACAATGTACCTCAATGTCAGGTTATAAAGTTGCGCTAAAATCAACTTGGGAAGAAAACATTTCATATATACCTTAATGAAGGGGTATTAACTTAACTAGCATCAACGTGAGAAGGCAAACCTTTTCCATATCCGTCGTATTTGAGGCGGCATCCATTTTAAACGTGCTACTTTCACTCGTCTGACTAAACATTTGGTCGATAATAGTTTCCACAACTAGGATGGCGGCTAGCCCGTCAAAGTATCGAACTTCGCCACTATCGATGGTGAAATCGTATAGGAGTCGGCATGATATACGTCCAAGTCGACCTTCCAAGTGGACTCTATATAGGAGTCAACTCCTATGCGTAATCGCCGCTTGACTTACTAGATCGAAAATGATCGATGCAAATTCAAGTTGTTCGACCATCACGTCGCTCGACTTTCGGGGGACGTATGTATGTTCGATGTAGGTGGTATGCATGTGTGTAGTGGCGATTCCGAGTCTTCTCTCAGAATCCCCCCTTCCCAAGGCGCCTTCTCTGGCTTTCTTCACGCTTCTTATCTCTCTCCTCCTCTTAAGAATGCCGACTCGAGGAGTGAGTTTGACGTCCCAACCGTTCGCGTGCATGCAATCTTAATAATAAAATTATATATATATATATATACAGTCATATATATATATATATATATATATATATAATTATATATATACAGTCATTTGGGTTTGTCATTTGGGTCAAAAAAGGTTTCTGGTCAAAAATTATTATTATTATAAAACATGACGCTCAAAGGCGCGAATAAATTCATTCAAACATAGGAATTGGAAATGGATAGGAACACATAAAAGGACGAACACAGGGTTTGGTGGGGAAGATGAAAATGAGTCAAATCCAGACAGAAATTTTTTTTCTATTTGAATTCGACTCATTTTCATTTTCCCCACCAAAACCTGTGTTCGTCCTTTTATGTGTTCCTTTGCAATTTGCATCATAATGCATGTGGAATGCATGATAAAATAGTTAGTTGTATCTAACGCATTAAAACTATACCTTTGAGTCTGTATGACTGCATCTGAATGCTTTATTAACACCTTCTGATGCTACATCGAAGTTTCTTTGCTTCAGGCCACCTTTGATTTCTTCTAACAAATTTATATTTACCTACAGGAATCGACATAAACTTGATTAAGAGTATCTCAATAATATTAAAGGCAATATCGAGTGGCCTGCCTCTTAAAGGACTTGATTAAGAGTATCTCAATAATATTAAATGCAATATCGAGTGGCCTGCCTCTTAAAGGTATCGAGTTTATGCGGTACTGCTGGGAAACTGCAGAATTGTATGTGCAATTTTACCCGTGGTATCATATGTCGCCCACGGCACACAAACTTGGTTTCACGGAGCCGATATTGCAAAGGAGTCGATACTACCATTGGGGCAATTATCTGAAGAGGCGATAGATGCGCGAAATAAATACAAAAGAAAATTTCGTGAGCATTTCTCCAGAAAAACATCCAGAGTGGCCACCAATCAGGATTTATTTCAGAGACTCCTCCTTACATGGGATCCTATAATTTCCTGCTACACTCAAGTTCATCCTAAGAAATCCACAGGCTAGCCAAAGGAAGTGAAAGAGCTACTCTTATTGAGTGAAACAGAAAAAGACCTGTTTAATTCAGAGAGTGATGATAGTGGTTATTCAGATAGTGAAGAGTAGAAATACAAGCAAAAAATTAATTTTGTATGTGCATATTTTGTTACATTTTAAGAAACAAAAAAATCACGTAATAATGATTTCAAAGGCTATAGCAAATTATTTCTCTCCACGGTATTTCTCTCTGACACTGAATGAAAAATAACACTGACATTAAAAATACACAAAATAATTAAGCAGCGGGATCGTAACCCACCAGACTCGCCGAAAACGTTCCGCGGTGCCAATACACGACGTCCCTTCGCCGTACGCCCAACCGCAGTGCAGGGGGCGGGGAAGTTGCAGCCGTGCGACACCAGCTTTGGGTTGGTGGCCTCGAAGAGACAATAATCCTGTGTAGTGTGCATGCTGTCTCCGTGAAAAGTGTACGTATTTGTCAGTAGGCGATGTCAAGTTGCTAAAAAGAGAAACGCCCGCGGTGTACCCGAAGAAAGCAGTCTTTCAGTACCTCCTAAACTTTTACCTTATGTGATAAAATGCGAAATGTTTTCCGCGATTTATCTTAAATGTAATACATGGGGGCTCTTTTCAATTTTTGTATCTCGAAAATCTCCATAGCGGAGTGGATGCGGCTACAATCCATTCCACACACTTGCCGCGCCACCTTACAGGCGGGTTGGACCAGACTCGAACGCGCGATCGAAAAACCGATGTGAAATTCGGCGTCGCAAACGATCGCAGTATAACTTATCGGAGTCACACTGCGGAAGCTTTGTAGAGTTTTCCCATATAAGTTACTTTGCGATGCTCGGCGATGCAAATAACTATTTCTCTACATATATTTTTAAAAATCCCAAAAATTAAGGTCCGCCATTTTGTTTAATATATTTGGTAAATAATTTCAAAAAAGAAAGTAAACTACATGAAAAAAAAGATGAAAAACTGTTTCATCCAATTGCATCACTTTTTATTCCAATTCTTTACCCATAAAGGCTTAGCAAGGGCTTGATTTTGAAGATTTCGTGAGAAAATCGAGTGTAGACCATTTTTGCGAAATTTGTGCAAATTTGACCTCATGCAAATTGTTAATGGTAGAGTACTAAGGAAAATGTCTTGCGTCATTGCATGCACAGGTCTTTTGAGAACATTTATGCAAAGTGTCAGCTTCCTGGCTTGAAAAAATCACTTATTGAATTTTGGCCAGCTTTTTTTCCGATTTAAGCCCACTGGTGCGCCGCGTCGAGGTACATAGTTTGTGTGTATTTGCCGTCTTTCGCGTCTCCTCCTCTGCTGCACGGCGGAGACGCATGGAATATGGAGCAAACGGCGGTCATAACCCCGGTCTAGAGTCGACTTGAAGCATTTGTGAAATTGATTGATCCGGACGCAGCTGACTCATCTTTGGCGGCGACAGACTCTTTTAGAAAATTAAAGACCATTAAGATCCGTTTATGCGGTTCGCTATAATCTAATCTTCTGTCCCTTCAAGGTTGGGGGAGAATGTACGGAATCGTTTCTCATTTTTTTTCAATTTAGCAAAGAAATTATTAGCTTTCGCCGATAGTTACATGCTTATCAATTTCGTGCGATAATTGGTTTATAGATAATTGATTGAAACTTAAACGTAATTATAAGAGGAAAAAGTTTTTATTTTTATAAAGGTAGAACAAATGTTGTATGGAGACTTTTTAAAGTTTTATATCAGGTTATAAAATGAAACATTATAGTAATTTATTCACAGGGGAGTTGCATGGAATCTGGAGTGAAAAGTTCTTAACGAAGAGATATGTACTCCAGCGTTTGGTGGGCGCATCTTGTTAGGATATGAATACCGGCTCGTATTTAGATCAAGAAGTTCTCGATTATTCAACAATAAATTCTGGATTTTTTTAATTTGGCTAATTAGTTCCAAAATTAAATATTTAGTTAATTCCGTGGGAAATGTGTACGATATAATATGATTCTCCGGAAACAAAGAAAATTTCACCGCAGCGTTTGGCCAGCACATCTCCTAAAAGGGTTTGGTTAGGTCAAGAGTTACTCTGTTTCAGCTTGACCGCTGCGAGGTTATTTTTCAGCGGTTTAGAGGCTGCTAAAGTGACTTAGGTTTGATGAGATATTCATGGGAAACAAGTGAAGGAAGATGTGTTTTGCTTTAGGTAAGGCTGCGTCGTTGTAAAATGTAATTTGGATCATTAAATTTAACATTGAGGAATATTTGCAGAATATTGCGCGACCTCTTGCAACCGAAGAAAATTTACTTGTGGCGTTCGCCTGGTCGGTACTTGGGTCTGAGATGAGTAGGCAGTAGTAGTGCAATCAGATTGACTATTTGTTTCCTTTTTTACGCTTAAAAAACGTGCATGTGGCTAGAATTTTGACGTTTTGGAATACTCTTGCAAGAATTTAATCAGATTAGACAGGCTCAATGATTTGCAAAATTCAAGAGAGGAAAAATCATCGAGTGCTTTAGCCAGTTGAGCTGCCGAGGCGTCCTTCTCTGATGTGGATAGTTGAGGGATCCTAAAGGAAAAAGTTGTTCTGGACTGTGGGGCACACATAATGTCACAGAAACAGTCCAAAGCGTGCGCTTAGCGCCACCGTCCACGAGCTTAAAGCCGAACATGGAAAACGTTGAGGTGATCGCTCATTGGCGAATTTTGAGGATAGCATTGAGCTGAAGGATAAATTAAAGGCATCGAAGTCTATGAGTGCGGAATTCATGCGATGAGCTAGAATCGGAAAAAGACTCAATTACTGAAAAACCTTCAGGATAAAGGCGATCTCAGGAAATGAAATGGGAGAAATAACGTCCTGAAATTTTTATTGAAATTTTCTCTCACTTTTTTAGGGTTGTTGTGGTAGCGTAGACTTTTGCCGAATGTCGTATTCTCAACCGTATTCCCGTTTCATAGATTCCTCTTTAAGATTTTTGGAGCGATGTTTGTTTGTGAGCAGATTTGCGTGAAACTTCGCATGCGTCTCCTCATTGGTGATAGCAATGGTTAAGAGTGAAAAAAAATGCTTCACTCTGATTTGGTTTTCAACGCTATTTTAGCAACTTAACCTTACTGGGCTCTTATTATTTCGAAATAATTCGATTATGCACATGTGTACAGATTCTGTCATAAACGCAAAATAGTAAAATTCGCATCATCATAACTGTTGCTGACAAATATCCAGGTGTCACACCGAGTCCAATACTCGAGAACCATGTATATTTCAATATAATTTCTTCCAAATTTCGAATAGCGCGCCGAAAACTCTAGTCATAATATGTTTTAATTAAGGTAAAAAAATGTAAAATATGATTCTTGTATCATTCCCATTGCTGCTCGCATGGTGATTTCCAGCGCATAAACAGATGCATTTTAATGAAATGTGGTCCAAGAAGTATTTATTTTGACTTAATTCACAATTTTTTTTAAATATGCACTCAACGATTCGCGATTACCGCTCTCCAGCCACCTTGAGCGCACTCAGTCAGCTGTTGCCAATAAATGACTAAAGGTGTGCGAGCTCACTTTCGATGTGGTCATCGCTTGCATCATGAATTCCTCATTTCTTTTTGTTTGCCATAGCCTCCAAAGATTTCTCTCTGGGTCCCCGAAATCAAAAGGGCCTCTCTCGGTCAAGACTCTCTCGGGATAATCCCTGATATGTATACGGACGTAAGTACGCATTAAGTATTGCCCTGCGAGTCTCCGAATGATCTCGTGTGTGTGTCAGTGGATGAGGGTTTTTGGGGCATCGGCCATACGTAATAGGATGAAGGGATTAAGGAAAAGGAATTGAGATTTGAGTGAATTGCGAACTGCAAACGGAATTGTCTTGTAATGTCTCGCGCTCTGTTTGTGCTGTAGTACATAGTCACGTGCGTGGGAAGAGAAGGAAGGAAGATCGGAATGAACATCCTCCGTGTGTTACAGTCTGAAACTCAGCCGACGTGGTCTCTTTATGAGTCTCCCGACGTAGCTGGATCCTACCATGCCCATCCTCCTTCTGTGTTACATGCTATGTATCTCCGTTCACCATTAGCAGTTGTTTTTAAAGCATAGCGTGTGTCTTTCTTTTTTATTTTATTTCCTTCGCGAATTAAATGTCTGTTTTTCGGAATCCCAAATCCTCACGGCGTGCTCGAGGTATGGAGGCCTATCAACAGAGAATAAAAATAATGTCTCTTTTTTCCATAATAGAGAGCCTTCCTACTATACTGTGTTTGCTTAACAAATCAATCCTATTCTCTTTTAATAGAGAGCGGCAACCCTGGGTCCTTCTTCTCGAATCAAGGTGCCTCCCTGCCTCCTGCCGTCTTCTTTCTTGATCCATTTGTTCGACTCTATTCCAGGCATTCATGTTCGCTACCGAGCATTCGTAGAGAGCCCCGGAGGCTTTTATATTTTTTTTGCGTGCGCTCTTCGCTGTTCAGAAATCGCAGTTTCCGAAAACACATCTGCGCAATGGGTTCCGAAATATTTCGGCGCAGATTCGTAGTGTCTTATTTTTTATAGCTTTTTTATACTCTTCCTTCGCCTCTGGGATAAACCGTCGCGTCTCTTTCTCGTTGGTGGTGCCTATGAGGGCTTTCTTATTTTTCGATGGCGCAAGGGCGCCATCGAAAAATAAGAAAGCTAGGAAGAAAGAGAAGAGTTCTCTTGAGGTATATCCGTGCATATGTTCGGGCGCATGTGTCAGTCAATTCTCTAGTGCTCCTCGTGATGGAGCCCAGGCTGCTCTCCTCCGTTACCAGGCAACCTTCGAATGTAGAGATGAATATAGAGAGTGAAGAGGCAGATCCGTCTATCGAAAAAGCGAATATTGTATTATATTTTAGTGCGCAGCGAAGCAGTTCTACCCGAGGGATATTTACCGTATTTCTCCGAATATAAGCCGCACCCCGAGTTTGGGGCCTCAAAATCGGGGTGCGGCTTATATTCGAGGTGCGGCTTAAACTTTCTTCAAAAATCGTAAAAATGACATTTGAAATGAAATTTGAGCAAACCAGCCATTCGGGTTCACGTGGACGCCAGCTAAACACTCCTTAAGCCACGGGGAAAGAAAGAAATAACGCTGAAAAAGGTCAAATTGGTGCACAATTCATTCATATATTAAAGGATAATATAGGTAACATTGTGTCAGAGTTACATCGAGGTAATGTAAAAACAGATACAAAATTCTAATGCCTATAAATGCTGTAGAGGTAGTACGGGATGCACTAAAAAGGGTGCGGCTTAAATTCGCATATTAACTTTTTTCCTTCTTTGAGATCCCAAAAACGGGGTACGGCTTATATTCGAGTGCGGCTTATATTCGGATAAATACAATAATGTCTACAGAGGATTCGTGGGTTATTAATACATTGTTGCAAGTGGTGAATTGGCGGGGTGGTAACAAAAATCAAATAAAATATCAAACCATGCAATGGTTAAAATGACTAAATACAATTATATAAAGACTGAACTTATTCTTCCGAACCGGACCGAACTTCATTATTACGTATTTTCCGTCATATTTGAAATTTTTTTTAACCTTAGTTAGGACTCAAATAGTTTTGCTGGTAGATCGTTCCACTCCAGTATGGCTCTACATACTTAAATATGAAAACTTTTTTTAACATTTGTCATTTGTGACCGGAACTTAAAACTGCTTATGCTTGACGTTAACTCCCTCAACTCTTAACATAATCTACTTTTCCTCCAAATTCACGCCTATAAAAGCGTGGTTTGGTCGTGTCGGGGATGCGGCCGCGGAGAGAGTTAATAAAATTAATCCCACATTAGAACGGACCGTAATTATGTAATAATATGTATAATGGCTTCGAGAGGTGTAATTGCGCCTTCGTCGCATTCCCGTCTCTCTCGCCTACTTATATCACACGTCAGCCATGCCTAGAATTGTGGCGTGCCTCGATCGCTCTATTTCAAGACGCTCTTTCACATTGGATGCGTTCTTTTTTTTATTTCTCCAGTGCTTGTCGATGATTACGGGCTGGCATATGAAATTTTACTTGTAATTTAGTTATTTTTTCATTTTCCGCCGAGATATGTGGTGAAAAGTCAGTATTTTTTGCTTAGTTTGACAGATTTAGACGAGATATTTCGTTTGGCTTCAAAATCTGATATTCCTGAACATGACGCTGCCGTTGCTTATTGCCTCCTCTTGTCCTCGCTCTCAGTGGCGCGCTTACGTTTTTTAACCAAATATTTTTACATTTATTTGTTCCCTGATTCACGTTAATCAAATTGTTATTCGCTTCTGAAGGTCACTCACGCCATCCGATTTTGATCCAGTCCAACAACTTTGCTTTGGTTTGTATTTTTCGCGCACCCTAGTGATACCTGTGCCGGAGTTCGCCATTAAATTGGCCATTAACTTTCCCATCGATGCCTTTTCAGTAATCCTCAACTTCCCAGAACTACCACGACGCGCTACCTATCTCTTGAAGATTTAGACATTGTCAATTTGTAATTTTACCGTAGGAAACATACACGGCCACGAAAATACGATACACGGCCGCTTATACGCGGCCGCGGAAGGAATATAGCTCGCTCGCCTGGGTCGCCCCAACGCTCGCAATGGTTCATGGGACTCACCATAATGCAAAACTGTTGTATGCGTAATTCAATAACCTGCTGTAGGAAAACCTTGTGTGAGTTGGGAAATGTTGCAATTTTGTAGACAATAAAACGGCCGCTGCGACGGCGCCGCACAGTGGTCGGAAATCGAAAATAGCCGGACAAAATCCTAAATTGCTTTTTTTTTAATAAAGACTTGCATTTATACTCTCAAATGATTACTTATTATGAAATAAATAGTGAGTCATTTTTCTTAGATCCTAGCCATTACTTGTATACGGAGACTCAAACATGACCAACATTCCAAAATAACACCCGTTTTGATTTTTCTTAGAAAATCTTAAAACTTAAGCAGATAGTAGAGTTGTGGAAGGATTTTAATGAAATAAAAAACAATACCGTTTGTGATAATGGTACCTTTCCTGTCCTATGCACAAGTTTAAGAGATTATGGTCGATATTTGGGTGCTATTACGACACTAAATGGCGGAAGTTTTTTTCAGGCAAAATTGCTCATGAAGTAGTCATTTTAATTGGTTTCACGAATATTTGAACGGAGATATTTGTACAGAGCATTAATTGAAGACTTTTTAAGATTATTCTGAAAAAAATTTAAAAAAAACGTCAGCATCTTTGGGGTAGCAGGTGGGGCAGTAGTGTCCTTCGCCTTGCCAAGAGCATTTCGAAGGTATTCGAATGGACCCTCCTCGGTGTGTTTTTTCATTCGGATGTACTTTGTAGATTTTAATGTATTGATTTCAGCTGTTAACATTTTCTGAGTTTTGACGACAATTTGATCCATCAGAAATAAAATATTCCAATAATAGGTGTCCTTTTGGCGATCGGTCAGGGATATTGGTAAATCCATCAGGGAATAGTCAGGGAATTTAAAAATTGGATATCAGTAGCCGCACTGCTCCACCTTCCTTTTCTTTCGTCCGTCCCTTTTAAATTGACTGGTGTCCTAACGCCACGTCTACCCCTGAGGCGGCCCTCTCAGGGTGGTATGTGGTGGGCGTAGACATTTTCTTCCATTCCAATTCGCTCCTGACCACTCGATGCTTCCATGCATATATCTGCGCCACATATCCTTACTAATGAAGTCATTCTTATAATGTTAACGCTTTGAAGCTTGGGATGTTTTGTTTTGCCTGAGGTTCGAAGCGGTTCTTATCAATTAACGTGGTCTGATTGCGATGCCGTTTGCATACTGGAAATACTGGAAGGAGCTTCGAGAGCAGAATTGTGGAACACTTTTCCTGCTGCAAATAAATAATAACTCCACCTCTCTCTTCGCTAAACATCGCCTACAATGTCGTCACAACAGTGATTTCGATACTAAGATATATCACCCGAAATCGAAGGACCTTGGAGAACCTAGAAATTTTTCCAAACGTGAATTCAAACGAATATTCCATTACTAACGAAAAATCGTTCCTCGTCTACATTTGCAACTGCCTTTGTGTACCCAACCAACTACCGTCTCCCCTCCCTTCTTCCTGTCCTCTCACGCCCCCTTTTCGCCTCTCAACACTTTGTCGGGGTTGCCATTGACGACGGAGCACCCATCAAAACCAAACACACTAGTGATGGGTCGGTCGTGATTGATCGGATCCCGAGATCAAGTTCTCTTAAAAGATTGATCTATGAACTGAATCTCTCCAATGACCGAGGAGTTCATCTTTACCGATCACGATAGGAATGATTGTATGACATCAAGTATCGCTCACGAGATGGGAGACCGGCCAAACAATAATGAAATAAAATAAGGAGATGACTCTGAGTGTGCCAATTTTTCTTCCTCGAAACCTCGAGACTCGAAAATCCTCGGAGACTCGGAGAAGTGCCAGAGAGTGATGAGACAAGTGCCGCGACCTGGTTCTGGTCTGCGCGAACGCTCAGGTCATCGCGATTCCTGCAAGCACCCTGCTTTTATTCGGTCCGCGCTGGTGCTGACATCTTTTTCCACTTTCAAGTTGACCTGTGAACATTCCCACCAATCCAAAGTGTGATAGCACCTCCCCTACTCTCCCCACTCCTCCACCGGTCAGCTAATTCCCCTCCTGCGCTGACAAAGTGTACTGTGAACAAACTAGCCCTCTTTGAACCTGACCGCGGCCGGAGAAGGACGTATCTGCTTGGTGCCACTTGCGACTTGTGTTCGTCTTGTATAGAGCAAGTTAACGGTATTTAGCCTACGGGCTTGTTTTCTATTGTAATAATTGTGGTTATATAAATGCTGTGACTGGAAGTTAATCATACTAGCTTAGGTTGTTGTCATTTGTCTCTCGTTTCCGCCCACCAATCGCCGTCAATTCACTCGCGACGTCAAGTTTCAGGGGCTTGCGTTGCATGAGGTGGCAACATTTATTGAAAGAAGTGTAATAAAAAACTATAAACTAATATCTATCTATAATACCGACATTGCTTAAGTACACTAATCAGTCACGGCTTTCCTGAGAGATCATTGATCGTAGGCAACTTGAACAGATCACTAGCTGGAACATCAATCAATCATGACCTTACACTCACGATCGAATCACTAGTGGGAGTGATAGGCGTGACCGAGGTCTCTCAAAAGACCGACTCTGCCCATCACTAAAACACACGCATGCAGCACCTTCCCCCACCCACTCCCCTCCCCCCCAAAGGCCTACAAGCACTGTAGTTTCAACCCAAGGATGAACCCCTACCATCTTAACCCCCTCCCGCCTAGCTCTCTGCGTATGTCCACCTCTGCGAATCACCTGAAGATGAAACTCTGTTAATAACCGGTTTTTTAAAAGTGGAATACTTCATATGGATTTGGGGGTAATCTCGCGAAAGCCTAGCGTCTCGTGACACCCGACGGCCGGAATTTCCATGCAGAACGTTTGAACTTGATTAAGGTCATTTTTAGAACTTTCCTAGAAAACTGCACCGAAGAAAAGCAAAATTTTACTAGTCATATTTTTCAGTCGGATTGTAGATGGTAGTTGGATTTTATGTAGGAGATGTAATGCCTGAAAGTACAATAATGGTGATGGTGGCTATGATTGGTGTGATGTGGTTGCTATGATACGGATGGATGTGATGGTGAGGCTATTATTTTGCGAAAAATTATTTATGAATGCGGATGGGAGCGTGACGTGACGTGACGGCTCAATATGCGTGACGGAGCGTGACTACTCGGAGGGTGTCAAATGGCTTCACGGTCGGAGACTGTGTGACACCGTTCATTTGAATTTGGGCCCTTCCCATTGGCTGGAAAGGATGAGCAGCTAATCGCAGACGTCTTATCTGGGGAGGACTCCAAATGACCCGACCTCGGCAATTGCGAACACGAAGTCAAAACCTCGTCTAATAGCAAAGGAATAACGTAAAAACCTCAACAATGGCGAAGTTGTCAACGCAAAACCTGACGTCGAAGACTCATCTATTGACAGTTACTGCATACGATACTCGGGATTGGCTGTGACGTCATAATTTTGCCTTCAAATGAAGTGGGAAGATTTCACGTCATCTTATCTTTTTCACTTTGATATCTGTCACCCATTCTCGTGTGCGCAAAACAAAACCGGATCACGGGCCGCAGCCGCCGCTGTAGTGAGAGAATTGTTGATCACGATCCACTTTCAATTCAAACTCGCAGCGGTAGGTGGAAAGGGGGTGGAAATGACTTCACGGCCGTTTGTTTATGTGTGGAAAGGAGGAGGGGGTGGGGGAGCGGTCACAATGGCCGTGTACAAATTCGCAACTGATTTCTTCCCCTTTCGTTTTTTTTCGGCGTTTCTTTCGCCAAATTGAATGCCCGCCAAGAAGTCATCGTGCCAGGCCTCTGTTAAGGTTTTTTTAAAAAATACTTTCGAGTGTATTCTCAACTTTATTATGTTCGTCTCCGTTTTTTATTATCCTGTTACATCATCCTTGATTTCATCTTCATTTAAATTTATAATCATCTTAGTATGTAAGTTATTTCAGGTATTAATAATGAAAGGAGTTTTATTACCCGGAGAGAAAGGCGGAGGCTCATCGTAATGTAACATACTTCCGAGTAACTCGGGACTGTCCTCCTCTCAATTCTTCGTTAACCCTTCCGTTCATTACTTCCATCCTCAACGATTCCTTGTTTTCCGACCCTGCTCATCGATGGCGCTTCAATCCTAATATATAGTACACAGTCGAATACAATTACATATCTCTATCTCTCTCTCCATGGCATATAATATTATTCGCGTTGCCATTTCTCTCTGTTCCCCTTGCCTCCAATCGGGTCTCCTTGGCTTGGAGTAGGCACTGGCTTCATAATTATTCCGAGGACCCGTTTACGAACGCCGCCGACAAAGGCGAACATTTTATTTTTCAGTGGAATCCCTGTGCTTTGGTCGGTGCCGTGTGGAGAGCTCTCTCCGGGTACATCACACCGTCCGTCCGATGGGACGTTGAACTGTGCCTTCCCCTTGGCGCCCTCCGTTTTAAGATAAGGGCCCATAAGGCTCCTCCCCCACGTTTCCCTCGTCCCACCGTTCCCTTTCCCTCCCCTAATTATCCCTTTCATTGTATCATTGCGCAATTGATCTCTCAGTTGTCGGTCGTCTCCCGAAGTAACGAGTCTGCCATCTTTCAAGTTAAGTTTTCAAAGCATGTCTGCCGTATTCGTGTGTTAAGTCGTCAGATAATATTTACAGCGTCAGTTAATTTGTCCGTCAATTTGAGTTACGGCCGTGAATTTCTTCATGCAACACTTTTCTATTTATTTAAATCCAATTTCACTCCTAATTTTTTTTATATTTTTCTAATTTTAAAAATATAGACTATAGATTATAGGTACCTCTTACCCTATACTACCGTTCGTTTACCGTTGTCGACATACTTATCAGTCGTTTCTAACTTGTCCATTGCCGTCCAAAATACTTCTTAAACATTTCCACTCCTTCCCACCCCAATCCATGCCCTCTTAATAATAAAAGTTGTGTGGTCTATGTTTAATTAAGAAAATGTATGACTTCACTGTCCTTCCTTACAATCGACTCGCTAATAACGTCGCACCCATATGCCCAAATTACTGGGTTGGTGGTGAAAGAAACCACCCAGTTGGTGGGGCTCGAACCCGCGCCTTCTTGGTCAGCAGGCGACGGAGGACATAGCCTCAGAGGACAGCTATATTGGCTTACTTCTCGGCTAAGACTTCTTTGCTTATGGATTTCCTTTTTTTTTAACTCAAATGTTCGCATTTCAATGCGTGTGATGTGTCATCCGATTGGGAATCTGGACCGCGACGGCCATGTCTCCTTATATCACTCGCTCCGTCGCTGGAGGACATAAGTTCTTTCTTCATTCAATACGAGATATGTGCCCTTTTAGATATTCTGGTGACTAATTTTGTGGACGCGGCAGCAAAAAAATATGAATTTTACCAAAAAGCTCCGTAAAATCAGTATCCCCCACTTGAACTGAAATCAGTCGAATTATCATTAATTTGGTTGTATAAAGCTTTCCACCCACCGGGCATCAATGTATTTCATTAAACTCCCTTCCCCTCTTCCCCCTCCATTCCCTCCCTTTCTTCCCCTCCATTCCACTCCCCGCCTGCCCCTCCCTTCCTTTCTCCTCTCTTAACCCGTCCCTTCATCCATTACTCTAAAGACTTCGGAAGATGACAGTCTAGCTGTCGAATTATCAAAAAAACGTGTGAGTTATCTATTTTTTGTGTGCCCATATCTTTTTTAGCTTGTCACGCCTGTGTCACCTCAGTTGATTTTTTTATTTTCACCACGAGTGATTTTTCATCGATTGACTATATATAATTATATATATATATATACACACAAATATAAATATACTTTTAAAACACAGGCACACGAAAATTAAAAGGACACTCACCTGGGTCTTTCGTTCGTAATTTATTAATGCTTGCAGGTCAGCTGCGTACCCTGGATGCAAATTTATCCACAATGTTCAAGAAAAAAAGTAAATTTGAATGTTTGAAGGTCTTCTACCCGAGATAAGCTTCTGTGTTTGGTTTTAGGATTGTCTATTTGTCAAATTCATTAATGCTCCCCGCAGGACATTGTGCGCACCAAGCATATTAGATACGTTAAATTTTTGTCGTCATTTACGTCATTTTATGCTTATGGTTTATGACTCAATAACGTATTTCTTGATCATACAAGGTGAAATATGCTCTGAAAAAGTCATTTGACTCGACCGGGATTCGAACCCGGATCTACCAATTGCCGGTCTCCTAATTGTCAGTCGGTTAGGTGTTTTAGCCAGTTAACACCTCCAAGCCGTCTTAATTCTAGTCGAATTTTGAGTTTATTACGAACAAGCTGTCGTATCTTTCGTTGTTTATCTTTGCGCGTGACTGCATACCACGTCATTCGTGTAATCGCAGCGGTTGGAAAAATCACCTATTTCTTGTTCTGTCCTCGTTCATTTGGTTGATTTTTGTAATGGTTCTGATTAACTCTTGCAATGCGGGAAAACGCGTGACTTTTTTTTAAATAATTCGGTACCATTTGATTAATTAATTATTAGAGGTGATGTACCCAATGTGATGCAGGTTTTTAATCGGAAAAGAGAGAGTGATTATCCTCGTGATTTTTGCGGAGGTCTCCTTTCGCGGTGTCTCCTCTCATCTTAAGGTGGTTGGAGCGGTAATCGTGAGTCGTTGAAGGCACATTCTAATAACTTTTCAAGCAAATCGATAAAAATATTCTTTTCCACTTTTCACTTAAGTACACCAGTTTATACGTTGGAAATTGCCAACCATGCAGTAATGTATATGATGCAAGAGTTGTATTTCAAATTTTCGCCTTAATTAAAGCATTGTTTTGACTTGGATTTGCGGCGCGAAATTCGAAATTTACGAGAAAATCATTTCTAAACACGCTTTTCTTACTCGGCATGATACCTTGATATTTGTTAGCAGCTATCATAATAATATGAAAAGTATTATTTCGCATTTAGGAGAAAATCTGTACATAAGCAATCGAATTATTTCAAAATATATGCCGTGTGCCATAAGAGTACTAGTTAAAATATCATTGAATTGCCAGGAAACCAAATCGGTAGCATGCAGTTTTTTTCACTTTTATCGATAGATATTACTAATAAGGACACGTATGCAAAGTTTCACGCAAATCTGTATACATACAAAAATCGCTCCAGCCACCTTAAGCCCGTTTCACACACGATGCTTGATCCAGAACAAGACTGCAAGTATGCTATTAGCTGGTAGGTACTTGATATTGAGGACAGAACCCAGTATGATAGAAACCGTAATAGAAGGTTTCACACGATCATTGAACTTGTGCTTACGATGAAGCGGTATTTCCATCCACTGTTAAAAGAAAATGGAAGATTTCCATGAAAGAAGGCGACTTTTGGCTGCTGCAGTATCAGCAGGGAATGTCGAGACATTTTCACCGACAAAGAGTGCGTAACACCCGCGATAAAGTGAGGCGCTGATTTAAAAAAGTGAATATCGCACTGCGATTGTAAAAGCTAACGTGATTGGTCGACGACTACTAGGTCCTACTAGGAGCTAGTAGCAAACTAGTACCGCATCAATTACGTATCAAGTAGCCCAGCGAGTAAAATAGCTATCATGCTTGTTAACCAGCATGCTGGGTCTGTATCACACGATACTGGAAAGCTATTATAGTAGCGAGTATCCTCGAACTTGTGCTGGATCAAGTATTTAGTGAAACGGGCTTTACTTCTCTTTATCCCGTCCTTCAAGTCACTTTGCTTCCCGCAGCATCCTCCTCCCCTGTACCACGGCCGGTCAGCATCCTTTACTTAGCCCCTCATTTCACCGTCAACGGACCATCAGCCGTCCCTCCTACCACTCCTCGCCCACACAACAGAAGTTATATACCTCTCTCCTCGCCCACCACGCCAGGCACTTCCTCGTCCGTCTTCCTTCCTTCCTTCCTTCCTTCGCCCACCTTCGTACTACGTATGTGTGTACGTATGTACATACCTTCTCCAAACCCACGCGCCCACCACGTCTCAAAAAGGGTGAGTGCATTCTATTTTCGTCTTCGCTTTTCCCCAGTTTCTGCGCGTCATGCAGCGTTTACACTCCTCACACATTAGACTCTTCTTCGCAAGCCCTTTCTTTAAAATTCTTATACAAGGTCTTCGCGCCATCGAAACTCCACTCTCGGTGAAAACGCCTCTTTCGCTCTGAAGACATTCTCCTTTTAAATCCTTTTGCTGCTGCCATGCTCTACTGCAACTACTACACCCTAGTTACTACTTCTATGACCCGCATCGTATGTATCTTTCTTGAGGAATACACTCTATTTACGGGACACTCTCCTGTCTGTATTTTCACTCGCCTTGACGAATAATATCTAGATTTCCCTTAACTGGGAAAATATTTTATATTGAATAACTATTTCAGATTTACGTTATGCGTTTGGTTCGTCCGTCTCAAGATTTGGTCGGACCCCTTGAGAGTAAATTTTATCACTCTCGAATTCCTACAACATATATATTGGCCCTTGAGGCACTATGAGTGGTCGATTTTGGCTGTAGGTATTTGGATTCTTATGTTATTTACTCTGCCCATAATATTTCGTCATCGACCGTTCGGCTAAATTATTCGCTTTGAGTGATGGGTAACAATTGAATTGATGGAATACTCTGTGTAATTTCACTGTCGATGTGTATAATATCACCCGTTGCTAAACGTTTGACGTCATATTTCTTGCAACAATTCTATCATTTTGTGATGGGCGTAGTAAACAAATAACATTGGAATTATACTCTGTTGATTAACGAATGTATGAATCGATTCGGCTTACTCGTTAATTAACCCTAATGCAAACGAGTCTGTTTTTGGTTAATGGCAGCGCTCCTATTTCCATTTAAAAAACTTCCCTCGTTAAATTTCCAATTAAGAGGAAACGAATGCACGAAAAATTTCCCACCTTGTGACCTTCACCCTTTAAAACTGCCGGGAGGATTTTTAGAGCAGAAAGGTAATTAACAACATTTCGTATTATTTATGTCGCTTCCACCATTAATTTCGTTCCACTCAGAGGGAGCCATGAAGTCACGGCAGTCTTTCCCATCAGCTTACGGATCGTAAGTCACCTGTTTTAAGTTACGCGATCATCCATGCAGTTGTTGTCCGGTCTTGTTTCTCCTAACGGGGCAAAATAATTCGTTCTCTCAACATTCAGGCCGAACACTTGTGCATCGGTAAAAGCGCTGTGCAGTGTTTTCGCGTGATTCAATTCTATAGCAGCTCAGCGCATTGTTAATTATCTATTTTGAATAAGGCAGACCAACATCGTCACAGATCACGTGAGCTCCCGGGTTGCTATGAGATACGTCAACTAACTGTAATTCGCTCTTGTCGCAATAAAGAAAGAGCGAACTCATTTTATCATAACGAGTAATTGTGACTGTTGAGTAACTAAAATGTCTAAGCTAATAAAAAAGCTATGCACTTATATTTTAAGGGTTTATACCCTGTGATGCCATCTGCAGTGTGTTTTCTTCTCCGTGACGATGTTAGCTGCGGGAATTGTTTCCCATATAAGAGAGAGATAGCAGAGCAGACGTAAATTCAATCCGACATAATTATGTTGTTGCCGTTGTTTTGTGGAGGGCCTACTCGAAATAAATGACTGCGTATGTTGGCATAACGCCATGATTGCCGCTTTGGAGATACGAGAGATGGCGTCGGAATATTCGTACACGTTGTTGTCTTAGGTCGATAGGTGTCAGGCAACTAAAAATTTTTGCAGTAGTGATTAACATTCCTGACACTACTGGCGCTAATGCGACGGCCGGGGTACTTGGCTGATATCAAAGGCATTTCCCCACGTCATGATGGAAAAAGAGATGTATTTCACTGAAAGTCTCTTTTTGGTGGTCCATGAAGTATTGAACGATGTGACCGAAGCTTCTAGCTCCATATTTTATGTCGAATCGAGTATTGGACCATGTCGATTATAGTCTACAAAGTCGGTTCGGAAAACTATTGAGAACTTAAAGAGTCAAACGTGTACCTTACAACAATTTGATAATTATGGAAGAACCACAATTATGCTTTTACTTACTTGGAATAATAGTGCAATATAATCTTTAGTTAAATGGTAAAAATCCTGTTCTTAAGTCGAGAAAATAATACGAGTTACTTTTTTTTATGTTTAACGGAGAACTAATTATTTATCTTTCCTGTCGAAATTTCATGTTGAAAAGTAAATTATAATCACAATCGGTGGTTACCAATATTTAAAATGTTAGGCTAATCCATCAAGGCCTTATGAAAAATATATAAAAGATTGACACGTTTTGACGCAGCGCTGGAGAAAGCCCCTCGGCCACTTTGTGGCTTTGATTATTATTGACGTCACTTCGCGGTGGACATTGTCGAATGAATGTGAAAGATCACCCACCGACGCCACGTACACACAGCCTTGTGACTTCCATTTTCTATGAGCGTGAACATTTTGAAATATCCTTCTGTTTTTCTCTGGCGTGTTAAATGTCCAATTCATTTTTAATTATGATTTGAGTGATTTGACACTAAATTTCTATTTCCAGCCTTAATTTCCAGCAAAGTAATATTACTGGTTCACAACCATATCGTGATAATACATGTCTGCAGAAATTTCAACATTGAAAGTAAGTTTTATTTTTTGTTTTTCAACTAAACCACTGATCCACATGTACTTATTACACATACATACATGTATAACCGAAGAGCCGCCTCATATGCCTCGCGAGCCTCAAGTGTGCCGTGGCGCCCTATTTCGGATGGCGTCGAGCCTCGACTGACTGAGAGAGGGAATTTTGACGTCGTAACCGTTAAGAATTCAAGAAATGCCTTTCAAACGTCGATACTTGTCGATCCTATGACGTCACAGCCACGACGTGTTCGAGATTATGCTATGTCTAATCCTTTCTGAATAAGGCTCCTCCTGTCCTGCGCTTTCCATGACGTAAAATCCTACGAATATTAGAATCTTTTTATGATTACAAAGTGAGCACAAGTTTAAATTTGGCGTGAGAGGTAATCTCATAGCGCGACCATTGGCGGTTGGTTAATAATGCAATATTGAAAGGAGAAGAGGACGATTCCCGAAGAAGAGCAAAAGGAAGGAGAAGTAATACTTTTGAGGCAAACGATATGAACGACGCCATAGCGAAGACTTGTCGCAGTGTGTTGAAATGAAATGGGTGAGTTAGATAGAGAGATAATAGAGAGAGAGAGAGAGAGGGAAACGATATCGCCGATGCAATCAATCGAATCGTAGAGGATGCCGGATTCCCCTGTGCTGAGCTGTGTTCCTTACTCCTCATCTCGCTCGTGGAAGGAAATCGAATTTTCCTCTGTTTCGTAATAAATTAAGAGTTGTTTCTGTGATTGTGTCGCACTGTTTGGGGGAGTCGCACTGGTAGGGGGAGTCGCACTGGTAGGGGGAGTAGCACTGGTAGGGGGAGTAGCACTGGTTGGGGGAGTCGCACTGGTTGGGGGAGTCGCACTGGTTGGGGGAGTCGCACTGGTAGGGGGAGTAGCACTGGTTGGGGGAGTCGCACTGGTAGGGGGAGTAGCACTGGTAGGGAGAGTCGCACTGGTAGGGGGAGTAGCACTGGTAGGGGGAGTAGCACTGGTTGGGGGGAAAACGATAACATACTAAGTAATTTGTTAATTCGCGAGGTCAATGCATTTCCACCTTTTGGTGCTTTCCTAATGCTTGATGCATCTTTCCATTAAAAAACGTAAAAAACTAATGTGTCAAACAATCGGAATAATTTTAAACTACCCAGAAAAGAGTGTGAAACTTATGTGATGTTTCCATTTCTATTTCGTACTATCTTTCATTTCATAATTATTTTAATCTAATGATGTAAGTGATGATGATCATGATGATTTCATCCACCGTTTGCACTCTATAGGTGTCGATCGAAGGAATCGATGATCATTGTTTCCCACAACCCGCGCTGTATCGTGATTCATAAATATCTGTCGCTTCAACTTTCGCATTTTATCTCTTTTGTTTGCTTTCATGTGTACACAAGTGAAAGTTCAATCCATTTATGGTTCCTGAAACAGTAGCCGTCGTGTAGACGATGTTTCTTCTGTTAACGGGAAAAATGAAGAATATTGTACTGTTTATATTTTCTATCGTTACGTAAAAGGATGCATACCATCATCCAATGGCTCTATGACTTCTGTAGTTTAAATTTGGCTTCAGTCTTTACGCCATTTAAATAAATGTAATTAGCGAAATGTATCCAATGTCAGGGTCAAAAATCGAATTTCTGTTTGAATTGCTTATGATCCGCCATTGTGCCACTACCCTGCATCTGCATTAATATTACAATAAACATCTTTATTTTCAACGCTTGCTGCTCCTCCTCGATCTTTGCGTGTCATCTCAAGACTCAAGCCACGCGATACGAATTCTCGAGCTATTCCAGCCATCATCTTACTTGGACCGAATCCCATCGTCCGTATTGAATTTTTCGCGTCGCAAAATATCCTTTCTAATTCGTCGCGTCTCTTTTCTTACGCTTACCTTGCATTCAATTCCTGCTCAAAAGCCAATTCAGCGAGACTTTCTCTATGAACAAATATGGATCATGTGTTTTCTCGGCTGTGTGCCACTATTTGCGACTCGTGTGGGTTTCAATTGTTGGTTCTTTACGTATTATTTGCGTTTGGTCAGTCAATCTTAATTGTGGTGATTAACGAATACCTAATTTCCCTTTTGTTCGACGAATTCCTCTTACAATTCGAAGCAAATGATAAGAAAATCAACACCTCCTTTGTAGTTTTTTTTTAATAATTATTTTTCGAGGTCACCGTCACGCGAGACGTAAACAAACACACGCACCCCATCTGTACGTACGAACGGGAAAAAGAGCGACTTCTGTGCGGGGCAACCTGACCTCATCATCCGAAGGAACTCTGGGAAGGGAATGTGTGCTTTTCAGGGTGCATCCACAGCTATATATTTCCCCCCCCTAACATCCCTCGGGGCGAAACGACGCTTTGACCGATACCATCTCCCTCTCCTCCCCCTCCCCCCCCATGCAGCCCACAGGTGCCGTGCCCTCCAATCGTCATGGAAACTGCTTTAGGCGTGCCAAGTGGATTTTTATCGGCGTGGAGATATCTCGTGGATATGTCTATAAGTATCCACACACATACATAGAACATCTACGCTTGCAGGTCATCGTTCTGCTCACGGTGTATCCGAGAAAAATAATGGCGCAATGATTATGAAAGGAAGGTAGGACTAATGCTGAGATGAAGAAGGAAATACTAAGAGATGGAAAGGGCACGGCACGTGTAAGAGTCCGTTGGATATTCTATGACTTTCATCGTGATCTTCCTCTAGTACCGGTAGATTACTCTAATGAATGAATGTGAATGATAATGTAAATTTCGATATTTGACGTATTTCGGTGATCAAAGCGTATCATGTATTCTTGCATTCATGGATTTGTTTGAATTAAATATAAAAATACGTCTGTTCGTGAATTAAACTTGAAAGTTATTTCGTTCCTTATTATTTAAGAAAGAGCAGTGACAAGTATGTTTTAAGGCCCGTTTCACTCTATTAGAGAATTCTTGAACGTCATAAAATTTTTGAATGACTTCTACTGTGGCTTTCGAAGAAATCAATGGCTATCGAAAAGTGTCTGGAAAACTAGAGTCACTAGATGTGCAAAAGTATTATTTATTGTTGACTAAATAGAAATTTTCTTCTAACCGCAATAATTTACTACCTAAAAAGTGTTGTTTGCGGAATGGATATGCAGTTCGTTTTTTTGCAGTTGTCGTTAACATTCTGGTTTTGATTCGAAAAAAAGACGTATTCATGAAGCGAATGTTGCCATAGTTGCAATTCCATTGTGGTGACAGCATTGTCAATGCAATTGGAGGCTCCATGATGAGAAATCGATGCAGAATTTGGAGACGGATGATAACGAAGAGGCACATACATTTCAGTTTATCGCGAACTGCCGACCCAAATCATAGTCGCCCAATAATTCTTCCGGCTGATCAATTGGAGACGATGGGAGCGATAAAAATGAGTGAATTTTCGAACTGATTAGAGGAAAAAATGCAGTTCCTTCCCTCTCGCACTACTAATTGTTGAATCGCTATGCAACGGCGAGAAACCAAGGAGACACGCTCCGTCCAAACATATCTCATTTCCAATTCCATGTGGCGGCTCGCATAGGTTAGTGGCACGTGTTCATGTATGTACACTCTTGCTGGTGTCGATTTTTCTGTCTCTCATTATCGCTTGTTCATCTCCACGCACCGCGGTGTCGCATCGAGGCTCGATTTAGTGAATGGCGTCGACGAGTGTGTGTGTGTGTGTTTTGCCGCTTCTCTCGTTGTGCCTCTCCCTCTCAAAGCTCTCTCCCCTTTCTAAAGGCATTCCCCTCCCCACCTACCCTCACTCCCTCCCCCCCCCCCCTACTGGCCTTAAGGTTCCACACCCCCCAACTCGTCTCGCAGTCCGTCCGCTTCGCTCCCCCACCCGGCTGGCTGGCTCGTTAGTCGCGCGCGTTGCCTCTTGGGTGAGCCATCTCTTGCTCTCCGTGGACGTCTTGGTTCGGTGTCTGAGGGGGGGAGGAGAGAGAAGAGAAAGACGGCGTCTGCACCGAGTCGTCAGTGCGTCTTCACGACAGTCGTTTGTGTTCACTCTCTCTCCGTCGCCCAAGTCATTGTCTCCGAATAAGAAAGTTCATCTCCTCCTCGCAAGTGTGCGTTCAGTGTTTTGCGCGATCGACGTCGTTAAACGCAAGTGTCGCTCCCTTATGTGTGATTATGACTTTTGTTTAGGAGGGAGTGGCGGCGAGGTACGTGGAGAAACTGAGTACTACAACTGCAAAGCGTTCGCATCTGTGTGTGTGGTTGATGTCCTCTTGGAGTTCTTGGGGATATTTGTGTTTATATGAACCTTCGCTAATAAGGGAGAGGGCGCCGATCTCTCTGTCGGTGTTGGATGGATTATTCGTGCCCGTGTGTCTGTGCGTGTGTGCTCTGTGCCAGTCAGTGTGTGACAGTGAATCCGGGGCCGCGAACCGGTTTTGTCCTGAGATCTCTTTTCGACTCGATCCATTCATTCACTCTCAATCTGTCTCACCTGGTGTGTGTGTGTGAATGTGATTCTGTGTGGGCATCATCGCCGTGGCACAGTATAGGTCTGCATGCGTTTTGTTTTTTTTTTATCGCGGTGTGTGCGTGTGATCCCTATACTCTATATCGTTCCCAATACCCTGACACCCTCACAGATTGAGATGAGATTCGAGCCATTGCATCGAGAGCCGGTCGTGAGAGTCGCGTGCCGCTCTGCGATGATAAAGTAGGCAGGAGTGTATTAGTAGTTCTTCGAAATGGAACTGGAGAGATATGGAATCCATTACCGAGCCGAGGGAGTGGTCCAGTGAAGTTCGTGTTTGTGAGCGAATCGTGATGTAATGAGCTTGAAAGTCACCTCTCCCGGCTTGCGGAGGAAGTTGATTCATTAAATAATCCATCCATCTGGTTGGTGGGTTTCGAGGGGTGAGGGAGGGAATGTGGTCCATCACGGATAGTGAAATGATAGTCGCCTGGAACGGAGGCGCCGCTGCGTTTAATACTACGTTCACTGAGAGTGTTTGAGATTTCCACCGCTGTGGGTCGCTGTCATTGGTGTGAACTTCGGCGAAGGAATTGCTCTGATTCGCTTTGTAGTTCGAGGTGATCGGTGTCGGTGACTTCTTTCGCTTGTGTTAATCACTCTTCCTTGTGAAGTGTCTGTTTCAAGTGTGATTGCCCGCCCGCCCTTGTGACTTTGTCCCTTTGTCCCCCCCCCCCCCTCCTCCCTTCCTTCTTTTTGGGCATTTTCAGGATTGCAGTGCCCGCCATTTCCCTCTCTCTTGCAACCATTCAATTCACTCTACACCCTAAAGTGCTTTGAAGTTCCCACTTGGATTATTTCATTGGCTACGCGAACGTGCTGACTCCTGTTCGTGGATCCTCCTGGTGGATGACCTGGCGTCTTCCGTTCCCCGTGAGTCCTTCGGTGAGTGGAGTGCTGCACTACTTAGGGTTATGCCGCTCCTGGGGCATTTCGAAAGTAAAGGAAATATTTGTTGTGTTTTCTCGGGTATACTCAACGAAGAAGGGGAGACCTATTAAGATACTCTACTATTCATTTGTGTTGCAATGCATATATCGGGTGCACTTCTGGTTGTTTGCTTACTTGATGGGCCACAGCGGCTGATCAGGATTCCAATGAATAATCTCCGCCCAATCTCCAGGATTTAAACCTGGGCCCTCGGGGTGAAATGCCAGTTCTCTGTCACGCCAACCCGTTTCCCACAGTATTGCACACCTCTCCCAGGTATCTACATCTACAAAATACCATGCAAGCCACCTCAGGGGTGTGTGGCAGGGGGTGAGTATTCACCAACATGCATAACACTATACCCTGAAGTTAGTGTAACTACGACTAATTATGCAGCATAAATCGCTAATGCTTGTCACGAGGCGAAGCCTCACAAGCATGCACTACTACACTATAGATATTATCACAATGGAGAGGGACCATTAACATATATATGTATTTTGCAACTACTGAAATGGACAGAGACTCAAGACTTATGTAGAAAACATGCAAGGCGTGCTGTTAGTACAAGGTAACAGATAAGGATTCAAGTATTAGGGAGTACTACTAAGAGCTACACTACCTAACGACAAAACTTACATAAAAGTCTCATTGGCAGCTGTTATGCAGCCCTTTATCGTTCGTGGGAAAAATGACATTTTAAATCTGTCCGTTCTGCAGTCTAGTTCCCTAATTTTACTCTCATGATCTGATCTACCGTAGTATATCGGATTTCGTAAAATAATATCAACGTCGTCAGAAAATAGACCTGTTTGCAACTGACATAATAGATTGAGTCTAAATTTTAATCGACGGTCTGAAAGCTTTTCCCATCCCAGTTGCTGCAAAAGGTCAGTAACACTAACGAGATTATCATAACGGCCTTTAACATATCTTGCCGATCTTCGCTGCACGCGTTCTAACTCAGTTTCCAAGCCTATCTCATAAGGATCCCAGATACTGGCAGCATATTCCAAGTGGGGTCTAACGAGGGAGAAGTAGCTGATTTCCCTAACTTTATCGTCGCACTTGCCAAGTACTCTTTTAACAAATCCCAATTTACGATTAGCTTGACCGGTAATTTCTCGAATATGTTTATTCCATATGATACGTCTGTGATGACGTCTTATCTGATTACATATTTAAACCTCTCCCTCTTGGATGTTATAGATCTCTCCATACATTGCATTCAATTCGCTGTGACTTGTGGGTATTTGTTCATTTCGTCGGTTTTAGGTTCAGATTTATGAAATGTCACGATTTAAATACTTCACACAAAATACTTCCAAGTTAAACTGTTTCTTATTCCTCGGTGTTGATAAATTATTATCTAGTTATGTACTTCTCTGAGATTATATGAATCTCTCCGCAAATGACGATTAATTCGATGAAAGATCTAATGACCTTTCCCGGCGTATAGCGATGTTATTGGTGGTTGTTCGGGTTTCCGACCCCGGGTGGTCGAACTCTCCAATTCTGCCGACGTTTCGATGTTCGAGTCGGACGATCATCCTCAAGGGCATGAGGGCATTTATTTTTTTTACGATGCAAATAGAGTCAGTATTATCGCTGTTAATCCTTAACTGATAGCTACATAATTTATGCTTGGGTCATGTATTTTGAAAAAGTAAACATTTGGGAATAAAAGGCGGTTGAGAGCTCTCTTTTGTTTTTCTGAATTGGACTGCATCATTTTTTCTGAAGCCATTGACAATCGGAGAGTTTTCTTGGTCTGCAGTGAATCACGTGTGGTACACAGTGCACATTGAATTCCACAGCCCCAGGAAGACATCATTCGTGGAATGTATTCGTCTGTGGGCCCCATTTGCGCTGCTGCTTCTGCTTGCGCGCCTGCATCATTCATTTGTCATATAAATGCTTTACATTCGTTGTTCACCAGAACCTGCACGCGCTTCCAAACAGATATCGGGAACATGGCTGACATGCGTTCTGGCGTGAGCGTTTTTTATTTGAGGAGAGGAAAGAGAACGTCCGATAATATCATCCGTCATTGATGTTCTTATGTTGATTTTCATCAAATGGGTAAAACATGGGTAATGTAAAGTGTTTTATTTCTGTGTAGGAAAGAAATTCCTTTTTCAGCGTGTAGTGTGAGCGTTAACTATTCGCGAAAACATTCGGGCGTAAATATATATATGGAGTATGTAGTTTAAACAGTTTGCAGTATCACCTAACGGCAGGTTACCGAACGATTTGCGCCTGCAGACATAATTAGCCCTCATCTTCGTACGTGCTGAAAAGTGTCACCTTTCCCATCTCCAACTTGAACGCCTGTTAATGGAAAACTCCTATATTTACATGCGCCCGATTTACAGAATTCTCGCATCGTTAGCCGCGTTGGATTTTTATCATCGGACGTCATTTCTGCATATATTATAAGACTATCACTAGCATTTAACGCTCACGGCGTCCACCGGAAGTCCATCTGTCCTTAATGCGAATGGGCCGGGGACTCCGTCTACAGTTTATGTATGTACATTGTATGCACATTGTATGCACAAGGGTTAACCCAAGAGTAAAGACTTAAAAGCGCTAGAACATTAAAGAAATATTTTGGGCGGCAGTTGGCACCAATGCTGTATTCTTCCACCCCTCTCTTTCAAACAAGGAGTCACCAAGCCTGCTTGCTAGTTTAGTCTTATCTACATCTACGAAGTACCGTGCAAACCACCACTAGGGTGTGTGGCACGGGGTGATTCCACACCAGGCATGCAGCACTCGTCCCAGCACAAAATCAGGACCTCGCACGCTCCCCCTGGCGCTAGGCGCAGACACCAAAAAGCAGTCAGGAGAACAGTGCGAAGCCAAACTAGAAACTGGGAGAGTGATACGTAAATGAACATGCAGAACAATGCTATAGACACATCTAGTGGTTAATATTACTAATACTGTTTATTTATGAATACTACGAGATGCTACTTCATGCAAAGAACAAAATAAAATAATGCCGGACAAATCGACCGGTGTGAAGTGTTAGTAATTATGTTATGTTATTAAGCACAAGTGAAAATTCTACTCTACCTATTGAGGGTGGGAGTTTCATATGATTGATCTATCGCAACTATTATGATCCCTTATTGTACGTGGGAAAAATGACATTTTAAATCTATCGGTTCTGCAGTCAATTTCCTTTATTTTATTCCTATGATCGCTTCTACCATAGTACGTTGGCTCTAGCAGTATATGTTGAACGTCCGACAAAAAACTTTCTGCTTCGAACTTGCGCAAAAGATTTAACCTGTATATCTCCCTTCGATCAGTTAAAGATTCCCACCCCAATTCCATCAACAATTCGGTAACGCTGCTAAGTTTATCGAAACAATTTTTCACAATTTTTATTTTTGGTTTGATTTGGTTTGGAATCGGTTTTGTTTTCACAATTTCACTTATTCGTTGGTATTGGCATTCGTTTGAAAGAAGGAGAGCTCCCGATCCGCCGTTCCCGGCAAGTGCGGACTCGTCGGGAACGGCAAGATCATGACAACTGTGTCTTGGGATCGCAAGGAGTTATTGTTGATCGATTTCGTGCCTGCTGGGACCACAACGAAGGTGAGACTCATATTGTGAGTCCCTCCAAGAAACCCAAACGGACGGTTCAGCACCGGGAAGTGCCCAATGTCTTCACGATAATGCTCGCCAACATGTCGCCCAAGAAGCACTCAATCTTGTTAACGAGTTTCAAAGGGGCATTATCACCCACCCCCTTAATGGACTCGGCGCCCATCGATTTTCATTTGTTTACAAATTGGAAATCGGTGGAATACGATTGGACGATGATGCTGAGGTGGTAGAAGAGCTCATGCGCTAAACTCATCGATGAGTTGGCGGCGAGCTTCTACGACACTGGCGTACGAAACCTGCCGCAGCAGCGGTTCGATAAATGCATCGAACGAAATAGCGATTGCATTTAAAAATAATGTGTGGCTATGCTTCATAAACATGCAAACATTTTGGAAAATATATTTTAAATATGGAGAGGCCTAATTTTTGGGTTAACCCTTGTGCCACTCTTTCGAGGGTGCTCGTTGGTTTCCCACGGCTCGGACGGGGAAAAGGGTTATCTTTCGATCCTTGCTAAGGAATGACTGTCCTCCTCCTGAACCTGTCCTTCTATTCCCGTCCTACGTCGAACTGTTACAGCCTGTGAAGACATTCCATTCTGCCGAACGACGGCGATCGAATGCGAGAAAATTGCCCCACGGGATAAAAATGATAGGACCACACGGGCCTTGTGGCTGCTGCGACCACCACGCTAACCGGGCTTCCCAAATGTCGATTGGCAATTGTGTTGAGGAGGATTCAAGGGAACTAGGAATGCATGCCCTTGCGGTCCATCAAGGATGGAAACTCAAAGATTACTCGATTCTAAGCCAAGAATCGGAACCGGAATCGATTTTTTAAAAAGATCAAGTCTATTCCGAGACCTTCTTCCGTTTACTTCTTATTGACGTGGGGGCGCTCTCGTGTTTTCGCGGAAGACGGAAACAAAAGATTACGAGGATCTCCGACATCATAAGATGGATGGCAGCACTTACGATTCAATGTCTGAGAGGGTCCCTAGTCTTCGACGTGCGACAAAGGCAAGATAACATTGGTGTGATCACATTGGTTAATTGGATATTAGTATAGCCGTTAAAGTACGCTTCAATTGCGTTTAAGTGGCAATGTCTGAAGTTTGGAATCACTTCCATCCAATTAACAATCATTTCGCAGTATTTTACTAACGGCCGGTATTAGACCATTCCTAGAAAATTTAAACACTTCCTAGGTCGACTGGAAGTCCTTTAAACAGACATTAACTTATTGCAATAGTGAATATGTAATGTAGATTGGAAGAATGGGTATATTCTAAGGCTTAGTATCCCTTATTACGACTCATATGCTCTACCTTATAGACAGCTCTTCTCCACTGCATTTAATCGCTCGCGGAAAATTATTATTTATTTAAAACTTAATGCGTTCGATGTATCTCATGGAGTATCGTCTGTGTGATATACGTGCGAATGATCAGGTGTACCGAAGTGAGACAGAGTTCGCTAAAATAATCCAGCTTGGCCAAAAAAATAAATACTTTTAAATTAATTAATAGAGTTTTAGTCTAAATGTGTAGGGGATGATCACTCCGTCAGACGATGAAATAAACGTAATCAGTGCTGAACCGACTTTGAACTATCCCAAATACTTTACGGTGGTCTGATCGAGATATCACTGCGCATTAAATTCTAGAAGTTTGGCCTCAGTATGAAGGACAAAATGTCATCTTTCTAATATCTAATCCAAAATATCTGCCGCACTTATCACTCTACTTTTCGACATAATTGCCAAGAAATTTAGGTCATTTCCCATGGAGTGAGGCCGTGCCCTCCGTAGGGGCAAAATGAAAAACAAATGAACGGGTCCTTACGCACAGATAGCGTCAGAAATGTGTTGCGGTGTGCAGTTGGTAAATTTTCTCTATTATTTTATAAAATACATTTATTTCTCGCCGTGTAACTCATTGGTGTAATGCATGTTGGTGACTACTCACCCCCTGCCACACACCCCGGAGGTGGCTTGGAGGGTATTTTGTAGATGTACGTATAATGGTAAAAAAAACCTTCGCTTTTGAATGCGTTTCCAGCGTTCGGTGTGAAACGAATAATTCAAGTTAAAGCCTCGGAAGTTGTTCATTCGGTAGATTCCTGTAAAGTTAAGTAACATTGGACTAAGTTTTTTGGACCGTTAATATTGCTTTATTTATTTCATGTGTCTTAAAACTTAACTTAACTTTTAAAATGATATAATCGTTCGGTAATTGTTCCTGAAGCAAGATCCACTGATTTACATTAATTATTCTCTTACCAACGGCTCCACAGCCATCATTTGTATCTTATTTTAGACGTTTAAGCCTGCATTCTATTTTCACAGTAAATTTTTTCCCATGCCCACAGGTTTTTCGCTGATTTGTCGATGAGAAAATGACCGTTTTTCACACTTTTCCCAGGATTTCGCCATCGTATTGACGTGGTTCCCAACTTCCTACGGCTAGGATATACCGTAGAATTTAACTTCTACTCATAAGCATATGGATCACAAAATTTCTCGAGGGATTTTATTCTTACAATTAGTTAAGGCACGATACACTTGCGGTCAGATGTGAAATTACTCCTCCCCAGTGCCATCTGTTGCCTTTCCACTTTTAATACCTCTGAAATTAATATAGCCGCGTCTCTCAATGACGTTTCCAGCATGATATTTTATGTCCTAGCGTTTCTTTTCAAGGCGAGATAAAATTTGTTTCATGCAAACCTTTTGCAATATCCGAAGATTGTTTGTTCCAAATTTCATAGAAATACAGCGGTTTGTAGTGGTTGAAAAAAATGTTTTTTGGTGGATCCTGCCCCGCGAACATATACCTTGAATTTGATCATAGTTGAATTGGTATTGGCCACTTTAATAATGTAGTGTGGGTTAGAATAGAGGAAGTTGAGTATTTTAAGAAAAAAGACATGACCAAACTTCTATAAATTCACCCATACTTAAATTTTGTCTAAATTATTATGACTGGATAAAAATCTCGCTCAAACTGTCTTCAGTTCTCCTTTTCCTTCTGTTGGTCGTCTATATCATTTAAACAAAATTACCGGAAGATTCTATATTTACTGATTTAGAAAATGCTGTTTCAGTTCGACGGGGAAGTCGTGTGAGTCGAGGATGAAACCTTCTCCCCTTGTTTCTCTATGGGTGCCATCTGCAGTGTCGGTCCTCAAGTACCTCAAGCCATTCAGAGCTATGGCCCAGTTAAAGAAGGAGAAAAGTGGAGAATGAGCTGTGAAATAAATGACATATTGGAAGAGAAAGATATAGTTAGGTTCTCAAAGGCGTTGCGACTGTCTTGATTGGGTCATGTTGAAAGGATGGAAGAGTATAGAATGTCCAAATTGTTAATAAATAGCAAGATGTAAGGGAGTAGGAGGAGAGGAAGACCGCGCAAAAGATGGCAACAAGATTTTGTCGGCCCCGGTGGCGACGGGGTATGGTCCTCGTCTGCTAAACTGAGGGTCGCAGGTTCGAGTCCCGCCTGAGTGGATTTTTCACCACTCAGGACATGGGTGGTTGTGTTCGTCCATTGTTACATGTTAGGAACACCCGATGTAAAAGGCCGTTCGTGCTGTTTTCGGGGATGTGGAAATAAATAAATAAGAGGACCTGAAGACAATGGGGATTGGAAGATGGAGAGAGAAAGCAAGAAGGAGAGCCGAATGGGGGCATATTTAACTGAGGAAGAAGCCAAGGCCCACACCGGGCTGTAGAGCTGTGGAAGAAAGAAGATTCAGAGCTGTTGCTATGACATTGCCTGAGCTCTCCAAATTATCTTTGCCAGTTAGTAATTGTTTTGCGGAATTCCTGGAGGATTTTGTGAATCGTGTTGGCGTGACGATCTGCGTGGAAAGTGAGTGGTGGAGAGTCACTTTAGGGGCTGTATGAGTGCGCCTGGATGCAAGAATACTAGTGCGTGCTTTTTATTACGTCCCTGGAATACTCATAATTCGTCACTTTCTCGGTCAGGGCTGCCAATGAGGCTACAGCGAACGTCTTGGCGATGGAATCTCGTCGGCGGCGGTTTTATTTGTTTGCAGTTGGTAAAATCACTTCTCTCGAAGCGAATGAATAACTCACATTTCTGCTCATTTGGTTGCTAACTTTCATAAAAACAGTTTCGACTGCTATTAGAGAGACTATATTTGTGTACTGCATCTCTATTTTGTTTGAAAAAGACAAGGCGCTTGAAGTCCGATGTCCCAACATAAAGTTATCGCCAATCTCTTACTTTGCAACGCATTAACTTGCGATGCCGCAATACATATACTATTGATGTTTTCAACATTTTAAAATAAATATATTTTTATTTGATTTTTTTGCGAGATGTGTCGTAAAAATTGTAAACCTCTGTTTATTTCGGATCTAATGACGGGATTGATCATTTAACCGTTGACGGCCGTGCTGGCGCCAACGTTACAAATATGCGCGGTAAGTTTAGTAAAATTTACCGACTTGAGATCGCGAGCGATTTCCATTCATGCAATGATTTTCTGTTTCATCTGTGAGCGGGAGGCTGTGTGGTGAGGAGAGGTTTCCTTTGGCAGCTCCCCCCACCCCCCTCCCAAGCCTCCCTTGGCCCCAGACCTTACGTGACAAGACGAGAGAGGAGTTCATCTTTGTACGTACAGAAGACGGATACAAACATTCCTTGAATCTGTCGTTTTTTATTGTTTTCTTTTCAAGGCGACGCTCGAAATCTCCTTAGCTGGCCATGAACACACACACGCTTTAGGTCTTTTGACATATCTCTCTCTATCTCTCACTGACCCAATTTTCTGGTGCAGTGAGACGTTCTCGAATAAAACCATCCCAATATTACTTTGTCTTTGACTTAGTTTTTTCCATTTTTTTATCCCCTCTTCTAACAGGCCTAGGGAGATAACGTTTCTATTCATTCGAAGGACATACCCGAGGCTGATTTATATTGCTCCCTGGTTATTAATTTGGTTTTCCTTTTTGCTGGAGACAGTAGCGGTAGCCGTCTTCACTCGTCAGGCCGCCAATGAGCATAAGACACCACGCTTTTTATGTTCTTATGTGTTTAAACAAATTGAGACCTGTTTGGAGGATGCTCTGTGCAGCTTTGGACGGTGACGGCAGCTGGGAAAATAAGATTGGAGGCAATGGTTGAAGGGAAGTGGATTAAGACCAAATGGACAAGAGAGGATAAATGGTCAATGAAGAAGTCACGCGAAGAGTTGGAGAGAAGAGATTTTCTATGAAAACTCTGGAAAGAAGAAGGATAGAACTCATGAGACACATTCATTCTGCGACACTGCAACCTCTTGAAAACAAAACGGGAAGACGGAACAACGACGAATGCTAAGAATCGACGAGGAGGACTGGGATACAATACGAATGTATTAGACAAATTATTATGAAAGAGGTCAACATTCGAAAACTTTCGAAAGTGCTAATGACATAGTGATCAGAGAGGAAAGGGAATTGTGAAGTTACGGCAAACCAACCCTCGGGGATGTTGATGACTGTTCTGGTGACATATTGTGTGTGTGTGTGGCTTCAAGCTTTCCGGCGAACGTGATGATTGAAGAGCTCTCTGGTTTCCCAACACTTGGTTTAAAAGATGCTTCATTACTCCCAACGGCGAGTCGCATGGCTAACCCTTGAAAGTGATGCAGAACTTCAAATTCCGGGGAGGGCTTTTCAATGATCTGATTCCATGCCGGAAGAAAGTTATGGTGTGCGTCTCGTGGTCCTGTTCTGAACCTACGAGGAATAAAATCTCTCGGTTAGAGATTTGAGAAAGTGAAATATCAAAACCTTTTCAATAACTCCTCATTCACGATGTCTTGTGGAAGATCTGTTAAAGAGTTTGCATGGACAAGGGGAATCGGAGGTATCACATCGCTTCATAAGAAGAAGGAATTTCATCAAAGGATTGTCTTTTTAAAAGCTGACGAATATCGGTATAGATATTAGACTTCGCCAGTGGTCTTTCAATAAATTCCTAATGTTTTCGTATGCATACATATATGGAATTTTGAACGTGACGCCATCCGTATAATCAATGGCTTTCTTGGTACCATTTTGGTATCCTCCCAGTGTAATAAGAGATGTCCTTTAGGAAATTACCGTTTTCCCGCGTTACTTAGTGGATTTTTGGCATTATAAAAAGGGGAATAACGAAGCAATGCCATAGAAACTCATTCCATTGGAATAATAAAGCTTTATTTTTTCATTTTTGCGAAGTTTCTTCGCTGTCTTTGTCGACGAAAGATCAATTTCCTCCGGAGTAGCCGGAGAGACTGTATTTGAAATGAATGCAAACCCTTTTCTCTCATAACCGAATATTGTCACAAATGTTGAAATGGGTGAAATTTACTTACTCGTGGACGGTGTAGTTTGACATCTAAAGGGTCAAGCGTTCGAATCCAGGCACTGGCGGAGATTTTTCAGCGGAATCTATATCTATCCCTATTTAGGGTTTGTGTGGAGGGTGCTTCAAGTGCAGTAGTACTCCGTCCGTCGGATGAGACGTTAAACCGTTGAGCCCTTGGTGCCTCTCGTTTTAACGCGAGGACTGGAGGGATCACTTGACAAACTCTTTTGGAATTCAAGTGGATATTTTAGGAATTATTTTTCATCCGATTCCTTTGAAATGTTTTGCCTTGTTTTTCCCCATATTTTAATGAGATACAATTATACATAACTGTGTTATATCAATTGTGAAAAGTTTTACGATAAGTTGTACTTAGAAGGACGGCTGGAGGTCATTTGACCCCTCCTTACATTTTGTTGGAGTTGTTGCAATTTCTTGACCATTTCTTCTCTTTTGGGTATTTTATTATCGATTTGCATTTCCTTATATGAATCATTAGGTATTTATGCGACGATTTTGACTTTCATACCTTAATTTGCATGTCGATAGATGCGTAGCCACGCACCTCATAAACGAGAGATCTGGCACAGTTACCGAAAAAATGACAATCACAAATGTTTCCATTTTTGTACGTTCCATGCCGTAAATTACTTGTGAACGATTGAAAAAGATTATGTATATTTAACAAATCTCTTTCTTTGTTTGCAAGTTTATATACAAACACATGTGACGTCACATGTCCCATGCGTAGGTATCTACATCCGTGTAGTTCATCCACTATTGCATGCATTCCTACGAAAAGAAGTCACCAGGGGCTGTGCTGTGTTAGAAATTCAAAGAAAGGAAGTCATACCATCCGATAAATCGTATTATTTTGCACATAAACCAGGATTACATTTGCAAATAAAGCAATCATTTTCGTAGCCAGGGTGTCCGGCTTTGTGCCATTCCTCATCTTTGGCCTCCAGGATGGCGTGTTATACTGGACGCGAGCTCAACATTGCCTTCGTCTGAATTTCCTATCCCCTCTATGAATTATGGGAAAACGTTCGGAGACGAGAGACGGGGATAAATAACCCCACCTGAATGAGTTCGCGAAAGAAATGGGTCTGCGTCCGTCTCTAATTAGACGACAGGTGGGAGGACTTCATGTTTTTACGCTTTGAGAATGCTCTTCTGATCCACGTGTAAGACTATCAATGGATTTTAAAATCTACATTGAACGGGACAGTTGATAATTCCCGGTTTTAAACGAAGTCCAACACAACATTTTTCCTGAATGCATTTGCTTATTTTGTGCTTCATGAAGATAGGGTATTGAAGTCGACATTGCAGGAATTCGTTTTATTGCATTTAATTGAGTCTTAAAAGATTTCAGGCAATACCACTCACAATATTTACTTCTCAGCTATCCATTAACTAGAAATTTCGGAGAAGAATATCATTTGTCCTTTTGGAACTATGAGAAAATACGAGCTGAACAACAACGCCTCCTTCCGTCGTTCGTGCAAACACTGAAATCTACGCAACTGAAATGCGGATCGAAAAAATGCGGCCACTTAATTATTTATTGCAAAGGAAAACATGCGGAAATGTGCATACACTAAGCAAGATGGATTCACAGGTCATTATTTCAAGTTCACAAAATAAAACTGACTGAAGTACAGACTTCTTTGTGAGAGAGAGAAATTTATAGTGGAGATGATGAGTGAAATTGGTAGAAAACATTCTTCTCGTTCATCGAAGATAATGTTCCCCTTCCATGTTTTACTCAATCAATCGGATTTGTGAACAATAAATGGCTTATAGAGCGGGATGTTCTTCAAAGAAAAAGCTAATAGTTCAGAAAATTGGAATGAAATCGAAGATGAGTAGAAAAATTGGTGGGAATGATGAGGGGACATGAAATGTCTCGTCAAACCGAGAAAGTCAAAACGGCCGTGGTGCAGTATTAAATGAAGTGTAACGCAGATAATAGTTTGGGAAGGGAAAACATTGTCTAACGTATCAAAGTGTGACGAACGTTTGCTATTATGTAGATATCCTGGGGAAGTAAAGAGTCCCTCAAATAAACAAGCGACTGCGGTATGCATGGTGACAAACGTACCGACCTCCCCGCCTCTTATCTAATGGTCCCGGGTTCGAACCCCGCCTATGGGCGAACTATTGTTGGGCCAGTCTTAGGATAAGGTTTTTGAATCGATTGGATACAACCTCAGCTGTCAAAACCCGTTCTAGACTCATGTCAAATACTGCACAAATGATAAGAAAACTTTGAGGGGTCAATTGACCCTCAGCCGTCCTTCTAGGTTGTAAAAAGTGTTGCTAAGTGTTAAGAGAAGGGCTAAAGCCGGGTTTCTCTCCACCGTCCCTCCCCAACCGACTAACCAATCGGTAGATAATAAGTCTCCCAAGACATCGTGTGGGAGGGGCGAATCTTCTTCGTCGTTCGCACGAATTCTCCTCGTCTTGGGAGACTCTCATGGGGCACTTGGGAGACTCAATGTCTATTTATTAGCTGAGAGACATTGGCGTCATCTCTTCATCATACACCCTTGGGACCCTTTTCGCTTTCCACGTGCCACGACCCTGTATCCTTGGCGCCGCGGCGCCGGATAACTTGGAGGAGTTGCATGCATGAAGATTCTTCTTATCTCTGCCTGCCGAGCGATAAAAATCTTCCCGCCTGCAAGCCAAGATTAAGAATAAGGATTGGCTCGGTTCCCCATGAGTATATTTACGTTCTCTCATTCGTGGAAGAGGAATCGCATTCATCTCTTCCAATAATTCCATCTCCTAACATTCTCCCAATGCCTTAGTTCGGGGAATATTTGATTTTCTTTTATAGATTTTTTCAGTGGTGATTGAGTAGGTTTTGGGTCGTGCATAAACTGCGTTATTGAGGAATTCTTCTGTGGGCCTTCCACCGGGATAAGTTTTTTACTGCCCGGGATAAGCTTTTTAGACAGTAAATAAGTTATCCCGGTGGAAGACCCATAGAATGCTTCCTCAATATAATTCGCCGGGAAAAAACTAAATCCTAATAAACTGCGTTACTAAATTAGGTGGGGGAGGGGGTTGCCTAGAAACCTACTGCGGGTAACGAGGGGAAGGTTTACTTATTCAAAGGTAAAGGGTTTACTCAAAGTAACGTCGCTGTTACAATGCGCTTGTTTACGTTTCTTACTCATCTCCATCGTCTCAGGCTCAACTTTGTGGAAGTTCATTATATATTAAATGAAAGGAAAACTTTGTTTTATTCCACCAATTTTGGTGGAATAAAACAAAGTTTTCCTTTCATTTAATACGTTTCTTACTCTTTAACATCGCATCGACAGTACTACGAGAAGTCCGTATGAAGACGTAACTCTTAACACAGCCCTCTAAAGAGTCTTCTAATCAAATAACTATATAATCCACGATAATGGCTTATGAAGGGGAACATTGTTTATTGTGGATCGTTTGAAATTCTAGTTTTTTAAATACTTAATATGATTCGTGGTTGATTTTTAGAATTTAAAAATTAATATTAATTGTTCCAATTGAGTTTAGATAGTTCTATTACATCTAGCTCGGCTACTTTATTCGTCTCATTTCATCCTATCCCTAAGAATATATTCACTCAATTATTGAGAAAATATTTTTGAATTGAAAGTTTCATTTGTAGAGACAACGTTACATGTTGGAGGGGTTGGGAAAATACTACGGTTGTCAACGAAGGGGCTATATTTATCACCGAAAACGGTAACGTATTTTATGCATGACCCCTTGATAAATCGCTGGTTACTTGTTCGTTTGGAAAGCATAGAGCTCAAAACTGTGGCCTTATGATCGTCAGTCATCAGAGATCCGTTTTGCTAAAACTTTCGATTGCATTATCTCCCATCAGCCGTGGACCGTTTTCATTCCTCTGCATTTGAGTCTTCACTTAAGACGTCGCGTTATTGATTCACATGTGTATTTCATCCTTGGGTCTCCTTCGATAATTATTCCCATTCTTTTTTATCTCGGTTATCGTTTTCAGGAGGCTATTGTGTCGCAAAATTCATCCGATCAGTTTATCTCCTAATTTACTTCAGAAGAGTTCTCATATGAGACATGCATCTTTTCTGCCCAACTGTGCGTTGGACGTCTTCGATTCTCTTTGCCCGTTAGATCTCCGTCATATACTGCTCTAAATGACACCGCATTTCGTTTGCGTCGAAAATAGCCAGTGGGGAGGGGGGGCGTTCCCTCTGTACTTGGGATCCATAGAGACAGGACTGTCTGGAGACTTGGGCTGTGGCCGAACCATCTTCTTCTTTGTTGATGACGTATCACACGGTGAACATTGTGAACGCGTTCCTAGCCGCATCATTGCGGCAGTTAAGAAATTCATTCTTTCCGATTCGACTAAAAATTAGTTTCAATTTGAAAATCTATTTTTCATTGAAAATCAAAGTCGCTCATTTCTATCGCAAATGAGATCGAGCGAAATGAATCCTTCTCGATCGTGTAAGACGCTCGATCTGCCATTTTTTCTTTTCCCAATTTTAGTCATACCGTTTCAAAATATTATTTTTCCAGCTACGGCCGAATTGATCAATAGGTACTCTCGACGCCTACTATCGCACATATGTACATACCTTTGATATACTAATTTGATGCGATGTTGTGTTGGAGTTAGCGGGGGGTCGACCACTTGGCGAGGCAATATTTCTGGATGATAATAGGTTTACGTAATTGGTCCCTGAGCCAAAAGAGATGGCCGCCACTCACGAGGATGGTGGCGCGGTGGGGTTAATTATTAAAGTGAAGGAGCTTGGCATCCATTGGACGGGTGGAACAGCGACGTCACGGGTCACTTGAATGCACGGATTGCTGAAGGGCAAACTTCTGCTAGCAGCCATAGAGTATTCGCACACATTTCGGAAACAACGGCAAAGGTAATCTAGCTGCATCTACCCATTTACGCTGTTGTGCCGAATGTGGTCTAAAATCTTTCACTTATGGATACAATTTACCATGGAGAATAGATTTTAAACGAATGCCTCATTCATCCAAATACAGCATTCGCTTGGGTCGTAATGAACAAAGAGCATTGGAGCATGATGAGTAATAATTGTGATGGCTTACGTGAGAGCTGTGCATTCTATATTGAAGATTTCGTGAGCACCACCCTGCGATGTCATCTGTGGTGTTTCGTTCGCTTCAACGGAGTTCTTTGCGAGTGTCGTTTTCCATAGGAGAGAGAGAGCAGAGAGGGAACGTGTATAGCTGGGAATGGAGATGAAGAACGTATCTAATGATGAAGAAGAAGAAATAGATGACCGAGTCGCATTCGATCCGCCGGTGGTCCATGTGGGAGCCGAACGATCGCTCTCTGGAGTGTCTTGAGATGCGATTCGAAGGAGTGGGGGAAAGGGGGAGGGAGGGGGAGGACATATCGGGGAAGGATTGCGTGTGTCAGCCTAAATATACAAAGCATTGGCGAATGGGAGGGGAATTGGTTGACTTGTGTTGGGCTCTTGAGACCCGAAGGAAAACAAACGAATAGGTGATTGCGTTTTGCAATATCGGGGGAGAATTCCGAGGATGCGATGTTGGGGTGGAGAAGAAGACAATATATTGGGAGACTTGGAAGAAGGCCTTGTCGGGGTTAGAAGATGTTGAGTAAGCGGAGGAGGGCGGAAGGGATTACGTGCGTATGAACAGATGTCGAGGAAGAGACAGAAGAAATCACACGAGCCATCACGGTCACGTCACTGTGATGCATGGCAGGTTGTGTTCATGTCTCGAATAAAGGCTCTAATGGAAGTCCGAGATGCTGCGTTGTAGTTATCCCTAACAAGTCACGCGATAGACTCGAATGATAGTGCATACATAATCCACACTGACAAGACTAACGGAAAAGTCACGGTAATTGCGGAATTTTAATTTTCCTGGTCTCTGAGACTGTATTTAGGATTAAATCGTAGAGCTTACTTATCCTCGCCATTTCTTTGTGTTATGTCATGTATTTCCCTGTGTGTGCAATACATGAAGACTGCGGATCGTAAACGATCTGAGAGCGGCCTTCGATTCCCACTTTGCTTTCTCTTTCCTTCCAGAATGTTTTAAGCGAGTTATGCTCTCGGCGGAAAAATCCCGTCTTCGTAGAAAACTCAGTGGGCGCGTTACGTCATTTGAGGCAAAAGTGCCGACGCATCCTGGAAAGCCTATCTATCGCCTTTCGTCGTTGTCAGAATGAATGTCGTCTGTGTCGCAGACGGATGTCCGGAAGAAGAGAGAAAACCTTTCCCTTGTATCTTCGGACGAGCGCATCATTCATTTTTACGCGCGTCGTTGAAGTGACAAACCGAATTCTGTTGTAGTGGTGAAGTGGATATGTATTTTTTTTAACTTCTCGAATGCAAATGAAAAAGTAGATTCGGTTGCTAACGGTGTGGATTTTTAAAAACGCGCCCTCGAAAGAGATGGGAAGTTCATTCGGCGGAGAGAGAGACGCACGTGCGGAAGGTAATATGTAGCTCACTTCTGGACATTTCCCTCGACTGTGACGCACACCACCTCTCTCTATAGAGGGATTTATCTTTAGCCCCTAGAAACGACCCCGTGAGAAAGTTACAAGGCAACCCACCCCCCTCCTGTAGTGTAAAGTCAATTGTTGCTCAGTCTCTTTAAAATTGTTTCAAGACTATAATGCGTGTCTGTATGTATGCGATTAGTGTTCATTTTTTAGGATATTCTAAGAGATCGTCGAGCTCCACCAACGCAAACCTGACCGTGTCTGACGTCACAAAAATCGCCTTGCTCAGGCCCCACTCTAGCAATGAGTAATGCACGCCCGCCCTCTCTCTCTCTCTCTCTCTCTATGGCATACTACATGGGTGCCACTACCTATACCGCGATCAGGTACGAGGTATATTCAAGATGTGTGTGGTACATAGACACATGCTATACCCTCACGCTCGTAGGTAGTATGTCTTTCGACGGGTTAATCGTTTTTATGCCGGACCGCGAGGGGAAGCCTGTTTCCCGGAATCCGTCGACAATACTCGAGCGACTCTTTTCGTAACCCGAGCAACTATTTCGTTGAAGGAAGTCAATAAAAATAGTTTAATTTGTCGTTCGTCTTCTGTTCTAGATCGCTTCCGCGAAATCCGCTGCGTGGCGCTGCTGTCAGCCTCGGCGGCGGAGTGACGTAATGGGAGGGAGGGGGGATACAAATTATTGCGAAAGCGGCGATTCTCTTCATTCCGTGTTTGCGCCGCCAATTATATCGCGGCTCTATTGTTTTCCCATCCGACCGAGCAATCGGCATCTCATTGCGTTATTTTATCGCTCTCTGTTGAATCGCAGTCTGTTCGACGATCCAAGGTGATCCACGCCCAACATATGGACGTGTTACCATAATATGGTGACGGACGTACTTGGAGGATCATTTTTCTAGCTGTAATACTTGATATCTTGGTAAATCTTGACAAATTGAATTTGAACCAAAGATAATCAATGCAAGATAATTAATGGAGTCAACATTGCAATTAAAAAAAGATATCTAAATCTATAAATAATGAATATAAAATATAATTTTAATTGTACAATATGGATGACAATGCAAAATCTGTTATAAATTATGTGTCGTAAATGTTTAGTTTCGTGGGCTTCTGCGCAATAGTTTATGATTAAAAGAATATGAAGGTATATGTTCATTTATGTGGAACTGATTTTATAATAAAGGTACATATTAAGAAAAATAAAACATCGCCAATTTTATTTTATATATGGTCACAATATAGTAATGTACCGTTCCATAAAATGATTCTGATAGCTCCTTATCCGGAAAAATATTGTACAGTTTTATTTGGAGATGTGGTTTGTTGAAACATGATGTTCCTGTCTAAATCCGAGCCCTGAAGATGGTGTGGTCAATTACAAGACACCGAAACGTTGGCAAGGAGTTATAGTTTGTAAATATGTTTGACCTATCCTCGATATACATTCATCTTACATTCCATGAAGAGGTTGATAATGCAATACTTCAGTTAAGCATAAGTTTACATAATTGGCGATATAAAAAGTGGCGGAGGCATATGTGAGAAGTGCGAGCGCTTTCTTCATTTGTTTTTCATTCATTTTTTCATTCTTTTATTGCATCATTTCATTCTTTCGTTTCATTTGAATTATTCTACGATTTTTATCGATCAGATCTTGATGACTGCAATCGTCATGATCTCTTACTTTGGACGAAAAGCAAGTGTCTGCATCTGCACGTTGCACCCAGGAGGGTCAGTCACGAGAAAGGCTTACTTAAAGGAGAAAAAGGCTTTGGATGAGAGAGAGAGAGAGTTTGGTTTTGTTTGTTAGTTTTGTTTTTTGTGGTTACTATGGCGGCAAAGCGCGGGAGGAAGGAATTTTTGTGCCAATCTGTTCGATATTCTCTTTTATTTTGTTGCTTCTATTTGCTAGATATCTTGCGGGGTTTAAATTGTAATTTATTCCATAACGCCCTGAAGCACGCCAGATTATACCTTTTTATTTATCTAAATAGGTCGTTACAATTAGGCAATTTGATTGGTGGCAACGGTTTAGAATATAACTTACGGACTCTTTAAAAAAACCTTTTTAAGGATTCTTAGCCCGGTAGTGGTGTATAGCCTCCCACAGTTGTCTCGTTTGTCACCTTGGGAATATGCGTCCCATACCTGTTGCTCCCAATAAATGTCTTTGTAAAAGTTTGTCGTGTGCTTTCACTTAATGAAGTGATTTTATGGAAATATATACTCTTGGCTCTGGCTTACGGCTAGTGAGTGCGTTGCTGATGGTGCGTCGACCTCTATATGTACCTATGTACTGAAGAGGTTAGCTTGGTAATGAGCGAAAGAGGTTTAGGATATTTGAATAAGATGCGTCTACCGCGCCGGGTTGCGAGTAGGTCGGTCCCTGGAAAACAATTCCCCTAGGAGTGGGACACGTGTTTGACCCCTGGACAGAATTACTTTGTCAGGGCACGCTGGTGGACAACCTGGGACTTGATCGCTCAAGTCGTGCTCGCAGGCAAACTAATATTAGAGTGTCTTCAGACACGCCTTTTGAGAGTCCGAATTTGCCCCCCCCCCCCTTGCCCCATGTGTCAGGGGCCGCGATATACTATACTACCTTCTCGATCTCAAGGCCCTTCGCCACGTCGACGGTATCCTCACACCCCATCGCGTGCCCTGCACAATCTTCGTCTTGAATACAGTGAACCCTAGTCTGCTTGAGGGTCATTAAAGTGGGTGGCCTTTTTATGGATTAAATGGCTCAAAAATACCCTGGGAATAATATGCCGTGACTTGGCGCGTGGCTGCCTCGTATTGTAGGGTTTGGAGGGTCAACCACCCTTCTTCACATGAGTGACCGCGTGGGTCGTAGGTCAATCATCCAGCGGGCACGGTGACCCAAACGTCTGCCGTGCGGAAGGCGACGGGAAACCCTTAATACTTATACCCTTGCTTCTGAGAAATGCTGCTCTCCGGACTTAATAACGTTATTTAAGCGAGATATCTCGAATTAAAATTGAACTAATTTGCTCTCGGATTTGCGCTCTATGGAGACATAGTGTACAAGAGCTAATCCTAACTAGAGCAGATTCCGTCATAAATGTGAACGTTTTGCTGATCGTATGCTTTCTCAATAAAAAAAATAAACTTATCACTAATCGTAGGTACCTAATACTTCTTCATGAAATCGCAAAAATCTTCGGTTGTGATGGCGTGATATAAATGAGTCCAGGTAAAAAGCTTCAGCTATGTTTTTCCTGTTAAGTTAATTACTGAGAGGATAGGTGGCATAAAATGAAGTGTTAGAATTATTGATATTACTGCGTTTACTTTCTACTTCTTACAACTGATTATATTTAAAAAAATGTCATTCGAATATAGTATCTATATTATGGCTAGAGAAAAATCTAGATCAAACTACCAAGTTGTATGACGCTGGCAAAGTATTTAGAAACGATGGTTGCCGATGATGATGATGAAGAAGACTCGGCATCGTGATTGGCGTTGCCTTTTCATCTTAATCTTGCACCGTTTTAAAGAAATTAAAGAAGAAAAGCTGATTCTGTGAAATATATTGTTAAACATTGTCAAATATTTTGTAAAATATTTATCACCGTGAGAATATGGATTAAAACTAAGGGCTTTGGCTTAACTTTATGGAATTGGTACACATTAATAAATTAATTTTTAATTAGTAGTACATTCCATCGTTTTTTGGTGTTTCCGGCCAATCCGGTTCCGGCAATAATTTTCATTATCAAGGGCGAAAAAAGTGTGGAATGTGTGTACCATTCATTCCACAATGCCAGAATGCAAATTCATCAAGTGACGTGATCACATGGACCATTACGGGAAGGGGAAGAGAGGATGATAGCAGTTAGTTACAAAAAAGGACATCTCCATGTGCAACTCAACAACAACATGGTGGTGGTCTGAACACTAGGTACATACCTACTCGGAACATTTTACCGTCGTAATTTCGTTTACATCGGTGGCTTACTTGCCAAAACTCTCAACTTGCTCTCTGTTGTTTCGTTGTTTTCCAGAACCAGAGGTCACGTTAATCCTGCTTTATTTTGATCTAGTTTTTATTCCACGGCTTTTCCTGATGGTGAGTTTTTACTACATTGAGCGCAGACGGACGTCACTGGTCCACGTGACATCACTTCCGCTAGATTTCTCTCTCCCTTTTCCTTAGCAATTTATTTTTCCACGTGTGTATTTGTGAATCCGTTTTCTGAGTTCCCCATTGAGGAATCGGGGGAGGGTGATTCGTCTTGGCTTAATGTTTCCGCAAGATGGAAGGATGAGAGGAGATTAATAATGCGAATGCCGGAAAAAAGTAAAGTCGCCCCGCGAAACTTGGGTGTGCGAGGATAAGCATTATAAGTGAAGTTGGCTCAGTTCGGTGGGTGTCTGTTAAATGTTTGAGGGATTGAATAAGGAATGAGCGAGTCAATGTGGAACGTGGAAGAATGTGGAATGGAGGCTGCGCTAATTGGACACTCCTAGGGCTGGGCAGTTTTCCAATGTATTGGTTCCAATATCAACATTTTTTAGTATAGGGATTCCAAAATCGCAATATTTGAACGACCAATACCAATACCCTGTGTTGGACATTGATGGTCGGAAAAGCAAATATTTGTAATTGTAATATTTTATATTGAAGAACAAATATTTTCAATTGTAATATTGAATATTGGATTACCAATGTTTATAATTCAAGTATTGAATATTGGAAGAAGGCGAGGAGGAGGGTGTGGTAGGGAGAGAGTGTGCACTAATAATCTTTGAAAACAGAGCGTGGCACTCAGTGCACAGCACTTCCTTTAATTCCACCAATTAATTCATAGCAATAACTGGGGAACAGAAGATCACATTGCTTTCCTTGTTTTATTAGCCGACTTTTACATAGTCAACAAAGGCAGCATTTGCAAACCATTGTGAGCAAGATAATTTTACCTGTTAATAATGCCATGTTCAATATTTTCCAATATACCAATATTTCATTTTTTCATTATTTACAATACCTATTACAATATTTCCGATATTCCAATATTTTCCAATATTCCAATACAGAGTATTGATATTGGTCCATTTTAAATATTTTAAGAGACTGGATATTAATATTGGTCCATTTTAAATATTTTAAGATATTGGATATTGATATTGGAATTCAAATACCGCCCAGCACTAGACACACCTAATACTACAAGTATGAAAATTAAGCGTTCTCCGTCGTGGAGGACATGAGGATAACTTTATGAACTCTACTTAATGATTTTCATCCAAAATATACAATAACTTATTACAGAATTCATTGTTACAAAATTCCAAAAATTGTCTTGTAAAAACATTGTCTTGTAAATGACGTAAAAACATTTAGACGTCGAAACCGGTTAAAATAATTAGTGGAATTTCGTACTGTGTGTTTGTAACAATGAATTCTATCTTCAATTTCCACAAAGTATCGCTACAATTGATTTATTTGAACTAATTACAGGTTTATGTGAACAGAGGATACAGAGAAAGTCATGGAATAGGAACGAACTGGTGGAAGAGAACATTTTAAGAAGAAGATTAGGTGTGTACGTAATAGAGGCACCCTAAGGACAAGAGAGTGTTTAAGAAATTGACTCAGGCCTTACTTTATGGAACCACGTCATTATGAAATAAAACAGAAATAACTTTGTCAGCTCCGCACTAACTGTATTACCATACCTGAAACCATGATCGGTAATAATTAGTAGTGTGGAACTGACAAAGTTATTTCTGTTTTATTTTACAAGAGAGCGTGCATGAAGCAATTGTCGAATGTGAAAGGAGAACACGCTAGAGGTAAATGTGTGAGAGAGGAGAGGACAGTTTGAAGAAAGTATTGAGGTTTCCTGGTCCCGAGGGATGTGTAAGACTGCACGCCGATCACTTTGAAGAAGGGAACGGCGCGAGCCGTGACGCTTGAGCAAAACATGAGGTTATAGTTCATGAGTTCTGGTTTGTGTGTCTTTAGCCTTAACCCGTGGCTACTTGGCTATTTATCCAATTCTTATTCCTACTCCGAAGTCTCCCGTCACCTTCTTATCTCAAGCGAACATGGTAATGGGTCGTCGTATTTCACCATAGTTAGCATCCTCTATTTTACCTTCGTTTGTTATCTTTCCTTCTCGGTAATGAATGATTGTTTTACCTTTATTTGGCCATTTCTCTAATTCTTTTTACAGCGGTTTTAAGACCCGATACTTGTCAAAATTGTTTGTGTATTCTGGTCCCCGAATTCTGTCAGCAGCTCAGGGTTAAGGGAAAATAAGAGTTGAATAGAATATCATTTGTCGTTAAACTAAGAGAGAGAATTAATTTAGTTGTTCTTCCAGGACCTTTGTGCATACGATTCATTCGATTGCCATTTTCTTCGGCCCTCTGCTTTCTTAGTGCAAAAATCCTTTGCATTCTTGGACGAGTCCCTGGTTCTATAGGCATATATTTATGTGCAGGCGGAGGCTGTGAATCTATCTGCGTCACCTCTGGATGATCTGGTAGGTGACTTGCCTCATTGAACACTGAGTCGAAACTCCCAACTCACGGTACCACGGTAACGCTAATCGTTTTCTCCAACACATCTTGCAGTTGCCATGAAAACGGCAATTTCTTGGAAAATATTCGGGTGCAATCTCGGAAATAAGTCACCACGAGCGCGAGTGACAAACAATAGAAGAACGAGCCTCGTCATATGTTCATATGGCAACCGCAAAATATGTTCTGGATGATTTTTTGTTGCTTTGCCGTTGCTCGTTGAGTTGCGACCCTGCGCAAGTGAATGTATGTACACTGGGCACAAAAATGCTGGAAATCGCATCGCCTTCCAGAAGTGGCGCCGATTCCTCCTGGCCCTCAAACATCCCTTCTACGTCTACATCTACCTAATACCCTGCAAGCCACCTCAGGGGTGTGTGGCAGGGGGTGAGTAGTCACCAACATGCATTACACTACACCCTAGAGTTAGTGTAAGGGGGTGTTCAAGTATTACGTAACACGATTTATGCCATTGTTGACCCTCCCTCCCCCCCTATCTAAGACAATGTAAGATTTACCCCCCCCTCCATCTCAGTTTTTTATAATGTATATTAAACTAACACTGACAGAGGATAGGTACTGAAGCCATACTATTTTACACAACATGGAAAATATTCTCTTGAGTTTTTCATCTTTCCTTTTAGGTTGAAATTGAACGTTAAGTCGATATTTTTCCTTGAAAAACTGGGTTTTGACAAAAAACTTACCAAGGAGGAAATCATCAGATTTTAGAAAATTCTTATTAAAAATAATAGATTTGGAGAAATAACTTAAAATGATTTAACATTGCCGCACTTTTTCGCAAAGGAAGCAAAAAGGCTTACAGGAAAAGAGGATTCGTACAAGTGCAATACATTGCAAACATTTAGAGTGGAGCAGCTTGCGAGAGAAACATGACAGTTGTAAATTAGTCGGAAATTGAATAAAATCTTAGGTGACTAATACTTTATGTGGGTTCTCCGAACAATGATGACGGTTTCGGTGGTTCAAATCCAAGAGAGCACTGCTTTTGTGAGCCACCTTCGAATAGCCTCGAGAAACAGTTATTTAAATTCGTTTATTTCTGATCCACGGATGCTATTTTGTCATAATTTAAATCCCTTGTGTATGTATGTGTGTGTACGTAAGTGTACCTATACGTAAGTAGTAGTAAGTAGCAGTAGTGTTGGCACCACCAGCGACCTCTTTCGCGCATGCCCTTTAACGTGAACTCGAGACCTATATCAAGAGATTCCGACCTACCTGTGTGTGTGTGTGTTTGCATAACTGTCTATTGCGAGTGCATGTATGTCCCAACATAAATACATGCGCTCGCAAAGGCAAACCGGTTCCACAACTCAACGCCATATCTACTGTGTCCGTCCGTCCCCCCTCTCATTTTTTTGCGTGTGGTCGGGGGCGCGCGCCTTTCAATTTCTTTCAAGAGGAGGGAATTTGTGCTTTTGTGACGACGATTATTATTGTTATTCGTGGATTTTTTGTTGAGAGATGGATGCGGTCCCCCTCACCCCTCATTACTCCTCCTCATCTCTGGATGTCGCCTCTCTGGATTCCTATCAATATTGCCAAGTATGTGCGACCACCAAGAATATTCCCCCGATTCCTTGAGAGTGAGAATGTCATGGTTATGCTGCGTTGCATTTGCTGTACTATACTGCCGTCCTTGCGCGCGACGGAACGCGGCCACCTCGTTGTTATTACGTGTGATGACGCAATGGGTGGTGGGACGTCATGTGGTCAGGGCTGCCAACCGTCTACTTTTTTATCTGGATATTCATCGTCCTCATTGAACATGGAGACTCTCCCCCCCCTTCTCTCGGAATTCAAACGTCTCGACATTTTGGCACTCAAGATTTGAATCCTCCTCACCTCCCTCGCTTAATTTGGGCGATGCCGCGGCAATGGAATCAGTCGCTACAGGGTTGGTAATCGTGACACGAACGCATGCTGTCGTGGCATCCTAAACGTCGTGGTTTAAGAGTCCCGCCTGGGAAATGCGGACCGTTATAGCGTTTTTCTTTGGATAATGCGTGGCGGTGGTCTTCGGTTAAACGGTTCTGGATGTGGCCTAAGTGGTAGTCGGAGCACCTAAAGATTTAAATTACTATCATTATGAAACCAAGCAGTAAACATTCAAGGTTTATTCAGTCAAACCATCGAGATGCCGCTGTGGATCACGTCCAAATATAATGCCCTCTTGAAGGCAATCAATAATGTCTGCAATTGACGCGTATGCAGATGGACTGAATAGGCAGTGCTTGAGGTCGCCAGAAGTAGCGGAAGTTTATTTTTAACAAATGAAGAGGAAAAAAAGGATCGAAATAGTGATATTGAAATGCAAATTTTATACGATGAAGGAATTGCCTTTTTTTAGAAATGCTGATGTTTTCCTCTTTCGCCTCTTTTTTGACAAAATGCCATATATTTCCATCGTCTTTGGCCTGTATTAGTCTCATAAGATCTGGTAACCCTAACTCAAATGTATAAGTACGCATATATTGTCAATACTTTTTCTGGTTTCAGCTTGGTAATAGTCGAGTACATGTGCCTGTAGTGTAGGTCTGATGGCTCCCCTCGTGAAAACAAAGAGAGATTTTGCCTTTGGTTTACGTTTGGGACTTCTGCAATTCGTGGAATGTGTGTGTACTAGAATCTATGAATTTGTCGGAATGTTAGGTCGGCAGTATTATTCTTTTGGGTTACACCGCGTCAAGGTTTAAAAGGTCCTACGTTTCGTCTCCGCTGCTGGAGACCTCATCAGGGCTAATATGACATGCCTTCCTGCGCGTCGAATATATATAGTCACGGAGGTGGGGAGGGGGTGAGGCCTTCCCGAAGTTTCTCTTCTTTCTCGAAATCACTGGTAGCCAGGATGCGCTTATCTTTTGTCCCCAATCTCTATTAAAATTGTATTAGGTTCTTCTTTATCTCTAAAGCCTCCCTAAATAGTCTCGTCGATAGAACTGCTTTTCCTCTACGAGGAACCTTGGAAACGTTGGACCCTTTAAACCTTGACGCGGTGTAACCCAAAAGAACAACACTGCATATCATGGACCGCGAAAGTTTTATCCAATTGACGGTATTTTAGGTGTTCGACATTGTGGTAGCGTTAAGTTGTTATTGTTGCGGCCGGATTACTGATGGACCTCTTGTCATATATACCGAAGTATATGTTAGTGTTATTAGTGGTCCTAGGCTCAATCCCAAACAATGCTGCCGTCTGCAAACATCACAACGTCGTCTTGTTTCTTAGCTATCGTCATATGTTTGTTCCGCCTTCGTTCTAGAGACGATAGTCTCCGGTCGCAGTAGTTCCTCACGTTTACTTTTCCTATCGTTGATTGGACTGTAGTAGACAATATGGCGGAGAGCTAATGTAGTTCAGCTCGCATTCTCATATTCATTTTGAAATCAAGTACTACTTATCTCGAGAGATATTTCCATGATTATTTTATTTTCTAAGCCAGGTTTCAGCGCTGAGTAACATTGTCAAGGTCAAATTAATCCCTCTGTGCTGAAACCTGGATCAGTTGATAAAAAATAAAAAAAAATGAAAAAAGAAATTAAGCATGCTTCTCTAAAAATATAATATTTTATTTAAAAATCTCAAAAAAATATCTTAACATCGTACTAAAACAGAAATAATAATATTTTCTCGAGTGAAGTTTAGCCCATTATTGGAATTAATTAAATTCAAATAAAGGAAATAAGTCACACAATGACATGATCTCAATGAGAATCTTGGGGCGCTCTTTCATATTCGATATCAACACAAGTTCATTAAATATGAAGAGATTTTTGCATAAAATGGGATAGAGGGAGCTTCGATATAATGCATTATTTAGAAAATCTTTAGGTGAACTAAAGTTAATGTTTGAAGTATAAATAAGGTCGCGCCCTAAATGCTTTATTTCGTTGTGGTCTTGTCATTGTTTGGCTAATTTCCTCGAATAGAATTTAATAATTTCCAGTTCGGGACTAAACTGTCATTCACTTGAGAAAATATTATAATTTTTTTCATTTTTAGTATGATATTATGATATTTCTTTCTCTAAATTTTTTAATAAAATTTTATTTTTTAGATAAATATGGTTATTTTTTTTACTTTTTAGACCTAGTTAATAAAATGTTTTTTTTAACAACTAGTGTTGTGACAAAAAACTATGGACTTGAATATTTACTTGCTTAATGCGAACTTACTTGAAATACATCGCCTCCTTGTGGACGTGACGACTTCCTTATAGCTTCGAGGGACGAGAGGTCGGTTGTTTCACAACTATTCCACCTCAATTCACAATATGTATAGGAAGGGTATTTCATTACATTATTATTATTACTATTTAGTTCTAAGTGAAGTGGTGGTAACCATGTAAGTGACCACAGATCCATGGAAAAGCATGTAATAAGTGCCGAGGGTGAAAAGCGAATGGTTTCTGTTGAATTGTTCTCGGCGATCCGATCGGGTTAAATGGCCGACTTAGCGACAGGAGACTTGCCTGTCAGGGCTGTCGATGCCGACGATCTGTTGAATTACCATGGAGACCATCGAGATCCGCGCCTACAACCCAATGAATGATAACATCAAACAGGGATTCCTTCCATCGAAGCAAGACATGGGGCTCGATCACGCAGTTCTCCATTAACGCGCGCTCTCGCGTTATCGTCATATTACAATTGCGCACATATGAGAGCTTAAAAGTTGATCCTCATTTTTCAAATTGTATCGAGTGATTTTTATGTCATGAGCTTCTTTTTTTGTGGAGGTGGTCGTTCTTTAGACAATAATCGTGAGCATTGATTGGCCCTTTTCTTGAGCGGTTTGCATTTTGGGATAACGATAACGACAACGCGAAAAAAGGAACCGTGAAGCCACCGCCGCTGTAACTGCTGTGACCCAGTGTCCTGAAAAATCCTAAAAATTACAGAAAGGCGGGGGGAAGAGATAAGGAACGAAGAGAAGGTGTAAGAAGAGACATAATACGGGACAACGAACAGCAGAACGAGGATGATAGGAAAGTCTCCCCGTCGAAACGCGTCGGCCATCATGCAGGCAGACATTTACGCGATGGGGAACGCGAGAAGAATTCAACGGAAGCGCTAAACTTTACACCATTTAGTTTGTTTTCGAAATAAATATCCACACCACACTGAGTGACCCCTGATGTCGTTTCGTTTATAAACAGTTTCAACTTTGCACTTCTCTGATGTGGGATACAATTCGCTAAACAACCATTTTTGAAATGGAGGTCAACTTTATACGACGTTTTAGTGAATGGAATGTAAAAATAATCATGATTCAATTTTCATCTTTAATACTGCCATTTATGAAAATTTGCGGTTTCAGGGAGAATTATGTGAAATTTTTCCATGCTAGGAATGATGAAAATGATGCGAATTTCACAAAAGTTGGTTTATTGACGACCCGGGTTTCAACACATTATGTCATCTTCAGGAAGATGAAGATGACATAATGTGTTGAAACCCGGGTCGTGAATAAACCAACTTTTGTGAAATTCGCATAATTTTTATCATTCCTATCATAGTATTACAATCCTAGGATCGGTATCCTGCAGCCCTCCATTTCGCCCTATCCCATGCCACTTCCCTATGGTTCTTCTTCCCCGTATCCCTCTTGACTTGCCCCAAGTACTTGTCTCTTGGTCTTCTTCCTCTGGGGACTTTCCCTTCAATTTTTCCCTCCATTAATGCTTCCTTTGTAATCGTTGTGTCTCATAACATGGCCAGCCCACCGTGTTCTTCTTTGGCGTATGGTGCTCCACAGTGCCCTTTTTACTCCTATTCTTCTGTATACCTCCTCGTTTCTCACCCTATCCGTCCATTTGATCCTTAGCATCCTCCTCCAGCACCATGTCTCGAAGGCTTCTATTCTTTTCTGGTCAGTTTTTCCAATGGTCCATGCTTCTGATCCGTAGAGTGGCACTGCCCACACGAATGTTTTCACGTACTGTTTCCTTGTCTCCAGTCTTATGCTCTTGTCCCAGCTCCAGCATGTATCTTTTAGTTGTTGTTTCCGAGTACGCCTTTGCGATTACGTGACATTGTCGTTGTATCCGTTCAGTGGTATTGTGACGTTGGCATCCGTTCACTGCCTTAACGGAAAAATGTTATCAGTGCTCGTTTACCCAAAGATGTTGGTTATGTTTTCCCATTTTATCCTCTTGTTAGTCAATTGAGTAACTTCTTGTTCAGTCATTCAGTCCTTGCATGTCATCTATTTCATTATTTCTGTGGATTCCAAAATGGAAATCGGATATTATCGCACGTATTTGTTCTCACAGCTGAAGATCCGAACATTCGTTGTTGCGTTGGCACTATTTAGGGTCTCCTCCCTTGGTTACTTCCCATTCTCCCCCCACCCCAATATTCCCCCACTCCACCCCCTCCCTAGGGGGACAACCTCGTCTTTAAATTGAAGTGCCCCGAGTTCATTCTGAAAGACCCGATGTTTTGCATTATCTTCAAGGCAATGACATTTGTTCTCACATTTTAGTACTTATTTGTGTAACCATGTTGATAGAAATAAAATAATTTATTTGTAATTTGTAATCGGAACAATCTCGGAGGTAAGTCAAGGCGCTTACTCAATGCGGCCTCAATCAGATGTCCTGAATCAGAATCAATAATTCATCTCTATTTCGTGCATTTAGAGAGCAACATTTAACTTAGTTTTATCTATGATGTTCGTGACATGTTCCGATTTTTAATATAGTATGACCCAGTGTATTTTCTGTAAAAAATTTCCGAATGTGTCAGTTTTCGGTAAAACAGAATGGGAACTCCACGCTGTACGTAATGACGGAAATTCGAAGCAGAGATGTCAGCACTGTGTCGCAAGCAGGTCTTCAACGACTAGTGTGACGCATTTCCCGTGGGTCACCACCAGGAGTGGATAGTGGCGACCGCACGTGGGCTGGAATTCAAAGGTGATGCCATGGCCCATTTGGCAGCTCTGTGTTAAACCTTTTTGCGATTCGGGAATTAAAGAGACTCCCCCAGCGATCCATCCATTCGCCAGCCACAAGTTTACGATTCGAGTTAACGAAAGTGTTCTGTCGATTGGCGATGGGAGGGGCGTCGTCACTTACTACTCTTCATATCTCAATGTAGATGGTGACCAACTTGAAAGGTGATATAGTAAACGTTTGGGTAAAGGAGAACTTTTGTCTCGCCAGCGATTTTTTTATTTTGCGAAAATCCCCCGTCAATGGTGAATATGACGATGACAACACCGAAAGGGGTAGAGTTATGTAAGTATGTGCATTTGTGAACAGAAACATTACAGATACATTCCTGTGAGACCAGTACTTTTTGAGGAAATAGAGCTAAAAAAAGACAAATGTTTCGAATTCATCCCTTGATGTCGCCGCCATATTTGGAGGTTATAGGAACTACCGCTCCCTCTAGATGGCGCAGCCATGGAGCAGTTGCTTTTATTCGCTATATACCAACCTCCCTTCACTTATTCCCCTGAAATGAGAAATTGTGTGACCGAAGGTTTGAAAGTGCAATGAAAGTGACTAAAGCATTGGAGATTGGTTTGCCGGAGGGGGTTATTATGTGGCGGATAGTTATTGTTATTGGTCTGGTTAAAATTACGGCGATTTGGTGATTAAACAACCTACTCGTTGGTGATTGGCCTGGGTAAAATGTGAAGAAAGTGAGGGGGAGGTAAGTGGAGCAACTTCTCGATCGCTCCTCCATCTATGGTGAAGAAGGTAAAACGGCTTTTTTCCAATATGGCGGAGAGGAAAAAACGCACTACTCAGGTTTGACACTTAGCCATTCCTAGAATAAATGTTGAGTTGTTACGTCAAAACGGTTTCACAGATGCGCAAGGTTTGCATGAAAAGTGAGGTGAATTCGGTGACGATAAGTGTTTTGGAAGTGGGTTAAAATCGCGTTTTCACTGGCGAGACGAAAGTTCACCTTTACCAAAGTTTGGATGAAGTGCACATTTTTATGATCATTGGATTAATACGGGAACTCTTGGGTAGAACTTTGTAAATGACATTGGCACAGCTGTAATGAAAGAGATGCTCACGCGTTCTTTTACATTTGTTTTGTCCGTCATTTTTGTTAAGGTGCATACTTTTCGAAAAATCAAATGAAAATCCGTGAAAATGCCAAAGGATTTCGCAAAGGAGCTGTAGGTTTGTGGGGGGGGGGGAAAGGCTGATTGTGGCGGACTGCGGGGCACTGGCGGGCAGGGCCGTCGACAAGGGGGGGGGGGGTAGAGGGGGAATATACCCAGGGTGGAGTGTACCGGGATTAAGGGGCCCGAACCCCCCTCAATTGCCCAGGGGTCCGGACCCCTCCTGTCACCGGGCCTGCTGGCAGAGCGTCTCTCCGCGCCACAATACACACGGCAGTCCACTAAGGAAGGCCTAAAGACATCCTTCTCCATTATGAAGATTCCGAAAATTGTTTGAGACCAACGTTCTCGAGAAATGACCGACTTCAAAGGTGAAGGATCTTTGCCTTACGCCCCTCTTACTCTTGTTTTCGCATCACTTCCCATTGCCGACTATCGCTCTCTTGAAAATGGTCAATTATTCTGCCGAATTTGGCGATTGTTTTCTTTTCGATAATATTAGTATCAACTTTGCAAAAAAAATAATTGTGTGCCCCATTACTCCATGTTATTGGCGCCAAATCGTAAGAATAAGATTTTTCTCCCCTTATCATGCAACCAACAGTGGCGATGAAAAAAGCGCCTTCTCTGGCGCCATCTATCTTGAGCCGTTTATTTTTTTATGCTCTCTTGTCATTTTTAAGCTAACTTGAAGACCTGCCTTACGCAAATGTACAGTTGTACCAAATCGTGGTGGTCGTCGTCCTAATCACTTATTTCTTCGTTGTCTTCTTTCCCCGTGGTGTGCAGCGGCCCCGCAAGTGGTGCTGACGGTGCAGCAGCGGCCGGGAGGGGGGGGAGGAGGGCTGTCCGTGGCCTCGTCATTCCGGTCGGTGACCATGCCGACGGCAGCGGCGGCTTCCTCCTCGCTGTGGGGGGGAACGTCCCCTGGTGGCGGTGGGGGGTCGCAGTGCGGCAGTCCGTCGTCCGCGTCGCCCATCTCGCCCCCGACGACCCCAGGGCCCGGCACCAGGGGCGTGGTGCACCACTTCTCACCTTCATCGCACCACCACCACCATCACCACCACAAGAACTCGTCCGAGAGGATCACCGGCCCGCAGCCCGTTGACGTGAGTACATTGAATACATTGGTTGCTGTCACTCTCTCCTGCCAATCCTACAAAACCAATCTCTCCTTCGATCAACTACTCTTCTGATGCTCAGTATGCTCAGACCTGAGGCACCAAGTTAAGAGGTAGTTTGTGCGAAAAATCACTTCACCTAGTATTTGATTAATTTGACGTCATTTTAAAGAAAAAACTCCCATATTTCCAATAATATCAATATATATCAATCCCTTACCAAACTAATTTTTGAGCGATTTGCCTGAAAACACAAGCTGTTTTACATGGGATGGATTACCGCTGTGTGCTCAAGGGGGAGAATATTGAAAAAATTAGTAATTTATAGCACCTAGATTTCGTCAAAAAACTAATGGTATGTTTTCTCAACTATTTATGAAACTTAAACCATTACTCACCCCAGTAATTTTTACAGTATCACATGAAAACCTCTTGTGAAGGCATTTGCACCGTACGACATGAAGAAATGAGACAAGTTCGATACTTAAGTAGATATGTTTATTTAAATGCTGAGAATTTTTTTCATATATATAACAATATTTTTGCATCATTAATGTTACAATATTTACTTTACAATTCTTCTAGACGCTGAAATTAAAGTATAAAATTGGAATATGTTCTCCATTGTGTGACGATGGGAATTAATATTTTGCTCAAACTCCCTCAAAAAGGGGTATCGATGGACTCCAGTTAAACAAGAGAGCTCCCATCATTAGATAGACTAAGCAAACTGAGAAGCTGCTAATCGGTCAATCCAGGTCTAAGAAGCACCTTCACTCCTTAGGAATTGAAGATGTATGTATTCAGTTGCAGATGGTTTGTGATTGAATGCGCCAGGACTCGATTCCTGTGTATACCCTTTGCTAGAAGCTGAGGACGTGGGGGATTTTCCCGCTGGAGACATAGTGGCCTTTGGCAATTTACACTATTTTTCATCATCTAACTTCCCAAATTATAATTTTAAGACTTTGATAATAACTTTGAATGTAGGTAAGAAGCATAATGATTTTTGACCTTTCCACCACGACACGGTTGATGACAGTTTTTCTCCCTCGTGCACAATACTCTGGCAAAGCATTTTTTTTCATTCGTGCATTTTTCTATCGATCATCCTTTGTGATTTGGATCCTTGTAGCCAACACTGGCGTATTTAACTCTTAGTTCAAAATATATATGAAATGTACTCAGTCTTAATGTACTCTTCACTGGTAGAAAAACATAGTAACTTAGTGGCCTTTAGAAAGTGTGACATCAGTTGGAGGGAAGGTGTGTATGGCAGGGGTTGGCAAAGAAGTGGAGGGGAGAGGAGAAAGAGCACCTTGCTGCCAACCAGTGGCGTACGGATAGGGGGGGTTTAGGGTTTAAACCTCCACCCCCCCACAAAAACTTGTTTACATAAATTCATTTTCGTTCGTATACCTGAACTAGCGTTTAGAATTTTGCTTATTGAACTGTAAAATATAGTTGAATTGTCTTCACCAAAAGAGAATGTTAATTTAATTATTGTTTTGAATAGTAATCTACATATCATTTTATGATGATGCACATAAATATTAATGAAACCCCCCCAGAAGTCAAAAACCCCCTCAGAAGTCAATCCTGCGTACACCACTGCTGCCAACATGTGCAATTCGAGCCTTAGAGAGCATTTTAGTTGATATGAAAAAAATGAATTTTTAAGTTGGCGAGGGAGGGTGTGACCTTCCATAATACCCACGTAGACAAATGTGGAGACTGCCTTATTCCCCGTGTGGAGCTGGTTTGTAGGCAATTGGACTCTGACAGTGAAAATCATGTTCAGCGCAAATGCCACCATGTTTCACTACTGCTGGAATGTGTCAACAGTGTAAAGGATATGGAATGCTGTGATGATCACATTTACCCTCGTGACATCAAATTGATCGAGAACTGTTATTGGAATCATCGGTAACAGCCCTAAGGAGAACAGGCTGATTATTTGTGATACTTGATGTAAAAATAAAAAATCTGCTCGCACAAAAATCTGCCAGATAAGACAAGTGCAGTGAATTACGAACTTCATAGTTGATCACTAACCTCATATTAGGGTGTTAATGTCATTGCAATTCCTTTCTTAATTGCACATCTGCTGGCCAAATACTTTATAGACACTTTTCTATTGGACTCTTATAACATTCGTAAACAGATCCATATTCAATAATTGCCTAAAGCAGAGTGAAAAAATAAAATCTTTAACTCAGAAATACATATTATTAAAATCTTTAGTTACCCTGTAAATGAAACCGAACAACAGGACTTCAGTTCTAAACCATCATGTCCAATTACATACGGTCAAAGTTGAGGTTTTATTACACTTAAATCTTAAACAGATAATTAGCTATACCCTTGTAGATACCCCTCCTAGTTGCACATCTTAAAGAGTTCCCACCTCTCCTATTAGTGTTCCAAAGAATCTGAGAGCTTGTATCTCTTGTCTTTACCACCTTAACAAATCCAAATTTTTTTGGCAACAATTCTGACGTCAGTAGGAACCCTTAGGGTTAGATGAAGGAGCGAGAGGGAAAGAGAGCGTGCATGGGAGCAAGAGAGACAGAGAGAGAGCAAGAGTGTGAACGGGTTGAAGGTTGGGATGATATGTTGCTAAGCAACTGTTTTGATGCTTCTTTTTATTTGTCCACTGCAGACGGAGAAGCTTCGGCAGCTGGAGCACCAGAGGGTAAGGACGTTCCAGCTGATGCTGGAGAAGGAGCAGTGCTATGTGGACCGGCTGAGGTCAGAGCTGGTCCGCAGCAACGACTCGAAGAAGACCCAGGAGCTGGCCAATGCGGAGAGGAGGGTTCGGACGTTGCAGCAGCAGCTGCTCATGGCGCTGTCCCCGAACCCCGCCACTGCCTCCAACACAGTGGGCTCACCCACCATGGTGTCGCACGAGGTATTCCATCCAGCTTTGTTCTCTGATTGCACCCGTGAGAAAAATAAAAGAATGATCCGAGGAGGAATCCGCATTACAACTTCATCCTCTATTTAAAGTCTTTGATGATATGCACTGAACAGACACATGTATTCCATTTCATTGATGAGACTGTTATTTGTAGTGCTGGCCTAGAGTTGTGCATGGCTTTCATTTTGCTTGCTCATCCATCACCTTCCCGTTCATCTGGTGCTTGGCATTGTTGTTATTAATCTGATCTCTCCTCATTGGTTATCGCTGTAGAGGGCAGTGGCTCCCAACCGGTGGTACACGCTTCCCGGGGGAGGTATAATGTGCTTGGTGGTTTAGGGGTGTGCAGAAAAAAATCTATTATGGCAGAAGTTAGTTTGAAGTAACAATAAAAACATAAAGAAAGAATATTTTCTGTCCAGTGCAATTAATGTTTAAATGAGAGGCCAAAGGGTGCACAAATCAAAATAGGAGGAACTGCCGCTGTCAGGGAATCCTTGGTGTTCCAGTCTTTGCATTAGTGTAACACCAAGCTGTTTTCTTTTCCTATGCATTTTCTATATTTCCAATTCTCTGAAGGGAGCAGTTGTGAAAAGTTCGCTGATAATATATCTCTTGGAACAGGACAGCTAAAGTAACAGTTATGAATAAACTGTTTCCTTCATCTTTGGTCGTATGCCATTGTCTCATCTCATAATTTTTATCATCAACACTTGACATTTTAATGCTTTCACTACTAGTGTATTGGCATCGTTACGTATGAGTGGTCAGTTTTAATGCTTACATATTCAGGTAGTTAAATTATCCTAAAATTGATATTACTCTCAACTTGTTTTAAATTACTGAACAAAATCGGAGGAAACATTTCTTCGTGAGAGTCAGTTGTTGGACAGTGGACATTCTCATTATTTGTAGCCAAGCCCAGATTAGCAATGCTACAAAAAAATCCCCTTGTGTGGCTTTTATTTAGCATTACCAAGAAATTTAAAAAAACCTGTCAAAATCAATGTTTATTGTATGAACCTTTTAGAAACAATCTGCTAACTTTTACTCTATGGTGCATTTCAGTCAGTATTTTGTACTGAAGTGGATATTTCATAGTGTCTTACGACTTCCATTTTGTATGCGTTAAAACAAGTAATTGCTTTCATTGCCAAAAGTTATACATAGCTGCCATGTCCCAAGCTAATTCCTTTCCTGTACCTTTTGCTCATGTCAATGAGGTCATCTTCTACCGTTGATGCATTTGCTTCGGGATTAGTGTTTACAAGGATGTCATCTGGATGCTTTTGCTGTCTCATTGCTCTGTGCCGTTTTATGTTGAAATTTTGGCATCTGTTAAAGAGTATTTGGTACTTATCCCTTCGTGGACAATCAAGTCCTTGCTTGTAACTTTTGTAGATGTGTCATATGCTAGTGGATACTTGGTGTGTATTCACCCTTTGAGTCTTTCTCCTTTCTTTCTTAAATTGTGGGTTCTCTCTCTATGCAAGATATGTCATTCAATGCACCTTATGCTGACCACCTGAAATGTTCTGGGGGAAATGAATTTAGCATGCAACCATGGAAAAAAATCTTGTACTTGGCTGCAAATTACCATTGTTTGATAGGTGCTTTGAAGCCTTTGTATGTTTAATTTGTGAATTTTATGCAGTTTCATTTTGAGTGTACTTGCGAAGACACTTTTTGCAGATGTTAAGCAGGAGTTAATTCTGAGGACAGGTTTGATTAAAGTACTTCCTCTCTAACACAAGTTGCCAAAATTGAATGCATACGGTTGAAAGTGAATTAGCTGTGATCTCGGTAGCTTTTCTGATTACAGAACCATTTCATTCCATTGCAGTGAGTAGTAAACTTTCTTCATATGAAAGAGAAAATGTCTGATGTGTAGTTATTACACTATGAGACAAGTATTGATTAAAATCTCACTTTAACTGCTGCAAGTTCTTGAAGTGAAAGGTTATAACATTAATGATAAATAAATATGAGCATTTACTGAGGGTATAATGATATATTGTCCATGATATCTTAATTAGGAAGGCATATTCATTTGGCATTTCCATTTGTTATATTGAAATTAGAAGTTAGAAGAAATATTTTTGGGCATCACTTTTAACTTACTGATTGTGACATGAGACGATTAATTTAAAAGCAAAAGTGAGTTTTGGTTCTTTATGTTGAATAATTATTGATTCTGAATCTGTTACACTTTGGTTTTCATCATGAAGTATGTAGGTGTTTGTCAAAGGAAGTGATTTCAGAACTGACCATCTTGATTCGAGGCTAGCCATAACGTTGACCTTAACTCTCACAGTTGACCTGCAGGTCTCAAAGAAGCTAGTTGGAATGGAAAGCAAAGAATCTTTCAATTCTCAGCTGTACAATTTCTTGACTCCACACTACTTCAAGAAGTTCACCCTCCTCTGAAAATGATTATATTTCCTTCAAGTATTGCATTTTTATCCCATTTTTTTCAAGTCTCCTCTCACTTACAAACTTCTCTCCCTTAACTTACCCTCAATGTGCATTTTAATGCAGATTTCATGAGTTTTCTGACAAATTAACTAGTATGCTTGCGATTTCATTTCATAGTATATAATGTTTACGTTACTGATATTATTCTTTGGCTCTTAATTGATTTGGCTTGTTTATATTTTCATGTTAATTTAATAGACTTAATATTCCAAAATTTCCTTAATATTTTCTCCTAATTAAGATTCGCTTTCGGTAAGATATTTTACTGGTGAATGTTTTCATGTCTTTCAATTATCTTTGTCCTTAGCCATTAGTGCGTTCATAAACGGTGAAATAAATTTTTTCATTGGTTTGTTTTATTGTGGTTCTTTGTCTGGGATTCATGGTTTATAATCTGTATGCCCCTTTTTAATATGCATTGATGATTGAATGCTGAGGGAAAGTAACTGAGTTATTAGTAATGGTTACAATTCATGGTTTATCTTTCTCTGTTTTTCAATGCTTCTTTTAAATTACATGAAAAGGAGACAAATTTTGTGCAATTTGAAATTTTTCTGTGTCAAATTTGGCATACAAAGGAAATGCATGGGTGTAAATCGGTAGTTCCTACTCCTGATGTCTTTTTTAATGACACCCTGAAGCAGTGGCTATGTATCCACCAATCTGAAGCATAAAATTAGCTCTATTTAGGGCCTAAGATGGAGCTTTGTGACTAATTTCATTGTACTATGTTCTGTGGTTCAGCGAAAACACGATCAGTCGGTGAGTTAGTTGGTGATATTTTCCTTTTATTTATTCATAGATGCTTAATCCATAGGTATGTATGGTGTTGTTGAAGTAACCATTACTTTTTTCAGTTACTTTCCTCAAGGCGCCTTGCCTCCTGAACACTGTTAATATCACTGCTCCTGACTTTATAACTTGTGGCTTTGATTTTTTTTTTGTTCTGTCTCTCTCCAATCCTTCCCCATTCCCCCTCCTCCTTCCACCCCTCCCCCCCCCCTCCCACTTTTCTCTTGCAGTACTCCCAAGTCTCGGCCAATCACGTGCACCACCACCACCCCTCCTCCTCCTCCCCCTCATTCCACTCCCCACCCCCTCCTCCGAGCGGTGGCAGCCCTGAGCACCAGACGCAGCAGCACCAGCAGCGAGGGCCCCCGCTCCCCTCGTCGGAGCCCCCCCCCCTGCCCTCGCGCAACCGCCCCCTGTCCACCGCCTCCCCTCCCCCCGGCGCCACCTTCCTCGGCTCCACCTTCCTCGGCTCCACCTCCCTCCACGGCCTCTCGCTGTTCCAGCAGGCAGCTGTCGACGTTGGCTCGACCACCAACCTCGGTTGTTCTTCCTCCACCCCTCCTCCGCTACCTCCCCGAACCACCTCCTCCTCCTCCCCCTCTCACATCTACTCACAATTGCAATTTACTGACGGTGTTGACTCGGGCACCCCATTAACTCAGGGACACACTGAAAACCTTCACAAACTTCACACCTCATCGACTAATCGCTCCGTAAGTAACGTCTGTGTATTCTATAATGCATATGTGTGTTGGCTTTCTTATGATATACTCTCCTTTCCTTTTTTAATGTCAGTACGTATTTTAACTGTCTTCCTCTCTGGGTACTGTGGATAACTTTACTCTTATGATTTGAACTCGTACTCTTCGATGACTAATATCTAGTAATACTGCACTGTACATCTGTGCATTGAGATTTGTTGGTTTATTTGGAGAAACTATTGCCATTTGAAATCCAGTTGACTTATAATGTTTTATAAAATGTGCATAATTAGTTCTAAATATTTCAGGTAATGTCATTAGTTGTTTGGGTAATTTTTTTAACAAAAAAAATCAATACCTTTTGATTGTAATTATTTTTTATTTGTGCTTTATGCTTGTTCAACATCTGACCATATTTTCTGTGTGTTGTGTTGTCTGCTTCATGTGTTTGTGCAAGTGTTCTCTTTTTTATGATTTGAAGTTTTGATATTTAGGAGAACTTTAATCTAGACAATAGAACATTGAAAAGTGAATGAGCTTCACGTGTTGTAAAAGTAGTTTTCAGTTTTCATGAGCATAGTGTCTTCCAAGTAATGTACCATATCCTTCATTTGTTCTGACGTTTTAGGGGAAAGTATTTGTTACATATTGCTTTCAACCCTAGGAAGCAACAAGTTTGTACTATGATAATGAATTTGGAGTAGTTCAGGATTTATTCATAATGTATAACCAATGAATGTGTCCCCCTTCTTTTCTTGCAACTAAACCGGTCTTCATCTTGGAATTCTTCCATCTTTTGTTCCATCCCTCTGTATTTTACTCTCTTTGGTGTTTTGAAGACCTGTGCAGTGATCTGTCTTAACCTTCTCGTAATTAGTTCTTTTCTTCTTAGGGACAGGGATGATTACATTCTCTTTTAGGGAATTTCAACATTCCTGAGGCATTTCACTTCAAAACCCTCATTGCATAATCAAATTCTGGCTGGTGATTTAACGCTTTTTTTTTGCTCTCAGATGATTCTGGTGGTCCGAATGTCACTGCGTTCCTGATAAGCCACTGGCATGTCTTCTGGTTTCTCAGGGGCCGAACCACCAGAACTTGACAGAAACACCCATGCCCTGGGCATGCAAAAAACCGACCCAGGCAGGGCCGCCACTGGGGGCGGCGGAGTAAAGTCCACTAAATGCATGAAAATTTACAATGAAAAGAATAATTTGCCTTGACTAAATTTCTCTATTGCTTCACGTATGTGTTATCCAGTTACACTGTGTGGCCCTCTTAAGGAAAATGTCCAGGGGTACTTATGAGAAGGAGATGTTCTTGCCTGCCATCTATGCTGTTGCCCAGGGGGGCATGTCTCTTTCACAGCAATAGTGAAATATTATAGAAGCATAATTATTGGCTTATTTTTGTTCAAAAATCATCATAAAGTTTATCAAATTATTCTAAGAGTGGCTTTTTTGGTCCAGTGCCATGCTACCATACCTACAGGCCACCATGTTACCCAAGCAAAAGGCAAAAGTTGGTTCAATTCCAAATCCAGTTGGATTTATTCTTGTGCCAATTTCTACGTATTTTATTGGCATATTTTCAGTTGGGATGAAGTTCTTCCAATTTGTAGCTGAGCTTTGGTCAAGCCATCCCTTAAGATTCGGCCTCTAAGTTGGTTCTGGCCTCTTGCATGTCCTCTTTTCCCCTTGCTTTGGCATCCTTGGTGGACCAGACAGACAACATCTAGTTCTGTTGAATCCTCTAAAATTACCACAAGAGATAGCATGGCCTGAATGGTCTGCACATTGGCTGGGCAAGCGAATGGTCTGTGCTTTGATTCCCAGTCCTGGGGGAGTTTTTTCTCATGACAAATTCTTCAGTCCACAAATTTTCTACAAAAAAATACTGGTATATTTTTCTGCCATGGACAGTAATAATTAAAATAATATTTAAACTGATAAATCTAAAGTAAAATTGGTGTAAATGTCAGTGATAAATTTTTGTGATCAAGTGAACTGGCAGTGTATCACCAAAAGACAGTTTGTCTTGAAGGCCAAACCTGACCGTGACACTGACAGGCATGGGGTGATATTCTGTGTATTTCCTCTTCTGGGAAAAGAACTCTTAATTCTTATAAACGCAGGAAAATACTGTACACAGATATTGCATGGTTGTATTCTTTTGTGCATTGTGCACATGTTTTTGAATAATGATTATTTTTAACATCTTCTACCATCTCTTTATTTTCTGTCACTGCAATCAATGAGACATCTTTTAAATGATCCTTCTTATGCAAAAGTCTTGGGCCCGGTTGCTTATCTTCATGATAGGTTTCATAAATGGTATTTTTTTTGTTGCTAATGCCAGAAGCAGTGGCAGATACAGAAAAAACTCAAGGGGGGGCGCAAGTTATCGTGACGATTGTAGCTTTCAAACTGACTGCCTGGCAGCGACTCTGCTTCTCTTATATATGTAGCTCGGTTGTTTCGAGATCATTAGGTGCCAGAATGTTTGCTTCCGGACTTTTAAGGAGTGTGAACAGATACAAACAGTAGAATATTCGCGACTTTTCTCGAACAAATGCCGGACAGAATAACGTATCGAGATCACTAGAATGGCTTCAACTTTTCTCGTAGGTTAGCTATCTATGTGCCAGACAGAAACGTATAAAATACGATGACGCGTGCTACATAAGAAAGTACGACTACTAGATAACTCGACTCAGAGTCGACTGATGAAAGAAACGAACGAATAGTGTGCGGGCTGACTGGCGGGGGCGGCGCGGGAGGCAACGCGGGCGGCCCCGCAAGGGGGGGGCGCGCGCCCCCCATATGTATCCGCCACTGGCCTGAAGTGGGTATATCTTTAACATAAGGTAAAAAATTCTTCTGTGCAATTGCACGTATAATGGCTTCATTATCTTTAGGAGACTGAGTGAGTACACCATAAGAGCGTACTAATAGATTTTTATCTTAAAAAAATAAGTCCCTTGAGTTGTAATTGTGTTTCATATTGATGAAAAAATGTGCATTTTCTGTGGAGGTGATAGGATTTGGAGCTTTAGCTCTTGAACTTTGGACCTCCACCTCACAATGTTTCCTCTCTTCTGAATTTACACCTAGAGTGCTAGAATTGCATGACTTTCCATTAATTATTGTTTTCCATGAAAGTGCATTTTCTTGAATTTTCTCCGGGTTGCAAACCCTTGATCCAAATTGTCCTATCTTGGTGGTGGGGTCAGTTCTGACTGGAGATGGGGTGTGATTTCACAACTTGTGATTTTGTCACTGTGATTTCTTCGTCACAACTTGGTGCTGTGACCGAATCCAGGAACTCACAGTTCCAGTTAAACATCTTTCCATGCTTCTCCCCTCCAAGCCGGTGGAGTTTTGTCACTCCTGCAGCTCTAGAGCTGTGACGCTCTGGACCTGTGATACTCCAGGCCTGTGATGCTCCGGTCCTGTGATGATCTGGTGTGTTGGGTTTTACAGCCTGTGACAAAATCACACGTGGCTAAATCACACACCATCTCCAGACTGCCGATATCGTAATTCTCCTTGTCATCTCTCTGAAACAATGAGTGTGTACTTTCAAGGAAAATATTAATTTAATGATACCTTCTTCCACAACTATATTATGCATGAAAAACTATCATTAAAAATTAGAAAGAGATTATTTAGAAACAATTATCATTTTATGATTAATGGCTTGTGAAGGGCTCAAATAAAACCCAGAAATTATAAAAAAATATCAAAATAAATTTCCTCCCAAACATGTTTTTATTAAAAAAAATTAAAATTTACGCATGGATCGTTGGGTGCTTTCTCACTAAATGGCACACATATTAGATCTAACATCAAAGTTTCAGGAGTAAGTAATTGCTATAAATCGTTGCACTTAATAATTTCCTATAACTGGAGAAGTTCCCATCATGGATGTACTTTAAGTTTCTGTCAAACTTAAGTAAGGCTTTCAAATATGATGCCTTTGATACAACATAATAGAAGTAATGTTTGGAAGTAGTGTTACCCTGTCTCTATTTCACCAGGCATACATTGTTTCTCATTTTGTGTGTGCCACAGTCATGCCGACCTTGGTGGTGGCAGGGTAACGTCCTCGCTTGCTAACCCAAAGGTCATGGGTTCGAGTCCCACCTAGGGAGGATTTTTCACCTCTCGGGGCATGGATGTGTGTGTTTGCCCATTGTTAATCGTTAATACCCCGAGATGAAGCCCAATAGAGCTGTTTTCGGTGGTTCTTGATAATAAATAAATAAAATAAATTGATAATAAATGAAGCCTTATTAATTACAGCTATTACGTTCCTGGCATTTATGGTTCAATTTGAGACAGGTTGGCGACTATTTCTTCAACCAAAAGTGACGTTTTAACAAAACAATTTAACAAAATATGTTGAGTAGATAAGGTCACGAGAATAGACAGGAAGTACTATACATAATAATGTGGCTGAAGTGTTCGGCAAGGGTGTGATTTTTGCTCATTTTGTTGCAACATAACTGGAATAGCCCTAAAAATAGCTGATAATTTGGAAGCAAAAATTAACTTTACAAAAATGGAGGTCATGAGTGAAAGAAAATTGACTTGCAAATGTAAACTTTTTTCAGTAATTTTCTTTGAAAAATGAACGTATCTGGGTTCGTTTTTATGGTCACATTTGTGTGGCACAGACCACTCATACGCTCTCTACCCCTTGTGGAGGTTTCATGCCAATTTCCAAACGGAATGCATCTTCATGAAGGCAGACACATGACATTCCCAAATGCATAAATACCTATTTATACACACAGATATTTCAACTTAAAATATGGTCCTAATTATAACCTATTTTTAGTCATGTTAACTCCTTTTCCAAACAAGTGGACCAACATAAGAATTTGTACGCAGACAAAAAATACACTGACCAATAATTTCTGAAAGAGTTGGTACTGCTTATGAAGTCATCTCTAGTTATACTTGTGTATTGTATCAAAAATCACACCCTTTTGACAAAGTCACAGGTTTTTGGAGCTGTGACTGCGTTGGAGTTTTCACAGTCAGAGTTATGACAAAAAAATATCTGTCATATCCCATCCCTAGTTCTGACCCACCATTGTCTACAAGGTTTTACCAAAAAGAATTGTTGTATTTTTGTGTTTCATTGTCTCTACTTCTTTTTTATTCCCTTAATGGCATACGGTGTTCAGCTTTTTTTTCATTATGTGTAGTTATAAATATATCAAAACTTGGTGGCACCCACCATTGAGGATTTATCCGCACCTTTCAGTGCTCCTGCACAGTCCCTCTGCTCCGCCCTCCTTGCATGTTTTCCTCTCTCAGACATCATTTCATATCGATATGAAGGTGCCTCGAGTTCTATGGTATCTATTTTAATAATAAGCAATTCACCATGTTCGTATGAAATGCATTGTGGATGTGCTAACTGATTCCTGAGAAAAACAAAATCCAAGCATGGGATAATTCCATAAAATCTCCAGAAAACCTTATGGTAACTTAATTTGCTATTTTGTCCATTATTTTCCTCATTACCATGTCGCAACGAACATTTTGTGCTACTCTTTAGCTCCAAATCAATTTAAAAAATACTGTCCCATGATGCTATTTGAGTTCATTCGTGGATCACTAATGACAAAAGGGAATGATGCTGACTCGAAAGTGATCCACGTGTGGTGTTTGGGGTAAACATTTCCACTAATTGTTAAGAGATTTAATTTTAGTTAAGATAAAGATTGGAGATTTGATTTTAGCTGTATGTGTCTTTCCGTAATGCCATTGCAAACTTGTATGCTGATACAATTCCCTTGATATGATGTGAGCGTGTGACTCATTACGCATTTGCACTTTGACGTTGCAGCAAGGCAGCATACCTCAGAGCAGCACGCACACCCATCAGCGAGCCAAGTCCAGCCCAGACCCTCTCAGCATGTCCTTGGGAGATGGTGAGTTCTTGCTGGAAACATTATGTTTGCTGGTCTTCGTTGCATCCCTGCAACTGTTGTATGAAAAATATGAATGCCATGAGATTTTTCTACGTTGTATTTGATAGTGTACCATATTTTTTATTAATCAGAATCGAAGAGCCATTCTTGTCATGTAGGGTAGATGTCAAACTCTTTTTCTTTTTTTACTGTCAGGTTTGTCATGTTCTAATCAATGAGTTTAGGTTGTTAATTTAAAACATGTTGATGAAACTTGGGGAAAAAACTTGTTTAAAAAAAGTTTAGAATGTAATTTTTTTATATTTTTCGGCATATTGACCAAGTACAGTTTTTGAAGAGTGATTCCTTTTTAGTGCTAGTTGGCTCAATATTTGGAAAAATAAGATTGTACAAATAAGCTTCAAGCGTTCTGTAGTGTCCTTAGCTTATTTCAATGTGAAAATGGCAATTTCAAATGTTGAAAGTTGGGGAAATGGGTAATTTTGATTCAGATAGAAAAGGGCTCAATAGCCGAAGTAAAATCTTGGTATTTTTATAGTTTAGAACAAAAATTATGTTAAACTGTTAACAGCACATTTGTTTTTTTTTATCACCATTTGGAACCGTGATAGCCTTTTATCTTAGGAGCTAATTTTGAATACAAACTTTTTGATTGGGAAAATTGTGGATGTTCCTTGAAAGAAATTCAGATGAAAGTACCTCTGAAAATGGACTTCCTTGTCATGAGAAAAGAGACATTTTTCATTTTATGAATCAAATGCTACAGTAATTTTGTCGATTCATGTAATTTTGATGTATCCAGCAGTTGTATATTAGGGCTTAAATATGTCTTGGGAATTCATTTTTTCAACGGTGTATTGCTCGCCACGTTGATTTTTTTACAAAGGTCAATGTGGTAATGGTGGGAGTACAAGTGATTGGCTCTATGAAGGTGTTCTATTGTGCTAATGATTTCTCTTGGTGATCAATTATTCGTGATATATAACTTTTAAATGAGAAAAAAAATCACTCAACTATGGAGAAATGCAATCTGGTGATTAATGAAAAGAGCAGCAACATTATACATAGTTTGTGGAAGAAATAAAGAGAAAACTTGGACAGCAAAAACTTGTGGAATTGGAAGAATTTTGCCATCTGAGAATTAGAATCACCAGTGGTGAAAGAAACAAGAGATATATTGTGAGCTGAATGGTTGAAGCAAAGAAGTCATTTAATCAATGAATGAGTCTTCTAACTGACAGTGGCTCAAGCCGGAAAGTTAGTTAACACTTCATTAAAACAAAGTTGAAGCATGGTCTCAAATGACTGTGAAGCGAGGTTGACAACTGCTGAAGAAATGGTTAAGAAATGGGGATATGTGGTGTCATCGAAGAATGATGAAGACCAAATGGATAGAGAGGATCCCTAATGAAGAAGTCTGATGAAGAGTTGGACAGAAATGATGTTTTTAGATGAAGGAAAGATAAGTTTAACGAGAGGAAAAACATTTGGAAATGCAAAGGCTTCTTGGAAACTGCAATGGGTGGGGGAGAAGTGATTGAGAAGAGTAATCACGGAAGACAAAGGATGGCAAACGTCATGAGAATAATGAAGGGCATCAAGGTTAAGATTTAAGTGAAACTGAAGCGTCTGAGGAGGGAATAGGAGGAGGATGAGGGCTGAATCAACCCTCGGGCATTGATGGCTACTTGATGATTTTGCTGAAGAATTTTGCCTCTGGATTACATTGTTTATTTTTTTCATTCTAGGTTCGAAGAGCATGAACACGTCTGGCTCGGTGTCCGACTTGTCGATGAGCGGGCGCAAGGCAAAGGGTGGCAGCGGCGTGTGGGAGTCGGACTCCCCGAGGGTCACGCCACCCGGCACACCCCCTCCCCCCTATGGCGGGGCACGAGGGGCCACTGGCGTGGACCATGGCAGCGGGGAAACCGAAGACATTGACGGGGGTGCTGCGCACCGCACGGATACTGATCTGGTGAGTTGCTCTTATTTGTATTGGACTGCTTCTCGACCCAATACATACATGATTCTCCCCAGGAAACTTTGCATAGCACTTCGAGTGATACTTGGAGAGAGGGAGGAGTGGAGAGGTGAGGGAGTTTGGACTCTTGTCGTACGTAGGTGGGCTGTGGGGATCTTACGTAAGATTTTAGTCATGTGTGGGGCTGTTTTTGTATCACTTTTGGAATTATGTATTATCTGACAAATAAGTAATCTTAGTTTTCCTCAATGGAAACGGCGTGCACTTTCCCTTTCTTGACAGTTCTCCCCATGGGGCACAGCCACTCTGAAGCCTCTTGCGTATACATCGACTCACAATTCAAACAAAAATCTTTAATGCATTGTGCTCAATATTGGGATGGAAAATGGACAAGTTCATCACTGTGCATGTCTCTCTCTCTCTCTCTCTCTCTTGAGATTTTCCTTGTTTCCCCTTCATCACACAAAGAGTAGTATGTACTATTATGCCAAATATGGCAAATGTAGTAAAAAGAAATATTCAATTATGTAGTAATTTTCCACACAATATTTTTTGTGCTGTGTGTAAAGCAGGATTATATGCTGCCTTTGCAGTGTGGGAAATCACAGAAATATTATCAGTTTTACATTTTTGCATTCGTAGAATGGATGAATTTGGTGTTCTTTCTAAATATGATCTTGAGAATTAAAAGATATTTAAATCTTTATTGTTAACCTGAAAGTCTTTAAGGCTTTACATTTTAATCAATCATTGATGTCTTTTGGTAGTGTTAAGTGATATTTTTAAGAGTCATTATTATTATTATTTTTAGATAATTCCAGAGGCTCTCATGAGATTGTTTGCTCATTCTGTGTCTTCTGGCTTTCAGGGCTTTGGTTCGCACCATGAGCAGTTCCCTCACCGTCCAAATGGTGGCAGTGGACAAACAGCCCATACCACAATTGGCGGGCTCCCAATTCAACAGCCTATCATCGCCATGGAAGACGATGAGATGTCTGACCAAGAAATGGTGAGGCATTTCAATTAAGTATTTTGATTTATTTTGATGTTTCCCCAGTGCAGATGAACATCCAAAAAGAACTTAATAATACATAAATTCGTGCATTTTATTACAAATTTTGGACATTGCTGACAAGGCTTCCGTGGTCATTTGAAGATGACTACAAGATTATCAGATCAGTCATAAGAAAAATAAAGTAATGAGGTTTCCTTGGACAAAGAAAGTGAAGCTGTCGTAGGAGTAAGATGGCAAAAACTGGGGCACGTGGAGTATTTCAATTACTTGGGCTGGACATTGGAAGAAAGTGGACGTAGTAGTCTGGATATTAGATGGAGAATAGCATTTTCTTTGGTGGGGTGGACTCAGAGGAAGGGAGATGAGAATAGGTAGGCTGCAGACATTTGAGGTGGAGGAGAATGCAGAGAAAGTGGAAAGGAAGACGAAGGAGGAAATGCCTTGGGGCATGGTGGGTGAGGAGAGGAGACTGATAGTGGGGGTAGGGGGGGTGGTGGAACGAGGGGCATTAATGAGGGGTGCCAAGGAGGGCCAAGGGATGGAGTGGGGGAGGTTAGTGTCGGGCAAAGGGGAAGAGAGAGGCTCCATGGATGGGATTAAGGTGTGTGTGACATATGCTGAGCTAATGGAGGAAATCATGTCAGGAGTCAAGTGTAGATGTTAAGTAGGTATTCCTTATTCTGTTTAAGCGTACCTTAACTGGTGGATCACCTCTAATAAATAAATACACAAGGTTGTCAGGCTCCTTTCATGTCAGTCAGAGGACAACAGTGTAATGCCAGCATTTCAGTTGGCATCTTCAAGTGCTTTGGAAAAACTTAGAACGGAACACTTGTAAAACTGCCATCTGCCAATATGGACCAAATTGGAAGGGAAAATAAAACCTCGGAGTCATTTTGTAGCTGTTACTCACGTCTATATTGTTATTTCAATTATGAGAACAGTGTATAGGAAAAATGTCCTTCATCTGAGATGCGTGAATTTTATGTTGGAAATGTGCAGAAGTGGAGCCCTGTATACATATCTGCTGATTGTTCATGCAAGAAGTATTTATGGAGACAGGAAATTGTCATTAATGTCATGCCAATAAATGTTTGGGAAATTACATCCTTATTTACAGTAAACCCTGAAGTGGTTAATATGCACCTAGAGATCACCATCAATTGAAAATACTTTTAAAATAGGGAATACTTAAAGAGGTTGGTTTCAGATGGTGCCAGAGGTTTGTTGTATGTAGACAATTTTAAGGGTCAATGTTTCTCTTGAATTGCACGAAGCACCTTATAGGATACACAGATTTGCACAGTAAACATAAACAATTAATTAATAACAAGAGCCAAGGCAAAATTCTGTAGTAATGGGAAGAGTGTACGTGCATTAACCCCTTCACTGATGGAGTTTTTCAACAATAGACTTAAAAAATTGTCATATTTTTAAGAAATTTTTTTATTTGTCTTAGATAATTGATTTTAAAAAGTCTTGAGTATTAGGGTTTTGCTCGGGTATTGGCAATATATATCACTTTAAAGTGATTATTTTTGTAGTTTTTCATAAAATAATTAGTTCACTTTTCAATAAACAAATTGAATATAAATGTTGAAAGTCTAGCACAGCCAATGTAATGAACTCTTAAACAATAATTACAATGGAAAAATATTTATGAAATAATAAATCCAAAAACAGTCAAGGTGACCTTTACATCGGATTATTAACAGTAATATAGTCAGTTAGTTATAACATATGAAATAATATAGTCAGTTCATGAAATTAAAATTTTTTAAAGTTCACTTTTGCATGGTACAAAGGAAAACATGGCGTTGCACATGGAACCACATTACAATTGGGGAAAAATTAGTACCTGCGCTCTTCCTCTTCAAATAATTTTTCCCCATGCATGCCTTTATGGGAAACATACAGCACACTTCCCTGTCGGAAATATTTTCTTCTCAGATTCTGGTATTGTTTATGGAAAATGCCTCTCTGTGTGCCGATGGCATTATGCCATTGCAAGTGGCCTCTGGAGAGGGAACAAATAGAGGGAAATAGAGAAATGATTTTATCAATCTAGTCCAGCCTATATGCGAGGAGTGGAATTTTAATCCACCAGATTTTATGTATACAGTTAGTCCTCGACATACGAACGAGTTACGTTCCGAGAACTTGTTCGTCAGTTGAATTTGTTCGTAAGTTGAAAAACATTAGCCAGGCATCGAAAATTGTAGCTATTTTGTTATTAACCAAATTGCCAGGAGGACTTGAGACTCTTCATATACAGTGTGTCCTCGTTTAACGTTGTTAACTCATTCCTGAAAAAGTAGACGTAAGCGAAACAACGTTAAACGATGCAGTATTTTCCATAAGAAACAATGTAAAAAATTAAAATCGGTTCCAAGCTCACCAATGGTAAAGGTATCATAGGGTCCAGTCTGGGAGAAATTCTTGTGTGAGAATAGTAGAAAAGTAAGGGGTATTCGATGAATGGGAAAGGAAAGTGAAAGGAATGCGCATTTATTAAATGTAAGAAAAAAAGGCGTGAGATTCTTAGTTTTGGAGAAAATAAAGTTTGAAAATGACCAAATTCGCGTATTTTTTGTGATATTCTGACGCCATATTGCGAGATTTTTGGAAGTCCCGGTAGAGGGATACGGACTAATTTCGCGTCTGAAATATGGCCTTACCCAACCCCCCCCAACAACGTTGTGGGTCTGTGGAGTGAAACAGGGGTGCTAAGGTGGGACAGTACGCGGCGTCGAGAAGACCATTTCTGAACGGAAAACTAGGTTATTTGGCGGATAGTTACGTTTTATTTTCACGAATACCCTTTTAAACCAACCGATTGGTTGGTTTAAAAGGGTATTTGTGAAACCAACCAGGCCGATTGGTTTGCGTAAAATTACGGCGAGAGGCGAGTTGGTGATGAAAGTTCCGTATGGAGGCAGTGGAATGAAGGACCTCCAAAGATTATACGGTAGCTCCGAGAGGTTACTCGTCCCTCTTGAGTGTGATAAAGCCGTCGAAAAGCGGGAATAGTTTTAAGTTGAAGGCGGGAAAAGTCATGGGTGGTGGGTATAGAAAATGAAGACACTGCTCGACCGCTGCGCCATCTGAGGGAACTAGGAGGAAAAGGTCAGTATTTCCAATATGGCGTCCAGAAGTAGATTCACATCACAGGTTTAAGTGAATAGTTTACGAAAGAAAAAGGATTTATGAAGCAAACGAAAGGTTAGTATAAATGTGCATATGTAGCATAGCAATATAAGGGAAATAGGTGGTATAAGGTGATCGGGAAGCAGGTGAAATTAATTTTCTCCCAGACTGGACGCTATGATACAAAGACCACGGCGTATTTTAATTACGCGGGCAGTCGAACCAGATGATTTCACTAGTCAGAGATCTTCATATCTTAGATGAAACAAACTGAAATGGCATTTTTAAAACAATAAGCACCAGGTTTCCCTCCTATATTTCTGATATTTAGTGCTGTTAGCACCGGCTTCCCTCTGAGTAAATAGAAATTTTTGTCCTTCACTGCGGGAGCGTGCGCATGCAAATGCAGTGAAGGGCAAACATTTCGCTCGCTGCGATCGCGAAGACGTAGGATATCAATTAAAATGGTGAGTGAACTAGGGAAACTCGGTGCTGTGTACAAAATTTTTGTTATTTCGTAACAATGTTTTAGGAACAGTATCACCCTCGACGATTTACTGCATCATGGAGGGTTTAGAAAACTTCCTCTTACACACTAATTCAACACGAAAAACACGTTTTCTATTCACCTCAAACAGCAGTAAATCAACTTTTTCTTCCACCAGTTCTACCTAATGGCGGCATGGGATTTTCAGGTATTTCTTTCTCGTAGATAGATATCTGCCCCTGGATCTACCATTTGGACATGCTATTTTTAATACCATGCGATTCAAGATGGTACACTAACGTTGGTTTGAGTTTTAAATCACCCGATGCATTGCCCCCCAATAACAGCGTAGTAAATAATAAGCAAACATACAGTTATGAAACAAATAACGCAATAATTATTCGCTCACGTGAACTTTTGACACACGCTATGAGGAAATAACGTCAAACTTTTCCGCCGAATGGAAATTACGCATCAGATGCGCCAAATTCCTATTCGTTATTCATTTTTTTTGGTTGGGCAAAATTTGAACAACGTTATCGCGAAGCACTGACGACGTTGAACGATTAAGGGTTTTAATTGTTGGACAACGTTATCGCGAAACAACATTAAACGGACAGCGTTAAACGAGGACACACTGTATACTGATGTTAGAGCTGTCCAAATGTGTTTTCGTAGAAGGCATTTAAAGCTTTTATGTGATTATTTTTGGTTCAAATTTCAAGCATTTGCTGCTTCACTGGCTGGAGCTGATAGCTTCCATAGTGTCTCTAGAGATATGTACCATTATGAGAAATATAAATTTCCGAAAGAGATGGAATTCCTGACTTCATCAACAACATTTTTCTGTGAAAAGTAAGAACTAATTTAACTCTTGGGCGATTCAACACAAATGGCCTTATACGAGTACTCATGACTCAACTGGATTCGATTATCGTTGTTTTTGACACAAAGAAAAAATATAATAGCTCTTAATATTCATAATTGTAAGTGATTGGGCGATTTGAATACACATCTGAATTTAGCACAAAATGGCTCGATGCTGTTTAACACGTTGTCTGCCGCTTGTGCGTAGCCGAATGCACATGAAAACTTTCGGATTTTTTTATTCATTTTTCAGCGAAAGGAAAAAGAAAAACACTTTGGCGCAGTGAGTGAATTCGTCAAAGAATCGGTGGCAGGGAACGTGTTAAACTGTGACTCCAATGAAGGTCAATCTTAAGGCAGGGTTTTGAATATAGTATTGACGTGATTAGTAGACAACAACCTCACTTATTATCTTTTAGCATAAAGTCACTTAAGCATCCATTCCCGTCTCTTGGCACAGTTTAAGTGTGCCCATATTTAAAAATGTAATCCATGTTTAGAACCAAATAACTCCTTTATTAATGCTTAGAAAGGACCATGCTTAATTTAACTGAACTTTCATGACTTGGGACTCTGCTAAAAATTAACGGCCTTATATTTGCGGTGTCAAACCACGGCATGACGGAGCTACAAAAATGGTAAAGTGAAAACTTTGCAACTTTTTCGGCGTGAGAAAAGCAATGTTTGACAAGGCATTCGTTCTAGGTTAGGTGTATATTTTTCTGCAGCTCAAAAATTCGTTTTTTAAAGACAAAAAGAAAAATGTTCGGCTATTTAGTCGAACACGTTATACAAATTAGCTCATAGGCTTCTGCGGATGTAGTGTTGACTGATTCTTTTTTCGGGATTCATTCTACGATGTTTAAAATTGCTATTACCCAAGATTAATCAGGGAGGCTATAGAAATTGCGAAGAGACCGGAGAACGTCAACCGAGAAGACGGTTACACGTTGAGTAGAAAGCTTAAACGAATTTTTCAAATTTAAAAATTCCGGCAACAATGGGAGTCCTCACTCATGTATATAAAGACGAGCGAGACTAAAGAATCAGTTCAGTTAGCCTGATGAAGCTGGCACGAGGACCAGCGAAATATTGTTTTTTTTTGCAATTTTAAACATCCCGAATAATGAATCCCGAAAAAAGAAACAGTCAACGTTATAAAAATGTATTGGCATAATGATTTGAGGCACATGCACTGGCATTATGCATTGGGAGGTTAGGGGCTGTCCATAAATGGCGTCCACACAATTGGGGGGGGGGGGTCACCACCTTGTGACAATGTGTGACAGGGGGGTGGGGGGGAAGCTATGCTTCATGTGACATCCACACTTTCACCGTATATTATGTCTTATTATTTTTACTCATTATTTTTTTTTGTTTTTTTTTTGTGGAGCAGGGGAAGAAGTTTTTTCATTTTTTTGACATCATTAAAGGGTGGGGGGACTCTATTTGTGACCAACTGTGACAGGTGGTAGGGAGGGGGTCTAGTTTGGTCCAAATTTGTGTCACATCATTTATGGACAGTCCCTTAGGAGGGCGGTGTGTGCTTACACCGTGCACCAAATTTTAAATGAAACTGTTAACCATAATATCCATAAAATCTTCTTTTATGTACATATGTATTTATAACATTATTAATTTTCATGCAAAATATCAACAATTTTGTAGTAAAACAATGTAGAGATGTCTAAAATTCTGAGAAGAGGATTTACCACAAATTACAGTTTACCACAACGTAGCACATATGCCACCCACACAACCAGGGTTTGAATCTGTTTTGCAAGGATTCGATCGAATGTCGAATCCAGGGATACTACATACAGGATTGCCCAGTTTGCCTCAAGGAGTGCTGCCAATACCCGTGAATTTTAATAGTTTCTCCTAAGTCGCCACTCGTGGTGCTTGTTTGACCGATAGGTATGGCCCTCCCATTGTCGATGAATTCCATTTGATTGACCGTCGTAGAGCGGCAGAAAAAAACAATGCGTAGATGCTGTAGGTATACAACTACTACTTTACTTCCAAGTAAAATTAACTTGATTGCACAAAACTTGACAGGTGGTTCATAAATTTGGGTTACTCGAAAATCGGGTACTTATACAATGAGCTATTGTGAATGAAATCTTTATGCATATACTTAGCATAAAACGTTTATAGACGCTCTGATAATATTACAGTTAAGTTTTTTTTTCAGTTTCAGCACATTTTTATCCAGACTACTACATACACAGAATTAACTATTCTTCCACCGGTATCGAAAAACTTGGATACGACATGTCATTAAAAGTATCAAGTTGGCTCAATGATTGCAGTCAACAAGGCCACCAAAAAGATGTGAAGACATATTTTCTTGCTCAAGTATTCCTAGTATGTCACTCTAAAGCATATAAGAGATGACAATTCAAAATAATAATGAATAAGCAATAAACAAACATTATAGAGGCAAGACTACGATAGCAGCTAGGTATACATATTGCAAGAGCACTATTAAAGATAAAAATAATTCCAAGGAGCAAGGCTGAACTGAGTTCTGCTACTAAGTATTGTTGAAAACATATGGTAGCACTAAATACAAGTGCCCAGGTGGATAGATATTGCAACAGTGTAAATGAGGGATTGCCAGGTAAAAATGAATACAGCTTGGCTCATGTGGACAAGTTCTATATTGTTCGTGCAGAAAATTAATGACACAGGCAGAGATTTTCTACCCCTTAAGTTTCCCTTCCGGTTCTACCACAACAACGCAATATTCAGTACACATTGACCCTGGAAAAACTCGAGTAATCTACACTACTTCATCAATATTCAAAATCTATGAAAAATGTAAGGATTCACACAACACTTTAACAAACTTACTAACTTTCGCTTTGAAAAGGCTTCGTTTCTGTATCCCCAATCGCGTTTTTTTCCTTTTTAGGCTTATCATAGCCTCCTTTGCACCCTGGTACACAGCAGCGATGGTTAGGCCTCATTTCCTAAGCCTTAAAAACTTATAAATACGGCTTTTAACACCACCGCTAATTGCTTATGCCGATTTTAAGCGAATTGCACAAAAACACTTCCATTACCGGCAATAGAAAAATCAGGAATGGATAGATCGCTCAGCTCTCCAGCGCCATGGTTCGGGCAATTTAAGAAACCATTAAAAAGCACGGGAAATGACAGCAGAAATCTGATAATACCGCCATCTTCAGGAGCCTCCTGTTTATAGACTAGGGATTGGAAAATCGATTTCGATTTTAATCGAAAATTGATTATCACTCTCCGATTTTCGATTTAATCGAAGTCGACTTTTTGTTTTGAAAAACCGATCAAAATCGATTCTAGCCGATCGATTTTCGATTTTTAGCTTTCTAGCTAAAGCTAGCGTTTGAATTTTGCCAATCGAGCTGCGCCAGTTCGTAAACCGCCCTCCAGTCGACCGCAAGTCCAACTCTAATCCACTACAAGCTTGGAAGGAGATTGAGGGAAAATATCCCCACGTATACAAACCAGCCAGCAGGATTTTATCTATAGTTGCCTCTTCCGTGCCCCGTGTGAGCGACTATTTTCTCACGACGGGTTAATTGCAACTCAGGTGCGAAATCGATTATCCGGAAAACATATAAATAAGTTAGTTTTCTTAAGGTCCATCCCTGAGGAACACTGGTTCCACGGCTTTGCAAACAAAAAATAAAAAAATTCTGTTTTTCATTTTGTGGTATGCCCACTTTTCAATATACAATTCTTATTGCTACTAAACTACTTGTAATTTGCTTGTTATATTACCTATTTGTTTATAAGTATCTGTAATGGATTGTTACTTTCCTGTATATCTTATTAATATCTTTAAAATAATATATTTTAATAATAAAGTTAACTGTATTCGGTTCTTATCCCTAGTGCTTCCATTAACCCATATTTTGCATTTTGTTACAACAGCACATCCGTATTTCAGAAGACAATTACTTTACTATTTATAAATATCAATTTCGATTTTTCGATTATTTTGGTCAAAAAATCGAATTTTTAGAAAATCGATTTTAAAAACAAAAATCGAAAGTCGATTATCGAAAATCGATTCTGGATGAAAATTTCTAATCCCTAATATACTCCTATAGACTCCTTGGTCGAATCCTTGGAATCAGTAGGATTCAATCGAATCTTTGAATATTGATCTCAATCAATAAGCTAAAAACCTGTTGATCTCTGATATGAGGAAAAATTTTACCTTTTTGAAAAATGTGCAATAAAAGTTCAAATAGGAATTTCTCAACTAAATGTATTGTTTTCATGCTTGATAAAATTAATGCTAATGGGTTTTTGCTTAGGTATTTTTGTTTTTGAAATCATCTAATGTAATGGCATTTTCTTCACATGTGCTTTCTTGAAATAGTGGGTGTTTCAGGGTGTTTGATATAGTATTGCTAATAATAATTAATTTCTATGTGACAGGCGGATGACTGTGGACCTTTCAAGAGCCTTTCTAAGCTGTGGGAGCACACGGCCCACCTTGCTGTCTTCATGAATTACGTTGTGTCAAATAGTGACCCGTCCAGCTTGGTAAGTTTTATTGTTTTGCCATTTTAAGTAATATGTACTTTGTAAACTACCAGAAAAGCCCTAGAATAGAGTAAGAGTAGTGAGTGAGATAAGCAATTGGGAAACAGATTATTACATTTACCCGAGAGTGCTAGATGGTATTGACGTTGCCAACCAAACAAGGCCTCGGTTAGAGTGTCCATCTTACCTTTTGACCAACAAGTCAGGAGTCACCTTCAATCTGGTATCCACCTTTCCTCATGCTCATTATTATTCATTTGCAATCCCACGAGATAAAGAATTACTCTTAAGGTAGTTTGAGAGAAATATCACTTCAATTAGAATTTTACCTCATTTTAAAGATGCAACTCTCATATTTCCAATGTTATCAAAATATTAATCCCTTACCGGACTAATTTTTGAGCAATTTGCCTGAAAATATAAGCTGTTTTACATGGGATAGATTACAGCTGTGCCGTCCAGAGGGAGAATATTGAAAAAAATTAGTAATTTATAACATCTCTTCTCTTGGACTACAACGTTGTCGTGGTTGAAGGGCTTGCGTGCTCCGATGACCCCTAGAGCTGCACTGGCGGGAGCATTGCTCCTGGTAGGGTCACCCATGCCAGAATGGTCGAAGGTTAGGAGACAGACGAATGGTAGTCCGCGCAGCGTCTGTACCTCAGTGAGGCGGCTGCAAAAGGCGTCTGACCCCAGTGGGGCGGCCTCTGAAGTGATGGTGTCACGTAAAAAACACTATTGAGTAAGGCCACGGAATACTATCTCAATTAAAACAAAAACCTTGAAATTATGGACAGTTCTCAATTGATAATGAATCCTGGCAACTATGGGACTCGGCCAAGAAGGCCGGGTGTCGTGCCCGGCAGTGGTGGGAGCAAGGCCCCTGCGGTCGTCATCACACGAAATCCTTGCTCAGACGTAGCAGCAGCAGAGGAAAAGAAGATAAAGAAGAGGAACAAAACTATCAGAATAGGCACGTGGAATGTTAGGACTATGCTGAGGGCAGGGAAGCTAGAGAATATAAAGCAAGAAATGGAGAGGGTGGGTGTAGACATCATGGGTCTGGGTGAAGTAAGATGGAAGGATGACGGGGTTTACTGGAGCGGCGACTATAGAGTAATTTGTAGTGGAGGGAATGAAAGTCAGCGCGGGGTTGCATTCGTAATGAATAGGAAACTAGGTAGAAAAGTAGTGTATGCAGAACAGGTGAGTGATAGGATAATAGTCGTGGAACTAAAAGCAGAACCAACGAATTTAGTTATAATCCAGGTTTATATGCCTACCAAAATATAAAGAGGAGGAGATAGATGGTGTAGACGATCAGCTAGAGGAAATAATTGGTAGGATACCAGGAAGTAAGCACTTGGTAGTAATGGGGGATTGGAACGCAGTGGTGGGTGAAGGAAGAGATGGGCGGGAGGTGGGCGATTACGGGCTAGGAAGGAGGATTGACCGGGGCGAGAAAGCTGTGGAGTTTTGCTGCAGAAATAACCTAGTAATTACAAATACATGGTTCAGACATCATCCTCGACGTAGGTACACTTGGAAGAAGCCGGGAGACACAGATAGGTTCCAGATTGATTATATAATGGTACGTCACAGATACAGGAATAGTGTTAAAAACTCACATACTTATCCAGGAGCTGATGCAGACACAGACCACAACTTATTAGTCATGAAATGTCGGGTAAAACTGAAAAAGATAAGAATGGGAAGGAGGGTACGAAAGTGGAATACGGAGGCATTAACTGGGACAATGAAGAAGAAGTATCGGGAGAAGGTGGAGGAGAGAATGGGTGAGGACCATGGAGTTATATCAGTGGAAGATGAATGGGAAAGTTTGAAAAATGGAATTGTAGAAGTGGCGAAAGCAACGGTAGGCGTAGTGAGTGCAACTAAAATTAGAAAACCGTGGATCACGAAGGAGATGATCAGGGAGATGGAGGAGAGAAGGAAATGGAAGAGCGTAAACTCAGAACTAGGTAAGAGAAAATACCGTGAATTTAATAACAGGCTTAGAAGAGAAACAAAGAAAGCAAGAGAGGCGTGGTGGAGAGAACAGATCGACGCGTTAGAGAAATACCAAAAACAGGGAAGAGCAGATGCATTATATAGGAAAGTAAAGGAACTCACGGGTGGTAATAAGGGAAGGGGAATTACAACGATAACGGACAAGACGGGAAAGGTGATCGTAGAACCGAGAGAGATCCAGGAGAGGTGGAAGGAGTATGTTGAAGAGCTCTATGGTAAAGAAATAAGGCCTAATAGGTTAGATATAGAATGGGAAGACGATATCGACAGAGATGGCATTGGACCAAGTATCCTAGATTGCGAAATCGAAAGAGCTCTACGAGACATGTAAAGGAATAAGGCAGTGGGAATAGATGACATACCTGCAGAGTTTTTAAAGAGCATGGGGAAGAACGGAAGAGGAAAACTTTTTGCGCTTATTCGTAGGATTTATGAGGATGGAGTGCGGCCGGAAGACTTCGCGAAGACTGTACTAATTCCTATACCAAAGAAGAGTAAGGCAAAAACGTGCGAAGACTATAGGACAATAAGCTTAATATTCCACGCGGCCAAAGTAGTTCTGAGAATTATAAACAGAAGGCTAGAGAAGAAGGCAAATGAATACCTGGGTGACGACCAGTTCAGGTTTAGGAGAGGGACGGGAACGCGAGACGCTATAGAGGTGATAAGGACGCTAGTAGAAAGAAACTTAGAGTACGGGCAGGATGTTTTTGCATGCTTCGTAGATTTCGAGAAGGCGTTTGTTCGGGTGGAATGGACGAAATTAATGGGAGTGTTGAAGAAATTAGGGGTCGATTGGAGGGACAGGCGTCTGATTCGAAATTTGTATATGAATCAGACTGCGCAGGTTAGGGTAGCCAATGGAGAATCGGGATGGGCCACGATAGGACGGGGAGTGCGGCAAGGGTGCCCACTATCGCCGTTGCTTTTTAACGTGTATTCAGAAGAAATGGTAAAGGAGGCATGGGGGGAGGAGGAGGTAGGAATAATGGTAGGAGGGGAGCTGATAAAATCGGTGAGATTTGCAGATGATCAAGCATTGGTTAGTCAGTCGGCCAAGGGGTTACAGTCAATGGTGAATGCATTAGAGGTGCAGTGTGAAAAGTATGGGATGAAGATCAATCACAAGAAAACGAAAGTAATGAGATTTTCCTGAAGTAAGAAGGCGGGGCTGAATATAAGGGTGGGAGGGCAGAAGATAGAGCAGGTCCAGCAGTTTACGTATCTGGGTAGTATTTTGGAGGCGAATGGGTTTAGTGGTAAGGACATCAGATGCAGAATTGCGCTAGCTAAAGAAGCATTTTCGAAGAGAAGGGAATTGATGAGGGGGGGGCCTGAGAAGAGACGTAAAGAAGAGGCTGGTGAAAACTTTAATATGGAGCGTGGCGCTATATGGGTCGGAAACTTGGTCATTGCGAAGGGAGGATGTGCGTAGACTTGAGGCGTTTGAGATGTGGGTTTGGAGAAGGATGGAGAAGGTTAGCTGGATGGCGAGAAAGACAAACGAGGAGGTATTGGATATGGTTGGAGAGGGGAGGAAGGTTGTGCCAGAGGTTCGGAGAAGGCAGAAGAGATGGATGGAGGAGGTTTTGAGAGGAGAGGGCATGTTGAAGAGAGTGACAGAGGGGAGAACACTGGGGAAGCGTGGAAGAGGAAGGAGGAGGATAGGAATTCTGGATGATATATGAAGAGGTAGAAGATTAGAGTAGTTTAAGAAGGATCTAATAACGGGCCATCCTTAGGAGGGAAAGCGAGACAATTTCTACGAGGTTGGGATGCAGAATGGGGACTGTCCAAGAACCTACCAATCAGCTGGCAGAATACTTGAATGAAATGAGATTTCATCAAAAAACTAACGTTGTGTAGTTTGTACGTTTTTTCAGGTATTTATGATAATTTATCTATTACAGGCAGTCCCCGAGTTACGTAAGCCTCGACTTACATAAATCTGTACTTACGTAAGTGGCAACCTTACCCAAAAAAAGACAAGAATTAAGAGTGTTACGGATTTGGAAGGATTGTTGCCTGCTTTCAAGGAGCACATGTGCCATAATGTTAGTAAAAGAGCTGGCCTTCCCTGTATTTCTCCAAATCGACCGTAATCTTGAGAGCACGGACTCGGTTACGGAGTAATTTTCGGCTCCTTTTTTTTCAACTTCCGTAAATTTCGACTTATGCTGCTAGTGTCAGAACGCATCTACATATTACGTAACTCGGGGACTGCCTGTACTCACCGAAGTAATTTTTACAGAATCGCAAAAAAACATCTGTTTTGAAGGATTTTTAGCCGTAGGGCGTGAAAAAATGAGTCTAGTTGGAGACTTATGTAGAAATATTTATTTAGTTACTTAGAATTTTTGTCATATATAACTATATTTCTGCACCATTAATATTACAATATTTAATTCATACTTCTTATAGACTCTGAAACAAAAATAATATATTTTGAATATGGCCTCCATTATGACTCAAGAATTAATATCTCGCTCAAACTACCTTATGAAGTTAGCATGTTCAGTATGTAATGCAGATTTAGCACATGCTATTGTTTAAAATCATTCTTTAATTTTGGAGACGGGTGAAGAGGCAGATGAATTATTTCACAAAATGTCTGCCATTATGTTCCCTACTCAAGTCTTAGCTTATTTGTAATTACATAGTGTTGTTCTTAATATTTGAAAATTAATCTTTAACATTTCCTTTCATTATTTTTTTTCCTTCTTTGCAGCTTTTTTATTTACTGACTGATCTGTACAAAGAGGGAAATGCAAAGGAGATGAGAAAATGGGCATACGAAGTTCATTCAATCTTCCTAGTCCCTGGTGCTGTGAGTATATTTGAAAGATATTTCTTTGGGTTTATTGTACGTAAAATATTATCTAATATACTCACTGTTGGATTTACTGCTAAATGCTCAGGTTGAAATGGAAATGGAAAAAACTACAGTTTTAGAGAATATTATGAATGCTTTAAAGCTCAAGTGTCGAATATAGATGCTTCCAAGGAATGCAATTACTTATTGCTGAAAGTATGTCTATGAAGAGAAAAATAAACTTAATTTTCCTAGTTTGAATTTAAAAGATGCTGGGAATCATCTCAAGACCTTTGGAATGATGGAGGATGTTAATTTTGGTTATATTTTTATTCAGACAAAATATGTAACATGATGAAATGTAAAAAACAACAGTTTGAGAGGTAAACAGAACAAAAGAAACCATTTTCTATTGGCATTTTTGGTTTAAATCGTTTTGTTTTACTCTCTAACACTCATTTTTTTATGTTTTGTCTTGCTGTGTTGTCTGAATAAAAACCTAACAACTTATCCTTTCTTTTGATGATTTTAAGGTATAAACTGCACCACATCCATTCAGCTATACCTCTCCTCTATACTTGCGCCAATGAGGGTCGACAATTAAAGAGTGGTTGACACAATGAAAACCTTGTTTGCCTGGACTTGGATCCGAATTCAGATTCCCCAATTTCACTCCAATCTGGATTCTGATTACAGTCCAGGCAAATGATTTTTTAAATTTCACAATCCAGAGTATATTTTCACTGTGACGATTTTATTGGAACCAATCTCTTTACTTTCTGGACACACCTTGCATTTTCTTAGTTTTTCTTTGCATTATGTGTGAAGGTGTATGCGGATGTATGAAACTGAACGAAATTGCATGCTTGTCTGAATTGAATTAGAACAGGTTCTATTTTCCATTCAGTCATTCATACAATCGCACAAGCGTTCGCACAATTTGCTGTTTTACATGGTACAATTTCCTGATGCAAGCGTTCACGCAATACATTGCACAAATAAATGTACCGTGTAAAACGGCCTTGATGGTACCTACATACCTGACCAAGCCGGACTATATATTGAAATAAGCTTTCAATCAAGTGGTAAGGCTTTTAGAAACAATACAATAGTTAGTCCACCACCAATGCATTGATGAGATTTTTCAATCGATTTATTTTTAATGTCGGTATTCACCTCTTCAGTGTATGCATGCATTAAGTGGGCATTTTGGCTCGAGGTGAAGAGGCATTTAATTCACCCAGAAAACATTTTATTTAAACTGTGAGTCCTTCTAGTGGGAGCAAGTTTTTCTGAATGGTAATTTAACTGAACTCTGGCCATTGTGCTATTTATAAATTGTTATATAATAAAGATTAAGTCTGTTTGTCATGCTATAGTTTCTTTTCAATAGGAAACTAGGTGCCTTAATGACTGCAATGGCAATATTTTTATTCTGATTTGAAGATAATATACTTGTTTTTTTTTGTCCTGAATACAGCCCCTGAGACTGACTAACGTGGATGAGAACGTTGCTAGGGAAGTGGACGAAGTGCTGCTCAATGAGGCTGACAAAGAGGAAATTCTGCGCAGGGTAAGTGTCTCTTCTTCTTTGTATTGTGCATGCGAGATCTGTTGTTTGCGGTACAGAGGGGTGGATGTTTTGCAATGCTCCTTGTTGAATAATAACAAATTTAATCAGTAATTAGCATCTGCAAATCAATTCTTTGCAATTATTTCATGCATAGTAATGGAGGAACCTCTATTATCATTGGGACCTATCAATGGCAAAATTGCTATATTAGTTGTGATTTCTAAAATTTTAATTGTATGCTCTTTGGATTTTGTCTGTCTGATTCTTGAAAAACATGAGAAGATTGTTTTTATTTCAGCAGATTTTGAGCAACAGAGAGAATAGATAACTTAGATATTTCAAAGTGGAACATATGTGCCATTCTGAGCTTTTTGCAGGCTATAATTACATAAGGTGTTAATGGTAGAATAACCTGTTCATAATCTGAAGAAACAAGGTGAACATGGTACTTATTGGTATGCATTTGACTTATCGCCATGCTAAAATGTAATGAAAACGTTTTTCCACCTTACCGAGTGAATTGATGAAAACTCGCATATATGTAAATAAATTTTTTTTCTACAAATGGTAATGCAAGCAATAGGAGAAGAAAAAATGGTGAACTTTTTTGATAAAGGGCAATAAGGTTACAATTCCTTTATCATTATGCATATGCTTTTAGGTAAATAATAAACCTATGTTGTCATTGAGGGGCTTGAAAGATTTTAATCGTACTTTATTTGGCTTGACAGTTCAATTATTCACCAGTGATATTTTTTCACCGGTGTATGTACTCTCATGTTGAAATACTCTCAGGAAAGCATGTTGCTCTTTGGGTGTTTGAAGGTGCAATATTATTGAAATCTCGTATTCCTTCAGGGTGGTTTGGCAGGGGGAATCAAACTTTCCCAAACTTCACCTTGAGCAATGCTAGAGCATTGTGATGTGGAATTCAGGTGAGATGGATGATTCAGCAGTGGTGCTAGAACCACCCTCATCCATTTTGTAGAGTTTCTGTGATGATTGACAAACTTGAGATTTTACCACACTTGCACATTTAAGTATTTCTCAAGTGGTGTTGCCTCTGTCTCTTTGGTGAAGAGTAGTTGCGATGGTGGAAAGGAATTTCATAATTAACTGGCTATGTACTATCATCATTATTTCTTAAGTGTTCCATGCCTTTGTATTTGCATGATAGTGGTCTGGGATATTTTGTACACTTTTCTTGTGTTCAAAGGAGGATTACAGTTTTACTGTCCACTACAGCCGACCAAATTGTGCATTTCCTACCAAAACTGCTCTCATTTTTTTGCACACAAAAACTGTCAATGATTTTGATGACTCAATGTAACGTAATGCCTATAAAATAAGAAAAACTGGGAATGAAGAATTAAATAAATTGATTTGGGAATGGTTTGTGCAGGTGAGAGCAAAAGACTTTCCTTTTTCGGGCCCCATGATCCAAGTGAAAGTATTTGTGGTCAAATTCAGGAATACAGAGTTTAAAGCATCTGATAAAGCTAGAAACTTATTGAGCCCATCATAATATTGTGTGGAACAATGCTTGTGGAGAAGCTTAAGTGTGTGGATATGTCCGTAGTGTCGTGCTGAGAATTGAAAGTTAAATACTTGATTAATAAATTAGAGAGATAATTCGAGAGACGTATCAACAGGCTTCAAATGTCATTCTTCACTCACACTCACCCTATTAGAAGGTTCCCCCCTGGAATGGTTCCGGGGGGATTTGGGGGGGGATTTGGGGGGGGGGGGGACCGTTCCCTAGCATTTCCCCCCTAGGACCGTTCCCTGGCATTTCCCCCCTGGAACCGTTCCCTGATATTTAAACCTGCGGGAGAATACAAATAACTTAGCATGCTACTGAAAGATTACTCACAGGTGCTGTGATATACAAAATAAATGTGCATACAGACCTCTTAACGCTTATCTGACAGCTTTCTTAGAATTTCTCCAAGGCAACACAAAACCTTCAAAACAACAATGTGCTCGTACCACGTTGACCAAGAAAGATGATTTATATACAGGAACAAACCAATCGAACACGGATATTAGTGAATATTGTAAGTTTTCAAGCCAAGCTTCTCCCTGCTTTTAAAAACGCTTCAACCTCTTCAAACACTTCCACTAAAACTTCAACTATAGTCGCTAAATCTTCAAACTCAATACTTCAACCACTTCTACTAAACTTCCGGTTATGAATCTCTATTCTCGTACATAATCTCACAAAATCTCGTAAAATTTCCAGGGGGGAATGCTCGTTCCCGTAAATGTTCCCCCTGGAACAGGAGGGTTCCTGTGAATTTCCAGGGGGAGCCTATGTTCCCATGTCTGTTCACGGGGGGAAATAGCCTGGAACGCGCTGGAACCTTCTAATAGGTCAGTTAAGGACCAAAATATCTATGATGAAAGCCCTCAACAATGTAAATGGTATTAAGGTACCTTTATAGTTTTACTTAGCTCTTTTTTTATCTAGTCATTGGTCTCTTGATGGTGAAAAATGTTGTGGTAGTAAATACTCCGAAGAGCGACTGACTGTTTGTATTTGCGGAAACATGGAGGGAGATATGGAAAAGCCACTTTTAATGGGCAAAGCCACGCAACCAAAATATTTCGAAAATTAGAACACTGCAGAGCTTTCTGTGATTTGGCGACACAACTCTTTAAGCTTTGTGCAACAATAAAATTAAATAGTCTAAGATAAGTGATTATTTTCTTTGAACGATCTAAGGGCAGTGTTGTCTGTGTGTGTATTTTAATTTGTCAATAAAATGATAAACCGTTGATTTACCTTAAAGAATATGTTACCCTTGTGCTATAATTCCTGCATGTGTATGATGGAAACTTGGACAAAACCAAAATTTTTATGGTACCCTGCAATTCTGCTATGGGAAGTTTTTACTACACATATTAGATTTTACTTTTTCACAACCACAGTTCAATTTTCTTGAAGTCATTGCCTAAAAGTCTGGTGAAATTATGTGCCTTTTGCAAGCATTTGTACAAGTTCCCCCAGCTTGGTTGTTAATTATTTAAACAAACACGTACGTACATGCATACACACAATTGTCACATCACCAAACATGACATCAATTTTTTTAGAAACAGAATTTTGGGAAAGTTTTCCAATTTTTTACAGCTTTGAAAATGTTTCACACATTTGAAACTACATTTAACTGAGTAATTAAATGCTAAATTCAGGTAAGCAGCCTTAATTTACAAAAATGTAATGTTACTTGTCCATAACCCTATTCTCAGGTATTCTGGAAAGCGAGATTGAAAGCAAAAGAGGAGTTAAACGAGCAGCTGGCTGACTTTCAGCAGAGGCGGACAGCAGGCCTTGGTACGCTCTTTGGACCATCGGATGGCCAACTTGAGGAAAGCATTCATGACAAGAACAAGGAAGCAAAAATCGTGGATACAATATTCACCAAGTTGTTGGAGCCATGTCTGTAAGTTTTCTATTTCGCTTCATTCCATGTCTGCGTTGAAAGTTGGTGGGGCTCGTTGAAAAGGAAAATCAACTGCTTAAGGATGCCGTGGAATATATATGCTGTGAAATTTGTCTTAGGTGTGGAATCTTAGCTGAACGGAAACCTGTCTCATCTTGAAAGAAAACCTTTTGGCTAAAAGGCAAGGGTTATTGGGTTTTCATGCATTATTGTCTCTTCTGGCCGATTCTCTTCAATGAATATCCATGATTACATATTCTTTTTAAGTTATTATGGTTCACTTGTGCAATATTGCAATGGGCTCCCGTGTTGATAAAAGTTATATGTTCTAGAGGAGTTCAGATGATGAGGCACACTCTGGCTCACTCTTTTATTACTACCAGCACACCTGCATTCAAGCCCCCATTTGAGCCCTGGTGAGAACTAAGTCCCATCTTGGAAGTCCAGTACATATTAATAATTACCAAAAGTTGTCTTAAAAGCTGCTAGTGATGAATTTGGTGAAAGCAGTACCTGGATGTATTGGCCTAACTTGATTCTCTCCATTGTTTATTATAGATAAATAATTTTCCTTTTCAGGGAAGATATTGAATCAGAGGCTGATGCTCGACGTACAATGCTATCCCTTGCTCTGATTACCGTCGCTGGTAAAACTTTTGGCCTTCGCTCCTCACAATACAGCAATATAGTGGACAGGTGTCCAACATTCGTCTCCAAAGAGAAATCTCTGAAGTCCAAGTTTATTGGCAAATCTAGGAAGGTGAGTAACATCAGAGTTTTATCGATTGTATTTCAAAATATAATATGTACAACTTTATTCCATTCTTGGCCTTAGCCCTAAGGTTTGAATTGTTATAATTAAGTGTTTAGCCTCTTGAGAAAACCTTAACTTCTCTTTGGGTAGACACATGTAGATGGTAATAAATATGTTCCCTGCCACGTCGGTCATGATGACCGACAGAGGACTGATCCGTTCATGCCGTCAGTCAGTCATTATGACTGAAATCGGGATCATTGCTTTTGCATCTCGTGCCACACCATTGGCCAAGAGTTGGATGGTGCCTCACACATGCTGTGACCAACACATGGTGGGCAATTCAATGCACATAAAAACTTTTTTCTTTCTTTGTATTTTATTTTATTTTTCAAATTTTTTAAATGTAAATTCTGTTTTTATAAAGAAAAATGCTCATGTGAAAAACAAGCACATGGCTCATATAATGGGCAATTGAAAACAGCGGCAATTTTCCAAAGTTAGTATTTTAAAAATAATAAAAATTACACAGCATGTGTTTCGGCCATCATCAGGTGGGCACCTGACCTTACCTGTGTGTGCACCTGATGATTGCGTGGTAAGCCAAAACACGTGCTGTGTAATTTTTATTATTTTTAAAATGCTAACTGTGGAAAATTGCTGCTGTTTTTACTTTCCCAGTATGTCTCACTTCTATAACGTGATGCCTGAGACAGTGAATATGGTTCATATAAACTTGAAAAATATTGATAAGTAGATATTGTATACCTTGAATAAGAAAATATAATTAATCTAATCATATGATATTTAACAAAATTATGAAAAAATATTACAGGAATCAATTATTTTGGTGTGTAGTATTGAAACAGTTGAGGTGCATCGTTGGCTGCTGTGGACATTGTGAACAATACGTGGTAACTTTCATTCACTTTTCTTCTTTCCCTTGGTTCTTTACCATCTCGCACTGCTTTCTCCTAGCAGCCTTTACAATGTTTGCTTACTTCTACGGCTCTCCCTTCTTTTTTCTTCATGGCGGGTTACTCTTTTTCTGTCAACACTCGGCATCTCTTCCTTTTCTTTTTGTTTTTCATCCTCCGCCGATGTTAAATACAGCACCACTTCGAAAATCGACTATGCCAATTTTATTTCCTGTAAGTTCTTTGTAGAGGATATTGGCATTGACCATGGATCTTGATAATAACAGCTCCACGGCCAAATTTCTATACCACTTGACTGTTTTTCTCGGTGACGAAGAGTATGAGATCTCTCTGATCAGAGAGGTCTACTGAAGATTTCGCCTTGTTTTTTTCAACTATGACTCTCTGTTTTTTTTTTACATTCACACAGTATTTTAGAGGAATTTCAACTGTTTCATCAGAATGCTTGGTGGATAGCATGATGACATTGTGTTTGTCCTCCCAGCTGAGAGCAGCAATTTCCCTGCGCTTCTCATCGGCAGCAATCCCACCCTTTTTCATTGAGCATTTCTAAGTCACTTCTTTTGAGGTGTGCTTCTTATTTTTCCTCACTGTTCCGACCAAATGAGTTTTATTATTCAACAATATTTAGTCAGTTCAATGCTAGTGTGCCAATTTAAAAGCCTTTTAAAAGGCCTTTAAAAGCCTTACCCAGTGGCAAACCCGAGAAGATTTTGCTAATATTATTCGCCGGGAAAGCCTAAGATCTTTCAATGGAGTTGTCTTCCTTACTTCTAGGTTTTAACCTGGCGTAAATTTTCAGTCTGAATGTGTTGCCATGCCCTGTACACCACTTGAACAGTTTTAGTTCATATTTGTGCCAGTTTTGCTTTAGATATTGATGGGTCCGCCCTGATGAGTATGAGCGAGTCATCAATAGCTTCCTCGTCAGTATGGTTTTGGTGAGGTGGTATTGACATTGGAAAAGCTCCCATCAGTTTATCGACAAAATCTTGAACTTTGCATAGTCTATCGCCTTCAGTACATTCCTCATTATCCACAAAGTGGAGCTTTCATAATTGCAGCTCAAACCTATTCCTGGACATGATACTTGGGGGGACATCACTTTAGAATAAGGTGTCCCTGGACCAAAAATCATTGATGAGAAGCATCTTCACCAACCCCATCTAAGCGATGAGACCGAAAAAATGTTTTATTTCAGTAACATAGTAGGCTCCCAATGATGCTGCCTTGATGAAGCAGATACACTTAGGTCCTACATTAGTTGTTGTATTGCATAAAAGTTTTTTAAATTGAAATAATTTTGAAAATAGAGTCTTCTACTAAAGCCATATAAAAATCACAAGGCTTGCCTTCTGGCAGCTCTTGTAAAACTCCAGGGTGTACTCTCACGTATTCACGAAATTCTTCAAATTTTGGCTCTCCACCTCAGCGTAGAAACCATGAATCACCATTTCTATTTTCTTCAGTCTGAGAGCCATCATGATCTTCAATTAGACCCTCATGAGCCAGAGAACACAAATTACTACCTGTAGTTAGTTCTGGCAGCGAAGAGGGTGACGTTGATGTAAAGCTCTAGATTAGAAAAGTACGGACAACACTTGTCCTCGACTGATGCAGACAACTGAGGTAATTGGGGCAAATATGAGGCATTAGAACATTGTAGTATTACATAAAACATCACAATCGATGGTATCACATGGCTCAAACTCGATTAAATGCTTGGAAATAAATTTTTCCTCATAGAAACATGTTTATTCACTATCTTCCCCATGTACTGGATAGGTCTGTATTGGTTTCCTCATCCATACTCTCCCAATCTAGAGCTTTACATAGATGGTGACAAAGTGGATGCATCAAATTCTGCTGAGGTAAATGAACAATAATAAATTCAGAAAACTAATCAAACAAGAGCATTTTCATTCAACGATTTTCTGAAAATATTTTACCTCCTCTTTGCAGAGCAAGGTTCAAAATTCTGATCGCCATCTGTGTCATCAAAATCTTCATATGACATAGCCAGCAAATCTGCAATGTCTTCATCGCAAAAAGGGTTTCTATCTTCCATAAAGGATGTCTCCATTTCGATATTTTACTGGATGGAAAAGGCTTTAAATGAACCAAGAAACAGCTCTGTGCACACAAAAGATCTATCACAACCAGCAAAGACTGCAGTGCAAATCACAATGCTTGGTCTGTCCCCTCAAAAACTCATTCCCTCTTACTAACCCCTCCGTTAGGTTTGACGTGTATGGCGCATGTGATCCCCAGTGGGCCCCTATCTGCCAGTGGGATCTCTGTATACATATCTACTACTTTAGCTGCCTACAGCGAAGATTGGTCTTCATAAGCATCAAGTCCCACTGCGTGGAAATAACTCTCTAAGAAAAAAAATGAGATAAGAATCTCTCTCCATATCACCTTGGGTTGGTTTGTGTTGATCTACTTCATTACCTTACTGAAGAGACTCATTTTCTCCTCGTGTTTATGATTTTCATCTGCTTTGTGCCTCTTCTTATTGCATTCCAGGACTCATAAGAGTCCCTTTATCTCTTACTGCTCTGAGGCTTCCCATTGCTTTGGCATGGTGGAGTTCCGCTTTGTTTTGACTTGAGGAGTGAGTGGGCAGTGCACCTTCCTGTCCAAACTACTTCAGTTCTCAGGTGGACAGTTTTATTTCGTGATGAGAATAGGTCCGAGAAGATTACATTGGAGGGAATATGACTACGTAGTATTTTGCTGTTAAATGCTAACTTTTACAAGTTTAGAATCGCAATTAGTGAGAATGTAAATCATTGTTTGTGAAAATACACAAAATGCATGGTTTTATAAATTTAAATAACTCATATTTAAATGCCATGTGCCAAAGCATCCATCTCCGCGTCTGACTGAAAACTCATGGACCAACTTGAAGGGCTAAAAATATCTCTACTGATATTTACCCTGAAAACATTGCATTGTAATATAGGTATCGTGGTAACATTGTTTCTTGGTGATGTTTGTTTGTTTTGTAACATTGTGCACGTGGTGGCCGGGGCAGTTAACGGTTATAGGGTTGGGGGAGGTTTATTTTAAGGAGGGGGGAATGAGATGGGAACAATTGATCATTACATAACATACGCAGGCTATTAACAATTTCAAATTGTTCTAAACAATTCATATGTTCTTTCACTCTGTCCTTAAATTTTCGCCCTGTTTGACCAACATACACTGAGTCACAGTCATCACATTTTAGTTTGTACACACCACTTCTGTCTGCATCTGATTGACTCAAACTTCCCCCCACCCTTTCCATGCTGCCCAACCCATTTGTTCCCCACCACCCCCGCCTCCAACCATATATAAGTGTACCCGGCCACCTGTGAAATTTGTCACCTGAAGATGGCACGAAGTGTAAGTTGCTGAAACCCGGGTCGTCTGAAATAAATTGTTTGGATTAAAACCAAGTTGTTCTATCATGGAAGTGTGTTCATGGTTTACGATGGAGATGGTGCGCATTAGATGAGGGATGAAAAAAAGGATCAAACTGGGGAACACATTTTGAAAAGGAGTTAATGGAAGAAGGGAGTCTGAATAGAGAAGAACGTTTGGAGACAGAAAGAAGGCGTGGGGGGTGAAAAAGTGAAATAGGTCACTCGACCTCGTTGTGCGCGAAGGCACTCGAAGCAGGAAAAGAGAAAGGTCAGATGATCTGCATTTGCCATTAATAATGTTTATGAAGAAATTCATGTCGTTTAGGACATGACAATCAGCTAGAGCTGCAATGCCAAGAGATCATCTTATCATACTGAGGGAAAAGTTACAGAAAGGTTTGTGGCGGTAGCGGACAATAGATAGGAAAAAAATTAACGGACGTCCAAGGAGCTTTAGTGAAGAGGGTGGGGCGGTAGCAAATATTTGGCAGCAGTATTCCAGGACCGACAAAACACAGGAAAAGAAAAAGGTGTGTAGAGCAATTGAATCGGAAACGTCTCTGTAGCGATACATTATACCCACCAACGACATAGCACGTGAGGAAATGGATTTTATGTGTTCACGGAAGAGCAGCTTAAAGTCAAAAATGACCCCTAAATCTCTCTGAGAGGTGACTGAAGGAATACTATGCCCAGATAGTTGGTAATCATGACTCTGGATAGACTTGCGTAGCGTGAAATGTAGAATTGTAGACTTAGCTGGATTAATTTTGAGGAACCATCTCTTAGACCATTTGTCTAGTACATCAAGTGCCTTCTGCAGAGCAAAGCTGCTTCTTGGGGAGTTAATTTCTTTACAGTCATCTGCATTTAATAAGATTTTACAAGTACTGAAAAACCTCGTTAATTCGAAATTCAAGGGACCACAAAAATTGAACTTCGAATTATCTGGGTTCGAACTAAACGTACTTTCTGAAAATTAACGAAAAAGATGCCGTATTTTGTGAGATAATCACCGTACTGCTATATTTTTTGATAAAAAGGTGAAGAATATGCACAAAAATGAGGAGTTAATGGGCGAAATTCTTCACGTTTATCAGATTCAAGTTCAAGTTGGGGAAGTATGCACTATCAGACCCGATCACGCGCAAAATAAAAACAAAATTAACGATTTTGGGCATGTGTCCAGTAATATCACATAAGGTGTATTTTCCAGGTCACAAAAATTTTCGCCGTAGACCTTTAACTTTACCGGCCTGCTCTCAGCCTATTTCCCCCAAGACTTTTCTAAGATGAAGAACTGCTACATCATCATCCTTGCGAGCCGTAAGTCCCTTATCAGTTACGACAGCAGACCAAAAGTATCACATTTCACTTATCGCTTCCCCTCGCCCTAACTTCTCAGATGGCTTCCACTAGGGTAGGGGTAGAGTATCACGTAAAGGTCGGCGACAAACCCAGAATCCCTATGAATTTTCGTATGCTTTATGGAAAAAATATTGCAAAACATTTAATGTGAGGAAATGCTGATATTCTTTCTCTTACTTAAAAATCAAAGAATGGGTGATATTTAATTATAAAATAATATTTATAATGCGGAGATGTCGTTCTCTTAAGAAAAAAATAATGAAGTCCACCAATCAAATATTTTGGCCGTGGCGAGATGAAGCAGACGACCGTTTCGATGTCCTCCTAGTTTTATTGCGTGTTTTTCTTCTCTCTTTCGACCGTAGAAGCTAAACGTTTACATTTAATCACTTTTCAATGAATGCATTTTGTAATCAAATAAACAAGGAGTAAAACCATATATTACGCGACTCTATGGAGCTCCGTTGGAATTTCAAACAAATGCTTAAAGTTCAGCATTCTAACTATTTTGAGCTGATAGTAACTAACCATCGAAGTGCGCTGCCCCGCTGAATCGTTTAGAAATAAACGATACGTTGGGGCATCAAGGGATGAAATTCGACTTCGAGTTACATATTAAGCGTATTTCGAATTATCTGTACCATAAAAGTACGCAATTTCCTATTCCGTTTGCTGGGGACTGCTCACAGCTTCGAATTAAGAGGGTTCGAACTAATGGGGTTTTACTGTAGTGGAGGAGATAGTGTCAACTAAGTCATCAATGTAAAATGCAAAGAGTAAAGGCCCGAGAACACTCCCTTGCGGAACTCCGGATGTAACAGGAGCAATCAAAGAATGAGCTCCATCAATTAAAATGTGTTGTTGTCTGTTTGTGAGGAATGATGATAAAAAGGAAAGAAACTTACCATGAACATTATAGCGATACTCTAGTTTGAAGAGTAATAACTGATGGTTAATTTTGTCGAAAGCTTTAGCAAAATCTATGTAACATACATCCAGTTGTGATGAATTCTCAAATGCTTCAATACAATGTTTGTGCTTCATGATGAAGTTATGTAATGGATTATAAATACTAAACATACTCCCATCTGTTCATTAGTCAAAGTGCCTTTGGAAACAGAAATATTTTGTGTTGTGGAAATTCCAAAAGCTGTTGAGAATTATTTTCTTTACTCATAAAAAGCTTGAAATACTGACTTCAATATGAATTCCTTTTGACATTTGGAAAATTTGCCTTTAACAAGTTAAATTTATATAAGTGAAACTAAATTCCATGTTTTCTTCAGTGGAAATGGAAAAAATAAACATTTTTGATGTCATTTATCATTCTACTTCAATGTAAAATCGTACATGCATTCTGCTTAAGGTAGCCGAGTATTTGGTATCAACATAAATCTGTTTTCAAGTTATACTTTATCATCCTGTCATTTTCAATTCTCCATTGATTTGACTTTTTCATTTGTTACATCAGTTCTAACGAGTTCCAAGGGTTTTTTTATTTCCTCAAACCTTCTCCTTTTGGAAAAATTCACTTTGGTAAAGAAAATTAACCTCTAATGAACACAGGCATAAAATGGATGTAATCCTTGAGAGTGTGTTACCATCCAAAATGGATTCTTATTTACAAGATTTAGATATGATCTACTGTTTTATTGCAGTTATTGGTATGTAATTATTCCCTCCTTCAGTGTTATCATTTGAACGGATAGTCTCAGCCCCAGTACACTGCAGTTTTCTATAAAAAAATAATTTTTGTCAAAATGTATTTCAGTTGGTTTAAAACATATTTTCTATAAGTTTTAAATAATCCAATTACTTCTTGTCTTATTCATATTTATGCATTGACATTTTTTTCAGTCGACAATCAAAGGACATAACTTTGTTTTACACCAGTATTACACGGTCACCTACTGCAACCACTGTGGCCTCATTATATGGGGAATCAGCCCTCAAGGATACCAGTGCACCAGTAAGTACAATATGTATGCCTAAAATTATTTTGGTCATTGAATTAATTGATACGTTAATGGTATATCTCCTTCAGCAAACCTCACCTTAGCTCATTAACCTCGCCTGTAGAAGAAATTATTTTGCTATCAGGGTGTTAAGTGTTCATTAAGAGAGAGATAAAAGGCAGTTGGCAGCCCTTGCATAAGAGACTTTATTTTAATCGAAGACTTCTTTATACACACAGAACGGAGTAGATTGAAAGAGGCATTTGAGAGGGATGAAAGAAGAAATTATTTGCATCATGTTACTTTTATGGTAACAAGGAAATTTAATCCATATCCAACGCGAAACAATAATTGAGTACTGGCTGAAGTTCATGATTGAGTGGATTGAAAGTTTTTTTTTCCTAGGCATTCCAATATTGGAATAAAATAGTATCGAGCTACTTACATCCGAAGATATTTGAAGTGGATACGGCTTCCCTTGCCTCTCGAGAAAAACATGGAAAATCAAAAAAGCGCAGACATATAGTTCCAAGCATAGCGAAAGAACTTGATATGATATTGGATACTTTAGAAAGCTCACTACTTTAAAATTATAACATTAATTAGTAATAGTTTGCGCAAAAATACATCACCCCTGAAATTCTCTTTCCCAGAATACTTTGCGAAGATAGGTGTGCGCTAAAATTTGAGCCTGACATTATGGGTTACTACAGAGCAAATTTGAGTGATCCAGTTTTAAATCCCTTATCCAAACTATTATTCTTTTATTGTTAATATTGCACATTCTTGTAGCTAGTTGTGTATTGTAATTCCCCCCACAGCAAATTTATCTACGCACCTAATTAAATCAAAGAAAAAGTTGTAAGCGCTCTTCTGAAAGACGCATGCGTTTCCTGGCTTACTTTAGGAAAGAATTAGCAGCCATAAGGAAAAATTAAACAAAATTCCGAAAAGAAGTAAATGACTAAAAACAATTTACGAAAGTTCAAATACAAAAGGGATTGCACTGCCACAAATATATGAGATAACACAATTAAGTCGAAATTGCGATAATTATTAACGTTAATGAATACGCTCGCAAATTTAAATAAATTTAAACAATAAAAACGAAACCATATCATTTCCAAGATGCCATAATTAATTCTTGTCATTTTACCCTATATTGGTTCAGTTTTTTCCTTGCAATCATTTACTGTTTCTGGAATTAAGTTTGGGGAAATTTACTCAGGCAGTGTTAGTATTCATTACTTGACGCATTTTTTGCCATCCTTTTTTAACTTATTTCATGCTGTTAGTTGTGATTATTCAATGTATTGTTCTATAAAAATTACGTATGCTATAAGGAAATGGGGTATTGTGAAGGCAGGCTGGCACATTTCACTGCGCGCGTGCGCATCTTCCTATGTCTTTTCAGCTGATGCTGCTTGACGGCGGTTGGATATGGGACGGCGGTTCGGGCGACTTTAACGTTTAGGACGTTTCCTTTATTTATTTTTTTAAGTCGTGACCTTTTTACTGCAGAAAGTGGTTAGTTGATATAAAAAGGTGGGTAAAACTGCCGCAGACCAATCAAGTAAATGCTGAATCCGTATGACGATTCGTCAGTGCGTAGCAACCATCCATTTTTATTCGGTTAGTAATAGTTGAATGAAGGCAGGCTTTGAGCTTATTTCCTAGCTGGTTTCCACGGGATTCCAGCATTATAATTAAATGGCATTGGTCTATTTGCATCCTAAGAAAATTGTCATGCATACTGATTCTTATTTATTATCGATGGAAAAAATTCAAACCAAAGAAGCGCAGCCATATAATTCCAGACAGCGATTGCAAAAATACGTCAAACTTTTGACAAGTTTCTACATCAATGAATACGCGTGTAAATGAAAAATACTTATTGGACGATTCGCGGTAATAGCCTTTTCTGGAGGAAAAATAATGGAAGATATGTCATTTGTAGCGGAATTATTCCCCGTACTATGATAAAGACTTTCAATGGATATTTGAGTCCTGGCTTCCGAAATCCAACCCATCTCCTCAGAAATCCCTTAGCAGGTCAAAATCGTCATTCGGGTGGAGGTTCCCTCTCGGCAAGCGAGTTCGGAAGGAGGGCTGCCGTTCACTCGGAGAGTTTATTGCTCCCCCGCACATCTCCCTTTTCTTCTTACTCACACATCACAAAAAAGAAACCTTACCCCTACCCTCGGAAATAATCCTTTTCCCAGGTCAAAATTTTCCTTCCGTGGATGGTTCAACTCCCCCAGCTACGAGGAGGGAGGGCTCTTGTTCCGCTTGGAAAGTTTGTTATTCTCCGTCACAGGGGGGCGTGGTTCAGCCACGATGCCAAATCATCAAAAACTGGGGACTTAGAAATTTTCGGTGGTAAGATTTTTTTGAACAGAACTGTACATTGTTTTTTTTATATTATCATTATTATTATTATTATTTATGGGGCGGTACTATCACAAGTTTTGTAGCATCAGCTTCAGTGCATCAAATAAAATTGAAAATTCTTCATTCGAGTGTGTTTGTGTTTCAGATTGTCAGATGAATATCCATCGCTTGTGCTCGAAGACGTTGGAGGAGAATTGCGCGGGCCCTCTGCTGAAGAAGGAGAGGGGCAATGATCGAATAAGCAAGCTGATGGAGAAGATACGGCCGGAGAGGGAGACCAGGAGGAAACCGAGTTCGCTCAACGCCTCGCAGAGTGAGTGTGGACGTGGTCGATTGTTGGCCTCTCTCTCATGGGGATACATTTTGCATGCTGTGGTTCAGCATGAAATGAGAATGTTCCATGCATGCGTTTTCTGCATTCCATATTGGGGGGAAGTGAAAGGGAAATTGAGTAACATTTCTTAAGGAAGATTTATGGATAAAGAAGAAACTGTTTAACCCTGTAATTTCGTACTCATAGTGTGTATTTCTTTGCCATTCACATAATTTTTCCCCAGTCACGTCTACTTTCCTATATCACCCCAATTTATTTTAAATCTTGTATTTTTATTATTTTATTTATAAGTTTTCCTACTCCTTGCATCAATCGTCATGATTTTTTTGAAAATAAAGTTGAATTACTGTAATAATGTTGTCTTAGGCCTGATATGGTGGAACCGATTCATGACGATAGAGGAAGTCCATGCAATTTTCCTCAGAAAATTGCTTCATGTGGACAGTTTTGATGTTTTACGTCATTCTCAAGCCAACAGTTCAGGTGTGTACATTGTTGAGGGAGGGATGGTAGGATGAGAAAAGGGGGGTGGGGAGATTCAGGGGTAGGGAGAGAGGGGGAGGAGGAGGGGGAGGGATTTCCATGTGGGTAGAGGGGATGTAACAGCACATGAAACATTTAGGTAATCTATCGAGTAAGTTGTTAATGGGACTTATTTGTCATCATCGGGGTGTGCTTTGCTTGTGCTCTCACAAGAGGCCTCCGTTGTCCATTATACATCTCCGTCCTTGGGATGTCATCTGGGAAGAGAGGGTGTATGGATGGGAGGGAAGTCCTCTGGTGGTCACATATTACTGATTACTAGCAAGGTTTCATAAAATCTACAGTTAAAAAATAACCTGAAGGTATAAAGCAATGTAATGATTATCGGGAAAGTACGACATATGAAAATGAACGCATTCCTGTGGGTGGTGATGTCCTGAGTGAGAAAGCATTGAACATCGTCACATAAAATTCAAATGCTAATAATAATCACCGAATTGTAAAAGAGGTCGAGAATAATTACCATTTGAACTAATAATAATATACATTGAGTTCTGAGAATCATAATTGATTATTAACTTTTAAAATATTATTTTTTTAGTTTTTTTCGGCCGGGCTGGTTATTATTTGTACAGTAAGTCCTCTACTTATGCAGTTAATTCGTCCCAAAAATTTTTGCATAAGTTGAAATCCGAGTAAGTCGAAACACAACATTTTTACCTGTCCATTTTTAAACCATTAACACTGCCGATTTTACTCCGATTAGCGGTAATCGGCGACGATCTCAGAAAACCCCATCTTTTTCTTTCATGATGTTATTCCACCAAATCAAGCCTGAAACAACTACTTTTTATCTTTTGCCTTGGTAAATAACAATCCCAATGATCAAATCACAACGGAAACACAAGTTAGTCTGTCTGCTGCACGAAGGTTTTCTTTTTTTTGATGTGATGGACAACATGCGTCATGTATGTAGTAAATAATTAACTACGCGGGAAGGTCAAACTGCGCCGAAGAAAGACATTGATGTCCTGTAAGGCCGGTGAAGGCTCACGTTTTCTTCGCGTTTCTTTCGCCGCGACAGATATGTGGCGACAGCTCGAAAAAGGTCAAACATACATTTTTATAGAGCCATTACGGCCGTACTTGCGACCTACGACAGATTTGAAAGCCCTGCATGTTGTGTTTATGGCTCAACACGACAAATAGCCGAAGTACTCTCCCCTTACCGAGGACTGGCGGACCTGTCGCTTTATCGGGCCGTGTTAGTAGAGTGGGCGTTCCAAACGCCCATAGTTTGGCATCAACTCTTGAGCGCTTGACACTGTGTCATGGGTCGTCACCCGGTGTATCTGTCATGGCAACAGAGATGCGGAGAAAAAGCAAACATGTCACCGGTCTAAAGCTGGGTTCACATGGGGCAGAAAAGGTCGCGGGAACGGAAAAGGGGAAAGCCAATCACAGATCTGCGGTAATGAAAGGCACGGAGCTTCGGTCAGCGGAACGGGCGAATTGACACGAGGACGGAAAGCGACATGGAAAGCTGAGTGCGGAGACAGAAAGTGGATGAGCGGAATAGAGGAATGGGGAGGAAGGAGTAGGAAGTGGGAAGAAGGATGAGAAATTGGGAATCATATGCACACTGAACGGCGAAAAAGGGAAAATATACATGGTGGGTGTTCGAATTCTCATCTAGAAGCATTTACTGAATAATGCCTGAATCTGAAGCGATTAAGAGTAAAGTCGATGAAAAAATATTCAAGAATGTATATCATTCTCTGTAACAAAGGTTATACAGCAATGGGTTATTCGTATTTTAGGGACCAATTAATTGATTTCCTTCGGTGTGAAATTACTCGACGGAGAAAATGTTAAATGAGTAGAAGTGTGTGGTAATAAGTAATAGGGTCATTATGTATGAATGAAAATGAAATTATAGTTTACGTCACTAAAAGTGCATATAACATGCAAAGAGTTTGTATATAATAGACTTCTTGGTTCCAAGATTTTGAATTGTTTTCCCGCAACCACGGCAGATGTAGCAGTTCATTTGTTTTGACGTCACATTCCGTGCGCGGAATGCGGAAAATATCAAAAAATTCTATCCGCCCGATCCACGGGCCCAAGCTCCGCCTCTTCGCATTCCAACGACCTGTGATTGGCTATCCGCTTTACCGTATTCCGCTTTCCGTGTCGTTTTCCGTACGTTGGAATCCAGCTGCAGGCTTTAGCTCCACCCCTTTTATCTCGGCCAACTCGTGCTTTCCGTTTTTCCGTCTCTGCGTTTCTGCGACGTTTTCCATCCATGTATACCCCTCTTAACTGAACATCCGCGTAACTCTGGATCCGTGTAACTCGGATCCTCATAAGTTGAGGACTTACTGTACCCTTATTTTGGTGATTGCAAGATCATTTCCCACAATTTCACTTTTCTGAAGTTTACACTTCTTGTCCCTTGTAAAATGAAAGTAAAGGTGTGAAATCCGAAGATTCTCCAAAGAAATTGATTGGAATTTGTATAAGTGTGTGTATTTGAGTGTGAAGTAAATTACTAATCACACAGTTTTCCTCAGTGTAATATTTACTTTCGACCTGGGTTTCAGTGTCAATGCAGTAGAACCTTGTTATAACGTAAAGGTAAGGGGGTATTAAATGTGCCTTTACACTATAACAAATTATGTTTTAACAAGATTTCATCATAATTTTTATTCAGTACATTTTGAATCCCTCGAAGTATCCTACTGGTTAAGAAAGGTTAGAATCGTATATCAGGAAACCATTTATCAATGAATAGACTCAACTAAAAAACTTGTTGTCTTACTCTGTGCATTCCTTTACTGTACATACTTCCTTTCACTTTCATGGCATCTATGTTACTCATCCATTTCTAACAACCTCCAAGTTTGCCCAAGGTTTTCCCTTTATATCCATGGCCTTCAGTATCCATCTTTCATCTATCCGTCCATTTTATCTATCTTCAGTTCTATTTCTCGACCCTGAATAATTTATTTTGGTTGTTCTTTTGTTAAAATTTTCCAGTCCTGAATGATTTTAGGGTTTCATAATGTATAATTTTAAAGTTAAGTCAAAATATTTATTTTATTTATTGCCTTTGTTTAGGGTGAAATTAGGGCTATGCAGCCCTTTCTTACATTTAACCCTAGACATTACATTACATTTACACCCATGCCCTGAGTGGAAGAAAACCCACCCAAGCAGGACTCGAACCCATGACCTTTTGCCAAACCTCTCTCAAATTTCTGTCACGTCCTTGAGTATATTCCATCGATTAAGAGAATACGGTTGGTACACAATTCCTGTAGCTTATTCAAAGCTACCTCATTGGTAGCTTCGAGATAGAGAAAGACCCCATGGTATTTCCCTCCACCTGTGTTTTGTTTGAAAAAACTAACACATCACATTCAATGGGTTCAGTGTTCTCTATTAATCCAAAATTCAATTTAAAAAAAATACTCGTATGGAGATTTGAATCAGGCGGTATTCCCTGTGCCTCACTACTTCAGTGCCATCCACACTCGATGCAGGAACTAATCCTGTTTGCGTAACTATGAAAAAACAACATCTGGTGGTGCCTCGACGGCTTTACGTTAAAAGTTACAGTAAAACCCCGCTTTTACGTCCCCGGAATTTACGTTTTCCCGTGATTTACAACATTTTCTCCCGGTCCCAAAAATATTTGCATCATTATAATGTATTTTCATCCCGCTATTTACACTTTCAAATCCCACAATTTACGACATTTGAAGGCAAGAAAGATGGCAGCTGGCACACTTCAACTGGCGACTCTTCGAGCGTGATTAATGTTAAATATGGATAAAATACATCATGAATATTACATTATACATTACATGCTTAAACATGATATATGAATGCTGATTTATTTGGTTTCGTTTAAAAACACAATTATTCGTTTGATGGTAGCACATTACATCGATAGCATTGCTGAAAAGTATTTATGCCGGATATTGTAACGCTTGCGATCGGGGTTCTCGTACTAAGGAATCGGGATCACTCATGCCAGGGAATAGATTTCTCTTCCCTGGCCGTACTAGATGTTTAGACAGTACATTTAAATTTGTAGCGGATGCCATAAATATATTTAATTAGATTTTATTTGGCCAACTACCGCTGTCATTGTGGCAAAAAGTTAAAACATATGTTAACTCTTGTTCTCATGCTTCGCAGCGATCTTTATCTTATTTCTCGTAACTCACGCACTAATGCCATTCATCTTGTGTTTTTAGGTTTTTAGTTACTTCACCTTTAGTTTTATTTAATGAGCAATTACTTACGGCAATCGCGAGGAAACATATTTTAAAATGGCAACCAAGCGTGCGAGATAATCGTTATCATTTGAAGAAAAAATCAACATTTTGCAAAGAGAATTGACTCTAATATGGGCACTCGCGTGTCCCTGACCGAAGAACTTGACCCGTAAATGTATAGAGAAAATGTGCTAAGGAATGCGGCTGTATTGGAAAAAGGTGTAAATTCATTAAATACTCCAAGTATGATGAACTTGAAGAAATATTGAAGACATTGTTTCAATCTTCCCCCGAAATAATAAATTTTTAATGTGGACAAGACAGGTCTTTAATAATGCCACTCACAAGACCCTATAGACTTCAAAGGGGACCCATGTCATGGGGCCAAGCTCAGCAAAGCTCGCCTTACTGTTTCATTAGGAGCTAATCCAGATGGCAGTGTGAGACTGAAGCCCTTTGTTTTTGAAAAGTCCAACAATCCACGTTGCTTTAAAAACATTAAGAAAGACCTTGGCTACACCTATGCAGCCAACACAAAGGCATGGATGACATAGACTATTGTTGAAGAAAAAATGTATGCCCTTGATGCAAAGATAAATATATGTAGGTAGACACCACCTCAAATCAAGTTAATTGTAAGTTAAAATATGAGAATACTTTTATTTTTTGTTAACTTTTGTTTATTCATTTATTTATGTCTATTTGGTGACCCATCAAATATTAAACATCACCTGTTAATTTAAATAAAATTATGTCACATTAGGCTATGATTTTGCTTCTATTTCCTACAAATTATAATTTCCCTCTATTTACATTTTCCCACGATTTACACTTTTTTCCTTCATCCCCGTCAAAAGTGTAAAAGAGAGGTTTTACTGTATATCAAATTTTACGTTACATCAAGATTTTTGCATTGGCAAAGATAGGGGTTTCGTTGGTTCCTTCCTTCGGCTGACGTTATATAAAATTTTATTATACATCAAGTAATGTTATAACAAGGTTCTTCTGTACATCATTTTCAGGTGTCCACCTTAACATTACTTGAAGATGATGTATTAACATTGAAACCTGGGTCAAAAGTAAATTTTATATTGTGGAAAACTGTGTGATTTGTTATTTCATTGTGCAAATAAGAGGTTTTACAGCACTTGTACGAGCACTTTATTTTGGCCAAATCACAGTGTTTGGAAGAGCTTTTGAGTACATGTACCTCGTTTAGTGCGAGGGATGCATTCTGAGGGGTCTCTGTGTGTGTGTGCTGCTAATCGAATTAATGTGTGAAATGAGACCCTTTTTAACTCTCGGGAAGATAGGGATGCGTTAATCCAGCAACGTAGAAATCGGGTAGCGAAAGTCTCAGAAAACCATTTATATTTCAATTAAAAGCCTTGAAAGTTCTTGTTGTTGCAATTAATCACCATTGTAAATATGTCTAAATCAATGAGGTGCTTGCTTCTTGTTCTCTCAGGTAAAACATTTCTTTCCTCTTAGGTTTTAATTTCCCTCCCAGAAGCGAGTTTCCATTTTTCTTGTGCTTGGGCAAGCTGACATCTGGCAGCAAATGGGTAGAACTATTTACTCAAGGGCTATGTTAGGTTATTTTACTAACTGCTAGAGTTTGCATGAATAAAAATCACCAAAAATAGTCTGAGTAAGAAATATGTATGTGCATATTTATGCCTAAAGAGATGAATGCAAATAGAATTTGAGCAAGTGCAAGTAAGGATGCTCTTACTCAGATGCTAAGTGTGTACAAAATACAGCTTTTATTAAAAAGGTATAAATAATTCAGGACTTACATTCTCTTTGTGGAATTTACTGAAAACGAGAAATATTTGTTGATATAGGATAAGTCGGATATGATTTTATTCACATGCACTTGTAGATGCCAATGGGTTTGATTTTTTTAAAACTTAAACTTCCAAAGGTGTCTGGCTTATAGATGTGTCAAACAGGTGAATTAGTTCTTTGGAGCAGGATAAACTTCCCAATCCTTGACGTTCCACGGTGCTGCTGTGCAAGTTTTGATCGTCCTCGAAGCATCTGTCAAAAGCTGTCTTTATTTATGGTTGACTCAGTTCACGAGAACTTTCTTTGTCATTTCATTATTTTTTCTTTTGATGAAAATATAAATTTTAAGATGAGTAAAGGTTTACAATAATGTCAAGTTGCTTTTGTCTTTTACAATAATGTCAAGTTGCAAGTTTACAATAATGTCAAGAAAACTTTGTTGGTACTCGTGATTAGTTCTCCTCTAGGGAAGTAAAGGGATATATTCGGTAAAGGGTGATGGTGGGAAAGTTCCACTGAGAGACAAATTTGTGTGCTAAGTGCGCTAGTATGGAGGAATGTGCAGAAAACGGGGCGGCATGACTGTAATGCAGGGAGGCATTTAGCGTCCATCCCCGTAAGCACGCAGCATCACCGTGAAATGGTTTTTCTCGTTACTGGTTGACCTCAGGTGAATGGATCTCGCCCATTTCCTTTCCATAGTTTGTGCAAATGAATTACATATATAATGTCAGCAGTGTTTGATTGGTATTCGCAATGTCACTCTAGTCACTCTAGCAGTATTTTTGGTGCAATCTTACTTTATTCTTCTGATACTCAATTATTTTTTCTTCTTATTTAATGGGCAATCGCTGACCAATTGAAGTCCAGTGGCAAATAAACATTTCTTGCCTTTTCATAAAAAGAAAATACCATTTGGATGATGCCTTAAATGTGCAGTTTGGATCTAAGTCTTTCATAAAAGCAACTGCTTTCAAGCGAATATTTACCGTTTACCGCACAGCATTTAGCCCTTCATCGGAGTAAATATTCCATCAGCCATTTTTCTAGCTCAGAGTTCAACGCCATTCTTTCACGTCCAGGAGCCCTACTGCGTTTATTTTGATGCTTAAGGGCATCCTTTGATTTCTGCCACACCCGTACGTACGTTTGCCACATTTATGCTAAATTTCTTCTATGATTTATGCTCCCTTTGAGATTCAATGAGAGTCATAGAGGAAAAAGAAACTTTGTTGAGTTGAAATTAAGAATGGAAAGAATGGCTTTCACGAGCTACGAGAATATCAAATTTGGGGAAGTTTGGAAAGTAAATTCTCTCTTGGGATTGAAGAAGTCAAAGTGAATGATAGTGTGAAGTTTCTGTTGCCATCATGCTGATGTTATGGTATACGATCTATTGATATACAGTCGGATTTAATGTCTTCGCATTTAACGTTTTTCAGCATTTAACGTTTATTTTTTGAGGTCCCGATTCATTCCCTATAAAAACAGTGTAAAATTGTCCAAATTTAGTGTCTCCGCATTCTGCGTTTTTCCGCATTCTAGGTTGTAAAAAATTTTCCCGCACAAAATTTTTTACCCGATTTAAGGTTTATTCATGACGATTCATGCAAATGATTATCCATACATCAGTGATGACTGTCACCAGCATTAGTTTTCAATAGGTCGACGGTCCTTAAGGTTTTGCTTTAAGATGCTTGTATACGTACAATGAATGAATGTATAATGAACATACGAACATTAAGATATTGTATGCTCTTGGCAATACATACATAAATGTAAAACCGCATTTTCCCTGATAGTAGGTTAAACCCAATGATGATATGCCATATTACGCATTTGAAATCGTCGAAATTTTCCCGGGCACTGTGTAGAAAAAATGAATGTCGAACTGCGCACCATGTGAGAAACACCCATGTGCAGCAGCAGCTTAATTTCTCGGAGCTACAAATCAAAATTGATTGCTAAATAAGGCATTCTCATTATGTCGCACCATCAGTAATATTCTCATAATCGGAAAGTATCAGTATTTTGCAAAATGAAATGTCTATCTTTCGCTCGTCTTTAATGATGATTTTTCGAGTACATAGCCGCATACACCTCGCTTTTACAGAATAAAATGGGTGTAAAAATGCATCGAGACCACGGAGAAATGTGTAAAAATGGAATTTTTAGCGTTGATAACCGCCCAAACTAACATTCCCAGTGGGAATTTTTCTTAACTCCATTTTTCTTAGGAAAATTTCCAACATCTATTAGGTGCCGCAGTGACAACGACAGTAAAATTTAACCCCAGAAAACGCCGAGGTTAGCTTCATGCCATTATTAAGTTACGGCCACACAATAAAAAGGCGGGAGGGTTGAATTACAATATGTTTTGCCTGAAGGTTCAAATTACAGCATTTACGAGTTAGGGTTGGATGGTCAGTAGTAAGTAAGGGTTTATTTAGTTGCGTAACAGATTTAAAAAATACAATGTATTAAACAGCCACATTTGAAGCCAGTGGGAAGAATATTTTAGTGAGCTCCTAAACTGTGAAGAAGGTATAGAAGATGGGGAAGTGAATGAAGACGGAAGAAGAGAGGATATACATATTTTAAGGGATGAAAGTATCACATGCTCCGAACCAACAATAGAGGAAATAAAATCTGTATTAAAAACTTTCAAAAGAGGCAAAGCTCCAGGTGAAGATGCCATACCTATCGAGTTAATAACAAATGGATGTGAGGAGGTCATTAGATTTTTACATAAATTAATAACAAGAATATGGAAAGCAGAAAGAATGCCAAAAGAATGGACTGAAGCAGTCATTGTGCCCTTACATAAGAAAGGGGATAAATTGGATTGCAACAATTATAGAGGATTATCGTTGATTAACACTACATACAAAATACTATCCAAAATAGTGTTGAATAGACTGAAAGAACAAGTAGAGGAGAAGATAGGAGACCACCAAGCGGGATTCATGAAAAACAGATCCACCACTGACCAAATATTTATCCTGAAGGAGGTAGCCTCTAAGTATTGGGAATACAATAAGGATCTGTTTGTGTTATTTATAGACTTTAGTAAAGCATATGACTCAATAAACAGAGAAAAACTGTGGGAAAGGTTGGAGAACTTTGGAATACCTGTTAAACTTGTTGAAATTGTTAAAATGTGTATAAAAGAGTCCAAAGGAAAAGTAAAAGTGGGAAAAGAATACTCCGAAACGTTTGAAATAAATACAGGCGTCAGACAGGGAGATGCACTTTCTCCACTGCTCTTCAATATAGCAATAGAAGAGGCGCTAAAGAGAACCAGAAATACACCTGGTGGAGCCAAAATTCCAGAAAAAATTAACCTACTAGCATTTGCAGATGATGTAGCAGTAGTAGCTGAAAATAAGGAAGAACTTAAAAACTTGACAAGAGTGCTACTAAATGAGGCGAATAAAGTAGGTTTAAAAGTAAACGAAGGCAAAACACAGTACATGAAAATAAGCAGAAATGAAAATGAAGATGAAGAGAATTATCTACCAGTATTGCACCATAAGTTTAAAAAAACTGACCAATTTAAATATCTAGGAGTACTAATAACAAACAACAACAAAGAAGAGACAGAAATAAACGCCCGACTTGCCTCAGCTGACAGATCATACTGGAGCTTAATAAAGTTATTTAAGAATAAACTCCTATCAAAAAGAACAAAAATTAGGATTTATAAAACAATAGTGATACCAATACTATTATATGGCTCTGAAGTGTGGGCTTGTACCAAAAAGTCACAAAAGAAACTCATAACGTTTGAAAACAAAGTATTGAGAAGAATATTTGGTCCCATTAAAGAGGGTGAAACGTGGAGAATAAGAAAAAACAAAGAGTTAAGAGAATTGTATAAAGAACCAAATATTGTGGGAATTATCAGAAGCAGGAGATTAAGGTGGCTGGGACACGTCCATAGAAGAAGTGAAGACACAATGATGAAACAAGTGCTAAAAGGAAAACCAGAAGGTACAAGACCGTTAGGAAGACCAAGGATGCGCTGGAATGACGAAGTAGAGAAGGATATGAGAAGGATGGGAGCACATCTGGAAGTGACAGGCGACCGTAGAGCGTGGAGACGTGTGGTTGGCGAGGCCAAAGACCTCCTAGGTTTTCAATGGCCACAGGAGTAAGAGTAAGAGAAGTGGCTCAGAAAAAAGAGTTGGCGACTTCTTTGTAAATCATATGTTCCTCGGCAGTCGAGTCAGCAGTGTTACAAGAAAAACTCTTCAACAAGACCACTGATCAACCAATACCAGTCTCCTGGGTGCTATTGGTTTATAGAGAGCAGAGACTTTGATTATGGGATGGCTTCAAAAAGGAAATCTCTTAGCTTCGAAGAAAAGAGAAAAATTATTTCAGGAGGTAGATAAAAATCCTCACTTAAAGAGAATTGACTTGGCGAAGAAGGTACTCATGCCAGTAACAACATTGAACAACATCATAATGAAAAGGGAAGCGATTTTAAGAGAATCTATAGCATTGGGTGTTTTATCTAAGCGTCGTAAGCACTCAAAAAAGTCCCCGTTTGAGGAACTGGAGAGCCATTTACTTACCTGGTTTCAGCAAGCCCGAGCCAGCAATTTGCCCATAAATGGTGTTATACTTAAGGAAAAAGCCCATGAAGTAGCGACAAGACTTGGAATTGACGATTTTACTGGATCCAGTGGATGGCTTAACAGATTCAAAGTTAGGCATGGACTGGTGTTCAAAAGTGTACGTGGTGAAAGCAGCAGTGTGAATGAAGAGACTGTGGAATCCTGGCAAAGTGAGCTAGGGAAATGAATTGAAGGCTATAAGCCCAGGAACATTTTCAATGCTGACGAAACTGGACTTTTCTATTCCGTTCTCCCAAACAAAACTCTAGCTTTTAAAGGTGAAAAGTGCCATGGTGGTAAACTAAGCAAAGAGAGGTTGACTGTTCTTTTTTGTTGCAATAGTGATTGGAGTGAAAAATTGCAACCAGTGGTGATCGGTAAATTTGCTAAACCCAGATGCTTCAAGCATGTACGATCATTACCATGCAGGTATTTCAATAGCAGAAAGGCATGGATTACCACAGATTTATTCCAGAACTTTTTGAAATCCCTTGATGCCAAAATGGGATCGGCCAATAGAAAAATTATCCTCTTTATTGACCGATGTGCTGCATATTCCCCTGATACGCATTTCTTGAGAAACGTTAGGGTGGAATACTTTCCAGCTAACCGCACAAGTGTTTTACAACCATTGGATTTGGGTGTTATCAAAGTTTTCAAACAATTTTACAGAAGTGCATTGGTGAGAAAGGCAATTGTATTAATAAATTGTGGGCAGCAACAAGCCAAAATAAATTTGTTACAGGCAATCCATTCTGTTGCAAGCGCATAGGAAAGTGTGAATAGTGCAACCATAAAAAATTGTTTTGCCAAAGGAGGGTTCCAGAATACCACGGAAACCATGTTATTTGAAAACTTTTGTGGACGATAATGAATGGCAAACTTTGAATTCAGATATATCGTGCAGTGATTTTGTTGAATGTGATGATGACCTGCAGACTATTGGCATTGTTTCAATAGGGGAATTGTGTGGTACATCAAATGAAACAGATTCTAACTGCAGTGAGAATGAGGAAGTGCCGACAGTGGCTACCTTTTCGGAGGCTGTGGTTGGACTTGAGAAATTGAAATCATACTTTTCATCCATTGTGAACAATCAATCTACTTTACTGATGGTTTCAAAACTGGAAAATGAGCTACTTCTTAGTTACAGTAAAAAAATAAGTAGAGTAAAATTTCAGATTTTTTAAAAAAGTAGCTGTTCAGAAATATAATTAGTCTCTCCTAAAAGTTTTAAAATTGATATTGAATTCCTGAGTAGTCAGAAGGCATTGTATTTTTTGTTAAGGCATTTTCATTTTTCATTTATTTTCATTTTGTCACTGAATCCAACCTTTTTTTGGGAAGAGCATATAAAACTAATGAAAATTTTTTATTGTTGTATGTAACCCCTTTTAGTGACTTGAAATTATATTTTCTTTTCGTGGAAAGCTGTTCTAATCATTACAGACCCTAAAAACTCAAAAAAATTACAAGTCCTCATTTAGTGTTTTTCCGCAATTAGTGTTTTAAATTTTGTCCCCCCTGAAAAACCTTATATTCAGGATTCTATTGATATATTGTTTTCACTGTATGCCAATGGCTCTTTTGCATCTCGGCCCCAGGAAACTTTCCTCCATATGTTGTCTATATTACAGGACTCTTGTGTGTGAATGGCTCAGAGGCACAGGTGACGTGAGGATGGCTCATGGCTGTATTTTCAGAGTGAAAAAATCAATTGAAGGTGCTCCACAAATGGCTATCATGTCTTCGGTCATTGTTTAGTGATTGCCGTTTAAAGCCACCTTTAAGTGACATTACCAGTTTAATCTTATTGTTCGAGCAACTTTTCTCATTATGCCTCCCAGACAGCTCTTCAATTCATTCTTGGCTTTCATCTCAGAATTTTAAAAAAGTTGATGGATGAAGACACCTGTGATTCTGAGCAAACACAATGGATGATCATTTTTTTCCTACCATCCCATTTTGGCATTTTTTTTTTTAATTTTTCAAATGGTGAATGGTTCTGGTGCATTGCCTTTCTCTTTTCAAACCTTTACTAACCCAAAACTAACAGTGAAATTATTTTTCTGACTTTCTTTGCATGCATCCAAACTAGATGGAACATTTTACATAGTATTGCCTCCACTGCCTAAAATTCCTCCTCTTTTGGGTATGTTTTTCATTTATTTCTTTTAAATTAGTGCATTGTATATTTTGATATTTATTTACTCTTGTGATTTGTCATTGTGAGAGGGTTTGTGATGCCAGATTGCTTTCATGAATATTTTCAGGCTCATAATATGCACGGTCATATAAGATGTACATAATGTTTTGGCCTCATATTTTGGGAAAAATTAATGACCTTCATTTGCGACAAAACTGAGGAGCAAACTAATTCCAAGTGATTTGAGCTGATGTATATAGCACGATCTGGGACATCATAATGAATTATTTTTTATTTTTTTAAATGTTCAAATCAAGCAGATTTAAATAATTTTTATGAGAAAAATAATACTGGTGCTCATTGTTGCCTCAGGTTGTACATAATTATGACACAACTGTTAAAAATCATCGGAAATCATTAAGGTCATATTGTGTTGGATTTTTTTTCTAGTTGTAATAGAGACTGTTTTCTAATGTTATTCTAAAATTTAAGGAGTTTTAATTATAAGCATGAAGTGAATGTTGTCAATAGTGATGGGTCAAATCCCAAATTCATGGAATCTATATCTTAAATCCAAATCCCCTTTTTCTTTTTTATTGAATCTCAAATTTCAAATGTGCTTTCTCAATCCTCTTTTCACCAAATGACTTGAGCCACAAAGGAAGATCATGATACAAGTACATTTAGACATTTTGAAAAATAATAGCTTTTAATATTAATAATATTAGTGACAGGTTGCTTTCAATATCCGATTTTGTGTGCAAATTGCATGATGCCACTTTAAACTGTGACTCGGATAAATGCTGATTTAATGGTCACATTTCAGATGTCATGACCTTTTTTGTGATCAGGAGACAACAACCCGACTACTCAATTAACTTCTGGCTTCCAAAGCATCCATCCATTCCTTTCTCTAAGCGCGCATTTTACCCAACCTCTAATCTAACATCTAATTTTACCCAATATTTTTATGAGCCACCCCTCATTCTACATTGGGGAATGCGCTGCCCCTACCCCTACTCCATACGAATGAATGCCACTCCACCAAATGTCCACCCTTCCTTGATCCCATTCCTAATTGCCGGCTCAAATCAATTGCCGGCGTTGGTTCTGGAACCAGCTCCGGCATTTTGCCGGTGTGTGTGCAAGTGGCCTTACTGCCATGACTACCAACTGGCAACAGTATGTAAATTTTCAAGAGACACTTGTCACTCTCTAAGCATCTGGCAGTAATCTGTAATCCTTGCAGTTTAATTTTATGTGGGCGCATCTAGAGTGATGGGAGAATTGCCGTAATTTTCATCTGAGGTCAATTACCACCACGTGGTATATTATACGGTAATTATCTGGAAAATTACCCTAATTTTCCAATATTTTTTAGTTCTAAGCAATTAACAGCAAACGTATGGTTAAATAAGAAAGCCAATAGCAATAGGAAGGGAATAACGATGTTTGAACCGTACTTTATACGACATTAATCTATTAGAAATTTTTAAAATTGTCAAAAGAACTATGGCAGCAACACGCAATCTGGCTTTCTTTTGTCAAAGTATGAGAAATTTTCAAGAATAGTGTTCTAATACATTACTCTATAACCTTATAATTTATTTAAAATATTCCAAAAATGACTTGTACATGCCTCGTAACGTAATGGGCATTTATCTGTATGAAAAATTATCTCATAATATATATTAATTATCTGGAAAATTACCATAATTTTCAAGGGGTGCGGTAAATTACAAAAAATAGCACGGTAATTTACGAAAATTACAGAGGTAATTTCCGGAGTGGCCCCCATCTCTAGGCGCATGGAGTGAGTGTAGTGAGCATGCTCTTGTTTCTTAAACCTTTAGTGGTGATCTTGGTAGATGTCTTACTTACTGATATCTTCTTCTTCCTTTTGTCTTTGCAGTCGAACGGGCCAAGAGACACAGTGAGGAACACGAGGATGGAGGTCATCTCACGGACGGGGAGTCCTGCCTGCACGGTAAGTAGTGATATATATAAAGTAAAAAATATATACATGCTTAGTCTATGGCAGCACCGACGTAAAATCATAATCCCTCTTTTCGAGGGACCGGTAGGTGTCTGAAGTTGAAGAGCAAGTTGAGCAAGTGGGCTTACTCACTCGCTCTAGGAAACGTAATCGAAGCAGGAAAGTTTTTGTTTTCATAATCATTATGTACACTTTTATCTGGTGCTATTGAAACTTTGAAATACCTAGTAAACCCACTACATAGTAACGAAAATGGCAGAGTTTCGAACAATTAACAAAATATGATTCGCATTTCACTGTACAAACATTTTGCTTACATATACATGTTTACAATTGCATGTGTAGGGATGTGTCCTTTCCTTTACAAAAGCTCATGCACGTACGCTGTGAGGCTTTCAAGTTGCACGTCATCATTCCGAGTGTTGCTTCTGTTTTTCCAACTGGATCGTTAGTGAACAACCCATGGTTGTATATCTTGGCTAATTTTTGAATGTAAGGGATCCGTTCTCCTTTGGTCAAGCTCACTTTCTTTAAGTGATGACCAACGAGTGATTTATAAGGCCAGTAGTACAGTAGACCCTCAAAAATTATGGTTTTTTCAGATAGATAGTGTATTCCACCCTTGTTTGCATGCACAATAAGCTTAATTTTGAATGATTGCACCTTTTTTGAATCATTTTGAAAGTTGAGAATTTGAAAAATACATTACAATACCTGCAAAATTGAAGTTTACTTCCTCACGAGTATTACATATACACTGCCCTCAATGTGCTCTCATTTGATAAATTAATACCTAATTACTTGTCATATTAAGACTTACAAAAATAACAGAAATGCCTTCTTAAATTGCCTCGTAGTATTCTATCAACGCTCCAATTGTCTTAGCTGTAGATGAGAACAGGTAAACAATACTACATCATTGTGTTATTGTACCTTAAACTTCTTGACTGGAAAGCCTGGAAAATAAAACACTAAGGCCGTTATTCATAGTTACACCTTACGCTTTGCTTGATAAAGATCATCATAAGCTCAAGCTTGAGATCAACTTTTGTTTCATAGGCGTCAAATGAGGCAGTCTCAAAATGTTTTGGTTAAGGCGAGCTTTATGAAGATGGCCATATTTCAGTCTGAGCTTAAATGATGTCATAGCCGTGTCTCATTGTTAACAAGCAAATGTTCAAGTGAGTGAAGCTTCATAGTAATGTCCTATTATTAACAAGCAAATGCTCAAGCATGTATGGTCTCATAGTCACTTAAACTCATTTTCTTTGTCGAGTAAGAGTACGAATAACCTTGCCTTCCTCAAGTTGACCTCGTCTTAAGCACATGATTTTGTTGATTCTGCTGTAGATGTTCTTGTTGATTGAAGTTAAACCGTTAAAATATTGTGTCTCCTGATTGAACCAATCTCCTATGATACTTATTTATTAGATGATACCTATAATAATATAAATAAGAATTATGCAAGTTGAACTAAACTGGAATATAATGGAATAGATGATGAGCGAGTGGAATGTTTTTCAAAATGAGAAGAACACAATGGGAGATGCCCTTCACCTGAATCCTGCAAGTTATGTGTTCACTTTCACTGTATGTAGCTCTTTACTTGTGCTAACTGCATGACCACCGTAAATCCACTACCGAGTGTCACAAAAGGTTGATGTAAACACGATCTGTTGGTGATTTCAGGGACAAGAAAATGTACCATTTAAAATGTGTTTTGAGGCTATCATGTTTCGTTTGATGGAGAGTGCTTTACATTGATTTGTTGTGACAGTAACGTCAATTCACGTCACATTTCGTCAAAGGACAATATTACTGAATAGATGGCACCAATAGATGGGTCCAAAATATTAGTCATATTTATTAATGGATGATGTTCTTATGGGATCACTTGACGAGTGATATTGTAAAAGGCGCGAATGCAGTCGCTGCTCGTGTGTCGCCCACCACTGCACCTTGTGGGCAGACGAGAGGCGTGTTTGCGCATTGCCAACAAACCTTTTTCTTTCAAAAGGCTAAAATACGAGTGATCAGTGTGACTTTCGATATCTGCATCGTGTCGGAATGCACCCCTATCGCTCCGAACGTCGCCCAGGCCAAGAGGTGCTGTGAATAGACATCTGTTTCTCTTCATATTTTTGAAAATTAGTCTTTGCGTTTTCGTCCTGAAACAGATGAAATCTGATTGTCAATAATAATTTTTATAACGTGATGTTCATTTCCTACATAAGTTGGGGATAAAATATTCGGACTTCCATCAATCACGTGATACCTAATAGACCGGATGGAGGAGACGTAGAGGTGTGATATGTGGACTGTGTGTTCCATTGCATCATGTGTTGCATTGATAAGGCTTGTTAAAAATATACGTAATCCTTTAAAACTCTCCGTGTTTTATGATAGCTTTTGAACGTCAGTTGTCGGACATTTTTCCTGAAATTAAGAAATTACAAATGTGGAAGACACCATTCTATTGTGAGATCGTTGTAGTTAGAAACTCTTAGCTTAGGCTTATTTAGACACAATTATCTTCATAATTTTTCCAGCAACATCGTCAAAAGTTTGTGCTTTCCATAAGAACTAGTCTAGGCTACAAGACAAGCGTAAAAGTATTTAGATAATGAAAGATGTTTTAAAATAGGGTTTATCACACAGGGGCGGCTCCAGACCAGAGGTTCCGGGAGGGGGGGGGGGGTGCCCAGGTGCTCTTTGAGGTATGGAATACCCCCAGGAAAAAGGGGGTTTGTGGGTCTCGTCCCAGAAATTCGTAACAAACTATGTGCAAAATGGTGCATTATTAGTGATTTGGAAGTATAAGTTTGCCTTGCAAGTTTTTACTAAATGCATATTTCCCTTTTAGATTACCACCAAGTTTCAACTAATTCCAAAATTATTTTGATTTACATTTGCATTTAGCTTGTGGTTTCAAAAACTTTTACTTTATATAAAATTTAAGTGGATTTTGAAGTAAAAATCACCATTACTTCAAAAACAAAAAAGCAACAAAATAATTTAGGCTTTTAATTTGAGGTCAATGACATAGTCGCTGGGATTTTTGGGGGGGGGGCCCTATTGCCCCCCCCCTTAGGGGCGCCAATGTTATCCCATAAGGGGAACCTTTTTCATCAGCTCTATGAGGGCAGGCAGGAAGGTGGTGAGATCTTATGGAAGTGGTAAAGTGAAAAGTTATAGGCATCGTATGTACACAGACTGCTGCTACCCTGTACCCTTTTTCCTGCTTGCATTTCAATATCTTCCCAAATCCACGAGACCCATTTCTTCATTGCGCATTTGAAGAAAGACGCATCGGAACGGAAGAGTGTTCTCACACCGCGAAACAATCTTCATTGATTGGAGCAGCTTTCGGGCGTTCCTCCGCGTGATGTCCATATGCTCGTCAACATTTTCTCCAGCTATCCTGCTGGCGGCGTCTTCCGGTCTGAAAGCTTAGTACTAATCTTCATTGATGATTTAACTGAAATGCTTTTTCTGATCGCTACGTTACATCAAGTTGCCAATGTGCGCGTGCAATATGATGTGGGAGTATAATAATAATTGAAGTGATGCGGTACGGTTATTACAGCCTAGTGCGTGAAAATCGAAGGCAAAATAGGTGGCCCGCCATTTTCAGCGCAGTGTTTAAATATCTCCTCCCATAGTGGTTTGCAGCTAACGTGACCTTTCATATTTTCACACTAATATTATCATCTCTTTACAATCTTCCGACGGGAACTTTAGTCTGCGAAATTAGTGTGTTACCCGTTAGTGTGAATAGAGAGGCGGCAAAAGCATTGATTTCGTCGACACAAAATGGCGGCGGTCGGGGGGGGGGGGGTGTCGCGTGGTGCGATCTGACGTGGGAGTTGCGGGGCTGGAGGCGCTGCGGTCGGGGGAAGGGGGAGGGCGCGGGTGGCGATGCTCGTTTGTTTGCTAAAAAGGAAGTCCGGGTGATGATTCTAGAGTGCGCGCGTGCCGCGGGCGTCCTGTCTTCTCTCTCTCTCCCTCCCCCCACCCCCCCTCCCCCGTGCACTTGGCGTGTTGTCTCGTTGCCAATGGCGACGATAGAGAGCATCATCATTGTGTGACCGAGAGAGAGAGAGAAGCTCGCGGGATATGAATTCTGTCTCTCCCTCGCGAAAAGAAAGAGAAGATGAGTTTCGATCTGACTCACATCGACCTCGATTCGATTATCGCTTTCCCTTGCTGATTGGCGTGTGTCATGGATTGGTGAGGTTGGCGAATCCGTCGTATGAAGGCGCGCGGCAATTTTTTAGTTTATTCGATTGGGGATGTGTTTGATTGTTGAATTGGTAATTCGCGCCATTGGAGGAAGACAGATGTTGGTGGGCGAGGGGGAAAAGGCCAATTCGATTCTAATAAGGGGAGGAGTGGGAGGAGGAGGGAAACCCAGCCTCCTTAATCTTAAAAGCCCTTCTTCTCTTAATATAAGGCGCCGAGGGGACGAATGGTTTTGCGAACGGAGCGATTGAGAAATCATGGAAACGAAAGCGTTGAAGTGATTCGTCTTCTGGAGCCATGTGAAATCAATTTCTTTATCGTTAGAAAATGGCATCCTCGTACTTTGGTTGGAGTGATGATGTTAATGTGAAAAAAACAGTAGAGCGTCCCTAATCCGGATCAATTTGCTACCGGACACAGTCCGGATTATCATAAAATCCGGATTTTCGAACAGAACCAAAAAAAGGCCGTTTGATGCCTTAAACAAAGAAACTTATCTAAAAACCGTAAAATAACGGTAATTCACTTTAGTACTGTAGTTAAATAATTAGAGGAGATGAATAAAACCATTAATTATTATGAACTTTTGACGTGATATTTTAATGACGACCCTGCCGAGTCTCGCATCAACGCCTTTGACAAATATGTACATTGCATTCACTTCAATTTATTTTTCGCCAGATGTGAATCTGGATAATCGACGGTCCGGATTATTCACGTCCGAATTACTGACGCTCTACTATAAACATATGCGGGGACTTTGCTGTACAGAAGGTCAAGTGTTGAAGTCAATTACATGAATGATAGTATACAAAAAGTGTAATTTTCATAAATTATATTATTCTGAACTACCGGTAACAACGCATAGGCATCTTCGGGTATGTTGTGAACCCCCGTTGTGAATCGGTGATACCGAAAAAAAATTGTGGAAATTATACTTAGTGTACGTTATCATTCAAGATGAAATTTATCGTAGTAGAGGCCGATTCCATCAATTTCATCTGTTAAATGACATGTCCATGATGCGAACCAAGTTGATCAGCTCGTTGCGATCTCATATCCCTTTAAATTCCACACTTATTTTCGATTTTCTTTGTACCATGGACAATCATATTTGCTTTGTATGTCCTTGTAAAGGATTCGACTTGCGCGATTGAGTGTAGACGGTTGAGGTTGCGACGTTAAGAGGCGCCCGCACGCCTTTTGGAAAGTGAGTCGACTTCTATATCGGATGCACTTGTAAGTCGCTTGCTCGCTTGTGGCTCGGACTCTCTTATTCCAGTATGGGGTCGAGTGTGGAGAGGCCCACAAATCGGTCACAGTTCGCGCCTCCACGGAAAATGTACATCTGTACTAATCTATTCTGCCAACAAGAGTGGTGGCGCTTGGACTCGTATATCGCATAACACGCGTCTGATATCATGACTGCGTGCGGAGGGGGATTACCGATTTAAGCATCCCGTCAGTTAATTTCCCGGAGAGGGACATTAACTGACGGGTTAGTAATAATATATTCATATTTATTTTTACTTGGAGATGCTTATTATTGCAATAGATTGCTAAAGGAATGGGACTTGTTACTGATATTGCCTTGAGTATACGAAATAATGAAAATGAAAAACTGTATACGCCTTTTAGATGCGCTTGTATATTTCATTTTTATAAATTTAAAAAAGTCCACGAATTCCTGTGGAAATGTAGGAGTGTAGTGTGCACAAGATACATTAAATTGGCGATTTTCGGAATCATCTTCTGCCACCTTTTGATTTCGTAACTGTGTGCTTTCCAGTCACGTATCTGCGCTAAACTGTTTAAATCTGTTTAGCGCAGAACGTGTTCTAATGACATTTGTGACGTCATCTGCGCTAAGCAGATTGAAACACAACTTCACTGTAGTTCGTCTGCGTAACCATATCTATGCGCTAGCAGACTATAATTGGCGTAAAAAACTAAAATTGGCGATGGCGGGAAAATTTGTCGTAATAAAAACAGGAATGCTTCAATGTGATTGTAATAATTGTGATGATTACTCGAAAAAAATAAATATTGATTCGGAGTTTCGGAGCTTTCAAGAGATGAGTTTGATTTCTTTCTTTCTTGAAGTTTAACATCGCAGATCGCTCCGATCGCAGACGTGTTCAACTATGCGCTCGTGCGTTCCCATCTTCTACGATGTGCGATATTTTGCGCAAGCTGTGATTGGAAATTACTCGTCATTTGTTTTTCTGATTCACCGGAAGTAACGCGTGTAAAGGCCGTTTTACACGGCGAATGATCTTGCGAATGATCATTTGAATGGTCATGCGCATGACGTTAATACCTCGTGTAATACGGAAAATTCGGCAAATTCTTGGTCATGCGCATGATCATGCGACCAAAATTAGAACATGTTCTATTTTTGATCGCATAATCCCGCGAATGATCGCATGATACGATCGCACGACGTCCATCTTGGTTGTTTTGATATTGAATTCACCTCACTTCGCTAAAGCAAACTCATAATAACATGTAATGAAGGAAAGGAAAGCCATATCAATGTATTTGGAAATAAATATCTCTGTAGGCAGGATGCAATGCACATACTTTGGCAGACGTGGAATGGCCATTTGATTAAAACTATGTCTTGGAGGTTTTGCAATATGAAAACATCGATATCTCATCGGATTAACCTAAATAGATCTGACCAGACCGTGAATTGTTTATTCAGGGCTGCAGTACAACGAGTACAACATATCTGGCCCTATTTTGACTTCAGGATGGACGGCAGAACAATGTTCGCAATGATATCTACACTATAGCTTTCATCCAAGTTTTAGGCTAAAGACTATGGGAGATACTGCCAAATGCAGAACAGATCTTAGTGCGATAATCTCTCTTTGGACCTGTTTATTGAAATAATCATACTTGTATTCACAGTATATCATCCATTCCTCACCGCCGACTGAATATATCAGTTATTTTTGTGTAAAAATGCTCCGTTCCTATCTCGGTATCGATGGACGAGTGGGTAGCGTGTCTCAAGGGGAAGAGCGAGCTACGAATCAGCTGTGGAGGGGAAATCTTTTTGATCGTTTTCCTACGATCGTTTTTCCTTTGCAAACATTTTTTAACATATCGTTATTAATTCATAATCCAAAGAACTGCGTTTTTTCAAAATATTTAAAAAAATTATAACATTTCGTCCAGATCGTAATCAGACCTGCTGCAAGCACCACATGTCATTTTATATAGCAATAATTTCATTTTGATGTCACCGTGATATTAATATCGGGTGACCATCTTCGCTGTTTTGATAGTGAGTTCACTTCAATTCGCACAATTAAACCCTTATTATAAAATATGGATGGAAACTATAGCCATATTTCATTGAAAATGATTGAAATAACACTGTAGGCAGTACGCAATGCATACGTTTTGGCTGGTGTGAAATAAGCCTAAAACTATCGTGGATGTTTTGTGAGACAAAATGGTGGCTGCCGCAAGGCCGTTTTACACGGTACGTTTGTTTGTACAGACTGGTACAAACTCTTCCGTGAACCCTTGCATGAGGCAAAATGTATCGTGTAAAACGGCAAATTGTATGAACGCATGTGCGAATGTCTCAATCCCTGAACGGAAAATAGAACCTGTTCTCATTTCGTTAAGACAAACGTACCATCTCACGTACGTACGTTTGTACAAAATGTTTCATCGTGTAAAAGGTCCTTAATAAACACTGCAGCAGCGGTCGCTAAAATTGTCTCATCACGGTCCATCTTCTATAGCATAACGTCACTCACTAAATTTTTGCAGTTACTCAGTGTTTTAGTGAATAATGTAAACGAATATCTAAACCTAATAATAATGTAAACGAATATCCGAGTATCTATAATATTTTTGATCTAAACAAACTAAACAAAACTCCGTCTGTCGATACAGCTATGTTTGTCGGAAATCTCCCGAAATCGATGCATACAATCGATAGATCTACCACTGCGCATTCAGTCTGCGCAGAAAATTAACTGAATTAATTCGCCGTGTAAAACGGGAACTTTTCAGGTCATCATTGAAATTAATTCGCGAATTAATACTCGAATGATCATGCGCAAGATCATTCGCCGTGTAAAACTGCCTTAAGCCGAGCGAGTGCGTGAAGAGTAGCGAAACGCGTCGAGGCGTCGCCACAATCGCCTCTTTGTGTCGATTGCTTTTTTATTTACATACCCTCTTCCTTTTTTTTACATATCCTATTCCATTTTTAACATATCCTCTTTTTAAGTGTGCGCCTTCAATCCTGATTTTTTTCATTCTACCGTTATTTGCCGATGAAATGACGCAACAGCGGTGTTAATTATTCAACTTTCTTATCGACCCTTTTGAACCGGGCTAAAATAGAGGTTTACTATCCGCATTCGAACGAAGTGTCCGAACCGCCGCCGTTCCATTGCGTACATTACTACGCACCAAATCAACACCGATTGCATTTTCCATCGTTTCAACCCGAATTTACGAAATCCAAGTCGTGAGCTACCGAATCTACTTTTCCATTTGGGTCCGATAGAGTTACGCGTGTGATAACGTGCCATAATAGAGCTACATGTATTTGTTATGCGGAACCTATTTTATCGAGTTTGTTCGCTGCGCCACGCAGTCTACACGTAGATACATTTTAATGCCTTCTTTAATAAGTCGAACGGGTTTCGAATTTCCGATTATTATTATTTCAATACAAAGAAATTCTGGTCATTCATTAACCTTCGCCGCAATCGTCCACGGATTCCCGATGAAGTTTCATATGATAACACTAATGCACACCTTAATCCAATCCCCCTCTAACCCTTGTTCACTCCCTCACTCCTGACACTAACCACTACCCTAATACAAATAATACCCCGCGAAGTCTTCGAATATCTCTGTAAAATCCACCTCCATCGTTCCCCTGGCCCCGATGATTTTAGCCCCATATTCCTTCGTAACATTGCTCCCTTCCTCTCACTACCTCTAAGCTTACTCTTAAACCGCTGCTTTTCTCTTGGTACGTCCCCCTCCCCCAATGGAAAACAGCCAATGTCATTCCCATACATAAAACTGGACCGAAAAACAACGTCTCCAACTACCGACCCATTTCTCTTCTTCCCATTCTTTCGTACGTTTGCGAGAGGATCATTCTTAATCGTCTCTATTACTTCACTTCACCTTCTTTCTCTAACAATCAACATGGTTTTCTCCCAGGCCGAACATGTTTGAATAACCTAGCTGTCTTTCAACACCATTCTATCAGTTCAATAGCACAGTCTACCCAGCTAGATACCATCTTTCTTGACTTCTCAAAAGCCTTCGACTCCCTCAACCACAGCCTCCTCCTTCATAAACTCAGTCAACGCTTCAGCATTCATGGAAATTTCCTTAACCTCTTGTCCAGCTTCCTCAGCAATAGAACTAAGCGGGTAATACTGTCGGGCTCCCCTTCGTCTTGATCACCTGTAACATCAGGAGTTCCCCAGGGCAGCGTCCTCGGACCATATCTTTTCAATTTATACATTGATGATTTGGCCTCCCTACTTCCTTCCTCCCAAGCTCACGCCTTGCTCTATGCTGACGACTGCAAGATCTTTAAGCAGAAAAATAATGTCTCAGATTGCTATGAGCTCCAAGGTGCTCTGAATAAGATATCCAAATGGTGCGATACTTGGAAATTTACCTTAAACTCAAATAAGTGCAGTGCTATGTCTATTTCTCTTAAAAAATCCCCCCTCAATTTCAGCTACTCCATTAATACCACACCTCTGAATCGTGTGTATTCAGTTAAGGATCTTGGTATAATAAAGGACAATAAACTAAATTTTTCTGGTCATATCCATGCCGTCAAAAGTAAAGCTATGTCCCTATTAGGCCTCCTATACCACTTCATGGAAATCCGAGATTCCCGAGCACTGCAATCGGACTTCTCATCAGTTGTCTTCCCACTAATTTCTTATTGCTACCCCCATATGGTCCACGTCAGCTCTTTCTAATTCTTAAGCTATTAACAGTGTAACCTTTTTATTTGGTAGAATTGTGAAGCATAGAGTCTCCGCAATATGTCCACGGATGCCATTCTCTCCTCCCTCTCCATCTGCATCTCTCCCCAATAACAGGCTTAAAACTGACTTAAAATTAATTTACAACATTCTGAACTCCATCACTGACAGTCCCGTATCTCTCATCAACTTCAGAGTTCCATCTCGACCTACATGCATTTCTCCATTTACCCGTTCCTAGACTGTCACTAACCAAACGTTCGCTCCTCTTATTCCGGCTCTCCTCCTGAATTGAATTCACTTCCCGACAGCATCGATCCTTTCTTATTATCCTCAACCACATTTACTAACCTAGCCATATCTCACCTCTCTCAAAAATTATAACTGCAACCCTCTATCCTCTATTTATTTTGTTACTTTACTTTGTACTCTATTTTTTATATTTGGTTACCTTGCTCCTGTTAATGTTTGTTTGTATACTTCTCCTATTATGCGTCTTGTTATATATGTCACTGTAAAATGGCAATAGTGCTGTATGTGAACAATTTCTTTTAAAATAAAAAAATGAAACTGTAACACGGCGTTTTCAATGCCTGTCCCTCGCGAGGTCCAATCGTATCCCAATTATAAAAATGAAACTTAGACTCGAGGCATTCATTCACGGGATCGCCACTTGGCTCTCTGCTCATCCCGGTGTACCTAATTTCGCCCGGTCCGCTGCTATCTATCCCCCCACCACCGCCATGGCCACGACTACGCCCTCCTCCTCCTCACTTATTCCCGAGCCACGATTCCAGTGAGTGGCTTATCGGCGCTATTTTGAATTTAAAACCGAACGCTTTCCCGCATTCATTTATGTTTATTCACGCCCTTTAATCTCGCGCACGTCGTCTCTATCGATTGTGTGCCTCTCGATTTTTTTCATTCGTTCGATAATCCTTTCTTGCATGGATTAATTATCTGCCATCGGGTTGGAGGTGGTGTGGCTATTGGATTAACCTTTTTTCTTTTTTTTTAATCTGCATAAAATGGCGGTGGATTTGGGCGAACGTGGATTGTGGCGAGCAGAAGAGGAGGAAATTGTTGTGAGTTTTTTTTCCAATAATAAATAATCAGAAGGTCGTGTGCCCGTCCATTTTTGAATCATCATAGGACTTTTTAATTTTATCGCACGGGCGCGCCACCTCCGTGTCCGCTCTTAAGGGGACTCAACACTCTGCGAGTCAAAACAAATGCTAAATTACACGTTTTTATTTATTTGGTTTGACAAATCCTTGCCATCCCTGGTGAAACGGGTGTCCTATTGACAACCAAAATGTAGGCACAAAATATGGAGATCATTCCACGAATATATTTTTAATGACTACATTTGTCCAGCTATAGGCAAGGTCGCTGCAATCCCGATCGTTGCAATCGAAGGTAGAAGGCTTTTGATCGCAGTGGAAATTCAAATCTTTCATGAAAATGAATGGCTGGCGTAGGTTAATTGAACCACGGATATCTCACTTAATACGCAAGATAAAGCAACAAAATTTGCGAGAACAATAGGCAATGACATGATACTTGGGAATGTGTTTGGACATCCGGGCTGCAGTCTTCCGTTCGACTCTAGAAAATTTGTGAAATTACCTCAGGCTCCGAACTTCCCTGTAGGTAACACGGCAAACATAGGCATAAAGAACCGCGAATATCCCACGTAATACGCAAGACAAAACAATGAAATTTACGATAGGCAATGGCTTGTTACTTGGGAATATGTTTGGACATCCGGGCTGAAGTCTTCCGTCCGACTCCAGAGAAATTGCGAGGTAGAAGGACCTTAGCAATAAGATCCGACTGCAGCGCCATTTGATTGTAACTTCCGCATGGTGACTTCAATTACGGCCTTTAATTCTCAAATAACTTTTCAGGCCGTTTTACACGGTACATTTTTTTTGTACAATCCATCGTGCGAACGTATTATCAGTAAATTGTACCGTGTAAAGCGGCAAATTGTGCGAACGCTTGTGCGAATGTATGAATGATACAATTGTGTATGTATGAAATAACAATCATACAATTTCGATCCGGTTTTATTCAACAGATGGCGCAGATATGGCGAAAACTGTGGTGCCTGTGTTACGATTGAAAATAAAGTTGTTTATAAAAAGGATTAACACTTTCCCGTCGAGTAATATGAGTAACTATTATCCTGTGTATATAATAATAATAATAACTCTTCTAGGGCTCTCCACCGGTTAAAACTATCCATAATTGTCGACGTTTCGAGAGACGACTCGTCAATCATTCTCAAGGTAAGAATTAATTACACGTCGGCAATTATGAATAGTTTGGACCAGTGGAGAACTCGAGAAGAGTTGACTCAAAGTTCCTCAAATGTTTACATCGTCATTTCATCGTGTTATTTGGTGTTCTGGTTTTTCAGATTAATCGCGATCTTTGGGTTTTTGTCCTTTTCCCCCAAAATTATGACTGGTCGGGTCCTCAAGTAGAGTTCTCGATACCCCGCGAGATATAATGATAATCATTTTATTACTGTTGGTTTGCAAGTAACAAAGAAATCGTCAAAAAATACATTATAACACTGGTACAAATACAAGGAGGGAAATTTGGAGGGACTAAAAAAAAGGGTCCCGTGTTCTGCTATATCACTTGATAATAACACTTTGTTACACACACATAATAAACCCACGAATTTTGTCTATCAAGAGTGGAGATCCGGCGAGAAACGGCAATGACTTGTTGCACTAAAATCCAGATGAGAAAAAAACGAAACGATGCAAAGGTGGAATATTAAGCCAGAGAGAAGAGTCCAAGAGAGCTTTGTCTAAACCGCGGGAGAGTAATCAGTATAAGGCAGATGGTCGAGTCGAGGTTCCGAATTTCAGGTGATCAGCTTCTCAAGGTGTCAAATACGTGAGTGAAACATATGTTTATGAGTGAAACATAAACATGATAAACAAAACACTCGCGAATTCCGATCGATTTCTACCGCTAAATTGCACGGAAAATTGTGCGTTTGCACTCATCGTGCACAAAGCGACATTCAGTCTGATTCAGTCATTCGTACAATATTTTCTTGCACACTTGACTGTACATGCGTTCGCACGATAGATTGTACAAATTAATGTACCGTGTAAAACGGCCTTAAGAAATAGGTGGTAAGAATCCTCGAAATCTAGAAATATGTGATTAGATATTTAATTTTTATTTCATTTCCTTGGACTTTTCACGTCTTATGTACAGTTTTAATTAAAAGCTTACATACATTTGCTTTCTCCTTCAAATTGACGTTTTTCTGCTGTAATCTGAGCAATCTCCACAAGATCCCATGTTAAAAATCTCCTCTTTCCAGAGGCTGAATTATTACATTAAAACCAGCCTCTGGAAGCCATATTATCCTTTTATTTATTTATTCGATGCAAAACTAAGCATTCTGCATGGTGACATGATGACATTATGAGATATGGCAACCGCAAAGCCAATTTCAATGGAGTCGATAAGATGACTTTCGTCCGCCTTTTTCCCGATTACTGAGCGATGTTGCTCAGACATGCGCGCCTCGACCAGCGACGACGGCTATATACTCGTCCTTCCGAGGATATGCAACCCAGCACACCACTTGAAAAGAACGGGCTCTTAAGGCGCACAGGGGCTGTTCTTGATTGCAATACCTACTCTTATCTCATGTTTTGTAAACACTCTTTTTTTTTAAATCTAATCCATCGCTAAGGCTGTTTACTTTGTTTCCGACTCCCGTATTTCCTGTGTGCCCTGTCAGTTCGCACGTGACTAATAATTTCAATTATTCGCGGCACAAATTTATAGTGTTACGGGTCGATGGTTGATTAGACGCCTCTCCCTATTCGATGAGTAATCTTTATATTTTTTCAATTGTTTTTTTTTCGGTTTGCGAGCCGACATTTGAAATGTATTATAAATTTCGCTTCTCAATCTTCATTTATCACCAAGATGCTGGCTCACAAATCGACGGACCAAGACGGGACGCGTCGTTTGCAACCAATACCTATTCGCGTGCCTGCACATCGGAGTCGCGAGACGTATTGCGCTTCGCGTTAGTGTTTTCTCCCGCGCCCAAAATGGCCGCCAGACGGGAACCCAATCGCACTTCGCGCATGCGCAGTCTAAGGTCATCGTACTTACTGTATTAGGTACTCTATCGGACGGGATCTCTCAAACGTATACTTCGTGAGTCAAGGAGTTTTTTTAAATAGAGTCGTAATTGATGGATCACCTTAGTGCTAACGTTGCAATGCAATTGTGTTTACACCATAATCGGTGTGTGAATTTACTGACGGACAGATCTTCGTATTGATCGTGTCGATGCGAGCCGCTAGTGCATTGTTGTGACATCGATTCTTCGCCGTATCGCACTCTCGCTTTCACTGGATAGAATGCGTGCTCTGTCCTGACCCCCCCCCCCCCCTTCCCTCCCAATTAGTGTTTTAATATGGGGGTGGATTGAGGGGTTTTGAGAATCCATTCACCCTGTAAAAGGTCGCGGCTCACTCCCGTCTTTCGTGTCTCTCTCTCTCTATCGCTCCGCTGACTTCGCTCCCCTCTTCTCAAATGAGAGAGAGGCATAAGACCCGCCCTACTCCTCCTCCCGTGGGAATTTATGCACGGAGGTTGGCGGGAAGGAGGGTTGACATTTTTTCTCATCATGAGAACTTCGCCGCCACAAACTGTTGGCACGACGCTCGTCAAAAACAAATGGTGGCGGATTGTTTTTGACGAATCATTGATTGAAAGGAGAGCTGTTGCTCGTCTCGGATAGATTCCGTCGCTCCGGAGTACAATATTCAGCACAGTACGCCTCACCTGCGTTCCTTTTCCTAAACTGATATATCACCATTGGTGACCAACAGCGTGAGAGACTCTCCGTTAACTTACGACTCACTTTTTTCCTCTTCCAAGTTCTTCTTCCATATAACCTCGCTTATTTTCCGCGGCTGATGTCCTGATACGCACCCTCTGCCACACGCCGCCTGCAGCTTCTCGCTGGGTGAATTGTACATATGTACATGTAGACAAGGGCATTAACTATGTTGGGAAAAACGTGAATACTTTGTATCTAGGGCATTGGTGTGATTTTTAAGAGTTTTCACTCTTTCATTCGCTGCCAGGCCTTCTTGTCTCCACGCGCCTTCTCATCGCCTTATTCAGGAAGTGGTCGAAATCGTCTACCATCGGGAATGCCGAGATTGTGACGCCATCGAAAGTCTCGATTATATACACATCCGTATTTATATGATCGAAACGTCAAAATTTCATCACGAACGTCGTTCCCTAAATTTGGGTATAATCCTAAATAACGTTCCCGAGCAGTAATTAGTGATTATTATACAAACGATAGGCATCCAGTGTTGTTGCTCGTGATTTTTCCACATTTACGCCGTTTAATGAAAGCAAGGTCCTCGAGCTGAAGATTGTGAAACGAGACAACGATTGGCGTCATCTTGTCACTCGCTTAATCATACTAATGGGAATGTGTTCCGTGATAAGACACCACGTTTCTCAGGTCTGTAGTACACTTTAGTTGGAGTCGATATGAAATATTCCAGTCATACGCCTCTTTTAAGTTTTAGGATAAGACTTGCCCTTTTGTTAGGTATGTTCGTACATTGGCGGAAGACGGCATACGAGGACTCGGGATCAGTTCTCATAGTTTTCACGAAGGATGTCGAGGGAGTTCTTGGCCCGTTCGCCCATACTCTTTCCTATATTGGTTTGGTGTTCTTGTCTTCTGCTTTTACGTCTTTATCAGCAGTGGTTCGTCTTTTACCGCTTCTCATAACGTCACTATCATTTACCACCTTTTCCTCCGGTGGCCAACAACCCAACGCATATAAGTCTGTTAGTGCTGACTTTGGTTGTCCCTCGTCTTCAGTTCTGTTTTTGGCTCCTCCTCGTCGTGTTATCCACAAATCTAATGCATTTTTCGGGAAAATGACGTTGATTGGCTTTCTTGACTGATTCGGCTTTCACTCCGCGAGTCGCTGCTCACTCACTGATTGTGAAGACCCCAAGAACAGTGACTGCGAAAGGCGAGCTACATCTGAAGTGCAATAGCAGCGGTAGAGGTGTGTCCCTTCCAATATCGCTCTTAAGGATATTCGTATCTTTTCCGCGATTAGTATCCGGCGATGTTCCTTACCTTGCCCGTCTTTGAAAAGCTACGAATATGACTGAATGCGATAACTGAACGAACGCCAGGAAAGATTCGCTGTTTTTGATACTGATCCCTCACCAAGCATTCTTTATCTTATCCGGAGTATTCTTTAATGCACTGCGTAAGAAATTTACCTCTCTCTTTTAGCTTTTTGTGTTTAATCAGAGTTACATTTCTTCTGCTGGGTGCTCATTCGAACATTGCTTCGTGACTCAACTTTGCGGGTTCCAGGTCTTCGTTTTGAGGCGAACAATGATGTCATTACTGTCGACGTCATTTACCAGCTCTCGAAATGGAAGTGGATGAAAAGTCGGGAGGTCACTGCAACCGCACAACAACGACCTCCTCCTCAGCTGGAGGTACAAGTTAAGTGTGTCTGTCTGTGTGTTCGCCCTGGTTTCTCTGCGACGGCAAAGGTGGTGGAGATGATGTATCCTTCGTGTCTGGGTTTTCAATTTTGTTTTTCTCCCGCGAAATGTATTATTGCGCTGCATTTGTTCTCTCCAGGTGGGGCGTTTCATTTTCGGAGCTGTGTCTTTTCGCACGTCCGTCCATCCTTTAAGCAGCGGGGATTCCTGTCCAGAAATAGGTTTTCCTGGCTACGCCCTGAGCGATGTTTCAAATGCGAAGAGACGGGCTGGAAGGGGGGGGGGGAATGCCCCTTAAAGGGCGTATATTGTATACGTATAAAAAATGGGAGGGGCCCTTATAGAACGCCCTTAATTCTCATGTTCCCGTCTTTCGATTCGTACCCAAAACATGTCTGGCCAATGAGGGCGCTAGTGGAGTGTCAAAAGTCATTATTGGTCTCTCTTCGACGCCAAAGGGCGGATGGCCTCAACTTATATCGTTATAGATTCGAGTGCCATCTCTCGTTTATTTCTCTATTTGTGTGTCATTTCTTATTCCGAATGACACACTCCTCGCTGTTGTGCGTGGTGACTGTTGGTGGAAATTGAATGTTGGGCCGAAGATGGCGTGTTCTCTGGTGTGACGTAGAGGAGGCGTATATTAGGAGAGATGTTGGCCAAGTTTCGGACCATTTTCTATTGGCTGAGCTCTTTTTACCCATGAATTCCTCTGATTGGAAGGCGCTGGACGCCATTATTAGTTCAGTCTGCCATAGAATAGCATTGAACTGAAGGGGAGGAGATTCCTAATTTGTTATTCAGAGACATTTTTACGGCAATTTCGCCTATATTTTTGATGAAGTTATGAGATAAAAGACTGATGAATCGATTGAAGTAATTGAAATGAGTGTTTCTTAGGTTTTTCGTATTTTTAAGCTATATGAAATGACTATTGCATGTGACACGACCCGTTGCTCTCTCTCTCTCTTAATTTGGTGTTGTAAAACTCTAAGTTAGGTATCTCATTTTTTGATTGTCCATTACCCTGAAACCCTGAATATGTTATTATCTATCTAATATGCGGTAGAAGTGGAAATGAGATGGCGTGGTTAGGCCACGTATGTAATTCACAACCGGTGGTACTAATCCCGTTGTATTGCTATCCTTGGTTGACTAATGAGAATGAAGTGTTTCATTGTCACTTACAATGATGTTAGTGTTTAATTTTTAACGTTTTTCGAACACTGAATTAATTATTTTCCGAGGATTAAGCGTGCAACGTGAATGGTAATACTATTTGTCCCCGCTGTGAGTAATCCCTCGTTTTCGTCCCCATTGCTAAAAATGGCGGGAATAGAGGCGATGGCAATTTTTGTATCAGGCATAGGCGTATCCAGAAGCGTCTGAAGGGTGTGTTGAGGTTGGTATAATTAATACGCGCGACTTTTCCGTGAGAGAGGCTATATTTCTTTCGGCAAGCGCGACCGCGTGAGCGAAGCGTCAAAACATTGTGCGATGCACACACACACACACGGGCAAAGATAATATGCACGCACTGCTTTCTTCCAATTCAATTGAAAAAGTGTTTTATTCCAACATTTGCCAATAATTTACAGGAATTTGAAGAGAATAACAAAACAAAAATAACAAGGACAGAGATAACAGCGCAAATGTTTGACCCTGGTGTAGGCTTTCGCATCTTCAGTGCAGGTAACACCTTTCACTGGAATGTTTTTATCACTGGATTGACTTGCGGTGAAGGCTTGACCCGGCATTTGCCCCGAGGACGACGGGAAACGCGCGAAAACCGTCGCCAGGTCGTAACAACAATGGAGATAACAATAACAGAATACATCATGAATTAATAAATAAAGAATAAATAATAACCGAGATATACTTTTGAAATTTAACAATTGTAAATATGTATATTTTGAAAAATGGTTTTAAATAGTCTTTGGATGGTCTTTGGTATTGTAATTCACTTCACTGGGTGGTGTTGCAGTGGACTAGGGGGGATTCACTGCCGGGGTCTTGCGTCTCCTTCTCTTTTCTCTCGACCAGCGGGAGCCCCGGCGTGATGGTCAGCTGCTGCGGTGCTGGGATGACGTCGGATATCCGTAGTAGTCCAGTAAATGAAGGAGCCAACCTTGAGATTATTAGTTACCATTTTTATTTTCTGGCTGAAAGTGGTATTTGGTACCTCATTAAAAATGAGACCAAGTTTGCATGAAAAGATTGTGCTAGGGGGGTGAAAATGGCCCCAAAAGACCCGAAAAAACGTTTTTTCGCGAATTTCTCCCAAAATATGGCAGTTGGAGATTTTTTGTTCGGATAATAATTAAAGATCAGTTAATTTTCTACAAAAATGGTCCTTATGATTTTTCTCGAAAATTTGACCGTTTTCGAGATAAACGGTCCCAAGCGCACCCAGAATATTGACCTCCTGCGCTGCGTATCGGAGAGCAGGCTCCGTGCATTTACACATGAGCGGGCGGACATATTATTCAATAACTTTGTTAAAAATGCATATTTTCTCATGAATCAAAGTTCACGCGAAAGAGGAAATCTACCGCTATCATACCCTGTGACTTGAGTCACGTTTTGACTCTTTGGCCATATTGGAAAAACGGGTCAAACTTTCTGCTCCCGCGCAATTTTGACCTCGCCAGGAATTTGTTCCTATTTTTTTTGTATTGCACTAATATTCTCCAAAGTTTCTTGATTATGGGTCCTCAGAATGTCCTTTGTCATCTGTGAAATTTGTATGATGTAATTTTCTTCCATTTTGATTAAAACTTTGTTTTTTGAACCCCAATTTTTTGCTGTTTTTGGAGCGCGGGGAAATTTTGTAAACAACCACCAATTAAAAATTCATACATGATTGGATTGGTCTCTATGACATATCATTTGAAAGCTGAGAACGTCTACTTTTCGGCTGTGCAATTAATTTTTTTCACAAAATCGGCCATTTTCCAATAAATTTGGAAAACGCGTGCTAAAGGAAAAAGCGCACTTTTTCTTTTCGTGGCTTCTTTCTCCCGGCTCTTTATTTCTGACGTTTTGACACCTTGACTTCTGTAAAGGTGGAATTCTCACCTTTCCATCAATGTGTATAAAGTCATCTCATTGATACGTGGGGAAAAACCCGAGTCTCTAAATGTGACGCTATAATTTCATTACTTTCGTTTCTTCCGTCGTTCGTCGCGTGTGTGCTCTATGCGGCGCTCGTGTCGTCTGCTACAGTCCGTGCGGCCACGCTTGGAGATGTAAATGCGTTGTTTTTCTTTCATTATTTTGATAAATATTCAAGGTCAATTATAAAAAAAAAAGTTGGGTGTGCTTAAGACCACACGGGAGAAGTGTAAACGTCTATGTCGATATTCTGATATATATAATACATAAAAAATATTACATATATGTCGGGAAAAACTTTTTGATAAGATCAGAATATAATCTGAAAGAAATTGTCAAGAATTGTTCCCAAAGAAATTTCTAAACAAAAGCTCCCCCACTAGGATTTGAACTCGGGACCTTCGGTATGTTTCTCAAAATTTTGGATTTTTCAACACGATTTTTTGCAAAAATTATTAATGTTGCGAAAAAATCATAAGGACCATTTTTGTAGAAAATTAACTGATCTTTAATTATTATCCGAACAAAAAATCTCCAACTGCCATATTTTAGGAGACATTCGCGGAAAACCGATTTTTCGGGTATTTTGGGGCCATTTTCACCCCCCTAGCACAATCTTTTCATGCAAACTTGGTCTCATTTTTAATGAGGTACCAAATACCACTTTCAGCCAGAAAATAAAAATTGTAACTAAATATTTACAGGTTGGCCTCTTTTTCCTCCTTCATTTACTGGGCTATAGGGGGCAGGATGATCTCTGGGTGGTGGTGCAGGTGGTCGGCGATGAACCTCGGAGTACAGCTTTGTTTTGTGCTGGTCTCCGCCTTATACATATAGGAGTCCCAATCCGGCGACCTTGGCGCCTCTCAACTGCTTTCGTACATCACCGATTCGTTAGCAAGCTTCCCATTTTTGCCAACATTTTGGGCGAAGGATGAAGGTACCGGTTGAGAACCGCAACCGACAAACTTTGTCATTATTAACTAAATTAATTTATCACTTTGGAGCGTATCGCCCGATATATATCAGTTGTCACACCGATATGCCATGGCTAGTGCTGGTATTTTAAAAATATGCAAAATATAATTCACTGGGAAAATAAATCCAATTCCGATTTTATCGGTTATTTTCTGCATATTTACAGCTGTCGGTCGCTTCACTCTATTTGCAGCTACGATGATTCTTATACTGGTATACTTTAACACTTTCATATGACTACAATTACGTACCTACACAAATTTTTGTGATGGTTTTAAAATGATTTCGAAATAATTTCAAATTAATTTCCAATTCAAAATAATTTTAAATAAAATCAACATTTTTTTTACTATGATAGTTAAAAAAAACTTTTCATGCAAAACATGTCTCAGTACATATGCATATGTATGCGATATAACAAAATGAGATGACAGGATACGGGACTTGAAAAGAAAAATACTTCATACATTATTTTAAAATCTTGAAAAGTTATGAATTTGAAATAATTTTAAAATAGCTTTTCAATATTCCTTTGCTACTTCTTACATAGATGGTTTGGTTGAGGAAGTATAACTAAGTTCACACGCAAGTATTCTGTAAAATATTCATTATCTGTAAAAAAGAAGTACATATGAAAAGTACTATTCGATTCATAGAATGACATAAAATGTTCGAGTTAATTTATGTTTTTTACCGGTCATCAGCCAATCTTCTGCTTTACTCTTGCTAATGGATATTTAGTAGAGTTCATTAATCATTTAACACACGTCAAACGCCCAATGTCCTCCGGCATTCATGAAAGTATTCGATAATCACAATGTGTCGAATTTTGGCGACAAATTCGTCCAGATTCAATTTAGATTATACAATTATGAAAAATGTATTTCTGGACGTGGATTTGCGCGTAAAGTCACGCACCGAAGTTTTACAATTTTCACCATTTTTTCGCAGAGTGATATTATGAATAATATATTATTATTTACACCGGGATATGCACACATATATGTAAATTTAAATAAACTCCGTAGCCTTTTATCGTATGAGCTTGATAACTTATTCCCTATCACCTGATTCCGTGCATTAAATCCTGCGAAGACGTATCCACCCGTTTGTGACCGTAATTTTGGCTGATTAGCTAATTTGAATTTATCCGCGAAATGTCCAGCCTCTTATCCTTGCCGATGCTGAAGAATCAATAAAACGGATTGACCTATTACATCCATGGTGCTGACATCTTCTTCAGTCGAAGTAGCGGTGTTGGGATGTACACCTGTCTGTGGCGTATACTTGGCGCAAACTCCACTACTTTCGGATATAATTATCAATTACGGCCGAGTTTAACGGCGATTGTCATTTTATTTTGTGTTAAAACCTTCCTTTTATGCTACAAGTATTTTACAAGTCATTTTAGTCGGCTGAAAGAGGTAAAAATCGATAATACTGTCGGCATTACATCGTACGTTCGTAAGCGGTATACCGCTTAAACCGTTATACCGGTTATGACGTATTGGGCGTGCTCCAATGAGCTAACAATGGCGCCTGACTTGGCCGGCCAACCTCTCCCAATATAGGTCTACTCTCTAGGTCGACGGTGTTTCTCGCCCCATCTCTGAAAGCATTATCAAAGTTAACTTTCCTGCATTTTGCGTGTCGCTCCAGTTCCGTTGTTGGCAGCATGTAGTCTGGGGAGGCGATCCACAACTGACGTTTATTTTCCAGACATGTCCTCGATTCGAAGGACGCCCGGCAGGGATTTTGATTCCTGACATGTTTGAAAACAATGTCTACTATGTCTATTTTAATTAACTGAATTCGAGTCTACGACATGTACCTACGTATACACTATGTAAAATCACTCAAAAATTTAAGCTCTGCGAATAATTCCAATCACTTAATAATTTAACTCACTTGAAATACACTTAAACCAGAATTGGCGGAAGAGTTGCTTTAAAAAAAAATGATATGTAAGTATGGATTAAAATTATCCATGAACACATGGTTTCTGTAAAATGCAATACTTCAATGAAGAATTCAACTTTTCCTTTAGTGAATGCCGCTATGTGGCACTCCCCGTTTCCCTTCTGCATTTCTTTCTGGGTGACGAGATGCCCTACTTCGACCAACATTCTCATTTTGCCTCTGTCCAAGTCATCATTAATTTCAAAAGGATATCGGTCTATGTGACGAACGTAGTTGTGCACTTGAAATGTCCTCCACAAGACATCCCGAGTAGCTGCTATAGAGGGATACACAGATTCCTCTGAAACATTTCCCCTCGGAGTGCTCGGAACCCGAGCCCTAGAGATCCAGTGATCCAACTCTAGCCACCACACACACACACACACATCATTCTCCGGTTCACCGGACGAAATGTTAGTTTTGAGCTCTCTCTCCCGGATAAATTGGCAAACTCGCGTTAAATGCGGAAGTGAGAACCGTATATTGAGTGACAGGTGTCACATAGCCTACCTGTTGGCCTATCCTTACTTTATTGGCCTGGAATGTCGTCCACCGAAACATGATGATAATTTCTGACTTATCATGATTTCCTTTGAGCAATTTTTCTCATTTCACTGGAAAATATTTTCTGCTCCCTGCTTCTCGTTTTATTTAGTTAGTTACCGTATACCTATGTCACAATCACATGCTATTGAAACCGTTGCTACACAAAACGAGAACGTTACATATTACGTATCGAAATGAACTGTATTCCTATTTATCTTAAGTTCTCCTTTTAATTTTCCGTAAGACTAGCTTTTATTTCACAAATCACGTATCAGTCGAGAATACTTGTATATTTCAATCTAATTCTGGAATTTCCGTCATTTCCTGCTGCATCCTTGCTGTTAGGCAACTCCTGTTTGCACGCAAGCAATCGGCCAGGGCACGGGCGTCATGTTTAGACTATTCGGGATGGGCTCGCGATTTCCGAGCCTCGACAGTGACGCAATGTTGACGTCAGTGCCTCGAAAAGTCTCGATTACAATGTTGAAAGAATTGAGTTTTGTCGAGGATGTGACGTCATAACCTAGGTGTGGTCGAAGTTTGATGATTTTGAGCGCCTCCTCTGAATAAGGCTTATTATGACACGGGCCTTGGAGACGTGCGAAATTCACTGTCGCTGATGTTGCTTCTTGGGCCATCGGCGTACAAGCTATTTGGCCTCTTTGGCCGTATTTCACGCCGTATGGCTTCTGTGGGCCTCGTGATACTTCTCGTAAACTCGGCGGTCTAATATGACGGCGGTGGGCATTCATGAAATCATTTTTACCTTTTTAACTGTACATATATTCAATATGCATACATGATGTGGAGAGTCAGTAAATAATCATTCTGTTTAGAACTTGAATAAATATGGGAAATAGTTTAATTCTTTGTGAATTGATGTAAGTAATCGGTTAGATAGATTACCTACCCAGTTACCCAAAGTAAATTATCGAAAGGCAAATAGTAATGAAATTAATTTTTTAATAAATTCTTTAGCGGATGTGATAGAATCATTTAATGGCTCGGATAGACCAGATTTAATGCTGGAGGGTTTGCTTGTTTACGTTCGTGTTTTGAAAGAGAGAGGCTCTCGTCCCAATATCACAATCCTAAGTTACGCCTTATATCAATATATCGCCTCGTATCCAAGCAGCGCGTTCGATTACTTAACTTCCCTTGGTTACCTATATGTATATCACCGAAAGTTCGTAAACTTATGCTCTCTGTGGGGATATTTTTTAACTTTCGCAACGATCGTTTCTACGGTAAAAAATCGATATCTGCGTCATAGTATAGCGGAATGCCCGAACAGTGCTATCGAGTAGCTTTCTTTCCGATTATTGCTTCGTTAATGGCGCCCGAATTTTAGAAATCCGATGCGTTTAAATCCGAATCTCATTTCCGAATCCGAGATGGTTCAAAAGTAACCCACATCCGGGGCTGGTCCATACCTGCGCGTAATTTACGTTCGTTAGTGTCGCAAAACAGCCCTAGAATATGGCTACCTGATATTAGCCGTTCGTAGTGTCATATGCGTAACTTCTGAAGAACTTAAGAATACAGTGCGAAGTGTATATTTGGAGGTATCTCGACCACCGTAACTTTAAGTGAAAAAGTACATGCATATGTGCAGGGGAATGCCTTCTCTTGTGGTCGGTGCAGTGGAAAGTGCTCAATTCTCGGTGTTATGGGTGCTCAGGAAAGTGACGAAGTCATCGTTGTTTATGGAATTATCCTGCATTATTCAAGGCCCATCGCTTGTGACTCTCGATCGCTGTATTTGACACAAATTCCAATCTATATCTCTCTCCAACCTCTGCAAAACACGACTAAATTCCTTATTTCTTGAAAGAACATCTTAAGAACTTGCTAAATCATGATTGCTTGCTGCAGCACTCACCCGATTTTTAAAACTTGTGCCACATGGATTTTTTAACTCCAAAAAACTATTTTTTTCCATATTTCTCAGGTTCTTGGTATGATTCCTCGGTGAAGGTTGGTTTAAATCCATATTTTTAATCATGTGCTACACACGCGTGAGTATTAAGACGAGAAAAATAGCCTGTTACTTGAAGTCCTTTCTGGGTTTATTTATTGCCCAAAGTTACAAAAAACAACATTTGAACTTTGACATAGAGCAGTTGAAGAAGCATTTATACTTGCTCAAAGTCGACGCTAAAAGTATCAAGTATAGTCTTTTTACCTTTCCAATGATACCTTTTTTACATTTGTGCCAAGTAAAATTATTTTGCTGGAGCTTGCACAAATAGGGCGTAAAATGACGTATTTTAAGCGTCCAAGTGATGTACATTTGCCTGTAACTGAGGGGCAATTTTTTTTCTGTGAATTTAGTCAACGGATTATGGGCCGCAAGGGAGTAGGCACCACCCACGTGCCGAATTTCGTGGGAATCTGAGATGGTGAGGCGCCATTTTTCCTAAAAATTGGTCGATTAATATTGGAATGACCCGACTCTCTTTTAAAAAATTATTCCCTGCTGCCTTATTCCTGTGTAACTCTTTCACTTCTGTTCGTACATCGATTAATAAATACTCGCCGTCTTGTTCCTAAGATTCCGTAATACGAATCAAATCATCAAATTAATTAAAGAGTCCCTTCCAACATTTCATTCTCATTCCTCCCTGACCTCCTCGACCCTTTCCTCTCTCGCCATAATATATCTCCTCTGCCACCTCCCACTCCTAATATGAAGTAATATTCCACTCACAAGCATTCCCTCGACATGACCTGAGCCCACGAACCACCGTCGCCGTCCATATCCGTACTACCACTCCACTCCTGCGAAACCCTATCACTCGTAGTACTTTATCTGATAACACTTCTAATGTAGGAACTTGGCGATGATAAACTCTTTCGGATTCGATGGTAGGTATGTCCTGTCGATATAATTGGAAGGGGTTTTGGAAGTGAAGAGCGAAAAGGGTTCCCTTGTACATGCGACCCTTGCGGGAGACGAGCTCGTCCTATCTTCGCCTAGTTGATGCTTGTGCCGTGTAGCGCTGGCGTAGCTTGTTCCCCTCCCCCTCTGTTTCCGGGGTAACTGTAGTTAATACCGCTTTCATCCGCGGCGTTAAGTGGCGTTCCCCTTGAATTAGACGGAGGAAGAGGAGGAGGGAATAGATATATATGCGGAAAGCGTATGGGAGAGGAAAAGGAGATTGGATCGTGGAATGTAATTATTAGACGCGCGCATATCCATCTTTAAAAACACTTATTTCTTTTCTTTTTAAAAATGCAATTCGTGTAATAACACTGTGTGTTTTGGGCGAGAAAGAATTAGTGGAATGAATTGGCATTTTGAATCACTCGTCTCGCCAGCGTAGCCATCAGTTTCAGTCATGTGATTGGTTCATTGCTGCTGTTGCTTACGCTCTTATATCTCTACACTCCCGCCCTTTCATTCCTTCAATTCTTCTCTTTCACAATGTTGGTACTCTTGCGGAAAAAAACTCATGCAGGAGGCATATAGTACAATGTCCTGAGGTAAAAAAAACTTGTTGCCTATTGGAGACGTCAACTAGTTTGAATTGCTAAGTGCACAGTGCATTAATTACTGCAGTGTTTGCTCACGAAGAAGTTGAAAGATGGAATGGCGCTGAATTCGTCTTCACGCATTGTGGTAGCTCATTTGAAATCGATGGATTAGGCGGAACTACTACTTGATAAAATACACGGTGAATTAAAATTAAAATAAAAACCTCTGGAAAGGTTTACATACAGATACATTTATTGGTTGTTTACTATTTCGTTGGTAACATTAAAAAAAAATCGGTTCCACGGCTTTCGACGCTACGGTTTCGCAGAGACAAAGACCCGAAGGCCCAATGTTGAGATACGTCGCACAGAATAATTTACGTTTTGAATTGGTCGCGTGTTTTCCCATTTGACTTAGTTATTTGTACAACATCGCTCTAAGCGCATAGATAATGATTTTTTTTAGAAGGTGTTGGTTATCTAATTTTCAGAAACTCCGAACGAATGTCTTAACAAGCTTTGGATAAAACATCTTTTTTTGTTGCTTAAGGTTTACGTTTTTATGGAAAAGATTTAAAAGAGTTTTTCCCGCAACGCAGTCCAATACCTTCTACGTCTTCGTTCTCCAATCAGACTATTTAATGTTTACGTTTGTTATGCTTTCGTGGAATAATCCGTGTTTTCTTCGTTCCTTGTTCCTCTTCATTTGGAATGGCGTGGTGTATCGCTCAAAAGCAGTCTTTTTTTTTAAACGTCATCGGTGAAGACGTCTCGTTTGGACTCGCCTGCGTTGACTCGCTAGACTCCCTTTTCCTTGGCTTTCATTTCTTCGAAGGTGGAAATGTTGAGCAGATTGGTAGAGCACGGGATAAAACGGGGAAGTGTTTAGTATCCTCCTCCTTCGCTGGCGCCACTCTTTGCCGAAGAGGAGAAGGAGACGTATAAGAATAAAGAAATATCGCCTTGTGTGTATGTATGGGTTCGAGGTCTTCTCCCTAATTGGCGTTCACACTCATAGATGGCTCCGATGTAGTAATTGGGGCAATTCTCCGTCGCGTGTCGGCTCCCACGCCCATTCCTCAATTAATAGCGCCCTCTTCTCCGTGGAAAAAAAATGTAAGGAAACGGAAACGACGACTGCTCGTGTGTGTGTGTGCTAAGAGCTCGCTCGTCGAGCACCGTAGTTCGCGTTCACACTCAAAAGAGGGCGCGTTGACTCTCGTGCGAAACCCCCCTCGGTCGTCAGTCACTTCATTCGTCACTCCATTCGCCATTTCGAGATTGGCCTACGCAACGATTCTCCGTCTCCACACTAAACCTGACAAAGGTCGTCTTATCCCGATGCGATATATATATATCGATATAATTACACGCTCGAATTCAGCGGGTGGACCTACGATAGTGACTTCTGGTCTCAAAAATTATCTTCTCGAAGGTGCGTTGGACGGAAAGGAAAACAAATGAGGAAGTGCTTGACATGGTGGGCGAGGAGAGGAAACTTATAGATGAGATTAGGGGAAGGCAGGGTAGGTGGCTGGAAGGGGAAATGAGGGACGATGGTTTGCTGAAGGCCGTGATAGAGGGTAGGATGTTGGGTAAGCGGGGAAAGGGAAGGAAGAGAATCGGTTTTATGGACGGGATGAAGAAAGGTAGGACTTATGCTGAGATGAAAAAGGAAATACTAGAGGTAGAAAGGGCACGGCACGTGTAATAGTCCGTTGGATATTCTCTGACTTTCATCACAACCTACCTCCAACCGGTAGATTACGCTAATTAATAAATGAATCCGTATGTGTACTCGCTCGAAAATGTAGATACACAAATGCTTAGACACTCCTCACGGTAAAAGTGAATGCCTAACGCAACGCTCGCCTTCTCCGTGGCGCTTGTAGCGATTGGATAAGGCGACTTAGTAGTTGCCCGTACGTATTTCCCTTCACCGATAGGCGTCCCAAAAACTCTCCAACCTACGCCTCTTAAACTCTTTCCTTTGTGCGAAATCGCTGGGAGATGCTCTCAGCCGTTGATCTTAGCTGATTACTTGTTAGTCATGGAGATTTACAAATGCCAGTCCCAGGGAGATCAAGAATTTGTCGTGCCACGACAGTACGACGACATTTCGTCGCTAACAAACTCGAAAATCCCCGAGGTTACTTTCAATTTTTGAGATATTTCGATCATTATACGTTAAAACATTGGTGCATGTTGTATGACTGATTCAACCATTTCAAGTGATTCGTATGTTGGGACCACCCTTGAAACATAAACCTTGAGAGCTAGTAGAGTTGAGTAGAAGTAGAGTCGTTGGCACGCCTCGATCTGCTGCCGCCGTGGATAGTGTGTGGGTGTTGCTGTGGAGAGGGGCGATATCCCATCAGCGAAGGCCTCCGTGATATATATGCGCTCTTTTGTCGCTGTTCGATCGTAAAAGCTTAAAAGAAAACCCTGCCGATGATTCTCTTTAAGTATTTTAATTGAATTTGTGGACGACGGTATGCACTTTTTTCTGTGCTACTTTGCTCTTGTCTCAATTTGTGTCCGTTTAATATCGCCAGCTAGGGTTTTTTTTAAATATCTCTGCAGGGTCTTCATCGGCTTCCAATAATGCGTTTGTTTGCTCCCAATCGAAAGCCAAATTGTTTACCAAACTTGGGGTCCATTGTTTCGTATCTCGGGAGTTTGTGTACACTTCCTCGAGGCAGTTTATATTTCTTCCCCGTGTGTGTCGAGGGCCAACCGCTGTGCGACTGGCGCTCTTCGCGTTTACCAAACAACGCCAGCAGGTGATTCGGGAAGATGGAGGAGTGTGTAGGCAGATTTCTTGCGTGCCAGTCTACACTTTCGCTTGGTCATAGAAGACGCGCTCTCAAAACGAGAGGTTGGAATATGTGTGTATGTATGTACCTACGTACTACAAGCTCTCTCTTTGAAGTGGGATGCTCTATCTGGGAGATTTTCGTGGTTTAAATTGTCCGCCTTCTTGGTTTGTTGTTTTCTCTCATCTAATTGAAGTGACTTTCCGTTGTCTTGGGTGTGACCTCGTGGAATTTGCTTTGCATTTTAAATGATAAGTGTAACTAAGCTTTTACACGTAAATGTATTACAACAAGACGACATAAATGGTTTCGACGAAGCGCGTCATCATCAGGTGATGACGAGCGTCTATACAATGGCGAGATGACCTGATGATGACGCGCTTCGTCGAAACCATTTATGTCGTCTTGTTGTAATAAATCTACGTGTAAAAACTAAGTTACACATATCATTTACTATGCAAAGTGACTTTCCCTTCTTCGAGCATAATTTTAAGCGCTCGGATAATTTACTCTTTATTTAAAAAAAAAACCATTTTAGGTAGTTTGAGAGCGAAAAATCACTTCACCTAGAATGTGATGAATTTAGCCTCATTTTAAAGAAAAAAAAACTCATCTCTTCAATTATATCAAAATATCAACCCGTTGCCAAACTACTTTTTGAGCAATTTTCCTAAAAATATGAGCAGTTTTACATGGGATAGATTATGGCTGTGCGCTCCAGAGGGAGAATATTTTATAAAATTAGGAACTTCTAGCACCTAGATTGCGTCAAAAAACTAACGGTGTGTAGATTGCATGTTTTCTCAACTATTTATAAGAAATAACCTATTACTCACCACTAGAATTTTGACAGAATCGCAAAAAATCTGCTGTTTTGAAGGGTTTTCAGCCGTGCGTCGGGAAAATATGAGTCAAGTTAGAGACTTCTGTGGTTATAGGTATTTATTTAATTACTGAGAATGTTGGTCATATATAACTATATCTTTGTTTCATTAATATTGTAATATTTATATGATACTTCTTACAGATGCCGAAATAAAAAAGTAAAATCTGAATATGGTCTCCATTATGACTTCAGGGAACTATATCGCTAAATACCACCTTAATCGCGCTACAGCGAGAATTCCGATAGTTAATGTCCACCATGCACTGCTGTCCCTTTAAAAAACTGCTAACCACACAAAAACATCGCGTAGTCGATCTTTTTTTGCCCTTTAATTTGCGTTAGAATGCAACATCCAATGGCGTTTCGTGAATTATCGAGCAATGAAAAAATAAATGTCAATTTTTATCAGTCAAAAATATCATTTCCAGCTAATATCTCGTCCCGAACTGACTTGTCGAATTCACTTTATGACCCATTTGCGATTCAAATGTTTTGGTCCATTGAGTAGGATGTGGCCTTCCTGAACGGGTACATATTAACATATCCTTACACTCCATCGCTCCTTCCCCACTGCCGTGGTCCACATTGGGACCAGCACCTGTGTAGTCCTTTTTTATAGTATAGTATAGTATAGTCCTTACAGTATAGTTTTCGCATGTGTGTGTATATTAAATTTGAAGCCGTAGTAATAGACTTGGAGAGAGAGAGGGAGAGCTAGAAGCTGATATGCAATGTAAGTTAAGTAAACATGGCGATTATATTGTAAAACAGAGCCCTAAAGCGATGCTTCAATCACCAATGGATGCGCGAGGAATTTAGTGTAGACGTCTATCACAATAAATGCCGCTAGTCATGCGACATATGATGCAACGTTTAAGACTTAAATATTTTAAGTATGATTAAGTTTAAGTATGAGCTTTCTCGTGCGCAATTGTCGGCGAATCAGATTTGAGGATAGGCTCAATTTTATTCTTGATAGTTTTTATGCAACTTCTTATAAGAAATAAGGAAGGAGAATCCGCCCCACTCGTGGGAAGGAATCGAACTAATAATACTGAGATACTATTAATTTAGTAAGCAACTAATAAAAATAGATATTTTCGTCCGTTTCGCATGTGTATATATATAGGAACCCTTCTTCAGTTGGAGGAGATTCTCTCCTCCAGCTGAAGAAGGGTCATTAGCCCGAAAACTACCCCTAAGCAGTGGACACCGGTGTCGTCATGGATCATCTGCCAGTGAGTGTCCACTGATTTACTTCCCTATCCTTCCCCAACCTCAACGCCTTGTTGCTAGCTTATACTTTTATATTTATAAAAACTATCAAGAATAAAATTGAGCCTATCCTCAAATCTGATTCGCCGACAATTGCGCACGAGAAAGCTCATACTTAAACTTAATCATACTTGAAATATTTAAGTCTTAAACGTTGCATCATATGTCGCATGACTAGCGGCATTTATTGTGATAGACGTCTACACTAAATTCCTCGCGCATCCATTGGTGATTGAAGCATCGCTTTAGGGCTCTGTTTTACAATATAATCGCCATGTTTACTTAACTTACATTGCATATCAGCTTCTAGCTCTCCCTCTCTCTCTCCAAGTCTATTACTACGGCTTCAAATTTAGTCTTCGTACACAAATACTCGGCTTTTTATTAGCCATGTCAAAAAATTAGCCTGCAAACATTTTGATGGATTACCGAGTGGCTGGCCATTTTTTCTTTTAAATTTAAGATTGAGATTAAGTGAAGACGGTGCTTGTGAAGGTGGCGAACTCTACTTGTGAGTGAGTTGATTGGTTTTAAACGGATCTTATTCCGACTAACCCCATTCTCACTTCATATGAGTGCCTGAGAGAGCGCAATAATTGCTAATCGCTCTCTTCTTTAATCTTCGATCGAGTCGTCTTCCGGCCGCGAGGAGTACCTAATATGCGTCCGAAATGTGCTCTTGATTCCCAAAGGGGAACAGTGGACGTATATGGAACGAATCGCGTCCTTTAAATTGGATCCCATTGCAAAGAATATTCCCACCTATTAGAATTCCATTCATTCTTAACTGGAGTGGAATTGGAGGGTGTTGTTTTTTTATTCGTCAACTAAGTGCCTTTCTGTAAGTGCTTCGCCAAATTCGAGACTAGGCCATGAAATTAGAGCAGTGCTACGTCATGAATAATGCTTGCGTGCAATATTTTCGCATTAAAAATTATATAAAATGGGTCATTAATTCAGTCTGGAAACCAAGTCATGCATAAGAAAAAGTTTTTGAATAAAGAAAGAAATCTAGAAGCACTCGTGCCAAATGCCTGCGAGAGCAGCAATTCAAAGAATACTTCTATCGCAGTTTTTATGTTCTCTTATTTTCCGCGGAGAAAATACCATTTCAAATCTCTCCGTTCTACATTCTGTGCACATTATTTTGTACTTGAGGTCGTTTCTGCCTTACTGGTGTGTGTTTGGTGGTATTCCTGCTAAGCACCAGCCGGAGGTTTCGTTTTTAGAATTGTAGAAAGTGTACGAGGAAGCAGATGCACTCCGAGCGAGATGCCGCGATAGCTACGCCTCTTGAGTTTCACAGCGGAGGCTCTTTTTAAGAAGTGGAAAGAATTTGGACCAAAAATCGTTCTGGGGTTGAAGGATGTTGATTTGTTAAGTCTTCTTATCCGCCCTGATGCATTTTCTGGATCTTGCATCTGAATCCTGCGGGAAGGATTAGGGAAACATTTCAATTCCACACAATAGGGTTGTTCTGTCATAACCCTCATGATGAAGGGATTCCATTAACTTAGCAGAGACTGTCACCTTCCTGCAGGAGGGAGTTTCACAGTGGACATAATACGTGTTTAAAACGATTATTTTGGGTGGCCACGGGTTTCAAACGATTATTTTACTTTTTTCGTATTAATAAATCTGTACACGATCTAGTTTCGTGACTAAACTATATGTATTCGTCTTAAGTTTTTCCTGAATTACACTCCTTGACCCAGTGCTATTTTTGACCAGTACTATTAAAGTTAGCCTCATTAAAAACCGTCCAAAAAGACTCCTTGTGGTGACATTTCGTAACTTAACGTCCAATAAGGACGGCACAATTCTTGGACTTGCAATTGGACTACCTGCCGTAATCGTCATGACAAAGCTATTACAGCCAGTGTCGCCCAACAGCCTCTGCGAGCGCTAGACAAAAATTCCCCAATCAGTACACGTTGTACGAAAAGGGAATTTATGTCATTCGTTAATAATAGTCTTCTTAATCCTTTTTTTTGCCCATTTGAGTTCTATAATTATATAATAATATTAATTGAATGACTCTTCAATGGAACTTCAAGGGAATGTTTGGAGTAACGAGAGTTCATCGTCATGTTGTTACAGACGAGAGAATGAATTGAGTAGTTCTACTTGCTGAGCTAACGGATTACTAAAACGGATTTCGTGGACGAAAGTAGCTCAACATTTTGAAATTTCGCATTTGCGTCACTGTTTTTCAGTTCATTGCGAGTTCCATGCCATAACACCAGAAGGCGAGAAAGCAAGCAGAGGCGCGTCTCCTGACGACGTATATTTTCTGCACATCTTCTTGGAAAGAGGAATTCAATTGTCATTGTTCGATTGTTATGCTTCAAGAATAAGCAAATTCAGCGGAAGGAGGTCTTTAGATAGGTGCTGCCGAAAATCTTACTGACTCGCTGGTAGTGAAGGGCCACTGGATGTATGTCGTTTGTGACTATTCGATTGTTATTGGCTATCTTTCTTGGAAGTTCGATATTCTATCCCGCGATTTCCCATTGTTGCGTGTTCGGTGATGTGTATATATAGTATTTCAGTTTCACATTTGCACTGTCAACAGTCTGCCTTAAGCTGGGTATACACTGGAAATTTAATTGCGCAAGTTGCCTTCAGAAAGCGAATTTCGACGTAAATTGCATCCGTAAACGGGTCTGCAAGTCCGCTTGCTGAACTTCAAATATTTCGGCAAGAGTCTTGATCAACAAGCGTATTGTAAATACCAATCTGGCTCTGCACTAACTGTGAAAGCTTTTTAGTCAGAGTAAAATCTCCCAAAAGCTCTTGCAGAAGAAACTTGCGGAAGTAACTCCAGTGTAAACCCACCCTTATGGCCTGCTTTATAGTGTCGGGCTAACGTTAGCCGCGAGATAACGTTATCTTTGCGTTCAGTCGAAGTCAACCGAGAGATGGTGGTTTGTTTGTTACAGTCAGACTTTCGGTTAATAATTGAAGGGGAGATCGTTTCCGATAGGATAACGTATGTAGTAGTACATCGGTCGAAGAGAAAATATTTGTAAAGCCGTGTAAAGCTTGAATGTGCCCTATAATACGTAGTTCATGGCGATACGACTGACGGTTATCTTTGGTTTCAGTTTTCGTACGTAAGCCTTTTTCATAATCCATCCGCTTAGTGTATACAATTGTGTTAATGGTATCAAGTATTTTTATGCCCGAAACTTTATGATCAGGTGATAAAACGTTTCAAGAAGCATGTATTATGGCTTAATCGTCGAATGATATCTTCATTAGGTCCGCAAGGATAAGATTTTTTGTCGTTTCTCTTATAATTTTTTTTATTTTCTTTCAATATTTCGTTGCCGTGAACCGGAATCCTCCCAGAATTTAGCCGCTGAGAGCCGCTGTATGGGCTTTCATTCAGCCCTACTAATGTAAGCGGGTGAATGTGTCTTGTTAGCTGATTTATCAAACGTCTGTAACTTGCTGCGCGATGATTGGCGAACCGTCGCTATGTAGGTGACTTACGAAAACCTTCGTTTTCAAAACTATACTTAATATCTGCTTCATGAAGAACTCGTTTATAAAGCACTTGGGCATCCTATTTGCTGATTGGCTATTCGTTGTCATGTGCGTAAATCAAGGACGGCTTTGTTTATGTATTTGTGAAACATTCGTTGTCTTGCACGTAACCAAATAAGCTTAGCGAAGCCACTACGAAGTGCATATTCTAGTTACGGCTACAATGAATGGGCAATTTACGCGTAAATATTTACGTTTTGAGGTCCTTAGGGAACTCGTAAATTTTATTGATTTTGGAAACGACTCCTGCTTAATACATATTACCAGTTCATGAGTTATGTGAGTGGAGAGTCCAGTAGAGCTCACCTTTTGGAAGAATGCCATCTCCCATTAACATTAGTTGTGGTAGATGTTTTTTTGTCTACGTTATCAAACATGAGTAAATTCCTGCACGCACTGATTGACAGACCCGCGGACGTACGAAGAGTTTGTTTTTTTGCTTATCGTTATTTTATCGCTGATCGGAGGTTCATTGAAATGCACGTTAGTTACGATACATAAACGAATCCACTAAAGAGTGCATGTCGGTACGGCCACAAGGAATGGGTAAATTTCAAAGTGAATGAAATGAGTATATTACCCGTTGTTCACGGTGCGGCGTCACAACTAAATATATACACAATATGTACCGACGTGAAAATCGTGGGCCCTGGAGCCCCCCCCCCCTCACCTCATGCCCCCCCTCCATTATCCCCGTGTCCCCCTCCCTCCCCGCAGTCAGGAGGAGGAGGAGGAGACCGAGGCGATCCCTTTTTAATGTATTTTGAGACGAAACAAACAAATGGAAGCCGTCGTCGCAGTCCCCCTCGTATCATGTCGTGGCATGCGAAGAATCCCATCTTCGAATCTCCTTATTGGAAAGAGTAACACGCTCGCAGTTTTCAATTCGGTTTGGCTCCTTCACTTGTCTCCTTCTTTCGTCGCCGGCTTCACACAGAGGACGCCGCCGTTCCCCTTCCACCCTCTTCTTCCCCCCCCCCCTCGAGCGGTTATTCGCCAACAGACCACCCTCTCTCTCTCCCCTTCTAGAGCGCCAAAGCTGCTAGTAGCAGTAGTCTGCTCTCCGGCGTCGCCGCCAGCACAAGCAAGGGGGCGCTCTTGCTGCTCTCCCTGTTATATACCCCACCACTCTCTGCGACCCCTCCCCCCCCCATCTATCCACCTTCACCCTTCGTGTTGTTTTGCGAGAGACCCCTTCGTTGTGCCGTCGAGCCATAAGCCAGCCGCCCCTTTGTAATCCCCTCACCCTTTTGAAAAAAACCCCTTCCCACCCCGTTTGTGCAGCTCTTTTAAAAACCCATTCCCCTTCTTCTCCCGACCATACCCACGCAAAGCCCTCCTCTCTCTCTCTCTCGCCTCCCAGACCACGTGACCCCCGGGGAGCCTGACTTGCGACGACGGCTTTTCGCGTGTTCGAGTGAGTGTGTGCAGTGTGCACTGACTGTGCTCGTCTCCTCCTCATCTTGCCCCTACTCAGTCAGTCAGTTTGTAATAGTTTGTGCTCTTACAGCCGCCCTATTTGACGCTGCATCCATTCCCTATATCGTTGGAAGGAGGGGAACTAGCCTCCCGCTCTTAGATCCGAAAAGAGATAAGTCTTCTCTCTTGTGTGTGTGTGCCTTTTAAGGTCGCTCTTCGCCGCAGTGGTGCAGTGTGTGTCTCCCATCGCCATTAGCAGTTCGCTTCGTGCTTGGACCAATCTTGGAACGTAGCCATGGGAACGAGACGAACGTCGACCGTCATTTGCTGTCGATCGTCGGATTCCGTGGAGTGATTTCTGCGGTGTTTTCTAGTGTCTCTCCCCCGCACTCAATACCCCCCTGTGTCCGTTCTCCACTATTATACAGCGAGACTCAAGCGAGGGTCTCGAACCGCGAAGCATTTATCATTCACACATCGTTCGTCGTCATGTAATGTTGTGGAGCGGATGCATGCCGTCTCGTGATATCTGTGATGTTCTCGTGGAGTGTCTTTCCTTCCCGCGTGTCACCCTTATAAAGAGCATAAAGGAGTTGACTGAAGTCACCTGACTTTGTCGGAGCATCGTCGTGGAAGCGTAAGGATCTTTCTTGTTGAAAAAGGATTCCTCCATCGAGAGTGACTCTAGCGATCGCACGTGCGTGTTTGGCATCCGAGCAGAAGGGACTGTGATCACACTGATCCCCCCAATCTCGGAAGCATTGCTATGGAAACGAAACGGCACTGTCTATCGGCCGTTGTTTAATGGATTCCGATAGATCGATTCCTGCTATCGCATCGCAGTGCGTTCCCTATAGTGTTCCCTTCCTCGTGAGGATCGACTCCAGCCTTGTCCATCCGTGTTGTTGTTGTGGAGCGACGAGTGCTCATTGTTGTGTCCTCTGTGGTGGTTGTTCATTTTCGCGATCCGAACTAAAAGGACACCCACCTACTGCTGCGACCGCGTCCACTCAAATCTTGGGAGCATCGTCATGGAAACGGGACGATGATCGCCATGACTATTGTTGTTGTTGCTCGTCTTTGCGAGATCACCTCCGGAAGTGTTACCCTTCACCCCCTATAGCGCACTCTCGCGTCAACCGCGAGTAGTCTCTCTCTCTCTGTTAGACTGTGATCGTGTCTCAAGCAGCGCCCGAAAGGGGGGCGGGGCCGTTTTCTTCTCTTGCTTTGGCTCCATGGCATCCTATCTCATTCTCTCTGTCGCTGAAGACCCCTGACCGTCCCTGACTGAACGCCGCCGACCCTGATTCCGCCTCACAACCGACAGCCCTCAGGATTCGATTGCCGACTGTTTTTCCCTTTGGTTTGGGGGGGGGGGGGATCCCCGTTGCACCCTTAAATATCGGCGCGTCCTCGTAGGAGTACAGCTGTGTAAGAGAACAAAAAAAAACAAGAGAGGGCGGTTCCCCTGAGCAGCCGATCTGTGTTCGCGATTGCGTCTCTGTGTAGACGTATTTTTTATATTTATTCTACGTTTCGCCAACGCCCGCACGTGCATGTTTACTCTAACGAATATTGCTTTCTCTTTTGTATTGTTCTGCGATCGAAGTTTTCTCTCGCCCCACCAAGAATCCCTTCGTATGGCATTTCTGATTCCTCCTACCGCCGTCCCTCCCGTAAACGTCGCCACCGAATCTTCCGTTTCGCCAACCGTTCATTCGCTCCTCCGTCATTCACCTCTCTATGCTGGAACTTAAGTCTCTTCTCCTTCTTGGGTTCCTTAATTCCTCCTCCCCCTCCTCCCTGCGGTTCCCCCGGAGACCAGAATTTGAAAGATTTAACACACGTCATGGTCTCCCCCACAGCCGCTTTTCGTATGTTCGGTAATGACGTCATTACTTCGCTTTTGACGCGTGACGCGTTCGGAAAAAATGTCCTTGGCTGAATGAGACGCGCCCTTTCGGCGGCTGCCGCAACCTCCGCCGTTGCAACTCCGCTTCGAGAGAATGTTTCGGGTGGGTGGGTGTGGGAGGAATTTATCGATGTTTTGAGCGGTTGTTCATCTCGTGCTGGTGAACAAGGCTCGTCCCTTCTTCTTCTGCTTCTCCTGGTGCCTCTTGGCCAAGCACAGCGCCCTCCTTCTCCGGGAAGACGTCCAAGTCCTGTACGACGCGCGCGCCCGCCCTTGAGAAACTAGTGAATGCGAAGGTTCGCCCAGGGGGGGGGGGGGGAGAGGGTTGGGAATGATGGGGGGGTGGTGATTTTTAAAGGTCTGCCCGTCGTCGGTGGGTGGGGGGGAGGGATGTTTATTTTCGTCGTCCTCCTCTCTCTTGCTCGCTTTTGTGGAACCTCTCCTTCCCACCCTCATTTCCTTATTAAAGAAGGGGTGCTGCGGAAAGGGGAGGGAGGGTGGGTGGGTGTTGCTGGTGGTGTCATCATGGTGTTGATTTGAGGAGAACAGTTTCGCTCAGGGTTCCCTGGCAGGGTGAGCGTGTGCGCTAGTCTCGGTGTTTTTGTTTTTTTTTTGGTGAATTGGAATGCGCGTGAGAAGAGCGTAGTCGGAGGATTGTTGGGAGGGATCATTCCCTTCGAGCGATTTCACTTTCCTTTCCTTGTCCCCCGCGTTGTTTGTTTCTTGTTCGTGCAGCGCGTTGTGTTTCTCTCTCTCCAAGAGGATTGATACTCTTTTGTTTCCCTTTCGTCTTCTACTCCGGATCGACGTCTCCTTCCCTAATAATTTCGAGGTGGGGAAGAGGGGGAGGGAGGGAGGTGGTGTCGAACTCGGCGGTGGGACCTTATTTCGAATCTTCCCGGTGTCTCGTTTACGCGATAATACTTTCATTAAAAAGTGGTTTCCCGATTCGGAGGATAGCATTCGGACATCTCTGCGATTGTGTGTGAGTCTGTGATTGAAAGTCGTGCCTTGACTGGACTTCTTAAAGGGTTTTACTCTCCCTCCATACCTTCGCCCGATCGCTCTTTCTTCATGGATATTTCAGATAATAATACGTAGATTCATACCCTTTGTTGAAATCGTGTCCCGGATAGGAGGATTGCTCTCTTGGATATTATTCCTTGTATGTGCGTGTGTGTGTTTGTTGTGTGGCTGGGACGTCTGCTGCCTTGGCTTCAGGTTATCGCTCTCTCCGCTTTCTCTCATAAAAGCGCTCTCTGCTCTTCCGTCTCCTCCTGGGACATACGTTCTCTTGTCGTTGCCATGTCGTTCACGGACATTCTGTTTGGGGGATGGGAGACGAACTGGAAGCGGAAGTTTGGAGGCGAAGGGAATCTTTGATCATTTCAAGCTGGACCTTGAAATTGTTTCGCAAGTGTTTTGGCGTCCAACATTTTTCCGTTTTTTATTTATTTTTTTTAAGTGAAGGAGTCGAAAGTGTAAGCGGGTAATGGACCGTCATCCCGTCAGAAATTGTTCGAGTGTTGTGAAGTTTGTCAGCTGTGCTTATCAAGATATATAAAGGGGATTGTTGTTCACCCTTGTTCTTTCTTATGGGACGCAAGACCTCCCAAGCTTTTCCTTATCATGCTTCTTAATTAATGCAATTAGGAGGCTTTCCTCGGGTTCTTTTTCTTTCTTAATACTCCCTCCGCGGTGTTAGGTATTGCGGGGTGGGACATTCGTTCGAAAAGGCGCAGAAATATTGAAGGTTGTTGTGTGGGTGGGTGGTCGGCGTTCAGTCCCCGTCACTTATAATAGAGCACCCTTCCTCCTCATTGTTGCCAACTCCCGAGCGACGGCTGAGAGCTCCTCCCCCTCAGCTTCCACCCCTCCGCGGAGTCGTGGTTTCAGTGTCAAGGTCGCGAGTGCGCCACATTGGAAGAAGGTGCATACGTACGTACGTGGAGAGAAGAGAGTCCTATATGCCTTCGCCGCCTCCTCCTCTCCCATTCTTCGGATATATTTGCGCAACTTCCATGGTGGACACGCCGGCCCCAATTGTGGCGGATTGCATTCGCGTCTCTCCTCGCTCCAATAGATAATAATAGCAGCTCTCTATCTCTATTCGGGAATCCGTCGCGGGACATTATCCTTTCCTCCTCCGAAGAGAGAAATGTCCTTAAGAGGGAGAGATAGAAGTTCCAGTATATTCTTACTTGCTTTGCCGAAGACGCGATTGTTTCGTAGTGAAGATTTGGGGTCTAGGAGATAAGAATTAGGGCTCCTTCATGATCACTCTTGATCGGTTTATCTTTCAAGGATCGCGGGGTTTAGGGGATTTACTCACTAATCTGTCTCGTGTGGAATAATCTATGTGAAAATGAGTGGATAACTCGAGTCTTCCTCTTTGTTTTTCGTTGTTTTTCCTCATTCTGTGGCCGTAGACGTTGGTGTTCAGATCGTATTTATTCTAGCGTCGGAGCCCTACGGCTTGCGTAGATGAAACCGAGCGCGTGAACATCCTCTTAAAAGTTTAAAATCCCGAAGGTTTCTGCGGCGTTTGGCTTGATGAGTGACAGCTTTCGGGCGTTCCTCCACGTGTGGTCCATTGTCGACAACAGTTTCTCCAGACATCCTGCTGGCTTCTTCAGATTTGAACTCTATCTACCCTTCTTAAAATTTAAAAGTTGCCTATTAAAGTGAAAGTGAAAATATTTTCTGACTGACACGCGGTTGCGTTTAGAGCGTGAGTCTTAAAGTATTTTTTGTGTTTTAACTGACGTTCGCCAGGGACATAATTTGTATTCAAAACGCACCTGTCTAAAAAAACTCTTTTCCTTATATTTCCATAAAAAACGCTAAAGGGAACTGCAGGCGGAGGACATTTAAAAATCAAACGATATTTTACTTTCATTCTTCGTGTTTTTCACGGTTTCCGTTTCCTTTGAGTATGTTCTCCGCGTTTCCGCGTGTCCCGAACGCGAATTGTCACGCCCGAGCACAAAAGACAAGTCCTGCGAGGGAGAGAAAGAGCAAGTAAGGCTCAGCGGCGCCGGATGTGGTGCACGGGTGCAGCTGGGGGAGCGGGAAGCAGGAAACGCGGCAGAAGTCGTTGCTAACACGGGAGTGGAGTCGGCCATTTATAATACATTCCTTTCGCGTGCGGACACGACGTGCGGTCCACTTACATAACCTTGGGGGACACCCCTTTTAGAGAGACACGTGGTGACATTGAGGGCGACGGCCATAATCGCGGAAGAGGCCGGAGGAGGACTTGACCTGCCCTTCGCGGCCCTTGACAAAGAAGGGTCCTTCCACCTCCTCAACAAACTCCGCCCCCTCCCGCCAACAACTCCGTGCAGCGCCACGCGTGGGCGCCACCCACCGCCGCTGCACAGGTGCACCTGCCTCTCGTCTTCTTCTTGTTAAGGGTGGCCTATGAGTGTCCCATTCGGTCAGTGGGGCATTGGACGCCACGGTGTCCCCGCTTGGACGCGAAATCGCTTTGAGTCTCGCCCTGAAGCCAAATTAGAAAAGCGAGAGAGCGGGCCCCGTGCTGTTCTTTTGTTCCCGTGTGTGTCGTTGCCCTCCAGAGGTGTCCAGCTCCAGACGAGGGCATCATCCCCTCGCCTAGATATTCTAGAAATCCTTCTGGTGATTTCGTTCGTGGCCATCTTTCGAGTTCACTCCGTTGTGTTTCTGCCCCGGATCGAAAGGAGTGGTTAGTCCCTCCTCAATTAGCGTGTGCTCTATTGTACTCCCTGATGTATAGTTTAACGACGGATAAGTGATTCAAGAAGGTGACAAATGTGGTGCCTATCCTCCAGTGAATATTCGTGTACACACGTGTGTTTTTGTTTTTACACGTACGCCATCGCTGTGCTTAGTTGAGCGTGCGGACGCACACTCAATCACTCACGCACTCCATCTTCTTCTTTGACGTCGTCCACATCTTGCGTCAGAGATGGACGTCTCATGTCCGTCCCGCGTGGACTCGGCGACGCCCCCCCCTCCGCCGCCGGCGTCTTCGTCCGCCGCCGCGGCGCCTTGCACCCTCCCGACGCCTCAAGACGGACGCTCGAGCTCCCTGAAGCGGAGCAGTAGCTTCAAGAAACTGCTGAAGCTGCCCATATGGGGCGCCTCCTCCGGTGAGTCACATTGACTGCTGCTCCGTCGCCCCGCGATCCCGGAATATGCTCCGGAGAGTCTGTGTCTGTGTTGCGTTGTTGTTTCCTCGAGAGCGACACCCCCCCGGAATGCTATGCGAAGACCGTCCTAGCTAGAAGTCGAGATAACAGAGCTGGAGGTGTTATGCCTTGAGAACAACCATTGCAATGAACTGCACGTTAAAGATACATCGATTATATCTACGTTCCGACATTAAAGTGGAAAATGTTTTCAAATTGTAGGCGTATTATTTATAAGAATTCTATTGGTGCTACCGTTTTTGACGCCTCAAAAGCGGTTTCACCATTTTGAACGATGATACCTGTAAACCCTACAACACGCTTGAATTAAATTTAAAAAAATGTTGAATTCTGGAAAATGTTGAATATTAGAAATGTAGGTATGTATGTATTTTACCGATTGGATCAGAATGGTTAAATCAACGTCCGTGGTGTTGGGGAAAGTAATGCCCTGCGTAACTCGTGTCTCACGTGAGCCGTTCATGCAAACATTTATTTTTTTATTTACTAATAAGTCGATTGGTATATATTTTTGGACGGGCATTACGTCAATGCACTGAATGCGGGGAAACCTCTCAATATCAAAACTATATCCCTCGCATCGGGAACTTTTTTGAAAGTTTTATGTCGACACTGGATATTCGAGAAGTCATTTCCGCTCTTTCGATCTAATCACTAGCCCTCCTCCGTCGCTAGCACTGACCTAGTGTGTCCGTGACATGACAAGCGGGTGCTTATTTCGTGCTGGTGAGGTTGCTGAGGTGACATTTAGGTATTTCCTGAAATGTTTCGTGGATGACATCTTGGCCTCATAGATTCTGAATTCGTCGTCTTTTCTTCGGTAACCCGTTCGTCTTGGCATTCGCTTTCCTGTTTTGGAGATAACTTAATAATCATTCTCCCTGAAATGCGCAATTTTTTTTAATCGTTTTACGTCTTTAATCTCTCGATTAAAAAAAATATTTATTAATACTGTTTGTTTCGTGGTTTTATAACTCTTGAAAATATCTTAACCCTTTAGATTTTTCCCTGTTCACAACCGTTCGACATTCGAATTTTATTTGAAAATTCTAACAATTGTAAGAAGCGTGGAGTAGCAATATTAATGACGCAATAACTTTCTTTAATATGACTGAATTTCAAATTTATTACCAAATATACAAATTTGAAACTTTAACTTCTTAATTTCACGCCTTTCGCTGTAAACGCCTTCAAAACCGAGGGAGAGAGAGAGAGAGATTAGGTACGTAACGAGGATTGTTACTGTCATTTATATAAATAATGAATAAAAGGGGGCCGATCATGCTTCCTTGTGGGACGCCGGATGTCACTCTTAACCATATCAGAGCTAATGCCGTCAATAACTACTTTTTGCTTGCGATCGCTTAGAAAGCCACGTATCCAATTCACTATTTTCTGGTTTAACCCGTGCTTTCATTGATTTCAATATAAGTTTTTTGTGAGGAACCTTGTCGAATGCTTTCTTGAAATCGAAGAATAACGCGTCAACTTGCCTTTTCGATTCACCTGATATTAGGATGCAGGCCTTTAGGGTTTCATATATTAATATATGAAACTACGACTACGAGTGTTAGAGAAATTATTTATGTCATTGTATTTGTCTACTACATAAATGCACAGAAATACAAGAGTTAGATAGGAAAAATGCACTGGGTTCTGTAAGTATTTGCATAGAGTAAACATAATAGAGATTAATCATGCCATACTCCGTCGTAATACGAAGCAGATTTATTCACATTTTCTTCATTTATATTATTCTCATATTTTCGTGCATGTATTTGAAAATGTAATTTGATAGCTTCACTTAAAGACGATGTAGTAACATCGAAACTAGTCGCAATTGAATCTTTTATAAGTGGATAACTGCGAGTGTTTATGTCATTATGGAACGGTTCTAGGACATCACACGTGAATCTTTATTTTGTATTCTTAGGTTACTTTGAACACAGTTAAATATGCAATTGACGGTGAAAGCTCCCTTTCACACTTGCGTTAGCCTCTTGGTGCTATTACGAAAGTGGAAGGTTAATCTTGAGTCTGTAATGGCTTGTGTGTACATAGCTGCTCTACCGCTTCATTCCGTGCGAATTAAAGTGAGGAGTTGGGATTGACTTTCGCGCTTCCTTGGCCGAAGCGAGCGGACGAGAAGAAATCGTTGACCTCGGAGACCTTTACTGACCGCTCCCAACCGACTTAATGATGTCAGAGGGGGAGAAGGGGGCTCACGTCACTCGGGCACTTGTCGCCTTGGTTGCGCCCGCCGTGCCTCGCTGTGTCTCTATCCCAATGAGCATCTCTTTCGCTAAAGTGGCGCGCGAAAAATGAAACAAATGACTTAGGATGTTTTTTGTCAAGTCTTTCTTTTTGTTTTTAGCGCCGGGTGTTGTTGCTAAATAATGCCGGGGCGAAAACGAAGTAGAAGGAAACTTCCTTTCGGGCGAAGGAAGAGATGGGGGCCAATGGGGAGTGCAAGGAGCAGCAGCACGTTCGTTGCACGTCTTTCGTACTCGAGATAATGATGGCATGACAACGAATGTAAACATTCCGTAAACATCTTCTATCAGTCTAACAATAGAAGCATGAAGTAACAATAGAAGCATGAAGAAAGTAAATATTCTTTAGTTTGCGGATTATCATGGCATTGATCACGTTTGTTGGAAGACACCTCGTATCCCAGCCAACGTTTCCGTTTATTTGTAAATATTCTTCAGGGCCGAAAAGCACTATGGAATGTTTGAAAAGCAGGATATTATTTAAGATAGCCAATATATGAAATACAAGTCCTTGTATTCAACAATCTCAAGGTTCTTAGAATGTATAAGCTGCCTAAAAAGTTGTAAACGATGCAATTTCTCGAGCTGCGCCGCTATTGGCTGGCTCTCCGCGTGTCGTCACTGACATCTTAGCTGTGGCCATCAACAGCCATGGCCAAATTTAAAGATATAAAGGTAAGACATCAGTGGTCGTGCTTAAGGTTTTTCCATCAGGTGAACCGATAATTCCAATTTAAAATTTTAATTGATGAATAACGAGAGAGAAGCCAGTTATTCTGTTTCATCCTTCAACAACACCGTGCGAAAAGCGAAAGGAACCCCTATTTCATTCAACCGGTACATGTTACGTAAAAGCACGACCATTTAGAGTGAGTTGCTAAGTATATTTATCATCGTTTTCCAAATTATTTTGATGCGCCCAAAATATGTTCTCATTGCATTTGTTTTTGAAAAATATTTGCCAATGAAGATATGACTTCAGTATATTAAAATGTAATTGGTTAAGAACTTCAATATATGCTAGGCTTTCGAAAAAGCCAAACTTGCGTAAGAATTGATAGAAATTAAAAGAGAGAAAACATTAAAGGAATGACAAGATGAATCCTGACAAAAGGTTGTAACACTTTATTTTTCTCTTTTACATATTATGTTACACTTTTTAACCATCTTAAATCTTGATACTTTTCAGTCTGATTATTTCTCGACCGCTGATTTCTCTTATTCTCTTTTCCTCTGTTGTCTTGTTTATTATATTTTCGTCCTTGGCGACCGCTCTTGGACTCGCGAACGTTACAAGGTAGTACATCTGCTCATGTCACTTTCAGCCAAGTGTCTATTTTTTCATGATTTAAGGGCAGAATGGTTGGGTCTTTCTGTTTGACGAATTTTAATTGAGGATTCTTGTTTAAGTTTAAAACTGCCAGTATGTATGTCCATGCACAAGTGCAGCATTATGAAGAAGAGAAATAATGCTCGCCAAGGTTTGTAATTTTATTTTACGTCGAAACGTTTACGTATTGGTAGCTTATATTCATAGTATTATGTTTACCGCGCAAGAGTTACTAGGGTTGGGTGATGGATACTAGCATTCGAGTTACTAGCGCAGAAAAAGCTAGTAATGTTAAATTAGTGTGGTCGATATGATGACAGGATATAAACATAGTTATATGCGAAAGAATTTTGTTTCTATGGCTGAACCTCTCGGCGTATCATTCAAGGCAAGGCCTCAAATAAGGAAGCATACAACGTTATTACGCTGAGTAATAAATCATTGGTTAAGCATAATTGATTTAAAAACTTTATCCTACACACCGTTACTATTCTGATGCGAACCAATGTGGGTCAGAACATGCTCATTTCTCTCGATAATGCCTCCTATGAGCGCGTGCATCCATTGGAAAACAGCCCTTCTCTTGTTATTATTATTATTTGGATAAATACTCTCGAGTATGAGTCCGGGGAGAGACTTGAATTTTGGATATAATCTTAAAGATGAAAGTGTTTCTTGAATGACGAGGTTGAACTTCATTGAATTTATTTGAGTGGTGATGTCTTTCTACTGTACCGCGAATCGCCACTGCAGAAAAGACCGTTGATTATGATTTCGTTGCGAATCGCGCTCGTCTTCTGTCGTCCCCTTCCCTTTGTGTGTCTGTTTTCACGCGATGACTCCTTCGGCCTTTTCTGCGTACTTGGTCTCACATCATCGCCAACTTCTCCCAAGATGCTCACCGGCTTGAGCCGAGCGCCTCTCATTATTGCCGATCGCGGTGGTGAAGGTGCTTTGAGCGAAATATTACTTCACCTAGAATTTGACTTCATTTTAAAGATAAAACTCTCTTCTTTCCAATTATATCAAAATATCAACCCCTTGCCGAAACTACTTTTCGATCCATTTGCCTAAACATATACAAACTGTTTTACATGGGATAGATTATGGCTGTGTGCTCCAGAGGGAGGATATACAAAAGGTTAGGAATTTCCAACTCCTAGATTTCGTCAGAAAACTAACGATGTGTAGATTGCATTTTTTCTAAACTATTAAAAAAAATAATCTATTGCTCACCGCAGTAATTTTTACAGAATCGCAAGAAAAACCTGATGTGAAGGCGATTTCTCCGAACGGCGTGAAGAAGTCAAGTTAGAGACTTATTGATTAAATTGCTGAAAATTTTTGTAATATATATATAGCAATATTTTTGCGCCATTAATACTACAATATTTACTTTATACTTCTTACAGACGCTGAAATTAAGAAATGAAATTCGAATGTGGTCTCCATTATGACTACTAGGGAAATATATCGCTCAAACCTATATTTTAAAGGAAGGGTACATATAGATTCCAGGGTTTGCTGGCGAATCGCTCCTTGCGCCCTTCTTGCCGCGTCCCTAAAGCTCTGAATAGGATCCCTGCTCCCGAAGGGATAATATGTAACTTCGTCCCTTTCTTCGTCTGCGTTGAACAACCAACTGCACAACACTGAGGCATGTTGACAACCAAATAGCAAAGCAAAAGCTGCTTCAGGAAAAACACTACCAATCCAATGCTTTCTAACGGGAAACTGACGCTGGCCAGCAAAACAATCGCCAAAAATGCCTAAAAAACCAATCAGAAGCCTCGATTGTCGGCATGTCGGCAAGATCAAACGTTGACCGTACTTTCCTATACAGAGCTTTACGCGTCCCGCCCCGGAAATTACGTCACAGCCTCGGTCATTAATTGTTTACGTGTTCGTGTAGGGTGTGCGCGAGAGTGTTGAGTCGTCAACCAAATTCATGCCGCTGTGAATTTCTCTTTTGCACCCGTGAATGCAAGATCCGCAATCTCTTATCGGTCGAATTCATATCGATAGGACGAATGCCGTTCGGTTATTTGTGAGATTGAGATGCCGGTCTCCATTGAGTTGAAATACGTGAGATGTGAACATATTGTCAATGATAATGAATGGAGAATGTTGTGTCGTTATATCTTACATGTTACGCATTCCGAAATGAAATGCTACCAAGTGTTTGCCTCGCAAAAACAAATGAAATGCCAGAATTTATTTTATTTTTTCCAATTTTGAATTTTGTCCTGATATATTGTCATGTGGTGATTTGGACAATTTGTGAATAATCTTCTCTTTCGTATGAGAGCGAGGATCCAAAACGATATTGACTCGTATTCAACGCAGAGAGAGAAAAGTGCGAAATTAGTCTTCAGTCCTCATGAATAGCATAATAGTGAAAGGGGGAAGTTGTGGTGGTGATCCATGGATCTCGTCCAGAAGATTGGTGAGCGATGTAAATCGCCGATGGAACCACTTGAAATTAGTTCGCTCGTGTGTGCTTGGTTCACAGCCGGGTTATACCATCATATACCAGTTGAGCGAGATACATACTTCGCATACATTACAGTGGATTTGGCCTCATTATTAATGGAAAAGATATCATATTTCTCATGACTTCCAAAACATCAGCCATTTGTATATCGCTCTGCCTTTTCGAGACTATTGCCAGGAAACGGGATTGCCGTTCTCCATTTGGATGGGATTCTGTACACGGCTCTGCGCTACATGCAGAGAGACATCATTAAAAGATAAATGAGCAAATTCTGACGCACATATCGCGTCAGAAATGTGTAATGATGAGTAGTCTGTATGCTTTCTTAGTTATGTTGAAAAATAAATAAATAACTCCCCGTAATACCTTTTATAAAAGCAGCCAGAAATCCTTTTGAAGTGGCGGTATTTTCAGCGTACGGCGTGGGACAGAGTTAAAAGCTCACTGCAGTTAATGAAACAAGAGCAATTTCCACAAGTATGACATTTAATGCACGACCGGTTTCGCTTTTTACAGCATCTTCAGGTCCAGAGTTAAAAGCTTCCAATACATGTGTATATTTAGTTAGATACTAAGGAGCTCAGTCACAAAGCAGTTTTTGCGCCGTTAATATTACCATATTTAAATCAACTTACGACTTCTTACGGCTGTTAAAATTTTAAAATAAAATTCAAATATGGCCTCTTATTTTGACAGCACATGGGAGAAAAATCTCGCTCAAACTACCTTAAGTGCGTGTTTTAAAATTCATTTATTAACGCACGCACCTTGTTGGTGTGTTTTCAGAGGCGCTGAAGTGCGTCGTAGGTATGTATGTACTCAGAGGATTCACGGCCTCGCATGCTCAGAAAATATATGTTTCAGCTGTTTGGACAACCCGCAAAAATCTACTTTAATGCATTATGTAAATGGAATTTCAATGTGGCAATTTTATTGTTATTAAGTGTGGGGCATTCAACCGACTGTCACTCGTTGGATGCAAAATTATGTAATACGTGTTTACAGCGGTCTTTGCTGACGGCTGTGGTACGGATTGTAATTCTGATTTAATGTTGAAAGAGACGATTCCGCCATATTGGGAAGATGCGGCTCATATATATTCACTGCAGGTGAACTAGTGCGTTTGATTTCGAGTGTTTAAACGTCGTCAATGGATACGGCGACTATTAATCACATGATGAACGAGTATCGTTGGAGAAGGATTGCGTCAGCGAAAGAAGGCGTGTAGGAAGAGGAGGTTGAAGCTTTTGAGTCGATAAAAGGAAAAGCATAATTCCGAGTTTAAAACGTGGTTGCAGTGTTTTCCTTAACTTTGTTCTTTCGAAAGTAGCACGATTGATTGGTCTTCCGGTGAGAACATGGAGTGGAATTTGAGTCTTCCTCTTTACAAGCGAAGAAAGAAACGAGCCAATCGGAGTTATCGCTGTGGCATTATGGGAATTTTTTATTTCGGGGAGATTCGTAGAAGGAAAAGAAAGGGTGGGTTGGGAGGATTATGTTCGGCTGAGGAGGAAAGGGGGTTAGGGAGTATCACACGAGAAACTCATCTCCAGCTCGGCGCAATTTTCTCTCTGAGAGAGAGAGACTATATTTCGTTTCGCGTGACACCGGAAATCACTCGGTTACTCGAGCGCCACCCTCGGCCAGTGCGACGAGTGCGAAATTCCACCGCGTGGAGACAAATCATTCGATTTTGTAGGTTGCTACGATTTGCTCCCAGAGTTCCCGGATCGTGGGAAATTCGAGATATTGTGTGCGATATTAATTAAAGCAGAGAAACTTTAGCTGTGGAAATGGCCCGTTATGGAGGGTGAAATTGGATGCGAGAAATGAGGTAATTTGTGGAAGTTTACCATTGATATTTGGCGTGGTTTGTCGTGATCCTTGAATGTATGTATTCTAGACACTGAAGGATGGAAATAATACATAAATTGAGGGTGAAGGTTTGTTGCGTGGGGCGTTGCCCTGTTCTTATATGCTTCGTGCTCGGGAGGAGACCACTCCAAGGTATCGAAGTGGATTTTCTTTCGAGGCGGACTCCGTCTTTATCGCGGCAGCCGTCGTCAATCCGTCCGGTCGCGATATCTCTTGCGATCGGAGCCAAAATGGGAGGGACGACCTTCTGCTCTCCTGGTCACAGAGAGGAGGAGAGACCACGCTCGGTGACTCGAAGGAAAGCGAGAAATTGGGTCGTGAACCTCTTGTCTTTTAATTCGCCGGAAATCAATTTTGAGATGTTCCTTTCTAATCACTCAGTTCAACGTTATTTCCAATGCGTAAGATATTTCGTGTAATATTCTGGAAAAGAAAATTGAAGAACTTACTAAAATTCCCATGTCGAATGAATCGGATGGCCATGTCAGGTGTACCGTACCCTGCAGTATCGCGGATGTTTTGTTTACATTGTGGACAACGGAGCTTCTGGGAGGTGGTGCTCACGCGGGCGAAAATGGCGCACGATCTCACGGGACTCATAATTAAATAGGCAATGGCTTCATGAAGTGTGACCTATACCGTCTTAACCGTAAGGACACACAGGGCCAGGACCCCCGACCTCACGGGGGCCCCGAAATTCCGATATATTTGCTTAGACATAAAAAAGCTCTATTTATTTTGGTTTTCAAGTACATACCTCTGAAATTACCGTCAGATTTTCAATTTTTTCCAGATAGTGAACAGTGAACATTTGAATAATAAAAATACCTACTATTTGCTATTTGGTGAAACTGATTAACTGCGCGAAATATTTTTTTTTGTCATTCACTTTATTTACTTTACAACGGAGCCCTAAATTTTTGTGTGCCCAGGGGCCTAATTCTGTAACTCGTAGCTCCGGAGCTAACTGGCTAAAAGAGCTAAAATAAGCTCCTAGCTCCAATTCGTATTCTGTATTGCATCTCAAGGTGCCGGAAGGAGCTAGAGAAAGCTCCGGAGCTTATTTAGCTCCTCATGGTATTCTGCAACGGTCCCGGAGCTCTTTTCGGAGTCCCAGCATGCCTCAGATCGGAGCTCCGGCCAGCGCCAGCCTCGAGACCGCGCTAGGAGGCGCATTCCCGCAGTGTTTTGTTGATTTTTCGTGATGTGTGCATGTTGTTGTGAATCCGATGATATTATTTTCTCTTTCTTGGTAGTTTTTCTTGAAGTGATACTCTTATCTACCGCGGCGGAAGAATCAAGATACCCAAAGGATTTATTTTTAACCTCTTTTAACCAATAAATCCCATCCCTGTTTACATCATGGAAAATTATTTCGATGTCAATATTGCTGCCTTACTTAAGTCTTTCGGAGATCAATTCGTGAACATTCATCGATAAAAACGTGTTTTGCATGATTACTACGTTATTCCATTGAATTTCTTTGTCATTCATACTGTTGAGAATCGTTTTTAAATTAGTAAAACTCTAGGTATTGAGCAAAGTCGATAGGAGCACTTCCTTTAGTCTTAAAACATATGTTGTTATGTTTTCACGTGTGTTCTTATTTTGATGTTGTTAACCCGCAAGGATATGATCGTAAATTCCACTTTTATCAACTAATGATCAACTTTTTTATTATTGTTAAGCAAGTTCTTTAATGTGTGGCCGAGTACAATCAATTAGCTTATCTATTAATAACATTATTTCAACTGCAGTTCGAGGTGTTACTCTTAATATTGACATTGCTGCGTGAAGAGAAGGAAAATGCACGATAGAATGTTTAGGTAAGGTATGTTCATGGAAGTTCAATCGATGAAAAAATTTATATGTATAAATGCATGTCTATATGTTAAAGTGATCATATACGCATGCACTCGCAGAATATGATTGCTCATATGCATAACTATAATTGAATGATGTAAATCAATTGCTAATTAGTTCGCAGCTTTAGTTAGTTTCCTTAAGTGAAAAGTGAGCGTATCATCCTATACAGATTCTTCGAGTACTATGGGCAGCACTACATTAGGCAGCTATAGCTGCCTAATGTAGAACGTTCTTAAGGTACCTTAATAATTTAAGTTGCATAAGTATTCATCGGTAATTCCGTAGAACTTTTAAAATAAAAGTTCTACGGAGAATTTCAAGTAAACGTCGCCAATCTTCCTATATGAGCATTTGGTAATAGCTGCACACTTCAGTGGGAATTCCTAAATAATGGTAACTTTCGAAGTGTTGTGTACATTTTGTAGATTTAATAGTAGTTTTTCGCAGAAAATATAACAGAATAACAAATATATCATCAGTTAATGACCCATCTATTGCATTTATCATCATGTATGTACTTACATCACCGACGTTCGTATACATGACGGAATGGTAAAACAATGAACTAACCTATAGATTAACGCCTACTACAGTGTTAAATAAAGCATTTTACCTTAGATTTACTTAAATTAACCATCAAGAATATGAAAATATAGAAAAACATTGGGGAAATCTTCTTATTATTTTCAACTTGCCGTTCACAGAAACAGCTGTTGAGGATGACAAGTGTTATGCTAGATTACTATAATACTTTGCTAGCTTAAGGAAAAAATCAACTGATTCAGGTAATAATGTTCGTTATCAAGGTGTTTAATTTTTGCTTTGTTCTTCTTCTCGATGCGAACAAACTCATAAAATCATATAATTGCGCATGCATTAAGCTGACGTTTTCACAGCTTTCCATATGAAAACACGTTAAACTCGGCAGGGTATTCCTGGATAGTCGTAATTGAGAATTCTGTAGCTTGTAAAATAGTCTGTATATTGCTAAGAAGGTACTTTTTTATATGTTAAAGTCGTACAATCAATAATACTTCAATATTATTTACTTTTGGTATTCTCAACTGCTGTCTGCTATTTTCCGGAAGCACAAGCCGGAAAAACGTCACGAAAAATGAAACGACGATTGTGATTGGCACTTCGTCTGCGGACTTATCTCCACCCCGAATCGGAGCTAGAGTTAGCTCCAGTGAATTACAGAATACTAGTAGGAGCTAATTCTTGGAGCTAGCCGAAGCTCTTAGCTCCGGAGCTACGAGTTACAGAATTAGGCCCCAGGGGCCCCGGCATGTCCTAAGACGGCCCTGAGTGTGACCGATGGTTGAGAAAAGAGCCAAATTATGCCAAAATTAGATGCGCAGAAAGGAAGTTACTAAGACGAGGTGAGAGATTGAACGTAGTGGAGATAATGGTAGAGAAGGGAAACTGGTCGAGTAATGAATAGTTACTATAGTCTGTGTGTACTTTACATGGAATATGAGGTAGGAGTGTAATATTTGAAGTGATGCGGTACGGTGTTTACAGCCTATAGTGTCTTAAAAATTAAAGCCAAAATGTCGGCGTGCGTTTTTCGACGCAGCGTCAAAATCTTTCCTCCTATAGTGTTCTATATCTTACGTGAAGTTTTAAATACTCTGCTACTCCGATTATGAGCAATATTTCTTCGTCGACGTTAACTTTAGATTACAAAAATAAGAAAAAAAAGTCACATCTATTTGCAAATTTCTCCCTCGGGTGTTTTCACTGCGTGTATCGCACTCACCGTTTGCTCGTTATACTGTTTATTAATGGAATCGCGCGCTATTTTCCTTTTTCTATCTTGTAATTTCGCTTGCTAACCTCATTGTCAAGACCAGGTCCCAAATGCTCGCCCCGCATCATAGACGTAGCCAGCCTATATGTATCTAATAGAGCGATATCTCTCGTTCACTTTTCCACCCTAGGATCTTATTCCTATGGGGAAGCGTTGTGTTTTGTTTATTTCAGAGATTAATTCCCTGTCGTTTTATGTTTTTTAGAGAACCGCGGAGTGTCATCTCGTGTTTTTTCACTCGGGACGAGACGCCTCCTGCTTGTCTTGCATATACAAATGTACGAATAATGGTGGCGTGGCGGTCGGGAACGTGAATGCGCGCCTTCATTCTTTTCATACGCTCATTCACGTGTGACGTGTAATTCAGTGGGAATGTGACGAGGACCAACGCCATCGGAAGCATGTTATTTTATTTTGTTTTACAATTTGATTGCGTGTGCAATCGATTATTCGTGTGAAGCACGCTCTTCAGTTCGAGACAACGTGGGAATCGATTAATTTCGCTGCTCCGTATAATCCCTGCGGATGTGAGCACCGCTATACAAATTAACTCGACTGGATGTTAGAGGAAGTCTTAATGGCATTTTGATTAGTTACTATTCCTGGTCGGATCCTTTTCCCACGCTCTGTGCCATTCGGATCGTGTTGGGCCACATAGGGTGCCAGTGTGCCACATCGGGTGCCAGTGTGTCACATTGGGTGCCACCAATGAGGATGGGTGATCGCGGGAATCGCACTCGAGATGGATGTCGATCGCTTCCTTCTGTTTCCGCCGCCTCATGGTGCATGTTGTAATAATGGACATCGTTTTGTATTAGTTTTGTTGGGTTCTTGTGACCAAATGCAATCTTTCACTCACCTTCACCCCTTGTATTGTTTCTCTGTTGTGGAAAAAACGTCTAATAGGTAGTCTTTTTAAACAAGGACCCAGAAAAACTTGTACAAAATCATGTCAATTTCAATATGGTGATGGAGAACGGCTTATTATTCGGATCCCAGATCGCAAACAAAATATGAAGACCTTAATTCTCAGTGTTATGCAAATGAAAATGGCTCTCTTTTATATAACAAGTTTTAAATATCTCCGATGGCCGAAATTAATTCGCTTAAAAATTCACGTATTAAATGCATTACGGCCATTCGAGATGTTTTAAACATGTTCCATTAAGAGGCCGCAGAGCTCGCTTTCTTATAATAAAAATTTCGTGCATACTTGTCTACCCTTGCATGCTTCTTCTGGTGCACTCATTCATCGAGTCATACGCGCTCTCTTCTTCTTAAAAGACGTATCTAGATATTCCTCCTCTTAATCAAAGGTTCTCTTCCACCATTCACTGTTTCCTGACCTCCTGAGGTATGTGTGTATGTACCACTTACCTCTCACATTCACTCCAATCATCATCATCTGAGTAATCATAATTGAGAAGAAATCATTAAGAAGAAATGATAGAAATAGACAAATGGATATAAATGGACAGAAATTGACAGAAATTGACCGAAATGAACGGAAATGGTTGAAATGGAAATGCAGTGTACACTTTCTTTTTAAGTTGTGTACCCTGGTAGGTTGTGATGAAAGTCAGAGAATATCCATTGAACTCTTACACGTTCCGTGCCCTTTCTACCTTGCTAGTATTTCCTTCTTCATCTCAGCATAAGTCCGACCTTTCTTCATCCCTTCTATAAAACCTATTTTCTTCCTTCCCCGCTTGCCCAACATCCTACCCTCTATCACGGCCTTCACTCTCATGTAAATCTGTTGTTCGTTATTCTATTTTATCCTTTCCCTCGACTATTCAGATTCACAATTGAGATGTCCCTTTGAATCACGTGACTCTTCATGGCAAGTAGAGGTGCATATAGACTCTCTGTGGTTGGCGAATGTATGTGTGTACATTGAGTTCGTTAGAATACTTGCTGCCATGTACGCACGCAACTCAAATGGGAGAAATAAATTCCATACATTCCATACGCTCACCCCGTCGTGCTCGAGGTCCGCACTGAACGAAACAAGTGACCTATCTATGACTTGGACGGCAGCTGTTCGCGATTCGTCCGAGCCAGCGTTTCCAATTAAAATGACGAACGCCTCAGCCGCTCGGCACCCGTCATTTGTTCGCAATTTCTAAAAGTGCTTCTCCGACTACTCGATGGGCGTGTTTCGACTGATAGAATGCGAGGGCTGCGGAACGATTCTCGGAACCAACAAGTCGACTTCCTCCTTCGATCGACTCCCGTGTATACATACATGCACACATGTGTGTACAAACATATATAACGCGTGCTCTCGTTCACTACTTATTATTATTTTTTGAACTAACGCAGTTTCCCTTGTCATTAGAAAAATTGAAAGGCGTGCATTGTTGTCTGACTGATCCGCTGACTACTCTGGTCGTTGCTTGGCAACCAAAGGTTGAGGGACTCGACCCGATGCACTGATGATGATCAATTGGTGATGGCCCCTGTGAGATGAGATCTCTATCTCTCTCTCTATCTATCTCTCTCGATGTGCTTCCGCCTCCTTCATTCCTTATACGTGTAATCCCTTCTCGATGGAGAGACAAGACGCCTTCGTCGCTCTCCTTTCGTACGAATGACAAAGAGAGATAGAGAGAGAGAGAAATAGGGGGGGGGGGGAAGAAGCCTTCAGTCACACTCACTCAACAACTTACCAGCTCCGTGTTGTTTAGCCTTTTTTTTCTTCTCTCCTTTTTTATATCCACTGTTGCGCTCTTTTCCGCTTCGGAAGGTGAGTGCGCGCGACTGAATCAACTACATCTACAAAATACCCTGCAAGCCACCTCAAGGGTGTGTGGCAGGGGGTGAGTAGTCACCAACATGCATTACACTACACCCTAAAGTTAGTGGAACTACGTGCATTAGCATAAATCGCTAATGCGTGTCACGAGACGAAGCCTCACAAGCATGCACTACTACGCTATAGATGTTATCACAATGGAGAGGGGCCATTAATATACACAAATTGCAACCACACAAATGGACAGAGACTCAAGAATCATGCTGGAAACATGCACGGCGTGCTGTTAGTACTAGGTAACAGATAAGGATACAAGTATTAGGGAGTACTACTACTACTAAGAGCTACACTACCTATGGACAAACCTAGATAAAAGTGTCATTGGCAGCTGTTATGATACTATATCGTTCGTGGGAAAAATTACATTTTAAATCTGGAAGGAATCACCCAAATCCCTTTGATGTGCGAACCCTCGGCTCTCAAGGTAGCTGATGGTCGTGCCTCTCTCTCAAGAGAGCCTCACCGAGCCTCCTTACAAGTCCCTTTATCCTAATGGCTCATGTAAGGTCCTTGTAATCAGTGAGGATGTTCACATCCGCTGAGACCATTCGTAAGATTTCACTCGCAACTTGCGACGTTGGAAGCTTCCCACTCGAGGTGTTGAAGTTAGCGGAGATCGAATAGCATTCAGAACACACTTTTAATTAAGAGTCCGCCTCGACGAAGACGGCAATGAATCTGGAAGAGGACGGCAATGAAGAGAACAATACATGCGCAATGGCGTCCTGTAGGTGCAATATATTATAGTCATGGCTGAATGTTTTGTAAATAGCTGACGAATTCGTTCACACTATGTGCTTAAACAGGTAGGTATGCTTTTTATCCCGCTGTGAATAAAAACTTTTTGCATTTTCCATATTTGACGCTTTAACTGAAAATCAACACCTATATGACTATTGATTGCGGATGCAATTTTCGGATTTCTTCTTTTCTTCTCAAAGTGCGCACGCCCTTTCTACTCTGCTCCCGATCTGTTTTGTAATGCGAGTGCAAATGGAAAGTAATTACGTTTTGCGAATTGAGCGGTGAACTCTTAAGAAGATCGTATAGAAAGTCGTCTTACGTTCACGTCGACACACGTAGTATCCGAGTAGAGGTCGTCACAATCTGCGCGGTTGGCCGCACTGCCGAGAGGAGCATAAGTAAGTGACTTTCTGAAACTCGCGTCATCTCAATGTTTCTAGTAATTTTAGTCCATCTTTGGCGTGTAGCTTATAGCTTAAGCATCTCTAGTCCTCCAATCACCTGTGTCACAACCCTCCATTCGCTCTCGCCTGTTTTTCACGAAGCGTGCAGGTTTTGTTTTGTATTTTGTTTATTTCGCATTCAGTTGCGCCTCTTTCTCTTCAATCTCTGTCTTATGTAGTGTCCCAAGTCCCCTCGCGGCGTTCTCTGGATGCGGTTCCTGATCGAAGTAGTGGCGCCTCTCTCTCGCCTCGGTTTTTCGAGTGTCAAGTGTTATTCTTGCATGCGAGGCGTGACCAAGACCCGCAAATTGAAAGCCCTCTGCCAACTGCTCGTCCACACAGCAAAGGAGAAGAGCTTTTCCTCTCACGATAGTAAAAAGCGCTTTAGTCTGTTATTCGAAAGAATGGTTCCTAAGAGAGATTGATGACCGGATCGTGAGTGAGTGATCCATTCGTGATCGCGTCCTAAAGTGAGGAGAGACGGTTCAAGAGGAAAGACTCGATTCGATTCATTAGGGAATCAATCACCTTCCCGATATTCCGATTTCAAGAGAATTCAACGGAAGAATTTGAACGGAGAAGTAGGTATCGCATTGAGTGAACTTCAATGGTTGAAAAAAGTGAAACACTAACTTTAGGGTATAGTGTAATGCATGTTGGTGATTACTCACCCCCATTGCTACACACCCTTGAGGTGACTTGCAGGGTATTTTGTAGGTGTAGATGTAGAGACGTTAGGTGACCTCCTTGCCCTAGGTTCGCGGGGTCATTAGACCACTCGTGGACGCCAGTGGCAGGACTTATTGCTAATGTTGCTGATGGAATGCAACTTTGGCGTTACACGGAATTTCTAGCATATGGTATTACCGGCCAGATATATACCACCCTGACCATATATACCACCCTGACCATATACCAACCATTTGAACCCTTATGGATAAAAATTGTATTCGTCGGTCAATTTGCATTTTATATGTCCGTCTTGTGACGCACTAAGTCACGAGGCATATCATCAGTTGGAAGCAGGTATTTTTTTATCAGGCGTCAATGAAAGAGTATTTCTCATTTGTTTTTACAGTCGCGATGGAACCTTCTTATTGCGCATTGCATTCAAATTACGAAGCACAGCCGCAGTACCGCTTTGTAGCAAGGAGGGGGGTGGGGTGAGGGAGGGGGTTGGCAGGGGGTGTTATGGCCCTTTTGCCGCGGTGGGGTCGCATTTCCTTTCGAGAAGCGGAAATGAAAAATCTGTGAAGTCGTCCGAAATCGAGATTTTCACCGCAACCGACTTGGATTTCTTCCTCCCCCTCTTAGCGTCGCTTCCGCCCGCCCCACTCTGCAGCGGCAGCACCGGAAACTAATACGTACATGCTCAACTCTCCTTCCAAACCCCCCCCCCCCCCCCGCCTCCCCCCCAATCGTTACGTAAAATTATCCTCTCCCTTCCTTGCCGCACCATTCAAGCGAAGCAGAGTAAATAATCCTTAAAGGCGTCTTTTTCTTTCTTCCGTCGCCGCCACACTGTCTCCCACTGTCCACTTCTTCTTGACTTGCTTCCCCCTCCTCTCCCCCCCCCCTCCCCCAAGAACTCTTGGGCGGCGTACTCTGGTGGTGTCTTGGGCTATGCCTTGAATGATTTGCTATGTCGACTTTCGATTCTCGAATAGTATAGAAGTAGCGCCTTTATATGAGTGGACCCATGTGTCTATGGAGTGGACCTGTGAACGATGCATGGGTGTATCGAGCACTTTCGATAATATCGTTCACGTCCTCACGTCACGATCTTTATCTTTGTATCGATTCTATCGACCATTTATCGTCCGCCCGTCGACCGTCTTCCATGTATCGCATATATGCCCTGTTCACAAAGAGGGTGGTTGCAGAGCAATCGTTATATCGCCTAAATGGTACGGTTCAAATGGCCAAATCCTTGTTTAAAAAAATATTCCAATTCGCCATTGTCAATGTTTAGCAATTCATACATTGTATTTTTTTCATTTCTTGTTTCTGTTACTGAGGTGCTTCCCAATGTGCAATTGGTTATGTTTTCTTCGGTCTATTGTTAGGGTCGAAGTTACGTACCCACGAGACAGCCCGCCTCCAATCACGGCGTATATTTTCACGGACGTTTTCTGGACAAACCCTTCCATTGGTCCATGACGACGTTCGCGGAAATTGCCACGGACGTTTGGTATTTGTTGTCCACCATTGCGACACCCAACGGCGATTACCTAAATCTCACATTGAGGCGCACTGTTTGCATACGAGTCAAGACCTTTAATAAAGAGTGCGATGTTGGAAGTGGCGTAATATTGTCATTTCGTCATCGGTCAACATGGACCGATATCTACGTCCATTTACAATTTAATAATCTGCGAGCAGACGCCTTGACGTGTGATGGCATTAGGACACCGTGCATGTTGGGAGAAAGGGGGGGACATGGAGGGGAAAGGAGCTGAATTGTTTGGAGGCTGAGTGAGTGTATCTCTTTTTCCTCTAGGTGTATCGCTCTGTTTTGATTTGCGTTATCACTTCAATGGTAACGCGAGAGGGAAGAAGAAGTAATTTCTGTGGGCACGCTATATTTTTCAGCAATGTATCTCTCTTATTCTGTCGTTTCTATCAGTTTCAGAGATTAAGTGCGGGGTCATATATCTTTATAATATAATGATGTCCTCCGCGTCTGAAACTGAAACTCCCCTGATCTGAATTATTCAAGTAATCTGGGCCCAGCGTGTTGTAACCTCCGATGTCTCCATAGCAGCTCCCAACCAACTTATTCCTCCCATCTGCCGTGTTTCACTCTCACATACCCCTTGCAGATTTTTACGGAGCGTGCAGCTTTCCTTTGTATGTATTTTCTTTCACGTATTAAATCTTTCCGTGCGGTGTCGAAAAGGCTCGCGGCGTGCTCTAACTACTAGCGAAGTGGCCTTTTTCACTCTTTCCGAGAAAATCGATTTTCGTCGATGCATGGATGTCTCTGCCCTATTCGGTTATCCCCTCCCCTCCCGTGTATTTCTCCCCCCTCTCCACTCCCCCCCGAATAAGAATACGGAGAAGCAGGTTGGGGTGGTGGCCTCCCAAGAAGTCACGGTCTTGGTCTTCCGAAAGGGGCTTCTTCTTCTTCTTCCTCATTGTCCCCCTTCCCTTGAGCCCCCCCCCCCCCCGCCCCCTGGCTTAAGAGCGGATATCCGTTCCACAAGGAAGCGGGGTACGGGGGCAGCTGAGAGAGGGTAGTGCAGGGGTTTGCAGGAAGTGATTAAAGATTCGGGAAATTGGCAGGGTACCCCCCTTTTTTTTAATTTCTATGTTTACCTTAAAGGGGGACGCACTCCTCCTAAGTAAAATTATTATTGGTTTGTATAAATTGCCGTTAGAAAAAATCATCATGGACCCGGGATCGAACCATGGACCTCTGGCTTTCCGGACTTAGTCTAACATCTAGTTCCCTTCCTATCCTCCTTAAATTGCCACTAAGGGAATTAGGAATCCTGGGTAGCGTAGTGGCCGTGCGCATTGGCGAGCCACCGTGAGCGTTCGTGGTTCGATTCCCTGTCAAGGCCGTTGTCCAAGCATTTTCCGTTCAACTACTTACTAGATATGCCAATGCAAATATTTTATCCAGAAAATTTGGTGAAAACTTGTATTTTCTGCGAATATTTGGGTGCCGTCTGAAGCGCTTCCAGAAGAATGAGTGTCTACAATGATGGAAGATCGCGATAGATGTGTGTATCCACGTGTATATACTTACGCCTCCGAGACACAGGTTTCGGATCTCTTTACTCGGTATAGGTCACCGCTAGTCGGCGTTATCATGGCAAACGCAAAATGTTTTGGGTGAAATATTTCGTTGCCATGAAGGTTCGTAAGTGTGGATTTAAGACTCCAACGAAAGATGCTTCGAATCCGATCCCTTGTCTGTCCACGCCGGAAGTTAACGGAGATTCCTCCTCGAACACCCTGACCGTGTGTGTGTGTGTAGGGACGCGCGACTATTTCTCGCACGCGAGTGAAGATGGGGTTAACTTCTTGGCTCGGCCAACGGAGCTTTCTCCATAAAGAAGGCTCCTTCACTCATAACCACTCCCCCTCCACTCCAGTGCAGGACGTGTACACTTAGACCGTGTTCCAATCCAAGTACATATGTGTATAGTACGTGCATACGATGTACTAAGGGCTAGTATACGCTTTGGGTGTACTAGCGAATTGGAACCGATAGCTAGCGCTCGTTCGCGGATACGGTCGCCGACGAATTAAAAACATAATCGGTAAGTGTCGTGTAGCGGTGAAGATCAGTGCGGGACAGTGTGGATTTCTCAATGGATAACGTTCGCAACGTTAAAACATTTTGCTGGCTTTCCAGTTGTATTGACGTATAAAACATATATATATATATGAAATAAATGTAAGGAGGGCTGAACCGCTATTAACGTGTTTGCACACAACTAATCAAACGCGTGGTACCGTTTTCGCACTAACCCGTTAATACGCGACTCGCAAATAAGTTTTCAAGGCCACATTAGTAACTAATTTAAGATATTTACTGACAAAACTTGAAGAATTAATCCACATTAAGGAGATTCGGTGGTTTCGCTCAACTTAGAGAATTCGATGAAATACTTCCTGGAAGCATTAGATTCTAATTTTGCCCTTAAGCTACCTGATTTTTTTCAGAATTATTTGTCGCAGATTTTTTTTTAGATATTTGATCGTTAAGGGGGCATGAAATTAGACGGGTTCATTTGCTCCTTCGTCTGTATCCTGCAAGTTGTGCATCCACCTTCGTTTTGGTTTACTTATGGTGGTGTCAATTTCACATCGTCGGCAGCGCGCCTGGGGGGGATTTATTCAAGCGCTAGGAGTAAAACTCTGTTCTACTATTTTCTATCGATGATGCAGATTATTATATTATAACTAGTAAAGGTTCTTTCTGATGAATAAAGCTAGTCGTACCTTGCGATCTCATAAGAACCCGTGTATTTTCATGCACTAATATACACATATGACCACTCATTCATTACATCCTTCGACGCCATGTTTGTTTAGTTCGGCTTCGTGAAATAGTACGCCATCTTAGTTAGCCTTTCAACATACTAGCCCTCTTGCGGTCGTGAAGTTAGTCCAAATGCTTAAAACGTGACGTCACTTCCGCAAACTCAGGAAAATTTAGTCCGGCTAGTACTCCTTGATGTTGTGGATTGGAACACGGAGAACTTACTTATCTCTTGCTTCGAAGACGACAGTTATTTTGTCTTTCTCTTCATATCCACCCTAGGCCCCCATTTGAGTCTTATCCCTAGTCAAGGTGGGTGTTCTGGTAATCCAAAAAGAATTCGAAAGAACAGAGATCCACTTCTTGCCAAATCCTTGACTGCGATTCGTCCCAAGAGAGGTGAAGATTGGGAAGCATGGTGATAGAATACGCTCCAGGTATCGAAAGCGTACTTGGAAACTTAATAGAAAATTCTGAATTTCCTCCTTTAGAGTAGAAGAGCTTTGACCTTCCTCATTCTCGGGTCCGAGCGAAAGACTGCTGTATTGCTGTCCTGAAATCGATTCCCTTATCGAAAATATTCTCGATCAATCGGATTTCTTATTGTGAATGTTCCGAAATAACTTTGAAATTAACACTGCTTTCAACATAAGAAATTATCCGAGTTTTCTTGCCACAATTTAGACGCGTTGGGGCACAGGTACACGTAACTGAGGTTTAATGCTTACGTCACCTAATTTACGAAGCAGCGTTTGAAATGTTACTAATGTTTTGTGATGTAACTAAATCCACTTAAGACGACTTCTACGTAATGGGCGCCGCTGTAAGCTATGAACGATGGCATAAGAACATATGTCGCTGATCATGCCTGGTGAATGTTCCTATTGTTTCGACTTACCTAGCGAATTTTCAAATATAAAGATATTTATTTGCGTTCATTACTGTTGTATCTGAAGACAGCATATTCAATGAGAAAGGAGAATTGCCACTTTTTCCTTGATGCATCTTTAAAAATCTGTTTCCACTGGCGACAGACCCACCTCAGCTTATGATAACTGAATATTGCTAAAGATGCAGAGTAATCGAAGAATGTGCATTCATGTATGGGAGTAGCATTTTCAGCCTTAGTGGCCGACCGGAGCGGCGTTTCTATTGCACTAACGTATTTTGAGTTCAGTGATTACGGTGACGTGTTGATAGTTCAACATCTAAAATTGATTTGTGCCCTCGTGTCATCCTTTGTGAAAGAGAACTTTTTTTCTGTTGCTTGCCCAAATGTGAGTGGATACGATGACGCTTTGGAACATTTTACAGTGAAATCCATCCAAGGGGAACTTGTGAAGGGGAGTTTGAGGTGGTTTATTAAGTACGACTTTCTCACCGATCGTTTCCAGGTTGTAAATCCAGATGTTCGTTACTTTATAGAGTGGAGTGGAATGTCCGAGTCGTGATATTTCTTCAACTTTATACCGATTAGATTCTCCTCTGCTTATCACCCTAATTTTCTAAATCCAGTAAGTCTATTGTATAATTTGCAACATGTGACGTGTACGTCACCCTGGACGCGAAAGGGTTAAGGGCAGTGGAAATTATTTTTGGGAAATCCAAAAGTAGATACGCTAATTTGCAAAAAGATTCCGCAAAGGAGCGATGTTGAGGGGAGACTATTAGGACGGACTGCGGGGCCCTGGTGGGGAAAGAAGAACGCTTCTTGTTCCGTATCTCGCCAAAGAAGGGGGTGTGAGTAACATCCTCCTCCTCCGTCATCAAGATTAGGTGCGAACATTCTACTACGATTCCTACCGATTCTGGAGAAATGAGTTAACTCGAAGGTGAATGACTATTGCGTGATGCTTTAATGCGTTAGTTGGCTTTCGCATCACTCAACATTCTGCTCCTTTGAAAATCGTATATCTTCAGCGAAGTTAGGGATTTCTTATTCCCGAAATCATTAGAATGAACTTAGCAAAAAACATTCTTTTTCATCTTTTTTGTTTTCGAATGATGGTTTATTTATTATTACTATTTATGGCATTATCACAAGTTTCGTCCTCTCTTCTTTTTATTTATTCAAATCAATCATTTATTTGTCATATTTTTATTTTATTTTATCATCATTATCATCATAATTTAATTGGGTGTCCGGAGGGGAAAGGGGAGGAGGGTCCGCCGAAGGGGCTGGTCACCACCGCAACCTTGAACCCTTGCATTTCCTCGACGCGCATGTGGTACCCGGTGCGTTTCTCACCCAACGTAGTACATACCACCCTTTCTTGTATGTGTTTGTTAATTGTCATTTCTCCATCTTTAAAAGTGCAGAGTACATCTCCATGACACCAGTAGTTTCTAAATCTTGTCTCATCTCCAATGGCCTTGTGGACGGCCAATTCCATTATTATTCTTTTTATTTTACATGAATTTAATGTACTCTGGCCTTCTCCCTTTTCCACTGCGGTAAAGCAGCTGTAAATTGAGCCTCCCTTCCTTCTTCGTCGCCAAATTCCTCTTTAGGCATAAATTGGGCTCCTGTCTTTGTCTTTGGCTTGTGATGATGCATCACGGTACCGCGAACAGTTAGTTAGAACAGTATTACTCTGGGTTCGCTGACCTTATGGCGTTCGAAGTAACTTCCTCTATTATATTAGTATGTCGATGAAGTGTTAAATGTTCCTAATAGGTATATTGCGAGGAACTGTGGCGTCTCTATTGAGGATTTGAGAAATTAATTGGAATCTAATTCTGATGTGTCTTCTGTCGTGTTAATCACCGAGAGTATTTGAGCGTCATGTGCTGCTTCGCAGTGAACGTGGAGCGTTCAAGTGATTTATTGCAGTCACGAAATTAATCGCCAGAGGAATTAAAAAGGGCTCAAAAGGAGTGGGCGATGGACCGTTCGAGCCGTTCCAATGTCCCCGTCGCGACCTCGTCAAGTCAATCGGTTTCTATGGCAATGCCATAAATTAATTGAAGTAATTACGGATGTTCTCAATTGCGTTTTTTATAGTGTTGATGGCAAGGATGTCATCGAGAAAGCTTGCTCCTGCACAGAATAACTTTTGGCGTTGTAATTAGAGCTATAACATCTCTGTCGTCTACCTTCATTGTTCTTCGCAACAATTGCCTATTCGTCAGATTAGACGTTAGCCTCCCCCTGGGCCATTTCGGATATCACCAAAAAGAACGTTTAATCAGGACAAATCGGATCTAATGCCCGGTTTTTGATGCCTGTTTAAAGTAAACCGCAATATGACGCAACATTTTCGTTAATTAAAGTATAAACTAATAGTCCAGGGTTAGTATAATACTCCTGACTCTCGTTTATTGGACCCGAGGGCTTTTTCGATGGGAGAACTTCGGTTTTCGTACTGAGTAAATATTTAAACAGAGTTCAAGCTCGTGTCATTGATTGAAGTGAGTGGAGGATTCTTGGAAACCGTCGACTTAAAGACGGATTCTGTTCGAGTTCCAGGGTCTACAATCCTCGCGTCTTTAAGTAGCGATGCGCTCTTCGGCCGAAGTCCCGTCTTGCCTTCCCAACGTGCGTCTCCTTCGCTTTCCTCGTCACGCGCCATTTGCCGCCAGAGGGGGCAGCTGCAGCCCCCAAGGGGTAAGACACCCCCCCTGCTATATAGTGTCCCCTGGGGGACAGCAGCAGGGAGTAATCTCACCCTCTAGTAGGGGCGCGTAATGCAGGATGCCGCTCTGCGCCCCTTTTGGGGTGGGATATCGCAAACCACCCCTCTGTTCCTGCCCCTTACCGTGTGCAGACCCCTATTTCGTCTCGTGGGTGTGCAGTAAGGGGGTAAGGTCAGGTTGATTAGTCATCAGTGAGTGCTAACCCAAACTCGTTGTTACCACCGCGATCATCTTATGCTTGTTACATTTTTTAGTGGAAGCTCCAGTCGCGGTTGGATTTCTTATCGCAGTCTTTAAGTCGCAAGCTAGTTATATGTATGTTATATAGTGGAGTATAGTGTAATGCATGTTGGTGAATACTCACCTCCTGCCACACACCCCTGTGGTGGCTTGCAGGGTATTTTGTTGAAATAGACACAGAGATATGACTGCGATAAACAAATAAGTTATCTCCGGTGCGTCCTCCTCCAAATTTCTTGGTCTCTGACAACCCGGAGACGTAGGAAGTTCCAGTATATTGTTAAACACCTGGTGACCGCCGCAATTACTGGTGTGTCCATTATTTTGCTCTATTACTTTGGTTCGTCATTAATTATCTTTACATCGACAGTGGTTTTCAGGAGACTGCTCGTTACGCGGCGTCTAAAGTCCCCTCTGCGACGTTTTTTGGGGACGTTCAGCATTTTCTAACCGTTTGTTAAACAGCACACATGGAAAATTCGGTATTATTTAATGAAGACGGAAATTGCAATCTTCCACTAGTAAATTGACTTGCAGATAACCAAAGGAAAGTAGCAGTTTATGTCTGCATAGTGCTGAAATTCGACCTCATCGCGCCTGATACTTCTCTTTTTTGTAAATGTTGTTTGTTTGGACTTGCAGAGTGGGAATGGGGCCTTCTCAAGGTACCGTCCAACGCATGAACCTGGTGATGATGCAGTGCATCGAAACCCGGGTCGAATTAAAATATTTATCCGTGGAAAATTGCTACTTCTAAGTTCTTATTATTAGCATGTATATGTACTTACATAACCAAGCGACACAATGGGGAACATGCATGGAATTTGTTTCTCCCGTTACTGTAGCCCACATTATAGAGAATTTTCTCACGAATCCGAATATGTAAGCCAAAGCTGTCTCCGTCAATTACAAATGCTGTAAAATGCTAATTAAAAGTTAGCAAAAATCGACGAAAGTCACGTGACGCGAAACGCTTTCTCATTGGCTTGACGTCACCGAACGGAACTGAAGTCCTCGCAGTTGCAGAGATAGGCGCCTTGTTGAAGTTATCGGAGCAAATTCGCTATTAAAATTATTCTGGTAATTTCTCGATAGAAGAAATGACTGAAGTGGGATTCAAGAAGGCACAGTCGGATAATTTACCGATGATTGACTCACTTATGGTGGCCGCCTTCCTGAAAAACAGCGATTGTTTCGTCGCTGCCGAGATGCGTGACTCCGGTAAATTATCATCTGCCCATAATTTTATTAATACCTAACTTTTCATGCGACACATTATGCGGTTCTCTTATATCAGCTGCTTTGTTGTTAAAATACAACTATGGAAAAAATAAACTGATGTACAAACAGCTTTCAAGTATGATTAATGTCTAAATAATTCTAAATTATCGCAACGGCTTCAGTCGCCAAAAATGTTAAGTTTTGCATTAATATGTAGCAAACTCAATGTGTCTCATATTCTGAATCTATTGATTTTCAAACTTCCTTATTACCGAAACTTAACCCATGCAGTCGTAATGTTTCCCCCTCTATTGAATAGATATAAATCTTTATTCATATCACCTACATTTTTATTGAAGACTATATTAGGGAAGTCCATGGCAAAGAAGTATATTTGCTGTATTGTAGATTTCGGCTTTCAGTCTGTAGTTATTAAAGTATGAAACGTATTTCCAATGTTACGAATTCCTCTAGTAGCTATTGAAATGGCGTAAATTTTGATGTCTTTTTCGTTTTGCTACCTCGAAGAGTTACCTCGCAATCCCCCAAGTTCGGATTTTTCGTCCGCTGGGACGCGCAAGCCTGCGGTTAGTCGTCAGTTACTCCTAAACGGTTAGTATCTGTCCTTTTTCGACTACTTCATTGTGTAGCCATTAAAATTCCCTAAAGATATATACCTTTCGCTTCTTCATAGACCTCACGATAACCATTAAACAATCATCTGAAATAGAAAATTATGATAGGCAGATACAATAAATGCATATATAACGCAAATTTTCCACCCCTATACCCATATAGCCGATGGCGTAGGGGTAAGGTTGTGGGTTGTGGAGGAGAAGGTCGGGAGTTCGTATCCGAGAAGGGGATATAATTTTTCTTCATTTTTTCATAGCAAGTTTCGCTAACATCTTTGGAAATTTTAGGTTCACCATCGCAATACCTTTTAAAACTTTTTTTTGCTTTATTACTCCCTAAATTTTCATTAATGTCGGCGAATGCCCAACTCTGAAGACCCAGTTTCTCAGGGAAACCTTCTAAACTAACATTCTCACTTCCAATCTGTTGACGGCGTTTTATAGATCTCATCGAGGCCTATAACCTTACGTATACCCTTACTATCTATCTATTATAGTTCGCAAACTAATGGTAAAAACGTGTAACAGACAAATCATGAACTAATAGTGAGATATAATAGGTATTTCATGAGTTATCTAACGATTTTCAAAGCCATAAATGTTACTGCTCGCATATAAATAACGTTCAAAGCTTGGAAATTTACTTTCCCTGTGACTTTAGAGACGTAAGTTGTATTAAATATATTAAGGTAGGCTTACATTCAGCTTACATACTTCCCTTTTCAATTCATATATGGTTTATTCCCTTTCATTCTATTTATGGATATATATGGATGAATTGACAAAGGGAAGTATGCAAGGTCCATGTAAATGTATCTTAGGCGGTAGAATACTTAAAAACTAATACTTTTGTTGAAATCACGTCATAACTTTCCGTTCATAAATAATATTTTGCCTTTGATGTGATAGTTTTTCACTTTCTAATTTATATTACGTGGCAATAATATAATTTGGCTCAATTATAACATTTTTTACCTCACAAAAATAAGGTTTGCAATACGTGGTACCGGCACTTTAAATGATCATCGCAGCAATAAGCCGTCGAAAATTTAGAGAGAGAGAATTTCCGTCTCTTCTGCAGGCTATCAACCATTTTCTCCTCTTCTTCGAGTCTTTCGGGACGTAAATAAAAACCTTTTCCGGCGTGGAAGTTGAGGTATTTGAGCAACAAGGCACGATGCAGGATTTATATACCTTTCCCGGTTTTTTCTCGTTTAGATACATTCTGCTCAAATGAAATGATCAAGTAAGATTAGTGAATATCAGTAAATATGAAATAAATGCAATCATTTACGCCAAATGCTCGCTCCATCAATAACATCTGCCTACTTTCTCGTCAGAAAGTAAACAACAATCTCTAGCGATACCGTTCCGTGACGTCACCCGTCCATTCCCCGATGACGTAGTGTTTTCAAGCTGGCGAGAAAGAATTATTTTTAAAGACTGATATCTCAGTAAAAAACCGCTTGCCATCTGTGAAATTTTCGCTACATCCATTTTAGATAGTGTCCTTCGGATATAAGTGGTTATAAAAAATTGTGCATGTTCCCCATTAGATTGAGAGCCCATTTTAGTAGAGGTGTGAATAAGAGATTGAGCATTTTGAAGTCGACAACGATGGTTGGCGACACTGGCTATCATACGCGGGAACAAAACCGCAATACTCCCTTCTTTGGAGCCAGTTCTCAGGGAATGGACTCTTCTCCGATGAAAGTGGGCTTCTTCTGTGCAAGAGCCACCATTTTTCGCTTCCACTCTACTCATTCATATATATATCTTAATATTATGAATGAATTCTTCTCGGGTTTCCAACCTCGGGTTAGACTCTCCATTGTGGCCGACGTTTCGATGCTCGACTCGCGCATCGTCATCAGGGCTGTAGATTGTCGTTCTCGTCATCCTTATGTACTACTCTCGTTTGGTTCAAGTTCCTCTGCAGGCGGGAATTTGATTATCTCTTTCCCTCCTTTTATTCTTTGATGTTCCTCAATACTGGTTTCCAGGCGTTACTGAGTTGGAAACCTGAGTCCCTGTTAATGTTTTTGTCTTCCAGCCGGATTTCAATCGCTACTTTTACCAGGCGATCACAATAGCTACGTGAACGAGCCACTATCCTGGCGTATTCGAAATGGATGGAGTGGTTATTGGAAAGGCAATGTCGGGCATCGAAACGTCGGCCACAATGGAGATTCGAAATCGCTTGGAAACCCGAGAATAATTCCTTCATCAGCTGCGCCTGGGAAAGCACCAGAGCATACGAAAATTAATATTATGTTTCATATGTGTTACTGATCAAAATAAATAAAAAACTAAAAGTGTTCACTTATCCATATAGTCTTATCAGGTAATAGTTAATTAAATGATTTTTCTTTCTTTTCAGGTAAGTTTCGACATCCGGTATCGGGAAAGGGGACAATTTGCTGTTTGAAGCACGGTAAAGTGTAAATGGAATTATCACCAGCTAAACCCACGGAGTTTTCTTAACGTGAGTTTTACAATTATCAATTATTATACGTCTTTGCATTGCAACATTTAACGATACATACGTTCGGTAGCGCTCAGTTGAATTAAATTTAAAACCACCCGAAGAAAATATGGGTTGGTTAATAATGCCTTATGTACGAATATTCCTTTTGCTCTCGCTGTATGACAATACCACGACACCGGGTATTAATAATTCGCGTATGAAACCATTGATTTGAACGTCAAATGTTCTGCTAGATGCTATTTATGCATTGGTTGTACATGATTAAAAGGATACTACGTTAATTTAAATGGGAAGAAAACTAAAATCCCAGTACTGGAAGAGAGAATCTAAAGGCAGACATTATGCTACAAGGAGAGGTGCTTGGACTATTTGAATCCTTGGCCTAACTTGGAAGCTGCATCACGTGAGATGGACATCAATGGACATCAAGCGAAGAATAGCTCATGCCATGAAAGCATTCATGTTGGAAAAAAAGAAAGAGTTTGGTTCGGATAAAATAGGATTACCAGTAACCAGTTAGTATCTTCAAATATTTATGTGGAGTGTTGCGTAGCTACGTGGCTCAGAGACCATTGAAACATCAGCAGGAAGAGAAGAGTGGAGGCTTGCGAAACTTGGTACTGAAAATAGATTTACAGGAGGTGAGAGAAAGAGATGTAGATAAAAAGGATTTGTTCTTACGGAACGTATATATAGGCATATATAATGGAAGACGAGGTCCAAATGGATAGGCCACACTTTGAGGTGGAACAAATGTGTGCAAGGAACATTAAAGATGGGGGAAGATATTGAGAAGGGAAATCCCCTCTCGAAGGAAGACCAAAAGAATACGTAGGTCATGTTATCAAAACGAGATGTGAAACAGAAGAGGTAGGTGTGCAAGGGTGGCATAAAGGAGTTAGGGCAGAAGGTGACAGGGTAGAATTGATTGCATTCATAAAGATCTTAGGATTGAGTGGTCCACCGCCTTACCCATCTGCATTTATTTACCTGAAGTTTCTTTCTTATTTCGTGAATCACGAGTTATCATTTGCAAACCGTTTTTCCGTTTAATAATCGCGTTATCGATCAATGCTCGTTTTCTTCTCCGTCATCGCCATCAGTCTATCAAGATGTTTGCACCACGGGCGGCGGTCCTAATGGAATACTACAAAAATTCCCAAATTCTTTTTTTTAAAGCACTCCCAGCAGGTCTTGAGGAATTAAACGAGTCTTTTAGTTTCTCTTGTTGTCGCAACGTGTTGTTTCTGATCTGAGTTTTACTCTTAGGAGCCTCATACTCGCTCTTTGCCCTCCTTAGGCGCCGTTTTGTAATCCTGGTTAAACATTTACTCAGCGAGACCACTGATATGTGAATGGGCTCTCACGTGGACAGAGCTTACCTTAACTGGCTCCAATTATTGGGTATGTTTAGTACAAAAATCGTTGGTTTTCGTTGGCTTAAAAGGGTATTCGTGAAAATAAAAAGTAACTATCCGCCAAATAACCTATTTTTCCGTTCGGAAATGGCCTTTTCGAGGCCGCGTACCGTCCCACCCCAGCACCCCTGTTTCACCCCAGCACACCTTGTTGACCAGGGGGTGAAAATATCAAATTTTCTCGCATTTTAGTTTCTTCTGATAGCAACTTTTTTTGTATCTTTCGACTCTTGATTTATATCTTTCGACTCTAGATGCGTTGCATTTGCCTCCGCCTTTCATTAGTTCCATCTCACGTGTCGTAAGGAACGTGGAATGGAGTCACCATCGTTTCCGCGGATCTTGGCCGATCATTAAGAGAGCGAAACGGGTTCCCGCAAAGAGTCGTTAAATTAAAGTTGAGATTACGAAATACTTGGTCACCGCGCCCGTCACCACGTCACCGTTCCCGGTGCACTTCGGGAGATGCGCTCGTCTCGCAGGCGGAAGCTCCTTCCATTGTTGACGTAGGCACTCAAAATGCCCCTTTGGCTGCAATGAAGATGTTGGCCAACAATGAAATGACATACACCTTGCTCCATCGCAGCGTTTCGTGTGTATTTACGCACGTAATTGGGGCTTTGGCGTGATTTTCATTTAAAACACAGTATTTAAAGATTTCTCGAACATGGATGAAAATGATAAAATCAGTGCAATGACCCTAAATTAATATCAATACTCACGTCCATTTTAAATAAAACAAAGTTGGTAAATTTCCACACAGTATATTATCAACCACAAAATACAACACCGACCAAGGTTTCGGCACGTAATGCCATTCTCAAGGAATTTCGGCACGTAATGCCTTGAGAATGGCATTACGTGCCGAAACCTTGGTCGGTGTTATATTTTGTGGTTGATAATATACTGTGTGGAAATTTACCAACTTTGATTTATTTAAAATGGACATAAAGTACTTCCACAATGTTAAGCCTGATACGCTTATATATCAATACTCACCACTTATGGACTGACAATGAGCATTTTCTAGATATGATTGTAGGCATCGATCGACATCGAGTTGTCGTGTGCCTTTTGCCATATGACACAGACCACCTCTGGAATCTTTGTTGGTTTCCGTATGATCAACGCAGTCATGGGGGTTCACATACCAACGAGCAGTATTCTACTAAACCGGTGACAGGCAACTTAGCGTAACTGAAGGTATTAGCGATTAGTACAGAATAATGTAAAAGCCCAATAAAAACTCTGAAATGATTTTGTAGTATAGAAACATGAACTGCTCACTCTGGTAACTAGTTTCTGACTAACGGAAATTTGAACGTGAACTCCCGCCGAAAGAGGTCGTAGTATGTACCGTTAACGAGGATAGATGGCATAAAACGCAGTCGAATTTTCCCCGGCAATCATAACTAGCGCTGGTTTCTCCTCGAAGACAGACTCGGGATTGAAGAAAAGGGGAAAAGGGGGTTTGCCTCTTAAGCAAGGGCTTCTTGTCTGCCTCTATCGCTCTAAACCGTGAAATGAAACGACCACGACACACTACGGGAGGAACTGATGAGATGAGCTTGAAGCAAAACGAATGAACTATATTCCAGTTTTTTCTTGTATGTACATACGAGGGTCATTTTTAAAGTAAGAACCGTTTTGCCATAACTTACTACTCCTACATAACTACTCCTACTTAAAACATTCCTTTATTTTTCTACATAGTCCCCAAAGAGATATAGGGATTTTTTAAGACGTGGCACGAGCTATACGATTCCCTCATCATAGAAGTCGGCCGCCAATCCATCCAACCAGCCCACTAACAGTTTGTTTCACTTGTTCGTCAGTTCCCATCCACTTGCCACCCAAAAACTCCTTCAGTTTTGTGAAAAGGTGGAAGTCCGAAGGTGTCAGGGCTGTAGTAGGATGAGGATTGTCGAGGTTGTCTCCCCAATAGAATGTTTCCAACAAATCTTGCGTTTTCCGTGCACCGCGCATTGTCGCATGAGGAAGACGCACTCCCCTCTACTAAGTGAGAGCACGTCGGCCATTGTCGATAGCGCGCCATTCTTTCCATATTGCAAGTGAACAAATAGCAATGTTGTTAGAGTTAACAGATCGTGAAACATGTGCAAATGCCTTCTGTTTTCATTGAATAGTGAAGCGCCTGTATTGACGAACGTGCGCTCTGTTTTTCATGTCCTCATTCATGACACAGATGGGCCCCAACAAATCGCGCGGGTCTTCGTTTGTCCTTCCACAATTAGACAAGCCACTATTAACACATTACCCTCGTTCAATACACCTTACCCATACACTTCCCCACAAGCTGCCGATGGATTTCGGATGGGCGAATTATTTTCGGGTTCAAAAATCTAATCAGTGAGCGCACTTCACAATCGGCGGCGGATTAGTGATGGACAACATGGTTCTCTAGTAAGGAATGTGAAAAATCAAACAACTCATTCAAATTCTCGAGACACAATGGGGATGTGGCCCTGGGGACCCTACATAGGGAGAGCTCTCGACCCTGAGACGGCTCCGTTCAACGACGTGCTTGAGTAGGGTGCGCAAACGGTTCTTACTCTAAAAAAGACCCTCGTAGTATGCGGTTTAATAAGTAAATATGTACTTCTTTCACCTGGCACGTGTCTTAGGTATTTAAAAGTGAAATGTGAGACTCAGAAGGTGCGGACTAGTGGACGAGTATGAATTAATGAGTGAATACTTTTCTCAACACGACCGCGGTGCCATAATCTGTGGAATTAAGTGTGTCGACATGGATGCACCAATTCATTAATTACTATTACAAGATAGTGCCGAGTTATTCCGTCATTTACCGTTACCTCTCTATTTCACCGAACAAGACGCATTTCGTTTATGTTTTCCGCTAGAATAGCTTCTTTGCGATGCAATTAAAGATCAGTTTTCATTTCTGTGTGGCGCCTATTTTGGAATTTTACAAAATGTGATCGGTGGACTAATTATAATTCAGCACGGGAGGAGGGTGTTTTGCTATGGACGTTGATTCGTGTTGGATGCACGTTTTCCTCCGTAGAATTTCAAGTGTGAATATGTGACACAGTTAATGGCTTGCCTGGCCAATGAGCAACCACTGCGCCGCTATCTAGGCTCTCCTGGAAAATTCAGGCAACGGTCATAACAACTGGTTCCTTGGAATTCCTCCTCATAAAATTGCAATGGGAATAGTAAATCTTTGTTAGCGTTCGGAATGATACAAATAAGTCTAGTTGAAGCCTCGGATATGTATATTCAGTTAATTACTGAAATGCGCGGTCTTAACACTCAATTGTATTGCGTCATTAATATATTTGCTTATTCTAATTGCTTATTCCCATTTTAAAAATATGTAAAAATAGAATATGGTCTTAGTTATGACTCATTGTCAAAGTAGAACATTATCTCTTTTCAGCCATCTTCACGTGCACGTATTAAGATAGAGCTTCAGTTGTTGATAGGGTACATATTTTATTTGCATATTTTAGTTTTCCCTTGTGTGACGTTTAATGTTCAAAAGTTTTTATAACGGATAAGTTTCACTACCCTTTAAAGTCTACCATTCGGAAGGCATGGAACATTGTGCGTTAGAAAAAACCCTTTTATTAATAAACCGCGCAAAACTTTCCTTTCTGTGGATATCTTTTGTTGAATCGCGGGCTATACCCTGTAACGTTTTCCTCCTTGTTTACAAGGAAACGGTTATCATAAAAAATACAGGTATACATATATATACATCAATAAAATATGTTATGCTACATGTCACTATAAACACATTTATTATGGGCAAATATTAGACACGACAACAAAAATATAACCAATGTTTCCTCAAGTAATAATATTGGATCCAGTTTACAAATACGTTAGTTTTCAAATTTCACTAACTAAATTTTTTGATACCGTTGATGTATTTTATGATTTTAATCTTATTTAGTTCAATTCATTATGATTATTTATTAATGATTTCACTTATGGTTATGTTGGAAGTGTCCGCCGGCGTAATATCTCCTATTCCGCGTAATTATTTTCCTGGTCCCTCTCGAAATGCAACATTCTTTCTCTCTCCTTTTTTCTTTCGTTCACTCCCGGAACCGTGTGTGTGTTTTTTTTTTATCACTTTCCGCCTTCTTCACCTTTTTACTCTCCGTCTTTTTTTGTACTCCACGATATCTCTTTTCGTGCGCACTCCACTTCTCCTTATTTTAACAACAATCCTCTCTTCATTATTTATTTCCCCCTTTCCTTAGTTTCGGTTTTTCTCAATATTTATTTATCTACGCGTCCTTGCTTTCATTGTAATTCTCAATGTTAATTTATCATTTTATTAAATATTAACTATTTGCGGGCCTAGGGGTTTTGTTGCATCAGCCCCATCCACATACCCTACACCACAATGTGAATGCGCGCCCTACTTGATACCTTGATGTTCATGTGAATAAAATTGATACAGATCATGAGAATAACATTAGGGAACTAGAAACGGACAGATTTAAAAATGTCATTTTTCCCAAGAACGATAAAGGGCTGCATAACAGCACTTCCAATGAGACTTTTAACTAGGTTTGTCGTTAGGTAGTGTAGCTCTTAGTAGTAGTAGTAGTACTCCTAATACTTGAATCCTCATCTGTTACCTAGTACATACTAACAGCACGCCGTGCATGTTTTCTACATAGGTCTTGAGTCTCTGTCCATTTGTGTAGTTGCAAAATACATTTATATATTAACGGTCCCTCTCCATTGTGATAATATCTGTAGTGTAGTAGTGCATGCTTGTGAGTCTTCGTCTCGTGACAAGCATTAGCGATTTATGCAAATGCATAATCAGTCGTAGTTACACTAACTTGAGGGTGTAGTGTAATGCATGTTGGTGACTACTCACCCCCTGCCACACACCCTTGAGGTGGCTTGCTGGGTATTTTGTTGATGTAGATGTGCCGTGCCGCCCTCTGCATGCTGGGATAGCTAATCATTCGGGTGGAGCCCCGCCGTCATTTTAATGTGGTGACCGTGTCCTTACAATGTTTGGCACAAGCAACCGGTTTTGTCGGCCAATCCAGCGATGATGATCGCGTGATGTCATTGTCCGTGACGTAATAATGTGTGACCTCGTCGTCAGCGAGAGAGCGACATCTCCCGTGTGTTGCTTGTTACCGCTCCCGTCCCTCCCACACCCACCCGCACCCACTTCACTCTCTCTCTTTCGCCAATCGTTGGTTTTCCTGATATATATTATTCAGCTAAACGACAGAGGTCAATATTGAAATTTTCTAATGCTGGATACTAACCGGGAGTATCCCTTCAGGAATAGCAAGGGAAAAATATTTTTATCCGCCTTAGCGTGATAGAAAAAGTCAATTGTGGAGTTTCATAACAGGGATAGAAGGATTAACTTTGCAATTCCACATTGTAAAAGATTTATTACGACCGGTTTCGCCGCAGTGCAGCATCATCAGGTACACATAAGTTTCATAAGTTTATTATTTTATTTTTGCCGATTTTTAACTTTGATCGGTTTGTTGTCCATAAATAAATGCAATAATGGGTTTTCCACTTCAGTTGGGCTTTTTTGTGGTTCCTATAGCTCGGATTAACGTCTCAAGTATTGAATTATTTTGCTTAGTAGGTCGAGGGGATGTGAGCCCTTTATAATTCTTAATTGCGATCGTTCCGACAATGTCTCCTACGTATCTAGTGGGTGCTGGATGTGCGTTACAAAAATATTATTTGATGTGAAGATACGATGCTGATAATTGTTAGTTGCTCGAATATATTTATAAGCATGAAATAGAAATAAATAAAATTACAATGAAGTTGGCTTCGAAGAAGTGCCTGAAACGAAGCTGCTGCTGTCATCGCCTTACCTATCGTGCTGCCACCACGACGTGCGAGGATCAGTTGCGAAGAAATCCGACGAAGTCTGCCTCCTCACCTGCACCATCCATCCCTTCCTTTTTCTAATCGCCTCTTCTTCAACCGCAAACGTCTTTAAGAGCGAGCCCGTGCCAGCGTCTTGAAATATCGTGGCCTCGAGAGTCGAGAGCGCGCTTCCTTTTAATGTGGACCCACTCAACAATATCTCCTGAACGTTGCGAAGCGTACCCGATATTATCGCAGTCATCGGAGACGCCCAATGATAGCCCATGTCTTCCGAGCTTTGAGCGCCGACCTCTATGAACCGCTAGTGTATTTTATGTCGCGATCAAGGAGGTTAGAAATTAAATGGAGGCGACATTCTGGAAGCCAGGTCGGCCATTGCAGTCGGCACAGTTTAGACCTCGCTCCCCACGTTTCCCGTGGTCGCTTTTGATTTTCGTCAAATCTAAGAAAAAAATCCTTAGATGATGATATTTTTTTTACTGTTAGGCCACACCTACTCAGCACAAAATCCTTCCCATGCACCCCTGCTCTTGCTTCTCATCTACATCTACGAAGTACCGTGCATGCCACCACTAGGGTGTGTGGCACGGGGTGATTCCACACCAGGCATGCAGCACTCGTCCCAGCACAAGTCAGAACCTCGCAAGCTCCCCCTGGCGCTAGGCGCAGACACCAAAAAGCAGTCAGGAGAACAGTGCGCAGTCCAAACGGAAACTGGGAGAGTGATACGTAAATGAACATGCAGAACAATGCTATACACACATCTAGTGGTTAATATTACTAATACTGTTTATTTATGAATGCTTAGAGTTGCTACTTAATACAGAGAACAAAATAAAATAATGCCGGACATATCAAGCGGTGTGAAGTGTTAGTAATGATGTTGTGTTATTAAGCACAAGTGAAGATTCTATTCTACCTATTGAGGGTGGGAGTTGCATATGATGGATCTATCGCAAATATTATGATCCCTTATTGTACGTGGGAAAAATTACATTTTAAATCTATCGGTTCTGCAGTCAACTGCCTTTATTTTATTCCTGTGATCGCTTCTACCGTAGTACGTTAGCTCTAGCAGTATATGTTGAACGTCCGGCAAAAAACTGTCTGCTCCGAGTTTGCGCAAAAGATTTAACCTGTATTTCTCCCTTCGATCAGTTAGAGATTCCCACCCTAATTCTTTCAACAATTCGGTAACACTGCTAAGTTTATCGTAACAACTTTTCACAAATCTGCTTCCCCTCCCCTCAAGAGCATTCTCGGCCAATTCCTTCTATATATACATATATTACATTTTAATCTACTTGGTCGGGATGCTTAGGGCATGCCTTCCATTCGCTATAGTGCGCAAAATCACACTTTCCCTCCATTCATTAGAGGCCCTGCTGCGTACTAGGAAGTTGATTGCATCCAAACAACAAAAGAACGTCGACGATGTCATCCGCGATTGTTGTCAAGTTTGTTGATTTTCAGAAAAGGCGGAAAACATTCATATTTTGAGATTTATAATTACTCTGCGATAATAGGCGTTAAACGTTTTTGAATATTTATTTTGATCGAATTCAACTAATTAACACAAAACGTTCGGGCGTGACTGCTGTTCACCGGAAGCTTACAAAACGCTTAGCCATAGCGGTCACATCGCTCCATTCAACGTCCTTCGTGTCATTCGCTAAAGTGTTGTGTGCTGGTATTGTGTTCTGATGTGCGCCAACGCCTCCAATGGGAAGCTCGCAGCTCCCTTTGATTAGTCGCGTGATGGAAATGCGTGCGTCCTCTGTCTCCTCTTTCTCTCTCTCGAGGTGGTAGGGACAGTCAAGAAGAGCTCAGTTCCTCGGAGGGTTTATGTTATTTGAGGGAACTGGCTCTGCTTCAATCTTTTTGTCCATACTGCCTGCCCTATCTTCTCTTGTCTTATTAGCTTCTCTTGTATTGCTTCACACCTCTGATTCTTAAAATACTATGTAATAAAGTAGGTACTCTTTGATTGATTGAATGTCTCTTCCACCGTTTTCAGTGTAATTTGCGTGGCTCTGTCTTGGTATCGACCCCTTTTTTCTTTCACAACACAACGCTCCCCCACCATCTTAAATCTGTTCGAGAGCTCCTTTTCCATCTTCTCTCCTTTTTCTCGTGTAATCCTTCGAAACGTCGCCTCATTCAACGTCTTATGTTAGCCGTGGGTGTCAACGTGGATGAGTCCTCCGCCACTCCCGCTTGAAGTATAGGCTGAGAGTCTGTGAACTTGGGTTTTATTTCGGCGCTGTGTTTCTTTCTTTTTTAGAGAGATGTGTTGGCAGGGGCGTGTGGGCGTAGCCTTGGAGTTGGTTGGCATGGAGAGGATTTGGGGGGGGGGTTTGTTTCAGGGAAGGTGGGGAAGGGAGCGTCAGTTTTGGCGCAGGGGGAGGGGAGGGAGGGAGTGAGGTAGATGACTCACACTCTCCTCCCCTACCCCCCCTTGTATATGTCCGTTAACCCTCCTGTCTCTCTATATTTATTTATTTCTAACTCTCTCTCATAGAGGGGGCGATATCTGCGAATTGGAAGGTGTATACGGCGCCTTTCAAACGTATTCGTCACGGTCGGATTCGATCATGTCAGTCAGTTCCAAAGCCCTCTTTTGTTTTTTTGCCCGCTAAACAAGGACCAGAAAAAGCAGTGACCCGGGGGGGGGGGGGGGGCATTGCGCATGCGCAACATTAAGGCAGTTAGCTCGAGCGATATATAGTTCCCATATAGTCACAATGGAGAGACCATATTCAAATTTTATTCTTTGCTTTCAGTGTCTTTAAGAAGTACGAAGTAAATATTGTAATATTAATCGTGCAAAGTTATTATTAAACATGATTAAAACCTCTAAGTAATTCAATAAATATATCTACATAAGTCTCTAACTTGACTAATTTTTTCACGCCTTTCTGCGAAATAGCCTTCACAGTAGAAAGGTTTTTTGCGATTCTGTAAAAATTACTGCGGTGAGTAATAGATTAGTTTTTATAAATAGTTGAGAAAACATCAAACTTCACACCATTAAATTTTTTAACGAAATCTAACGTAAGTGCTACATATTCCTATTTTTAAAAAATATTATCCCTCTAGAGCGCACAGCAGTAATCTATCCATATACGTGATAGGGAATGGATGTTGGTGACTACTCACACTCTTGAGGTGGCTTGCAGGGTATTTTGTAGATGTAGAACATGTAAAATAGCTTATATTTTTAGACAAATTGCTCCAGAAGTAGTTTGGCAACAGGGTGACCAACCGTCCCTTACTTTAAGGTACTTTGTAAATGTCATTTGCGCGGGACGTCATTTGTCACGCAATTGTTTTTTTTCTATCTGAACGTATTTTTGTGTTATTGTCATCGGTTATGAATTTTCATAATTTTCCTGCCATCTAGCTTCAACTAAACATAGCGTAACCGTTGCCAACACTATGATCTTTGAAAGTGAAAAGTTGCAGGTTATAGCATCTTTGGAGAAGCGTTGTTTTTAAAATTACAGCTAAAAAAGCAGTTGTCCCTAAAAATGGTGGAAGTTCCACCTTTTTTGACTGTCTTGTCCCTCATTTCTTCCTTCCAACAGTGGGTCACCCAATTCGGCAAGGGTTTTATATTTTGATATCGTTGGGAAGATGAGAGTTTTTCTTTAAAATGAGGTCAGATTCATCAAATTCTGGGTGAAGTGATTTTTCGCTCAAACTACCTCAAACTGGGAAGGGTGCTATACGTCAATTGCGTGCTGCAATTCACGTGTAGTAATGTAGTGAAAATGATATATGATCCATTGTTGTCCCCAGTCGGAAAATTAAAAAAAACATCCATCGGTTCAGCGATCTATTTCTCCTTCGTTTTGCACCCGTGGTCGTTTAACTCCGTTGTTCGTCGGTGTCTGTGAAATACGTTTGCTGAGCTCCCGCTTACGAGAAAACGAGAAAGTTTAATTTCAAAAAACCGCAGCTGTGGCTGGTCTCCAATGAGTGAAGTTATCCTGGTGTATTCATTCAGGTCGCAGGTTCGAATCTCGTAGCTGTCCGTCACTGGTATTTTTCATGTTTTTCTATTGATAAATTGGGATGCATATGTTAGTGTGTAATGAAATCAGTTGGATTCCATCCCTACTGTTGACACCATGCTAATTGGAGATGTGTTAATGGTTTCGGACTCCTAATTTTGGACGACGGAGTATATTTAGGAAATGAGTTGTAAGGTAATTTGTACGAAATGTCACTACACATAAAGCTAAATGAATTTGGCCTCATCCCTTATGAAAAATATCCTACATCTCTCTGTAATGATACCAACCAATTATCGGGCTACTTTTCGAGATGCTTGCCAAGAAATAAACCCTAGGCATCTGTACCATGCTGCTGTGCGCTCCAGTAGAAAGAGACATTAAGGGAGAGACAGAACTAATTAGAAAGTGATGACGAGGCACAAGTCTCGTCAGTAATGTGCAAATGTCTGTAACTTTAATGTTTTCTCAGTTATAATTTTTTAATTAATTTATTTTTCACCGAAATATTTTTCATAAAATCGCGAAAATATCTTCCTTTGAGAGGGCGTGTTCAGCGTTGAAACAAATAATTCCAAGTTGAAGCCTCAAATGCGTCGTCGTTTTAGTTGATTACTGAGGAGTTTTGCCGTGATATCAAAATTTTGGGGTAATCAATATTGATATAGTTTCTTCATTCTTCTCACAACTGCTTGAATGTTATAACGGGCAAGGACCTAGCAACATTGACACACCGGTATCCCGAATGATCACCGAAGTTAAGCAATGTTGAGCCCCTACGGAGTTTGGATGGGTGACCATACATACCTATACCGTGGCGCTCTTGTCCCCTGTCTGCAATTGGCAGACAGGCAATGGACAATGGACCAAGAAGGTCTAAGTGCCCGGGCTCCTGTCGAAGGCCCCCCCACGAACAATCTATCTAAATGTTATAACAGGGTTGTTACAGGTCAGGGAAATCAGGTAATCTTGTTTATGGGGTCAGGGAAAATATATGCCATGTCACGCGATTCAAAAGAACCGCCGCGATGTCGGCTGGCTGAGCTGGCCTGGGTCAGCCGGGCGCCGAACTAGTCTGTCTTTCCGCCCCGCTGAGGAGGTGCGTTGCTAGTTATTGCTAGCATTTTCTTTAAAGCGTTGGTGGCCAAGATATTAGAAAAGTCTCCACTTCAGTACCAGATTTGCAAGGCTATCACGTTTTATGATCCGGAGTTGATCGTGAAATCCGAAGATGCAGCTCTTGCTCGCTTCGGGAACTGCCTCTCATTGCTGCAGCTAAGACAGTGGATCTCTGCTTTAGAGTTCGACTCGCTAGAAGCTGATTTAAAGACTTCAATTAACAAACCTGCTGTCTCTGTGTGCTTGAAACAATAAGACCGAGACCACACCCATGTTGATCACTTTTGGAAGCGCATTTCAATGTCGCTGAAGTGCTTTGGATTAATGGTAGATTTGATCCTTACGATTTTAATAGTGAGCCATGGAAATGCCTCTGTGGAGAGGGGATTTTCCACAATGAAAGAAGTTTTTATCGAAAACTAACTCCCACAGACACTGGTCGCGCAAAGGCAGGTTTACGACGCCATTGAATTGGGCCGGTGGAATTCTTAATGTGGAAATTAGTGACAAAATGATTTCAAGAGTGCGACATGCGCGATGTCCAGAGTATGAAGATGCGCGAAGGGAGAGACCGAAAGAAGACAGGAAAAGATACTGAAGAGAAAAGATGAACGAATGATTGGGGAAGAAGTTCAAGAATTAAGAGCCAAGAAAACCAAACTTTTGCTAGAAAACCAATTGGAGTGCGACGCTATCGACGAGAGGCTGCGAGAGCACTATGTTAGCCGTGTATAGTATATTTATGTGATGTTGGTTGTGGTTGGGTATGTTCTACGTCCACATCCCTGAATGTAGACTTTCTGTTTGATGTGCCAATTTAAATTTGACACCATATTTTGACTTTCATTTGACTCAATTAAGGTTACAATTTCCTATGCTTTTACTATAACTAAGTTTACAAAGTTACTGTTTTTTATGTGTTCGTTGTAAATACTTCTTGTTTGATGTGTCAATTTAAATTTGACACCATATTTTGACTTTAGTTTGACGATAATTAAGTTTGCATGTCACTGTTTTTTCTATGTGTTCATTGTGAAGAAATTAGTTTTAAAAATAATGCAAGTATATTTTTTTAAGAAATTAGTATTTTATTGAGTCTAACGCTTCAAAAATGTTATGTAATGATCGAAAGTAGAGTTTGAAAATGTCAATAGGGAAATGAAGATTTATGTGTCAGGGAAAAGTCAGATAGATTTTTCGAATTCGGGAATCTTGTGACAACGCTGTATAATAAAATAGAATTGTGGTCTCTATTTATGACTCTGGAGGAAAATCTCGCTCAAACTACTCTTTAATTCGAAGAAAATGCAGAAAGAGCAAGTGTTTCGCGGGAGAAGGAAGCCTTGTTGAGAGAGTCTCCTCACTCTTTCTTCGTTTTACGTTCGTCTCCTCCTTCCCATCTATCGGCATCTCTTCACTCCCCCCCCTCGATCCAGGAGGGAGGGGGGGAGGAGGACAACCTCGGCCCAGAAAACTCTCGCCAATGTTTGTCTTCAGGCGCGCAAGACTCTCCTTCCTTTCCTTTCTCTTCCCACCCAAGCTCGCGCGCCTCTCTCTCTCTCTCAATATCTCCATCCATCCTCTTTCTTCTCCTCCTCCTTCGAATCAGTGCCAGCAGCAAAAAAAGATACAGCGAGTATCCAATTGATACTCCCGTCGGATCTTAATTTCGTGAATGCGAAATTACATGTACGTTAATCTCGTTATTGGGAGATTCTTTTGTTTTGTTTGTCGGAAAGAAAATTGAAATGAAAGAAAGAAAATTACTCTATAACATTTATTCATCGAAATCATTAACACAAATGGCCAACATATGAATAATTGGTCGATGGCAACTAATAATTTCTGCTTTCCAATGTTAATTTTATATTTCTTGCGTTATTAACATCTAACTCACGTTCTCAGCTCTCCTTTTACTCCTCGATCACTAAAATCGACCAACTCGTTCCGGAGATACAACTGAACTGAACATGCGCCGTGCCCAACACAAGCCCAAATTTAGACCCCCACGCAGACAGCGCTGTGACGTCACCTCACAACACCCCCCCCCCCCTCTGCTCGCGACAAGCCATTTCTGGTAGTCGGCGAAACGGGCTATCTAGTCATAGTTATAGACATTCTGTAATCATTATAGTTTTTGCACACGAGACCCTCGAAAGTACACAAATATTGGTTGCGGCGAAACCTTGCGTGACACTGAGAAAGAGGAACCATACTAAGATGTTCGTTCGCATATTCACATCAACAGCCTTCCGTTCGACAACTTGGGCGCTATCTTCACCGCCATCACTCCATCAACATCTCTTAGTGCTCGCAGACAATGTTGCCGATGCTTTGTCTTACTGGGATTTTTCCAGTCGAGGTGAAGAAGTAATTATAGAGATGCCGCCTATCGATTTTTGCACTCACGGAATAGAAAACTTGTTAAAATCCTTAAGTCCAAATAAATCCCCAGGTCCTGAAGATATTCCTGCCCGCGTGTATAGAGAATTAGCTTGTGAAATAGCACCCTACTTGCAGAATATATTTAGTAAATCCATCCTCAAACACAAAGTACCCATGGACTGGAAAATTGCAAATGTCACTCCCATATTCAAAAGCGGTGATAAGGAACAGCCATTGAACCACCGACCGATACCTCTCACATCCATATCTTGCAAAGTCCTTGAACATATAATTTTAAGTTCAGTTATGAGACACCTCGATATGCAGAACTTGTCGCAACACGGATTCAGCGCAACACGGATTCAGAAAGGGAAGATCTTGAGAAACTCAATTAGCACTTTTTGCTCACTATATTTTAGTCTCGGGCGAACATAACGCTCCAGTTGATGCAATTTTTCTTGACTTTAAAAAGGCATTTGATAAAGTTTCCCACAGTAAGCTACTCATGAAATTAAAATCCTACGGTTTAGACGACGACGTAATTTCCTGGATTAGAGAATTCTTAAGCAATCGCGTGCAAAGGGTTGTATTAGATGGCGCTATCTCTAATGAAGTGAAAGTCACATCGGGTGTCCCACAGTGAAGAGTCATAGGCCCACTTCTGTTCCTTTTCTACATAAACGACATCGGTGAAACAGTTGACAGTAAGCTTAGATTATTTGCAGACGACGCAGTGGTGTATAGAGAAATTCGTAGCCTTAATGATAAGGAAGCGCTAACTAAGGATCTCGAGGCAATACAGGAGTGGTGCGATGCGTGGCAGCTAGAATTTAACCTGAAAAAATGCATTGCTATGAATTTTTGGAAATGGAAAAACGCTCCTTGTATCAGCTATTGCATAAACAACAGCAAATTAGAGACTGTAGAATCGGTTAACCACATAAGGTTAACCCTTAAGGTTACATAAGGGTTAACAACATAAAATTAGAGACCGTAGAATCGGTTAAATACCTCGGAATTAAACTGACTAATAATCTCTCGTGGAGTACATACATTCGAGAAATTACCGGTTAAGCTAATCGTAAATTGGGATTTGTTAAAAGAGTACTTGGCAAGTGCGACGATAAAGTTAGGGAACAGCTACTTCTCCCTCGTTAGACCCCACTTGGAATATGCTGCCAGTATCTGGGATCCTTATGAGATAGCCTTGGAAACTGAGTTAGAACGCGTGCAGCGAAGATCGGCAAGATACGTTAAAGGCCGTTACGATAATCTCGTTAGTGTTACTGACCTTTTGCAGCAACTGGGATGGGAAAAGCTTTCAGACCGTCGATTAAAATTGAGACTCAATCTATTATGTAAGTTCCAAACTGGTCTATTTCCTACGACGTTGATAATATTTTACGAAATCCGACATACTACGGTAGATCAGATCATGAGAATAAAATTGGGAAACTAGACTACAGAACGGACAGATTGAAAATGTAATTTTTCCCACGAACTATAAGGGACTTTAACAGCGGCCAATGAGAATTTTTTTCTATTGAATGAGAAGCAGTAACATTGTAATTCCACATGTATTTATTGGAAACGACCTAGGTTACGACGTAGCACGTCATCACCAGGTACAAATATTTTTTTCTTTTATCTAAGTTTGTCGATAGGTAGTGTAGCTCTTAGTAGTAGTAGTACTCCCTAATACTTGAATCCTTATCAGCTACTTAGTACTAGCAGCACGCCGTGCATGTTTTCTACATAAGTCTTGAGTCTCTGTCCATTTGTGTAGTTGCAAAATACATATATATTAACGGTCCCTCTCCATTGTGGTAATATCTGTAGTGTAGTAGTGCATGCTTGTGAGTCTTCGCCTCGTGAAATGCATTAGCGATTTATGCTAATGCATAAGTAGTCGTAGTTATACTAACTTTAGGGTATAGTGTTATGTATGTTGGTGACTACTCACCCCCTGCCACACACCCATGAGGTGGCTTGCAGGGTATTTTGTAGATGTAGATTGTACAACATTAACGACGGGGGAAGTGCGCAGGGGCGAACCTTTCGCTCTAACCTGAGTGTGAGTGGAAGGGGTTGTATTCCCAAGGAGTGCAAAAGACACAGGGCCGAATGTTTTGTCAATAGTCGACGATTTCGTTCAAACTACTCACTTGAATAGATATGCATTTGATTTCGCAGCCATTGAAGACATTACGTTACGTTATCCACGCTTGAAGACTTACGTGTCAATCAACATATTGTCAACAGTCGCGGATGCTAATATCGACATTAGTTTCATTTATAGTTAGTTTTTCATATCAGCTCCCCTTTTCCCTCTTGTTTATATACTTCTTACATTGTTCTTTTTAAAAGTACCTACACTAGCTTTAATTACTATTAGGTTTTCTCAGGTTTTTCACAACCCCCTTTGTGTGTGGGTGTTTTCCTGCAGTGCGTTTTTTCATTAAGGATATCAGCTCCTCATTCCTTACGTTTTTCCCACATTCGAGTGTATATTTTTACACTCTTTATATTCCGGGGAAATAATATTTATGGCCATTTCTTTTGTTCTTTTTCCTAATTTTAATAAATAATATTTATGGCCATTTCTTTTTCCTAATTTTAATAGTAAAAATGTCATTATTATTTCAAGCATGTATTTGACGAAGGGGTAGATGGAAGAAGGCACTGTCATAGTCTCAATCTCGCGCCAATAGAGACGTATTATTAGTATCAAAAATTTTCATCTCAAGTGTCCTCCAGAGCACATGAAAAACTGTGTCCGTTTTTAAGTACAGCAGTATGTACGATCTGTTTATGGAATGGGCTAGGCAATTACGGCATAGTAAAGTTCACGGGGTGATCCATTCTGAAAATGTCTAATGGAAGCGTATACTCACTTAAGGCGAGAGCGCCCACAACGATATACATATTAGTTATTTTTAATTCCACTCGCTACGCGGCGCAGTGACGACCTAGCGAACGTGTTAGTTGTGAGATGGCGTGGGAATGCGTCCGATGACGACGACTTCTTCTCCCCCCCCCCCCCCCCCCCCCAACACTCCTCCCCATCGCGACAAACGACGCGCGTCCTTTTTTTTCACGTGCAGCAGCCAGCCCCATCTTTCTCACCCCTTTCGAAACAGCTGCGAATCGGAACGCGAGGGAACTATTGCTTCGGAAAAGCCCCGTTCACACGAGTACGTACAAGCGAGCGTGTGCATATATGTATGTATGTATGTACCGAACATCGCGCTACACTGTCGCTATAAGCTCTTTAAACGCCGTGTGAACGTGCGTTCGTACATGCCATCCTGACTGGTAGTTCTTATCGCTACTTATATATCGCGGTAGGCGCTGGCGTCGCTATGGGGAAACCGGAAGAGATGAAGCACGTATATATATAAAATAGTTGGCAAGTGCGATGGAGAAGGGCCAACATTTTTTATACTTTTTTCCGTGTTAATTCGAAAGTTGCAAAGCGTCAATGAAGGGAAGTTTATTTCCGTTTGAAATTAGTTGCTCGCATTTTTACATATACGAAGTACGATGAAAGCCACCACTAGGGTGTGTGGCACGGGGTGATTATCAACCAGGCATGCAGCACTCGTCCCAGTTCAAATCGGGACGTTCAAAAAACGTCCACACACAGATTCTAAACGTTCCTCAGGCCTCGAGGTGCGGACCAAAAAGTAGTTAGGAGAACAGTGCGCAGTCAAACCAGAAACTGGGAGAGTGCTACGTAAATGAACATGCGAACTTGCAGTACATTGCTAAAGATACATCTAGTGGTTAGTATTAGTATCTAATACTATTAATTTATGAATGCTACTTCATGCAGAAAACGAAATAATGCCGGACACTTCAAGCGGGGTGAAGTGCTATTAATGATTTTATCTATTATTAAACACAAAGGGAAAAGTCTACTCTACCTAGTGACGGTGGTTATCTCATAAAATTATAAAATCCGAAGATTCTTGCGAAATTGAGTGGAATTAGTACATAATGGAGAAATAATACGATGAGTTTTCCACAATAATAATATTTACTTCGGACCCGTGTTTCAATGTTGATACGTCATCTACACCGGAAAATGACGTGTATCAATTTTGAAACCCGGGTTGGGAAATAAATTTTATTTTTGCATAAAATTGCACGTTTTATTTCTTCATTTAATGTGATCTATCGCAACTATTGCGATCCTGTAATCTATCGAAACTATTACGATTCTTCAATCAATCGCGACTGTAATGATCCTTTGTTGCACGAGGAAAAATTGACATTGTAAATCTATTGGCTCTGCAGTCTATTTCCTTTATCTTATGCCTATGATAGAATCTACCGTAATATGTTGGTTCTAGCAAAATAATATGTTGAACGTCCGATAAAAAACTGTCTGCTTCGAACTTACGCAAAAGATTTTACATATATTTCTCCCTTCGATCAGAAAGAGATTCCAACCGTAATTCCTTTACCAATTTGGTAACACTGTTAAGTTTATCGTAACATCTTTTTACATATCTTGCTGCTCTCCGTTGTATCCGATCTATTTTAGAGATAAGTCCTACTTCGTAAGGGACTTATCTCAGGAATCCCATATGCTAGCGGCATACTCCAAGTGAGGTCTCACGAGTGACTAATTACATCGTTCTTTAACCTTCTCGTCGCATTTTCCTATTATTCTTTTAATGAATCCCAATTTGCGACTAGCCTGTCCGCAGATTGCTCGGACGTGTTTCCCCCAAGACAAGTCCTGAGTAAGGGTCACAATTAAGTACATAACTGACTCTACATTTCATAAGTCTATTTGATTAATTGTGTACTTTTCGTTGACCGAGTTATTCTTTTTCCAAAAATTCACAACGGCGCACTTTTTAAAATTCAATTCTAACTGTCATTCAATTGCACCATTCAATTATAGCATCTTGGTCTTTTTGTAACGCAATCTTGTCAGACTCATTGCTCAGATCCCTGTACAATACTGCGTCGTCTGAAAAGAGGCGAATGTATGCTGGCAACAACGGTAGCGATGTCATTGATATACAAGAGGAATAATAAGGGACCGATGAAACGTCCTTAAGGGGTACTCCTTATGTCACTCACTGTTAAACCGAACATGTGCATGGCAACTTGGATGCCAAATCGGAGAAGTGTGGGGCACGGGGTGGTGTGAATTATTTTGCCAAACGTGCACTACATGCAATATGGTGCTGCTTGGTTATCACGTCGAGCGTTGGAGGATGTTGGGAAGATGAGCGGGAAGAAGGACGTGTTGGGGAGTGGGTGTGGTTGGAAGGGTGGTGATGAGGGGTGCAAGGGTGAAGGTGTCCAGACGGCCGTGTGATGTTGAGGATTCTATATAGGAGGGCCCTTAACGCAGCGCGAGGTGAAGAACGCATCGGAGGAAGAAATCGTGAACGGGAGAAAAGGGAACTGCGACAGCAAAATGCTGGAACATATAGATGTTCCGTCGTCCACATAAACGTACGTCCGCAGATGGTAACTTCTAATAAACGGTAGTCATAATGACATTATATCAAGTCGGCTGAACTCCCCCTGTCGATATAACTAATTAGAATGGCGGCTATTGTGATCTCTAATCTTTCGTGAAAAAAATGACATTGTTTTAAACCGGCATGTTCTGCGGTCCGTTTACCTTTTTTTGGGCTCATGGGCCGATGCTATGATGTACAAATTTCCTCCATGGACGGCTGACACTTCATGTTATACATATCCTCGCTATCCTATTGAACAACCAACCTCTTACACATCCCTTGATACAAAATGGGGTTATGTTTTCTCACTTTGAAGCCGTTCTTTTCTCCAGGGTACAAAATGGAGATCGTCTCAGACGAGCGAACAGACGGCTCCTTTTGTGACTTTCGACCTGTTAAATATTATTCCGTTGTGTCCTCCAGAATTCTCGAAATCCAGTCCATTTGCAACTGCATCAATTTTTGACTTGAATCCGAAAATATGCGATATAACGCCCGTATTAAGATTGTCTTCTATATCTTAATGCATCGTAAGAAATCAAAAACAATTGACACATAATCGATGGTCAAATCTGGAGAGTATTTACTTGACTTGCTTGTTAAAAGAGAATTGCGACAGTTAAGAGTGGACATTAGACGTAAAAATTATGCAATGTGACAAATGTTGACACCATTATTCGATTAAATGCACCAAATTTACTTCTCCTTTGTAGTATTACCCCTTATGCTTACGTTGCGTTCATTCCGTGCTTCCTCAAGGGCGTATGGCATGGGGTACATGAGAGCTATGTCCTTTTTTGTGTTATTTTGGATAGAGGATTTGCGTTCCGTGTTCATACTCGCAATAATGCTGTATTTCAATTTACATCTGTCTTACCGTGGTTCTGTGGTAGCCTCTGTTATGGCGAGGGAAAAAATACAATTATTGATACAGACCTTTTTTTCTGTCTCTTTTGTTAACCCATCTCGATTATTTGATCAGGGTAGTCGAATGTGCCCATGCACTGTAGGCCCATTCGACCGCATGATAATCTCCTCGGTGGCAGATGTGGCAACGGCGCATACGATAAATCGTTTCAGCTCTGGCAATTTCTTTCCATGGGAAAATTTTGAAGAGCCAAAAGTGATACATGTATGTGTAATGAGCAAAAATGGTGGGCCAAAATTTCCAGATTTCTATTTTATTTGCGAATTTAATTGGTCTTGAAGCTTAAATATTTTCCTTTTGGTGCGAACATGACACAGAGTAGGGATATACAGAGAGGACACTAGGCGACTATACCATTGTTTTCTTGTAATGGAAATTGCGCACGGCGGCCATATTGAAAATAAGTGAAATATGCGGGAAATTCGAAACAACTCAAGCGCCTACGACTTTATGTACATGAAACATTGGCGTATTAATTCTCAAACTACCGTAATTATACCAGTAGTTTAATGCAATATGTAAAAGGACATTAGATGCAGAATTGCGCTCGCTAAAGAAGCATTTTCGAAGAGAAGGGAATTGATGAGGGGGGGATCTGAGAAGAGACGTAAAGAAGAGGCTGGTGAAAATTTTAATATGGAGCGTGGCGCTATATGGGTCGGAAACTTGGTCATTGCGAAGGGAGGATGTGCGTAGACTTGAGGCGTTTGAGATGTGGGTTTGGAGAAGGATGGAGAAGGTTAGCTGGATGGCGAGAAAGACGAACGAGGAGGTATTGGATATGATCGGAGAAGAGAGGAAGCTTGTGGCAGAGGTTCGGAGAAGGCAGAAGAGATGGATGGAGGAGGTTTTGAGAGGAGAGGGCATGTTGAAGAGAGTGATAGAGGGGAGAACACTGGGGAAGCGTGGAAGAGGATGGAAGAGGATAGGAATTCTGGACGAAATTGGATTATTAGTCGTTATGGTTTTAAGGATGTAAGTTAAGTTCTTCGTAATTACTCCCATTGTATAAGCAACAAGGGATACAGTGGAGATCTCACTACTCTCCTGTGGAAATTAACTGAAATTGTTGTAGAAGAAATCCTTTTGTAATTTTTCACTCTTTTTTTAATAAACTGACCGGTTTCAATGCCTCAACATCATTATGAGAGTTGGAATACATGTTTAATTGTTTAAGTAGAATTGGCGTCATATTTCAGGGAACAGGATGAGGGGTTGAAGGAGGAGCTTTGAGATGAGGAGAGATTAGATGTTATACAACCCCTCCCCCATATCCAGTCCTATAAATTTAGACGCCAACTGTACTTGAACATGTTGACACACTCTGATGATGATGATGTATGGACACTGAAACCAGTCAGTTTATCAAAAAAGTGTGGAAAATAGCAAAGTGACTTATTCTTCAACTTGTCACGATTCCACAAAGTCACTTCGCCTATCATAACATTAATAGCTGAAATATGAAGTTCACGGTTGTTTTATTAGTGCCTTGAATACAACATAACCACATTAGCATGAGTATCACGTACAGAAAGATCTACAATTATATCAAAATGTAATATAGTGTCAATAATTGCCATGAGCCTACCTAGCCATACAAAAGTAAAACAGTATAACCTGCCACAGCTGCTGTTGACCTGAACATGACGTACAGTGAATAATGACATATTCAGATTAAACCAAAGCATTGAAACAAAAGTATGTCCATAATATGTGCTACAGGCGATGCAGTAGAGAGATCTCATTATTCTCTAATTCAAACTTGCCACTTTACTTACATTATTTAATTTAGATCCCAGTTATTATCAGCCTACACAGGTAATTGGAGCAAACTCTCTGCCAATAAATATTCCAGTTATACTCCCCTTTGCGCATGGAATAGAATAATACTGCCACGTACTGCATCTTGGACATATTGCAAATATTGTAAGGAAGAAGGGAAATGGAAACAGGGAATACGCCATAAAATTAATGACACAACTAAAGTTCCTTGAATAATATAAGTTTATTTTGATCACAAAATCAAGCTTTTCAATAAAATTCACAAAATCAAGCAAGCAATCGATTTTTTGGGTTGCTACATAATGTGTACAGCATTAACCTTGTCTATCTTTCTACTTTTTCTGTGAATAATTGCTGCGTACAGATTCCAATGAATTATTACTTTCAGCAGTCTTTAGCTGCTGAATCAAAACTTCACTTTTCTTCTTCAAACGATGAATTTCAACCCTCTGCCTATTCATGACCTTCTTCAACTTGCTGATGATATCAGCATCACATGGTCCACTTGGACTGGATCCCAGCAGGTCACTATTACCAATTATTGGCAGTTGCCCTTCCTCTGGAATAACCACATTACATCGGAAAAACTATAAGTGCTCAGTAATTTTAAAAGAATCATTCCTATTTCCCATAGGTTTACTTCAATGCTATAAAATTCAGACTTCATGGGTATAGGCATATTATCCATTGGATGAAACTGTTAATGATTCATCAACTGAGAGTCTATCATCTTATTTCTTGAGTTTTTCAATATTTATGAAACTTATAGCAGAACTGAGTGATAGTATCATGACAAAAAGGCATAATAAATGATAAAATAGGAATACTGTAAGGCCAATACCATGTATATTTCTCTCAACTATTTCCAGATTGTTTAATCTCAGTTCAATGGACTCCAAAAATGTTTTGTACCACTTTGTTTTTACACTAAATAACAACTATAAAACAAAAATATAATTACAGTACTACGATAGTAACTACGGTTTAAAAGCTGAGATTTTGCGTAGTATCATAATTACATCAAAGTTTGTAAAGTTGTCTAAATTGACAAGCAGCTGCCAGGTCATATCTAATTTTGAAAAAGCATACACAAACATTATAAAAAATGTACATCCTATACTGCAGCCCTGCTGTCCTCCTCTTCAACGCCTTCGGGTTTTCATCGGAGAATATCTCTTCACCGATTTGCTGCACGAGTAAGTGTACTGTCCTGTTCCTTTACCACCTGTCATCCTTGCTTTTCCTTCTTCTCCCTTGTTTATTTCCTCACCTTTCTATCCCTACATTGCATACCCTATTACTCCTACCAGAATGCCTACGCCTCCATATGTTGAAGCCTGGCTGAAAAAAATTCGATTTTTCGCAGGTAAAACTGCACAGTTTACTGCACATACTGAATTCCTAACGAATTGTCTCTCGGCAGGAGTTTTGCCCAATGGCCTCACTATTAATCTTCCGCTGTTTGCCATTCCTCATCCTCTTCATCAGCCTTTCCATTGCCTCCGCCGAAATTTTTCAATAGAATTCTCTCGCCTTGTATTATCTCAGTACGCTTTTTTACTCAACTCTCACCAACAAAACCTCGCCTTTTTTATTCAAATGGTTCATTTATACTCTCCTAAACATTTTCCCCTTGTCAATGAGATAATGTCAAAATCCTACAATAAGCTGTGTGTTCGTCGTTTTCAACTCCTCAAAAAACTGTCCTCCTTGTACAAGAGCCATCTCTCGTGCGGTCTAAGCTTACCCCTTAAATTCACACCACCTCCCCCCAAAATTCCTCTAATATCTGACAAACCTGATCTCGCTAGTCTCTTCAACCTTCCCCCACCCTCTAAGTCCACACCCAAACTTCCCAAGCGCCAGCCTCAAATTGACCCTCCTCCTTCCCCTATGTCCAACGAGGTCATCAACCTCTCATCCACCGTCTTAAATAGTGACCAATTGTCTGTATTATCCAAGGGCCTTTCCTTCTCACCCACCCCCAAATTCAATCCCTTGTCCTTTCTTGCTGACTCTCTTAATCTTTGCCGGAACCTAAGATGGCGCGCTTTCTGGAAAACTCACTCACCCTCTCAAGCCCCTATGCATCCGGCCATTCTAAAATTTCGCCCACCTTCCGACCTTGAGCCCAAAACACTCCACAAAACCCATCCCGTTGAAATTTTCATAAAACAATTTATGAATAAAATTTCGGATCCCAACTTCCTGAACTCCATCACACCCAAAAATAATCTTTCTCACAGTGAACTCGCCGCCATCCGCAAACTCCGGTCTGATCCCAGTATCATCATTTCCCCAGCAGACAAGGGCTCATGCGTTGTTGTCATGAATACCTCTGACTACAACATGGAGGCCTACCGCCAACTCAACGATGCCAATTTCTATAAACCTCTCTCCCGCGACCCTAATCCCAACTATCAAAAAATCATCTTGTCCTTCCTAAAAACTCACGGCCCCAAGGAAGGACTATCATCGAAAGACATTGCCATTATTTCTCCTCCCAATCCTAGCACCCCCAGATTTTATCTCCTCCCCAAAGTACAAAGGCAAATAATCCCGGCCGGCCCATAGTGAGTAATGTTAACTCGCCCACTGAAAGGATATCGGCCTTAATAGACTCCTATCTGCAACCCATCGTCTCGTCACTTCCATCTTTCATCCGTGACAGCTATCACTTTTTAGATCGCCTTCGTGCCCTCCAGATCCCCCCGCAAAGTAATATTTTAATGGTCACTATTGATGCCACCTCCCTTTATACCTCAATTCCACACTGTGAAGGCCTCAGTGCATTGCAACATTTCCTCTCCCTCCGTCCCATGCCCCATGCCCCCTCTACGGATTTCCTCACAAACCTTGCCCGATTTGTCCTTGAAAAAAAATGCCTTCTCCTTCAGAGATCAAATCTTTTTGCAAATCCAGGGTACAGCTATGGGCACAAGAATGGCTCCTTCATACGCCAATTTGTTCATGGGCCAGTTGGAGGAAAGATTTCTCTCCTCACAACCCCTCAAACCGATATTCTGGGTCCGATTCATTGATGATATCTTCCTAATTTGGACTCACGGACCAGAATCCCTCTCTTCCTTCATTTCCGACCTAAATTCCACATCCTCTATTTCTTTCACTTCTACCTCCTCCTGCACCCACATAACTTTCCTAGATACTGAAATTTCCCTGTCTAATAACAAGTTTTTGACGTCCTTGCACATTAAACCAACCAATAATCAACAATATCTCCATTTCGACAGCTGCCATCCCTATCATACTAAAAGTGCCATTCCATTTTCCCTGTCTATTCGCGTGCACCGCATCTGTAACTCCCAAAACTCCCTTGACCATCACCTAGCCAATATTAAAACTGCCCTCCTTAAACGTGGATATCCCTCCTCTCTCCTTGAGCGACGCATCTTACCTTCCACCACGCCCTATGCTCCACCCCCTAAAACTACCACTAAATCGCCCTTGAACCTTTGCACTACCTTCGTTCCGGGACTTAATAAGGCAAACCTTGTCCTTAAGTCGCTTTTCCCCATTCTGCACGACAGTCCCCTTACTGCTGACTTAATTCCCAAATTTCCCACTATCACTTTCAAAAGACCAGCAAACCTAAAATGTATTCTACGTCCCTCCAAACCCACTCCCACTTTGATTCCTCCCAAAGATCCCGGTTCATTTCCCTGCCATAGACCCAGGTGCAAAACTTGCCCTTTAACCCATTTAAACCCAAGCGGTCGAAAACGACCAGGGTGCCATTTTATCCCAAGTGGTCGAAAACGACCTTGGTGGAATTTCTTTGCTCCACACGCCGGCAATCTCCCAATGTACCTATAAAACAACTTACATGTAACTGTAGATATCTGGGAACGATGTGGGATTGAGATTCCGCAAATAAGTCAGTTTAGTAGAGATTTATGACTCGTGAACTTCGGGAAGCGTTTTCTTCATTGACATATCAGGAAAAACGGCTCGGTAAGTCTTGTTTTTTTCATTTGTTCAATATCAAATAACTCATTTTTATAATAAAAATGGTCTGTTTAACTATACAAGCTTGAATTACGTATTTATCTAGAGTCCTATCCAGCCTAGAGCTTAATTACTGCTAAGTGGTCGTTTTCGACCACTTGGGATAATACATGCTATACTTGCTCATTTATCGTAGCGAAACGCGAGGTGAAGATTTGTCGGCCCATTGTTTTCGCCGTGGGTTTGAGACTACCCATCGCTCTGAAAGATTAAAATTCTCTAAAACCCTTTGGTACATAGTTTGATTGCCGTACAGCCTATTATTTTTATGTTCATATGCTCATATACCCACAACTATGCACGTAATTTCTATTTTGTTTAGAGGGAAATGTCTCACCGCCGCGAAGCAAAAAACTTCGAATATAGAGGAATGTGAACGCTTGAGTACCGTCACGAATATCGTCACGATGATATTCCCGATTCCATTTTTGCATTGCCTCCAATCGAAACTTCAGCTGAGACTGATGAAGACTCTGGAGAGGAGGACGATTTCGATCCGTATAGATTGATCCGTAATCAGTTGATGGCTCCGGCGGAAGTGTCTTTTGGTGAACGTGATGATAAGTGTGAAGGCATTCCTTATGTAGAAAGTGCAAAACTTCTTAAGAAGCTGAAATTAAGTGAATGGGTCAAGGGAGATATCGGTGATATGTATCCTATACCAGTGCCTGGAGATCAATATTTCCTTCCTTCTCTAACAATTTCGGAATATTCCGAGACAATCGACTTCGTGCAATTATTTCTCAATCGAGAAGTATTCGAGGATTTGGTGTAATATACATCAATGTATTCCCCTAAAAAACAATATCCTCCATGTGACTAGTGATGATATGTATGCGTTCAGAGGGATTTTACTTCTATAGGGCTACAACTCATGCCCTCGCCGAAGAATGCATTGGGAAAATAGAGCCGACACCGAAAATATGCTTGTGAAATACACCATGAGACGGAATCAGTTTGATGAACTATTTCCCAATTTTCACGCTTGCGATAATTTCAAAAAAGACGTTTGTGAATTTTTCATATGAATAGCTTCGTAAGAGTGTTTTGCATCAATTGATGAATCCATAATGATAAAATATTTCGGAAAGCATTCGTGCAAGCAGTTTTGGAAGAAAAAGCCGGTACGTTTTGGTTGTAAAGCTTGGTTGTATGCATTCAAATCAGGGTACTGTCTGACATTTATGTAATATCAGGGAAAAGAGTCTTCCAATGACAAGAATAAGAATTAATTTTCCTTTGGAGGTTGTGTTCTTTTCAGTTTTGTAGATTTACTAAAGAAATCATACCCAGGATTTTATTTTTCCTTGTTTTTTTGGCAATTTTTTACCAGCTCTAAAGTAATACCACAACTCTCAGAAAGAGGAATAGATGCTACTGGTACTGTTCGTGAAAATCGAAGGGAAAAATGCGCCATCATATCAGAAAAGTACATGAAGAAAATGGAAAGAGGAGTGATTGACAAATGCGTTGAAAAAGAAAGAAATATTATCGCAGTGGAATGGAAAGATAGCAATACAGTTTTACTTCTCTCAAACAAATTTGGCATAGAGCCTTTATCAAGAGCAACGTGATATTCCTTGAAAGAAAAACGAAAATAATTAAAATGTACAACAGATATATGGGTGGAGTGGATCAAATGGATATCATATTTCTAGTAATCAGATAGGTAAACGCGGTAAAAAATGGTATATGCCTATTTTCTTTTGGACCATAGATGTTTGTGTAAACAATGCATAGCTCGTCTGTAGGTCGTATGTGAGTTGGTGGGATAAGCTAGAGTTTTTACACCAGGTTGTTTATTCACTCTGCAAAACCTATGGTACAAAGCGAAAAGTCACTGCTCTAGACAAAAAGTAGAGTACTATTAAGTAAAGTATAGTGTAAATATTTATTTTTATAAATATTGGATGAAAGAAATAAAGCCCTAAGTTAGCAAAGGTAATTTGATAATGTGTTTTCTTATGTATATGACAGAAAAAAATATTGGGGAAAAGTGGGAGTTGACGTGTCATTTTATGCCCCATTATCCCAAGTGGTCGTTTTCGACCTCACTATAAAAAATCATTTTTCGGCTAAAATTTAAAATGTTCAGAGTTTGTGTGTCACTTTTACAATTTAAATACATAATTAACTTTCTGTACGCCAAAAAAACAATTTTGGAATTCTGGGCATTCGGAGGTATTACCGAGTGCACAGTTGTGGGCTTAAATGGGTTAATTCGAAATATTTCAGTGTTCCAAAGTCCCAATACCCCAATCCCGTTTCCCATTTCCTCCCATGGCAGCTGCATATCCTCCAATGTAGTTTACCTTTTGCAGTGTAATAAGTGCCCCGCCTTCTACATCGGTGAAACATCCACGCCCCTATCTATCCGTATGAACGGCCACCGAGCTTCTCCTCCCCACTTCCCTGTCCCTAGGCACGCCTCAAAACATGGACTCCAATTCGACTCATGCTTTTCTCTTTCCGTCCTCAATACCCTTCCCGCCAATACTTCGAACACACAGCTGAGAAATACTGAGATGTCCGTGATCTGGTTTTGTAAAGCTTTTTCCCCACCCGGAATCAATGTATTGCATTAATCCCATGAATACCTCTGCCCCCTATTGTCACAATTATAATTTACCTCTGCCTTGCAACACTGTTGAATTTCTCACTCTTCAAGAACTCCTCCCTACTTCAAAATTTTCCTTTGATTAGCTGACACAACATTGTCACATTGAATACCCCTTCCAGTTCCCCTCCCCACACTCCATTTCTCCCCCCCTTAGTCACTGACCCTCAATATTTAGTGCCCTCAGTATTGCAACATTGTTATAATTCTCCCTGCTTGAAACTTCTCTCATCCGAAAACAGCCAGGTGCAACATTGTTCCCTCTTAGTTCCCCTCCCCTCCTAGTTCCCCTCCCCTCCTTCATTTCCTCCCCTACCTTCCCCTTCCCCAGGGCAGTACTAACTGCTCACTTCTAGAGCTGACGAAGGACCAACTGGTTCGAAACGTTCCGTAAGAACGAATTCTTTATCTTTTCCTATTTCTCTTACCTCCTGTAAGTTTGAATATATATATATATAATCATTGGAAGCTTTCACGAGCGTGAACACAAATATATAAAAACTTTGTCACAAGTGTGACTAAAATGAGAACACATAAAAAAGACACTCACACGGGTTGGAAATTTTTCGGTGGATCGCCGCCACCTTCTTCAGCGAAAGGTATAGGAAGAATCATATTCTTCCTATACCTTTCGCTGAAGAAGGTGGCGGCGATCCACCGAAATATTTCCAACCCGTGTGAGTGTCTTTTTTATGTGTTCTCATTTTAGTCACACTTGTGACAAAGTTTTTATATATTTATATATATATATATATATATATATATATATATATATGTGAAAGGTGTTTTACTACATGGGATACATACTGCTGTTCGCCATAGAGGTAGAATATTGAAAAAATAAGGAATATGTAACAAATATGGTAGATTTCGTCAAAACATTAAAGGTGTGTGTAGTTTGCATGTTTTCTCAACTATTTATAAAAAACTTATCAATTACTCACCACAGTAGTAATTTTTACAGAACCGTAAATATAAGCCTTCTACTGTGAAGGCGTGAATAAAATGAGTCAAGTTAGAGACTTTTATAGCTTTATTTATTTAATTACTGAGAATTGTTTTCATATATAATAATATTTTTGCGCCATTAATGTTACAATAATTTTCTTCATACTTCTTACAGACGCAGAAATAAAAAAATGAAATTCGAATGTGGTTCCCTTCATGACTATGGGAAATATGTCGCTCAAACCACCGTAGGCTGCGAGACGTGTGTGTATAGATCGGAGAAGGTGATGGAAAAGTAAGTTGTCTGAAGAATTATGAAGGAACCCAGAGGAGTCTTCGAAGAGAAAACGTTGAATGCGTTCGGAGACGCGAGCTTTTCTGCCGATTGTGAAGGCGATCGTTAGGTCGTGACTGACGGATGTCGAATGTGGCGAATCGATTATAATCGAACGCAGTGGGAGTGGAGAGGGGGGGGAGTCGAACTTTTTAGTCGAACTCTCCTTCCATTTTCTCCTCCGCTTTTAAATTACGTCCTCTCTCGACTGTTTTCGCGTATTCTCGCGTTGACGCCCTCTCATATTATTATTATTATTATTAACCATTTCTTGCCTGTTCTTCTTCGAGATGCGACTCTATGCGAGTGGTTGGGGAGACTTGTCTTTTAGAAGGATATTTTTAAAGAGGAAGAATTTATCACTCCTTTGGTGTCAGAGGGTGTGGCGCGCCGGGGTCCGGGTTGTTGTTGTTTTGCTACCAGAGACGGGCCTCTCTGAAAATTACCTCAGTAATTTCCGTAAATTACCGCGGTATTTTTCGTAATTTACCGCGCCCCTTGATAATTACCGTGATTTTCTAGACAATTCAACATTATGTTTGAGATAATTTTTCATACAGATAAATGCCCAATAAGTTCTTTTAAGCCAAGTTCACATTTCCCACGTGTTTAATAATAAATTGAGGCATGTAGCACAACTCATTTTTGGAATATTTTAATTAAATTATAACATTATAGAATAATGTATTGGAATACTATTTTTGAAAATTTCTCATACTTTGACAAAAGAAAGCCAGAATGCGTGTTGCTGCCATAGTTCGCTTATTAGGTAAATGAATGCCAGTTCCGTGCATGGCAGAGCCGTCGACCAATGTACCTAACGTTACCATTTAAGATGCCATTTCTCAGCTAAAAAAATAGTTATGAAGATAATTTTCCCAGTTTATAACTTACCTAGAATTTTCAAACATGTTTGTTTCATATTAAGTATTTCGTATCTCTCAAAATAAAAAACGTTGTTCTAAAAAATAGTTTTTTGAAGGACAAAAATATTTTCAATTTCGGTTACCATCTTGGAAATTGGAATCAATACGCATAAATATCGGAAGGAAAAGAAAGGCACAGACCTCAAGTACAGTTTAAAATAGTTTTCCTTCGTTAATATTTATGGGTATATTATACTGCTTTTGAGCGATTTCATGATAACTGCAGAGTGCTTGTGACAAAGCGTTTGCGTTGCCATAGTCCGTAACTAAGGAGTTTGCGACCCCATGTTCATGGGACTAAACATGATTTAAATCACCACCTCCTCCTGCAGATTCCTCCGGGAACACCATCTGTTTATTCTCCGGTGAGGTGGATATCCTCCGCTGCCTTACTCCGCCGCCGGTGTCTCAACTCTGACGATTCGCGCGAAATCGAATTAATCAAACACACAAGAGGATATGAAAACTCGTGGAAAAAGCAATTACGACATTCGTGTTGACCCACAGACAAAAGACTGCTGCTCAGTGATTGCTTCAGTGTTGGGCTCCACGGAATTGGGACTGGTTGTGTGTTTGGCCTTTTCTTCTTAATTTATCGATGCAAACAGGAATATAGAATATTTGTCTTTAGGGATGAGATATGTCTAAGACGGAGTGTCCACAACTGCGGGCCCTTTCTTTATAGACGTCGTTAAGTTCGCTTTCCAAAGGAATATTTTATACGCTGTAGAAATGTTGATTCTCCTCTCAATGGAAGGCATCGAAGCGCTTCACGAGACAAGGTGGGGTAGGATGCGACTCATGTCTTCATCAATCACGTAATTTTTCATTTGTCAAGCACCGAACGAACTGAGAAGCCGGCCATGCTGAGACAATTCCACGAAACCCATGGTTGTCCGGTCGTTCTCTTGATCGATGAAGATGAATAGGTGTGCTCAAGTAGTATGCCAAGTATGTATGTGTGTCTAGTACATACCTATTCGTATATAGATACGCACTCATGCGAAGCCGAACTCAAGAGATGTCAGGAGACCGTCCCCGTCGTCCAAAACGAACTTCACTAGAGCTAATCGCGAACTCTCGTTCGTTAGGTGAAATGTTTCGTAGCTTCATCAGAAGTGCCTCTCTCTCTCGTCAAACGATGACGTCGTCACTCTAGTCGTTGTTTGATCAACTTCGCCTCGAACCTTCTTACGTCTTATTATTCCTTGTAATTTTGCCTCGGCCAGCTACAAATCACCTCAGCTGCGTAATTTTGCCTAGCGTAACTCTCAAGTACTCCTTCAATATAAAATGGCAATAATTCGTCGCATTACGACATCATGAGGCCTGTTGCTTGATGTTATACCTCAACGCAACCTAACTGTAGTGAAACATAAAAAAAATATGCTGATTAACTTAAGCTATTAGTTTTTATTTAATCTCAGTAGTGACCCGTTGGATAAAAGTCGTTGTTATGAGTTTTTCATTTACAGAGTCAAGCCTCCACATTACGACGAAAATCTCTTTATAACACAAAGGATTTAAGATTTTCCCGGCGAATTATATAAGTGAGAGTTTCTCGGGTTTCACACACCGGGTAAGATTATTTAAATGTATCAACGTTACGTGTTCTTTGAATTACGTCAATTACTGGGCGCCAAGTCCTACTTAAGTTGAAGCCGTTGTCTCTATTGATGTTATTTTGTTATATCTGTATCAATATCGCTTCTTTCGTTATTCTTTCCCAATGTTCGGACGCCCGGGAAAGTAGTGTGGAATTTGGGAAATCGACACGATGTCCATGGTCAAGGCTATGCTCTGCTAATGCAGACTTTTCCGGTAATTGAAGAAATTCAAAGAACGCGTAACGGCTTCCACAACAATGGGGCATCTGTGGCTATATATATAACCGCCGCCAGCATCCTCGCTTGACTCATTATCCTGATGACGATGGCTTAGTCAACCATCGAAACGTTGATACATTTAAATAATCTTACCCGGTGTGAAACCCGAGAAACTTTCTCTCCTTATAATATTGTTGAACATAATAAGTTTTCCCTAAGGTATCTCTGATTCTGATGCAGTTCCAGTGGAATGGGACACCACGCGCCCAGGGTACTAATGAAGGGTAGAAGGCAGTTGATTGAAATGACCGTGGGTATTATAAGTGGAGATGCTGCCCTTATAAGACGTGTGCTCTGAGCGTATGCACGCAATACAGACAGCATACATAATATGCGCCTAGCGCAACGCCCTAATTAAACCACGCCCTCTGACCCTCACCGGCGAAACACACATTTCCTCCAATCACGAATGTTACTTACATAATTTTGGACAATTAGGAAGTTAGGTAGCCTAGAGAGCCTCTGTTTTGGTACATTCGGTTGATTGACATGTATTTCCGCCAAAGTTGTGAATACATTCATGAAAAAACATCGGAGTGATATATATTAATGAAAATATGAATCCGTGAGTAATGGGAGAAACATTGGTAACATGAATGATGTCAGAGACGAATTTATCGCACACTCTAAATTGGAAAAACAAAACAAACGTCAAGCGCACTCTGCACTCTTTCGTGTGAATTTCTTTCCTTGCGCGTCATTTCACACGGTCAGGGTAAAGGGGGGAAGGGGGGGCAGGGGTTCCTTTCCCTGGGCCACACCTTCGATTATCCACGATCAATCATATAGTCGCACCGCGAGGATCTTCAGAGGCGGTGTTGTCCAGAGTGGCTTCGCTCGGATTTGAACCCGGGACCCTCCTCCGGTTTGGTAGCCCAGCGCTAAGGGAAATGAAGGAAGTTGATTGACAAGTACATACAACAAGGAACACGACCATTTTTCCGAATAATTCTTTGGGTCTATCAGGATAAGACTCGGCAGAAGTATTATTTGAGAACAGTTTTAATACCCTTTCCTAAAAAGAAGCGAGCATTAGGATGCGAATGATTGAGGATGATCGGTTTGACTCAGAATGCGGCAAAGGTGTAACTCTTTTTTCATTATTCTCTTAATTCTTCTTACATTAAATAATTACTTTATCACATGCTCCTATGTCACCTACATGCTTTTTTATTGATTGAAAATTTAGCTTGCTATTTTTTTCAAATTATAATTTGGCCTGTATAAAAGTTAATGATGTTTCCAACAGGAAAGACAAATTATTTTCACGGTAAAGCACACAAACGCTGTGTCTATTAACGAAGAGAAAAATAAAGGAAAACTGATATAAAAAACACTCATGATTCCTAATGTTTCAATTTGCAATAGAATCTTTCGGAAATTTTTTTTCAGATTAAGGCATGTATGTGTGAGATTTGAACTACTCTTTGATTTCCCTTTCCAATGACGAAAGGCTATGGGGAAACATTATACATATGTTGAAAAAAGAGTGCTAAGCTAAACGTGGAGCTACATACGGGAAAGGTAGCGATTAGATAAAAAAAATATAAAAAACCACGGGAAGCTTGGCGATACCAATGATAAGAGGTAGAGACAAGCGCAACGCCACCGAAAGTGATTTACTCCAGGTGGCGTGGACAATAGTCTTAAGAGTTCATTTAACTAAGACACAGTTAGGGGTTAGTTAACGTGTGGATGTAAAGCACAGGGTTTTTTTCATGGGGTGAATGAGAGAGAGAAAATTTTCGGATGCAAAAAGTGATATGTTGAGAAATAAATTATGCAAATAAGTTTTTTTAAATCATCAACTATGTCTATGTATTTTTTTAAACTACCGGTAGCTCAAACAGAGTGAACTCTTAATGTAGCACTTAACCGGGTAATAAAATATAGTCATCAAGAAAATACCCGTTAAGCTATTTTTGAAACAATTTATAAATAAATGAATATTTTATAAGTCTTGAGTGATTTGCGTTATTTCAAAATCAAATCATTAGGTAAACTTGGTTAACAAAAGTCAACATGATTTATTCGTGTCATGAGTTTGGAACTCGTAGCGGTCATCCAGCTTCAATGGAGATGTATTAATATTCGTACTTCACACTCCGCGCAAGTACTATTGTCAGCCTCACCAGATAGATGTTCTTGGATGTCGGCCGATGTCCAAGAGCAACTGGAGTGACGAAGAACACTCTCCCGTTCTTGGGTATTTCTTGAAGAATCTTCTAGGTCCTGTTTAGGACGAGGAAGGGCCCTCCATTCGACCGGGGTACTGAAGACTCCACCTTACTCTGAGAGGGACATACCCCCTCACTCGTCATTTTGATTAACTTACGCCAAATCATCGCATATTCCTTCTCCCGTAATCAACCTTGTATTGCCAACATGAACTTGCATCTACTTATGTCTGTTCATAGATTTTCCATAACAACCTACTCATGTGGGACTCGAACTCGTTACCTTCGGATTAACAGGCGAGGACGTAACACTATCGCCACCAGGGCTGACAGTATAATTTGATTTTGAAAGGATGAGAATCTTGGCGGGGTTAAACAAATATTATGCAAATTAGTGTTGTGATACTGGAGGGCCATTTACAGCGCCGGTAATATTTAAATATTCGTTGGTGAGAAATGTTGAATGATTTTTCGGTTGAATAATTAATTTGTGCGTAAACTTAAAATAAAATATGTACGTGTGTATTATTCATTTACTACTAACTTTGGTGTATTTCAATATACAATTATAGACTCCTTAAAGCCGTTGAATTTGGCAATACATTTGATGTTATTTAACTCTTGTGAACATTGTACGTATGTACAAATCAATTAGTGGAGTAGGTGAATGAATGCTTTGATAAGATCTGTTCTTAGAAATATTGTGTACGATGTTTTATGCCTCACGGTCAGATCATGATATATGCGTCAGTGAACCAAAGTGAGAACTGTGATCGGTGACGATAGTCATTCTGGTGTATTCGCTTTTCATTTTTTTGAATTGAAGATTATCGAATTACATTCCGTTCTGTTTAGCATAAGATGGAACATGGAAAACTAACTTTGCCTTCACATACATCTACAAAATACCCTGCAGGCCACCTCAGTGGTGTGTGGCAGGGGGTGAGTATTCACCAACATGCATTACACTATACCCTATTAAAGTTAGTGTAACTACAACTAATTATGCATTAGCATAGATCGCTAATGCTTGTCACGAGGCGAAGCCTCACAAGCATGCACTACTACACTACACATATTATCACAATGGAGAGGGACCATACAATTGTTAATTTCTAACGAGTGTTTCTCCATTGATTGACAGAAAAATATTGCGGTTCATACTTTGATTGTATGATGTCTGAATAAAGGTAACGGCGAGGACGTGACGTAGGTAGAGGGTAGCTAACCGCGAGATGGCGCATTCGCAAACGTGATGTCGGATCAGAGTTGGTGTGAATTGTATTTCATCAGACCGGCGGTTATTTCACGGGGACCGTCACAGAGATGGGATATGGACTTGTCGGTGAAAAGTCTATTCGGGTTCTATATCCATCCGTTCTCTCGTCACGCACTCTCTTCATTTCTGGCGACGGCGTTTCGATCCACGATCAGTTCGTCAAAGGACGACTCGTCGCACATCGAAACGTCGGCAGAAAAGCAGAGTGTGACCATAGAACCTCCTCTAATGGCCTCCACCTGTACATCATACGCCGGGAAAGGATCACCTTATTCTTCAGTGTGGGCTTAGGTTTTTCAGAATGAGAAAATAAACCAGGGATTAAACTGGGCCTCACAGCTTCGTTTCACGATAATTGTTGGCTACATTTTCTGTGATGACCTTTCGTTAGTACCTATTGTGGATGGATGTCAGTTGTTACCGAAAGGAATACTTGTTTGACGAGTTATCCATGTTGGATATTTAATTTGCTTTGGATGCTATAAGAGTATTATATTTACCGATCTTATAGTTTTGTGAAGAATTTTTTTCTTCCCGAATGGTTAAACTCGAGATGTAATGGATGTTCGTTGGGGATCAACGGTAAACTTATTTCAGTTATGTACTTTAGTTAAAGTGTCTCAATAGGGCTCATCATGTTTTTTTTTCCTCCTTATTTTGGTTTCAGCCCATGCCTGCGATCATCATAATTATACCGACGTCATTTTCCCGCTCTAGTCTGAAAGCCTCCTCCTCCCCTGTAGTAGTTCTTCGTTCTCCCGTGCACTCGATAATCGTCACTGGCGTGGAGTGCTCGCAGCAGGGTCCGACATCTATCGTGTTTGCCGTGAACTCGTACGGTCTAGCGCATTTTCTGGAGAATGCTTCGGCGCCAGATTTTCAATCAAATTAGACGAGTTTATTTAATATTCTCCCAAAGTCTATAGTTGTCCAATGATGATGAAAAATTGTGATTAGCCTGCAGTAGATTTTGTTTCAAGAATCTACAATATCAATATTATTCACTGTCGCGAGTTTTGAGAGCCTTGCTTCTTAACTCCATGGTGCCTTGTTATAGCATTACTGGGGACACTTTATTTAAGTATACATTTAAGTAAAGATTGAGTACCTATACATCTTTACTTAAAACTGAAAGCAGCGCGAACAAAGAAAAATATCAAAACAAATGATTAGCGCTTAGTGCGTATATGAGTTGTTGAATTTTGTAAAATATGAAATAAACCAGTGAGTGTTCTTCTCTAATCTATACGCCTTGACTAGTACTATCATAGAGTAATCATACTCTGTTGTACTATATAGTACTCTGTACCTACTCCTTGAAATAAACTTTTAAATGAGAGAAACAGCTAATTGACACGGCGAATTGTAATTTAGCTAAATTTGTATTACATTTGGTGCCAGTGGTGAGTTAATATAATAATTTTCTCATTATAATTTGCATTAAATGTTATTTCCTATATGTAGTCGCAATATTTCGTCTTAAAATATTTATATGAGTGCGCGAAGGCATGGAAACACACACCCACCGGTGGACCTGCGTTATTATAAATCGCACGAGACAGTCGTCAATGGAAAAGAAACGAGCTCAGATGTATTCGTTAGAGGCTGACATGGGAGCGACGAAATGATCAGCAGGTTACTGTCATCATCGCTGAATACAGGAGTGAAACATCGTTTATAGGTTCCGCTCATGTTTCTGGTTTAAAATCCGTTAAAAAAGCTTATGTAAATCGCATAGGCGACGAACAACGTCCTAAGTGCACACTCACGCGGTATAAACACAAAAAACGCTCGACGACTATACTGGGGAAAAAAATGACTGCGCTCACGTTAACATGGGGTGCGCCCTCAACATAAATATACCCTCAATTAAACTGCCTTCACGCCGTAAAGGAGACAGTCTCAGGTTAGACTTCGTAAGATCTTTCCATCGTGAAAACAGGAAATAAAACGACACTGAAATACCACATTTAAATATTTGATTGCACGGCCTAAATTTCGCTGCTGTGCAGAATCTTCAGGTGAATGGTACAATGGACCAAGAGTGCCTGGAGGGCTCCAGAAAACCCTCGCCCTCCCTAACAATCAGAATCTTCAGGTAGGGAGGGATTTGACCCTATGACCTTGTCGTTGCTGGGTGTGCATGCCGTTCACTAGGCTACCTCCTGAAGATGCGGAACAGCAGCGAAAACAAGGTCGGGCAATAAAAATATTTAAATATGGAATAGCAGTGTTTTGTTTTTTCCTCTGCCTTCACATCTTCCATGTCAGCTGTGGGAGTCAATTAGAGTCACATTTAAGCGGCTGATGTAGACGAGATTTGCGAGTCTTAATTATTATGTGCCAGAACATTTTTAGTAATTTATCGTGATTTTTTGGAGTGAATTCGTGTATTTAATCTACTTCTAATTCAATCTTCGAGTAACCCAATCTACTTCTTTGGATCCTGACACATGTGGGACATTGTCGTTGGAAACAATCCATTTTGCGTGAATAAAAAGTAACATAGCTGCATCTGAGCATTTCAATGGCGATGTCCTACTTTGCACCTCACCAGATAATCACCGTTAATTTCACAGAAAGCATTTTAAAAATACAATAGACTCTGTCAGCCTACTTTATTGTTTATGAATGCGAAGTTTTTTGTGGCATTTATTTCATCATAAACCTGCCAAGTGACTGCTTTGCCATTTATCCTAATTTTGTCCTTTTTTTCTTCATTGCAGGTGAGCATCTTTATCATTTATATCTCTCTGGTTTTGGCTCGGTTAACTTGGTAAGTCTCGAATATTCTATCGGACGTCCCGTAGAGGGTGCACCAATGCATGCTGGGACGAATCTTTTCCATGCCTTTTCCTACGCGGCAATTACAGAGCGAGAAAGGCACCCTTAAACGACACCCCTTTCACTCAACCCTCTTCAAATTCCCATTTATATCTTTCCTCCCGTCTTTATTTGCGGCTTGTGTCCTAAACACACCCCAGTCCCTGCGGTGGCTCGCAGGGTAATATATTTGGGTGTAGACTCGAACCATGGCCCTCGGTATTGGAAGCCAATGTCTGTGTGCGTATATATATATATATATATATACACACGCACACATAGTTTATATACTCACACACACAATCTAAAGTTTCCTTTACAAACCCGATCGCATGTTTTCCTTTCACGCCGGAAGTGAGAGTCCGCTTTTACGGCGGGACTTTTATCCGAGGGAGATGTGGTTGTGGAGGGAGGAAGAATATAATTCGGGGAATCGTCTGCTATCTAACCTCTCCTGCATCCAATGAGATAAAGGCTTCCTTCCCCGTCTTTTCTGTTTGCCTCGTCGCCTCCGCGGGCTCCGTATACTCGGCATGTACATACATGCATATAATTTCCCTTCTCAGCGGAAAGGGGAGGAGATTGCCATTATTCTCTCGTACGCATTTCATCCCTTGTTGTTTGTGTGCAATCGTGTTTGCACTCTCCTTCTTTGTTTGCATTCTCCTTCGCTCCCAGAGATCGTGTCCACAGTGGCCGCCGCTCTCTTCGTCTTCCTCTTATTCTCCTTACATCCCTGCTCCTCCTTTGCATTGTGCTTCTGTTTATAACGGCACTCCGCCTTGGATGTCATCTTAGGAAGACGCGAAGTGACTTCACGTGACTTCACTCTCTCGTTTTACTACGGACACAGCTTTAAAGTGTTGGGGGAGAAATTTAGGACTAGTACGGAGTAGTTGTGCATGATTTCTTGCAATTTTTCTCTGACTTGACGTGGATTGCGAATCCACTCATGGCACTCACGTAACTGTTTCTCATTTCATCTTGTGCACGTGTCTTGCATTCGCCGCGAAACAAAGGTGACCTGCACCGATTGAATAAATCTGGAACATGTATCAGTCGCGCAAAATGAGATGCAAAATAAGCTGCCATCGTTCGTTAATGTATTTTTATTATACATACATCTACATCTACAAAATGCCCTGTAAGCCACCTTAGGGGTGTGTGGCAGGGGGTGAGTATTCACCAACGTGCATTACACTATACCCTAAAGTTAGTGTAACTACGACTAATTATGCATTAGAATAAATCGCTAATGCTTGTCAAGAGGCGAAGCCTCACAAGCATGCACTACAACACTACAGATATAATCACAATGGAGAGGGACCGTCAATAAATATGTATTTTGCAACTACACAAATGGACAGAGACTCAAGACTTATGTAGAAAACATGCACGGCGTGCTGCTAGTACTAGGTAACAGATGAGGATTCAAGTATTAGGGAGTACTTCTACTACTAAGAGCTACACTGCCTAACGACAAACCTAGATAAAAGTCTCATTAGCAGCGCTTGGAAGGCTGGCTCAAGTATAATATGGGTCCTAATCCTTGTTCATATTCATGTAATTAATGATTTTCGTTTTTTCCTGTTTAATTTTTATTCGGGAAATACTTCATTTTTTATCGGTTTAGTGGAACTGTATGCTGGGAAATGTCTTTCTTTTCGAAATGTCGGCAGATGTGGAGTACATGGCCCGTTGAGAATCCCATTGGGAAGATTTCCCATCCATTATTCGCCGGGAAAGCGTCAAGCCTTTCAAATGGTAGAATATCGAGACGAAATACCAACACGTCCGGAATTAATTAAGTCTCTTCAAAGTGTTCTGGCAATTACTACGTGAGTGCAATTTTATTATCGAGCCTTTATGAAGTGGAAAATAAAGTAACATCTTTTTTCTCAAACTACTTTTCTGATAGAGAGAGTCATCTGTAATCAATTCATATCCGATGAAATAATTATATGTGAATTTCACTTACTTTCATTTACAACTGGCCATAGTATCCACAATTTGCAATAACTTAACCGAGAGGCGTCTTATTGACATTGGCCAAAACTCTGGTCGGTTGTCAATAGAAATATTGCGAAATCAACAAAGTTTTCGATATTCAACACACATCATTTTCACAGATATGGATCACTTACTCTTTCTTACATTTGACCATCTTCAACTTCAGAATACGATACTCTGGTTCCCTTCTATTGAATTCGATATTTTATACTTTTCTGGTATACATGCATCCATAGCACGTGTGTTGTAAACGTTTTAACATTGTAAAGTCATCACCATTAACGCGGGGATCTATGAATGATGCTTTTATTACAGATTGTATTTCGGCGAATTTGCAAAATGTCTTGATTTGCACTCGGTAGTCAATATTGCTGCAGGTTTTATTTTCCCAAGACTCATTTTAATACCTTTTCTGGTGTAGTATAAGTGGTAATGAGAGCTTGAAAGACCAGATACGGAAGCGATGTTGCCGATGCATTGAGGAATCGCGTCGGGTCTTAAATCAATGGCGTCGACCCCCTCCTTGATCCTTGGGAACATTCGCTCGCCCTTCTTTCGCATTCCTCCTTTTTAATCTCCTTCCCTCCCTTCTTCATCATCCCAGGTTCCCGTTCTTTCTCCTGTGACGTAACTTCCGCCCTCCACTCGTGTGCGAGTTCACCTAAAGTTTCTAGGCCGACTGTTTTGGGGGCGTTCGACTAACGGGATTAATCGATCAATCGCATTTGAGGGCCCCAGGTGTGTCCGACCAGGGACGTCCTCGATTGCATCCATCGCGTGGTTAGCCTCCCAGGGTATTGAGTCGCCCACCGACTCATCTGATTGGATGCGAACGAAAGTCCAAGTTGCGGAGACCAATTCCAAGTTCGTAATCGAGGGTACGAATGGATAATTGGCGAGTGATTGTTTGCATTTATCGTCGGGGCCCTTAGGATTCAAACTATTTTTAGTAAAATATTTCATTTATCTATATCTTCTTGATTCCTTCGCTGAGTAATCATTTCACTCTCAATTCACTGAAATTTAAGCGTGAAAGATCTTGGCAACGGGTGTCGGACACAGCAGTTCTATCGACTCAGCCAATGAGATCGCCGCGTGTGAAGATTTCCCTTTCGTGGAAATCAAATTGTTGACAATGTTTTGGTCTTTTGACAGTCATTTTTTAGTTTAACAGCTTATTTAAATTATCGCAAGGAATGTGAACAATAATATACTGGAGCTAATATGTTCACCGGAAAGCTATATTCTACCGAGCATCGCTGGACTCATGACGATTCTTCCTCTTTTTATCATTTTCATCCAGTTCGTGTCTCTCGTCGCATGCGCTGGGTGAATTCTCGAGTTTTTTACTTTTTTAAACTACTTGTCACGCATAAAAAATCACCCAGAGACAGTCATAACCCTGAACAATGGGGATATTCACAGGTGTTTTTCTTTGTGCCATCATTTTCCTGATGTTGGTACACCTACTTCTCAAATGTATGCATCAGATAAACATTCAACATGTTTATAGTTTCCATGATACATAATTTATAAAAAAGGAAGGACCCTCATTTTTTGTATGTTCGTGATATAAATCACATAAGTTTTTATAAGGTTTCTTTAACGCGATCCGTATATTCAAGTCATTTAATTTTAATCAATAATAATGTCGATTCTACTTTATTACTTACTAAAGTTTAATGGCTTAGTAATTATGTAAATATGTTACATATCCAGTAAAAAAAGGCTAAAACAAACAACTGCTGAAGTGCATTGATGGCAAAGCAAGGGCAAAAGCCAAAGGAAGGGTAATAGTTCCGCAGTTGGGCAATTTGAAACATTGCAATTTAATTCCACTAGAAAACGCGCTTTTAGATCTCCGTTATATATTATTACTCCGATGAAGAACTAAATGAAATTTCTTTATAACTTGACTTTACGTCATCTTTGCGTTTACAAAGTATTGAAATTGTTCTTCCCTCAGAAGTGGTAATAAACCCTAAGGAAGAACCAAAAACCAATGCATGCAACCTAAGATCAACAACAATTTATATTGTGCCCAAGCCAAATTTGACCGGTGTTCAAACGCTCATTTATCTATGTTGGGCCAAAATTATGTCTTAGATTGTCTGCGAATATGAAAGGTTCAATTAGTTAAAAATCTTTTTTTGAAAAGAGTAAAAACATGGTTACTTGATGTAGAAAAACCGGAAGTGTTTTTGGTTAATAGTATAGTTGATGCTCACTATAAACTGTATGCACGACAGGTTGAGATTAAACAACAAATTGTTATCTTTTTCGTGCATATGTTTCTTATCTGGTCTCAGTTTACCTTTTTTTTATCTATTCGCATAATTGTAATTTGTTTTGAGGTGCCTAAAAGGGTATCAGAATTTATCCTTATTTTGTTTGAAATGTAAGATTGCTTGTAATGTTGATTCAACGGATAAATAAAAAATCAATATTAGATTATTACATAATAACTGACCCAACGGTTGAAAACACAAAAGTAATGGTAACGTCCGTAAATACGAAGTAAACGTTAAATATCATCGAGAATGCGTCAATGCATACAAAAGCACTTTTACCTAGAAATAATGTATTTTAAAACATTCCAGCTTTTATATCTGAAACACAGTCGCAGATGTTAAAAAAAATCATCGGAGTAATGGCATAACATTTCAGTTAGCGCCAAAAACAATATTGATTTTCAAATTAATAGTTGATCGTACGTACCTTGATCCTAATGACTTGGATTCAAATCGATATAAGTTCGAACCCCTTGAGAAACAATGCATTCGAGGATCTTACAGTGGAAAGTCCCTTTCTAAGTATTTTTATGCAATCTAATGCAAACATTTCTTACAATTACCTTTTAGTAATTAGCCACTCATCGTCGTTTCCTCATTATTTCATTAAATCACGCAACAGGGTGTTTATGACTGCTACGGTGTAAAACAGAAAAAACTTCCATAAAGACTTTCCACTTTTAATTAAATTTCCGACGAAGCGTCTTAAAGAGGATATGGGAAAGACTGTTTTTTTTAATACGAAGCACAGAAATAGCCGAAAAATCCTTAAAATACGAATCTATCAAGTATCTCGGTGTTTAGCTATTGATCCAAAGGTGTTTGTCGTCACTATGTTCTTGGAAAATACGACTAAAACCATAAAAAGATTACGTTAAAACTGACATGTAATTCATACTAGTCAATTACAGGAAAATCTTTCGGAATAAAATAAAACACTTTGGTCTTAAATCCGTAATTCAGTGCCTTGTATCACCGTTGCAAAAGTGTGTGTGTCATTGCGAAGTCGATAAGTCACAAATGTGTAGCGTCCCATTTGAATTCTCATACTATTCCGAATTGGAACAGATATCAAGCCTCTATTGACTCAAATTCGCACTACTTGTCTGGAGTGTTCGAATTTTCTCGGTGGATGTTTTGACGAAATTCTCCCACCAATCTCATCTCAAGCTCCCGGGCCAACTGGAAGTGCCCAGACGTTAGGGAAATGTGTTCATCAGTGAGGAGTGGGTGTTAAGCCAGATTCAGCTTCATGCATGCATTATAATAAAATATAATTATGTCTAATATATTGTGTGGCGTTTTCTCCGTGGTGGGCATTCAAAAGGATTTCTCGTATTCGTCCCTTTGTTCTTCCTTCGCTGAAGCTTTGCGGCTTTCTTCCCAGGAGAGTTAAAGGGGTCTGTCTGTCCGTCTGTTTGCGGGTGGGGGCTGCAGTTTAGATTTGAATCAGCGTGGGAGGTCGACCCGAAAACCTCATTCCTCCCTCAATATTTTTTTCTTCTCTTCGTGGGTGCGAATTCCATCCATAGCCCAACCAAACCCTATTCTCTTTCTGCCCTCGTCGTCTCCAGAGCTAGAGTTACCGCTTCCCCACTCCCGCTGAATTAATTTATCAATTAAAGCACTCTTGTTTTTCGCACGAGTCGTCAAAAAGCCCCCATTCCAAGCTCTTGATGATTGCGTTCGTCGCACTCTTCGCTATAGTAAAGATTTGGGGAATTTATTGCGGTTATGTTGCGCGTTGGTAAATCACCACAACTTATGAAACGCGTAATTTTTATTAGAAAGTTATGGTGTTTCTCATTGGATGTCGTAGTCTGGCCAAAATATCAACACGATTGCCTGTGATAGTTTAAGTATTATAGTGGCTGTTTCGTTACCAGTTATTGTTTTGGCCGTTGCCCTGGTTTTATCCTCTGCATCAAAATAGGTTTTTAAAACAATAGCCATTTGAAAGTCGTGTATTTCGCACTGACTAGGTTCTCAAGAGTCACATTGTGTTTCACATTTGTGCTAATGTAATGAGATCAGTAAAAATGTGTCTAGTGCGTATCATGTGCTTCGTTTGTGGCATCTTTAAGATTTTAGGTTCGAGCGATCTGTCAATATTCTTATGTAATTATAAGTCTTGGTGATCTTTGGAAACTAATTGCTATTTTTATATTATCATAAAATATGGAATACATTTTTCTTCTACAAATTATGTATCCTTAAGTGTGAGATACGTGTGTGATTTTGTCAAGAGCATTGCAACAGCGTCTTAGAAACGCGAATATTTGTGGTTCAGCAATCAAGATACTTATGGTTAAATAATATTTATTCGTGCCCTCAATTGAATGTGAATTACTTCGTCGAAACCATCATATTATGATGTATGGCGGTGGGTAACCTGATACATAGAATGTAACATCTGATCAGTTAATGCTATAGGTAGGTAAACGTGGACATTCGATGTTACACTTGAAACAATTTAATTTTCGCCAAGTGTAGTATCCCAAAATTATTCCTACGGGGAAGTTTCACCGTTTATACAAACGCGTTCCCATATAATTGTACAGTCTAAAGTCGGCAATGTCCTTGTTTCGAACGGACGGAATCTCGCAACCTGTTACTTAATGAAAGCATTGCACTCACTCCACCACAGGGTACCATTTTATCTCCACATTTGTATTGGTTGCCATGCGCCGAACACATATGAAACGGAGCGTGGCTTCGAAACGGAGGCATTTGCCCTGTGAGCCACGAGGAATCGAGTCTAGTACGTACATATACTTGCCAACATAAGTTAAATTGAATTGGGAGTGGATCATTTTCGATAATGGTAATGGGGTGCAAATTTCACTGGCGCATGCTTCACGTCGAAGAAGTTCTGAACTCGTTCCTATTCATAATTAAATAAAAAAAACAATTAACAGCCTTTAAATAGAACGACGCGTTTCGCCGATTTAGGAAGTACCGATTATTTTGTTTAATTGTGAATACGAAATGCAAATAGTAGTTTGGAAAAATGCGAATGAATTTCGCGAAGGGGGAGCTGTGGCAGTGCTGACAGGGGAGGCTGATTGGGGCGGACTGCGGGGCCCTGGCGGGGAAAGGGCGTCTCTCTCTCCGCCTCAATACATAAACGGCTGTCCACCGAAGAAGAACTTAAGACATATTTCTACTCCTTCATTATCAAGATTCTGAAAATTGTTTGAAACCGACTCTCATGAGAAATGACTGAATTATAAAAGGTATAAAATGATGGTTTTGCAACATCGACGCTTTACGTTGGTTTGTTTCGTCATCACTTTCCATTACAGAGTCCTTATCCGTTGAAAATGAGATCTCTTTCGGCAAGTTTTACTTTTTTCCGTTACAATTAGTATAAACTTTACGGACAACTTTTGTCTCATTGTTGTGTCTCAACTTCCGTCTCACTTTATCTGTAATGCGCCAAGTCGGGGGAAACGGGATTTTTTTTTTTAATATCCCAGCATGGCGATGAGATCCCAGCATGGGAAACGGCCTTTGTAGCATGTGTGTGTGTATGCTGCACGTGTGTGTGTATGTACTGCACTGCCCCCTTTATTTACTTTACGCAATAATGATAATTGTTCTTTGGTAATGAACCCATCTCCTCCGAAATTGAAAAAAGTATTTATTTAGGTATTGTTCTCGGGCTCTGCACCATGTGGCTTCATATTGGCCGACGTTATATCGGAAAACGACTTGCTTTCCATTTTCAAGGCGTGAAGACAGTATCGAAATCCGCCTTAATCCAAAAACTTTCAATCGGGATACTGGCTTTTATCTGAGAAATACTTGGGCATATATATATATATATGGAGAGATGAGGGGGAAGTGCCTCCAGAGGAAGATAGTGAGAGAAAGGACGCTCGTCAAACATATTCACGTCTCGTGTGTGTGTATGTGAGAGGGAGAGAGAAACAGAGTGGCGATGTGGGAGTGGAGCGTTTCAATTGACGACGATGGCCACACTCGGACATTCATTGACCTCTGCTGGAAAAGCATATTGCCCCCCCCCCCCCCCGAGGAGCGACATCCTCATGAACTGAAAACGTCGCTCCCTCGGCGGCGGCCATTTCATTAAACAATCGCGCAGCGCCACTCGCTCTAAACCCAAAAGGAGAACTGGTTAGAAAAAAACAAATGGAGGCGACATTCCGCTTTGTTATTTCAAAGCTAACTCCGCCGTAATAAAGTCGTCACAGTTCATACCTTAATGTGTGGCGTCGCGTTTAATTGTCGTGAAAACTAGGATCCGCAGGGAATCCGCTCCGATGCTCCTCCGATGGTGGCCACGCCCACTCTGCCCACAAAATCCCCCTTCCCTTGCGCTGCTCTTCTTTGCTTCTTCATCGCCCAATGAGAACTAACGCCTCCTCCTCCATTTCATGTTGACCTCCTTGGCTAAACCCAGTGGAATCACGTTCCAACACCCTTTCGTGCTTGTTCCTTGCTATTAGTTGGGGCTGAAATCACTGCTCATGGTGAGCATGATCAACATGAGACATTTGATATTCCATTAATAAGACCGAACTCAGCACTTAAATGCTCTTTTTTTGTGTGATTTTTGCTGCTTTGGTGTGTTTCCATTGGTTTTTCAACACACTTTTTGATGATGCATCATAGAAATAGGAAACATTATGGAAAAATAACAATTGGGTATTTTCCAAAATTTTAAATTTAAGTTTACGGATCTTTATATGATACTTAAACTCGAACAAGCTTGCGGAGTGAAAGTAGTTTTAAAATTGATTCAATATTAATTGAGATATTTAAGATTAAAATAGTCGAAATTTCAAATTTTTTTACGCCGCTGCGAAACGAAATCTGATTGGCTTGACGTCATTTTCGCTGAGCGATAGAGGGATGTGAGGGAGAAAGTAGTAACTGTAGAAGATCTACCGTATATTTAAAGATTTTTCATTGAAAACAAAGACTATGGCGTGCAATGGTTTTATTAAAACCACATTTACCCAAAGTGGATATGTTTATGGTAGGCGTTTTAATGAAGAAGGACGAGCGATTTAATGCTGTGGAAATTCGTTGAGCTTTAGTCCAAAAAATGAAAGCCTAAAGTTTGCTTTTAAAATCGTCATTACTGTTTTATATCATTTTTGATACATATAATTATGTATTTGGTGTATGAACTTTATTAACTGTTTTTCCAATACACTCATAATCATTATGATACTTCTTTCTTTATCGAAGTCCATATCAGTCCATGTAACAGTAAACAAACAGTATCTTAGTAACATATCAACATAACACAGTACTCGCCAAATGTTTGTGCTGGCAATACTCGACACACCTAAAACGTTAATTTTTTATTTGTTAATTAGTGATTGTCTGTAGAGGAGGTTTCTAGAAGTGACTTATCTGCTGTAGAAATGCCTGAAAATAGATTCCTATATCCTAAATGTCTATTCAAAGTTTAATTTAAGTGTTGTTATATTATAATTCTTCTCGTGAGAGTTATGGTGATAATGCTATAGGATACGTCCAAGTAAAGATAGATGGACCACTGTGCTCAGTCATTGCAAGAATATGTCCAGAACACAAAGTACAGAGTAAAGCATATATTTTTACGGGTGGACATTGAGAAATCCAAGGAAGAAATTTCAATCATTCAATGTCGTGATTGCGTGAATAAATTTCTTGTTCGGTGTTTCAACCGATGTATTTGTACATTGTGGTACAAAATACCATCTATATCCCTTACTTAGATGCCATTTAAAGGCATATATAGAAACGCGAACACGTCAGAAACTAATTTCGCCGTATTTGTTTCCACTGTAAGCATAAGGAAACGCCTGGGTCTAAATGTAAACAGCGAAAATGACGTCACAGGCCATTCGGTTGTTTTCGGAGTGTGCTCGGGAGCTTTCGTAACCTTCTACTTTCTTTAGCTTTTAAAACCGAAATTCATACATTTTGATAAGAAATTTTTTAACCAATGCAATAAGTTCAAGTAACTGAATCAGAATATCGATAGTTTGAAATACGTGGAAAATACCCAATTGATCTGCCGGATTCAGGGTCAAAACTCGCATGAAAAAAATAAGTGTTAAAAAGACCGAAGTTCTAAGGTTTTTGAAGTTTTTGAACTTGTAGCACCACTTGGAAAAATCTGGAAAACATTTGCAATTACAAATGTACTAAAATGCATTAATGGCAAATCCAGGAGTGGCCATTATTTTTGGCCGAAATATAAATATATGTTGTAAAAAAACAAAACTTTAACCACTCCGAGGATTTATGTGAAATTGAAGTATATTTTAACGTTTGAGGCTTCACTTTGTGGAATAACGATATTTTAAATAAAACGTCGCTTTGTAGTACATTCCTTTGTAGTACAAACAAGCAACAATGCCGTAGTATACATACTTGAGTGGATCGAACAAGTTATGGTATTTTTCTTTCACATAGGGAGATTCCTTTGAGATACACGCCCTAACATTGACTATTAATAGATATGGGGTATACATATAGCACCTAACCGTCAGAATTTGCCTCGGAAGTCGTCAGTGAGCGAGTATCGATTCCTCCCGGAAGAAGTAGACCCCCCCCGTGGAGTCGATGGCGATATTCTCTTTCGATCGATTCCTTGTCGTCGTTCGATGTATGGTTTGGCCACGCCCCTTCTATCAGCTGGGGTCCGTCCGTCCAGGGGTTGTTGATTCGTGGGATGATGATGATGATGATCAGGGGGGGCTTCTCTCTCCCTCGCCATCACGAAATTTGAGCGAAGCATAGTTTATAACAGAGACCCTAATCAAAATTCACCTTATAATTTAACCATTTGTTATTAGCATGAAGTAAATATAGTAATACCAATTGACACAAAAACTTGGTTTACGACACCTCTCCAGTTGTTAACTTAAAGTGATTTCCGATCGTTTATTTTTTGCTTAACTGTTTTAATATGATTAGCGTCCGTTGTTATGATTACCGTTTTTCGTCTGGGTTCGCGTGTGCGCTAGCAGACGAATCTTGTGATGTTTGGGAAATTCAAATCGACGACTGCACCAAAATGGCGAAGATGAAGATAATTTAAACAAACAGGTAATAATTTGATTTTTCATCGTTAAAAAGAGATGATTTTAAACTCTTTTGAGAAGAAGCTATCTTTGCATTATATTGTTGAATAGTGCGGCTTGTGAGAGAGGCTTTGTTAGCTTCTTATAAAAAGAAGTTAAAACTATAATGATTAGCAAATGGATTCCAGAGCCTGATACTGCCGAAATGAATTCAAGTTATTAGTCCTTCCCAAATATATAATGGTGACGCTTTATTTCGTTTATATTTCCGTTTCTTTAAGTTACTTAACGCGCTATTGTCACCGACAAGGTTATTTTTATATTACAACAGTAATAATGATATATTTAGCCACTTACACAACTGTATTATTGTCCTTTGACAAAAATGGTGCGGGCACTATCCAATTGGAAAACCATACCTACTATTGGGACTACATGTACCTATAGCGAATATAAGTATTTTTCTGTAATCACTACAGGAATTTCCGTAATTGCAACTTTCCATATTAGTGTTGCAAATTATTATAATCACTATATCCTTAGACAACTGTGAAATTCACAGTGAAAAAATCCTTCGCCTGGACTGGGATTCGAACCCAGACCCCCCGATTTCGAGCCGAGTGCTCTTCGCTAAGTTAAGCTAACCAGGCGTCATCTCTCATCGTGGATTTTATGGAGGCTTTAAGGAGCGAGATGTCTTCACAGGTACCGTGCATACAATGCCAAAGTACCCGTGTGCGAACGCTAAGCGCTACTGTCCACGAGGTAAAGCCAAACTTTAAACACAAAGGTGTTTAATTTGACAAATTCAAAGAACTGCGGAACTGGCCGCGCTGTAACTTTAACGGAGTCACCCGCTAGTGATAGATACACTTGCAGTGGGTAGCTTAACTTAGCGAAGAGCACTCGGCGCGAAATCGGGGGGTCTGGGTTCGAATCCCAGTCCAGGCGAATGATTTTGTTCACTGTGAATTTCACACAATAGTGTGTCCACTAGTGGGTGACTCCGTTAAATTTATTGCGCGGCCAGTTCCGCAGTTCTTTGAACTATATACGAAGTCTTATAGTTGCGTAATAACTGTGGTCACTGTCCCATAATCACTATAGGAATTGCTAACATCAGTAAATATAAATAATTTTTTTGGTTAGTGATCGCTGAGAGGGGATCGCTTTTAAATCTTATTTAAAGGATCGCTTAAGGGTATCAGGGGCGATAATTACGCGAGCGTACGTAGTGCATTGGCTGGCTGCAGCATTTCCTTACCAACAAGACGATGCATGTATGTATTGTGCAGGTACGTTTTGCACTGCTGCTGATTTTCCTCATGCGCCTGAAGCGGAAGTAGAAACAAGTGAGCATCACTATGTTCACTTCGGATTGTTCTTGATCTTGTAATCGTTAGAATGCCAAGTGAAACCAAGTGCTCAATCAATAAATACTTGTGTGTGCCGACGACATATATCTTTTATTTTATCTTCAGCGAAAGTAGAAAGTCCTTTCCAATTATACCGTGCGCGCGCTGGTCGGTCGCTCCGCCATATTTTGTAAACACTTTATCCATTGTCGTCCCAATCAGTATGTTGGAAACTCGAGCACACTTCCTCACGATTCTCATGAAGTCACATTCATGGCATTGGTGTCATTGGGTGAGAATTTTAATTTTATTTCGGAGAGGAAAGCATTTGGAAAATCTATGATAAACTAATTGTTATTAATTCTGGAAAGTCCCAATTTAAATACTTAGTTTAGTCCCATGCTAGTTATCACGGAGAATTCTTTGCGCTGCCAAGGATTGTTTTGTTCTTAGTTCCTCTTTCTCACGAGAGTGTCTCGTGTCGTCTCGATTCTCGTCTCGATTCTCGTCTGGAAAACGACATATCTGGATATGAGACGAAAAAAGTCTCGATTATCTCGTTAGCTCGAGTCAGAACTTGATCTTTTTTTTAATAATGTCCCTCTGCAGCGCGAATCCCATATTTTCTCGCAGTATCTTGAACTATTTCTTTGAGCGAACATCTCGATCTGTGGTGTGGGAGGTGAGAGAGACTTGATTTCTTTGAATTGGATTTGACAGAGGGGTGACATCTTTTTCTTCGTGATTACTTGAATTCTTAACCTTAACTGTCTTATGCCTAATCTTCTCATTACATCTCTCTACATCTACAAAATACCCTGCAAGCCACCTCAAGGGTGTGTGGCAGGGGGTGAGTAATCACCTACATGCATTACACTATAAACTATAATTATTGAAGTTAATGTAACCACGACTTTATTGATGCATTAGCATGAATCGCTAATGTTTTGTTAGGAGGCGAAGTCTCACAAGCATGCACTTCACTATAGATATGTTACCAATGTTAAGAGGGACCGTTAGTATTTATGTATTATGCAACTACGGACAGAGATTCAAGTGTTATGCTGAAGACATGCACGGCGTGCTGTGAGTGCTAATTAAACCTCGCACACTTCAACGTCTTCAACGCGCTCTTCATCGATTGGTGGTGCAATCCTCGCTCGGCCTTTTTTTAAGGGTGTGGGAAGTGAAGGCAAGGGGGGAGTTGTGTTCCTTCTCATACTCTCCAGGGAAAAGGCAAACACCTCCTCTCTCCTTTTACCGTTTCTTCTTCTTCTCTGGCCAACCCCTCCTCCCCCCCCCGAATGTGTGTGCTTTCATTCTCCACCCCCTGCTGCGAGGCTAGCGAGATCGTCCGATCACACTCCTTGTGTTGCCGCTTCAGAGAGGAGTAGAGGGGGCTGCTGTTCTCTGCTGAAGGAAGAAGGACGGTTCCCACGTTGACCAGCGTGCAATCTCTGTCCACTCCGTCCTTTCAAGGTGATTTGAGAACGAGATAGTTCCCTTGAGTCATAATGGAGGCCATATTCTAATTTTATTTTTTTATTTCAGCGTCTGTAAGAAGTATGAAATAAATATATTGTAATATTAATGGCGCAAAGATATAATTATATATGGCCTAAATTCTCAGTAATTAAATAAATAAAGCTATATAAGTCTCTAACTTTACTCATTTTTTTCCCGCCGTTAGGCTTCAAACCCTTCAAAACAGCTGGTTTTTTGCGATTCTGTCAAAGTTACTGAGGTGAGGAATAGATTAGTTTTTATAAATAGTTGAGAAAACATGCAATCTACACATCGTTAGTATTTTGACGAAATCTAGGTGTTATACATTCCTAATTTCTTTAATATTCTCCCTCTGGAGCGCACAGCCGTAATCTATCCCATGTAAAACTGCACATATTTCCAGGAAAATTGCTCGAAAAGTAGTTCGGCAAGGGGTTGATATTATGATATAATTGGAAAGATGGGAGTTTTTTTCTTTAAAAATGAGGCCAAATTCATCACATTCTAGGTGAAGAGATTCTTCGCTCTCAAACTACCTTAAGCACGCGCGCGCGTGTCTCATGTTTACTCTCGCCAATCTTGAAATTGGAGTGCCCTCGTGTCGCGGAGAACCATGAAAGGTCAAAAGTATTGAGAACGAAATGATTTTGCATGTATCTACTACACATATGTGTACAATTATTTTATTTGACCAACAGAGAGGGTTTTCGTTTGCTTTGAAAACCATTCCCAAACTTATAAAACCGTCTTGGGTATGCCGGAATTCTTATTTAGTTTGAAACTGTCTGCTTAATTCTCCCTAGTTCGTTACATGCTCCCAAGAGAGCAGCACAGAGTTACGTTATTGACTCTAAAGAAATGTGTGAGTACGTATGGGTTGGCTACCCTGATGCGAACGGATTGCAAAACGGGCACTGTTCACAATTCTACCAATGTTCACTATTATAGTGTCTTCAGAGTGGACCGCTGAAGTTCGTAAGTTCAATACGAAGTCGCGTGTGGGCGATCGAATTACGGCGTCAAGTTCAAAGTTCAACCTGTGCCAACTGACATGTTCAATGAGGCGCGTCCACCGTGAGTGAGTGCCTCGAATATTCATTCATGTGTGTTACCTATTCATTCATTCATTCTTCAGCCTTCATTCTTCTTCTATTCGAATGAGGCTCTTTTAGCCGAAGATAAGACGACTCAAGTTACGGTCCACACAGACGATCGCAATCCTCGCCGTTTCAAGTGGACGTCATAGTACCCTTGGCCTTACTCCCCCCACCCTTCATTTGCACCCTGCCCCTAGCAGTCTTACGTCTACAAAATACCCTGCAAGCCATCTCTAGGGTGTGTGGCAGGGGGGACCAGTCTTCGCCCTCCCCTCTCCATAGGTGGCTCTCGTGAAGGGTAGAAGGGCACTGCGCATGCGTCCGTTCCGAAGACCAAATAGGTTCGTTTTTCCTCACATACTGGGTGTACGTGTCGCAGAACTTAGTGGCATTTGCCAGCGGAGATCTTGAGGCGAGGGATAGGGATAGGGTTTCCAGATCCTTTGATGCTATTGAACTATTTGGACAATGCAGCCGTTCCATTGGTTCCGGGTGTGACTTGATAGCGTTTAATTTAAAATGTTCATATAAAATAATTCAACTTAAATATACTGGAGTAGGTGCACCTTTACTTAGCCACAAAATAAGGTAATTTACAACTTAATATGCAATTTAAAAAATTAAATAGTACTGCTGTAATTGGAATAAAACCTTGGTTCCGGGTGTGTGACTCACACAAGTGACATTTATTTACATAGACTACTTTAACATGTAAACTCTGTGAAAATAGCTTGAACATTAAATATTGATATTAATATCAGTAAGATTAGAGTAATTGTTCTTTCTGTTCTTTTAATCTTCAACTTGCCTTAAATCAAACCTCCCTGTGGTGTGATACTCGGAAACTTAACCTAAACCCTGGAAAATGCAGCATCATGACTCTTGCTCTGAAAACAAAACCCCCTGACATTCAATTACACCATTAATTCAACTCCCTTAAACAGAGTGACAGCTATGAAATACCTAGGTGTTATAACCGACCAAAAACTAAATTACTCCGACCACATTCAGACTGTAAAAAGTAAGGCAATGTCCCTATTAGGCCTTCTTTACCGCTTCACGGAAATAAAAGATCCCAGAGCACTCCATTCCTACTTCTCAACAATATTGTCCTTCCCGTAGTATCATATTGCTCCCCAATATGGTCCATATCAGCCCCGACTAATCTAAAATCCCTTGATTGCATCCCCCATTTCTTCGCCAAAATAGTCAAACACAGAGTCCCACATTTCCGCAATATGTCCTCAAATGCTATTCTGTCTTCTCTTTCCATTTCTAATCTCCAAAACCACAGACTTAAAACTGATTTAAAACTCCTCCACAACACCCTTAACTCGAACATCGACTGCCCTGAACTGCTTTCTCTCTTCAACTTTTAAAGATACCACCTCGATCCACCCGCACGCATTCACTACTCCACCTCATGCCTATTCCTCATAGGATATCACTCACCCAGCGCTCACCTTTATTTCGCCTCTCCTCCTCCCTTCTTAATTCACTCCCTCACACTGTTGATCCTTATTTTTATTTATCCTGTAACCATTTCAACACCCAAGCTATGTCCCACCTGTCAACAAATTAAACATTTCCCCTTTCCATGTTGGGCTCAGCGTTGTTGATTTTTATGTTGTTATTGTATTTTTGTCCTCTGTCATGTTTATTTTTAAATGTTTCACTGTAAATTGGCGCTACTGCTGTATGTGAACAATGTTTTAAATAATAAATAAATAAATTTCATTTAAACTAATCGAGAAGTATTCAAAAGCATTATTTTTAAAGTTATAAAATTTTTAAGAAGTTCTGGGTTGTGACATGGTCAAAGTTCTAGGTTTGAACTAATTACACTTTCTACTCTCCATTGTGAGTAAATTTAAAAAAATTCTTTCGAATTTGGTAATGGCTCAGCATATTTGATGAATTTAGTTCTATAAAATCTGGCAAAGTTAAAATTGTGGAACGATAACACTTTTTTAATATTTTTTTTCATATTTGGGCTCTCACTTTAAATAGTGAAAGGTGATGAGAATGTGGGACATGGGAAGTGTATAGTGTGCATTATTATGTCTCTTCTAATTAGAGGATCTGGAAAAGAGGAGCATTTATCGCAAAAGTTGATTCCTTCATCGTATAATTTGCATTTCACTGTCACGACGCGTATATCGAAACTTTCAATCCATTATTATTGGTTTATTACTACTCTTGCGCTACTTCTCGCAAATTTAAGTGTATTTTCGTGGATTGTAGTATTCGCTCTGCAATGCTGACTACTTCTATTTGTGATTTTTAACTTCGTGTACTCATCGTTAGCACGAATACAGATTATTAGAGTAAATTTTGGACGTTTTTTTTTTTTTCTTCATTTTCCGGAGTTTTCCGGATAGACCCCTGCCGGACGTCCGAAGAAAGAGGATACGTTCGGAAAATACCGTCCGGCCGGTAACCGTGGAGGTTATGCCGGAGGGATGAATCCAGCGACTATGAGGCTGTAGAATAACCGAATGGTCACTCCTCATTCCCTTTTAGTCTTTTCTCCCCACCGAACTCATCTTCTCACTGGCGTCACACACTGTGCAGGAAAGGCAATCTGTGGTACATACGTATGTACCACAGTCTGTCTGTCGTGCGAGTCCTTCAGCACATCCAAGGTTTGAGAAACGATATAAATGCTGGTCGCGTGTGCTTTTTTTATGAAAAAGACGAAAACATTTGGTTGCCGCCTATTGTTCCTAAATAAAAACAGACTTTTGGAGTGTGATGCATTTTTTAATCGACCTTAAACTGCCCTATTGCTCTAAAATTATATTACTATGATAGACTGAATATACTTTTATATTCAATGTTCCTCGTACTATTTTATTATCTCAATGCCTTTGAAATTGAAAATTTGCTCAGGGAAGTTGAGTATAATTCTAACTCGCGTATACACAGTCTTCTCGTTGAGGCGTTTAGTCAAAATCCATTTGCTCTTCTTCGCGGGATATGTCGGTGTGTCTGTCCAATCCGTCCAATTTCATCGTTTCGCACGTCCCATTCGAGCCAGAGAGCGCTTATCAGTTGTAAGAATATTCCATTAGAATTTATTTCAAGTTATTTGCTCGCTAGTTACTTCCGACTAGAAATAGATTGATGAATGCTATTAAAATGGCTCTTTTTGTCTCTGCTGTCATTTCTCGTAAGTCCTTATCTGTACGCTTGGCAACTCAGCTGTGACGTGCATTTTTGATATTCCGCTGCACGGTTATTTTTTATGCGTGTAACAATAAACTCACATCGAAAAGAAAGCGCATGGCCTCGACTCGATTGTTTGCTACTCGTTATGGACGCTATCTTTCCCGTTATAAAAAAGCCATTACGTATTTATATGCGCTTATATTCACGGCTGTTCGCGGCAGTAGAGGTCGTTAAGGCGATTTCTGTTTTTTCCTCCCTCGGTTCTAAGAAACAATTCCCGTGGCGGTAGGTTATTGAGGAAAAGAGTGATGAAAATTAATTAATTCCTTCAACTTCTTTCATAGCAGGGGTAATTTTTTATATTCGAAATATTTTCCAAGGTCTGCTCAGTCGAGGTTTCCGTGCAGTTTCAAAGTAAAAATGAGGAAAAAAACAACTTGCTACTAACTACTGTTTTTTAATGCTCACGGAATTGATAAACTTTACGATACCTGTTGCTACAGGGCAGTGGCAATAAATGTTTTAGGGGTGTCATTTACTGTATTGTGTAAGATTCCCTTATTTTCGCCAGAGTTGTATGGAAATGTTTCCTGCTATTTCGTGCTCCAATTCATTCTTTTAACTAAGGTAATGCTAAACGAAAATATACGCAAATTCCTAAATTTGAACTTATTGCTCCTGTGAAAAACCGATTGCTACTTCGCTCTCATCATAAACTCTTGCGTGATCGCGAGAGGACAACGCTTTGCTTACTGAGGTTTTGGGGGCGAGGGGCGGTCCAAGGACAAGGACTTCCAGCTCGCCCCTCATTGCCATCTTCAGCTGATTCAGAATGGAATTCTCGCGCTTACTTGGGTTAAACGCGCTCAGACTCAAGGGGTGTCATTGTGGACGTTAGCTGTATGCAGTTGTGAGATATTTTACTTGACCGCTAGTGTCGTGACCTGGGGTGTCATTCTGTAATTCGTCGGTTCCGTACCGATCGGTTGGGCTTCCTAACCAACCGACCGGTTGAGATTCCGTACCGACTTGGACTCAGCCACCGACGGAGCCTATTTCAGCGATTCTGTATGCAAGTCGGTGCCATTCCAGTCGGTTAGGTAACTCCTCCCACAAAATGTTCCCCCCTCCTCACAATTTTCCGAGTGTTTCCGAAGCTGACGGTCACATGCTGTATTCCCACCAATGGAAGACGATAGAAGAAACAAATGACTATCGGAAGCCGCATAGTGCTCTCGGGGTTGAAAACAACAACAGAAATCAACGATGTCTAAAAGTGAATGATCGTATATTAATTTATGTGAATTTTGAGCAATGTGTATTTGACAATTAAAATAAGTGCATTATACTTAAAGTACATATCTAGTAGCGTCCGTGAGAATATGAAGTATCAGTAAAAGACGTTGAGTGCTACGAGATTAAATGAAGTGTGCGAAGTGAGAATGAATCAGCTGTGATCGTTTGAATCCATAAATAACTTTCAAAATTTCAATTTAACCTGTATATTGATTGATTATATTTATTAACTCGTGTGATTGAGATCCGACATTTAACAGCGTTTTGCATTTGGAATTTCTAGTTGAAGAAAAGGCATTACGTGTAATACCGATATAGTATTTAATCGTCCAAAGATTCATGATAGAATTGTTCGTTGAAATAAATTGAACAGTGGCGTGATATCGAAAATAGAAAATCCGTGAATGTATTATATATTGTAGGTATGGTATTGAAATATTCTTGTAGGTATATTATTCTATATTCGTGGTTTTAGGACAGTGAAATTGCTGCGCGCTCGTGCCATGAAACGTTTTATTATGTAATTTCGTGGAATGTAAAATGAATTTAATGAGTGATAAATAAATACATATGGTGAAAGAAATTTAAGTTGAGTGTAGATGTAAGTAAATTTGCTATTAGCACTCTTGGTTATTGTACGTGTAGGTACCTATTTGCAACTAGTGTTGTCACCACACCATGGTGTTGTCCAACACATTGTTTCAACATTATTTTATGAATAATCCGAAATTTATCATGATAGAGTGATGATTTACAGTTCAATGCAAAAGATTCATAAAATATATCTCCTCAACTACGAAAATAGAAGCCGGAAGCAAACAAACATCAGTATAAATACGAACTTTCGTTACCCTGGCCCAAAATCGGGGGATGACATATGTACCTATATATGTATCGAAAATGTGCGAAATCGCCTATTTCCTGAAATCAAAAGCTACTTTAGTATGTAATCTACTTAAGTAAGTGACCCCATACACGATGTAAGATTATAATATGAAAACTTTCAACGGGAATCATCCATTTAAGAATAGCCAAACCGCAATAATAGGTATTCACCGCGGACAATATTTGGCCATTATTATGAAAAATATTCCGTTGACAGTATGCTGAATAGCCTAAATATGGTGCTATTTACGTACAATTGTTAGTGCCAAATAGTAAAACATTTTTAACGGCCAAGAGAATACAATGCAATACTACGGAATTCTAGTTGTGTAGAAGTTTCTCTTATAGATCATCACCTTTATGACCTTAAATTCATCGACTTTTGCATTTGCTCTCTTAATAACAAATTACGTCGCTATTACATCCATGAATATATGTTTAATCATTATTACAAGTATCAAATATCCCATTTCGGGCTAAAAATCCAAATTAATTATAGATTTGCTTCGGTGTTTCTCAAGCAAACCGACTGATTCTCCGCCGCACCGACAGCTTTTAGGTGTCGGTGCAATCCACCGATTCGCACCGACTGGAGCTCGCCGGCGCACCGATCGGGTGCGTACAGAATCGCACGGCTGCTCTCTCTCGTCGGTGTGACGTCACACCCGACGAAAAGCCTACCGTACCGATCGGTTTGGAGTTACAGAATGACACCCCTGGTCCGAGTTAACTTGAATCCAGAGTGAGCGAGAGAATTGAATTTAAATCGACTTTTTGAATGTGGCATTTCGCATACGAATGGAAAAATAAGATTTGGATTCAACGGTTGGGGGTTTATAGAAATTCGGGATGGAAACATGGGAAATTAATCAGTTGAGAGTTATAAATAGCAAGGGTTTGGACCAGCGCTCGAATCTGCGCTCTTGGATCTCAAATTGCACATAAATTACGTGAAAAATAGAAAAAGTGAAGACGCGATTTTGACGATCGGATCGCGATTCTCTCTATCTGTTTGTGTCTCGCTGTGCCCCGCAACTCCTCTGCCGACGGTGCTCCCCTCTGTCGTGGCCACCCCGCAGCCAGTGTGTGTGGGTGGCGGGTGCATGCGGTCCCTTGCATTCGTGTCTCCCCTCCCTCCCCCTCTCCCCTCCATTGTTGCCGTGCTGCTCTGTTGGATCGAAGAGTAGTGGTGCAGCTGCTGTTTCGCCGAGGGCACGGCTGGTGGCGCTGGGGGTCGCGCTGACACGTTTCTCACCCCCCCCCCCCTCCACCCACTCAACTTCGGCCGTGCGTTTGTGACACGCGGCCGGCGTGTGTGTTTTGCGTTTCCTAGCAACGCTCCTCGTCTTCCTTCGTAGTCGCCCCATAAGATGGCGTGGAGGGCTTTGGGATTTCTTATCGCCTCCCGTTTTTTTTTAAATTTAAGTTTTTAAGGCACACGCCTCTATCCTCCGGTGACTCCACGACGCTTTTGATTTTTATAAACCCCTCATCATCGCCGACTCCGCTCCGAGCTCTCTCATTTGTTTGGGCCATTGCCAGGCCAACGCTGAGGAGGTCTTCGGCAAGCGCACAGTGTGTGTGTGTGCAGTGCAGAAGCAAGATCAACGGAGCCACTTGTTTCGGACGACTTATTTGTGTGTGTTGGTCGACGTTTTGGGCGATAACCGCCGGAGATGACATGGTGGCGATAGCGACGCGACAGGAAGTCCGTCGCCGCCGCCACGCTCCGAGCACGTGGAGTTTGTTGACATTGTTGTGATGCGAAGGTTCCGACCCATTGTTGAGAGGGGCGTCTCCCTCGGTGACGGCTGGGATGCGAGTTTGCTCGAGTCGTCTCTTCCTCGTCCTGAGGGACTGATCGAATTGTGTCTTCGGGTCCTGTAGAGTGTGTCGCTGTCTTCCATTGTGAACGGCAGAAGTCTTCGGTGCTTATATATCTTGGGTGCGTGCATCGTGCGTGTCTCATGATGGCAAAATGCAAGGAAGGTGGAAGGCTTGGAAGGTGGATTTAGGTCCTGTCGAATACCCTTAGTGACTAGCAGATGGATGATCGTGCCGATCTCCTTGTGGTTGTCTCTGGCTGAAGAGCGAAAAAAGAGTGATTAACGCCGCTTCCTTCTTCTCTTGCCTCATCAGTCCGCAGCTCATATCCCGCGCTCACAAAACCACCGCCGGGATTTCTCTTTCCTGTGCGAGAGAGAAAGCGGATGTCCTCCCCTACTTCCTCCTCGAATCCCGAGTACTCCGCCATTCGCAGCAGACCTCACACAGCTGCTCGTCTTGCCTTTCGCCCTTCCTCCCCCATATCTTCGAGAAGAGGCGTGTTCTCCGCTGCTGAGTGGATTATCGGCGAGGCGGGTCATCTTCAGCGAGGCCCCACGACCCAAACACTGGACCATGTGCCTCCCACGACGTCTCTCACCACCAGCATCTCTATCTCACTCAGTGCTTTCATTCCCACGTCGGTTCCTTAGAGTTTGCTTGGTGCCAACACGAAGCAACGAAGACAGTTTGTTTGATTTAATGCGTTCAGCTGGAGTCAAATGATCTGAAAGACAACTAGCCTTCGGAAGATATCTGGTACGGCCCACGAGCATCGATTGTCAACGCACTGGACCGGCTGTAACATTCACGTGATTGGTAACACGGTCTTCGTGTTTTTTTTGCTTGTCGGAGGAGAACGTCGTGGTTTTATCGTCCTAATTCTGTTCCGTTAGTTAGCTTTGTGAACTCGAGACGATATATAGACTAGCTGGTAAATCTTATCGAAAAGGATTCCCACGCAGCCGTTGAAATATACTTGGAATTATGAAATAGATGATCTGAAAACGTCCCTTCGCTTGCCTCTAGGAGGAGATCGATCGTACTTATAGAAACTTGGTGGCACTCGCTTGTGAGAAGCAACATGCAAAGGAGAGGAAAGCATACACGTGATGTGGGGGATGAAGCGGCCGAGCCTTTTTTCAGTGGACCCTATGTGGGAGTCCTTCGATAACTTTGCTCGCTCTTCAACGCTTGGTTTACGGACAGTGACTTATAACCCTCCACTGGTGAGTGCCACCAAGTTTCGCTATACCTATACTATGCGGTGAAAAAACAACACAGCTGTGATGTTACCGCTGAATGGACTGGCGGAGGAGGATCCTGTTGAGTTCGCGGCGCGAGGCGTCTCGCCTTCTTTTGTTCTTCGACGGGCGTTTATTGGCTGAAGGTGAGTGTTTGGAGTGAGTCATCGCGAAGGCTGCCGCTCTGCTCATTCCCACCCCTACTCCCCTCTACCCCTCCCTCCATTCCCCCTCCCCCCTTTACCCCCCCTTCCTTGATGACGCGCCTCCTCCCCCTCTGCACCCTAGCTGCCGAAACATCGGACCCCGAGTGGGGATGTGAACTGACTTTAAGAACGACTGACTGGGTCCGCCTGAATGCGCATAACAACATCGCGTGGACTTGAGCACAACTTCATCTCCGTCGCGTATATGCGAGGCTCCGGGGAGTGCTATAGATGGTTTTTAGTTTACCCTGATCATCAATCAATCAATTGTCCATTAGCGCTGAAGAACACTTCCTGCCTGTATTCGCCTGACGTGGGCATCTCCCCCCCATCCACGTCTTGCGAAGCTCCGCTAGGGTTTGTTGGCGCGAGGGCTGCTAAGGGGCGCCTTTAAGGATTTTATTAGTCAAAGAACCTTCATCCTCTCGTCATATCCTCAATAACTTCGATACTTCTAATTAAATGGTGACGTGTGCATGTTTGTCGTCTTGAGTCTGCATCTACATTGTGTATCTTGCAAGCACCCTCATGAGCTTGTTGCCGCGGGTTGTAGAACATCAGACACACATTGATGTCATTCATTATAATGCCCTGGAAACGGCGTGTTAAAAGTGAGTGCATTGTGCGAGAGGGCGTCGTGTCGACTCATTCGCATTCGAGTGAAATCGTTTCGAAAGCTTTCTCGCCTTAAGCCACACCTCCTCCCCCTCCTCCCCCCACGCCTTGAACATGCCCGTCCTTTCGGGATAGAGACTGGATCGTACTGCCGCAAACGATTCGCGGCATCGATGCTGTGTCTACGCTGCGAATCGGCGATTGTCTCGAGTTATAATTGCACGGACGACTGAGACGTTCCCTCGGGCGACGTGAAATTGTATCGATATTATATTTCATTCTAAAATCAATTATTTACTGCCTTCTCGTACGTTTCCAGATGCATCCAAAATATTGTTTCGATGTTTATTTTTTTGCAAAACTTTGATCATATTTTCCGTCACTCAGCGGCTGGGTGTTTACTTCGTTTAAAGTTTACGAGTAAATATTAGGCGAGCGTACAAATGGGAGGACTGCTGGATGTTGTGGAACAGTAGGAATATTGGATTCGCGTTGGATGAATGAGGGTGTAGTGTTATATGGAAATCGAGCGAAGACATTCGCTAGCCAGGGTGAGAAGTCATTCATGAAGAGGAGAGCTTTACATACGCAGGGGGGGATACATAATCAAGGACGAATTGTGAAGATTTCCTCATTGTAGCAGAATTTGTAATATTGGATAGCCGTTGCGATTTGGATGCAGTGCCGTGTCGATGATTTTGCTCAGGTATGGCGATGTTGTTTATATTGATAGCCTTTTGATGCATTTGCGAGGATAGTTTTGATCAGATCAGCGTGGTTCGCAGTAGTTGGGGCCAGCCCCCCATCCTCCCTCCTCCCCCTCCTCCACCCCCGCCTCCCTGCCTGCTACGTCACATCCGCTCTCTCCCTTCCTCTCTTAACGGCCGATGCGGTCGTAGTCGACGGCGGCGGGGGAATATTTTTTTCCCGTTCGTTCGCGAGAGAGCCTTCGGTCGGCGAGAAGTGACTTTATAGCGTCGTGTCGTGTTGTTTGTGTGTTGCGCTCCCGCTGGTGGAGTCTTGTGGGGATTGTATGTTTTGCGTGTGTGTGTGTGTTTAGCGCATCGTCGTCGTCCAATCAGAGTCCTCTTCTGTTCTCCCGCGAGAACGAATCTCTCTCCCCGGTCGGCCATTTCCCCTCTTGGCCGCGTGGTGGCGAAACGCTGGTGCGGACGAGTGAAGCAAAAAACAGTTGAATCGCGGCGGCGGGCCGCACCTCCCTTGGGTGACTTCATCCACGCGGAGGCCGGAAAAAGTTTGCACTTCTGCGGGCGGTAGCGGTTTTCCCGTCATCGGTGCCGTGTGCTCACTTGTCACTCGGCGGAGTCGTAGGCCAACAAACTGCTCTATTTGTGCTTGAACGACCCATGTCCCCTGTTGGTCGATTGCTTCGTTGTTCTTCGTGGACGCAACAGTTCGGTGTCGGAAAACCATTGTTGGATATACACACAGTTCCAATTAAACGGAGAACAATTGTTTTGGATAAATCCATTCCTCCGAGGTTCGCTAGTTGCTTCGTTGACACAAGTGTTCACTGACGACAAACCGTTGTTGGATATACCCACACCACCGATTGGGAATTACGCGGATATCTTGTTGTGAGTGTTGACGTGGTTGGTGAATTGACAACAAACCGTGAGTGGATCGTCCTCTTCGTGTCGATTGTGTTCGCCCACTGTTTGAGTTTTTGCGTGAAGGCATCGAATCGATGGCAAAGTGTTCATCTGTGTATCCGTATGAATACATCTCTTCCTTAGTTGCGAATATAATCGCTTGTTTCAGTGCGGGTGATTACCTAATGGTGTGAAACTAGCGAGTTATCATTATTGGATGCATAAGGTTCCCGTCCTGTGTTTTTTCTGTTGCTGTGCGTCCATTGTGTGTGTTTGTGTTGGTGGTTGAGGTGAGGGAGTGTCCTTCGACGACCTCGCTGCCATCGTGCTCTACACGCCCATCTCCATACACTATAAAGTGTCTCGCCGCAGTGTACTCTCCTCTCAACAACACAAGAGGCGCCAACAACGGCACTCTCTTATCCGCTTTCTGCTGTGAGAACGCGTTAACGCCTTTGCCAATCCATTCCTCTCTCGCCAAGTGGTGCTGGTGCTCTCTCTCTTGGTGTCGGGACACGCCGAACATGTCCCGTTGGACGTCGGCGAACCTTGGGAGCGGGGTCCGTGTGAGCCGTCCGTGTTAGCTCCATTGTCGCCCTCGACCCATTGTTGTTTCTGCTCCCCGGCAACAATAGGCACTCCCTTCCCATTGTTCGCCCCCCCCCCCCTCGCCCCTCTCCCCCCCTTTATCACGTGACAGATATTGTGTGTGCGTGCGTGTGTTGACTCATCGACTCGGTGCAATGTGGTTCACGGAATACGGGTCACGGATGAGCAGTTTCAAGACGAAGATCCGCCGCCGGAGCAAGTATGCGCTGGCCAAAGATCAGGGAAGCGGCGGAGGCGGGAGGTCATCGGTGCCCGCTGGGGGTGGAGCGGCGGGGGGCGACCGGGGGGCCGGAGGAGCTAGCTCCGAGTGGGAGTTCGTCAACTTCAACCCGGCCATCTTCGGCAACTCACAGCAGCCCCACCAGAAGAGGGGCGGCGGAGCGACGGCCTGGGGGCACGCCCCGGGGGGCGAAGCGGGGCCGTCGCCCCAGCTGCCCCCGGAGGAGTGGCCTGAGCTTCGGCGGAGGCCGTCGCAGGCGGGTCGCCGCGAGAGGCCCCAGTCGGCGCCCATCGACCAACCACCGGGGCCTCCGCCCCCGCTCCTGCCCCCGCGCCGCGACCACCGCTCCTCGCCCCCGCACTGCACCCCGCCCCCGAGGCCCCCCTCCTGGCCCCACCCGCTCAGAGACCACCTCCCTCCACACTTCTACGCGGCTGACCACGTGGACTCCGTAGTCGCAGGTGGGTCACAAACACTCTACACCCCCCCTACGTCACTTCTTGCGAGGTGCATTCTGCATTGTTCGGTGGGCCCCTTGATGCATTGTTGGGCCCAGCCCCCCCCCCCCCTCAAATCCCCCCACCACTTCCCACGGCGTTCTCTTTGTTCCTACTGACGAATTTTGTTCATGTAGCCTCACTGAAATTGTTGTGACTTCTGTCATTGCCGATTATTTGGGTCACCGTTGATATGGTTTGGCGTAGCATTGTTCACTCCAACAGGTCCAACTGCCAACATAGTTTCGGCCTCTTTGACGATCGCTCCGCACGAATTCTTCGTATCCATTGCCCTTGCACCTTAAGAGCCCGACCTTCTCACACCTCTCTCACTCGTTGACAGTATTATACGTTAACATTCTCCCCTCTACACTTGTGTCACCCTCTTCAACATGTCGTTTACCCCTCGCTCAACATTGCCACTACCAAGAACACTGCATAAAGGACGGCTATCTTCCATCGTGTTGCCAATGCCCGCGAAAGAATTGAAGTTCCACTTTTGGCCACAGGCTGCGCTACAGTCGGCGGTAAGGCATGTAGCAGAAGGATACATGTCTAACTATGATGCATGTCATGTTTTTGAGTTTCCAATTTCTTCTCATGTACGAAAGTATGATGAGTTACACTGCAAGTAATACTTTAAGGCATTTGATTGTAGTTATATTTACTTAAGGTAATCATCGAATAGAAAACTCTCCAGAACATCGCGAAACAGAAATCATTGACACCGAGGGCGTACGGAATTAGGTGATGTCATCGGTGGGTTCTTATTCCATATTTCGCCCGAAAATTTCTAATTTATGAAGTAAGACATTCACAATCAGTGCACTAAAATAATAATTAATGTTAATAATTTGAAGGCTTGTTCACTTGTCAATTTACGTATTTCGATTACGCCGCTAGCGAAATCAGCTGATGTTATTGATGCCATGACAATCACAATGATTCCAAACCACTTCCCATCTGCAGGGCGTAATACAAAATTAAAATGTATATTGAAAGAACAAGTATACACACAGAAGAGTATTGAAGTTCATTTTCGTGTTACGGCATCATAATATCCAGTTGTACCAATAGTACTTCTCAAGATTATGCTTCCGGCCGGCCAGATATGAATACAAGTTTATTTGCACCGAAAGTCGTCATGACTTTTGATAAATTAACCATTGATAAAGCCAATAATTCATTGTGAATCCCTTGCCTCCATTAGCCTGATCTCTTACTTCTATGGGGCAGCGAGTAAAATACTCCTCTAGGCGTTGAAAAAAATCCAGTATCAGTCACTTGATTGCTTTCATTAGAATCCTTGGACACTTAATCTATGTCTAAAACAAATTGGAACCCGTTATAAACAAACAATCAAATATGAAATGATTGTATATAAGTATATATATGAAAATGTATGATCAAATATCAAATAAAATATTAAATTTATTGTACAAGATGCAGGTCAAATGAAAATGCACAACTTTAGCTCAATAAAATCCCTGAAACTGGGGACGTTAATTTTAATTTTCTGTATCACATAATACGATACAAAGTTGCTATATTAGCTAAAAATAATGAGCAGGGGTCCCTATTAAAGCTATTTATCACTTCAAAATAAAAAAAAACTACCTTTGAAGTTTCATTGTAATAAGGAAACATGTATCTTGAATCTCAGTCCTATTCAAAGGCTGCGTGAAGCCTTTGAGTAACTAAGAGTTTAGGTAATTAAGACGAAGACCTCAGTAGCACTCAAGTTGAACAACATTAATGAATCCACGATAACAGAAACAGTAAAGATAGGCAGCAGGCAGATAATAAGGCACACTTTCATGTACGCAATGTTGGAGGAGCAAGGAAATATAAACACTGAATGCGGTCTCTCTCCCTGCAGCAAATGAAGGAATGAATACACTGAGAATGCCAAAGCAATGGAGGCACGCTTTCATGTACGCAATGTTGGAGGCACACGGAAATATAAACATTGAATGCAGTCTATCTCTGCAGCAAATGAATGAATGTATATACTAGAACAAGCTTTTGTCCTGTATGCCGAGAACCTTGTTCCTCCTATTTGTATTCGTGGGTCCTGTAGAGCACCCCGGCACAAAACAACTCCGCAAACCCATTTATGAAGCAAATTACATTCGTTTAACTGCACAATCACACACCAATCTCTATTCCCAGCAATGCAAAACTAACCGTAAACATGCCTCGAGCCTCGCATCAGTGCCACCTATCGGCAAGTTCCGAAATCCTATTAAATTGCGACAGTAAATTTTAGCAAAAGACGGTCGAAAGCGCATCAAGAGCAATGTCCTTATATAGTGTTCTTGGCCATCCATATTTTGCTGCTCTTCCCCCTCCCTACCTAATATCTCCCGTCGGCCACTCGGCTAGATGTGGAGTTATTAAGCAGCCAAGTTCAACTATTGTTCGTGGTGTCGAACTAATCATTGTTGTTCTCATATAATGCGAATTGTCATCAGAGAATCACCGATGCATCCCTGCGCACTCAAACCAACAGTACCTAACTCTCGTTACGGAAAGAATTTTTAAATTATTTTTATTCCCATAATTCTGACATATTTAGTACATTTTTGTACATTACATTCTGACATTCCCTTGTATGTTGTACTGACTAAACACTTGTTCATGTGAACTGTTATTCCTTTTAACAGTCCACCGCACGGCATCATAGTCTTGAACTATATTAATCCTCTCCTAAACATGAAGAAGCCCTCTGAAAACTAGTATGTGAGAAATAAATTGTATTGCATAATATAGCACGTAAATTCTGACGCATGTCAATTGTATGAATGGTTAATTTATTGATAGCCAATAATCACTTTTGTGCATTTATTTATTCATTAGTATAATAATGCATTTGATTTTTTTAAATTATTTGTTTATTAGCTAGTTTTAATCACTTTTTATTGATTGTCATAGTGATATGAAAGGGGATTGTTAGGAGAGAGGACATCTTGGAAGAAGGTGGATGCGTATATATGAAATTGAATTGAACTGGTGAATTAAAGATTGAATGTATAACAATGCAAGAAGTGCAAAGGGATATAATAAATTCTAATTTAATCCCATTGACACAATAAATTGGCGACCGTGACAGGACTTAGGAATAAGAAGATGAACGTAGGTAACTGAAAATAAGAAGATGAAAGTATTCTTCAAGGATTTAACCATCGTTGAGCTGAAGGAACAACTTCATAATTGTGGCCTCTCTACAAAGGGAACAGAGGCGGATTTGTCTATGAGGCTGCTAGAGCAGCTGAGAAAAGAAAATAGAAGATCCAGACAGCTTCTACATTGAGGTGGAGCAGCGACCAATTTATCGTGACGAAGCGATTAAATTTCGAATGTCTTATATCCCTTTGCACTTTTTTTTATTAGTCTACATTCAATCTTTTAATTCACCAGTTCAATTCAATATCATTTGTACGCATCCACCTCTTCCAAGACGTCCTCCCTTCTAACAATCCACTTATTTGTTTTCCTATCACTATGACAATCAATAAAAAAATAGTTAAAACATTTTAATAAACATACAATAAAAGAATAAATTCAATGCAATATTATACTTCTGAATAAATAAATAAATACACGAAAGTGATTATTGGTCATCAATGAATTAGCCATTCATACACTTTATATCGCGTCAATTCTTCCTTTAATTGGTTTCAAAATGTATCCAGAGAAAGGGTGGCATTCAAGTATTGGATGGAAGTAGTTAGTGAAGGAATGTGGAGTTTTTCGGAACTGATAATTTATTTTTATTCCTCGTTTAATAATTTCTGGTTAATTTTAAGCGTTGGGTTAACGGTAAATCTGTCACTTTAATGCCTTGTCAACTAAGAGTTGTAAAGGCTTTTGTAAAATGTTCACCTGACGATCGGTTATTAGATGCGCATGAGCATTGCCGGCGTATCGGAGAGGATCGCGAGTGTCCACGTGTGTACCGAGAAATATAATTAACCAGCAGCCATTCATTAGAATAAGACTTGGCCTCATTTAGGACGCGGTGCTAATCCCGTAGATTCTGTGACGCTGTGCTCCGATGGTCTTCACGTACGTGCGTTTTACGCAATCCAGAATTAGACCGAGGACACGCCAGGTGAAGGTGTATTTAGATAGAAGAGATACAGTGCTCGCATACACTCACGCTTGTGCCCCGAAGTCATCTTTTAATCCAATCGAACTTGTCCCTAAGGACTTGGAAAGCGGTGAACTTATATTATAGCTTTCGTTCGAGAGAAAATTTGAACTGATTATACGCGTGTTCGTTGATAACTGTCAGTTTTATTTATCGCGGGTGCACACTGAGGCCTTTCTAGTGCTCCATATCCATGTAGTATACACTATATAATATATGTATGTAGTCGACGTGGGCGTGGCGTTATGCGGTATATGTCGCCTGCTCCGTGAATTCCGAGAGGCCCCGAGGTCACGTGGTTATTTTCAATGCGTACGGAGTCCTGGATAGAAAGAATGTTGGAGGGAATCCATGTGAAACGAAAAGAGACAGAACATTATGAAACATTGCATCACGAGACATGATCTCGGCCTCACCTCTATCGGAATCCTAGTCGATGAAATCGTTCGAGCACTGTTAATTACCGCACAATCTATTATCGATTCCAACCATGTAGTTCGTCAGCGCATGTCGGCCTCTTCACCAGGCACGGCCAGAAAGGCCCGTCACGTCACAGGCCTATGAAAACTTGGTTGAGACAGAAATTTATAAGTTGTTTTAAAGGTTCACAATAACTTTTGCTAGCCTCTTGGAAACAATACCGGAAGTGTAATAAATGAAACAATACCGGTTGTGGGATAGAAATAGAGGAATAAGAGGGTGGCAATAAATAGCGGTGTGTTGAGTCGAGTACCCGATGAAGGAGAAATGAGAATGGTTGATGGGAGGTGCTGGCCAGTTGCTGACCAGTCTTCGGATGTTGAGACGAACTGGCCTCATCATCATTGGTCGTGTTCATTGGTCGACGGGGATATAATTATGGTTTTTTAACGTGAAATTTCCTAACACGTGCAATAGGTAACAAAGTGGTCTTTTAATCCTTTGACTTCAGCCCTCCCAAATCCTTCCCTCTCCCTCCCGCTCTAATGCTCGCTGCTCTCTCTTATATATTTGTACTTTCTCCTCTTTACTTGGTATGTATTGTGTATTGGGTCTTCCTCTCGGCACTTCTTGCCACTGTTTCCTTCTCATTTGAGCCCCCTAAGAAGAATCTTGCCGTTCTCCTATCTTCTCCTCGTGTCACTTTGTGACTCAGGGAGATGATAGATTTGCGATAAAGTTGGTGGAATGAGGTTTGACAGTGAGGAAATTGATGAGTATCCATGTCGAGGAGGACGAAATTTGTTTCCTCCACAATAACCATTCGGATCATTGACTGCTCTGAAAAGTTGGTTCTTTTCAATATGGGAGAATCTGTTGAATTCTGTTGCGATCGTCTTTCCAAAACGAGTACTTCTGAGACATCTACATAGGCTGTGTCGTAGGCCAGTGACTGTGTTTTGATTCGATAAATTACCAGCTCATGCCGAGAGGTTTCAGCGTTCGATCAACACCCTGTGAAATTAAGAGATTGTCCCACGTCTTTATGTTATGAACCAAAGTGAATAGATATCTTTCAGAGCGACACGGAGAACATCCTATTAGAACCCCACTATATTTCCAGGTCCGACAGAAACGATGAATTAAGAGAGATATTTTGCCGAACGGATAGGTATAGGGGAATTCGTTTTTCCCCCGAACAATAAGGGACTTTAATAAATGCTTGGCGTAATTTCATCAGAGCGTGTCCTTTTTATATGTAAACGGCTGGTGTCCTAACACCCCCCGCCACACGCCTATTGAGGCGGCTTGCGGGGTAGTATGTAGATGAACCCTGCGAGTGACCTCGTTTGTGTCTCAGGGGGGGGTGAGTTACCCCCTTGGGGGTCTCTTGTAATGATGGCATGACTTATTATGCCATGCGAAACTTTGAATAGCATTTTACTTTCAATCAAAGTGTGTCAATGGGTTAACCACTTGCATAGACATGCGCGGAGAGAGACATTAGAATTTCGAAAGTAATGCTGACGACCAAACCATGCGCGAAGCTGTTTAGTATAGGAGAGAGGAACATGTCAATGAGAAATCTTAATGCAAACGATTCGACCGACTGGACTACAATCTTAACAACCTGATACTCAAATCTTGAAAGACAGCCACTGCTACCTCTACTAGTCCGCGAAAAAAGTTACATTTTAAACTTGTCCGATTTGATTTTGATCCCCTATTCTCTCATGGTCATGACCACCTAATCGACCGGCGTTCTTAAAATTCTTTGTCTTCGTAATAAAAGAAATATCGGCTCGGAACTTAATAAGTTTTGATTTGAATTTTAACCGACGTACAGTGTGTCAAAAGGTGGCTATGGCTATTACGAAAGGTTTTAGAATTCACAATTTAGTTGCACATGAAATGAAATAAAAGAAGATGCAGTTAACATGAACTATTACATGAAACCAGACTTGAAATCACTCCGAAAGCTGACTGAAATTTTGGAAAGAAAAACTTTTTTTTCTTCGATTTTTTCCCAGTCGTGGAAAAATACGTAAGTTTTGGGATATTTTGAACTGTTTATAAACGATTAAATTTTTAAACGATTTAAGGTTGAAACTTTCAAATTTGACTAACCTTAATCACGCATGTAACTTCTACTACTAGGTAATAGGCTTAGACAATGATTATCATGTAATTAAATATTGTTAATAAAAATCACCCTAATTATAATCTCAAGTTGCGATCAGTTTTCTAGATCAGTCAGCAATTGTTACTAAATTCTATGTTGGTGGAAATATGATCAATATATTTACTCTATACAATCAAATATGTTAAAAACGATGTAAGTTTAAATATTCTAAGCTGATTTGATGTTTTTGGATGCGAAATGCAAAAGATTTGCAACCACTTACGTTTTCAGTTACGTGTAGATATTTTGTCACTACTCTTATAGACTTCACGTCTTGTTCTTCGGTTTGATAAATGCTTTGATAAAGCAATTGATAAGGTGTTGTTGGTTGAAGGTGAAATCGATTGTGGTGCATCCTCTGAAATTCCTCTCTCTATTATAGATCATCAAAAGGATTAAGAGTGGGCTACTGTAATTCTGCATTTTCTATTGCTGTCTTATACTTGACACTAAGACACAATTAAGGTCAACAAATGGAGGCTTGAAGATTTCTGGTTTCTTCCGTTTTCCTCGTTTTTCGTGGGAAGTAGGTAGGTACCTTATCGGGAGGAAATCCGGAATACTTATATCTTCAAATTCATTAGAGAGCCGCTGAAGCCGTCACACGAATAAAACGAAAGCTTGGTTGCTCTGTTTATCAGTTTGATAGCATGCGGGCAATATACATACTGGGCCCATCACTTGCGTCTCAATAATGATAATAATAATAATATTAATCTTTATTGCTCTAGGAGTAGCTCTCCTTTTGAGCAGGAAAAAATAATACAATACGATATAGATTAAATGACAAAGGAAATCAGGTGTAACACAATTTGCAAAATGAACTTTAAATACGTCTAAAAAAATATATTTTACTTAAAATGGATAGTAAGCAAGCATATGAGTTCAGGGTGGTATTGACAAACAACAATCTTGCAATATAAAGTATACAACTATGCAATTTGCAATGTATAGAATAAAACAGTTGCTTATAATATACTTATGCAATGGTTACAATATATTAGATACTTACACAATAATTACTTAAGCAATATATAGTTATACAATATATACAACTAAAGTTACAAATTATTATTACTGCCTATAAGGCTCCAAAGCCTCTTTCTGAACACTTTCATTAAACCACTGCAATATATTACAATACTTATACAATAGTTAATTAAGCAATATATAGTTATACAATATACAACTGTAGCTACAAATTATTATCACTGCCTAAAAGGCTCCAAAGCCTCTTTCTGACCACTTTCATTAACCCGCTGCAATATATTACAATACTTATACAATAGTTAATTAAGCAATATATAGTTATACAATATATACAACTGTAGCTACAAATTATTATCACTGCTTAAGAGGCTCCAAAGCCTCAATGTAGCTGCCTCAATGTAATTTTAGTCTATTCCAGATGAAATCGTCACATTGTACCGGAGGAAAGATATTTTAGGGGGGGATTTGTGTAACTATTCTGATACGAGTCATAAAATAGATTCGGTTGCATGCGGATATGATTTCAAAAGTTCATAGAAATCTATCGGTGTAAAGTAATATAACAGCACGTTACGGACATTTTGCGCAAACTGTCACGGATATGTCGATTTTTAATGTAGAAACGATAAGTGTGAAATTTTACGTATTAGTTTCTCTGAATATAAAGGGAGGGAGGGAGAGAGAGAATGTCGGAACCGGAAATAGCGTGCCCTTGAAAGCAAACTAGCAATAAGAACAACAGTAGTCATACGTCACATCCGACTGACACAAGAAGTACCTCACAGCACTGAACTAAAACTCGCATTTCACCAAAATTTGAAATCCACCGCATCACCCACTAAACAACTTGAGAAGACTTGTAAATGCTCGAAATGTTTACCTTGTTAGTAAAAAGAGCATTTTTGCAACTTTCAGAAAAAAATTATATCTCTTACTCAACCTAAATTTTATCTGTTACTGTTAGGTAAATTATTTTTCTATCCATTTTTGGTTTTCATTTGTTATGACTAATCAGGGCTGTTTACTTCATGCAGTTTCAGAATTATCGAATCATCGTTTGCCCTACCATCATCTACCATGGTACTTCTACCGAATTATGCAGCTCCTTTTAATTTTCAAGCGGGACGATTTCTTATGGCAATACTAGGAGAACGGAGCACTGCTATGTTATGCACTAGGGGCATTTTCGTCAAAATTTCCAATTTTTCCGGGAATAAACTAAAAAAAACTTTCCTGGCTTTAAAAATTTCCGAAAATTTCCAATAATTGTCGTGATATTGCCGCCGATTTAGTCAATTGCTTGAAACTGATATTTTAGTTAAGCTTTCAATTCTCCTATTTTAGTTATTTATGGGTTGGTGAGAGTTGTAGTCGACCTCGTAAGATTATTTAGTCAAGGATTATCCTCTGTATTGCGTGTGATAATTGAAGGTGCGACGTTTGAGCTTGAAAACGCATTCCAATAAATGCTTTGTAAGTCAGTCAGTGGGACATCTATTGGTGGAAACGCGAAGGGTTCTTATGAGGGGTACCCTCGCGGATGGCACGGATGGGGACGGAGAAGCAGGCCCTGGTTTCGCCCAGTGACAGAAGGGCGAGCAGCCAGGGGGTTTTTTGGAGAAAATACGAGGCGGCCAGAGGAAATGACCGCGAACACAGTGGAATGCGTGAAAGGCAAACAAGATAGACATTTTAGGAGGTTCGTAGGTTTCGTTCAACTGAAGAGAATTCGATGACACTTTTTGGAAACATTACTTTTGCTGTCTTAAAGCTTCCTAATTATTTTGCAGAATTATTTTCCTCAGATTTGCATGAAATGACACGGGTTCTTATGAGAGCGCAAGGATTTATTCATCAGAAAAAAACCTTTTCTAATTATTCAATATATAATAATTTATATCAACTAGTATAGAATGAAAGGTAGAACAGATTTTTATTCTCTGAGCGCTTGAAGCAATCCCTCGCGCGCGTTGCGGACGATGTGGAATTGGAGCACCACGAGTACGTACGAAGTACACATCTACATCTATAACATACCCTGCAAGCTACCTCAGGGGTGTGTGGCAGGGGATGAGTATTCACCAACATGCATTACACTATAGCCTATTAAAGTTAGTGTAACTACGACTAATTATGCATTAGCATAAATCGCTAATGCTTGTCACGAGACGAAACCTCACAAGCATGCACTACACTACAGATATTATCACAATGGAGAGGGACCGTTAATATCTATGTATTTTACATATAAAGCACTTGAACGTGGATGCATAACTTGCAGAATGCATAGGAAAATGCATAAGAACCCGTGCAATTTCATGCTCAATTCTCGATCATATACCTTAAGAAAACTGCGGCAAATAATTCTGAAACTTTGCAGGTAGCTTGAGGACAATATATTAAATAATGCTTTATGGAAGTTTTGATTGAATTCTCTTTCGGTTGAGTGAAACCACCGCACCTATTCAAAATGTCGATGTTGGGCCGATAGCGGCATCGCATCCAGATACCGACCGATAACATTGATCGCTATGGAATCGGTATCGGGTTTTACTGAAACCGTTCGGTCGTCGTGGCAATGTGCCGCCCACAAATTTCGTTGGATTTCTTTAACGATACTAACGATAGTCCACCCATCTCTAATAAGCGTAATTCGCTTCTCTGCTGCCGTGCCCTCCACTTCTAAATCGACTACACAGAGTCATCATCCTAATTAAGGAATGAAAATCTTATGTCGCCTTCCTCTCATTCGAGACAAAATGCTGTTTCAGGTGGCAAACGTGATTCACGGCCTGTTTTACATTCGCCGTGAGACTGATTGTGACTGTGCACCTCTTAAAATCATGGCTTCGTTAAAACATTCGCGTCGTTAGTAATTTTTAGTTAGTTTTTGTACTTATCACGCGTAAAATCATGGATACCAAAATAATTATATATTTACGCGACCGGGCTTGTTATCACTATTTGTTTGCATTGAGCCGTCTCGTAATATTTAGTTCTTAGAGGAGAGAAGCATAGTTGGACCAAGCCTACTAGGACTATTCATGGATAATTTTAATTGAGAATACTGTTTTTAACGTCCAAATTAAACATCTTGTTGCGGTGTATTTGGTTATGGTATTCTCTTCATCGTTCAGGGCTTCAGTTTCAGTTGGGGAAATAATGCAAGATTCTGCTTTTCCTGCGTACAGACCTTGTGCGAAAACAAGTGTGAACCCATTCAGAGCATATATAGAATGGTGAATTTCGAAATATGTGCTGGGATAGAGTAACTTCCGAATTCGTATCCACTCGTAGATTAATTCTTGTATTGAACCCAATTGTATGACGAAATGTGAATTAGAAACATGTTGTGATGTTCATCCTTAAAGAGGATTAATACATTCCATGTTCCTGTAATGTTGCATTCCCGGCTGCCGAGGGAAGGCTAACTGACCCTTGTTTTCGAAGAACAGAGACGGAAGCCGTTGTTGATTTGCTCTGTGTGTACAATACTTGCCGCCGCCGATGGGTGATAAGGGGACAAGCGTAATTTGAGAAGCTGGGAATGTGTGGGGGTTTTAGGAATAACGAGGGAATCAAAAGGCCCTTTTGTGTAGATTCCATTAAGGCTTCCTTAAGATTCCGTCAGAGAGTCTCCATCGCTTATCCCCAAGGTATGAGGAGTCATTTTTAAGTTTCGGAAGTCCAAACTCTTATCTACATCTACAAAATACCCTGCAAGCCACCCTCCCTGCCACCCTCAGGGGTGTGTGGCAGGGGGTGAGTATTCACCAACATGCACTACACTATACCCATCAATTTTAATAGTGATGTTTGCCTGAGGCTTGTTTTTGTTTGCAAAGTAAATTGGATTAGATTTATCAACGTTCAAACTAAGGGAATTGTGATCACACCACTCATGCCGAAGAGTAGCAGCACTAGTCGACTTTGATATTAGGTTGTTAATGGAGGTAGCAGATACTAAAACATTCGTATCGTAGGCATACAGCACTGGAAGAGTGCCAGTCAAAGAGCTTAAAGTGAGTGGGAGATCATTAATATATAGGAGAATTAATACTGGACCCAAAACTGAACCCTGTGGGACACCGAGGTTAACATCTTTTGCAGGTGAAACAAATCTGCATTAGCATAAATCGCTAATGCTTGTCACGAGGCGAAGCCTCACAAGCATGCAACACTACACTACAGATACTATCACAATGGAGAGGGACCATTAATATATATTTATTTTGCAACTGCACAAATGGACAGACTCGAGACTTATGCAGAAAACATGCACGGCGTGCTGTTAGTACTAGGTAACAGATAAGGATTCAAGTATTAGGGAGCAGTACTACTACTAAGAGCTACACTACCTATCGACAAACCTAGATAAAAGTCTCATTGGCAGCTGTTATGGTCCCTTATCGTTCGTAGGAAAAATGACATTTTAAATCTGTCCGTTCTGCAGTCTAGTTCCCTAATTTTATTCTCATGATCTGATCTACCGTAGTATGTCGGATTTCGTAAAATATTATCAACGTCGTCAACGCAACAATTAATTGGGAAATTGATTGTTTAAAATTGGGAATTTTCCCAAAGGATTATCATCTCGAATCCGTATCCGCGGTGACTTGGGCTTGTGGAAGTGTTTCCTCATGCGGTCAGGTGTTTCGGCGAAACTTCGGGCGTACTATTAAATGGAAAGGCCGATTCATTCCGGCGTTGAAACAATTATTTCGATTCCTATCTGTGAAAATGTGTTCGAAGGAAAGGCCTCCGCGGATAATTTCAATTTTCCCGTGCTCTTAAATTTTTTTTGAAAACCCCTTGAATAGCGAAGCGTAAAAATAGCGCTTGGCTGCTCCCGAAGAAGCTCAATTGCGTCGTAACATCTTCGCATTCTTCTTCCTTGATTGAACGAAATGTGTGATACTTAAATCTCCCGTTGTGTTCCCTGATCTAGGTATTCGTTGGCTAAATTGTCTTCGCTCTTCCAATGTGATTATTTGTTCTCGATTTTGATTACTCCTGTCCCAAAATATGCAAACATCCGCTCCTCATAGATTCTCGCTTACACATTGGCAGTATTTGTTGGTCTTTACAGTTGGGAGGCAAATATTTGAACATCTACTGGATGTGATGTATTTCCTAGTAACATCTTAGATTTTCCTTAGTCAATCGCCATTCGCCGTGAAGTTTACCTCCGATGATTTCTTGTGCCGTCCATAAAGTGTTTCTAGGAGTTTCTTGGAAATGTGTGGGTTCACTCAGAGAACGAGCGTAAATATAGAATATTATGTTGCTAAGGGATTTTATCTACTAGGTTTTTATTTACATTGACGATAAAACCGTAAGTAATAGTTAAACTAAAAGTTAACTGGACACCAATGTGACTACTCTCCCGGTTTAACTTATTGTCAGTGAAGACATTTCATTGGTTGAAATGTTTAAAATAACTTTAAATGTAAAAACAATGCATAAGCTCAAATTATTTCATGATGTGCCCATTTTCTTTGTTTTTCCAGGTGAAAGTTAACCTTAAACATTGTTCACGTCTAACAGATAATGGCTAATCAGTGCCTGTCAAACCTAGGCTCAGTGACTGTGAAGATGTATTCAATTGACTATGTATTATGTGTTTTAGCAAGGGTGCGGTTTAATTGATCGGAAATGGGCGAAATGATATCCGAACTGTTGGCGTCTCCTAAACTTCATTATATATGATCTGAGTCGAAGCCTACTTCATTGTCTGTTGACTTTTAAGTGTTAAACGCACTATAATAAGAATCGTTCATTGCAGTCCTTAGCTTAGAATGCTGATTTCGGTAACGAAGTTGACGATTGGGTGACTTTGGTTTCGAATTTTACGTTTAGACTCTAATATGTCGTCACGCCGTATCAAAGAAATGTTGTCGTTAAGACGATTTCATTTGCCTCGGTTCATTTAAAATCAAGTCTTGAAAATATTCGTTGCTCGCGAAAATGGCATAAGTATTGACTAATATCTTATTTCGTTTGCACTACGAACAGCATTGAGCATTCTTCGGTGGTTCAGCGAAAGAAATTTTCTTGATTTTCATTCTCAAGGCAAGTGGCTCGTACCAAATGCAAATGGGAAATAAGGAAAAATGCCAAACGAGCATGCCACCCTAAGCGGTGTGAGTGTGTTCTTAACCTACCCCGTCTCTTGAATGCCGTCTCCTCCAATCCCTCGTCAGGAGTGAGTGGAGTGCGTCTGTTGGCTACGATGAAAGTTTTCGTTGTTGATAGCGTGGGTAGATGAGAAATGCAATATATGTTGTTTTATTCAGAGGCGAAAAATGAAAGTGATAAGAAAGGAGGTGTGGGTGCCTCTCCCAGCTGTCGGAACATCCACTCCCCCTTCTTAAAGTTACGTTCGTCGGTGTTACGGTTCAATATGAACGGTCCTCGATACACTCACGCCCCCCAAAGGCGAGCGGATTTCTGTTTAATCTCTGAGGGAATGTGTGGGGCATACGTTTCCCTTGTGCCGCTGCCCCATGGTTTCCCAGAAACTAACACGGTTTCAAAGTGTCGGAAGAGGTTCCCAGATGGATATTAACCCGAACACCCACTGTCGGAAACTGTACTTCATGCTCTCACCTGCCATGCCTCAAAGTGCCTATGGACTGAGTTTGATTTTTTTCGTGCAAACATTTTGCCCTTGACAAATATTAAAAGGTATCCCTTACGACCGCCAATCGAGACCAGCAAATTGAGACGCGTTTCCTGCGCAGCCGTCAAGGCGCACAATTTTCCCGGCTGCGTGGTCTGTCCTTATTTCCTCGCGTGCGACGCAATAGATAAATTTCAAGGCTTCGTTTTAAAACGTGATCACCGCGGCTTAATAATATCCGTTCATCATTCCTCCTTCAATTGAAATATTTTCCAAAGAATTATCATGAAATAATTTCGTAAAGATGAAAAAATTGATATGGGGTTTCAAGGTTAAATGTTTGTAATTTTTCACATTAACTAATTCATAGCGAATTCGCTTTGGAATGTTTGGCGCGGACGGTACCAACCCAATAAAAACTTCTCTTTGGTCTATTAAAAATGTGACCTCAACGCCCGATGAAATGAATGATTTTATCAGGTTAAAACACATCTTAAATGAGTTTGCTTTGATGGACTTAAAAAAATAGGAAAATAACACCAAGTAAAGTAAGAGAAACGACGACAGATGGAAGCTTTTTAAGGTCACCGAACCGAATAGGTCTCGCCAATAATAGAATAGCACTGGTGCTTGCGTGTGGGAAGCACTATCCTATCCACTACGTAAAAGGTAAAGTGTACGTACGCATGGTTCAGTTGCTAGGCGTAGTGATTCAGCTGTGCGCCAATAGATGGCAGACGAGCTCCCATATACGTTCTCCGCTAATTGACACAACATCGGTCGTGATAATTCGAATTCGGCTTCTCGCCGACGTATAAAATTCTTGCCACGGTCCACAGCATCGAATAGCACGATTATTCAACAGCTGCTTCACCCTTTCGCCATCGTATTTTTTAAGAATAATTTGACTTTTAATGTAAATACATGCATGTAAGGGTGTGAATGTATTTATGTAAATGGCCAATTCCGACACAAAATACGCTCCGACCTAGAACCGCAATGTTGTTAACAAATAAGTGAAGAGAGCGCCATCTTTTCCGTTTTTTGGTCAAAAAACTAGAAGCGCTAACTTCGGCTCAAAAATTAGAATATGAAGAAGTAACATTTCACTTTCTTCGTATTCCGCCAGTCATACATAGCTCAAACCCGTACTCTTGTCAAAAACCTTACCGAGGCACTTCGGCACAAATTTTAAGACACTTCAAGGAGTATACTAGGCGTTAAGAGAAGGTAATAACTGAAATTAAAGTTGAAAATGTTCATTATGTAACTGTCTTCAACAGTTTTTTTTTAAATAGAACACAACAATGATAAGCCCTCTCTCTCAGCTCTGTTTCATCCTAGGCTTCCTTCGATTGGTGGGGATGAAGTTACTAATTAGTCAACCGACGTTCGCTTCTGGCTGCAGCATGAACCTGGTCACATAACGGAGGGAGAGAGAGAGAGAGAAGGTTTACGAAACGAAATACAGTGTTCATGTCACTTCTGGGCTTTCCTCACGAGATCGGGTGATACCGAAAAAACATTCGCCTAATTTGCAGAACGATATAGCGTGCGGGCTGAATGTCTGAAGGGAGGGCGACAACCCATCGCTTTACCACGGGAATGCCTCTTGCCCAAGAAACAACCAAATGACCATCGCTTCGCTTTGCTTCCTTCTTAGCTCCCCACACCTTCCTACTCCCCACCCGCCTCCTATTAGCACCAGGCACTGAAATAAAGCACGGGAGTTGAAGGCCCGCGAACGGCAGTGTTGACACCCACCGACTGCCGATTTCAAAACTGAAGAATAAACTCGTTCAATGAAATACTGTGTCTTCACTCAAGGGCTCTTTAAACATTCTGGATTGAAAAATTGCTCAAGTTTGCCGTTCAAACTTTCGGCCAAACTTCGAGATCCCTCAAGATTGGAGGAAAATCAAAGGGCAATTACAAAGAAGCAATTTCGCTCTTTAGGCTGTTGCAGTGCGCGCATGGTCAGCGGCCGGACACGTTATCAACTTAAAGGAATGGAAGATAATCACTAAGGAAAATAAGTACTTCCCTAGGCTGACAAGGAAGGCGATAGAAATCGCTGCTAAGACTCCCGAAAACTTGAACCGAGAAAATGGCATCAAAGTGTTGGGGAAAGCCCCAGTTGGGGCAGCCCAAAGCAGTAAGTTCCTTGAAACTGTGTGTGACACACTCTTGCTGGAAGAAAACCAGACACTCTGTGGGAGATATCCGGAAGACAAGACCACAAGACTTAAGGGCAGCAGAAACTGCAGTGGGTGGAAGGATTTTGCTATCTATGAAGTGGGATCACCGACGTTGGAAAAAGCAAGCAACTTATCGAATAGCAGAATAGCTGAAAAATACCCAAAGAAGTCATTCCATCAGAAGGAGAGTCCAACAGCAGCCAGCAACACAAGCTTGGAATCAGGGAAGCACTTCGTTTACAACATATTTTTGGAGGAAGGCATCTTATGTGGGCCGATGAAGATCATCAACGGCAGAAGAAGAGTTTGGAAGCAATGGAAAATGAGAGGTGTTATATCGAATAATGACGGAGACGAAATGAACGGAGAGAATCGCATCACCCACGTAAAGAGTTATAGGAAGAGCCGAGGAGAAGATGTTTGCTCTGAGTTTACAGGAGGCAGAGTGATTTTGAAAAAACACAACAGCCTCCCGAACACAACGATTGAAAGATTAAATGTAAGGGGAAAATGACCCTAGGAAGTGCAATGAATGTTTTCGTGGCGATGTCGAGGAGAGCCGCGGCCACAACCAATCTTCAGGGCGTTCGATTGATACGCTCCAAAGTGAGCAACACATCGCTCGAGGATTCAATCGGTATTTCGTTGAGTTCGCAAAGTGAGTATTTCTAGAAATGCTCTCGCCCTAGTCCCCACCCTAGAGACGAGGAGGACCCTTTATCGAGAGAGTTATCATCTCGCGACCGCCACACGACCGTTGTTGAGGCTCTCTCGGTGTCTTCTTCTGTAATAAGGGTGATTGATTCGCCACCCGATAAGAAGAGGGCGTGCATAAACAAAGAGACACGTGGAAGTCCCTCTTCTCCCGCTCCTCCGCGCCGCTCAAAGGGGGGGGGATCTCTGGCTCTCATCCGGTCTCTCTCTGTCGTGGTGGTGGGTGATGATGTCACGGCCGCAGTTAGCGTTCTCGGAGGGAACGGGAAGAGGGCTCTCGCACATTGCAGACGCACATAAAAAGGCACAAGTGTGTGTGTTTACGCATCATAAGCATAAGATGAGGAGGAGGGGAGAGGGAGCGTTGTGTTGAGGAGGGAAGCGACGTTGCCAAGTCAAGAATCGCTCTCTGCCGGGTGTCGGCGGCGGCGGCGGCAAGTCACCGCTCCCGTGGCTCCCCCATGTGCCGACCGCCGCGCCGCCGGCGAGCAAGCGAAATAAAAAGTCCCGAGAACGAAAGCCACAGCCGGTGTGAACCATGCCTACCCGCTCACACAACACACACACACACTAATCTTGGTGTGCTTTCCGTTTGCGATGGTTGGCGGCTCATTTCGTCTCACAACGGCGCATATAATTGCTTTCCATTCGTTTCAGATCCTGCGCAGTAGGCATATTCTGTAAAACAGATTGGCAGCGCAGTTGAAGAGCGCTGGAGTGCGCTTAGGGGAACTTGCTACTTACGTTAGATGAAAGCATCCGCCACTGTTGTTCGCGAGTTGGTTTTCAGTCACGGAAACAAACAAACGTGGATAAAGTAAAATTTTTAAATCACTTTGCGGTAAAAAGCATTACTTTTTAAGAAAGAATCTCGAACGAATTGGTTAATCATAAGTACACAAAACATTCGGCCGAAAGTATGTTGCGGACGAATGTGTGCGCAGAGTAGTATTCTTGCGAACGTTTGGCCGGGGCGCGCGAAGTCTTTTCCTCCACTCGAAAGGGTTGAACTCGAAATCTATGAAGACGGCCGCAAGGGTGTCCACGATGCGCAGCGGTGTATCTTCCAAGTGCAGTGCTTTACATTTACCGTCGATCGCCGACTCACCCCGGAGCAGAGAGCCACCGGCAGCCGGGGGTAGACTCGGCGATTCTGCTAAATCGAAAGCACCGCGGCGTGGCTATAACCGCATGTCGAAAGCACCGATAATAGATTGGCCTGTGCGATTATTCGAGAAATTGAATCTTCGATTCAATTAATTCTACAATTGATCGATTATTTCAGCAAATCGATGTCGATTGCGGTAATTGACTCGATTATCAACTTTTTTCAAGTGTCAATTGTTATTCAATTCACAATTATTGTCCGGTAATCGATTAATTGACGGTTATTGACGGTGGTGACGCTAGGCCTGTGCGATTATTCGATTAATTGAATCGTCAATTCAATTATTTCTACAATTGATCGATTATTTCAGCAAATCGATGTCGATTACGGTAATGGACTCGATTATCAACTTTTTTCAAGTGCTAATTGTTATTCAATTCACAATTATTGCCCGGTAATCGAGTAATTGACGATTATTGACGGTGGTGACGACCACCACCTACCCCTCCCTCCGTCCAGAACTTAGCAAGAAGATATCCCGGCTATAACTAGCACACTGCGTCCGAGAGGTTGTTCAGTCTCGAATGGGAACATTGTCATCGACACTCACGACAGTGTCTGTCGAATGAACACGCTGAGGATCTCATCTGCATGTCTCCAAATAACGATCTATTCCTTTACTTAATTAATAAGAGCTAACTGATTGAGTTATTTTGTTGTTTTTCAAATTAGGTAGTTATTTCATTCTTCTCATTGCTAAAGGAAAGCCTTTGAAAAGTACGATTCCATTGATTCCTGTCAATTATTTGGTTGATGTCAATTAATTGAGCAATGACAATTAATTGACACCCATTTCGATGTCAATTAATTTACCTTTGTCAATTAATTGAATAACTTCAATTAATTGTCATTTCTTCAATTCCTGACAATCGAATCGACCACATTTCCAATTATTCTTATAATTGATCGATGTCGATTGTTTTCGATAATCGCACAGGCCTCTATCGTAATAAGTGCGGACATGAGTACGTATGTAGTAAGTCCTTCTTCCACCACTGGTTGGCCGAATGGATTGGAAGTGCCGTGGGAGTTGGCCGTCAGGGGTTCGGAGAGATGGAAGGGCAAGGGTGTCGGTTGGCATGGAGGGGCTGAGGGTTCTTTTGCAATGCGGAAAATATTACTCAGAAGAGAGATCCTTGAGGGTTGGCTTACTCCCCGTAGAATTCCTCCCTCTCAGCTGAGGGTTGAACTGTGCATATTGTGGGGGGGGGGCGAGAAGAGGTCCTGCGAAGAAGTGCAATAACAAACCGAGCATCCCATTTACGACTGCTGTGGTCACGCAGAACGCGTTTGAAAAGGACTTGGTCTGTACTATCTACCTCTCCTCTTCTGGGTCACCTCAATGAGGCACGGATGAGCACGACGAGTTTCAGGACTGATGGATCGACGATTTCGACGGGGGAGGGTGACCGACCGATTGGTCATTTAACGCCACTTTTGAGGACGTGGGTCGACGAAGGAATGTTTCAATTTGCGGAGGAGCGGCTGGAGGAGAGAAACCCGGCGTCCGGCATGAATGGTGATGGATTGGGTATGTCATCAATAATTATACCTCGTAAGAAAGTTCTATATGATCCCCGGCACAGGAATACTTCGGTCAAAGATTAGAATGAAAAAGTTGAAGAGATGACGATTCGATACACAGTTTCCATCTTGAAGGCGGAATGATTTCACATGCGGAATAACAAAATGACAAATTTCATCATTAAAAGCGTCAAAACGCGACGCTAACTAAAACTTCTCGGTCGAAAATAGCCATTTCGTTAAATACAATTCAAATTTAATTTAAATCTGGTGATTGCAACGACAAAATTAAAATAATGTAGACAAAAATATTTTTAAAAAAATTCCACTCTCGTTTGGCCCTAAAAAGAACCGAAAATGTAGTCGCTCGAAAGAAATAAAAGTTTTTGCGATACAATTTTTAAAAATCTTTCTTTTTATTTCAGAATCTCACTTCAAAATGCTACACTAGGGGTTGCGCATGGGGTCGCGTTATATTCGGGGAAATACAGACGGGGTTAATAATCTAATAGAGCGAAGTGCGAGTGGACAATGCGGACGAATTATTCCGACGCCACACTCTAAGAAATTTAAAAAAAACATCCTATAATGTCCTTTCGGCGCTTAAAACGTGGAGCAATACGATTATTTGTTAATTTGACGCTTGTCATATAGGAGAGAAAAAAAAGTCGCAAACTTCACTAAATTTTTTCTGATTGTGTAAAATTCACAATACAAAAATCAAAATCATTCAGCTGGATTGGCATTCGAACCCAGAGACCCCCCTTCGATTTCGCTCCGGGTGCTCTTAATCAGTTCCGCTGTGAATTGGGTGTCAAGGATTGTGGTCTTCTCACGTAATTGAGGTCATTCTGTACTCGTGTCCTAACAGTGGCTCTTAGCCCGGCCAAGTGCCAATGTCCGAGAAGCAAAGCCCAACTTGAAACGCCAAGGTGTTTATTGTGGTAAAAGAAAAGTTACAGCGCGGCCATTTCCTTAGTTCTTTTATAAGTGGCGCAGTACTTGGTAAATGAGTTGAAGTGGAATTGACTAACCGGCCTGTGGTGATTGTGTGTGTGTATGTGAGACAGAATGCCAGAGGTTTTGACACCAGGACAAAGGATCACTCTTTTGTGCTTTTTATGAACAATCATGAAGAGAAGAGCAACTTCGCGAAACACTTTTTGAGCTTTGACAACCAGAGTGAGTTTGAATCCAAAGTGTTGCATTTAATCAGTGGCCGACGTGATTTCAATGCTTTAGAACAGCTCGAAATTTTAAAAAGAAAACATGACCTTAAAGTTAAATTTATGTCCGATCCCCGCCAATTCCCCCTCTACCCTAATTGTTAAATAAGATTTCTCCCACTCCATCATCCACACATTTATACCCCCAATCTGTTTTATTACCCCCAAACTATTTATACATACTAATAAAAAAACTCTGTGGATTTAAGCATCGTTGGAATTGTCATTATTTCGTTTAGAGGATTTTATTCGACGAAAGGATAAAGCCAGTTTGTGGATTCCTGACGAACTCCTATCATTTTGTCAACCCGTCCATTGCAGAACGATCGCCATTTTGTCGACTTTGTTCAGGTGGACGAAGGAACAGTCTTAACTCGCTTGGTGATATTTTTCTCGTCCCCTTATCTCTTCCGTTGAAAGTGGGCGTTTCCTTCCCTTCCCACTCCTCCTTAAATCAATCCGTTGTGTCGTCCGTGTTGTCACCATCCGTGCGACGCCGTGAATTTCCCATCACGTGATGATCTCCGCGTATCATCCCCTCGCGCTTCCAATTGCACTTCCTCTCCATGTGCCATCAGGCGTCTTTTCCTGCTTTCTCGTGTGCGGCATTTCCGGATCGTTTCCGGACTCGTCGCGGAGTTTGTTCGCTCGGGGAACAAGAGAGAGACGGAATTCACGGAGGTTTTTCTCTCTCCCTCGAATCACTCTCGACACTTGTTGCACTTCTTAAGTTTGGTCGGCGCGTTTGCGAAAAAAGCAATGTTTTTTCAATCGGGTGGTCATGCGAACAAACGTGTTTGCGATGAATTTTAATGTCAAAGCATTTTTTCTTCAGCGGTGCTCTGGCGTAAAAGTAATTATTACAGTTTCCCGTGCTCGCATTGGATATGAATTTCGTGAATGCATCACTGCTTACCTCAGATGGGTATCTTATTTGAAATATTAAATCGTAACGTATCCTCAAAAGTCAGAAGCTTACTGTTCATCTACATCTACGAAGTATCGTGCAAGCCACCACTAGGGTGTGTGGCACGGGGTGATTCCACACTAGGCATGCAGCGCTCGTCCCGGCACGAATCAGAACTTCGCACCCTAAAGTTAGTGTAACTACGACTATTTATGCATTAGCATTAATCACTACTGTGTGTCACGAAACGAAGCCTCACAAGCATGCACTACACTACAGATATTATCACAATGGAGAGGGACCATTAATATATATGTATTTTGCAACTACACAAATGGACAGAGACTCAAGACTTATGTAGAAAACATGCACGGCGTGCTGCTAGTACTAGGTAACAGATGAGGATTCAAGTATTAGGGAGTACTTCTACTACTAAGAGCTACACTACCTATCGACAAACCTAGATAAAAGTCTCATTGGCAGCTGTTTGGATCCCTTATCTTTCGCGGGAAAAATGACATTTTAAATCTGTCCGTTCTGCAGTCTAGTTCCCTAATTTTATTCTCATGATCTGATATACCGTAGTATGTTGGATTTCGTAAAATGGTATTGGTAATGGTAAAATGGTCTGAATTCGTGACCAATAGATAATTAGGGTGACCAACTGCAATTGTTTCATCAACTTACAACCACGTTACCACCAATTTTACAGGTTACCGTAATCAACCGTTTTTCAGCGTGTAAGAATCACAAATACTGGAAGCGTATTTCAATTGGGTTCTAGCAAGGGAGAAGTACAAGCTGTAGCTGATTTCCCTAAATTTATCGTCGCGCTTGCAAAGTACTCTTTCAACAAATCCCAATTTACGATTAGCTTGGCCGGTAATTTTTCGATTATGTTTACTCCCCGCGAAATCCCTAATACTTGTGTCCCCATCTGCCACGTAGTACTTAAATTGTTACTACGCTTTGAATGTGACAGCGGCTCAGATTGCCACACTGTCGCCGAAGTGTTGACCATCGCATGAACCACGACTTAGTCAGTGGTCGTCCCTAGAAGAAGAATGCCCTGTCCAGAAGTGCGCATAATGAGCGGTGAAACTAGGGAGTGTGGGGTGCAGAGATAGCCGCAGCCAGCCAAGCTTCGGATGTTGATGACCTCCACGTGATAATGATGTTTGGCACACTAGGGGTGTGAAAAGGGATGTGGTCGAATGTTATCTATTAATCGCAGTGCTTCAGGAACTGGGAGATGCTTTCGAATTTTTATATATTTCGAGTTCGAGAAAATATAGCAATTTCCGTAGATTTTTCGTAAATTTTCTCGGAAGAATTTTGACAGTTGAGGCGCGTGTTCTAATGCAGTGGAACGAATGATTGATAAGTCTCCCTTGTTTCGGCCTTAATTCTCAATAGGCCGTCTCTAGCGGGCGTGCTGAATGAAATTCGTCCACTCAGCCACGCCCCTCTCCCCCCTTCCCCCACCTACCTGCTTAACCTCCGGTACAGTCAGCGGCGTCTTCTTCATTGCTTAGCAAACGATTCTCTTGTGTGTGGGGGGGGGGGGGCAGAGTTGCCTCGTCGGTTAGTATTTGGTTTCCCAGGAGGAGAAGAAGCATATGCGTGTGCAAGACGCGCATAGTCTCGTCTTGAATGGACGGTTGGACAACATATGAAGGGTGTGGTATTAACGTTTGTCTCATTCCTGTTGTGGGAGTCACGTACGTGCCACCAATGCAATTTGATTATAGTTACGGCGGACTCCAGTGCGATAAATTTTATTATTTCTTTCGTTAACTCGATCGAACTTCGACAAAGCAATATTTATCGAATAGAGCAATCGATCAGCACTTCCAACTTTGATTGTAAAGTAACTAGACTGGTATAAGTAGTAGCGAGGAGTAGTAGTAGTAGATTGTAGTAGTAGATTGTAGTAGTAGACGAAGACGTATTCTCTCGTCATAGACAGGATTCTTGTCTTCCTTTCCCTTGGAGGAGATCCCGCAATGACCTCAGAAATGCGATCGCAGCTTCGTACGCATTCTGCGTCGCCCGGGAAACCAGTCGTCTGAAGGCAATCCGTAGCCCACTCTCACGAAGATGTTTTGCAGTATCAGCTGATCTGTGGACGGGGGCGAATTAAATTCCAGAAAATGTTTCGCCATCTTAAGAAGAGAAAACTATTTTCCTTGATGGTAATGAGATTGGCAAAGTCACCTTCTCTCCAAGTTATTCTTCTGTTTGTTGGGAAGCTCGTGCCTTGCTTTGCTTTCTTACTTAGATTTGTTTAATAAATGTGGCAAATTGCGTGGGTATATTTGGAGCGCGGAACGCGTAGATATTCTAGCGCGGAATCGTCTCATTTCCATGACAATGGGACGTGGAAAATAATAATGAGCTGATGCTTTTCGCTCAAGTATGCGTGAGACAAAAGACGAAGTGAATTTTTATGCAATTGGGGAGAATTTCCTCTTGTTCCTTCGTCTCATTGTCTTATTTTTCAGTCGCATTGTTTCAGTTGTGCTTTATTGTAGCCCTAAAATTGCAACTGCCGTCGTGATGTGCATTCTTAAGGCGGATTTACGAGTGGAATTCGACTTCAATAGCAGTGTGGCCTCAATGATAAGCCGCCTTGCTTGCAAATTGCACTTGCAAGCACGGTCTACGAGGTACACACTGTCGACCGCAGTCCTTACTATTACGGATAGGTAGGTAGGTTAGGCACTTAATGACAGTTCTTTATTCTATTTTGCTAATTACTGGTGGCGGTGGTGGCATTTCGATTCTCAGATTCATGGCATTCGATGAAATCCTTATCACATGGCCGCGAGCGGGAATTTGTAAACATCGAATCAAATTGCCGGGAGGGAACTTGTTGTTTATATTTCCTTAGAGATGCTCGTTCTTGTTATTAGGGTTTGCTTTAAGGAAAGATTTTTGACTGTTCTCGTCTTGAATAATGAAAAAGAAATTAATTTTAAGTCTCCATACGATTGAAATAAACTGATTGTTTAAATTCGGTAATTTTCGAAATAGCCAAATATAGATATTTTTGACTTCTGACATTCTTGACTTGCGTGCCAGGCGTACGTAGCGTGCAAGTCAAGCGATGTCCAGCGAGGGGCGCCACTGGTCCTTTGCTTTGTCTCTTTATTCGATCCATTGATCTATCATTCGAGTAAAGTCGTAGTCTATGATCCTCGTTGTTTTGGTCTTTCTATGATCGGCCAGGATATCTAATGTCACCTGCAAAGGGAAGCGTGCTACATCGCCCCTGCACATGAGACTGTCTTTCCTGTTTTACATCTACACGTAATACCCTGCGAGCCGCCGCATAGGCGTGTGGCACGGGGTGTTAGGACACCAGAAGCCGTGTGAAGGGGAATCATGTAGTTTAGTGTTTTGGCAGTGTGTTCAATGGATCTGAAGTTTTTAGTACGGTCACTTGTGGGAAGAACGAATTCTTGTGCTTACCTGTTCGGCAATGTTACCTCTCCTACAATAATGGGGTGATCTCTTACGGCTAGACAAATGCAAAGATTAAAGGAGGTCTCCAATAGCCGGAAGAGTGGTGCCAATTGTTTACGGCTATTGGAGACCCCCTTCAATTATTCCAGTTACCTCTCTTATTTTATCTTTCCTGTGCGACCTAGAGATGCGGTGCGGCGTCAAAATTGGCCTCTTGAAATTTTAAAATAAATTGACCAGACTAATTCGCGAAAACGTTGAGTGGTGTTATGGTGGTTTGAGCGAGATATTTCCCATACAGTCATAATGGAGACCATATCCAAATTTTATTTTTTTATTTCAGCATCTCTAAGAAGTATGAAATAAATATTGTAATATTAATGGCGCAAAAATTTAGTTACATATGACCAAAATTATCAGTAAAGAAATTAAAAAAGCTACATAAGTCTCTGACTTGACTCATTTTTTCCCGCCGTACGGTTGAAAACCCTTCAAAACAGGAGGTTTTTTTGCGATTCTGTAAAAATTCTAGTGGTGAGTAATAGATTATTTTTTATAAATAGTTGAGAAAACATGCAATATACACACCGTTAGTTTTTTGACGCAATCTAGGTACTAGAAGTTCCTAATTTCTTTAATATGCTTCCTCTGGAGCGGACAGCCATAATCTATCCCATGTTAAACATCGTACATATTTGGAGGCAAATTGCTCGAAAATTAGTTCGGCAACGGGTTGATATTTTGATATCATTGGAAAGATGAATGTTTTTTCTTTAAAATGAGGCCAAATTCATCGAATTCTAGGTGAAGTGATTTTTCGCTCTCAAACTATAACCTTAAAAGGGCACCATTTCCTCATTTCTTGTGCCGTGTGCTTTAGAGAGAACGATTGTTGCGTATGCCAAGCAACCTAGACACACGCAAGGGACTCAGTGCCGAGTTTCGGCGCTCAATTCAATTGCATTTTCAACTGGGGGAGGCGTCTTGTTAATTCCTTCGTCTTACAATTCATTTAATTTCGGTCGATAGCTATCAAACTCATGCATTTTATTGGGCAGTATAAAATAGTAAGGTGTAGGCATTTGCATAGTCATCATCATCATCATTGGTGTCCTACTGTCCGCAGACAGGTTTCTACGGTGGCGTTGTCTCCACAGCATTCTGTCCTGGGCCTCTCTCTCTCTCTTCATCTCTGCATATAACTCCTTCCTTCTTTTATATCCCTCGAAGCATTCCGTACCTAACGATGAAATTCGATCTATACATTTAAAAGGGCTTATGGCATTCAGTGAAATTCATGTATGCGTGTAAGGTGTGCGTGTGCTTACTTAGTTACCGCAATTATTACGTCGTGTCTGCGCATCGAGTGTACTCGCGTTGCACCACGGTCATTCATTACACTGTCGCGTATTGCGGGCGAGAAAATTACCATCTAGTCAGAAAGAACCCTTGGAATAGATATTGTCCTATGCGTTTGGCAGGCGTGTATGTGGCGTACACGCTGTGGCGTCTTACCGTTTGAGGCTGTGGAACAGATGCAGTGGGCACGCGTAGGCACTCGGTTACGGCATTTACACCCTTTCGTCAGTCCAAGTTATGAATGCAGAAGTTCAAGAAGTGGTGCTGTGGGAGGTGATTTTAAAGTTTTTTTTTGACGCATTAACATGTATGTGGTCGAAACTCCTTGGTTACTTAAAATTTGCATCTTTGTAAACCGGGCGAAATCTCAGCATATAGTTGCCAGTTTTCAAGATGATAATCGCGGTTGTCAATCATTTTATTCAAAGAAATAAATTTAAAAAATACTTTTATGTATTCAAGGAACCCAAAAAAGGGGAAAGTCAAAACATTAGCAAATTTATTTTTCTTTTTACTCCTGGAAAAATTATTCTCTTAATTAATTACAATTCTTAGCAGAGGTATTGCATCCCAAGTGCGATACCGTTACATTGTTTGGTGTGAAATAACTTTGTAATTTTACACACGGTTTATTATCCTAAACCGGTTTCAAGGCAGTAGCGTCATTTTCAAGATGTCACTAAACCACTTGAAAATGACGTTAGCAACGCTATAGTAATCTCCAAAAGTAACCTCTTGAAATTGACGCTATTGCGTCGTAACCGGTTGAGGATAATAAACCGTGTGTGGAAACTTACAAAGGTATTTCATTCCAAACAATGGTGGCATAATTCCACAAAGTGAGCCGATTGATTTTAACCGTTACATTGATTGAGAATTGGCGTAGGACTGACGTGTATTTGACGGAAAACACAATTATACTGGACAATGCAGGCAGGCTGACAGGCTTATGTATTTTTTTCAACTCCTGAAACAGGGACGAAGATCTTGTGTGCTGAAGTAATTAACAAATGCGTATGCAACCAAGTTTTCAAGCGATGATTATCGGCAATTTATTGATTTTCTATCTAATGCGTTGAGATTCATGGTTTAAGAAGCTAATTAAACTCAATTAACCGTTCAAACATGATCACTCAACTGCATTGATAATTCGTGATTATGCTAACGATGCGATATGAGTGCAAATGGGCGTTCAAATAATTGAGCAGGGTCCATATACCATTTTATAAAGTTCCAGTGAAGTCTTCATGAGTTACGTGTATTGCCTAGGTCCACATCGTTTTACAAAGCCAGTATCTATACGATAATAATACTTGCTGTTTTGTGAACTCTTTAATTATTTCGGTTAATATTAGGATTTCGGTTGGTGGAAGGATACCAGAAACTGGCACACAGTAGCGTTTTTCGACGTTTCGAGTCAAAACATGTATACGTTGTTCATTAAGTCTCAAGAACAGTAGCGATGTTCAATTTTATGTCTCGAATAATCAAAAACTTCAATAATATTTCTCTGTGTGAAATATTACTCGGTCAACTGTAATTTGGTCGAATCTGTTGTTTCACTGATTACTTCATCACATAGTCATCATTTTTTTAAGCGAATTTAATCCGTGGCGGATATTGAGGCTCAAATAGTCAGCTGCGACTCGGCAGCGAAGTCGTTTTTCATTCGTATTGTTGCAGACTGTTTGCGAATTAACGAACAGATGGGCGGAATTGTTGATGCACTGCAGTTGTGAAGAACAGAATGTAAATAACCGCATCGGCGATTTTTGTCATTTTTTGCGTTGATTTTTTATTTAGTTGATGCATCAGACAGACATAGAAACCTAATGCGAGGTTTCTGAATAGATTTTTTTCCTTTTTTAATATGCATCTTGATCATATAAATTTTTAACTATTCACATAACATTTATCGGCCGTGATTGCATTGTGTGACTAAAGAATGCCGCCTACCGGCCGATTAGCGAACGTTTTGCGCCTGCGCACATCGTTCGTCGTGGTTCGTGTTTTTCGGTGAATTGTGCTCGTTAATGTGTTTTCCTGTCCGACTGGCGCCCACGGCCTCTTGATTTGATGCTTCAGTGTCCATGCATCCCTCACAGAATTCCCGACTAAGACAACAGAAATATGGAGGGAGAAAGCTTAGTCCACTAAATCGCAACTTTCTCTCTTCCGATTTCTTTATCTTATTCCCTTCCTCCACTCCTCCTATCACCCCCTGCCGCTTCTCCGTTGAGGCAGCTCGCACGGTAGGACGTAGATGTATTCCGTCATCGCTCATCACCGATCCCAAGACTCTAACGACTGCAGGCCATTCTACTCCGTCGGTCCCCTGCCCTACACCCCCCCGCTCAAGATGATTCTCCTTCTCTCCTCCCGTCTCATTGGCATCCCACCGTCTCTAGATGTGTAATTGCCCTCAAATGGGCTTTTCTCTTATCTACTTCTTTTACTACGTTCCCTGCACCCTCGTCTCAAAAGTGTAGCCCTGGCTTCTGACTGGACCTTGAGTCAGTTCTCCGTATCGTTTCCTCTCCGCAGTGCACTTTCCTCTTGCCTCTTATTCGTCCATTTGATCGCCAATCAGCATCCACCTCTCCGAAGGGTGTCATTTTTTAATTTAAGGGATCACAATACAAAAATAGATTCGGTTCACTAAGAGATTGGATTTTAAATTAATCGCCGGAAACAATGGAAAACGCATCGATAGAGAGAGTCACACGTAATGGCGAGGTTTAGCTATTTCGCTCGTCTGTGACGTAGATCTCTGTTCTAGCCCCGGGATACCATCTGGTGGGTGGAAGTTAGGCATAATTCGCCCCGAAGAAGAGCCAAGTTTCAAATTATTCTCCATTCCACTCATTTGTTTTACCCACAATCCACATGTCTCTTGTGGCACATACGTTCCTGTACACGAATATTCTCCCGTTCCAACTGTTTCCTTATTATGCAGGGTGTTTCAAAAAGGACTTTGCTTTACAACTTTGAAAATTTATATAAAATTATTCCATAAAGCTCGTTTTAGTGTTGTTTTAAAGGGAAACACATCAAGTTTTGACTCGCGTAGTCCGCTAGTGCCTAATCGCGCCGCATAAGCCGCACAAGCGCTAGCGGCAGTTACGTTAAAGATGGTCTTGGAAGAAATCGACTACCGATGGGATGTCTGCAGGATAACCAACGGAAGCCACATAGAACAGTAAAAAAACTTGAAGTGTTTTCCTTTAAAACAACACCAAAACCAGCTCTGTACCTTGTATCATTGAATTTATATGAATTTTCAAAGTTGTAAAATCCTTTTTGAAGCACCTTTTGTATAATCTTACTTCCTTTGAGCACAACTACTGTTGTTTATTCCGAATAGACGAAGCGGTGGAACTAGTGAGGTGTATGGAGAACGACTTAACTTTCAGGATAGTGTCTCCTTTGCCTGAGATGTAAATATACCATGGTGTGTGTATTAGGTACCCTGTACGAGGAAGAGGAGTTGAATTCAATTAGCTCTCGATATTAATTATTATTTTATGGGAGAGTGTTGCTTTTTATGGCTTCAATTTGAGGAAGCCATAAATAAGAATGATGAGGCGATCCCAAAGTGTTTTTTATTTGTTCGAATCTTTTTTCCCCTCTCCGTCGCGTCGGTTGCCATGGAGAGACGCTGCGAAAGCGCGTTGCGCAACTTTGAGGAGAGGTTGGGCGATTGGGGAAGAAGGGTTGGGTGACGTAATTGACAGCGACTACGAGTCTCGTCAATAGATGGAAGGGACGCCAATAAGTCTTCTTCTGCCTTTTAGGACGTTCACGCGCCACAATTAGTGCTTTGGAAATCGCTCTTCTTCCATGGAACGAAGTCTAAAGAGTTCAGTTGCTAATCACTTAACTCCTCCGATAGAAAGCGAGCCTGACGCAATTGAACATCGACATGTCAACGTAGGGTGGACATAAGAATATATATTCTAGATAGACAGAGAGAACATATTATATATATGTCATCCAAAAATAAATTGTATAATTTCCGTAATGTATTTAAAAAACGAAAATCGTAAGAAATACGAATGTGACATTTGTTTTTGTTTAATATTGTAGAAAATAGTTAATACTTTTGGAAGCTATAAGTCCACTTCCTAGTCATCGGCCTTAGATCCTCAGGCCGTGACCCCCTGGCGCGCGTTCAGGTACAAAGGGACGACGCCCACTCCATAACCCACTGCGGCGAATAGCTTAGGGCATTCAAATTCATAGAAGGCATATGACAAATTTCAATGTTGCCTGCGAAAATCGTAAACATTAGCCCGCCGGTGCTACCCTCCCACCCGCGGCAACCGGTTTTTAGATAAGTCCCAAAATAGTCTACTGCGCAACGCCGCGCCGTAAGCTTTCGCGAGGACTTGTATGTTGTCTGTGCCCGATTCCATGAGCCCATGTTTGTTTTGCCTCCTTCTTTCAAATATTGTCCCCCTTCGCCGCCATACGCGCGCGCATTTTATATTTCATCTACATCTACATACTACTTCGCAAGCCGCGTCAATAGGCGTGTGGCGGGGGGTGTTAAGACACCAGCCGTTTACATATAAAAAAGGAAACGCTCTAATGAAATTACGCCTTGCATTAATTAAAGTCCCTTATTGTTCGGGGGAAAAACGAATTCCCATACCTATCCGTTCGGCAAAATATCTCTCTTAATTTATCGTTTCTGTCGGACCTGGAAATATAGTGGGGGTCTAATATGATGTTCTCCGTGTCGCTCTGAAAGATATCTATTCTTAATTGCTCAAGTGATCTAAGCCTAGCGCGCAGCCTCCGAGTCTCTAGCGGCTCCCAGCCTAATTCGTTTAACATCTGTGTAACGCTGTCAGTACGCCCGTAGCTGTTTTTGACGAATCGCGCAGCTTTCCTTTGTATTTTATTAAGTTCCCGAATTAAGTCTTTCTGCACCGGATCCCATATGCTCGCTGCATATTCAAGGTGTGGCCGGACGAGTGCGAAATAGCACCTCTCTTTTACTTTTTCATCCGAAAATCTTCCCACAATACGCTTGACGAATCCTAACTTCTTCAGAGCTCTGCCACAAATATTTCTTATATGTGTTCCCCACGATAGGTTCGAGGTAACCGTAACTCCCAGATACTTAACTTCATCTGTCCCCTTTATCTTAACGCCATCCACAACATATACTTGGGGATAGTTGGACGACCTCCGTAAGAAATGTACCGCCGTGAATTTGCTCAGATTAAGTTCGAGTCCCCACTCTTGGCTCCACACATGAACCCTGTTTAAATCCGATGATAGAATTTCAAATTCAGAGTGATCACTAATTTCGCGATAGATGACAGCATCGTCAGCAAATAAACGTATTTTACTGCTAATTCGAGAGCATAGGTCAATTATGTATATAATGAACAAAATGGGACCGATTACGCTTCCTTGTGGGACCCCTGATGTCACTTTAACTACATCAGAGCTGATTCCGTCAAGAACTACTTTTTGCTTACGATCACTCAGAAAGTCGCGTATCCAGTTTACTACTGTTTCGTTTAGCCCGCATGACTGTAATTTGTTTAAAAGTTTGTTGTGAGGTACCATGTCGAAAGCTTTCTTAAAATCTAGAAATAATGCGTCCACTTGTCTTTTCGATTCACCAGATTTGAGAACGTCATGAAGAAAGAGCGCGAGCTGTGTTTCACATGATCTACCTTTCCGAAAGCCGTGCTGACAGCCATGAAGTTACGACTGTCCAGGAACGTCATGATATTGCTAACTACGATATGTTCGAGTATCTTGCCTATAATCGACGTTAATGAAATTGGTCGTTAGTTCCCTGGGTCATGTCTGTTTCCCTTTTTGAATATCGGTGTAACGTTTGCAATTTTCCAGTCTATTGGTATCTTTCCTTCAGACAATGACTTCTTGAATATTATGTCTAAGAACGGTGCGATCTGTGGCGCTAATTCCATGAGGACACGCGCGGGTATTCCCTCCGGACCCGGAGATTTACTATTTTTTATCGACTGTAGCTGTTTAGTTATCCCATCGAATAGTGGTTTCTTTCTTCGGTTCCTCAGTGAATGAAATTGTCAAAATTGCATGCAGTGTCGTCTGTAGTGTATACACTTTCGAAGTGGGAATGTAACGTGTTAGCTTTGTCAATATTGTCGGTGACAAGTTTGCCATCTTTATCAAATAACGAATCTAAGGTTGAAGATTTACCCTGAAGCTCTCTCGCATATGACCAAAAAGATTTCGGATTTTCTTCGAGTAATTCACCGAGTAATTTTTTCTTGAAATTTCGCAATGCAGTACGCATTGATTTCTTGGTTTTGGAGCGTTGCGCAGCGTAACTTTCTTTTGCTTCAAGTTCCTTCGATTTGTCACCTAATGTAATGTACTTTTTGAATAAGTTGTACAGTTTTCTCTGTCTCTTAAGGTCCCTCCTAACATCGTCGTTATACCGGCGAGGTTCTTTACTATCACATTTCAATTTTTGCGGAATATATTCGTTGATTCCCTGACGTAGAATTTCTAAGAAATAATTCCATGATGCATCATCATCATCGTAACCTCTCAATTTGTGTGATGTGAATTCGGCTTCGCGTCGTTTGATTTGCCCATCGATCGCTGAGCTGCTTATTTGGCTTAAAGAGGGAGGGGGAGGGATGTGGAGGGGGGGGAGGGGAAGGGGATTTAGCGATTAGTATTATTTATTGCATCACCTCCCACTCCGCAAAATGAGAGCGTGTTGCACTCTACGGAATTTCGAATCAAATAGTATCACTATTATTTACAAATTGAAAATTACCCTGTAAATTCGTTTTTACGTGTGCGGACAGTCGGCTACAGAATTTCATTCAATCATTTAGAGTAATCTACCGGTTAGAGGTAGGTTGTGATGAAATTCAGAGAATATCTAACAGACTTTTACACGTGTCGTGCCCTATCCATCCCTAGTGTTTCCTTCTTCATCGCAGCATAAGTCCTACCTTTCTTCATCCCGTCCATAAAACCTATTTTATTTTTTCCCCTTCCCCGCTTGCCCAACATCCTACCCTCTATCACGGCCTTAAGCAAACCATCGCCCCTCATTACCCCTTCCAGCCACCTACCCTGTCTTCCCCTAATCTCATCTATAAGTTTCCTCTCCTCGCCCACTATGTCAAGCACTTCCTCGTTCGAATTTCGGAGCAAAATAAATAAAACAGCTATATAGTTAAAAACTTCCTATCGGTGGTGGGCGGGAGGTTTTTAAAAATTGCCTCTTTCTGGGAGTATCGCAGAGAATCCCAGAGAGGAATGGCAACCCTCGTATTTAGCAACATCTTAGATTCTGGCGTTACCGGCTCTATATTGCATTGAAACTCATACTCTTTCTTTCTTTTGTTGTTGTAGGAGGCGACAGGCCTTCCCCGGGCTCCGGGGGTGGTGGAGGCGGCGGGGGCCGCGGTGGAGGTGGTGGAGACCGGAGGCCGGACCCCGTAAGGGAGTCGGAGGAGCACCACGGCCACCACGGTCACCACCACCCGCCGCACCACGGGCACCACCGGAGGAGCCCACTGCACGGTGGCGGCGCCGACGGCGCGGGCAGGAACCACGAGGACGACGCCGACCACCATCACCACCACCGCCACGACAGGTGACGTACCCTTTCGTTTGTTTTTGCGCTTCTCAAACAACGTAAATGCTGAATAAAAAGCCCCAAACGCCTTCTCCCCAAGCACTTGCGATTTAAAGTCCACTTGAAGTGGGCACTCACTTTAAAGTCATAATGTGGAAGTCAGACACTCTCTTTAAGTGACCGTCCGTACTTTAATTGACCAATACCTCCTAATTAAAGTGAGCGTAGTCGATTGTTCATATTAAATATGCCCTTGAGCGCAATTTTGTCTGCTCTATGTTCGCTTCTTTTTAATTTTATTGAAGATTTTTCAACGCCACTGTTGCATTAATGACAAGAATATTATGTGATTTGCGTCTCTCTGGACTCGTTCATTCTTAGAGAACAATTCTCTTCTTTCTCGTTAGTCGTCATAGGTTATGTTCGAAAATACGTTCCATGTTGCCGTAAATTTTCGTGATTAAAGACTATTGATAATGTTTAGTTTGAAACTCATGAATGATTTTCATCTTCACTGGTGGTATTAAGAACAAAAGAGTACTGATATTAATATGTATACTATACTCTACGAACTCACAAATTTAATAAAATCTCGAATCCCGCGATTTGTAAAAGATGTTTCACAAGCATGCCTTTAGTTGATCGTAGTGGCAGAATGTTTCTCACACTTTAACCTTATGATCATTTTTCATTGCTTAAATATGTACTGACTTACAATTTTCCATTGTTAATACACATATTAACACAGCAAAATTAGCCACTTTCCGTAGCGGATGAGTATTAGTCTGAAACTGAAATTCCAGTCATTTTTTGCTGAATATAATTATTATTAGAAATGCTCTTCACAATTTCCGTGAAAGCAATTTGTTGCATAGGTAGCCAGTTTAATTCGCACTTTTGAATAAAGATAGTGAATTATATCGAATGGATTTAGAGCATTCACAGACGAGGGGCTTCACCAACTAACTGCTCCCGTCCTAAAATAACACGAGACGAAGTCCTGTCGAAGGTCCGTCCGTCCGAAGGAAGACGACGAACCAGCAACGAAATGCTTCTATGAAGTTCGATTTCGGAATGAATTAACCTCAAAAGCCTCGACCTTGATTAATTAAATTCCTATAGATGAGCCAAGGAAACACTAACCTAATCCAATTATCATATTCTTCCAGCTGAGAATTCGATTCTTATAAATAGGTACTTGGGAAATACATGCATTTTCACGTTTCCTTATTTGTACGATGACCCCTAGAGCTGGACTGGCAGGAGCAAGTACATTGCTCCTGGTAGGGCCACCCATGCCAGATAGGTCGAAGGGTAGGAGCCAGACGAAAGGTAGTTCCGTGATGGTGTCACGTTAAAAATACCGTTGAGTCGCGTGGGATACCTCTCAACTATCACTTCCCAGAACATGAAAGTCATTCAAAGAGATCTGATTCCTGGCAACTACGAGACGCCGCCCACTAGGGCGGGTGTCGTGCCCGGCAGCGGGGGAGACAAGGCCTCCGCGGTCGTCATCACACGAAATCCTTGCACAGAATCAGAATCACATCACACGAAATCCTTGCACAGAATCAGAATCATCATCAGAAGATACAAGGGAAAGGAGGGAGAAGAAGAAGAAAAAGAGGAGGAGGAAAACAGTGGTAAAAATAGGAACTTGGAACGTAAGGACCATGATGAGGGCCGGGAAGCTTGAAAATATTAAGCAGGAAATGGAAAAAGGAAAAATAGATGCTTTGGGATTGTGCGAGGTTAGATGGAAGGATAGCGGGGACTATTGGAGTGATAACTACAGGGTGATCTATAGTGGGGGAGATGAGAGTCAACGGGGGACAGGCATGGTACTGAACACAAAGTTGGGACTGAGGGTGGTAAACATTGAACAGGTGAGCGACAGGATACTAGTGGTAGAAATAAAAGCACGCCCGACGAATTTCGTACTGGTCCAGGTATACATGCCTACGAGCAACCATAGGGAGGAAGAGGTGGAAGAGGTGTACGAGCAAGTATAAGAAATAATTAGAGAAGTGCCGGGGAAGAAAAGCCTGATAGTGATGGGTGACTGGAATGCAGTGGTGGGAGAAGGGAGGGACGGATTAGAAGTAGGAGGGTTTGGGCTAGGAAGAAGAAATGATCGCGGGGAAAAGGCAGTTGAATTTTGTAGAAGAAATAAATTAGTAGTGACAAACACTTGGTTTAAACATCACCCCAGGCGTAGGTACACATGGAAAAAGCCGGGTGACACTGGGAGATACCAAATTGATTATAAAATGGTGAGGCAGAGATTTAGGAACAGTGTAAAAAACTCTCGTAGCTATCCAGGGGCGGATGCGGACTCGGATCATAACTTGGTGATGATGAAGTGTGAAGTTGGATTCAAAAGGCTTTGTAAAGGTAGGAAGATAAAGAGATGGAACCTTGAAGCATTGAAAGGGTTGAAAAGGAGGGAATACCAAGAGCTAGTAGAAAAGAACATAGGTGAAGAGAAGCGGATGGGAACCATAGAGAAGAGATGGGAGGTTATAAAAACAGGCATCGCAAGAGCGGCAGAGAAAACAATAGGAACGGTGGAAAAGAAGAGGGTTAAGAAGCAGTGGGTTACAGAAGAAATGATAAAGAAAATGGAGGAGAGAAGGATATGGAAAAACGTGAACACCGACGTAGGGAAGAGGAAGTACAAGGAATTGAATAATAAACTCAGGCGAGTGACCAATCGGGCAAAAGAAAACTGGTGGAAGGGATAATGTGAGGAAATGGAAAAGATGCAGGAGGGGGGGGGAGGGAAGTGGGCGCTTTGTACGCCAAGGTGAAAATGTTATCGGGTGGTAAGAGAGGTCAAGCGATACCAAAGGTTAAGGACAAAACAGGGAAGATATTAATCAAACAGGAAGATATCCAAGAAAGATGGAGAGAATACGTAGAGGAGCTATATGACAGCGAGAATAGACCCCTTAGCCTAGATCTAGAGGACGAAGGAACAATAGATAAAGATAACCTCGGACCAGAGTTACTTGAGAGTGAAATAGAGAGGGCACTAAGAGAGATGAAGGGTAAAAAAGCCGTGGGAACCGATAACCTACCTTCGGAGCTACTGAAGAATCTAGGTAGTAGGGGGAGAAAATCGTTTTTCGAACTTATTCGCAGGATCTACGAGGAAGGAGTATGGCCAGAGGATTTCGTGAAAAAAGTGTTAATACCTATCCCGAAGAAGAAGAAAGCGTCAGAATGCGAGGAGTATAGAACAATCAGTTTAATTTCGCACGCAGCAAAAGTGTTGCTTAGAATACTAAATAGAAGGTTGGAGAGCAGAGCAAAGTGCTATTTAGACGATGACCAATTTGGGTTTAGGAAGGGGAGGGGAACCAGAGATGCGATTGCGGTAATGAGGACACTTATAGATAGAAACATAGAGCATAATCAGGATGTTTTCGCTTGTTTTTTAGATTTCGAAAAGGCGTTTGACAGAGTAAACTGGGAGAAACTAATGCAGATACTGGGGAAAATAGGAATAGATTGGCGTGATAGGAGACTCATCCGAAACTTATGTATGGGGCAGAGGGCTCATGTAAGGGTAGCGGACGGTGAATCAGGGTGGGCAGTTATAGGTCGCGGGGTGCGGCAAGGGTGCCCGTTGTCGCCTTTACTTTTTAACATCTATGCTGAGGAAATGGTAAGAGAGGCATGGGATGAGCTAGACGTGGGAATGAAAGTAGGAGGCCAGTGGATAAAGTCGGTTAGATTCGCAAACGACCAGGCGTTGGTGAGTCGGTCATCGAAAGGACTGCAAACTTTAGTAGATGCACTGGAAAAGCAGTGTGAGAAATACGGAATGAAGATAAATAATAGGAAAACAAAAGTAATGAGATTCTGTAGGACAAAGAAAGCGAAGCTGGTGATAAGAGTAGGAAGTCACAAACTGGAGCAAGTTGAACAATTTAATTACTTGGGTAGTACGCTAGCAGAAAGAGGACATTGTAGCAAAGACATTAGGAGGAGAATAGCGCTAGCGAAGGAAGCGTTCAGTAATAGAAGGGAGCTGATGACGGGGACCTTAAGTAAGGATGTAAAAAAGAGGCTAGTAAAGAGCTTGATATGGAGTGTGGCGTTGTATGGGGCGGAAACGTGGACCTTGAGAAAGGAAGACGAAAATAGGCTGAAGGCTTTCGAGATGTGGAGGAGGATGGAGAAGGTGCGTTGGACGGAAAGGAAGACAAATGAGGAAGTGCTTGACATGGTGGGCGAGGAGAGGAAACTTGTGGATGAGATTAGGAGAAGACAGGGTAGGTGGCTGGAAGGGGTAATGAGGGACGATGGTTTGCTGAAGGCCGTGATAGAGGGAAGGATGTTGGGTAAGCGGGGAAGGGGAAGGAAGAGAATCGGTTTTATGGACGGGATGAAGAAAGGTAGGACTTATGCTGAGATGAAGAAAGAAATACAAGAGGTAGAAAGGGCACGGCACGTGTAAGAGTTCGTTGGATATTCTCTGACTTTCATCACAACCTACCTCTAACCGGTAGATTACTCTAATGAATGAATGAATTATTTGTACGCATTAAAATATCAGTGCCAAGGAGCATAAAATACATTTTTTAACCTCTTTAAATCAGTTCCTTCAAAAATTTCTCTCAAGATCGCCATGTTATTCTTCAACCGTTAAGTTTCATTGCTTTTAGTTCTTATTTCTTAAGGCTGTATTACTCTAGGCCTTTTATTGCACAATCTGATTTAAGTATTGATGTGCATTGAAAATTGCGTCGTGTGCAGCGGCGAATTGCAAGAATGGATGCGCAAATGCATGAACGACAGCTGGGAAAATAGCCCCTGCTCTAATTCTGTGCTCGCGTTCTCGCAATTTCTGTGCATCAAATTGCGCAATAAAGTGCCTCGTGTAAAACGGCCTCGTGACGCTGCAGTCAATTTAAGGCCCGCTCGGAGTGCATCTGTAGAGAGCATCCCACGTTTAAAGTAAGCTTGAAGTGAGGTCGCTTTTAAAGAGTGAGTCATTTAATGTGAGAGAGGCCCGCCGGCATTAGGAGGTCGAGATGCACGATGAGGTGTTACGAGGAGGATATGGACCGTCCAAGTCATGTCCGCCGCCATCTTGCCTGTTCATCTGCTGCCGCCTCCTTGAAGTGGGCATTTCTTCGGGCATAATGAAGAGCGTTGAATGATATTCGTTCCATGACTACCATTTCATTTGTTTCCAGCGAGAAATTTGAAAATTATTTTCCTTATCGTAAGTAGAATGAAGAACACCGTGAATGCCAGGCGGTTCTCCACGTAGTTTTGCCTCGGAATACGGTATCCTTTGGAGGGATATGTCACCCAATTATGCAGCAGTAATAATAGAATACGTGTTAATTAATATATTAGCCTAACTGTAAAATGTAAGTTCTGCCTCATTATCATACCGAATTGAATAGTTGAAATGGCCTTCAAACTCAAATGTTTTGGTCGATGGCGAAGTGGCCTTGCTGTTCTAATACCATCCTCATCTCGTGCCAATCGATCCAAAGGCGCCATTCCCTCCAGTCCATTTCCTACCTCCTCCTCGTTCCTCTTTCTCGTCTCTATTTGATCTTATCGTGTTTGAACTCATTTCGGAAAGATCTCCTCCTCCGCCGTCTTCATTTCTTCACGTTGTAAGCAGCGTCTTCAGTCCCCTCCACTCCCCTCTCCGGGCTCTCTACTCGTTGTGTTGAAAGTGTGTGTGTGAGAGCGGCAGAGGCTGACTTCGGAGCGCTGGTCCGATTTTAAGTAGTTTGAGCGACATATTTCCCATCGAGTCATAATGGAGACCATATTAGAATTACATTTTTTAATTACAGATTCTGTAAGAAGTATGAAGTATTGTAACATTAGTGGAGCAAAATTATAGTTATGTATATAAAAAATTCTCAGTTATTAAATAAATATATCGACTTAAGTCTCTAACTTGACACATTTTTCACACCGTACGGTGAAAACACCTTCAAAACAGGAGATTTTTTTGCGATTCTGTAACAATTACGGCGGTGAGTTATTGATTAATTTTTATAAATAGTTTATAAACATACAAACTACACATCATTAGTTTTTTGACGAAATCTAGTACTTATTAATTCCTAATTTTGTCAATATTCTCCCTCTGGAGCGCACAGCCACAATCTATCTCCCATGTAATAAAGAGCTTACATTTGGAGGCAAATTGCTCGAAGAGTAGTTCGCTATAAGGGGTTGACATTTAGATATCAACTCGGAAAGATGGGAGTTTTTTTCTTTAAAGTGAGGCCAAATCCATCAAATTCTAGGTGAAGTGATATTTCGCTCTCAAACCACGTGAAGGGAATGGCAGGGAGTGTAGGAGAATGAAAGATGTCTCTTATTCCAAGTGGTTGGCACTTATCATCAAGCATGTGAGGGGTGGGGAATGAAAGAGGAGGATGGGAAGGGGGGGAGGGGTGGGGAGGGGGGGTGGGGGAATGGAAGAGGGTCAGGCGTCGGTCGTCGCGGCGACGCACAGTGAGGCCGAATTCGAAAAAAGCTGGCCAAAATTCATATCGCCGTTATTTTTTAAGGTTGAACCATGATTTTTTCCACATTTAATTATTTTTACTCCCTGAATCCGAATCTAATGTTAGTTTTCATTTAGACCAATCAGGGGCTACTCTGAAAAAAAAATGGCGGAAACAATTAAATCCTCTCCTTCGAATATCATAAGTTTGGTCGACTATAATTTATATGTGTATGTTAGATACCATATTTATTTCTGAATTTACTGTAATTTTATTATCAATATCGATTTTAATATGTATACTACTTTTTTACGATATATCGATGCGCGGTATCGATAAAATATCAAAGATTTATTTTTAATGTAAGGAAGGGAATTGCATCAAAATATTCCATGGAGATTAATGTCATTCAATTCTTTTTTATTTGGTATTAAACATTATAATTCTGTATTTTAAATTAATAAGAATATAAATAAATACATTAAAAAGTTATCATCTGAGTCAACCTGGTCGCTGTCTCCGTCTGATTCTGTTTGCTCATCCATCAACAGGAGATTACGAGCTTTTTTTATATACTTTCCCCTTACATTGTGCTTTCGATGATAATATCAGCAGATCGGAAGTTAGAAGCATCCTTCAAAAAATATCCTCGAATATTACTATCCTTGAGATTTTCCTTTATTGCTGCTCCCGGAACCTCCTTCGAATATCCTTTTGCCTTGAATGTCTTGGGCCTCCTCCTGACAATTGGTGTAGCACTGCCGCTTTCGCAATGGTTTCTCCGTGGATAAGAACTTTGTGAACAGTGGGTTGCATGCATGGGCACAAGCTTACGTAAAGAACTGAAGTGGAATAGCAGTAATCGTTGAAAGCTGCACTGTTGAATGGGAGTTTACTAGATAGGGCAGTTCAGAATAGGCTTGTGCGATGAGTCGATTAATCGAAGTCATCGACGATGATTTTAGTCATCGCGGTGCGATGACTGTAATCGATGACGATGAATGTCATCGACCATCGATGTCGATGAGTCGATGAAAATCATCGATGTCGATGAGTCGATGAATCATCGATGTCGATGAGTCGATGAAAATCATCGATGTCGATGAGTCGATGAATCATCGATGTCGATGAGAATCATCGATGTCGATGAGTCGATGAGAATCATCGATGTCGATGAGTTGATGCGAATCATTGATGTCGATGAGAACCATCGATGAGGATGATCGATGGGACGATGAAAATTATAGGTTTTCTGTCGCCCGTCCGTCCCGTGCCGCCGCCGGTGACCGCTATGACGTTTCCTCCTTTGTCTCCCCCTCCCCGGCACCTTCCTTGTTCTATTGCGCAACGCCTACTTACTGAAAAAAGCCGGCGGCGTTGAGATCCAGCCCACGTGGGCCGCACAGGGATTGGAGTACGTCGACTCTAGCAGACGATATCTCGGGGAAGGTAGGTGAGGGGACGGAGTTTCTGCCCATGAGCACCTTGGCGCTCCACCACTTGGCCTCGATGTTGTCGTCTGCTACTAGAATGTCGCCGTTTTATAACATTGAGTGTCGAAACTGTGGTCCAGTCTAGACGTGTTGTAGCTTGTTTCCCAGTGTCAGTCTCCCTACGCTGCATTCAGTTGATCCCGGCTAGGAAAATCGCGGTCATGTTTTCCGCCAAATCCAAGGCGAAGGAGCACAGGCTGAAGCGCGGAAATCTTTAGACGGGCTATTTTCGAAGAGGCGCCGCACCAGTGATGGTGTTGTTCGTGCTGCTGACACGAGAAACGCTACCTCTGCTGACGACCCCTTCCTGGCGGAGCTCCACAAGTGCGAGGATGTCCCAGCTCTATCCAAATCTTTGGACGTCCTACATTAGTATAGGGACAGGAATGATGTATATCCCCGCCTTCAGAAGTACGCGAGGAAATACCTCTGTATTCCTGCCACTTCAACAGCATCAGAGCGGTTCTTCAGCGATGCAGGAAACGTTGTGTTGGACGCCCGACATCTACTCACCGACGAAAATGCGGAAATAAGAATTGTTTTATACCACAATAAAGAGTTGTTGCTAAAATTGTAACTTGGAGATTGTATCTCTCTTTCATAAATAAGCCTTGTTTTACTCAATTACGGTTGACCCAATTCAATCTTCACTTAATAGCCACACCAAACTGCCAACCGAGACATCTGCACCGTAGGGATGGCCTTAACTGTGACTTTATTGTCACCGCCTTAAATGTCACTGTTTCGTTACAATAACTGTGATTATAAAATGTAATTGCGATCACATTTTAGAATTGACACGGCATGGAAATGACAATCGCAATCACATATTAGGGGACTGGCCATGTCGGTACGTCAGCATTCCAGTAGTCCAACTGCACAATAAAAGAGAGAGACTCTTCGATCAAGTGATAAAAAAATACTGTTTATTATAAACTTTTGGAGATATATACCTATACGTATATATATGGCTGAGAAATTCAACCCTTCTCCTTAAATGGTAACCTGAAATGAAATTATAAAAATGATAAACTTATTTCACATTAGTTTTCAAGAAATGCCTCAAACTGTATAAACAATTTAACATTTACATATAGAGGCTCTACTGGCAAAAAATAAAAATTTTAAGTAGGTAATCGCACAAAACTTTGGCATATAAATAAATGTTTTTTTTTTGTTTGAGACTAGAAGATTTCCGTTTCTTACGTAATATCACAAAGTAATAAAGAAGTAAACAAACAATTAAGGAAGAAAACATGCCAAACGCCAATGTCACTCTTTTTCCATGTATATGGAATTCGTATTTAAAAAGTGAATGGCGTTCACTTTATCATCACCCTATTTCTTCTTGAAGATGACCGACAGTCTGCGGTTACACACACTTTTGGCTGCCTTGAGTAATTGACTTACGCAAAATTCGCATTCCTCATACATGGCAGGGATAATGGTGATCGAAATGCGATGCCTACCAGGAATTTCATAATTCGGCAACGCCACTTCCATTAATTCTTTAAACCCAACATCTTCCACAATGCTGAATGGCTGCAAATCAATTATGAATAATTCAAGTAGCTTCTGTTCAATGTTGTATTGCTTTCTTTTGAAAGAGAGCATTTAGGAACCAATAGAAGGAATTGTTAATTGGCGTTGAACTGTGGTCGAAGAAGACGGACGCGGGACGGCGGCTGGCATTTGAAGGGAGCTATCATTACCATCATTACTTGTTGATGGAGTAGCTCTATCCATCGAAGTTACACAATCTCCGACATCTTCTGCCGGTGGATCGTCTTCACAGGATAGTGTAACATTCTGCAATAAGCATATTGACATTTAGCAATATCTACGTACTTCGACTCACGGAGAATGGGACAATTTAAAATACAGTAGATATTAGGAAAAATAAATGGAAAGTATCTCAAATGAGATGCAAATTGTTTTAAATAGATGCATGATGGAAATCAATCAAAACATTTTAGTCAACTACCCCGTCAAATGATTTCAGAATTATTCCACATTTCAAATCAATGTTTACGGTAGATTATATGAGTCAAGTTACGTATTATTATACGAGTATGTCACGAACATGTAATTATGCTTCACGTACAGTTCCATATATCACTAATTTTTCTTCTTTTTTCCATTCATTTGAACGCCTTATCTCAAATGTATATATAAAGTATAAACACCCCAGCTATTGCGCCCTGAGGACGATGGCAGGGCCACAGTGGGATGTTTGGAATTCATGTTTTTTCTCAAGATTGTGGTAGACGATACAGAAGTAGCGATCACGTTCAATCACAGTTAATACGCAGTAGCAGTGGTAGCATTGTATTCGTTGGTTGCACTGGTGCAGTTGGTAGCAGCGGTTGCAGCCTGAGCTAAATCGGCTAAATTCACCGAATTCACAGTCACAGTGATTTCGATTATTTAGTCACAGGCTGTGATTGCTAATTTTCAGTATCGGTGATTCAATCACAGCGATATATCGCTCATCACTACTGCACAGTTCATCGAGAGTCATCGATCATCGTAATTCATCGATCATCGGCATTCATCGATCATCGACATTCATCGATCATCGAAATTCATCGATCATCGAAATTCATCGATCATCGATGAATCGATGATCGATGACAGCCATCGTCATCGAAACATTTCGATGAAATTTTTTCATCGAAAATCGATGACCAAAATCGGTCATCACACAAGCCTAGTTCAGAATGTTCGAAAACCTCTGTATTAGCTTCTCACTAATACCGGAATGGAAAAATCTAATGACTAGATTTCAGTGTAATGTAATTTTCATCGAGTATGCCGATTTAAAACAAAGATTATAAAACACGAGATTTCATGTCTAAATGTTTATTTGCGTGCCAGAAATTTCCGAAGAAATCTTTGTATTGGAGAATGAGCGTCTCACAAAATTGCTATCGTTTGTTGTTCCACCGCCAGGTTTCGGGATGCCGACTAAAGTCCCATTCTTGTCACAAAAGAATGTCGTAATTCTATCTCCTTCCTTCCTTCTTCAATTGTACTGCCTTGTCAGTGGCCTTAGTCTGAACAGAAATCACGAAATTCCATTAAGATAGTTAATTTTTGAACCCGTTTGGCAGGGTTATGGATGATTCATAATTACGGTTCTTCATAACGCGTGCGCTCGCGTTATCGTTATTTTTCAATAGCTGAAATGAGAGCGACAACATGATTGCCATTCTTCAGATTTTACTAGGTGTTTTAAATCACTAGTTTTAATTACAAATAGAGCACATTCTTAGGACAGTAGCTGTAACCATTTCCATCCTAGAGCTGTTTGAATTTTGGATAACGATAACGACCACGTGATTATCCACCCCTGTGATCACAAAACGGGAAAATTCGTACTACACAGTGATGGACCTGCTATTGTTCTATACATCATTATTAAAATAATCTTGTCACGAAGAGAAAATGTCGAAATTGCAAATCTGACTGACGCTCCTCACTTAAGCCGTGAATGCATATTCAACCACATAAATCCTGAGGTTTATGATGCAAAAAGCTTAATCCAATGACAAAAAGGCATCTGCACACTATAGCAATGGAAATATGGCAACCGAACAACAAACATCTAGATAGAATTTTATAAGGTAAGGCGTGGGTCATTCATTCATTCATTAGAGTAATCTACCGGTTAGAGGTAGGTTGTGATGAAAGTCAGAGAATATCCAACGACCTCTTACACGTGCCGTGCCCTTTCTACCTCTAGTATTTCTTTCTTCATCTCAGCATAAGTCTTACCTTTCTTCAACCCGTCCATAATACATATTCTCTTTCTTCCCCTTCCCCGCTTACCCAACATCCTTCCCTCTATCACGGCCTTCAGCAAGCTATCGCCCCTCATCGTCACACCACACATGGTGGGTGGACAGTGTTTCGGCATGACATTAATTCATGATGAGAAAACCACCTTTGTTAATTCCACAAACTTTCTTACGCTGGCACGACGCGCGTTTCACCACACTGTGGCATACTCATGTGCTGGCCTTCCAGCCACCTACCCTGTCTTACCCTAATCTCATCTGTGGGTGCACGACGCAATTTTCAAGGGTCAACTGCTCACATCCTGTGCCAAATATTTGCTCCCTGACATCTATGCAATATCTTAACAACGCCTAAAGGTAGACTACTAAGATTTAACACTTTTAAAGTCCTTATTTATTTCACTAGATGGAAATGAATACCTCTGGCTCACGCTCCTCCCGATAAACACCGGCCATTTTCGGCATAGAAGCGATCCATGCCAATTGCAGCGCCGACCTGTAGGCAGAACCTTTAGCGGAAAGCTAAGCAACAACGCCTGCCATACAGCGGTACTGAAGATTTAGATCCATATGTATATTCATGCATGTGAGAATGAATAGCTGTAGGGTAAAAATATTCCACTCTGCAGTGATTTTCCCACTTGTCCGCCTCATGCGGCTGAACGGTGGCCGCGACGAAACGTTCTCTTTCAATATTCCCTTAAGAGGGTCTGAGGGCACTTGTGGACTGACTTTGCATATGTACTTTAAAATATGGAATTTTCCCTAACTTCTACAGTAAAAAACATAGGTCCGGTAACTTCATTTGGCATTCATTCGAGCAACAACAAAATAAAGAAATTCCACGGCTCATAAACGCGCCGAGCGGCTGCCCTGCCATCTTATACATATATCCCATCATTAGTGGAGGGGGGCAAGTTGGGGCAGGATTTTTCTTTCTCTGTACATAGTAGAGACTTAACCCTTTTTTATGGTCTTCGTTTTTAAATCGAGTCTTTTCGCTAACATAAAGAATTTTTCCACTTTATGAAAAAAATAGGTAAAAAATAGAGCATTTTTAAATGTTTAATAAGTACTTGTAAAAATAATAAAAATAAATAAAACCTTCGCCAGAAATCTTAAGGAACATGTATAATTTTAGAAAATACGTTTGAAAATCAGAAAAGTAACATATGAACGCTTCACGAGTGAAAGTAAAAACTTGACCAGTTTTGCAGGCGGAGGGGGATTGTATCCCCCTCGGGTGTGTGTGGGGCTTGTGTTAACTGACCCAATAACAGGATTATTTGGAAAAAGGTTCGTACGTTGGAAGGTTCTCGAACCACCAGCGAGAGAGTATGAGATGCACACGGGATAAAGAGTCTTCATCCAAAGAGCATCTACGAGGAGCGGGTGTGACGAAAAATCCCCGGGGAAGGTGAAAAGGGGTTGGGTCCAGGGTAGGGAGGGTCAGAGGACGGGAGGGTGTACAATAGTGGTGGTGCATTTGTGGTCAAGGGGGGTGAAGGGGCGGGAATAACTAGGGGTGATGAGTAATCCTTCCACTCGATCTTTCTGCCTCTTCACAAAGTGGCGTCGATCCTATTATTTGTTCCCGTTGGTGCAACTGCTCGGCGTGTGGAGAAGAAGGCGGCGCCAAGAGGCACGGTCCTTTCCAAATGGAGACAAGCGGAGAAAATCCACGTTCCAAATATACCCATGTGTGTGTTTCATATTTTCCGGTTTCCCCCGCGACGCCGACATTTACCATGGTAAGTTGGCGACGTTAGGAACTACTTGCCACGACTGTATGTATGTACTTTCGTACATGAAAGTGGGTTCACGCGGCGCTTGTTACGTACGATGGCGCGCTTGTAGGCACTGGTAATGTGAAAGGGGTATTTATTTTTCGTACACAGTTACGCGTCGTGTGAACATTGGAAACTTTCGTCGCGGATTATGTCACCGCTCGGGTTGTGGAAAACGACATTGAATGAACGTGTGATAGTTTTGCGAGCTAACTTTGTGGGACTGCGAAGATATTCATTAACTGCCGCAAATTACGGCAATGAAATACGTAGAAATTGTCTCGAGAAAAATCGCCCTGGAAAGAGAATCGAACCAAGGACCTTTGGAATGCCGAGTCAATGCGCAGACCATTACCCAGGCTAGACCACTAAGTACTGAATCGTAGACGTAAACGTAGCGTAAGCATTGGCTTGCATGGCCAATGGTCCGTGGCAAAAAGGACCGATTTTTTTCTCGTGGCAATATCTACGTATTTGTGAGACTGATTTGGTGTGAGAGACATACTAATGGCACATTTTTGAGAAACGCTGTCAAACATATATCTGCATATTTTACTTGATCAAAATCCCAAATCGTTGGCTCATGCGGTTATTTTTGAATGAGGTAGCATTGAACGAAATCTGAAAAATGATTGTCATGCCGAAACACTGCCCACCCACCATCTTCCTTGCGGTTTGACGTCATCGCCTCTATTCACCCGTTAAAGAGCCTAGGTGCGACTAGGATTGCGCGGAGGAGATTCGAACGCTATTTGGTTATTTTATCTTTGCTTTTCAGGATGTTAGGACTTAAAAAATGGATGAAAGGGCATTATGCGAAGGCATTGCAGTTTTTAAAATTGCTTTGAAGTGTACATACCCAAGTTTGTAACTTTTTTACGACTCGAAATTTCCTCAAATCGAAGAAGATTTTTCAATCTCGGAGGTGTAGGTGCTTCCTTGTTAATCCTAGTTCGCCGTGTGACGCTGTGTAAGCGAATCGACGCTTCCGAACCCTCCACTCTGTCCACTGTCCGTATCCAATTTTCGCCGTGCAAGAAATTGGGCCATTATATATCCGTCGTGTGTCTAATGCGACGTGTCTATTCTTCTGCTGACGGTCGCTATCGTTCCTACCGCTCTCTGCGGCGGATGAACGTGCGTCGTTATGGTATTTTGCTCCTGACGACGACACCCCTCCCTCCTTCCCTCTATCTGAACCCCTTCCTTTTGATTGGCACTCGTGTGTGTTTGTCACGTGGGCCGACTGGGAGAAAGGAAGGCCTCCTCGTCCTTTCGTTCTCCGCAGAGGGATGAAAGTAAACTTTGCTTCGCCTTGGAATAATTCTCTCGGTGCGACTGATGAGAGACCATGACCGTCAATTTACGGCTCTACCCTCAAGAGGCTATAGCCGCGCACGACACACGACCCCTTTGCCGAGTTTTCTATCGAACGACATCGAAAGAGCTGTGACGTTTCTATCTAACTTGGCGTGCGATGTCAGAGTCCACGATAGCGCGCGGAATATCGTACGCTACCTCAGGATATAACGAAAAAAGTAATTGCGGTTCATCGTATCGGTCGATGTCTACGTCCGATGTCCTACCGACGGTTTCCGTCTCGCTGTATCGTGGACATGAATATACGCACATACGGATCTAAATCTTCGGCATTACTGTACGGGCAGCTGTGTTGCCTAGCTTTCCGCAAAAGATAGGTCGCGCTGCAATCGGCATGGTTCCGATTCTGTGTCAAAAATGGGCGTTGTTAACGTGGAGGCCAATTCCGGTATCTTAATTTCCAGTATCTCCATTGGAATTACGGCCTTTCGTTCGGCATGGCTTGCTTCTGTGTCAAAAATGGCCGGTGTTAATAAGGAGGACAATTCCGACACTTTTATTTCCAGCATCTCCATTTGAATCACGGTCTTTCCTTGTTAGAACTACGTTCTCTAGAGTGGCGGCGCCAAAATCTGCTTGGTCCTGATTTTTCGGTGCATGTTGGGCAACATCCACTGGGGGCAAGTTCAGGATCCATTTGTATAATCATGGTCGTGGGTATAAAAAATAGACGTTATAGTTCTCCGTTTCCGCGTTATTCCCACCGGATAATTGTTTAGGTATATTAATGATTTGATTCAATCAAAGCTATTCCTATTATTTTATTACGCAAGCTGTTATTATTCATAAATATACTGGATATTTGAATAGATATATAAAAATGTGTTGTGTGTCTATTTGTACTTAATTGAATTTAATTGAGTATCCATGTATTATATATATATATAATAAATGGATACTCAATTAAATTCAATTTACATAATTTACAATTTCATTTACATAATATATATATATATTATGTAAACAGGGAAAAATGTATGTATATATTAGGTAAAGGTGTCGTTGCCATATTTTTTTATGATGTCGTGGAACCCGCTGACAAGTCCTTGAGACTTAGCGGGGCCTAAATTTTTGTGTAAATGGCATTAATATGTATTAAATGTAAGATACGCAATTAAAAAAAAAAAAAATATATATATATATATATATATATATATATATATATATATATATTTGGTCGCAGCAGCCAGGCTTTTAGTGTGAAGTGAATTTTGAAGCCGTTGATATGTCTGTTCTATAAAGTTAAAAAAAAGAATTCATTCAAAGGGCATTTCATAAACTCTCCTGGCGAATAATCACAATCACAGTGATAGAACATCCACTATTCTGATTGCTTTCAGTCTCTTTATCCAGGTAACTTACATTCCTACCGGTCAATCTAACAGCCGCCAGTTCGTATCCCATGTCTAGTGGGGACGTTTTATTTGTATTAGTTTTAAGTACGAAGAGTAGACAATATAGTCGAAGCAACCATAATATGTGCACTATTATTTCCCGTGGTGGTTTTCTATCCGTGAATGACTAACCGCTAGATAAAATAGATTTTGATGAGCAAGATGTTTTAAGCTATAAGTAAGCGTTTTACCCTACTTTCTTACCAAAAATTGTTTTCAATGAAATCAAAAATTGAAAAAAGTTTTGCCCTTACTTAATTTTCCGTAATTTTTCCGCACCTTCCCTTTTCCCTTGAAATGTTTTGCATGAAAACTTCCACTCTCCATTGATGAACGTACAGGCCATTAAAAAGACTGAACGTAATTAACAATTCAACTGCCTCGCTTAATTTAGTCCAGGCCTTTCGATATTATCAAAGATTCGAAGAAGAAGAAGAAGACTATATTCGAGATAAAATTTACATATATTCTATTATTACTTGTTCAAGAGAATAGGATTTGCACAAAGAACTTGTGGTTTAAAATTGTGTATCGTGGGATTTTTAAAGACTTCGTATGTGACTTCATGTTGGCACCTCCCCTGTCTCCACGCAAAGGGAGACTCCCCTGCCCTTCACCAGATGATGAAGGGACCTTTCTTCAAGGGCTCCACTCCCTTGCGACCAAAACGATTTAGGATCATCGCTAAAATATTCGGTGAATATTTTGATCTTTGAATTTCGTAAGCATTAATACCTTCCCATTGTGAAACACACACACCGTGGTAACACATGGGTTGATTGCACCGCGTTGTTTAAAACTATTGCATTGCGTTGGATGGCTGAGAAGGGAGGATGAGTAGAGATGAAACCTTTTGGGATGTGGTCATGGAGAAGGATATGAGGGAGAATTGTGGACGGAGAGAGAAAGAGAGAAGTACGAGGAAGCTCTTTCTTATGGTTGGAGGCTCTGTAATAATAATACCTACGATACATAGTTTCAAGGACTTTCGGACTATCGATATCCGATGTATGTTTCGATGTTATAGTATACGCCTATTTTGTCATCATTTGAAGCCAGTAATATTGGGGCAGCCCTGTGTGTGTGCCCCTGTGAAAGGGGCGACGTGATCAAGAGAGACGCATAATAGCCCTCTGGGGGGAGGGTGGCACAGCTCATGAAAGAAACGGAGAAAGCATATAGAAGCATTCCATTGCAGTCCATGCACTCAATGAGGTCTTTTTTTTAACAACAACTTTGAGGTATAATTAGTTAAAGTTGGACCTCACTTCCGGCGCCCTTGAAACCTACCGCGTACATGTAATTCTTCTCGCGAAGGATAGATGCCACTGGCTGCCCGGCTCGCTCTATTAAAATAAAAAAAGCACCGTTGCGCGCGAGTCTGGGCGGAGGAAGAAGGAACCGTGCCGGCCTTTTTATTCCCACGCTGTAAAAGATATATTCGGCGTTTCCTCGACCGCCGTGAATTGGAGATTATAGCATGATCATGTAATCTTGAAGTACTTTTTTAAATCCTAGTGTATAGGTATCTTATTTTAGTCACAAAGTATACGAAGTTTCTTCCCCGCAAACTATAGTAAAATATCTGTGATTCGGCTAACTTCTTATATTTTCGCATACTTGGTTGTTGTTTTTACCACCGTTAGTTAGTAACCAGTCACGCGTAAACTGTCCAATTGATCAATGAAAAGTTTCGCAAAAATGAAAAGTGTTTGGTGAGAATTAGTACATACGTACATAGCAACGGTTCTTCCATCATAGCTCAGGGAGACTTTTATTTCAAACTTGGATGGTTGACGTATGGAGACAGGTGAATGGTGGAATATGAAGGAGCCCCTTGCAAGAGAGAGGCACAGCCACCATCATTCAAAGCAGACGTGAGCGTCGACCGTTTCCGCGAAGTCGACCCCCATTTCGATTATTTATATATCGCAGCGCGGTTAATCATCCATTTAATCCTTTCCCGTCGTAATGGCCGCCGTGGACGCTTTTGCTATCTCTCTCTCTTAAAGAGTTTCCCGGCTCGCGAGCATCTTTTATTTAATATGCCCAACTTCTATTTTTACTCGAATTTGCGCTCCGTCCAAGATGTCCATGGATTCGCCGTTTGTGCCGTGACATCTTAAAAGATACCGGAAGGAAGTGGCTTGACACCTGTCGTAAAAGCTCGTGTGAAGTCCCTACATCTTGAAACATTTTTCTTTTGGAATGATTAGTCTTGGGGACTGTGAGAGTTTGCGAAGCAAAGTTATTGAATAGAAGCCACGTTGCATGATTATGAAGATACTTATGTTCCGTATCTTGTTATGCCTTGTCGTGAGTCAGCTCTCAACGAAAGACGCCGTGGGGACCACAGTTTAACGTCCCATCTGACGGACGGAGTAGGTACTGCACTTGCTGGAAGAGCACGGGCCCCGGTCCGAAATCCCAACAAATGGAACCTGCGCCACTTTCGCCAGGGATTCGAACCCGTGTCCTCTCTTGAGTGGATGTCGTCCAGTGCCTTCTCTATCCGCCACCATTTTAATGTCACCGCTATAATGACGACCTCTTTGCGTGCGAGGTATCGTGTTGACGTGTTCCCCCGACTAAACGAGAGGAAATGAATGAACCTCAGTATGTAATCTATGTCGTTGCGTTTGAAAAGTACAGGTACTGTACGCGTTACGTTCCATCGGTTAATACTTCAATTCTACACTATTGTATGAAATCCGAAGATTCTGGCGAAATAATGTGAAATCAATACGTGATGAAATAACACACCGTGCAATTTTCCACAGAATGAAATTTAGAAACGACCCGGATCCTCCTACCGTTGCGTTGGTTACAATACGCCCTTCGGTTTCCCCTCACCCTCCTCCCCCCCACTCCTCCCCCTACCTCTCAGATATGTTTATGTTGTGCGCACTTAGCGCCATTTGTCACCTGAAGATTATATATATTAACATTGAAAACCGGGTCGTCAGTGAATTTCATACTCTGGAAAATTGCACGATTTGTTATTTCATCATCGTTTTACTATTGATAGTGGACAATAGGAGAGTAGTTCGCCGAAATAACTGTCTTGGCTGTTGTTTGTAGTGTACTGTGGGAGAGCCTAGTGCCTTTTTTTGTTAAATGTAGACTTGTAATTGGGTCTCATATTTTAAATTTGGTATTTTCCTCTACTCTTTCTGTCAATCGAGCATAGTTATATAATTATTAATCTGTTGATTTTCCATGACGACGTGTATGGCTTTTAATGATATTTAATGAGTGTCGTGGCCCCACGGGTTCCGCAAATAATGATTGTTACTAATAATTGCGATTAATCAATGTGACGCCGTTCTGCCGTGCGAACAGCAAGCGCCCAGATTTTCGTAATTGTATTCCATTTGTAGATGTAGTGAGCGTTTGTGTATGAAGTAACTCAGTTGGCAGTTTCCATAGAGTCATTGGGGAGGAAGGGTCTCATAGTTCCATCTGCGATCATTTTAATTCGATTTTGTTTTCAATATTTTGTAATATAAACCTTTGAACAGAGCAAGCGAATCTCGGTTAAATGTTGTCCGGGTGTTGGTTCAAAACTTTTGACGCCTGCTTGAATAAAACACAACGTAATGAGTAACGTATTTCTGAGCACACGCAATGTAGGTTGTGTCACTACAGTATGTCGATAATGTAGGCTTTATCGATGGTTCGCCAGAAGATGTATCCCACATGAGTATTGAAATTCCGGTGAGGTCGTTTTAATTGAAATTCATGAAACTATTAGCTTAACTTGAAATCGGAAATGACAGCAGGAACGCTTTTGTTCACGCATTTCATGCGTACGGTGTTCATCAATGCTGTCTGTGTGTTAGGCAGACCTCCGCGACACGCCATGGTAACACGAAGCGCCGAACAGTTGAGCATCAGATTTGCAGAAAGTTACGTGCGAACGTTTCAGTCCCAGCAGGGTAGTATGTCGACGGGTATCTCAGTTTTTGCATGCATAAATGAATGACGTGTAATATTATCTCCAAGATATTGTAAAGGATATTGGCCGGTCGAGCATGTACGATGTGCCTAACTGGATCGCCTACAATCTACGTCTCATTGTGATAATTTATGTTTTCATCTCTTCCGATGAACCTCGTGACCTAATGCACTATACTTCTTTGTTAGCTTCGGTTTCTACGGGATACGTCGGTGACCTGGATGCTGAGGGTGTTTTGGTCGTGAGACATAAGATAATGCATAATTATAAGACATGCGTAATAGGCTTCGCATAAGTTGCACCAGAGGACCGCGAAGAAGAGAGGGGACAGGAGGGCATTGCAGTGTGGGAAGAGGTTTTGGAGATGAGGAGAGTGGGTACGTTTTGCATCGATGGTAAGGGGTTTTGGTGTCGGTCGTGGGTTTAGACAGTGGTTTTGTAGTACATACATATATAGGATGCTGGAGAGGTAAAGGGTGTATGAAGGTGGGAGAGGGACATTTGGGGAAAATGTTAGTGATGGTGAGATTGCCTGAGAAGAACCCTCAAAAACTTTTTCCCCTATCCTCCGATCTGACTTTCTCACAGGCTCCTTGCGATTGGAGGAGGCGAGCTGTGACGTCGTCAAAATTGCCATGTCGTCGTCACTCTCAACTGGGCGTGAACGGGGTTTTAGGATGGATAAGGATAGGGATCACCGAAACGTCGAATTGATTTGTTGGAGGAGGAGGAGGGATATGACTCTATTTCCGGCCGCCAAAGGGACAGACAGAGACGGAACTCCTCGAGGAGCCTCTAGTGGTGAGGTTTCTTTCTGGTGGGAGATATAGGTGGTGAGGGTTCGACAACAGCTGATGTTAGTTTTAGCGATTACCAACTTTACCTTTTTTTGCGACGAATATAAAAGTTTCCTTTATTGTTATCCAAATTTTTTCAACGTGTTGAATTCGTTAATAAAATTCCTCAGGTTTTATAGTTTAAAGTTTTCCCCGATTTAGGTAGACCCGCTAAGGGAACCCTTATCCATGAGTAAAACCCGCAAGACAGGATGTACGAAAGCAGAAGAGGACTCGGGCGGACAGGTGAGGCGAAATTCGAATGACGGGAGACACACACACACACGTGATGATGGGTCATTAATATATATATATATATATATATATATATATATATATATATATATATATATATATTAATGACCCATCATCACGTGTGTGTGTGTGTCTCCCGTCATTCGAATTTCGCCTCACCTGTCCGCCCGAGTCCTCTTCTGCTTTCGTACATCCTGTCTTGCGGGTTTTACTCATGGATAAGGGTTCCCTTAGCGGGTCTACCTAAATCGGGGAAAACTTTAAACTATAAAACCTGAGGAATTTTATTAACGAATTCAACACGTTGAAAAAATTTGGATAACAATAAAGGAAACTTTTATATTCGTCGCAAAAAAAGGTAAAGTTGGTAATCGCTAAAACTGTTGATTAGGCTAGTTTCGAACACATAATTCAGTCAAAATTGAAGTTTATTAGTTGGAAAATTAACTGGAATGTAGATTTGTTATAAATTATGTGCTAAGGGCTTCATTCAACGAGGACTCCTCGAGAACATTGTAACCTGAGGATGGCTTAGTATGTGCAAAAGAGCCAAAACACGTGTTGTAAATGTAAATAAAAGTTGGCAGTACGATATCGATTACTTTCATTATTGAGGACTCGGTGTTTTAAAACCTCGACAGTGACGGCATTATGACGTCAAACCGTAGAAAAATCTACATTGTTGCATTATGTAAGTTCAGTTTATTCGAGGATGTCATGTTAGCTACGAATCTAGAGTTAGTATAGGGAGGGATTACAATAATATCGTCCTGAAAATCGCTTCTTCTGGATTTTTAGCTAGTCTTAGTAATACTATTAACTTTTTGCCTCCGAGTCTCAGACACGCACTGTTGTCTCGCAGTTGTTTTGCACGAAGCGTGTTGCTGTCGTGTTTATTTTGTTTATTTTTTCTATGTCGAGGAGTGTTTTCTTTTTGCAGGTGGTTACTTTGGGGCGTTAAGTGTCGTGAAGTGCCTCTCTCTCTTCCTCTTATTACGTCTCCTATGAGCGATCTAATGAAATATTGCCCAAACACCCTTGCACGATGAACCCTTATTCCCTTCCCTCTCTCTCTCTCTATCGCTCTCTACACCCCTTCTATTCGCTCTTCGTCTTTTGCCGCATCGTTGAGGGCATTGGGGGTGGGGGGGGACGACCTCCACCCCCTGCTACCCCCCACCCGTTCCTCCTTTTATCGAATTTCCGCGGCCAACAACTTCCTCCTCCTCCTCCCCTCCGTTATCCCCACATTCCATGCCATACTCCTCTCCCATCCCCTCAACTTCAGGGCGTCCCTCCCTTGCGACCCTGGTGATTGCATTGCACCTTCTCTCTCTCCTTTGGAAGACAAAGGAGGAGGAATGGGAGGATATCTAACATCTACGAAATACCCTGCAAGCCACCTAAAGGGTGTGTGGCAGGGGATGAGTAGTCACCAACATGCATTACACTATACCGTATTAAAGTTAGTTAAACTACGACTATTGATGCATTGGCAAAACCTGCTAATACTTGTCAGGGGGCGATGCCTCGCAAGCTTGCACTACACTATAGGTCTGCTACCAATGCTAGAAGGATCGTATTTTGCAGCTACATCAATGGACAGAGATACAAGAATTATATTGAAAGCGTGCACGGCGTGTTGTGATAGTACTAGGTAGCAGATAAGGATACAAATATTAGGGAGTAAATCAACTAACTAAATAGCTAACACTACCTAACGACAAACCTAGTTAAAAGTCTAATTGGCAGCTATTGTATTCTCTCATCGTTCGCGGGAAAAATGACATTTTAAAAAACTGTCCGTTCTGCAGTCTAGTTCCCTAATTTTATCCTCATGATCCGATTTACCGTAGTATGTCGCATTTCGCAAAATGCTACCAACGTCGTCAGAAAAAAATCGGTTTTGAACTTACACAATAGATTAAGTCTAAAATTTAATCGACGGTCTGAAAGCGATTCCCATCACAGTTGCTGTAAATATATAAGAAGTGGCGACCGAAATATGTCTCCTCTCTCGTCACATATGGCCCTTCACCCATCATTCTCACACCGCGCAAAAAACACAAAATCCATTCGTTTTTTGCGAAATTCACTCCCGAAGACGTGCTGATAGTATTATTTGTCTGGACACTGGGATTCAAACCGAAATCCCTCGATTCGGAAGTTGCATGTACTTGTTGCAGTTTGCACTTTTTAGTGTATTCATGTATTATTGCGTCACTTAAATCAATCGCTATGGTTGGTCTGCGTAAGCGGAAGTCAGCCGAAGGCGCGATTGTTTGTACTATCAGGTCGAATCTTCTCTCATGGAAATTCTCTTGCGGAAGTTGCGCTCATGATGACATCAGCTTCTGTCCAAAACAGGAAACTAACGGATCCTGAAAGGAGTCGGATGACGCCAGCGCCCCCAAACAACTACTACTGGAGCATTAGGCGGAACACAGAGGGAGCGTTCCAATGAGATGAACTTTCTTCCCTTTCCGCGCTTGCGAGCGGGTGGTCTAGTTTGCTTATCGCTGACCTCTTCTCTTCTATCGGTGGTCGAATCGGAGAGGATATCTCTATCGTGCCCCTCCCTTATCTCTCGCCTGGCGCCGCTCACTTGTTTATTAGCCTCCCGTGGTGGCGCAGTGCCTCATCATTGCCACCTTTATCCACTACATTCCATCCTATCGGCTGCCTCCCCCGCCTCCATATCAGCATCTTATTCTTCCGCTTAGTAGTGCCCAGCATCTCAAGATGCTGTAAAAAGCGAAACCGGTCATTGCACATAAATGTGTTATGCCTGTGGAAAGGGCTCATTTTCATTAATTGCAGTTTATATAGCTTCATATTTAGTTTTATGTTTTCCCTTAAGTGAAATCGATTTCGCTTTATCTAATACTCGAAAATGATCCGTGAAAGGACGCTGATTAAATCGTCACATTGTCTGCTGCTGCACCGTGTCCAAATTCATTTATCGTTTAAAGTAATGAAGGAGAATGTCTTGAGAATGTGAAATCTGAACCATCTTCTGTGTAAATGACAGTTATTAATCATTTACTTGGGACTAATATTTTCCTTGAAGTGTGGGTTTTTTTTTAAATTGATAGAACGGTGAATTCCTGTAGGCAAGCTATGCGTTTGTTTGAATATAAGCGATACTTTTATTTGGTGCAGTTGTATGCAGTTAATTATAGTTCGATGCAGAAAAGCTACTGCTAGTACTCCGCTACTGATCGAAGGGTCCCGGGTTCAAATCCGGGTGAAGCCTTTGGACGCCCCCGAACACGAAATAATCCTCGGGAGTGGCCCAGGGAAAGGAACTGCCCCCCCCCCCTGGGGTACCCATGATGCGTGAAATTCACACGTCTGTGGCTTAGTCCGGGTTGAGATCAACTCTCAATTACTCCAAACCAACCTTCGGGTTGATTATCACTGAGTGAGAGAGAGAGGGAGCAGAGAAGCTGCAGAGAGGCCAATGGTTTTAATAAGTATCTGTGCAGGTATGTGGTGTAATGCAGTGCACGGAAATAAATAAAGTTATTGAATAGCGTGTAATTCCGGATTTTCTTTGCAATAAGAATAAATGTTTGTGGAATGTAGGAAGTTATCTTGACGGCAATGCTGTAAAATTGACAGATTTGGGTATTTTAGAGGAAAAAATCACTGTAGGCAGGGTGAATATTCAAGACTTTACAAATGAATGATATTGGTACTTGATCATTGGTCGTCCGTTGTCAATTACCGCTTTTGTTCCTCATCCATTTACGAATCTAACAAAGAAAGCTACCTCCGACATTTATCATCCGAAAGAAACTCTTCTCGAGATATGTCAATGGAAAACAGCCATCTATCGGAGAGAGACAAAATATTGCAGGGACGTTCCCATTGAATATCGATTCTATTTTTAGACCTCAAGTAGGTAGTATGTTAATTTATATTTGGTTGTGATTTATAAATTAAAAGGAAATAGAGGGCGAAATTGTCGGCCTCGGTGGCGGCGGGCTAACGTCCTCGCCTGCTAACATAAAGGTCTCGGGTTCGAATCCCGCCTGGGGAGGATTTTTCACTTCCCAGGGCATGGTTGTTTGTGCTTGTCCATTGTTGATTGTTAAAATACCCCGATGTAAAGGCCAGTATGTGCTGTTTTCGATGGTAATATGTAATAAAAAAAAGTGTTAAATTCTTGGGCTTATGCATTAAAATACAATACATATTCAGAGGAAAATAGCCATGAGCATTTTCTTAGGCTATGGAATAAGTATATATTTATTTCTTATATAATGTAATAACGATGGACATTAATTAAAACTATTAGTTACTTTGAGTGGCATTCATTGAATTACTTTATTTGAACATGATTAATGCATGTCATATGAATTCACGAACGCAAAAGCCGATAACAGTGTTGCCAAGCGTTACTCTTTTATTTTCAGGGCGGCCGCTGCTTCAAATTATATACTCCGCCACAATGGTGGCGATAGTAGCATTCTTAGTTCTTATTCTAAGTAGTCCTAGTGGCTAAGTGAAAAAAGATCCATGAATACCATTTTTGGAATACGACTAAGCGCTCTTAGTAGACAACTCAGTTAGTCGCCTTAATATAGCACGTTTTATATATATCTCTCTCACTTTCGCGTCTTCCGTCACTGGTAATTTCCAGATTGCAAAATTCTTTCACTTGCGCAATTTTTTGCTGTCTTAGTCTGAAAATAAAGTAGTACTTTATTAAGTACTAGCAAAGTTGAACAGGAAAGATGTAGGTATAATGAAAAAACAGAAAAGAAGAAAAGACATACTTATTATGACTCATTTTGCGACAAAACAGCTTATTTGAAAACAACAATAGAAGAAGCGAACGCGAAGAATTATTAAAGTAATTACATGAAGTCCTACATGAAGTTAGTGATGAAGGACTTCAAAGAGAAGTCTTTTAAGTAGTAGTAATGATGTGAGAGTGGAGAGGTTTTCGGAGACCAATCTTCGGATTCTTGGGAAGTTCCTCCTTCGCAGCCCCAGCCTACTGGTACATAGGTACTCCTCTTTTGTCAGTCGTTCAAGGGTCGTCATTCATTCTCCGCTCTTTCGAAGAGTGAGTGGATGCTGAGCAGCATAATGTGTACTTCGAAGTAAATTCTCAGCTCAGTTACTCATTTTATAGAATTGCATCTTAGAAGCGCAGAGGAAAATGGAGCACCTACTCTGTGGAACTTCTTCTTTACGGGACCGTTGATAATGATTTATTAACGTTTAGATTCCACCATTGGGGATCCACCATTCTGTGGGCGACGAACAAATTAATGGTTTCGTGGGCGTGAAGTTCTTCTTCGCCTCAAAGTGTTCCCTCTGGCGACGGCGGCGGCAAAAGGGAATTCTTGCGGAGGCTTCATTGTGAGTTTATTTGCGATAAAAAGTTTTAATTGGATCTCCCGTGTCTCTCACTCTGCACTCAGATCTCGATATATATCGAGAGAGAGAGAGTAATGGCGCCACCTTCCATGGGAGGATCCCTTCTCTCTCTCGGGGAAAGCGCCCTCTTTGGTGTCCTTCACTCGGAGATAGAGCGAGCTGCGCATGCGCGTTCTGTTCATTCCCGTCTCGATCCATCCTTCCCCTCAGGATCGTACCAGAAGCGGACCCGAGCGATATGCCAAAATCGAAGTTTTCATTGCTACGCCATCATATTTTGTTGGCACGTAATATTCCTATTGTTTGCTCTGCTTTTAAGGACCCCTTGGGGTTTTCTGTGTTTGAGCAAAGTCTCATTTTTGGCCTTCCCGGCGGCCATTTTATGCATAGAATGAATAAACATCGAATGTCGTTTTTTTATTTCACCTTGCGTGGCAGCATCCTCGCTCTTTTTCACTGATCTCTTATCGATCGATCGGTAAAATCTAATCTTAGCCTTAAACAAGTGAGACAAGTATTTAATGCCTGCGTAATACATGCAGTTCCTGTTTTAAATCCCTACGGTAGGTATGGCATATTATTCATTTGTCTGCACAATATTTTCAACCAATGTGGGAATGGTATTGAACCGCATAAGCGGGCGAAGCGTTAGCGATCAAGGATTATTGGATCTCATGGTCATTGGAACCCTGAGTCAAATAAAACGCTGAGAGGAAATAATATATGGAATTGGAGATACTGTGGCGATGCTAGGGTTCGTTCTTAGCGCGAGGACGAAGCTCACATCAAAGGCGTTTACATATTAAAGAGAGCCAGTAAACGCCCAAAATTCTGATATTCATGGAGTCATATATTCCTGAGCGAGCTTTCTGCGAATTAGTGATTTTCAGGGATTAGGCATTGGCTGAATTTAAATCTGGCGAAATCAAAACAAGCTACATGCACAGCATTTGAACCGTGAAGCCAATGTTACCACACCGCGATGCGAGGTACGAATTTCAGAGCTATTATTGCTCACCCTGTAGAACTTTTAAGTGCTTCTACGGCCGACGTCATTGCACGTCCTCCCCCACTCCCTCCGGCCACTAACACACACACACACTGGGAGGGGCGAACCGGAAGAGGAGGATGATCTCGAGGAATTCGAGCCGAGCAGTCTTCTTGACTGCGGTGGTGATAAGAGCTGGACGCGGTGTTTCCATGGCTGCAGGCCGCTGCCCAGTCATTGGACCAGTGAATATTCCGTTGAACACCCAATCGAAGTCCACCCCACCGGAGTTAAACCCATCGTATTTTGTTACCGGTAACTTTTACAAACCACATATATTGCAATGTTACACTCCCCGGGTTTCAATAATTGTACATTGTTTACAGATCAACCAAATCACATGATAATGATGCCTAAATACTGTATCCCACGAAGTGTAATGCTCTTTGTGAAAGTTCCTGTTGATGAGTACAATGTGCAGGAATACCACGAAGTGTGCCCGGAGCGATTTGAAATCTAGATCGATTCTTAACTTGGACGGTTAGTGTTTTCCATTCTGCCACTGCCCAAGTAGTGTTCGATTGAACAATCTTGAGTAAACAGATTGAAAGCTCGAAAGTATTCTGAGATGAAAATCCTTTTGACTCGAAGAAGTCTCTTTTGGCCCAACCCTACCCCATTTTGAAACGCGGCCAACACACGCGGCGAATGTGATCATTTGAGAATTCCTCCCCTTTGGGGGAAAATCAATGCCTCGACTGACTGACTGGTGAGAGGGGTGCACGGCACAAAGTTTCGCACCATAACCCCCTTCCCCCAGGGGTTCTGCCGTGGACAGGAGCTGGGATTTACGCATCAGGGCTCCAGCGAAAAGGGTTGCCAAATCCACTCCCTATCCGAACTCCCATCGGTAAAACATATTACCCAACCGTCTCTGATACAATATGGCTATCCTTTCGGTTGTTTCGGGTTATATTGCAAAAGTGGCTGTCGTGGAAATGGTTTATTTTTTCCTTCGAAGACTGAGGATACTTTACAATATGATTTTCAATAAATAAATAATATATATATATATATATATATATATATATATATATATATATATATATATATATATATATATATATCAGCAAGTAGTCTGATTCTGCGTTCATTCTTGTTGCAGTTGTTCGACCTGTTTTTTTTTTACCGAATCTGGAGAAGTGTGTCTATGTAAAATTCATGATATTAGTTCGAGGTAAGAATACGTTATAATTTTAATTTTATAGGGTTTTAGTAAATTAGCTGTCTTGAGGAATAGGAAACTCTCGTTTACTCAAGAAGCATCCCGCGACACTTTGTCGTAGGCGTCCAATATTCATGGATTAAGTGGCAAACGATGATGTTATTACTCCCAGTGCATCACCACCGCATCGGTTCCGATACTTAATCTAAACAATGTAATCTGAAATTTTGTATTTCTAAAACTCTTTATCATAGCTACTTCGTATATACTTTAAGAATACTTAATTGTTCATCATGGCCAGTGCTCACATGTTTGTTTACTCCAGAGTTATATGCGAATCTCATTTAATAGCAATATGTGTATATCCCACTCGATTTATTTTATTGTGCCTCGGTCTTCATAGTCATTTATTGAATTTAATTTTTTGTAAGAGCACAGACATAATGTTTACTCTATGGCATTATCATACATGGCAAAGGTGGAGAGAGATAAATATATATTTTACACTAATTTAATAATTTTTTCTTGTATAAATGTGTGTCCATGTGTTGCAAATATCATTCAGATGTATTTTTTTTGGGAAGTATTCACTTTCTTATTGATACAGGGCGTTAAAGAAGCAATGAAAATCTCCATACAATGGGGTACAGCGTGGAAATCGAAGGCGAACGTTACTCAGAAATATCTGCGCGAGGATGCGATAGTTTTCTCCTGGAAACTGAGCTTTTTGTGGGAATTATGGGACATAGGGAAAGAACCAATGAGGGAGAGGCTTAGGCGCGCTGCACGTGCGGCGAAGCTTGGTGCGGCAGTGCCAGTGTTATTATATATCTTTATATATAACATATTAATATATTTATAATATTAATATATTTATCTCTCTCCCCCTTTACCATGAATGATAACGCCATAGAGTAAACATTGTCTGTGCTCTTACAAAAATTAAATTCAATAAATGACTATTAAGACCGAGGCACAATAAAATATATCGAGTGGGATATACACATATTGCTATTAAATGAGATTCGCATACAACGCTGAAGTGATGAATCTGTTTCGTTGATTCCATTGGGAACATTTGCCCGTCATGAACCTGCCCTAAAGCGTTTTCCATGCCTTCATATTTGGTGTTTGTGAAAGGATAAATGAGTTCACCGCATTGGACTTACTTTAGGTAGTACCTACCTTATAGCCCCCGCTGCTATGGTGTGTCTCCTGTCACTATATGATGTAGCATGTATGTATGTACCTATACTTGATAATACATGTGTGCATCATTTGTTGGATTGGCGAACGCGGGGCTTCGGAAGGAAGAGGGGGAGGAGTAGGAGGGGGTGTCATTAAAATCGCCATATTCTGATGCGGTTCGTAAACACTTGTCCGAAGGCGATACCGATATTGAATAAAAAACAGCCGATATATTAATGTCCGTCGTAATGGCTCTTTCGTCACACGGTTTTATTCCCCGAAGGCGCGATCGCTCACTCGGAGTCGGACGATGATGGACCGATTGCAGATGCCTTTCGTTTGCAGGGCCGTCGACCCGAGAGAAGACGGCGACGTATTTCGAGTCCAATTGGGATGAAGGAATCTCTTATCTCGAAGGAATTATGGAGAAGAAGAGGGCGGCGGTGCTTTTAAAACCTCCCCCCTCTCTCTATCTCTCTCCTCCTCCTCCTACTCTCGCCTTCTTCATTCCTCTCTCAAGACATCTCCCTTCCCCTCCTCCTCCACCCCCTCTCCCTTCTTGGAGAGAGGAGAGCGTCTTCCACCCTCAGGGCGAATCTCTTCTTAAGCAGATTCATTTCGGTGATACTCTCTCTCTCGCTGTTTCCCCGAAGACCCATTTACGCCAATTCTTCGAAACCCCCTTGCCACACGTGATATTATCACATCTATTATTTGCATATTAGGGACCTTGTGAGCCACCGCAAAGGCGTTTGGCAGGGGCTGGTAGGACTTGAAAGAAGGGATGAGATTGTGAGCTAGAAGGTTCGGATCACGCTCTTGCTGTTTTATTTGTTTTAAACACGGGTGCGTTTAAAAATCAGTCTGATATGTTGGGGCTCCCAGGCGGAAAGGGCGATGTAATGTTTTTACGTTTTGATACATTCTGACTCTGTTGACTTCGTGTCTGATTGTACATGCGTACAATAGGGATAAGTTCGGTGTGGTTCGATCGCGTGTGCGCGATTGTATAAAATGCGAGATCATGTGACCTTTGAGAGCTCGCGTCGCGCGTGCGCAGGAGCGGCTCGCGGCCATTTTAGGTGCGTGCGACGATTTCCGCGCAGTATTGCGCTGATTTCGCAGGCCCAAACGAAATATGTCGTCCCTGTCTTTCTCTCTATCTCTTTCGGACGTGGAAACTTATAATTTAGGATATTTGACGGGAACAAATAAAAAAATAACCAATCACATTTCGAGTAGAAATTCAAATGTCGACTAATGATTCTCGCAAAGCCCCGAGAGAACGCATTTCATCGGAAAGGACGTCTACTGAGAGCCATCGATCACTACTAACATGTATTATGTGTGCACATGTTAGCGAATGATGCGCGCGCACCATTTAACGCGAAGGCACTATGGCGATTGTCTCGACCCGACAATATTAAACATCGCCCGCACTGACTTCACTTGTCTCCTTGTGCATTGTCAATGTTTCTTCGTGAGCGGCGCGAGAGGTGAGGAATGATTCTTGCGCCGATGTCATCTCGTCCCCCTAACGGCGAACTCTTAAGTCGTGTGATCTGGAGCCAGTCTTTGATCGAGGATCGCTAACCTTTATTGGCCCCCCTTGCCGCCGCCGCCGCTCTTTGAACGACTCCCGTAGTGCTGTTTGCCTTCACTAAACAGCATTTTGTATGCATAATGTTTTTAAATTAAACTTTTCATACTTATGCATTTTAAAAATCACGTACCATTATATCTCTAGTATTCTCTAGTATCACTAGTTGGTGTAAAAGCTTCCGCGGGAGACATCGCACAGTGGGAAAGAAACCCCTTGAATCCGTGGCCAAAACGACCAAATTCGTCCGATTTCTTCCAAATTTTGTGAATATGGGTTTTTGGGGTCGCTGATAACGAATCAGGAATTTAAAAAAAAAACAAATTTGCCAAAATACACATAGGAGTGCAAGTATTGCATTAACAGGGTGTGGTCGAGTTCCGTTATGGTGGAATTACTACTATTTGAAGAAGCGTTATAGATAAAAAATGTTTGGCAAAAAATTGCATGGTTTCAAGAGAGTGGCCAAGGTGTATCGTGCTATTTTTAAATGATAATTAATTTCAACAATTCATTACAGTGAGCAAACTTATTCAAACCAAATAAAAAATATACACAGCACCACGACCCGGGTTTCGACTTAGCGTCGACACCTGATGATGACGCTCAGCCGTCAAAACCCGGGTCGTGTATATTTTTTATTTGGTTTCCTCACTGTAATGAATTATTGTGATGGAATACCACAAAGTTTCCGAAGACAACGTTTTTGATTAATTTCAAACTCATATCATAGTCATCTTCATTTTTACTGGAATGTTTTTGTATATTGCTATGCAGCAAGAAAATTTAAAAAGCCTTTCTAAGAGCATTTTTCGCATGACTTAGATTTTGACCCTGACCTAGCCTTCTAGGTCATTTAATGGTAATAATATTATTTCTCAGGGTAGAGTTGTCCATGAAAATAATTAAGAACAAGGTTTTTCTTTCGAAGAGGGGTCAAAAATGCATATTCAAGCTTTTTAATCACACGTCACTTTTAAGGTCTACATTTCTTTTGAGGAAATTAGCATAGTCTTAACTCTTAATAAAAAAGGATCAGTCTATCCAAAATAACACTCAACAAAATCTAAATAGAAGCTTTATTTTTCTCGTTTTGGCCACGAATTAAGGGGTTCTATCCCATTAAATACTGTACTAATTCCTTTACCAAAGAAGAGTAAGGCAAAAACGTGCGAAGACTATAAGACAATAAGCTTAATATCCCACGCGGCCAAAGTAGTTCTGAGGATTCTAAACAGAAGGCTAGAGAAGAAGGCAAATGAATACCTGGGTGACGACCAGTTCAGGTTTAGGAGAGGGACGGGAACGCGAGACGCTATAGCGGTGATGAGGACGCTAGTGGAAAGAAACATAGAGTATGGGCAGGATGTTTTCGCATGCTTCGTAGATTTCGAGAAGGCGTTTGATTGGGTGGAATGGACGAAATTAATGGGAGTGTTGAAGCAATTAGGGGTCGATTGGAGGAACAGGCGTCTGATTCGAAATTTGTATATGAATCAGGCTGCGCAGGCTAGGGTAGCCAATGGAGAATCGGGATGGGCTACGATAGGACGGGGAGTGCGGCAAGGGTGCCCACTATCGCCGTTGCTTTTTAACGTGTATTCAGAGGAAATGGTAAGGGAGGCATGGGGGGAGGAGGAGGTAGGAATAAAGGTAGGAGGGGATCTGATAAAATCAGTGAGATTTGCAGATGATCAAGCATTGGTTAGTCAGTCGGCCAAGGGGTTACAGTCAATGGTGAATGCATTAGAGGTGCAGTGCGAAAAGTACGGGATGAAGATCAATCACAAGAAAACGAAAGTAATGAGATTTTCTAGAAGTAAGAAGGCGGGGCTGAATATAAGGGTGGGAGGGCAGAAGATAGAGCAGGTCGAGCAGTTTACGTATCTGGGTAGTATTTTGGAGGCGAATGGGTTTAGTGGTAAGGACATCAGATGCAGAATTGCACTTGCAAAAGAAGCATTTTCGAAGAGAAGGGAATTGATGAGGGGGTGTCTGAGAAGAGACGTAAAGAAGAGGCTGGTGAAAACTTTAATATGAAGCGTGGCGCTATATGGGTCGGAAACTTGGTCATTGCGAAGGGAGGATGGGCGTAGACTTGAGGCGTTTGAGATGTGGGTTTGGAGAAGGATGGAGAAGGTGAGCTGGATGGCGAGAAAGACGAACGAGGAGGTATTGGATATGGTCGGAGAGGAGAGGAAGCTTGTGGCAGAGGTTCGGAGAAGGCAGAAGAGATGGATGGAGGAGGTTTTGAGAGGAGAGGGCATGTTGAAGAGAGTGAGAGAGGGGAGAACACTGGGGAAGCGTGGGAGAGGAAGGAAGAGGATAGGAATTCTGGACGAAATAAGAGGAGGTAGAAGATATGTAGAATTGAATAGGGATCTAATAACGGGCCATCCTAAGGAGGGAAAGCGAGACAATCTCTATTAGGTTGGGATACAGAATGGGGACTGTCCAAGAACCTACCAATCAGCTGGAGTGGAATACTTGAATGAAATGAAATCAATCCTAATAAGTGCGTCGACAATAATACACGGTGCTGCAATTCTTTCGGGTGTCTCAACTGCGCCAAAGGTTACTGTGGCAACAGTTTCGCCTGCGCTGCAGCAGGCTTCTTTAGACTTTCGATTTGAAGACGCCTCTGCTGTAACGCAGGCGAAACCGTTGTCAAGAAAATAACGACGCGTTGAGACACCCGAAAGAATGAAGCCGATGCTTTTATATCTATTTGTGAACGTAAAGTTACGTGCGAAAGTTTTAAATGCGGCTAGGAGCAAAAGTTATAAATAGTGGCCAACGATAGTGTGATGGAAAACATTTAATAGCGGGATGAAGACGCGCCCAGGAGATTTTGATATTTGTTCGGTCTCCATATGAGTGAATGCGGGAAAGTTGGCAACCCTGTTGGCTGTAGGAACGGTTATCCATCCCGGTGGGCTGATAAGATGGATATTTCTACTCGAGGTCCGAAACGTCGGCAGCGATGATAGGAGTGACCCGGTGTGGCAAACCCTATGAATATACTTCAATGACACGCTATACTACGCCGGGGAAAACATAAAGGCTTCACTTTAAAAAACAGTTGTTTATCGAATAGTTTTTCGGCGCATGACTCAAGACGGTGGAAGCCTCGGTGGAAAAGCCAAACTGAACACATCTAGAAGAAGCTAGCGATAACGTCATATCGACGTGATTTGTATGCATTATTTCTGTTGAATGTATTTGTTTGAACCTAATTGCAAATGATGGATATGACGGACTTTCATTTTGCATACGTCTGAAAGCACCTCAAACGAGAGTCGAGCGAAGAGAAGAAATGCGTTTTCAATTGTTCAAGGATTCGTTTCTGGCAGCGGGGCGTATGTTGTTGTCCCCCGGGATCCCTTAGAGCGTTGTGATTAAAAAAGAAAACATTGGCCATAGAACGACAATTTGGATGGAAACTGTAGCCGTCTCGAGTTGATTATGGGAAGCAATGGTGACGATGGTAACGTATAGCTGTTGTTCACTCATCATGTCATCAAAACATTTTTCGGGAGAGACGACCGCGAATGGCATCAAACGTTTTCATCTCTCTCTCTCCATATCGTGGTATGATCACGTGATGCTTACGTCATTAGATCATCGGACCTAAACGATTTTAATGGATGAACTCGTAACTTGGTAGTTGGAGAAGCCATTGTCTATCCGAAATGTTTGATTTTTTGGTTTTAAACTGCTGCAAGAGAAGGGTTGTGGAGAGTAGGAAAGGTATATATATTCGGCACACTTTCCTGAATTCGTTTTGGCAGCACTGTCTCCCTCTCCCCCTCTTCCCCTCCCCTCTGCAACCTTCCCAGCATCCCTTCTCGCCTCGTCGATCCCTTCTCCTCTTCTGCGAGAGAGGGCGCAACCCTCACCCCTTTCCCCACCCACCCTCTGTCAGGGGCAGGGGGAGTGCAGAGCCCGTGGGTGGGAGCAGTCGACTAGTAGGAGCAGACGGCACACGTCGCAACCGTTCGTGGGCGCGGCAGTCTTGAGGGTGCGTGCACCGAGAGTGGCGAGGTGCACGGCGTGTGTGCGCGTGTCTTTGGTGCTTCCACCCGTCACTGCTTGGTGCTGTGAGGGGGATTCCTCGTGGATCATCGTATACCAAGGAGAAGAAGGGAATCGGAAGAAGTAAGGGAAAATTCGAAGAGCGTCCTTCTCTCTCTGCCCCTCCCCCCTTACCCTCTTCTCCCCTCTTCGAGATAGAAACGGAGAGCACAGCAATCGGAGAACTGCGAGAAGTGACCTTGAACGCGACCCGATATAAATAATAATCGAAATAGTGCACCCGAGCCGAAGTTGGCGGAGTTGTGAAGTGAATGAACTTCGTATCGTTCGGCTTGCATTCACGATCGCAAAGTCTCGTGGTCGACACGAGTGGTGGTGCCCTCCGGTTGCATTGACGAGATTTCCATGCCTTCCACACGAGAGGTGTGCGAGGAGTAGAACACTTTTTTTTATTCCATTCGAGTAGTGATGAAGAGAGGGATTCCGAATCTCTGAAATTCCCTTGAAAGGTTTTAAGCGATTTGGGGAAAACATTTAGCTTCCGCGTTGTTCTAGAAATATCAAGTACAAGTGCCTCTTGGGATGTTGGTGGTTACTTTCCTGATGCCTTTCACTGTGTGTACAATAGGAGGACGATCTCCGTTCACGTATTGACGACGGAGGGCCGGGCGTTTGTCTCGGAGCAGCGATCACGATACTCATCGATCGATTCTTGTATCGTACGTGAAATGGTGTGAAATGCTGTCAGGTGTGTTTTTCTGTCAACAAATTAAGCTCTGTCCGATGTCGGTACCGTGCTGAACGCGACAACAGTTGCACGTAAACACTCGCTACCAGGCGATCGTTAAGTTTAGTGATAAACGCACCTTGTCCCCGTGATAAGAGATGCACCATTAGCACCAATTTCTCTTTTATTTTTTTCGGATCTACTATCTTGGACTAGCCCCCCCACCCCTCCTCCATCAACAATGAGCCTCCCGTAGGGACCTTGTGTCGTAGTGACGTCTCTCTTTCGACTCGAAGGAAAGAGTGAAACAGATTGGTCATTGGTTTTTTTCTTTTCTCATCCGAGTAGTACGATTGTCTTTCTTTGTGGCTTTTGAGGGAGGTGCAATGAAGACGATTTTTATAGATGAGGGCCAATAGGAATGTAGGCGTTCTTTGCGGCTGAAAGTTGTGTGCAACTGAACCGTCGAACGCGTCTTCAGCGGACGGGCTGACTGTTGAGGATGGAGGGTTTCTCTGAGAGTGAGGTATTATTTAATCCCCCTTTAGGAGGAGGAAGGATGTGGACCAAAGGACGTCGAATCAGTGAATGAGGGCATGCATGGCCACAGGCGTAGTGGGTGAACCCACCCGTTTGCCCTTTGACCCTCCACGCCTATGAACCATCCCCAATATCGCAGTGTGGCCTTATTTTGCCACTTGGCATTCGTCATCGGACCACTTGTGCCTCTCTCTCTCTCTGTTGCTGCGACGGAAAGTATACTTTCATCTCCACTCTTCTAATCCCATAATGCCATATGTTGACTTTATTTCAACTCCGTGTTGACCCAGTCTACACCACTCCGCGCACCTGGGGTCTTTTTGACCCCATGGGAAGCAACCAATCACACAACTCGTCGTTCGATAGTGTGTGCCACGTGGTTTCCAGTGCTGTGCCATTGTTGCCGCTAACAATGAACCCTCGGTGCGGTGCGATAGAATGACATTGTTGGGCGCGTTAACACTCGTTACTCAACGATCGTCAAGTTCCGTGATTGACGCACAAAAGTGCTGTTTATAATAATAGCTTAAGATCAGTGGACAATAACGATATATCGGACTTAGGTTTACCTTTGGACGTGAACAGTGATAGTCCACCAGTTTTACCGAACAGTAACGATCATTTCGTTTTGATACGTGTCCGTCGTTTTTAAGCAGTGGGTGCGTTATGAATGAAATTATTGAATTTTATTATAATTTTCAACTTTTACATTCTCGATACATTGAAAAACTAAATTGTTGTAAACTTTGAACGAATGAAGCGTGCACAAAATTCACAATTTTAAACTGATATCCGTTGGGTGTCTCAATAGGCACCAGATGGTGTCCCGGGGTTAACACATTAGATGGTGGGAGGGTTGAATCAACTCGTACTCAGTGCAACATATTGCGAGTTTGTCTTCGGCTTTGGAAATAGCTCTGGTTGACGCTGCTGGGTTGACGGAAAAAAGCGCGAATTCCTTGCGAAGGTGGTGGTTACTCTGCTCTCCGAATGAATTAGTGTTCTTTAGCGCTGCGTCTCGTCGTTTGATTCGAGGACACACTCATAGAGGGAGGAGGAGTGACGTCACCTCAGGGGGCGAAAGGGATTGGTCGGGTGAGTTGTTCCCTGGCTTTATATATTTAAGGATCGGATCCTTCCCATGATTGGTCCATGGCGCGCGCCCGGTCTGCCCTGCAACTTATGCGAAAGCCAGTCCAGCTTCCTTCCTTTGTGGCTAATGGACGTCTTCAAGTGGCTCTCGCCCTCTCCCACTCCGTTTTCAATTCCAAGACTGTTATCGATAAGATTTACAGTCTCTAGATTCATATATTCCATGCGTTTGTCCCTTTGCCTTTGTGGAATTGCTGTTCTTAAATATACTATTCGTTTGATTTCAAAATGAGGAGCTCTTTTTCCCTTTAGTTAATAAAAAGTGATCCCGGGAAAGCATCAACTCCAAACTCGAGGATTCATCTTAGCCTACCTGACACATTTCAGTTATCTTCTGGGGGGTCCCGAGGGATTGGATGGGGCGATATTTATCGGAGATATCTTTGATCGGATAAGATCGATCTTATCGAGCGTCTGGTCGTCTTCCTTTTACCCTTTGAGGTCACTGGCGGGCGGGAGAGAATGTGTCTGCGATTGGAAAAATCCGCCTGCACACTGTAATCAATTCTGGCTCTTACAAAGAGGACGCGTCTTTTTTAAACGTCGTCGTGGGTTGAATGCGCGCTTTGAGCGATCACGGAGGTATTGCCGTGGAAACTCACGCGACGGAAACAGAGCATCAAGGTACCTAATGAGTGCAGTGCATGCGGTTGTCGCTAATTAATTGGTGAGGATTGTAAATTGGACCGTTTCCTCGAAAAAGAGGAGTTAATTTGCGATTCCATAGACATTAAATCCGTTCGGTAAACATCTTACCGATTTCCCATTCGGTCCTCCCAAGAATCCGTGACGGATTTGGATGATCCCTGCGTGAAAGTTACACCGAATGTGCTCAGCGCATATCCCCGCTTCGCGAAATGCTTCGTGAATAGCACTTTCGAGCTTGCGACGTCACTTCATTGGAATCGGAAACTCAAAAATCCTCATAATCTGAAATGGCCATTTCGTGCGTGTAGTAGTAACTCGGAATTTGCAATGCCCTCTGCCAATCACCCTTCGGAATAAGTGCTTAATGAATAGGTTATTCATGCGTCTGTTCGTCGGAATCGCGGAGGTACTTGTGAATTGGGACCGTTCCATTGGGTCACCATCTTACCAATGAACCGTTTGGAGCACCTGCTTGGTGAGTGACCCGTTTCAGCATACGACCGATCACTCATTCGGATCTGTTATTCAGGAGTGCACTCGACAGACTCTTCGTGCGCTGTGAGTTCGTGGAGATCTTAATAATTTGCTCGGAGGTGATTTTAGGAAAGTGGATTTCATTCCCTGTCCGTCAAAATTCACCGTGGAATTAAAAACCGAAGTTAGGGTTCTTTTTTGGCAGTGTCGCCTTCATGCGTCCTCTTTCCCCTTCCTCCCCCTTTTAAGGATAACGGTATTGGAGTAGGATAAACCCTTGCTCTCTCTCCCCCTCCATCATTTCCCCCCCTTACCCCCTTTTGCCCCCTCCCCTCCCCTCTCTCAGGGTCGGATCGAAGCACTTTTGGTCTTTCGCTTCATTCCCCTCTTCTCCCTCTTTTCTCTCTCTCTCTCCTCTCGTGAGGGTAATAACTCGTGCAGCAACTTACATGTATACATCGTCAGAAGAAGCGGGGTCTGCGCTGGGGTCGGCGGCCAGTTCCCTCCCTTTTTAATTAATTCACTCGTGCTGACATCTCTCTTCACTGTATGGAATCATCCGCGTGCTAAAAGTAGAAGGGGGTGGCGTCGCCTATGTCTTCGGAATGGTCTTTTGAAGTTAGCAAACGTGGAACATGTTGTTCGCGAGTTCATACTCCGTGGAATACTTTCTCTTAAATTTCGTTTCCAGAAATTACAGAGATATTGGTCGAGGAAGAAGTCAGTCTTAGTTTGCTAGATTTGTATTTTTGTCGTGCTCTTCCATTTGCACAACGTAATGATTTTAATTTCTACGGATCTGTCCGTAACTTTATTTCCCGACCAGGTCTAGGGAAGGGTCCCTTTTAATCCAGCCATTATTCACCTCTACGATAGGCGTTCCATGAGGAACTAGTGCGGAGAAAGTGTAGATACCTGTGGCACTCTTAAGAGCCATCGTTATAAATTTAAACTCTCTGAGAAGCCTGAAGACGAAGGGTAATAAAAGCGATTTATGGAGTCGACGAAAGTGAGAATTCTTTACTAACATCCTTAAATTGACTTCATCAAAACACTTCTTCATTCACTTGTTCGCATGACCTTGTGGAGTCACTTCTTCCTTGGTTTGGCCTATTTGCCTCTGCCGTCATTACTCGCATTCTCGCGCGAAGCCCCTCCTGGAAGCCACGCGCTTCGTAATTTTTAAAGAGGTAAAAAAAGGGGAAAAGAGGTATTATCGTGCGTTGTAATTGAGTATTAGAGGGGGCAAAGTTTGACCTAAGACGATTTCGTGAATAAATTTAGTGGGCAACACGTTTCTCTGTTTACTTCTGCGCATAACAATTAGTGCAGGAAGTATAATATTTTTCTGCGTTGATGAGAGAGTATTGTGTGTCCGAGAGCCGTGCGAGTACAGACGAGGTCTTTCGCGCATGTACGTATATCCTCTCGTGTTTCAGTATTATCATTATTACTTTAATTCCATGTTATCACAATAACTGTAAACGTCCTCGTGGATATCGCGTTCTTAATTTTTAAACGTTGGTTTTCGGGAAGTGTTGCTCACCTCTTCTTGAGCTGTCGTCTTATATCCTTCGCACCATTCCACTCTTGATCCACGCAAACATCCTCGAGGAGTTGGGGGTCTGTGTGACTCCTCTTCTTCCTTCCCCTCCACTACTCCATCCGCTCTCTCGACTACACATAAGTCTCTCTTATCAGCAGCGGACGACCAAACCGCTTTTCCTTCCGCGCCGAGACAGGAAGAAGACTCGGGAGGGAGTGTGAGAGTTCCCGGCGCGCCTACGGGAAGCCAACGCTAATGAAGGAAGATTGGGGAAGAAGGGAGGAGAGACAGGAGGCCATCAATAACGCAGTATTGTATAGCGCGTATTGGTTCTTGTACTTTGCTTTTTTCCTCCTCTTCTAGGATCTCTCTCTCGTCATCTCCTTGGATACCACGTACTGCGAATGATTGTATGCATATCTTTGCGTCCTATGTCCGTTTCGTCGTTCGATAATTTGGTCGAAAATCCTTAGAAAATCATTAGTGTGTTCTATTGAAGAGAAGGAATTTCTCGTTTCCGAAAATCATTATTCTTAGATACTCTTAATTTTATATTTTCTTACATTCACTTGATAAAGAAATAATTGATAAATTGGTGTTGACATTGAAGTAATGGAAGGAAAGTACTATGGTATATCAAAGTTTTACTAAAGAAGCCCGCCAAACAGCTGTGGTCGAAACTCATCATTTTTAAATTAAATTACCTTTCGGCTTCCTAACAGCATTTTTAATTTCCAGAGAAACTCGGGGTTCCGATTCGGCGTAAATTCAAGGTCTGTTTTTATTTTTGTCATTGACGGTTTCGAACCGCCAGGCCTCTCTCTGTGTGGCAAGTTCCGTTGACACCTGAGTACACCATTCGGAAAGTAAAAGAATGCTGTAGCATTGGACGACTTACTTGTTTTTATTTTGTTGCTCAGACATACATAGGGTGATAATATCATCATTATTATTCAGTGTTCTGCGGAATGTTGGTAGGCCTTCATTTGGTGTGGGTCATTCCTGTTGCCCTTAGTGTCGCGATGAGAGTCTGCAACGGACGCCTTTCTTCTTTTGTTGTCTGAGGCGATCCTCGACCTCCCCATCGAGGCGAATTTCGCGAAATCCACGCTTCCATTGAATGCTGCCTCTGCTGTGGATGTCAGATCGAGTGCTGTCTTTGTGTCTGACCCTTGACAGTCAATCTTGAGAGAGAGAGAGCTCACCCTAGCTGGTGTTCCCTAGACGACAATCCGTTTTGACTTGAGGCTTACATTTCTCTGATCTGTCAATCTGTCTGTTGCCCTCGCAACCGTTTCATTGTCTTCCGAATAAGGGTGGTCTCTCGTATTTCCGTTACAGTGCGGCACTCTGGTGATTGGAGGGGAAATTTTAAATTTAAAGGAACCACATCTCCAAACACTCGAAATCAGAGAACTAGAATTGAAAAGCTGAAACTTGATCGGAAGGATCCGTTAAGCTGCTTTTTGAGACGTTCACTGTTTAAGCCGAACGAGAATTCAAAACCTTTGTCAGTTTTCCTTTTATATCCGCAGAGAAGAAGTGCTGATTGAAATTCGTGAACGCTGCTTAATGCTTCGTGAATGGCACTTCTTTCTTCGGAAAACTTTTTTACTCTTAAATTTTCGCTTTTCACCTTGATAAGATATTTTTACTCCATTTTCTCGTCCGAGCTCCTCCTTTGTTTATTCTCGATCTCCTCGAGTTTCTTCTCAATCTCGTTTTAAAGGGAATCCGCAGACAGATTGCGAAAACGTTGTGCACGACCGTTTGCCGTGGTTTGGACGGCGGGGCGCAAAACTCGGAAAAAGGCTCGCCAGGACGCGGTTTCCGCGAAACGCCGCTCTGATGTCTTCGTTTTGTGTCGCATTACCCTAACTCCGTCTCTCTTTCTCTGTTGACGATCGCGCATGTTCTTTTCTATTTCATATTCCGAATGGACGTGATCATCGCTGGCTCCTAGGTGTGAATTGTAGGGCGGACGTATTTTGTTGGGTCGCCAAGGAAGAAGACTATCTCTCTTTATTTCTCTCTCTTCTCTTGCCCCCCCCGCCCCCGGAGGCGGCGCTTCTCTCCTCATCTCTCCACCCCCTCCCTCCTTTCCCGCCCACCCCCTTCCCATCCCTCCCCTTTGTTTGAAAAGAGGGAGAGACCATCGCTACGTCAGTTTTAGTTCGTCCTCCGGCTGCAGGGAGGAGACACCGGTCGACACCCCTCCTCTCGCTCCCACCAGTTAAACCCTTTGTGTTTTTTTTCAATCCCTCCCCCTCTCTCGCATCCCTTAAATCCTTTTCCTGCACACGTACGAACCCTTGCCTCCCCCATTCCTCGACACCCCTCCCCATACCCTACTTCCAATTTCCTCTTTCGTGTGTTTGAGCGTATAAATATTTCCCTCCCCTCCGCACCGGCGTCCACTCAATTTTTAACTTATTTTTTTTTATTTCTTCTCCCGTGTTTTTTTATCGCCGTCGGCGCAAAGGCCTTTGGGGTGCCCCCCCCCCCCCCATCGCGACGGGGCCAACATAACAAACGCACGCAAAGCAACTCCAATCAATCCCCCTCCCTTCCCACCTCCACTGACTGGTCTTCGTTCTCGTCGTCGGCCTGTGATCGCCGCTTCGTTGCGACAGAGATTGAAGAAAGAAGGACGCGGGAGAGGAGGAGGAAAATGCAGAGGAGACACGGGTCGCCTCATCGTACGTATTTGCTTGGAACGCGAGTGGAGTATAGCGAGAGGGTTGAAAGGACAACTGCAGTTTGAAGAGGTTGAACGTTAGAGTGGAATGCAGTTTTTTTTTTTTTTAAGAAGAGGGATGAGAGGTTAGTGCGTTGCTAGGGAACGGATTCGCCCTCAAGCGGAGATCCGTAAGAGAAAGGAGAGGGTGTTGATAAGATGCTGTCTGTCTCTGTGGCGAAGTGGCTGGAGCTGATTTGAGTGGTAGTGCTGACGAGAAGAGCAAGGAGATCGAGGGGAGGTTGTGCCTCAGTCTGTGTGAGACGTCGCCTCTTGAACTTACTAAGGGTGAGCCGCGGGTAACGCTTAGAAGGATAGCTGGAAGTTGGAAGAGTGGATGTTTTAGTTTGTGTTAGGGAACAGGGTCTTCCGTGGAGGTCCATGCTGAATGAGTGAAGTAGGGGTCGGTGCTTGAGAACAGGTTGATTAGATAGAGGGGAGGTGGTTGGGTTCGCGCTAGGAACCAAGGTCTGTCCGATCGGGGGTTGTGGCCCAAGTCTGTCCAGCAGGGGCTTGTGCTTGGAAGAATAGCAAAAGGTTGAACAGAGAATACGTTTGTGTCTTGGAACAGGGTAGCCTGTCAATCGTGGGGTATGAGTCGAACAGGGCTCGCCTGAAAGGCCGTGCTTGCTTTCAACTCCTTGAAGTCCCGATGGCCCGCCGTGTTTTGTACCCGTCTTGTAATTTGGTTCAAAAGAATTGTGTGAATTGAAAGAATTCTCTATGTCCGAGAGGCCCTCACCGCCACCCCTACGACCCTTCCATCAAAAAACCCCTCCTCTCATTTATTCGTACCCCCGTGGTTTGATTGGTGCCTGAAGGGTACGCAGCCCCCCTCCCATAATCCCGGATTCGAGGGTTTTCCGGCGCGTGAGGTGAAAAACCCTCCTCTTCTCTCTTATATTCTTCTTCTCCCTCTCCTTCAATACCGGTGGAGAGCCGCACGACATAAACGAAGTGTTGAACGGGGAGGAGAAGGCCGCTCCCAAATGAGCATTGCTCCTCCATTCCCTCTTTCCCTTCTGTTTTGTTTTTTATAATCGCCCTCCGTGTGTTGTTCCTCGTGAGAAAGTGTGGCGCTGAGACGCTCTGATGTTTGCGTGCGGAGGCAGTGGTGGGGCGGAGTGAAACCACGGTGGAAAAAAGAAATGACAAGCGGACCACCATGTGTTGTTCGTTTGGCTTATTTGTGTGAGGATCGCGAGGGGGAGAAAGACTGCGAGTTTACAAGTCCTAAGCCCCAGTCTTCCCCGCGGGCGGTGTCGCTTATCTTTGCTCAGTTGTTTTGTAGTTTGGTTGTCCTCCGCTTCGCCTCCATGGTGCTATCGTCGCCTTCTCCTTGTGTGTGAATGCCGGCTGAAAATTTATAAGCTCGCTAGGACAGTTATCCCAGAGCCTTCGTGCGGAGAGGAGTACGTGCCCTTGGATTTAGACTCCCAAACGTGAACGCAAGTGGATATTCGTGCATCATCTCTAAGAGTGACGCGGTGTCTTTGAATACATTTAAATAGTGCATGAATGTGTGTGTTGTTTCTTGATCGCGTGCAGTGAGCTCCTTGAGAGTATTTTCATTTCCAATCTGCGCGTGCTGCTTTTAATGGAGTCCCTCTTTCGACTGGCTTGGTTCTATTTTGCGATGCCGACTTCCTAGAGGTCGACGAACCTCGTCCTGTGATTGTGAAACTCGTGGAGTAGAACTCAAAACGTGTCGGCCGCCCCTCCGTTATAAAGGGGGAAGGATGCAAAGCAACCCCCCTGTGGTACCCCTCCGCGAATATATTTTCAAGAGGATAGCTCCCCGCCGGCGGAATGATGCCTCCCTTGCCGTCGTCCCTTGGCGGTGACGTGTTCGGTCGCCGGCCCTGCTAGATGTTCCAGCGAAAGAAGAGCCTGCCAGGGCCGGCTGCGGCGGCGGTGGTGCTGCTGCCGCCCCCGGGTGACGGCGGTGGCAGCGGGGAGGCTCACGGGAAATCATCTTCTGCTCGGAAGTGAGTTCCTTCCATTCGAGAGAGAGAGAGGGTCACTCTTTGGAAACGTCAATGTTGTTGTTCATTTGAGAGAAAACACACCCCAGTGTATTTTCAACAACTCTTTCCTCATTGAACACCGACTAATGTGTTTCGGTGCTTGATAATTTGCCAAAACCTTTGTCCATGTGAATCCGAAACAGTGTTGAAATTATACTAGATAATTTCTACAATTATCTCGTAAATTATACTAGATAATTTACGAGGTAATTTCTCTCACAACATGATTTCTCCAACAGAGTGACCAAGTTACACATTATTGGGTTCTTCGCCCATCGGCACCAATGCGATCACGCCACAAATTTCGCGCAGCAGCCTTAGTCGCTGATGTTTCGTAACTTCGTCGTGGTTCGGCATTGTCACGTATCTGTTGCGTAGGCCGTGTTTGTTTGAGTTTTCAACAGTCAATCAATGTTGCGATGCCCGTGTCCTGTGCTATTTACGGCTGTGCCATAAGGAATGTACAGGAAGTGTTATCGAATATTTTATTATAACTAGACAATTCTCTTACAATTCAGTTAAAGCAACTGCACCAAATGTATTACTTTGGGTAATGTTGGCTATTTAACGAAGGCGTTAAAAATTCCGATTATTGTAGCCTGGAAAATATTATGATGTGAGGCTGTCTCTCTTGCTCCCGTTTTCCTTTCAAAATGATTAGCTTCATTTGAGAACCAAGTTGGAAATTATTTTTCGGCTTCGGTGAAAGCTTTGCCTCTTAAGTAATGAGTCGTGTATCATAGCACAGCTGATAGATCCCTTGAAATACCACGAAAATTACTTATCAATCTCAATGTTTATACGTATTGCGATCAATTAAGGATCCAATATGTTCCGTTCATTGGTTTCCCCGCGTGTGTGTTCGAAGTATAAGATCTTTATGTTTCGCCGGCTGTCAGTTCTAAGTTCTCTTGCCCAGCAACCGAGAAACAAATGAATATTCGAATATGTAACTCGACCAAGCCCACGCGGACACTTATTTAGCGCCTCTGTGATTCCTCTGTTGAGTGGATAACCCCGATGTTGTCGTTCTCATTGCCTCCCCCACATACCGCCCCTCCCCACCACTTCCGCTCCTCCCCCCCTCCCCCCCTTCCACTCCTCCGTCTTGAAAGACGTCGCTCTCTCTGTGTGTGGATTTGTGATTTTTTTCTGCGAAATCACCGCCTTTCCCCTCTTTCGAATCTTCTTCCTCTTATTTCTTGGCGCGCGGCCCTTCTCCCCCCCCCCCCCCTTCATTCCCCCCCCTCTTTTCAGACGCACGCACAAACACACGCAAGCACTTCCTTCCTGTGCTCTCGCTAGTGGCTCCGTCTTCTTCGTCTTGGAAATATTAAGTCTATACAGAGTGCGAGAGGAGAGAGAGTGACCTTTTTTTTAAGTTTTCTCAAGTGCCGATCGAGAGGCGGCCATGAAGTTCCACAGGAAAGCGAGCGTGTTGTATCGGAAGAAAAGGTCAGAGTGCCCCCAAGTATTACCGTGTTTTCTGATTGATTTTGTTTTGTGTCTCTCTTGGTGTGTTTATTTTGAGGAGATGGCCGTCTGTATCCAACTTGCCGTCGTCGCGAAGGATTTGGTCGTTTTCGGGAGTCCTCGCGGGTTTTTTTTCTCCTCTCCGGGTCGCGTATTTCGGTCGCCGACGTTTCGATAACAGACTCCGCCGTCGACTGCAGGACTGCGTTGTGACTGTTAGTGTGTGTTGTGCTTAAGCTGGAGCCCTCCGCCGTCGCCAAGTGCGCTCACGATGAACAAGTGAGGAGTGTCTTTGAATTAAAGGCGGTGGAGTAGTTTTCATTCGTGTATATTTGAATTGAGTTCACTCCCAACCGATTGTTTCTGGCTCCATTTCGTTCTGTTGGCTGAGGAAAATATATAATCGTCTGTATTTCCTCAGTTTTAAAACCGAATTTAATACGTTTCCTTTTTCCAAGAGGAAACGGAAGAGTCTTCGCACATGATTATGCCACAGTGTGGTGAAACGCGTCGTGCCAAAGAAATAAATCTGTGGAAGATTACCAAGTGTTTTTTATTCATTGTTATCGATAACTTCCACCAGGTCCAGCCAGTCCAACAGTTATATATTTATACGTTTTCCCATCTTTAATTCTCTTTTCGAATAACAGCCAGTCATGTATTTTATAAAATCAAGACTCCCAGCTGTTATCAAGTTAACAACAGGATTCGTCGTCTCGCAGTTTACGTTAAACAGGCATTATAAAACCGGGTGTTAGTAGATTTAACAGGATTTATCAGAGTACGACCGGTTTCAGCAAATAGCAAGCATAACGGATTGTAAGATCACCTTTAAAGGAGTGCCGTGCATTTCAATGCAAGGATGTGGCGTCCTACGGCCGAGCGTGAACTACAATGCACGCTCGATATGGTATTTAAACCCCATATATATATGTGTGTGCATATACTGATGCGAGTGTTCAATATTAAATCCTGTTGGCAGAGCCCGCAGCGATAATTTTAATCCGTCCGATAATGGTTTATAAAAGGGATATATATCCAATAGCAGCAAACGATTGCGCCTTTCGTAAGTCTGGAAGGTTGAAAGCTACACGCATTACAGAAAAACATATATTCACGAAAGGTGGCGCAGTGGTTTCCGGTTCTCGGAGATATTCATTTAATTAATACTATCAAGCCGTAAAAGATATACCGCTTCGTTTGTAGTTTTCGGATATGACGTCAGTCCTGATAATGTCGATTACACGATGAAAACGATCGTGTTACTTAAAATTCCGTGAAATCTACAGTATTTTTTCCTAAGCTAACATTCCACTTCGTTTTCAAGTGTTTCGACTGTTTATGTGTGACAATAGTGGTCATCGGCAACAATGGTCTCTTGGCACGAGAGTGCGGTCCATGCCAGTCACCTCCCAATGGAGTTCTTGTGCTCTCTTTAAGGGCCTCCCCTGGTTGTCCTCAGTGATCCCCGCAATCTCAAGCAAAGCCCGTTCGAAGAAAGTTGTTGGCGCTGCCGAAGTGAATTCGTTCTCTTCCGCCGCAGCCTCGCATGTCTCGTGGTTGGTTGAGTGTCATGGCGACACAGTGTGCGTGATTGTTTGATTTGCGATTGGCGCCGTTTGATTGGAGGAGGAAAGCCGTTTGCCTCTCAACTGTCAATGTGCTTTCCCGAGGTCTTGCTCGGTGATTGGACAATCAATCTGCAGCAGACTGAAACTTTTGTCACGGACTATTCCCGAACGTCATATTCATTCATGCTCCCTCTCTCTTCGCGGTTTAAAAGCATCTCAATGCGCGTCTTAATGCCCGATAGGTCCAGGTGCGTATATGCACATCGACGCTCTCCGTTAAAAATACGCGATACAATCGGAAGACCTTTTCAGATAAATTCATATCTCACGAGTGTCAGGGTTGTACGGAATTGAAGTGTCATTGTTTTATTCCCGCTGTACCAACATCTGTAGAGCAGGCAGAAGCGACGAAGGAGAATTAGTCTGTCACGAGTTTCAGTCGACACAGTGAATGCGATTTTGCACTTTACGCTGTACATGTCCTTTGGGACGGACGGAAGCCACCAAATGAGATAAATTCGCTGCCAAACTAATAATGTTGGAGAATTTTATTTTTCGCGCACAATTCCCAACAACAACGAGAGCCTATAGATAGACCGATTCAACCAGATTTTACTATCATCGCTAGCTTTTGTTCCCAGAATTCCCATCCCCTTCAATTTATTCATTTCTGGTGTCCCGACATCCCCTGCCACACTCCCATACAGTGGTTTGGAATGCTTTTAATTATGCGGCTGATGCGTACGAGGAAAGTGCTGTGGAATAACTTCTTCTGCGGTGCGGGGGGCCTCGTTCCGTGCATCGACCACTAGCAGTTTATTTTGACCGTCCTGTGCGTTCTGCTTGGTTTTTCCTTTTTGGTGTCTCAGAGCTGCCGTCATCGCCTTGTTTCAGCAGTATTTCCTTCCCCGACAGGTTTTGTGTTCTTTGGGAGTAGCAGGATATTTTGCAACGCGGAAGCGGATGATATCCCGGTGATTAGATAGTTATCGATGTGTATGTAAGTACCGACCAGTCAGTCAGTCGGGCGATATATTTCCATCGTGTCGACCTGCATCGAATGATTCTATTATAACCTGCTAGCCTTTAATTATTGCAGTACGTCTGTTGTTTGACCTTTCCGAGTTTCTCAGCAGCTCCTCAATCCCCAGTCCACGCTTGCCGTTCGCTCGTGACATTTTTTGACGATTTTTGCGGTTCACTCTTTGCTTTTGAACTTTTCATCCTGTTGCGTCCAAGTTGCGTTCGTGCTGCTCCGCGTGCGCACTTTTTCATGAAATATCTCTCACTCTCCTTTTCGTCCGTCTTCCTCCTGGCCATCACATTGATGGATGAACAACACCCTTCAATGCTGATTTTATGCAATAACATTCATGAGGAATAGTAATCGCACTAGAGTGTTCAATGATATTTCTTACCATTTTGGGTTCGATCTAATCCCAGACTACTTGCATCATCGCATGGAATGAGGCCCTTACGTTAGGCAGTAGGCAGGTATTTATAATTTCGTTGGTCCAGGTCCAAGGAAGGAAGTTCGTCCGGCGCTTCGCTAAATGAGTCTATATCGTCTTTGTGTACCCGAATTGCGTCATATCCGGAGGAATTATTTCGGAGAATGTTATTTATTCATTATTATACATTTATTTCAACATCCCTGAAAACTGCGCTAACAGCCTTTTTCATCGGATCTTATTAGCATAAAACAATGGACTAACACAATCACTTGAAGAATCTACTCAGGCGGGACTCGAACCCGCGACCCTCAGTTCAGCAGGAAAGGACTTTACCCCGTCGCCACCAGGGCTGATTGGTATCCTAAGAGCTGGCGTTTTAAAATCACTGTGGATCGCAATACAGCTTTGTGCCTCATTGTAATATCTTCGCTTATGCCAGAACCAAGTTAAGCACTTTTTTACCCACGTTCGACTTGAAATTTATGAATATGTGGCCGCACAGGTCTCGAATGCTGTAATAGGTATAGTGAAACTTTGTGGCACTCGCCAGCGTAGATCACTTGATGTCACCGTGGCGGAGTGGGAAAAGGTACAGAAGAACTCCCTCGGTCGCTTTATCCCACACCTCCTCCTGTATGCATTCCTTTCCTTTGCGTCATGCTCTTGAGCGCCACCAGATATACGCCTACATCTACCGTACCATGATGGACTACGCTAATTCGTCTATTGGCTTAAATAGCTCTTCTGATGGTTATCTGATAATACTTTTGAAGAAATGAACGTGTAGAACTACGTAGCACTTATTTGAATTTTGGCGCCGAGAATGTCTGATTGTAAACTGTTCCAATTTAACATACTGACGATTTGACAGTTGAATTTTTTCTTTGATAGTGTGCCTTTCCTGTAGAAAATCAGGATTTTTTTTACTACCTATACCTTTACGCGCTTAGTAGTTGTTGAGGTTATTTTTCCCTGAAAGTTAACATTGATTTCAATTCCATTCTTTAAAATCCCCGTGCACTCAATGTTTATGGTGGTTAAAGCGATACAGTTCCCCAGTCATAGTGGAGACCATATTCAAATTTTTTTCTTTGATTTCAGCGTCTGTAAGAAGTACGAAATAAATATTGTTATATTAATGGCGCTAAGATATAGTTATATATGCCCAAAATCTCAGTAATTAAATAAATAAGGCTATATAAGTCTCTAACTTGACTCATTTTTTCCCGCCGAACGACTGAAAACCCTTCAAAACAGCAGTTTTTTTTGCGATTCTGTAATAGTTACTGCGGTGAGTAATTGATTATTTTTAATAAATAGTTGAGAAAACGTACAAACTACACACCGTTAGTTTTTTGACGAAATCTAGGTGTTAGAAATTCCTAATTTTTTCAATATTCTTTCTCTGGAGCGCACAGCCGTAATCTATCCCAGATGTAAAACAGCTTATATTTGTAGGCAAATTGCTCGAAAAGTAGTTCGGCAAGGGGTTGATATTTTGATATGATTGGAAAGATGAGAGTTTCTTCCTTTAAAATGAGGCAAAATTCATCAAATTCTAGGCGAAGTGATTTTTCGCTCTCAAACTACGTTAGGGAAAGTTTCTCTCGACTTCACGCGAGTTATTCTGTTTGCTCATTGAGCCATTTTCGATTTGTTTACCCCGTCGAATGCGGCGTCTATTTAGGTCTTCATTTTACCGTTTAGTCAACGAGGGCTCTTAATTTTAATAGGTTAAGGACGCCGTGGTGCCTGGACTTGGCGTTCCGAACGTATTTCCTCGTTAATCTGGCCTCTTTAGTGGGCGCCATTCCACGTTAGAAGCGGAACACATCGACGGCAGTCGTCGGCACGCGAAAGGGAAGTCGTGGTCGGGTAACGAGCAGTACAAGTGCGGGGGGTTGGCAATCGTGAAAAACGCGTGGATTGCACAAATCCTGTCAGAAGAACTGCTCTCTTTCGGGAAATAACGCAGACTTGAACAAGTCGTTATTGTAAAGGCCGTTTTACACGATGAAAGATTTTGTACAAGCGAATCCGTGAGATTGTGCGTTTGTCTCAACGAAATTAGAACAGGTTCTATTTCCCGTGCAGGCATTGAGACATTCGCACAAGCGTTCATACAATTTGCCGCTTTACACGATACATTTTGCCTCATGCAAGAGTTCACGGAAAGGTTTGTACAAACAAATGTACCGTGTAAAACGGCCTTAACGCATTGCTTCCTGCATGATGCACCTACTCTCTACAGTGACAATATTTTAGTCGTAGCCTTATTGTATTTAGCGCTCGCTATGTGACATTTCTTTTGACCTCCGAGAATCTTCTTCTTCACCGTACATAGCTCAACAAACCAGCCTTCGGGTTAACCACTTTAACCAGCGTTCTCTGTGAGTTCTACCTTCCTTTGTCCTGCGCTCATTTACCAACGTCATCCCGTTTTGGCGAATGCAAGTTTTTTGGTGCCTCGCTATATTTTAAACTCACGAAAGTATTTAAAAAGCGAATTCTTCGTGTCGCCTTCGAAGCCTTCGCGTGTTCTGCACATTTCTGGTCGCCTTTGCCTAGCGTGCGACCACGAGAGTCTCTGGTGAAGAACTCTCTGTCAATTCAATCATCATCTGCGCATTCGTCAATCAATGGATCCTAACATCGATTGTCTTCAGCACCTCTCCCCACTCCACCCACTCTCCCCAGCCAACTACACATATTTCATTCCCACATGCAAGTCTTCTTTTCTGCTTTCCTCATAATTTGCCTAAATGTATTCAATCCTTGGGACTTCCTCGGAAATTCTTCAACCTTTTTCTCCGTCCATTATTGTTTTCAAGTGACTGTTGTTTCGCAACAGGTGTCCAATAAGTTCGTGTCTTCTTATTCTCAAGAGTTAACCATCAAACGGTTTTTCTCATCATCTCTTCGTTGGACTTCTTCATTAGTGATTTTCTACATCCATGCAATCTTCATCAATCTCTGATGACATCTCATTTCCATTGCTTTCAACCTTATGCAACTTGATGAAGAATCAATCGCGCGATAATGAATGACATAACAAAAGGCTGGCCGGTACAAATGTAGAAACACTCACAGGTTAAGTCGGTTAAGTTTCGATTGTAAGTCGTAACATCTTTCTCAACGGAAGGCGAGGGGGGGGGGGAATGGGAAAGCGGAAGGGAAGGGGGGGTCGGGGGAGAGGCTAAGTGCGATTTGTTGAGCTGGGGGGGAAGAGAAGAATGGGAAAGCGGAAGGGCGGGGGTCGGGGGAGAGGCTAAGTGCGATTTGTTGAGCTGTTAATTTGACGAATTTTTTTGACGGTTTTGAATGTTCATCTTTGTGGTTGATGTGACATGGTTTTCGCCAATCCTTTTATTCTATGTTTTACCGGCCTTTTTACTAAAACACTGCGGATCTTAATATGTGCGCGTGAAGAATGCTACTGAAGTGGCGGGTTGCGGGAATTCGCGCGAAAAGTCGAGTGGGACGGGCGATGGGTCGACTTTGCATTGGAATCGATATCTCGCCCGCTGTGTATGAGCATATTCGGCCGCGACACGAGCGAGTCCTATCTCTCTCTCTCTTTATCTCTCTTCTCTCAAATGGCTGCGCGCGGAATATATCCTCTCTCCCACTTTAGGATGCGAAATATATGTTTTTGGCGGGTGTCGTGCTCTTTTCTTCAAATTCTCGCCAGCATTTTTATTTTCCTCTCTCTCTATCGCTCTCCGGATCTTGAGTCGATTATCCTAATGATCGCAGTCAAAGGATGCGATCGGATTCCTCTTAAATCCATTCCTCCTTCCTGATTCCACATAAGGAAAACTTATTTTCAAGTCTCACACGCTTCCAACGTGCAATAGAGGAAAATGATGAAAATGATCGATATTTTTTAGTTTTCTATTTGTTCTGCTGGGCGATCAGTGTCGAAACATCACAGGATATCGTTTGCTGATGTCAAGGAATAAATCGATGGAGAAGGAAAAGCGATGCTCGCTGTTTCACCGAGATTTATTGCGTGACTTAAGGTTACTAGTGTAGGAAGAATCATAACTTTCGGAATTATGACTGAAAGTAGGTTGAACGGTATTTAGAGGAAATAATTTAATTCGTTGAAATCAGTTGGAGTAATGGAAGTTCATTTTAGTGTGATAGAATTTGACGAACCCCAATGGCAGACTTATGGCCGCATGATTAAAGCTTGTATTTGTTTATTAAATTGGTCGTTACAATAAGGCAATTGGCCTGGTGGCAACGGTGAAGAATATAACATAAGAAATGAAGTTGAATACAATAAAAAAATATACTCATTGTGAAACACATGACTTATACACACAAGCTCTTAGTATGCACCCGAAAGTAATTTAGCTCTTATTTCCTTTCTAAAAATTTTAACTGTGTTAGGAAATGTCTTTAACTCTCCTTGAATGTGACATCACCTCGTTATTCCACTATTCGAACAATTCAGTCGTATTACAGCAAGTCCCGCGGAATCTTCAAAGTATTTATTTTACCTCTGCAAGTATCTTGAGACTCTCAACCTTGAGCCAGTAACTGTTTGTCCTTGTCGTTTGTCCTTGAGCAACTGGTTGATGTGTGTATCCTTTGGCTCGTGACCTCGATATGCTGCCAAATTTGCAGTGGCTGGACTTTAGTGGGTCCATCGAGTTCTATCAATCGATGGTGTGACGTGACCTTTGAGGCTCTCGTCGCTACGCGCCCGACTCAAGGGAGACTGCGATTCGACTCGAGAGTGATGTATCGTCGTCCTCTCTAACACTCATCATCGTCATCTTATCATTCTTAGCGTGTGTGTGTGGACTACGAAATCCACCCCTTCACTTGGTTTGAGAGCGAAAAATCACTTCACCTAGAATTTGATAAATTATGCTTCATTTTAAAGAAACAACTCTCATCTTGCCAATGATATCAAAACATCAACCCCTTGCCGAACTACTTTTCGAGCGATTTTCCTGAAAAATTAAACTGTTTTACGTGGGATAGATTATGGTTGTGCGCTCCAGAGGGAGAATACTGAAGGAAATAGGAATTTATAACACCTAGATTTCGTCGAAAAATTAACGGTGTATAGATTGCATGTTTTCTCAACTATTTATAAAAAATAATCTATAACTCACCACAGCAACATTTATAGAATTGCAAAAAAACCTGCTGTTTTGAAGGGTTTTCAGCCGTTTGCCGGGAAAAAAATGAATTAAGTTAGAGACTTATGCAGCTTTATTTATTTAATTACTGAGAATTTTTGCACATATAACTATATATTTGCGCTATTAATATTGAAGTATTTATTTCGTACTTCTTACAGACTATGAAATGAAAGAATAAAATTTGAATATGGTCTCCATTATGACTGTATGGGAACTATGTCGCTCCTTAAACCACCTCAAAAAAATTATTTTCTCGAGTTCGCTAGATGTTGGTTGTCATGTTAAACTTCTTCACATCTATACCATCGTTTTTCCTGTATTCTCAGACGTCGTCAGGACTACTTTTAAATTTTGAGGGGACACTCGTTGACGAGTTCAACAGAGCGTAAATTGTATCCGGTTATGTTGATGCGGTGAAAATGAATCGCTGATGTGTGGAATGAATTTTTGTCAAACAAGCTTAGCAAAAAATTATCAAATTGGAATTAATTAAAAGACCAGACACATTATTTGTCTTGAAGATCCTCTGCAACTGATAAGAAAATCACAAACCTGCCATAAATACTACGCAGATAAAGTATAGTAAATAAACCAGGGCTGATGTAATACTGACAATATTTCACTGTAATAGTGGCGTAAAATCTTTTATTATTAACTATCAACGATGTTACAGTAAATCCTTACGAAATTGTAATACTGTGTTTTTCACTTTAATAATTTTAAAATGTGTGACTTATAGGATGCGTTACACCATTTCAATCTTGTCTCAATGTATTGATCGTTGAGGTGTTCTATTTTTATTACTGACGTGAGCATACTTTTGGGCTTTTCAATTACTGGCTAAGTTTGTACATCGAAGTCAACTAGTCAGGCTCCGAAAATAGAATATTGTAGAAAGTAGTACTAAGCATTATTTATTCTCGCTATTAACATATTCCGCCAAGTTATGTCGTCTTCAACATTGAAGTGGGCGACATTTAAAATGGCTAACGAATTGGCCGCTTAACTTGATGAGCGTAAGGAAAGCGTAAATATGTTTATATGGCTGTTGTTTGTTGTGCTGACGGCGCCGTTGGTGGGGGCGACCGCTAATCAGCGATCTCACTCTCAATGGGCGAATTTCTCTTGCTGACCTCGTGGCGGTGGCCTCGAACGAATGCACTTCGGACTGCCATCTCCGTTCCAACGGGCGATGATTCGTCTTTTCAATTCGGGGAAGTATGTACCTACTTCGAATTCGCTCGCTCTAAGATTCGGCAGGAAATGGAAAACTCTTCGTACGGCTGGAGCAAAGTCATTTAAGTGAGTGTAAACAAGCTCGCATTAGCCTTTGCAAATACGGAGTGGTATTGAGCAAATATGAGGAATATTTAGCTGTTCACTCGCTATATGATGATTCATATTCGTTGCACTGACATTATAATTCTTCAAATAAACTCCGAATAATAAATTCGTCTTGGCCAGGAGTTTTTATTTTCTTGCTGACACGAAGTCAGTTCATAGCGTCAAGAATTTAGGGTGCGAGACTATAGTTGTGTCCATACTGGATTTCACTTGGTTGGACGGCGGCGGGCAAAAGTTGTAAAAATTGTGCAGTATTCTCTGTGAATCTCACCGTAAAGTTTATGGAGCACTGACGAAGTCAGCCATTCAGAAATGTAGCATTTTTGTCCTCTCCTTGGACGGATGCTGATGACTGGGCTACTGTGTCCGTCAAATCTCGCTGTACATATATACATGTTGGTCTTATGCGTCAATAAAGTATAGTGATGTGAAAATTTAACTAGTTTTATTTAGTATTGAGAAGTCTGAATAGATCATTTTCATGCTATTGCATCGTGAAATATTTTATATTTTAAAATATTATAATAATTTAAACTAAAGCTGTTTTTCGTATTTTTTTTAAACTTCAGGCTCGACGCAAAAATTTTAGACAAACTGAGATTTAAAAAAGTATTTTTCTCCAATTTAGAATAATAAACTGCACCTATTGTGTCCCATCAGAAGTCGACAACAGAAAATTTATTTTTTCGGTCCACCCTATAATCCATTTCTGTAGGCAAATTCGATATTAGCTTTTTCGTGTTTTTTTTCGGCGTTTTTTACGTGCAAATGTATGCAATTTAAAAAATTGTCCTTGAAAAGTCATTTTAATTCAAATAGTTAAACCTACAAAATATGTCAGTAAAAACAACTTGCCTTATTTGGTAATTGCCATCCTTAATTAATTTTCAGTCCTTGGTGATGGGATTAACGAGAATTGACTGGTAACTACTAGTTAGTTAGCCGACAGAGCCACTTTGGGAATGAAAACAGAATAATATTATTTTTTAGAAGACTTTAGTTCCCTAAAACCGCCGCCGTGCACAGTCACATTTGAAACATTGTAGACTCCCTATGTAGGTATGTACTACGGCATTCAAATAGTATATGTAATTAGGCGAGTATTGTCTACAGCTCCTTCCATCCATCTTTCTGGTGTATAAGAGCCATCGCGGAGTGTTCTGTATTCAAGATAAATAATAATCGATATAAAATGTCTTGGCAGTGGTATCACCAATTTTATATCTATATCATATCTTTAAGCCAACGTTGAAAGCGATGGTGAAAATCTCGTGTCTCTCCGCCTATTAGATGCCGAGAAGATAGCACGGATTTCTTCTTTCGTTAATGAATCTAAAACGGTGAAAACTATTAACTTGAGTCTCCGTCAAGGCACTGTAAAAGCCTTGTCTGATTATAATCTATTAATTGGATTTTAGAGTCATTTGCCTCAATTTTCGAAGATGAAACGTAGAAAACACTACTACCGCCCGAAAGTTAAAAAAAGAGGTAAATTTTCCGTTTATTTCAGAAAAATATATTAGCTATTATTATTAGCAATAGCTTAATTTGTTTTAAATATTATCGTTTTTCAACTTCGTGTGGAATAATGAGATTTAAACAAGTGAAAGTGACATAAAAATCCCCTCTGGTGGCCGTTGTGGTATTTTAATCTCTTTTTGAAATGGACAGTGGATTTTTAAAAATGTAGACGCGATGACCTAATTGGGTAAAAAGAGAGTGAAGGGATCTAAATGAACTAGGAACTGCTGACCGGAGAGGGGAAGTGGGGAGGAAGGAACGACCGAGACCAATACTGTAAGCCGTGGGTGTTCAAGGAACTAGGAACGATCGTTCCATAAAAGTCGTTCCTCGGTTATTCCGTTCAATTCAGAGGTGAGTCGATTCGCGAACGACTCTCTTCTGATCGCTAGCAATCAAGTAACACTCATCAGCAGATATATAAAGCATTGGTGCACTTAATGTAATTCAAAATTCCGCTCTGGACAACAATTGAGAGCAAGAAGCGAGAGTTTAAGGTACTTGATGTCATGTTGCTCATTGATGAATTTGATTTCTGCAGCTTTTTGAAGAATTCATGACCTTCTACTAACGCAGTGCGTCCAACCGGGTTGATGGGCCGAGCGTCGTCTGGGTTATCTGCGGAATAAGCAAGCTTTCTCGACGAGTTGTGGACAAAAACCCTATTCATGATGGCCGTGGTGGCTCTAAGATGCCACGGAAGGCCGTGAAGATGTGCCGTGACTTGGCGCGTGGCTGACTCGTAGGTGTAACGTTTGGTGCAGCGGCAGCATCCCTGCCTCCTCCTCTGCACGAGTGAGTGACCGCGCGTGGGTCGATAGGTAACGGCGACGACACTCATATCACTCCGTGGACGACACGGTGAGGCATTTTCCCAAAACGTCTGCCGTGCCGAAGGCGACGGGAAGCCGCATCACGTTACTATCCCTTCCTTCTGTAGGCAGCTCTAAGATTTAGAATAGAAGACGTTTTGAATGAAGCGTTTGTTGCTGACAGGAGAGCAGAGAGAGAAGTACAGCGAGCCAATATTCGGATATTTATGGTGACTGATTTGATTGAATTGATTGATCTGTCTGGAAGGGAGGCGTTGTCCTTAAAGGAGCAAAAGCGTGACTGTGACACTTGTCGACTGGGTGAGAGCTGCAAGAGAGTAGTTGCGCAACCCGTTTTTATGTTTTGTTGTTTCGGCGGCGATACCGTCTTCCGTCTTCCGCCGTCTCCCGGGGCGACGGCGGCCGAGACAAATGAGCCGCGGATGGCGGACACGTGCTTTCGGGAGACGTCGCCATGGAAACGGGAGTGTGTGACGGGAGGGGTGCGACGAGAGGCGCCGCCGCCCGCCCTCTGTCGGGTCGCTAACGAACTAGGAAAAGTGAAGGGAATGTGAACGGAGGGGAGAGAGTGAGAGAAGACTCCTTACTTATTGTTAGTACCTCCTCCTCTCGTGTGTACTTCGTGGCCGTCGCCTTCTTTCTCTTTTGAAGTTTCCTCGCGCCTCTCGTCTTTGGCGTTGTTCATCTCTTCGCGATCGTGGATCATCTATTCCTTCAGACTCGTGTCTGGTGTGTGGGTGCGGGGTCACCTCGAAGACGTGTAGCTATCATTAGCCGTGATCGTCGTGGAGCAGTCTTAATGCATCAGCTGTGCACGCTAACGGCGCATGACGTTTGCCTTTTTTTCTGTGAATGAACCTCGAAATTGTACGAGGGTTTTGATGTTTCGAAATCTTTTACGTGTGTCCCACGTACTTTTTGATTGTGTCATAAACTTGTCGAATGGATTACGCAGTAGGGGCTGTCACCACTTTTGAGTAGGTTACTCTGAGCACCTGAATCATAGCGCGCGAGGATTTTACTCGTAAGGTAAGTATACCAAAGACATCCACAAATCCACACATGCCGTTTACTGCAAAAATGTGCAAATTAAGGAAGCAAGTGGGGAAGGAATAAGGAATTCAGAAAGTCCCGAGTTAATCTGCTCCATTTGTACTCGCTTTTGGTTATTTCGTGAGGCGCGACCCTCAGTTGAGAGTGGACCCAATTGGGGATAAGCTGTGAGAGGGAAGAGAGGTATTTGGGTGGAGAGGGAAACCCGGCGTTGACCGGCACTTGACCACGCGTGTGGTCCACGGTTCAGTGTGCCATCCGGACCACGCTAGGAAGGCCACGCCCATTTGGGAATCGAGATTCCGTCGAATGAAAGCTCTGCCATCGCTCCGGTATTCGAACCCGGTCCCTCGTGATGAGAAGCACTCTGCTGCCCGCCACGACAACCCGAGTACCGCATTGCCTTCTTCATTCGTACCAGCCTTTTAATGTTTTCACACATTGCTTCTCAAACTCATGCAGCTAAAAATGAAGTGTGTCGTTTGACAAAAGCCTTCGGCCGTGTTCTATCGACGGATTCGTATTACATATAGGTGTGTACTATAAAAAGATTGGGAACAAGTTCCGACGACGCACATTTCCCGTTTAATAATTGTAACGGCATGCATTTCATGTGTTTTCTCAATTATTTAAAAAAAGTGCATTCAATACTCACCGTGACAGTTTTTTTCTAATTCTAAAAACAACTCCTTCGTTTTGTGAATCGTTTTCAGTGGACGGACGTGAAAGACGTGAGTCGAGGAGTTGGAAAGCCTCAAATAAGTATATTTATTTTATTACTGAGAACTTAGGTCATAATAATACAAAGTTTTTGCGTCATTAATATTACTGAATTTGCTGTTTGCCTCTCACGTGACCGCTTGAATTTTGAGAATAAAATGCGAATGTGGTCCACGTTGGTCCATCTGCATAGAAACACTTCGCTCCTCGAGTGAATCGTAGTCTCCTCCTCCGGTTTCTCCAGACGCCCCCAAACAGCATCAGTTAGGCTTGTGCGATGACCCATTTTGGTCATCGATTTTCGATGAAAAAATTTCATCGAAATGTTTCGATGACATCGATCATCGTATAGAGTGTATACGATGATCGACGACTCTCGATGAATATTGATGATCGATGAATGTCGATGATCGATGAATGTCGATGATCGATGAATGTCGATGATCGATGAATGTCGATGATCGATGAATTACGATGATCGATGACTCTCGATGAACTGTGCAGTAGTGATGCTTAGTGATTGTATCGCTGTGATTGAATCACCGATACTGAAAAGTAGCAATCACAGCCTGTGACTAAATAATCGAAATCACTGTGACTGTGAAGTCGGTGAATGTAGCCGATTTAGCTCAGGCTGCTACCGCTGCTACCAACTGCACCAGTGCAACCAACGAATACAATGCTACCACTGCTACTGCGTATTAACTGTGATTGAACGTGATCGCTATTTCTGTATCGTCTACCACAAACTTGAGGAAAAACATGAATTCCAAACATCCCACTGTGGCCCTGCCATCGTCCTCAAGGCGCAATAGCTGGGGTGCTTTTACTTTATACATACATTTTAGATCTAAGGCGTTCAAATGAATCGAAAAAAAAAAGAAAAATTAGTGATATAAGGATATCGATCATCCACATCGATGGTTCTCATTGACATCGATGATTCGCATCGACTCATCGGCATCGATGATTCTCATTGACTCATCGACATCGATGATCGATGACATCCATCGTCATGGATTACAGTCATCGCACCGCGATGACTAAGATCATCGTCGATGACTTCGATTAATCGACTCATCGCACAAGCTTAGCATCAGTAGTGAGAGTGGCCCGGGGAGTGAATTGGGGGGGGCGTTTCCCCTCCACCCCCCTTCCTCTCACCTCCCGAGTCGGGTGTGGAATCCTGGCGGTCTACTTCCCACACGTGCCTCTCTTCATCGTCTTTTCCCGTTTAGCTATCTGCACATCCCTTTTGCCAATTTTCGTCAAACTTTTTTTTTTAAACAAACGTTTTTCGTATATTCACAATTTAAAAGAGTCCCGCTTATCCGAACTATTTGGGATCAGACTCCGTTCGAATTGCGAAATTTTCGGATCAAATTGCATTATGACAGTAAACATCCATTCAAATAACTTCATTTCATGTACCTATTGATACAATATACTTAGTGTACTTCTCTGTTCTTTTTACAGTATTGTATGACACAATAGTCAATGACTACGGTACATTAAAATCTGTATTGTACGGTATATCTGTATTTGGAAAGTAAATTATCCGTAGTATTGTACCATGATGTCGTAAAAGTTATGTAATGTGTGGTTTTTCTATTACTTGTTCTTTGATTTTGTTCCGTTTATCCCTAAAATTCAGCCTTGAAGTAAATTTTTAAAATGTGCCAAAATTCTGTTTGGATTAACCGAACTTTCGGATTATGAGTGCTGTGATTTTCGGGACTCTAGTGAGAGGCTATTGACGCCGTGGGAGGGGACGGAGAGAGAGGGGTGGCGGAGGAATTTGCTTGGAAGGTTTACGTGTGTGGAGGAGGGGGGCGTCGGGTTTAAGATGAGGGGGAAAGGGGGGGGGACGAAGACATTGCACTGCCGAAACGGAAAGAGACGGCAAAGAAGAAGGGTGGTGTGCATTCCTCTCTCTTTATCTCTCTCCCTCTCTCGTCTGTTGGCGCGCCGTCTCAATGAAGGCACTTCCGCTTCTACAGGTTCATACTACCCGAAAAATGGAATTAATGTAATTTTTTTTTCAAATTCCGCGTCACTTTCAGAGAATCTTAATTCTCCTCTGATCTGTTAAAGCCGACGAAACTCTTACCTTCCCGCGATATTTATTCCCCGAATTGAGCACTGGCGGCGGAAGCTTCCCACCCAGAACCACTCGAGAGCGAAAGCAGACGCGGGGAAAAATAGACAGAATCACGATGTGAGATCGCGCGAATCGTTAGATATATGTATAAGCCTGTATAAGGTGGGGGTTGGTGGATGGGAATTGCATTCTGTTGCTAGATACATATACATACAAGTGTAGTTGACGGATTCGTAAATGCATAGTACTTATTGGTTTCTGCAGTTCTCCGCTCTTCTCTACCGTGTGCCAAAAGATTTTTTCCTACCAGAGTGTGCACTTTGGCGTCCTTCGTAATTTTGCCTAAATTATTCCAGTCTTCCTCAATAATTTTTCTATTCAATTCTCCTTCCTTTACTTAATTCAAGAGACTGTTGTGCCGCAGAATGTGAGCAATAGGTTCTCATATATCTTCTCGAGAGCAAAATCTGAAGATTGAGGCGATATTGTGTGGAAACGAAACGTCACTCAAATTCGAGTGTCCGCGTGCGAGAAATTTCCAACTGCAGTGTTTTTTAAACCCCAACTGATACCAAGCTAGTTATTGTGCCTCGTTATGCCTGAATCCGTGCCATTAAGCAGGTAGTTGGGCGGCCCATCAAGCTTCGTTACCTTGAAAATAACGCAAATAACACGGATGACGCGGGGATAAGTGGTCGTGTGCGTCTAGACTTAGGTTTCAGTTATAGACAGACAGCAGTTAAACCTCGCCGCATAAACTGTCACAGTTGGTGACGCTTAACTTGATGTTTCGCCGAATGTGACGCGACTGATTCCTAGCATATGTTGTGGTATGGTTTGTGTGGCCTGCCTCTCAGACAGGACTATGACTTCTTATGGTCCATTTTATGTCCCTGTCCTGTAATCTTCGAGACAAATATTGGCAAAAACGATACCTGTTTTTATAAAATAACCATTTCCTCCACCGGAGTGTTCAAAGATTTATCCTGAATAATTTTGAATGGTGTTCATTGCCAATATTCATATTTGTTCTTCTACAAACCAATGTCGGATTATAGGATGTTTTTGAGGATGGCCGCAATAGTCTACGACTAGTTAAGTTGCGAATTGGATTCTTTGGTCAGATAATTATTCTCGAAGTACGAAGTAACATCTTGTCATTACGCTTTTTCTAATTATTGGCTGCGAGTAAACCCCGGCATACCGATGTTGTTTTTCCAACACTCCAGGTATTTTCCACTTCTATTTTTTCAATCATCTCGGTTGATGGATAGTACCTAGAGCCATTTTATTGCTGACGTTGAAACAACCGAAGTTTTGTACTTGAACTCGAACTTTCCTCGTTGACGAATTTTTATTCATCTATTAATTGGCAAAACCTGGGACCAATAACTGATGTTATTCTTCTATTTCATTGGCCCTCTGCCACACACCCTTGAGTTGGCTTGCAGGGTACAATGTGCATATATTATTTCCCTCTCAATTATATCTACATCTCTACTTTACTATTGGCCCGTAAGGGTGCTTATTGTGGATGAGCAGTTCAGTTCGGTGGTCGCCGATATCCGATGATTGAACTGCTGCTGCAGATATCACACCTCTCACATCACCCAAACCGCTTTAACTCCCCCCTCACAAGTCGTCACTTTGAAAAAAATCCTCTACGATTTACCGGATTTATTCTATTCCTGGTCTTTCTCGATAATTCTTCACATTCATTTCTCCTTCCGATATTGTGTTCAATCGGCTTTTGTGTAACAAAAACGTTTTCAATAATCTTGTCTTTTCTACTTCTCTGAGTTTTCATCAATATCTTTTCTCTCAGACTATCCGCAGGATTTCCTCTCGTTGCTGATATTGTCTCTGCGCCTATTTCATTTCCTTTGTCATCCTTTGATAACGCCGTACGTCCATTCCACGCAGTCTTCTTTGCCTTGCGGCTCGTATATTTCCCGGGCCTTGCAAGAGAATGTTCAAAATAGATATATATGTTTTAATAGAGCGCTTGCTTACTTTCAAGCGGGAGATGCTGGCTGTTATTATCATCATCTTCTTCTTCCGGTGGAATCCCGTATTTGATTGTAATATTCCACCCCGAATATCAGGCCTTCTTCCATCACTTGTGATCCTACTTCTAAAATAGAAAAAAATCATCCTCTTGTTTCGAACGATGTCTGAGGTAGATTCTCTTGATGTATTCCGTGAAACGTTTGAAAGTTTAATTTCCTTCTATTTAATTTTGATGTTGTATTTCTAGATTCGCTTGCATATTTAATTAAATATTAATAATCCTATCATACTGTTAATTACTTTGTTTTCTTAATGATAAGGAGGGCTTCCCGGGGGGATAGATAGATGTTTGTATGTTCTTTTACGTATCACTCTCCCAGTTTCCGGTCACTGCGCACTGTTCTCCTGACTGATTTTGGCCTGCGCCTAGCGCCAGGGGGAGCGTGCGAGGTTCGGATTTGTTCTGGGACGAGTGCTGCATGCCTGGTGTGGAATCACCCCGTGCCACACACCCTAGTGGTGGCTTGCACGGTACTTCGTAGATGTAGATGATATTTAACGCAGTGTTGATTTAGAATATTCTCGACGACGATTCGAATGCATTGCAGAATTCATCGAACTGTAGAGCTGACTTGGAGACGTCGTCGAGAATATTCTAAATCAACACGCCGTAAATATCTATCCCCCTGGGAAGCCCCTTCTCCTTGCACAGCTTGTATACATTTTTGCATACCTCCCCCCTCTCACAGGTGACGGATCACTATCTGGTATTTAGTCTGCTACTGCCAACGACGGCGGCATTCCCGCCGAAACTTCCATAGATTTTTGTGTGTCCTATTCATTTATTTTCGTGCCTGTGTGTTTTTTTTACTATATTTATTTTGGTGTTCGCGTTTTGCCCATAGTTGTAGTGAGTGCGATGCTGCTGCAGCACCCGAAAGCACTTCCGTTGGCATTTTGGTCCGTGGCGGGGTCTCTCTGTTGGCTGCTATCTTGTGTGTGTGTTGTGTTGTTCACCGCCATGTCCCACCTGGCTTCCGTCCACTATGCGAGGAATGCAAGGAGGGGTGGTTGTTTTGCAACCCCCCTCGTCGTCTGGGATTCATTCCAAGGGGGGAGCGTCGGGCGACAACCAACTCTTGTCCTCCCCCATCTACCCCCCATCACCTCCCCTCCCCGCCCCTCTCAACATTACCCCCTTGAGTAAATCTCCATTTCCCACCCTTTGATGCTATATTGGCCCTTTCATGAGAGACATTCAGAGATTCCTGGGTTCATTGTGATCGCTCAAGGGGAACTTGGAGCCGCGTAAAAAACACCCCCCATAAAAAAATTGACTCGTTTTAACGCCCCTTATTGTCGCTGGAATGCTGTTGTATCATTTTCAGTATTCCGGTTTGTGATCGGCTGTTGGCGGTCCTTGACAATCAGTCATTGCTGTTATGGACTTCCATAGCTTTACATTGACTCTTACGTGTAGGGCGTAATAAAATGACAGCCTCGGTGTCAGCCTGGAACTCGGGAAGACTAGCTCGTCAAGACAGTCTAAACAAGAATTGTACAGTCTGTAGAGCAATAACCCGGTGCTCAATGCCCGAATAGAGGAGGCATGGGTGGGGGGGGCGATAGATAGAAACAAGAGTGTTAGTGCATTATTTTTGCCGAGAGAGGTCGGTCGTAGGTGATGGGTAGGGAAGGGGGGAGGGAGGGGGGTTAAGCGGGGGGGGAGAGGGAAGGGAAATGGGCGGGAGGGTGAAGAGGGAGACGCATGCTGAGATGGAGAAGAGTTTACGCGTGTTAGAAGAGATTTGGGCCTCCGCCTGTGAACACCTCGAGGATTTTTACTCTTTCCCATTTAAACGTATCTTAACCGATGGAATGAATATCCAGAGTGAATGAGTGGATTGTAATTGACGCGGGAAAACTGCGTTGTCTCAATTGTACTCGCAAGAAAATTAGTGCTATGAATTTCATGGAAAACATCTGTCTTCCTCTGTTTGCGGGAATACCAGTGGGGGAATAGGTAGTAGGTAATAGGGTAGCTCGTCGTGAAAGAACTCCGGGAAAGGAATGACAGACGTTTATGATCGTAGGGCATTGCATTGTGTTATAGAAAGGGGTAGATAACAGAAGAGGAAGTACATGTACCGTGGGTAAATTTGGTGGGATCTTACTAGTTATAATGGAAGTAGTATCGGATGGGTAATATGGCAACGCCGCATGTCACGTGAGGGCATCGGTCGCGGGACACAGCAACACGAACGGCTATCCGCTGGCGTCCGAATCTATGAACGAGCGTCATATGAGCGTTTAATAATTTTGATTGTTAAATATGTGAGATCAATCAGGGCTGATTCAAAAGTTGGGCATAAATAATTGTTAGATTTGGTGCCCCGTGACATATATCACATCGGTAGAGTTTTTTCTTCGCTCCCAGTCAGTTGAGTTAGTAGTAAAGAGGGAAGAGATTGCAAAAGGCAGAGAAGGTGGGAGGGAGCGGAGAAATCGATCGGTGATTGGTCGAACCACATTCTCTGTCAGCCATATTGTCAACCCGTCCATTTTGAGGAGTCACTTTGAAAAAAGGGTACGTGCGTGCAACAATGCATGATCGTAACAGAAGCATGAAAGATGTGCAAGATCGAGGCAGTGTGTAGGAATTTATTGAAACATATCCAGTTTCCCCGAAATAATACCCTGGACAATTGAGCACTCCTGACTGTTCCTACCCCGAAAGGGAACTAGGGCCCCTAGGTGTGTGTGCGGGGGTCTTCCCCGTGGGTCTCGACGGCTCCGCTTCCGAGATCCAAGTGGTGGGATTTTCTCGTCGAGCGAACTTGGGTGTGGCGTTTGGATGTTCTCCTGTAAGCCATGCCGAGTATTCTGCTTTGACTCTTCTCGCCGAATGTCGAGCAGAAGACGGGCGATCGGCGAAGCGAGCGGTGGCGCTGGGCGATCGCCGAAATAATCCCCGAGCGATGAAAGGGAATGAGGACCAGAAGTGTGTTGAGACCCGTCATCTGTGGGCTGTGTTTTGATAGGAGGTGACTTCGAAGGAAGGAGGGGGTTAGGGGAGGGTGGGTTGGGGGGGGGTTGAGGGAGGGAGGGAGAGAGTAGAGAGTTCTGGTCGGAGGAGAGAAAGGGTTGGGAGCCAAGGGCAAGAAGGGGTGGTAATAATAATTGAAGATGGTAGAGTCTAACCTGTCCCTCACTACAATTTTAAATGTTATTATATATCTGAGGAAAGAAGGAAAATTTACAGTTCAATTGTAACTATTTTTAATATTAAGAACATTCTTTTTATTATAGTATGACCGAGATTTTGTCCAGTCTTTCGGAAGACCATATAAGAATTTTATTTTCATACTTTCATCAGTTGCTTGAAGAGTGATATAATTTTGCAAAAATGAAATTTGAAGTTCGATTTGTGGAATTATTTCTCGTGGAGTGGAGTATTTCGAAAAATTGTTATTTTTAGATTTGTTATGAGAAGACCTTCACATTTTGGTATCATTCCTTACACAAAAATTATTAAAATTTACCTTATTACTTCTCTTTATGCACAGCATTGGTACCTATTTAACTCATTGTCCACCTCCCTCTTCTCCGCTTTTTCTTGGTGGAGTTTTGAAAATAGCGCGTGGGATGATCAACGCGTAGTCGCGATTCTAGGAAGCATTCAGCTGTCACTGTTATGTATCATAATCTTCTTTAAAGTTCCAATTTGAAATAAAATATAATACAACCCAAGAACGAAATCTTGAGTTAATTTATGATGAAAATCCCCCATCGACTATATATATATATATATACAAGGATAGGCGTACGTACGCATGACTCAGTTGCTAGGCGTAGTAGTAATTCAGATGTGCTCCAATGGAAGGCAAGCGAGCTCCCATATACGTTATCAACTAACATACACATGGCGCGGGCACGTGCATTTTTCAAAATATCGTATCAATAATACTAACTAACTGTCAAGGAGATTTTAAATTTGTCTAATATTGTGAAATGTCAAGCTTTTTCCTATTTTTTTAAAAGTTCTCTTTTTTAAATTTTTTTCCTTTTTGACGCAGCTTATTCGCACCAACATTCAAAGTCAAATGACATTGTTACAGTACTTGCCGACGGCATTAAACGACATATCCTAAACCTTTTAATTAATTTATTTTCCTTTCAGGACCCTGCTGAGCAAATATGTCACTGAAACAATACGCTACGCCGAGCAACTGAATCATGCGTACGTACGCGTAGCCTATTATAAAAATTGTATTCTCCTGCAGGCACGCAGAAATAGAAGCAGCCATGTGTAATTGGGAAACTGCTCTGTAACAACTCCGTCTACTTCGCCAAAAATATTGTATTCAAAGAAATCTTTTCCAATTACGTATTAAATATTGTCGTTTTCCATAGTTAGACATACTTATTGTTTTCATTAAAAATTTAAAAAAAACTCACAGTAATTTATATTTAATTATTTACTTTATTCACAATTTTGTTTGCTATTAGCCTGTTAAAGCAGCCTTTTCAACTTGTCTAGGATTTCTGGCAATTAGTGCGTTGTCAAGTAGTGTCGGCAATAAGCAGCGGCAGCGTATTGTATCGATACCGATTTATAGATACTATGTCTTCTTATTTTCTAACTTTATTTTATCCTCTCCGGATTAATTCGCATTTGAATGTCATTTGTTCGGTAAGCCATGTTCTCCTTATCTACTCTTATCCTATCTGAGAGACCTTTATCTATCTATGTACTACATACAATCGTTTTTGGGGAAATCATCGCTTTGTTTGCGCGATTTGTCTTCATTATTATTGTTTGGGTATTTCGCAATGGAGTAATTTTTGATGATATTGTGTTTTATTGTATTTTATTTCTCATCTCTCTCTCTCTCTTCAATTCCTCTTGCAGTTCGCACCAAATGGGGAAGAAAGCCGCCGGGACTTCCATCAACCGATCGGAGAGCTACAAGGAGCGGGTGCAGAAGGTGAGTGTATCTACCTACACATACTGTATGCGCACACATTTTGGGTCTCGCGTACGATGGGCTGTTTACTTTCGCTCGCGGCATTCCTACGTGCAACATATCACGTGACGCCGCCCTTGTAATTATGTACATGGTTTTATATTCAACTTGCTTTGTCCGTCTGTTTGGGTGGAATCTGTTAATTGATTGTGTACCCAATTATACACATGAGATTTCCTTCAAGTAGTAGTATTTTCATTTAACGTGATTCGACGGCAAAGTACGTTTCGCATTTAAACTGTCTGCATCACGTGCAGAAGACAGGGGCAACAGCACTCGGACGAGTCCCAACTCGAGCGCCGAGCCCAACGATTCTACTTGTTCAAATTGTTTAGTACTACGTCTCATTTGTTGTTGGAAATGAGACAACCTTTCAACCTGAGTTAAACATCGTTACATCTGTAAACATTCAGGGTGTGTCCTCGAGTAGACTATTAATTATTATCCTTCAGAGTAAACGTGGGTCGCCTTGTTTATGCTTGCCTTCCAAACATGCATATTAACTCTAATTACAATATGGGCGTATTGAAGACTATTTCTCGGAAGTCGTTTATGCAGCGCCATTTTTAATGAATCATTTAGTCAGCATGTGTTTGAACAGGTATTGGAATCGCAATTATTCACTATTAAGAATGATCCCAACTATTGTTAACTTTCTTTTGTAAATACTCCAGTTTATAGACGTCATACAGCTCTACTGTATTTTTAAGGAATTAGTAGGTCTCTTTTTATCTAAGCACTTAGCTGCGACTCTTAAAACAAATGAAAACTCCCCTTTTGGTTTCCGTGTCGGCAATTAGTTCCTCTTTTTTTATTCTTTCGCTTTGACGTTTTTAATTCGTGCGAATCGCTCCAATTCGTTCCACAGGAAGTTAACGCAACGCCGTCCCGGAAATGAAATCGCTTGCTGCAGCAGTCGGGCGCTTTTGCCTGATGTGCTTGAAGTCGCTCGCCATGGCTTTTTTTAATGATTTCGCGGTGGTGAGGTTGCAGTATCCGTTCGCCTCGGGAATAAGTCCATGAGTCAGCGGAGGAGCGTCAAACTCCAACTTCCTCCCGGCCTTTTTTCCCAATCCTAGTGCGTCCGATTCAGAGGTCGAAATTCGTAGGGAACCCCCGCCCCTCCCCTTCCCCCCCCCCCGCCCCCGCCAGTTTCTTTGTGTGGGTGAGTCCATCGCACCATCCCTTTGTCAGAGACATCATGTCAGACAAGTTTAACCACAGTTTTTCTTTCTTCGAATCAGATGATTGTGAACTGCTTTGCGAGCCAGAGTTTGTGTGAATTGTGGAGTGTTGGGCGTTCGGTGCAATTAGAAGAAGACAAATCGCAGTGAAGATTACTTGTATGCCCAAGGGCTCAGGGGCGGCGTAAGAAAGTGCGTAGCTACAGCGAAACGTCATTCCCGGGGAGGTGGTGGTGGTGTGAGCAGAACGTATTACGTAAACCAGGACTATTGAATGGAACGTAGAACTTATTATGCGTAATTTAGATATCTGTACAGTAGATTCCAGCCTAATCAATTACTCGCTAGATAATGCATCCGAACAGGTGATTCTCAATGAGATAGGAAAATGAAACCCTGGGAGTTAGTATATTAGCAGAAAGTCAGCAATAAAAAAAGAATATTTACGGTCACGTATTTCTTGCATGCAGTCTGCATAGGTCTCCACGATATGACATGATGACCCGAAGCATCTACGTCTGCGAACCTACTAGTCGCCGCGTATGGCACGGGGTGTTAGGATACCAGCCAATGCAAAAGGGGGAGAAAAGGGGGAAAAGGAAGGGGGAGGGGGAGGGGGGGGGAGGAGGTGAATTGTTTATAACAACGGTGTACCTTAGTGTCACACTCTTTTCGTTGTAATCACTAGTGGTGCTCGGAGAGAATTTGTGTACCTCTCAGTTTGGCTATGCATCTCTCTTATCAGTTCTGGAGAAATAGGGAGCTCGGGGTCAAAACAGTATTCGAAACCTATTAGCGTGTGGCCTGCACGAGTCTCTTTAACGGTTCCCCAACCTAATAGCCCTTCCATCAGCTGTACATGGTGACATTTTCAGTAGGCCCGTAGTAGTTTTTAACGAAGCGTGAGGCTTTCCCTTGTATTTCGTTTGCTTCGCGAGTAAAATCTTTCTGTGCAGGGTCCAGTTGACCAACAGATGAGCAGCAGAAAGTTACTCAAGAACGCTTGAGTGCGAGAGTCGTATTGGGACCTCAATGTTAATGCGTTCAACTGAATTCATAAATATGAGAATGAATGACGTGCAATATTTTCTCCAAAGAATGGGAATATATTTTGGCCAGGCTAACATAAATGTAGCTTAAAAATAGATATAACGCACTGTTGGATAAGTTACATTCGAGGTCTCACTGCTTACTGACTGGCAGCGTTCACTTTGGACTGTACTTCCATTCCAAATAGGTACATTTCACAATGATCTACATCTGCATTAAGACGCCATCTGTGAGAAAGATAGTGAATGAAGATGAGGGAAAGGCCGGAAGTTAAGTGTATGGAAGCCAAGTCCCGTTCCATAAATATTACTCATTATATTACATTTTGGTGGAAGTATTGGTTATTAGATCATGTATAATAGTTCTAATTTTTAAAATTGAATCATGCGTGATTTTAGTAATGAAAACTTCAGTGCATTTTAAATCTGCCGAGTGATGATAATGACGCCCTCTGTGAAGGAGGTATGGAAGGAAGGGTGTTTTTGCTCAGGTCGTCGATTCGACTGCTGTCTTCTCTCCTCTCTCGAATCCGCTATTTTAGAGTCACTGACCACTCAGGCACTGCCCACGCTTCATCCTTCCTTGGAGTGAGAGGACCGTTTGTCCAACTCTAATATGGATGCGACATCCATATTAGAGTTGCAGTTCCGACACCCAGCACAGCTGGTGGAATCAACTTTATATTCCCTGCATTCTTACGGCAGCGTTTATGTGATGCAAATTCCGAAATATAGTTCGAGATTCTGACCCTTCTTTCCTGCCATTAGGTATTTGATGTTCTGCTATCCTGAAAACAGCACCATTGGCCTTCATTGATCGGGTGTTTCGACAAGTAATTACGGGCGAGCACAAACACTCATGTGCCTTGGAGTGGTGAAATACCGCGGTCTCAGACGGGGCTCGAACCGGCGACCCTCTCGAATCAGCACAGAGGCCATGGCTTCCGGATCCGTCGCCATAGGGACTATCGCTCGTGGTTCAAGTTGCTGGACCGTCGAACCGTTCATTTTCGGAGGGTCAACTGTTGTACTACACTGTTCTTGAGCTGCTCCCTTTCGTGCAGATGCAGTGTACTAGGGGTGAGTGTGCACTTGATGAAGAGAGTACGTGTCCCTCTGAATTAAGCTCACTCTTGTGATGGGACGCCTTTTATAGAGTGTGGAGGGGGGGAAGTAAAAAAGGGAAAGTGTTCCCGACGGGGGCGTCGTCAGCGCCGCTGCATTGGCCGCACTGCTCCTCTATCTCTCGAAGCATATCCCACCAGGGCTGACTTCGCCCCTGAGTACCCCTTACACCCTCCCATCGACTGTGCGTGTGTGTCTGTGTTGTTCAGGGGAAGGTAGGGGGAGAGGGGAAGGGTCCCCCGTGCGAATTCCCCTCCCCCCCCCGTACCCTTGGCGCGCGTACGGGGGAGGGTGGGGATTTTCAGGGCCGGCCCTGCGTCTCTGCGCCCATGTGGGTTGGTGCGGTGGAATGTGCTCCACGCAACTGTGAAGGGGGGGATCCTTCCCCTCCCCCTCTACCTCGCTGCATCGATCCACCCTCCTTCCCCTCCCCTCCCACTGTTTTGGCGTAGCGTAGCGCGTTTCCTTGGGGCGGGGGGGGGGGGGGAGGGGGTGGGTTTACTTGCTCTTTCCTGCATCCCCCCCACCTTCCCCTCCAGCCTCCCCTGGACCATTCTATCTCTCTCTCTCTCTCTCTCCCATCTCTGCTCCCGCCGTGGAGCCTTTTCAGAGTTCCACCCCGGCCTCCCGCTCGGACGGGCTCTCCTGCAACCATCTCTCTCTGCCTGCCCACCTACCTCTATCCCCCCTCCCTCTCTCTCTATTCTTCCCTATCCGTAGCGTATCTATCTGGTATCTGCGTCATATCTCTATCATATCTCCATCACATATCTTGTCCCGACCACCTGACTTATTGCAGCATCCTTATCTCATTACAACTCTCCGATCTTGCCCCTTTTCACTCTTGAGTGTGTATCAAACTAATCTTTCTCGTATCCCTCTGGAGTCATATCTCTATCGTATCTCTGCCGTATCCCCATCATATCCCCGTTACATTTCTTCTCCCAACCGCCAAGCTTTCTGCGCCTCGCCCACCTTCCCTCTCTTCTTCCGCTGCGTCTCCAGGAGGTCCACGAAGCAGGAGGATCCCTCAATCTCTGTTTGTCATATCATATCCCTATTTCATCCCCATCGTGTATCTCTTCTCTCAACCACCTGGCTTTCCGAATCCTCCCCTGCCTCCTCCTCGCCCACCTTCCCTCTCTCTTCCACCGAGTCTCCTGGTGGTCCAGGGGGGCAATCTCTCTCTGTTGTGAGAGCGAGCGTGGCAGCAGAAAGGGAACATAAAAGGGATCTGGTTTCTTTACTCATTGGCCAGTGTCGTGTTTCCAAACCCTCCTACCAATCTCCTCCACCACTACCGACAGCGCCGCCCTGCTTGTGTGCACTCTTGCGTTAGTGTGTGTTTGTGTGTGTCCCTACGTGCATATCTTCTGTGTCGTCGTCTGTTTGTGATCGTTGAGAGGAGGAGACCTTGGGCCAATTGTCTGCTCGTCATCTCCTGTGTGCTTCGTTGTGCTTGGAGAGAGAATAAAGAAGAAGCGGATTCCTTCTTCTTTCGGCCGCGCTCATCAATCCACGTGCTCTCGGAACTGTCTCTCTCTCGAACATGCCTCCTTCCCCTCCTCCCCCTCCCACCAACCGCCCCTCTCCGCCCGTGACCACAACCGCTGTTCACCTCGCCGCCGCCGCCGTCGGTTCGGAGCGCTGCGTGGAGCGACCGCCGTTCGCGGAGGCCCAACCGCTCCTCCTCCGCGGAGGACTCTCTTATTGTTGTCCTCCCCTTTGAGGTCCTCCTCCTCTCTCTTTGAGGAGGCCCCTTCCCTTGGAGAATGGCCGTCCCCGCCGTCATCTCGGCCGAGGTGAGTCTTATCTTCTCATGCGTTGCTCGCCGGATCTTCATCCCTCTCGACCCACCCACCTGTCCAAGGGATGAAGATTGAATTAAATCGATGGTCGGCAAGTTTTTTATTACTCGGTCGGCATGGTCGGCAAGTTTTTTATTTTTATTTAAATTTCTAGGGAAAGATTGGTTGGTTATGCTGAAGTATGTATGTACTAGGCTGGGAGGACGATGCTTGAGACTACGTAGGAAATCAATTTAGTACTTTTGTCGACATCATCCCGTGAGAAGAACGTGGTTGACAAAGCCACACATGTGCTACCGTTTTACGGAATACAATGGGATAATTCTCGTGGTGAAAGTGCAGTGAAATTATAAATGGCATTGATTTCAGGCTGAAGTTCTCCGGGAGACTATAGCCTCGGACTATCCGAGTTGATTAACAAGCAGACCAATTCAATTAGCAATGAGTTGTGGGTCATTAATAATATGTACTGGATGCTCCAGTAATGATCGTGTAATTTTATGAAAGGCGCGTGCTTCTTATGCTTGACCTTGTTGAGGAAATAGATGAGGGTCGAATAACTAATAACGTATGTGACATCGGATGAGTGAATGTCGAGAGAGAGAGGTGGATACCGAGACAGTCGTGGACTTTTGGATCAAATGGCGAAAGAGAGATTGTAACTAGAAGGTACAATGTATAGATGTCTTTAAGGGAAAGAGAGCGAGTGTGAATCAATGCATCGGTGAAACAGGAGGAGGAGGGATGTGAAAGGATAGGGCAGAGTGGGACATGTCATTTAAACAGCCATTTCCCCTGACCCAACCCTCATATGATTCGTCTCCTCGCGCTTTGGCTGCCCGAGGAAGAAATGAACAGTGTGTGGTGTGCACTTGTGTGCTCGAGACGTCTTTGAGCGTATGTGCACATTTACTGAACTGTGGCAGCATCCCCTCGTCACCTTTCATTGCTTTCGAAAGCAGTTTACAATCCTGTCACCCATTAGTACATATATAGTATATCTACGCTGGGAACGGTGACGATTCTTGGCTACCTGCGTGCAAGCCTCACATGTCGATGTGTCATTAACCTTCAATTATGTTAATGCACTCGATGCATGCACCCAAGATTTCTTCACGCATTAGGACGATGCAGAGGGAAATGAATATTCAGTGCGAAAAACTTATAATTATGTGAAGACTGTCCGCAATAAATAAAAGTCGATCGATGTGATAAATTAAAATCTATTGACTCCAGCACTCAAACAGAATATATTCTTCCTAAAGAATTAGGTAATGCGTGACCATGGATTATGAGGAATAGGTTTTTTATTTTTTCATTCTCGCAGCTTGACTGCACACTAGACTTGCATATCCATTTCCGTCCATTTTTATTTGTATAGTGTCTAAATTATTCCGATTAAGTACTCTCGTTTGTAAATTTACGGCCGTGAACTTCTTCTCGTGGAAAATGAGTGCAGGGAATTTAGAGCAAGTGAAGAAGTCAACCTAAATAAGCACAGTCATGGCGTCGTGGTCGTTTGGCATTCGTGCCGGATTGTTTGTTCGTTCGAGTGAATTTTGGCAGTCTCGCCAGCGCACAGCCAATGAATGTGCTCTCCTCTTTCCCCCCCTTCCAACACCCCCACCTCTTCCGTACCCTGTACCCTGGTTGGGATGTCCCTCTCACTCTCCTATTCCCCATTCGATTCCTCCACCCAACTCAACCCCACCCGTTAAACTTCAACTCCCACGCGCTTAGTGTTTCAGACGAACTGCTTGTCATTACAAAAGTGGATTCCTAAGATCGTCATCTCGTCTTAAGCCCCAAGCTTCAGAGCCAAGTGACGCAAGTATAATATATTGGCAGGCTCTTCAAAAATCATTTCCTGTAATCCTCGTTTAAGTACCATGTCATTAGGTTCCTCCTGTAAGTAAACAAAAGCAATTCTTCTTCTGATGTCGATAGTATTATGTCCATTAGTTTCGTTGGCAATTTATGCGATCAATAATGTCGGTCAAACACCTCGGTTACTATCGATGAACAGATGAACTGTAAAAACCATATCAATAAGTTAAAATTAGAAATGTTATCTGTTGTCAGAAAAGTTTACTTATTAAGGTATTTGTGTCCAGCATCTACAATGAGAGCCGCTTACTATGCTTTTGTTGATTCGAGATTGCAATATGGCATTGTGTGTTGGGGTGGTGCATATATCACAATTATAAAGCCTTTGATAACAGCTCAGAAAAAGCTAATAAGAGTAATGTCGCGTGTCTCTGGCTCGACTCATGCCTTTCCTCTGTTTCAGAATCTCAATATTCTACACTTGATGCATTTATTTATTTATAAAGTTTTAAGAACTTTTTACAACCGGAGTGGTGAATTACTTAAGCCCCGGGCTTATGAATTTAGATCTAATCATAACTTACTGATTCTCAGGCCAAAAAAGGAACTATATAGACAATCCTTTAACTACTTGGGACCAAAAATATTTTGCTCACTACCGCCAGATTTGACCGAAGTAAGTAGTGAAACCTTAAACACCTCGGAAGAAGCTTTTGAGAGCGAAAGTCAATTTCTCCGGATTCCCCGAATACGCTTTGCCCCGCCTAGCAAGAGTCGATTTTTTCTTTTTTTTAAATACTATTCCCCTTATATGTTCCGCACTTCGACGCTCTCGAGTCAGAAATCCCCTTTTCCGGGGAAAATCATGTTTTCGCGGCGGCAAAGCGGATTTGACGCTCTCGCATGTGACGTGTGTGAGGGACGGATGTGGTCGAAGAGAGAGCAGAGAACTTTTTAATTGTTCTTTTGGATCTCTCTCTCATCGGGCGATTGGCGTTCCGAAAGTGTTGTCTCTTCCGTCGCTCCGTTATTTTGTGTGTGGCTGTACGTAAGGTTGGAGTCTGTTGAGAGAACAGGAGAGCTATATGTGTGCATCATCTTCGTATTTATGTATAAGATTGGTCGCCCGCGCCTTCCCGTTCTTCCTTACACTGCTAAAGGTAGTTTGAGCGAAATATTTCCCTGAAGTCATAATAGAGACCATATTCGAATTTTATTATTTTATTTCCGCGTATGAAAGAAGTGTAAAGTAAATATTTTAATACTAATTGCGCAAAAATATAGTTTTATGTGAAAAAATTCTCAGTAATTAAATAAATATATCTTCTTAAGTCTAACTTGACTCATTTTCTCACGCCGTGCGGTGGAAATGCCTTCGCAGCGTATGTTTTTTTTGGTGGCAATTCTGCAAACTTTAACTGCGGTGAGTAATTGGTTAATTTTTATCAACACTTGAGAAAACGTACTTATTACACACCGTTACTTTTTTGACGAAATCTAGGTGTTATAAATTCCTATTTAAAAAAAATATATTATCCCTCTGGAGCGCACAGCCGTAATCTATCCCACATGTAAAAATGCTTAAATATATTTTGAGGCAAATTGCTCGAAAAGTAGTTCGGTAAGGGGTTTATATTTTGATATCATTGGAAAGATGGGTGTTTTTTTCTTTAAAATGAAGTCAAATTCTAGGTGAAGTGATATTTCGCTCAAGCTACCGTAACTGCTTCGATACCCCCTTCTTCTCATTCCTGCCAACCTGCTACATTATCCCCCCCATCCATCTCTCTCTCTCTCTCTGTGTCACACACACACATAGACTGTTGAAGAGAGAGAGAGAGTGAGGGGGGAGGGATCACAGTATGTATTGCTTCTCTATTCACTCGCATGTGGATCTTCTTGTCAACGGAGAAACACCGCGAAGCTGTTAACTTCTTATCCGTGTGCGCCTTACTCTTGATCTTAGTTACACTAGGGGTCGTGACTTGCGTGCGATCTCATCGAGACTACTCCAGTGAGAGTTGCGTATGTTAGGAAAGCTGCTTCAATGTCTTCACGATTGAGTGTGGGACTTCAACTCGATCTCTCGTTAGGGCAGGGGAAGACCAGATTGCTGAATGGAATGGCCGGACATATGTAGGAAAAAAAACATTTATTCCATCAAGGTTTCGTGAATTCCCTTGTTTTCACTTTTATTTGCCTGTGAATATTTACACCGTGTACTTTTTCCCCTGCCAGCAGACTGTTCTAGTGTAATATCATTCTTAGAACTATGTGAGGAATGTAATAAATGTTATATTTTTCAGCTTAAAGATGGCATTTTTACCCTGTACAATGCCCGCAATTCCCGTTCGAATTATTGCATCTACAAAATACCCTGCAAGCCACTTCAAGGGAGTGTGGGGTGATTAGTCACCAACTTGCATTACACTATACCCTAAAGTTAGTGTAACTACGGCTAATTATTAAATTAGTATAAATCTCCAATGCTCATAAAGGCCCTTTTGACGACACCTGGGGAGTTGAGCGGTATTAACTTCATTTTGAGTAGTTAAGTGAATATGGTGATGAGTCTACGGGTGAAATTTGATTTTCTTCCTCATTGTGATGAGGGACAGCCAGGATTTCATATTCGAGACTGATCTTTCAACTCTGCTACGCTAAGGGGATCGGATAGGTTAGGTGGCCGTAGTATAGGCTTTCTGTCCCCAGGGGGTCTTGGTTCGATTCCCGGAAGTGCCGGGACGTGCGTCGTTTGAGATGTGAAATTTCGGTCGACTTGGTAACATTCGATAAAAATATGATAGTGTTGCTGTGGGCGACGCAGCGGATATAACTTTGCCCCCAGCACTAAATATGTACGACCAACAAAAGAGACCAAGTTTGATAGATGGATTCTCCGTGACAAGTATCGAAATTGGTATCGAGTTTACGATCGAATTTCTACCTTACCGCGCGCGACCATTACAGCGCCGGCAGATCCATGTTCTGATTCTGCGAAGGCACGCGCGTCACTAATCATAATTCCTCCCTCTCCACAAGATCCTTCGTCCTACAGTCTTTTGTTTTTCGTGGCTTGTATCCCCAGTCCCATTAAGCAGTATGGCGATCAAGCGTAAGTTGACATGGACGGTAATCGCGTCCATTGACGTTCCATTGACGTTCCATTGACGCGCGTTTGAGAGGGATTTTGGTTTTGGAGGGTCGTAGGAAAAGGGTTGGATCCGGGGGTTAAGGGATTAGGGAATTAAAGGGTTGGGAGGAGGGGCGCTGTGTGAAATGGGGGGGGGGTTCTCGAGGGTCGTTATACTTGGTAGGGTTTTTCGGGTCGTGCGGGAACCACCCCCATCTCTTGACAGATTTTCGTTAAATTCTTCTCCGACCCCCCAAGATCCAGCTCAAAAAATCCAAAATGGCTATTAAACTTATGGATGGCCGAAGGAGGACTTAATTTGCTGCGTAGGTCGGTGGGAACCATTCGCGGAAGTGGGCGGTATTGTACGAGCTGCGATTTGTTCGGGAAATGTGGTGGACAAGATTTATCTTGGTTGCGCTAATTAATAATCGCTTATCATTTCAGAAGTTTGGTCGTTATTTCAAAGTTATTCCAGTTTATATTTTACCGTCTTGAGTGCTATCTATTTCGGCGCCAACTTTGGCAAATGCCGAGGGCAAATTTTAAATAAGAAGTCTGCGTTCAGGAATTATTAGCATTGGTAGTAATATTTTGAAATATCCAACTACAGTTTACTTTTACTGTCTTATATTTGAGTTATGAGCCGAAATGTTGGGCATCTGCACTTATCGCTCGAAAAACTGAATCCGATACTCATGGCATGTTCTTCGGAGGATTCAATAATTTTGATCTTTGTAGAAAAATTCCCTCTCTTTACGAGAGGGGCTACTTTTTCGCTGTTAATTTTCAACTACACATGTACATCAATGATGTGCCGTGCAAGCCACCACTAGGGTGTGTGGCACGGGGTGATTCAAACTAGAAACTGGGAGAGTACTACGTAAATGAACGTGCGTGTATTTGTTGTTGAAATCACATCACAGTCCAGAAGGAGAGTTTAAAGTTTCAGATAACGCTATCGTTAAAAATGTAAAGTTGATTAATAATAATTAATATGAATGCTATAAAATTATATTAATACATAACTGACTTTAAATGGGTCGTCTGGAAGGGATCCCACCCGCTGATAATTTGAAAGCAGCAGCCACCCTTTGCAACCACGAATTTGAGTAAATTACGAATTATTGCTGTTAATGTGATTAAAATGCGTAAAATAAATTTGTATGACATTTCAGTCTGTTGTTTAATCTTGTACAAGTTGCTACCTAATTTGCACTCTAGGGGTTTTTATTTTAAGAGGAAACTTCTGGTGGAGGTTGATGAAGGGGATGTGATATCCTCTTGAGCTCGGCATCGCGTCTCCTCGCTCACATTTCATCCAGAGCATTCTACAGTTGCCAATGAAAAATAAAAAGAATATCGATGACCTCTAACGGCTGAAGAGATCTGAAAATTGCGTCTATGTAGAGCATTATACGTGTGCCTATCGTTCTTTCAATGATATCACGGATGCTTGCGGTGGCTTTTTTCCCAGATGGCACCCGAACATCGGCGTTCTCTTTACAACCGCAAACTGTTCTGCGTAAAATGATATTTGCTTCGTGAGTGAGGAGTTGCGACTCCATGTCACCTATCTCCTTCAGAATTTACGCAGATTGCTCCTGAAGCATCTCCTGCGTGTATTCGCTGACTGATCTGCATCGCACCTTCACTTGAGGAGGATTATACACTTCACCAGTGGATTGCCGTAGTGATTAGTGTCTGGATGAGAGGGAAGTTCCTGGAGTGTGCTTAGAGTGGCAATCGAAGGGGCGTCATAGACACAACTCCCTGAGTCGACACGGGTTAATCGCACGTGCGCTGCTCCTTGCAAGTGTGAGTGCACGAAACGTGGAATCCCTTCAACACACCTAACTGCTGAGGCTTCTTCCTTCGTTCGCTTCGAATGGCAATTCCTCTCATGTCAGTGGACCTCTCACGTGGGTAGGAAATGGCTTTTGCCGTTGAAACGGCTCTTCCCCCACTCTGCTCTTCCCCGAACAACGCTCAGGGTTTGATTGATGACACCCCTTCTAGATCTGATGTGATTATTAGCACATGCCAAATAACTTCCATATTTTGTGGCCGCGGACTCGGGTGCCGGGCGAGGAGGAGTGGATTAGACGGAGGCAATTAGTGTTGGTGGTGTCAAGTGGAGGGCGTGGATTTCTGTGACTGGGCCGACGGAGGGGAGGATGGTTCTGAGCTTTGGTTTTGGAAAGGTGTGAGCGGGGAAGGAGGAGGAAGACGTCGGGCTTTATAAATGATGGGGGAAGTGAGGCAGGAGTAATGTCAAAGTGAAGACTTGAATATATGCGTGCGTGTGTATGCATGTACTACATGCGACAGGCACCCTGATAGCCGTCGGTCAGGGTGTGCTAGGACATTATCCACGAGAAAGAAGGGAGAGGGAATAGGGGAAGTGAGGATAAGAGAAAGGACGCAGTGAACTTTAATGATAGTGGATTAGTGTGCCTCGCTCTGTCGTCGTACTTATAATTACGGTGCGTGGGATGTAGTAATTTATTCGGGCGTATCAGTTGGACAGCCTCTCTCTTTTTTTACCTTTCTTTCTGTTCCAGTGCGCGGGGGTAAAAAATGGCATTTCCATGCGACTCCGTGTATAGGTATAGGGAAACTTGGTGGCACTCAACAGCGGAGGATTTGAGAACACTGTCCGCCAAACCAAGCGTTGATGAGTGGGCGAAGTTATCGAAGGAGTCCCTCTGCAGGGTCCTCTGGAAAAATGCTCGGCCGCTTCATCCCCCACATCTCGTGCATATTTTCCTCACCTTTGCGTCATGATCTTCACAAGCGAATGCCACCAAGTTTCGCTACACCTGTAACTCGCGTGATCCGAATTGTTTAGATTAAATGTTCTCCGCTCCATAATTCGTGTGAAAAGGGAAGGTTTTGCGGCGATTGAAAGATATGAGTGAAGGTGATCTAATCTCCATCTAAACTTCCCTCTATGACTTCTAATGAAAATGTCTGGACTCGTGACCACACTGGTTGATCCCTTTGTTGTGAAAGAGATGTGGTTTGCAAAAGTGGTGACGCTCTTTATTGCCCCCGACCTGAAATTAGGTACTTTAAAATGGCTACAAATCATCGCAGTTGATCGTTCAGGATTAGTTAAGTGTGTTCGGGGACTACTGGGGCCGCTGTATGTATGTGTACATTGAACTTGTAATTACGTAATCCACCTCTTTCGTGTGTGTAATGTTTCTGAAAAGGCGTCGGACCACGACTCCCTCCGTGCATTTCCGACTGTCGCATTCCCTTCAGAGACCGAATGGATACTCTGTGGCTTTTATAAAGGTGGCGCCTGCAGTGTAGGGATAGGGCCTCGTTGGTGGTTTGTCTATTCTAGGCGCGGCAAATGCCCTCGAGGCTCCCATTCCTAAGGATACAGCTCAGTCTTCGAGCTCAGTGGATCGAGTAATGGCCAATCGAAGTCCTTCGACTCTCCCGCCTCTGGACCACACCTCTCTCTTCACTTGGATGGAGCTTTTCCCGTCCCGTTCATATTGGAGATATCCCTCCGCGAGACACCTCCATTCCCGAGCGAGCGCTTCTTAGCGCCACTCGAAATGTTTCCGGCAGGATGTAAGGGAAGTGCGGATAGATATTCGGACTGTTACGTAACTGTCGCATGCACCGATGGTTTGTGCGCCGATGTCAATCGAGAACCACGTCACAGTCGAGCGGAATCGAGTCTGAACCACCGTGCTATCGAGGAACTTTCTGCCAATGACCCGAATTTTGGAAAACCCGTCGAGAAGCAGCGGAGTCGATTTTCCGATTCGGGATACGAGGAGGGGTTTGCGTTCGAGCGAGGGAGACCAAATGAAGGAGGAGGATTCAAATGGCGGTGTGCTACTCAGTCGTCTTTGCATTCGGGGTGGAAGTTTTGGAAGAGTGATTTCAGTGGACCGAGCGCCGGGAGATTAGTTGGTCATATCATAGTAGTTGTGTGTCTGTGCCTCCGGGTGGCGGATTGGTGGAAATCAATTCCCAATCACATTAGGGTCTCATATTGAAAGTGAGAGTCTCTGGATCGATTGGCTGTTGTTTCCTCATCCGTCGGCCTGTGCCCTCCCCCCCCCCTAACTCCTAAGAGTCTTTTTCTGTATTGGCCTTGCCTCATGTCATAATTTATATACGATTAGTTCTGCTTGGTCCGTCGGTGGTAGCATTTTTCCTTTACTAGAGTCTGTCCACCTATTGCTAATTGTATCTTATTCTTTTCTATTGAGACTGTGAAAAATGCAGATGAAATTAAACAGCTTCTCGGGCCGCAAATTTCAAGAAATAGTTTGAAGTGTCCCGGGGGGGGGGGGGGGGGTGGTGAAGCGACTGACTGCGAAAGGAATGAAGAATGAAAGAGCCGTTCATTCATTCCGCTCACGCTCCTTCCCTTGGGGTTAGTTAGTATATTTTCTCATCTTGCTTGAATCCTTCAATTGCGATCTTCCGTCAACGCCTTTGTGAAAAATAATTGCCAATCCAATTGCCAATTATTTTATTGCAATCCTTAAGTGACTCTTTTAATGTTGATGATCACACTTCACATAGGAACAACACATTTTTCCTTGTTCACCCTTCGTAAAAAAGAAAACATGACGACTTGAATCACTAACGTTAGTATTTCGCATTGAATTGATTCTGAATAATTTTTAATCCGAAGAAACTAATCTTTGAAAGGTACTACCCTGCGCGCGCAGAAGCGTGTGGCAGGGAGCAGTTAGAATGCCAGCCATGGAAAGAGGGGTGGTGGGATAGGGAAAAGGAGGGGGGGGGGAGAGGAGACAGATGAAAAGTGAATTGTTCAAATGATGATGGTGTGCCTTAAATGTTACGGCCGCTCTGTTTTTTTGCTATACTCACTTATGGTGCGAGGAAAGGCTGTCATCTGTCAGGAACCTCCATAAACTTGGAAACAATGTGCCTAGTAGGGAAGTTAATTAATAAACCCATGTTATGTTAACTATCAGACTTTGAGAATGTGTTCCGAGGTTTTGCGTAGGTTGGGAGATAGGATTGAATAATCCGTTGGGGATTACTGCATACATGGATTGTTGCTTTTCACCTTGACTCACAGGCTAAAAATATCGATGTGCTGCTTAGTGTCTTTGTTAACGTTGAAGCAGTGCTTTGTTTACTTTTTTGTTTTGTTAATGACGTCAGGGCCATTTTTGTACCTTTTAGGATATCAGGGTTCGTCACTTCTATCTGTTCTAAAGATTATAATGCGGGATTTAAATAATACCCTTCGTGTCATTGTACTGCTCTGCTCGCCTGATCTTAACATTTCAAGTAATCAAAGCCAAGCGCGTGGCCTCCTTTACCCTAACGGTTCCCAACTTAATCCTATCATATTCTATGTGCCACCCGTGCTTCTGCTCTTTGTGAAGTGTTTTCAACGAAGCGTTCCTTTTTTTCCCTTTGTATTTTATTTACTTTCTTATCCATGTCTTATAATCCTTCTGTGCAGGGTTTCGAGATGTGGCCTAACCAGAGAACCAATTTAGACAATCTCTCTCTTTCACTTTTTACATCGGAGAACTATTCGCTTAACAAGTCCTAGTTTCTTCAATTCTTCGTTTTGTGTGTGTGTGTTTCCCCCCACTTCGCTAGGCCGGAAGTCAAGGCGATTTCCAGGTATTTATTTGACTATATTAACCCCTCCTCCCACTTTATAAATAATATAGCGATTGGTGTGATTTCTTTTGTTTGTATTGCACTGCTGGGCATTTACTTCTGCTTAAATACGAACCCCACGCTCAAGACACAACGAGTTGACGTTGTCGAGGTCTTTGAGGAGAGATTTATAAGTCAGCATTTGTCGCCATTTCTCGGTAGATGACGGCAATCGTCTGCAAGCAATCTAATTTGACTACTGACTCTATAATAGAGTTTGTGTCGTTTTATATAAATGCAGAGAGGAATAAGACGTTTCCTTGAGGGACGTCACTCTTAACCATGTTGGAACCAGCGCCGTCTTTTTGTTTGCGGTCGGTAAGGAAATCACGCATCCAATTCACTATTTTTTCGTTTTCTCCCTCGTATTGTAATTTGGATATTAGTTTTTTTTTGCAAAAGGTATCTTATCAAATACTTTCTTGAAATCCAGGAATAACGCTTTTTCGCTTCATCTTATTTTCGAATGTGGTGGAGGAATAGTACAAGCTGGGTTTCGGAAATCTACTCTTCCGAAAGCCGTGCTGACTATGTATTAGAGTGTAGGCACTGAAGAAGGATCGCAGAACTAATAAGCCGTTTCAAAAGTGGGAGGATAGATATTCCTTTAAAAATTCATCACGATGCGGCAGAGTCATATGTACGTCAATCAATTCGTATGTTTCCTTGACTCGTTTTGTGATATGTTATCCTTCGTTTGCCGGACAATTCTCTAATCTAGTTTCCGTTCTTAAATAAACAAGTGAGTGATGCAGTTAGAATGGATATTTATGGCATCCGAAGCTTTTCGTGTTTTCCACTCAACCGGAAGGGTAGCGATTGCCCTAAATCGAATCGATATGCCTGTATGGAGATTTAGTACCGTGATCTGAACTAATGTTTTTGTGGCCGAGAAGTTTTAGCGCACGATTTATTGTTATGGTGTAGGTGAAGTTTTATTTCTCTCGATGTAAATTTAATTAGTGCGTGTCTCCTGATCGATAGAACTGCTCACATTAATAAAATAAGTTCCCTTTGGAATGGTTTAATTTGGGACATTGAGGAACTTTTCGAATTTTTGAAAATTAAATTGAGGCGAATTTATTCTATACAGTGGTGGAAACTATGGAAACTAACTATGGAAAATTTACGTAAATGTGTCGTAAATGTTATGAATTGAAGTTTTCGGCGCAGTGTGTGCAGCACTATCGCTCTTTGGTGTGTCTATCGTGTAACCTGACGCAAAATTGAATCAACAAAATGCATTTAAGAATCTCTTCTTACAATTAGTTAACATTGAGAAAGACTATTAAGTAGTTGTGGAAAAATGGTGGATTCATGGAAACAGTAGGAGTTCCTCTCATTTTGTAGCATTATAAAATAAAAATTTTCAGTTCAGGTTTATTTAAAGTCATCAAAAATCGGTGTGAACTGGAAAGGGATTTTTTTAAATACTCGTAAATATATATCAATAAGATAATCATAAAAGTACGTCATAATCAAAATATTTACTGAAAATATCCATTAGGCGTTAATAAAACTGATGTTCCCCAAATTGAGTTGAAACGTTTGGCTGTATTTCTTTGTTAAGTATTCGAAAGATTCGTTTGTGGAGAAAAACGCCATATCTGGCTTTCTATTCTTGTAACTTTATCAAGAAATGCCGGATGCAAATGTCCCATCATCGTCAGTGGATTCGGTGAAGAGCGGCTCGCCCTCTCTCTCTCTCAACATAAGAGAGATAAAGAGAGAGGTCCTGTGAATAATGCGACCCTAGCGGACCCCATCATTCATGAGACTGTATGAACCCCATCAAACCCTACTTTTGATACGAAGACAATCAAGTAATGCAGGCGAGGAAGACAGAAAGAAGGTATTCTGCTGCTGATTGAAGGAGAGCCTACTAACAGCCACCATCACATGAGCTTGTAAGTAAGGAAAGGAAGGACCTTATTACAACATCATGTTTGAAGCATGCTCTTATTTGGCTGTGGAACGTGGACGATGCAGAGGCAGATAAGTGGGAATTTGTGAGAGACCATGATGGGGATTAAAATGGTGGAAGAGAATCTCCGATTAATAACATACCATGTAGAGATGGGCAGAAGAGATTGTGTAAATGAAATCTCGGTGATAATGAAGAGTCTAATTCATTTTACACATTCTGAGACACGACAGCCTTTTGAAAACGATAATGAAAGGATAGATGAATGTGAGGATGTATTGAGAGAGGAGGAACAAACATTTGGGGCAAATATTGTGAGAGGGTCTGAGGGGAAATGAAAGCAGAGTGTGTGGGTGGGAATGACCAATAAGTATGTCCTGGCGTGCGTCTCGGATGGATTTGTAGTGGCTGCCGATTGGCTGACGAATCCAATTCAAGATGAAGACACTCTCTCTCTCTCGTGTGTTTCAAGTTTGTATTCAAAAGTGTGTGTGTGTGGGATTCGCCCCCGTTGGTTCATCCTCGTGCGCGAGTATTCGCGGGGGAAAACTCTCTTGGGTTGGCAGCCCTGTTTGTCGGAGGGGGGGGGGAGGAGGAGGAGAAGGGGGTTTGCTTTAGCTTGCGTCGCCCACCACCACTTCCCCTTCATCCCGAGAGTAGAGGGGGAGGGGGAAGTAGGAGGGGAGGGGTCGACGCCCACGCCTCTCTCTCACACACTTCTTATCTGTACGGCACAGACTCTCTCTCCTTTATCTTCTTCTTCTTCTTCTTCTTCTTCGTCTTCCCTCTCTCTCTCTCTCTCTCTCTCATACTCGTTTCTGTGGAGGGCTATATGAGGGTTACTTTTCAGTTTCCAATCGAAAAATAGATTCGGTTGCTAATCGATAGTCTTCAAGAATTCGACCGGAAACGATGGGAAATTACGCACACGATAGCGTGGTGCTTTCGTGCATCATCTCCATTAGCACCACCCGGTAGAAACGATCGGTGCGCAAGGGTGCACGAGTTGAATTCTGTTCGCTGCTATTAAGTGTTGTTAAGTCTGGATGTGTTCGACCGCAGTAGTATCGCGAGGCATCTCGGGAAGATGTTCTCAATAATGGAACATTCTATGCACATTTCTCATCCAATCGTTTCTAGGTCATTGATGGATCTGTACATTTACGGAAATCCCCCTTTCATCTGTACAGATTTTCTTCTAAACGCGGATTTGTACATTTATTATTATTATAGTTGTTAACAATTATCAGTACGTCACGCCATATTGAACATTCAAAGACAACATATAAATAGAATTTCATCTAAATTTCGAATACAGCGTGGAAAAATCTAGTCATAACGTGCGTTAATTAAGGAAAGAAATTATAGTGTAATTCTTGTGTCGTTTCCATTTCTGCCTGCATGGTGCGTTCCAAGCCATAAACATATGTACTTTTGTGAAATATGGTCCAAGGTTTTTTTTAATAAAACAAATTATTTAAATGTGCCCTCAAATGACCCTCCGCTCTGACCACCGCTTAAACGGATCCTTTTGACAGTTTCCCGAGATCACCGCGATCAAGCCGCGGCGTTGCGTTTGCGGAGTCGCCCCGCAAGCGCAGCTTCAGCAGCGAGAGTGCATTGCTGTGCCCTTGCGGCGGTGGCGGCCTTTATATGTACATATATAGTTTTTTCTTTTTGCTTCGAGGATTTTTTATCTCTCGCGGTGCTCGTCACGAATTGTCTAAAAATATCGCTCTCGTCTATAGTCCAATTATTAAGCCACCAATTGTCTCGTGACTGCCCGCTATTGTGAGAGGAAGCCGCGTGCATTCGCATTACTCCTGCGAGTGACCATCGTGTGCCCTCTACGTGACTCGTGTAACGAACCGAGGAAACAGGAGCTAATTTCGAGCGTAGGTACGCTAACCTAATTGAGATTTTGCAAATTCAGGGTAATATTTCGAAAGAAAAGCAAGTGTTACTATTCCTCGGCCGATTATATTTATTTGTCCAAGAGAGCAATTTCCCCCTTCCTCTAATATCCTTCCTGAAGCTGAAGCTTTGTGTCATTGGAACCCGAGCCGCGCTTTTTTCTGTTTTTACTAAATTTCATGGAACCGTTAGCTTATTTCTATATTCGTGAATAGTATTCTCCTCTACCAAGTCACACCTCAAGCAATCGATTTATCGCTGTTGTAGGTAGGTATGCTTTATTTGATCGACGTGCTTCATCTTTTCCCGTTTTCCTCCGTGACGTCGGCGCTTACAATGGTTTGTCGGCAGTGTTAGGAACTACAAGTGACGGTGGTTGACGCAACGTTTTGTTAGCCCGGATGCGTCGTTTCCGTGGTTGGCATGCGGGTGAGGGGTGCAGAGGGCGTCGCGACGCTCCTTCTCCTTTCTTTCACGCTCTCTTGCTTACGCCGTCCGCCACCGGAGGGCAGTGGCGTGCTGCCGCGCATCGAAAGCCTTCCCCGTTGAATGTCTCCCACCCCCCTCCCGCCCCCACCCAACCCACGCCTTTTCCTGCCTCTCCCCCACCCACGTATATATATCCACAACAGAGTCCGGGGGGTTAACAACCCCTTCTTCTGACTGAGAGGGGCCCCACCCTCTCCCGGGCCCTTCCTTCCCTTATATCCACCCACCGTCAATGCCTATCCACCCATTTTCTCCCAGCTAGGATCTCTCTCATCTACATCTACGATGTACCGTGCAAGCCACCACTAGGGTGTGTGGCACGGGGTGATTCCACACCAGGCATGCAGCACTCGTCCCAGCACAAATCAGAACCTCGCACGCTCCCCCTGGCGCTAGGCGCAGACACCAAAAAACAGTCAGGAGAACAGTGCGAAGCCAAACTAGAAACTGGAAGAGTGATACGTAAATGAACATGCAGAACAATGCTATACACACATCTAGTGGTTAATATTACTAATACTGTTAATTTATGAATGCTACGAGATGCTACTTCATGCAGAGAACAAAATAAAATAATGCCAGACAAATCGACCGGTGTGAAGTATTAGTAATGATGTTTTGTTATTAAACAAAAGTGAGAATTCTACTCTACTTGTTGAGGGTGGGAGTTTCATATGATTCTCTCCGTTCGCTAATTATTGCAGTTTTTGACGAAGCGTGCGACTTTCCTTTGTATTTTTGTACACTTCACGTCTTTCTGCGCAGGCTCTCAAATGCTCGCTCGAATTGCGGTCCATCGAATACAGAAAATTAATATCTCTCTTTCACATTTTCATCCGAAGACCGTCCCAACTACTCGCTAGATAAATCCTAGCGCTGGAAATGTTTTTACATATTTTTTCTCCATGTCCTGGCTCAAGCTACGGCGATTCTCGGCCACCCCTCCTATCTATGTACCCCCTGTAGAACAATCAGGAAGGGTGATCTGACCTTGACTTGACCCCAAGTGATGACATTAACTGTCTAAACGGTCTGTTAACATCAAAGTAATGTAAAACTGTAAAATGTCCCTCTGTTTCAACTATCCGCATTTCCTGGAATCTATGATTTTGAATGCCTCACATGCGAGAAAATCTTGTGGACACTTCTGTTTTTAAATCAAATACTACATCATTTTGAACCCCGCGACTAGGAATATAATCGTGCTGGGAATAACTTGTCCTGAGGTAAACGAGTGTGGAATTTTTAATGGAACATTTATGGGGTGATGAACTGATTATAAAGAGAGAGAAAAAAATTGGCCGCCCATTTTTTATGTTACTCCGGTCCAAATTATTTCTAGCTGGCATACAGTAGCTTAGTAGTTCGTCAGTAAACCTGAAATTTCATCGTTAATCATTCTCAGTGTAACTATTACGGTATATTGCGTCACTTCGATGCACACGGGGATTCTATATTAACCATTAAAATTTATACTGCTTACTTCGCTAGAAAAGTGATTTTGTTTTTAACAGTTACAAAGATGGTTATTTTAGTCTGTTTTCGCTATTCCAAGTGAGAATTAAGTCGCGCTTTACAACCGGCCTTGCGGTCTCTTGTCTTGCCACCATTTGGATATGTGACTCAATGTGAGACTTCATCTACATACTACCCCGCAAGCCGCCTCAATAGGCGTGTGGCGGGGGGTGTTAGGACACCAGCCGTTTACATATAAAAAAGGAAACGCTCTAATGAAATTACGCCTAGCATTTATTAAAGTCCCTTATTGTTCGAGGGAAAAACGAATTCCCATACCTATCCGTTCGGCAAAATATCTCTCTTAATTTATCGTTTCTGTCGGACCTGGAAATATAGTGGGGTTCTAATATGATGTTCTCCGTGTCGCTGTTAAAGATATCTATTCTCAATTGCTCAAGTAATCTAAGTCTAGCGCGCAGCCTCCGAGTCTCTAGCGGCTCCCAGCCTAATTCGTTTAACATCTGTGTAACGCTGTCTGTAGGCCCGTAGCAGTTTTTGACGAATCGCGCAGCTTTCCTTTGTATTTGATTAAGTTCCCGGATCAAGTGTTTCTGCACCGGATCCCATATGCTCGCTGCATTTTCAAGGTGTGGCCGGACGAGTGCGAAATAGCACCTCTCTTTTACTTTTTCATCTGAAAATCTTCCCACAATACGCTTGACGAATCCTAGCTTCTTCAGAGCTCTGCCACAAATATTTCTTTTATGTGCTCCCCACGATAGGTCCGAAGTTATCGTAACTCCCAGATACTTCACTTCATCTGTCGCCTTTATGTTAACTTGTTAACATAAAGGCGACTGATGTATTCATTTCTTGGCCTTCCTCGGAAATTCTTGTTATTCATTAAGTGTCAGTCATTTATTCCACTAATGAACCTCAAGTTCCATCGTTCCAATATTGAAAATTGAGTGATAAATCATGAACATTTACCGTCGCAGAGGCAGTGGTATGAATGAGAACACCTTATGAATATTTTGCTGTAAATGCAGTCGGTTGTATTTCATGGCTCGCGCGAATAGGAGAGAGTTCGTTCGCTGGAGAATTAATTCTTTGTCCAAAGGATACAATGAAGAGGGAGGGGATACAATCAAGAGGGAATTCATCTTGGCACGGTATGCTGCACTGCTGGTCTTTTGAGAATCCTAGCGTCATGATTCCAAAGGAGAGAAGATGGGCGTTAAGATGGGCGTCTCTTCCTCGTGACGTGGACGTCCTCAGGGTGGATCAAGGACAAGGTCATTCGAATGGGATCAATCTAAGACGGATCGGCTGGATCTGCTTCCGGAGGTCTCGGAAATGACGTCGATAACGCCAACGACCCTCGTCGTCAGAGACAACCATTTCAAGTCGAGAATCGAGAGGAGGGAAACCTTGGAAACCAGGAAGCATTAGAATGACTACAAGAGACCCCCTCAATAGGGACATTAGATGTAGGGAATCGTGGATGTCAATACTTTGCAGGAGAAGGAATAACATATTCGGAACGTCGTCCTTAACCCCACTCCCACCCCAAATATTTAATGAAATAAACTTTTACAAACCACATAAAAAATCAGTACTCACGGCCCGGGTTTCGGGGCTCTCTATACCGGGGCTGAGAAGCTCGTTTGATACGTTTCCCTCTAACCCAGTAACGGCTTTGCCGTGACAGCTGAAGACTAGCAATTTTTGTGTTCTGTAGATGAAGAGTCATTTGTTGATTTAAGTGGAGTAGCTTTATTATGAAGTGGTTGTGTTTTTATAAAAAATAGCAAAACTGGTTTTTACGAAATTTGTCGGTTAATATTCTGGTGCACGTTGCCAAGGCTAGACTCCGAAATGAGGATTTTCAGCCCAATTTTAAATCAAAGAATCGTCATTCAAATATTCGCAAAAAATTAACGACCATTGATGCTGTTCTGATGCGTCCATTAAGACTATAGTAACGTTAAACGTTCAATCTTGCATTGACAACGGAGTAGACCTTTACCGTCCCCACCCAAGGATATTCGTTCCCCACTCTATTTTTGTCAGCGCCACCTTCACAATTTCCCGTGGAACTTCTACCACCCCAGTAGGCGACCACAGGCGGGTAACTTTAATCGGAACCGCCTCGCCGCCACAGTCGCGTGTCGTCATCCGAGCGACCATTCTCCGGCTCCCGGCAGCGTATGTATTTGAAATTTCCCTAACGCTGCTAACAAACCAACCGCCCCTAAGATGTCTTCCATCCGTAGAGTCTGTCATGTCTGTGTTTTGCATTAAAAATGACGAATTTTCTGTGAAGTTGCGTTGATTCCGAGGTAATCAATTCTCTGAGTTCCTTGGGTCTATCCCGTTCTTTTCACGTGTGTTCTAATTACGCGAGTGCAGTGTATAATACCTAATGTGTTCTATTATATTAATTTCGCCGCTATATCCATCGGTGTGTTTATAATCAGTCATTCGTGCAACCATGGTGATACTTCGTGATATTTACCAGCAGTGCATATTTTGAGCATGTAGGTTCATTGTTTGATTGCGTTATCTTTCGGCTGTGATTTGGATTAATGGTAATGTTTTCTCGAGAAGTTGTAATAGTTACCGGAAGCCTTATTGAACTTGACCTGTGATAAAAATGGCTCGAATAATGTATGTATGGATTTCATTTTGCTATATTTAGCATTATCGTGCTTCATTTTGGTTAGTATAATTAAACAATGATTTTGTTGTTTGGTTGAGTAAGTTGTTTGCTTTCGAATCAACTCTTGATTCTGTTGTCTTGGTTCGTTGGCTCTTCAATGTATGCCCATTGTCTTTGTTGCATTTGTTAATGGGACTCATAATTTGCAAGTGAAGGGGTATTGCGTTAGCTGGTTGGTACAATTGTGTTGATGTGGGTGAAGTTCTAAACAGAAACATAATTCATAATATGTTATTGATGCGTTCCTCCATGCCATCGATGCAAGTGATTGGGATTGGTATTTGATACTTTTTAATTTGTCGTTGGCGTATTTGTTTTTGACAAGTGGCTAAAATAAATGTTTTAAGTATTATTGTTTTTATTATATTTTCCTCGATCCACAAATATCAGCGCAGAAATTGATACCTCGCCTCAATTAGTTTCATGTATAAAATAAATCAGGGATTGTGGGTGAAGAATAAAGAAATAATAGTCAAATAAAGCAAATATGAAATTTGAATTTACTGGGAGCTTTCTGCTATGCGGGTATTCAAAGTCGATTTTGATTGGCCCGTTTAATGTTTTTCATATTTCATTACGTCAACCGATTGTGGCGGCGAGGCGTTGTCGATTAAAGCTACTGCCCCCCCTCGCCCCTCTGTCCTCCCACCCCTCGCCCTCAGTCGACCTGACCACAGGCGGAGACCGTTAAATTATGGCGCCTTGGAATCGCCTTAAAAGCGTCATCTCCAGGTCAACCCAAACCCGGGTCGTGAGTTCAGATTTTTTAAGTGGTTTGTAAAAGTTTATTTTATTAAATGTTTAATATGAAATACCCCGAAGTCAGAAGAGAAAGTCTTTAACACTCCCGCCCCACCCTCCCCCTCCTACTTGAGGGAGTTCGTGTTGATGATCACGCGTGTTGCGCGTCCGATAAGTATAGTTGGGGGGGAAGTGGCTGGCGGTCGCGAGCGTTTAGTCATCCATCGCATGCTTTGCTGTGCGGTGTCAGGCAAGTCAGACAGGAAACGTAGGCATTTGTTTTTTTAAATCGAGACGCGGGGAGCCCCAAAATGAATAATCCATCTCTTACGGATGTAGACTAATTCTAATAATTTTACTCAACTGCTATTTACGAAGTCAAAAGAAATTGCTTCTGGCTCTAGTTATGGAGATCTATCGATGAAATCAGAGCATTGCAGCGTTGAAAGCACCGCTGATTTATTTTTCAAATTGCGATTCCCTGGTAGTTTGAAGGCAGAGAGGATATTAGTGCAGTAATAGTGAAAGTAGCTGTAAGAGGGCAGAACGAAAAGGTTTGCTCCAGGAATATGCGTTCGTTGAACTGAGCCTTGTGCCCCAAGCACGTCATGCTATAGTGTGGCACAGTTTGTTCCTTGACGGTAGTGTCAAGGAGGTGATGAGCTGGATGATTCGTCTGATGTCTTCTTTCTTCCAACCATTTCCCGCGATATGATTTTGCGAAATAATGAGTGTTACTTTGAATGTAGAATTTTAATGGCGTCTTGGTCCACCTGAGGCGTTCGATACGATTGTGTTGGTTCGCTTGGAGGCAGCCGAGTGTCGGAGTGATGTAAGAAACTGTAAGATTTGTGACATTTGAATGTGGAAGCATAATGTAAAATGCCGCTCTCGCCTTGACTGCATTTAATGGGCGAACAGAGAGGCAAGATAGGTTGTTCGTACCAACTTCACGTACCGCTTCACACGAGTGGCGCTTGCGGACGAAGACGGGAGTATTTTCTTTTATTTTTTCGTACGCGCGCACTCAAGTTTCGTAGAAAAAAAACAGGCAAGAAAGTAATTTTTAGCGAGAAAGAAGCAAAGACTAGAACGGCGACTTTACTTGCTATGGTATGTGAATCGGCTGACTCCCCGCGTATGACGTCACTCGCCTCTTAGTTGCCGTGGAGACGACTTTCTCCGCTAGGGGGCGCAACTGGCAAAAATAAATTATCCAAGGAGCTCCCTCCACTGCTGGACATTTAGTTCACTCCTCTTTCCACAGATGGAGTGCGCAATAGTGTTGCTGCGAGTGATGCAGCCAATTTATTATCCGGGAGCGATGGTGGTGCAGCGCTGTTGGGTTGCGTAGTAGTCACCTAGGCGCGTAGAATCACTAAGCTATAGGGAGCAGTGAGTTTTTCAGTCGCATGTGTATCCCCGTGAAATCGGCTCTCGGTCGAGTCACTCGCTCTTGAGCATTCATTTGTTTGTATCAGCTGTTTTGCGAGATCAAAGATTTCGCACTGTCCGATATCCTTAAAAAAGATTCTTTCCCATTTCGGACAAATACACGAGAAAAACCAGCCTTTTCTTATTATTTAATTGCATACGAGAAATTAGATCGAAGAGTCACTTTCCTGGCAATTAAAGGGAGCAATAATAAGTTGCGTTATAGCAAACGACTCTCTTCTTGGACGTAAGATCTTCATTGAAGCCGTAAAATAATTGCCAACTGCTAATTGGCGCTCGAATTAACGTTAGTTTCTCGAAAATAAACAAAAAGCAAGCGGGGAAACTCACATAAATATTTTTCAGGAGAGAATAAACGGAATTGTTTTAAAACCTCCATCAAATAGCCAACATTACCTGAAGTGCATGATTTGTCGCATTTAAATATAATAAATATAAATGAAAGCGAATGTTAATAAAATATTTGACGACCGACCCTTCTCGTAACTTTCGGTTGAGGCAGAACAGGCGCAGCGAAAATGCGGCTCGGTAGCTGAAAATTCGATGAAACAACAGACGACGCAACAGCGTGACAATGCACCGTACCACGAGCGGATTGCCCCGAATGGCGGCCGCGCGCAATGTACGTCACGTGGTCTAGCGTGTGTGACTTGCTGACCAACTGTTTGAAGTCTTGTGGCGTTCATCTCAGTGACTGATCTCAGAGCGGATTTCGGCCAATTGTTGTTGGCATCGGAGGACGGGGAGAGAGAGGAGGAGGATTATTGCGTCAGTCATTCAAATCCATTCTCCTTCACTCTCTCTCTCTTGGCCAGGAATAACTCTTTTTCGAAATAATGTTATGTCGCGCACGTCTTGACACGTGCGTGGTTTGGGAGCCCACCGTCTGGGCCGACTGCACTCAGAAGTAATCGTCTTTTAGCAAGAAAAACAAGGATTTGGGAGAGCAGACGTGTGTGTTCGGTGGTTGCGGAACATGGTGACAGATGCGAATTTCAGTGGAAGCTCCAAATGCTCAAAAACGAACTTCGCACGATAGTTTCCACGTTTGGCCCTCCAGGGTTCCCAAGGTGGCAATTGCCAACTTTAAACCTGCTTCTTTCGCGTCCTCTCGGGTTAGTTGCAATTATGTTGGCAGCATTGCATGCGACGTGTTCTCACTTCTTCTCCTTTGCCAACCGCTTTCATGCGCCATAAGCATTCCCCTCCAACTGACGTCACGCTTCTCGCAAGTGACTGCCACCAAGTTACCGCTGGCGGGCCGCCGCAGGGTGGAGGGGCGCACGCAGCAGCCATGAATATCTGCGGTATGGAAAAGAGGGGAAATATAATTCGAAGAGTCTTAAGTGCATCGGGTGGTTTCATGGGGTTTCTCGCTCTCCACCTATTTGTTGCGTAGTTAGTCACTTATAGTGCGACATATTCCACGGAAGAGGAAAAATCATTCTGCCTTGGACCGGAATATAACGTGCAGTTGCGGTTGACTCCGTATCTATGTATCCGCGTCTCCGTTGGCTAGGCCCGGTGCCCTCAAAATTAGTTACTTATACGTGTGCAAGAGGAACTATTTGTACATTATTTAAAAAAAACTATACATCTTTTGTGTTGCTTCCATCAACTTTTGAGATGCATGGTGCGGTGGTTAAAATTATTATTCTCATTGCGACCCTGAAACTTGGGTGATATGAAGTTTTCATGTAAGCGTTAGCCTGTAAGCAGTAGCATGCAGCCTCTATGTCGAGTCTCCAGCGCAGCGGTTTCGTTTAGATTGAGGTCTCGTTTTTTAAGCTTCTGTTTAACTTGTCGCGAATAGCGGTGAATTCTCACCACGCTATTTATTAAGGTGGTGAAAGCATGGGCTTTAAACCAAAATGATCTCGAAATCATGGGAAAATTATAAGTTTGGAATTGTCGAAAAGCCCATTAAATTCACTGAGAGATTGCCAGTAATGGAATTAGTTGCTGCAGCGAATAATTAAATGCCTTGGAAACCATGTTTGAAAGTTTAGGTGTGTATTCGTGTGATTCGAAGTGGTAGATTCTGACGCGACCGCCGTCAGACTCAGCCGCTTGCGTAAAACATTTTTAAAAATTGTCGCTCGGTTTCTTTTCGAGTTGTACTCTCGTCAAGAGCTCTTTTCATCTGTTTTTCATCTCCCGAGTAGTTTCCTCTTCCCCGTTGTCTTCCATCTCTAGCGCCATCCGTATATGGTCTTCATATCATTCCCCGTGGCGCATTTATATCATGTTCATATGGATCATCTTACACTCATTCCTGTCGATCTCAAGTGATCTTCCCTGCACTGCAGCTGTGGTGCATACATATATGTCTTGACGTGACTGCGGATTAATCTCCAATTTATCTCTTTATTTTTTGTTTTCAAACTCGAATACTCGTTTCTGTCGGTTCTATAATGATTTCTTCTTCTAACAAACGAAATTACTTCACGCTACTTATCACCTCTTTAACGCCATCCAATGATTTGATAATTTTCAGAAGTGCTTGGCGCCATGATTTGAAAATGACCTCGCACTGGGGAGAATATTATATAACTGTCTTACCGATCAAAGGTGGACACTGCCCTCCCCTCCCCTGTCCGTCTCCCCCACCCCCGTATTAATTGTCTGTCTCTCGTCCACGCCCCCTCTCTCTATTTCTCTTCTTCCTCCCCCCCCCTCCTCCCCTCTCGTTAAATGCCCCCGTCCTGTCCCTTCAGCCTCTTCGTTTTTGCGGGTGCGTCGTCCATCAGTTCATTCCCACATTTCCCCTCATGGCGTGGACACCGACCCCGTGCCTGCCCCCTCCCCTGCGGAGGGTTCCCATGGAAACAGAGCAGGTGTGTGCGGGGGGGGGGGGGGGGAGGAGGAAGGTCGTCCTCCCTTCTTTGTCCAATCGTCGCCTTTTCATTTCTCGATCGCCTGCTCTTTCCCACGACGTAAGAATAATAGGTAGGCAGGGGATATCCGCAGGGGGGATTGTATGCCGGGAGGGGGGAGTAGGCCTGGGCGGCCCTCAATATCAATACTCAAAAGTATTGGGATTGACCTCAATGTCAATTGAGTCGTCAATTATTGATGTTGATGTTGAGATATATTGAGCAATCAATACTTCAATATCTCAATATAAATATTGAGGTCGGTATCTCAATATCAATATTGAGATATTGATGTCAATATCGCAATATCAATATTGAGTTATTGAGGTCAATAACTGAATATTGACATTGAAAAAGCGAAAAAAACACATAGCATTTGTGCATGTCGAGATGTCGCGATTTAAATGTATCACTAAAATACAAATGAAAAATAGGGTGAATTCAACAACAAAAATAGTTGTGCCGATATAGCACAATATCTGAGCTGTATTTACATTGGGATAGGGCAGTGCTCAATGTTTTTGGAGATAAAAATTAGCATTTCGGCGTTGTGTCCAGTTAATGAAGTTCTTGTATCTGTAATAATGTTTCCCCCTGATCAATCTTTCTGAGGCAACACTAGATGCAGAAATCACAAGGTACTTTCGGGCGAACCGTGACAGCTTCGGAAGCGATCCACTGTGCAGATGCCACCACTTTAAAGGATCTTCTGTGAGGTCGGCATCTGGGAGTCCTTCGTAGATCGCCACCTCCTTAGCAAAGGCTCTATTGGCGTTCTCTTGCGGGTCTACTCCAGAGCCACCCTCGAGGCCCTGAAGCTCGTGACGCCTTCTTTTGAATAAGCTCATGACAGCATTAGCTCCTGACGATGCTACTGAAACCAAAAAGGGGAAAATATTTTTATGAATCGTAGTAGACGGTAGAAGTCGGGTCGGGACGACTCGGGGAGCAGAGCATCTAGTCTTCCCGCCCCGCCTCTGCCCTGCTCCCGCCCGTCTCCCGCGTAGACAAAGTTATAATTTTAGTTCACTTACCGGTTGTTTTCTCTTTCTGTGCAATTGGCTGGTTCTGCGTACAGTTCGAAACAATGGCCGACTGAATAACTTCCTCTTCAAGCTTTTTCTTGGCCGACTTGCGATCAGCCTCCAATATCTGAGAGCGAAAACGAGGGTCAAGATATGAACATTTGCGGAGGACTTCATTGGACGCGGCACCCCGTTGGAACTCATTTTCCGCCCGTGGGTCATCTTCAGGTGGCAGAGGAGGGTTATAACGTTTGTTTAACTTCTTAGAGAGATCTTCATGTATAGCCTTTGGCTGAAGTGCTTGAAAATCCGAAAGAGGTATGTTATCCTCATATCTGAAACTCCAATAAAGAATATTGAGCTCAAACCTCAACAAAGAATATTGAGTTACACAACCTCAATATTTAATATTGAGATATTGAGGAACAGAATATTGACCCACATCAATATCATATTGAGACTCGATATAAAAAAAATATTGAGTTATACTCAATATATTGAAATTTTCCCCAGCCCTAGGGAGGAGGGGGGTCTGGCTCGCCTACATTGCAATCAGCGATCGTGAGACATTTTGGGGTCTATGTGTAGCTGCAGTCAAATGGGAATGTGCCCACCGAGCGCCAAACTATTAACATTTGACCGAAATTCCATCTCGTAGGTTTCCGCGGCGTTCACATGATTTCTTCTCCATTTTTGGGTTCCACCGCTTAGGTTGCTTTTTTATTTTGTTGTAGACAACAGTTTCGCCGTAAATAAAAATAAATGTGTAAATTACTCTCATTGAACTCTACTCAAAATCACTCTAAGAGAATCTTGCATGCGGTAATCTTAATCATCGGATGCAATGTCTCAATTCAACGTAATCTTTTTCATTCAAGATACTTTTACATGTGTGAATGTGGTTACATTCAAAGTAAAAATCAGCGTCGAATCAACGCCTTCATTAGCCGAACCTCCGACCTTAGTCAGTGGAGCCTTATATTCGATAGAATCATGTGTTTATCGATGTGATTTCTAAACGTTGAAATTCACCTCTACAAATCTTTCGGCTTCTCCGAGATCCGAACCCAATATCCGAATCAGCGGTCAGACGTGTTAACCAGTTCCACTGGCATTAGGGGAAAGAGAGAGAGAGTAGGGTTCGAATCCCGGCAAAATAACAGATTTTCTCATGATGAATTTCGTCCCTTAGGTGCAGTGATATTTGTGTACATGTACTTCGTTATATATCCGTCATCCAGTGCTTGTGCCACTTTAAAATTTCCTGTTAATCCATAAGTAACGAAAATAAGAGGTACAGGTGGTTAAAATTATCGAATGTTAATTTAGCTTTAGCGGTATTTTGCTTAAACATTCACGAAGATGTACGCTTTTTTATATTAAAATCGTCATTATAAAAATGTAATTCTTCAAATTTTGTGAGCGGCACGCCGCGCCGGCGGAATTTGCATTTTTCAAGTAGCCATAGTTGACAGTGGCGCTCCCCTTTTTACGGCGCAACGACGGCTGCGACTTTCTTCTCTGGAAGTTCCTTAAAATATAAAATTATGATTTTATTTTCCACATCAATGACGGAACGTGTTTATAAGTTATCCTTGGTTTGTTGCTTCATTTCATTGCTATCGGTTCAATGGTTACCGAGATATGACATCACAACATCGAGTATCTTTTTGTCTTTTTGCTTGGACAGCAGGCTTCAGATGTTGCACTCTTGCGCCTGACTTCGTAGTGGAAAATTCATTTATGTATTTCGCAGTGAATTTTCGTTTAATTTATGAAGCCCAAGTATTTTGTTTCGTTGCTGTTATGCCATACCTTCGCCTGGTTTAATGTTTTTCTTCTACTTCTTTTGTGAGAGTCAAACCTCTTTATCTCCGAGCTCTACGATAAGCCATCTGATTCACCAAAATCCTTTAAATGCGTGGTCATGGAAGTAAACTTCTTTATTCCTCTAGAATTCTAGTGTGAGAAGTAAGATTGATAGTAGATTCCAGCCAGTCATGCCTATAATATCAGATTATTGTAGATGTAATTTATTCTGCTGGGAAATTTGGTTTTTGGCCTTTTAACCAACCCTCAACTGGTTTCATTTTCCTGTGCGCCTCCCGGAGATCCGTCGCGAGAAAAAATCCACCCGGACCGGGGACCGAACCCTGAACTTTGGCTTATGCGAAGACCCCACCACACTACACAGGCTTTCTGATTACCTTTTGTGGCAAATTTGGACGATTCAGGAGAACTATAGATGTCATTCCCTCAGAGATGTTGGCTTAATTTAGCGGCGTGAGTTTTTTTTAAGGATCATTAACATTTTCAGATTTTTTCCGTAAACACTTGAATTCCGCTCGAACGTTACTTTTGACACTTTCAGCGTTGACAGTGAACTTGAAACGGTGTCATTTCGATGAATGACCTGATTGTGCTGTTTCTGGGAACGGGGGCTCTGGTTTGTCTTTCTACCTACTTCTCGTCCACGTCGGAATGTCGTGAGCGCCGAGCTTTCGTGCGCTTCGGATTCTTAAGTCACCAAGTCATACTCCGCAAGGAGGTTTTTCACCGGCAGCGCTGCGATCGAGTTGCGATTTGACGCTTGATGTAATTATAATGCCCTTTTGCCAAGTTGCATTGTGGGTCGCCATTGTGGCTCGGCGGCGGCCTGAAATAATTCCGCTTATTCTTTCCGGGAAAATATATAAATGAGGGGCACTTGCCCAGGGTTTTTTTTCGAGTAATAAATGTCACTCGAGAGCCAAGTCACAGTTAGCAATCATTTAACAGCTTCATTTTTGCGTTTGTATATAATTTTAAGAGGAGAGTCGTTTGCTCTAATGCAACTAATTGCTGTGGATTACATTTTAATTATCAGGGAAATTATTCTTCGACCGTATATTTTCATTTGTGATACAATTGAAGAATGGTCTAGTTCTTATATTCTCATCTTAAGGCTTTCTCGCGTCAGTTGTTCTGTTCCGTCGCTGACATGCGAGTGGCAAGAGGAGACTAAATGTTCCTTCATGTCTCCTGTTTTGATTTGACTTATGCTGTGCCCTTGATAATATATTCCGTACATAATGATGACACCCTTTTTTCTTTTTCTCTTCAGCGGCAGTTGAGGGAGAGGCGAAAAACCAGTGATCCCAACCTTTCAAAGACAAAGTAAGTACAAATTATCTCTTCATATTTTTTTTGACATGCTCGTGTGGCATACTACCGCTCCCGTATTTTGAATTTGTAGTTGTAACCGTTCGTGGATTACTATGGGTGCATATTAGCATAGAGTAAGTATATAATATGCTTACTCTATGATATTAGTCACGAACACCTTCGTATCCACGCTGTCGTGGACGAGTCTTGATTTTATGTGTCTTTGAGTTCACTGCAAAATCATCGCATTTAATGCACTCCATTGGAACATTCTGTTAAGTACGACTCTTGTACTACATACATTCTGTATGGATACGTTTGTGGCGCGTGGTTTAGAGGGTAGTGAGGGTAATCCTCCACGTCACTTTCGGAGGTGATAATACACGGGGGGGGGGGGAGGAGGATTTGATTTCGAGCATATTGAGTCAAAAGTGTGACTGAGGTCGCGAATATTTACAGGGTGGCGATCGTCAGGGGGAAAACCTGGAATTGTCAGGGAATTTTGAATTTCTGGAAAAGTCAGGGAGTTCTCGTGAGAGTCAGGGAGAAACTGAGATTCTCGTTATCTTTCTACCAGTGCGTTTATCGGCCAGTCTTTCCCGCCCTTTACTTCACCAAGTAAAACTAATGTCCGTCGCTGACGTGCATGGAATAAGCCCCATCAATTCGTGGAACATTTAGTTGTGAATCTTAGTTATTTAGTAGTGAATCAGACGTTTGTATATCCTTATGGCGACATTTGTCTAGCATTGTTAAAATTCATGATCACTATGTATTACGCTCATCACAAGGAATCCGAGGCTATATGTTGCTTGGAAAATTTTACCTCGCGTTTTTTAACTAATGAAATTTTAATATATTGTTTTTCATTAGAATGTACTTCTAGCTTTTAATGTATTGATTTCAGCTTCAGAGTTTTGACGAAAGTTTTATTCAGCAGAAATAAAATATTCCAATAATAGGTCACCTTTTGGCGATCGGTCAGGGAAATCGGTAAATCCATCAGGGAATAGTCAGGGGAAAGTCAGGGAATTTAAAAATTGGATATCAGTAGCCTCTTTGCTTTACTTACGCAGCCATGACAACGCAAATAATATTCTTACATACGGATACCGTAAGCTTGAGTAGTAATGTTAGATGCAAGAAAGAAACATATCTCAATTGCTAAATGTGATGGATGAAATTTTAGCGCTTCTATGTAGGAGTCGTGTTTCCATGTCATGAATCGCTCAGAAAGTGCGTGGAAGTCTGTCTCATCCCTCTAATCTATCCCCGCAAGAAGTTACGCAGATTCCTCAGCTGGACCACCCTCTGCCAGAATTGGGATTTTGAATGCTTATGACTGGACCTGCGTCCATATTTGCGTGGATACGAACGAGAGCGATGACAGGTATTTGTAGGCTATGGATGGGAACCTTACCTGAGAATCCACCCATTACACCAGTGCATGTTAATTTCGCATCTTGGAAGTTAGAGACACGTGAATCTGGTTGAAGATGGGGGCAGTTTGGGTCCCAGAGGTGAATGTGGTGATCTCACCACATAGCACAACGCAAGAGTTAGTTGTACTACTCTGTAATAGGAAGGAATCTTGCCTTACTTTTCAAGTTGCTTGTACAATGTTGGTTTCGCTCAAGATGAAAACTTAATGACACCCACTTAATGACATCCTTTTGCGTAGATAGCACACCAATTTCATTCACAGTTATATGCAATGAATTCCACTCGAGTGTGCGTCTTTCTGTTGTTGTTCAGAGGAGCTGATTGAACTAATCGCCTCGGGACTGTTTGAATATTGCGGATTGCGAACGACCGAACTGACGAGAGAATGAAAAGATCCTCCGTGATCCTCTTTAAATTTTAGATTTAAGAAGATGAGTAACTGATGTCTCAAAACCACTTACGGACGCATTTTCTGAACACGTGATATCAAAATGGGGTGGCATTATCCGTCATTATTTCAATTGCGATGGATGTGCGATGGCGTCGTCGTTGATTGCTTGTATCTCGATTCCGCCGTGTCCCCTCTCGGATCGATGTGAAGAGGGGGACGACATGTATTATGTCGTGTCAGGTGGTTAAGAGTCTATGAGTGGACGGACGACTAGATAGTGGCGAGTGCACTAGCCTATCAATGTCCGGACACCTATGTGCAGGAGATAACCGAAGCTCACCCCGTGTGTACTTCGAGGCAATGTTGATTTATGTCCTCTCTCTCTCTCTTGCTATCAGCCCCATCCATATTCTCGCCCCTTGAGCCCAAGCAGCAGCCATTGGGCACTGAGGCGTCTTCTTCCGAAACGATCGTTTATTGAAGTTGAGGATTCGATCGGTTTATAGAAATATAAGGCTCTGACGCTTTCTTGTGAGTCATCACGCTCATGGTGGCTCATCGATTTATTTAAAAAAGTGATCGTTTTAGCCAATCGATGCTTAGTTGTCATTTCCTAAATAATTGGCTTTGGAGACACGCCGAGTGTGGGCATTGTTATACCTCTGTATTATTGGCGATTTCTTCGAATATATTTTACGGATGAAAGTGATCAAAATAATTACGTCTCTCTGTTTTCTTCCAAGCTTCAAACAAAAGAGGACGTTGCTTCGTGGTTGCTGTGATAAATAGCATCAAGTAATATAATTTGCGGTATACGAATAAAAATCATTGTACCCATCGCTCTTGGGTGTTTAAATCGTCACTAATATAGCGCGCAAACGTAATTCTATGGCGAGCTCATTATCCTCCGCTTCCAATCGCAACTCTCCGAGAGTAGCTTAGATTTTTGCTGGTTCCGTTTATATTCTTTTTTCACGCGTTTCATGTGGGAGGAATCTGTAGGGTGGCTCGCTTGTGATCGTTAAACCTTCAGCTGCGGCAGCCTCGTCTTTCACATCCAAGGGCCGCGGAGTCTATTCTACGCTTTTATCTAGTGCGACAGGCAGTGAAGCAGTTAGCGCAGGCGTAGACGGTAAAGACCCTCCTCAATTCAAGAAGCACGTGCTTAGTAGGTCGACGCGCGATGAAGGTCACTCTCGGTCACTTGCATTAGACATTAGGCTGGTTCGAAAAATATAAATTATTTTATTTCGGAATGCTATAGTGTGCAAAAGTTGCCATTGGTATAGACAAGAAAAATAATATTAAAATTTTATTTATATACCTTCCGGTCGCGGATTGCCGTTAAAGTTCGATAAAAATCGTTAAAAACCACAAACTTTCAATATTTTTTGAAAGTATGTAAGGGTGGTATGACTACATTCCTATATCGCGTAAGCAATTTTACAAGTATTTTAAAATAACTTAAAATTTTTATAAATTAGTTTATTATCATATACTTATTTTGGTCTCGCATTGCTACGAAATATGTGATAAATTTGCGATTTTAGTAAAATTTCAAAGTTTTACATTTTATAACGATTTTATAACAAATCTAATGGAGACAATATAGTTACATTCCTGTACCTAGAGGTGCTTAGAAAAAAAGTATAGTAAAATAATTCTCATATTTTAATACTAACTGGTCGCGCAGCCGTATCAAAAGTGATTAATCCCGATATGACGAGAAGCAGGCGTGCGCTCGAACTTTCTCTGTGGCTGCGCGCGCGTCCGCCTTCCGCCATTTTGTGTTTTTATTGTCAACTGTCACTCTGCTGTAGGCCTCGGTCAGTACTGGACTTGGTGTTATTTCTGTGTTAGTACATGACTGTTCTCTGAAAAATTTATTAATATTATTTTTTCTTGTGTATACCAAATGCAACTTTTGCGCGCTATAGCATTCCGAAATAAAAGAATTAATTTTTTTCGAACCACCCTATTAGACATAGATGCCATGGTTGAAGATTGATTAATTAAAAAAAGTAAATTCCATGCCACGTTCCTTACACATACATGGAACCACTTTCAGGCGTCACTTTATGAAAGCTAACCATATTTACCTACGTACAATTAAATATAAACTTTGTGTGCGCTTTTCGTACTTTTCAATTGGGAATCGACCTGGGGTTCGACACAACTAATGCCACATCATTTATGGTGGAAGTGCTCTATGCTCGATATGTCAGTTTGGATTTAGGGAGCGTGGGGAAGACGATACAAAATTTTTATTTCAATATGAGCGCTCTGCATATATATACTTTACTTGCCTTTATCTTATTAATTTTATACGAAGCAGTGCGTAAATAGTTTTATTTTTAGAGCCACCAAAATCCATTGTGTCTATCTGTTAATAGTCAAAATGAGAGAACTGTGGTTACATTGATCGAGGTATCATTTCGCGTAAAATTCAATCAATTTCGTCTCATGGTAAAATGAAAAAATCACCAAAATATCAGTCTACGCCTTACTTTTCGACAAAGTTGTTTCACAAAATATAGAAGCCGTTTTCCATGAGGTTATGGCACACGCATGGCTGTGCCCTCGACAAGGAACTCCTCAGTAAACATTTTCTAAGGAACTCTCTTCCCTTTCTGATTGTGTGGAATGGGGAGGTGTCCCCGCTCTTGCGGAATGATAATAAGAGAGAGCATTCGAACCTTTTTCTGGAAGATTCGAAAAGGGGGGGATGCAACCAACTAATGGTTTAGGGAACAAGGGAGTGTCAAAAGTGCTGTCGAATCTCTTCCCACCCCCACCAACACCCCCTCCGCCCATTCGCCCCGGGAAAACTGACAAGTATAATACTTCTCCCTAAAGTTCGTGGCGCAGGCCTGCGCGGCACGGAGGGAGTTAAAAGTGGAGAGGGGCGTAGTGGAGAGGGGGGAGGGGAGAGGCAGGGAGAACCAAACTATTTCGCGCAAAAGTCAAGCTATTTTAAAATCACGCCCCTTTCACTTAAAGTGGGCCTTGAGGTCCTATTGTTGAAATGGGACGTGATGGGCGAATGATTCAACTTCTGGAAGCGCTTGTGTTGACAGCGCAACTGACTCTCCACACTGAGCGACCTTATTCCTCCGTTGCGCAGGAATTTGAAAGTTCCCGTAGCCCACGTCCAAAAACCGTCCTCTGAGCAGCGCCAGGAACATTTGCGATGGATAATAGGTTTCCCTCATGTTGATCACAGCGCCAATGGGAAAGATCTCAGGAGCCCATGGAGCAGTTTGATCCTTAGATATATTTAGTTATCGGTCGCATTTATCATTCGGCACGTCGATCGATATTCTCAGCTGAGTGGCTCCCGCTATCTTCTCGTAGTTTTTATTTTCGACAGCTGTCGAACTCTCTCTCGTTCCTCAACCCTCGTCACACTAAAGGCGCGCTGCTTCTCATTAACGACTTCGATATGGAGCGCGTATAAGAGTACGCGTGTGTGTGTTACGCGTGAATCGCGGGAGTATCTGCTGGGTGTGTTAATTATTGGGTGTCCGGTGCTTCGGATCGTCTGAGCCACTTTAGTTCGAAATCACTTAGAGACTTGTTCCGTGAATGATTTGTGGAGATCTTCAGATACATTACGTTTACGTCCGCTTTCAAAGTAGTTTGTATGGCTGCCCGTAATTGTGCCATGGAACCGATGTTGTCTATACTATTGGCTACCATCGCGAAGGGTTCGACTTGGATTGGATTATTATCTTTGCAGGGCTGATATATTTTACTGGCTTTACGTAGTGTGCATGCCAGTTGAAAGCCAGTGTGGACGTTTGTTTCCCCTCATCCGGAAGGTAATCAATGGTCTTTATGCTCTTGAAAATAGGACATGTCGGGGGACCCGGACGTCTGTTGACCGCGAGCGATCTCGGCACTCTTGCATTTCGTGCCCTCTTGCATTGATTGATGTCTTTAAGGGGTTTTTAAGGGCCGCCGCGGCCCCTCTCCCGATAAATGCGACGACACTAGAGTGCCCCGACGTGCGTCATCCCTTTTATCTCACTCTCTCTCTTTGTCTTCTTCATTATTATATATTCTTATCAGCTCCGCCCGAAGACGACTCTGTCGATAACAGCAGCGCGCCGCCCTCTTCAAAATATCGATCTGGTCTCTCCTCTTGTGTCCTCTCTCCTCTATGTCCTGTTGTCGTTTGAGGGTGTTTGGGTGGGTTGGCTGCTGGGGGCGCGCGCGCTTCAAATTTTCAACTTGAAAAAAAAAAAATCTGAGGGCGGGTGGTCGAACAGTGTGGTTCAGAATCCCTAAAACGTGGTCATGGTGAGAAAGGTCGAGGGCGGGGCGAGGGGCAGCGGCCCCCACAATCTCCTCTCTCTCTGCCCCACCCTTCGAATAAGTCCCCTTGAGTTGTCCCCAACCCCCGCTTGGCCCGCTTCCCTCTCTTCGACCAACGGGGGAAGTGGGGGAGGGGGGTAGTCGGTAGAGGTGAGCTGAGTACATGTGCGTGGCAGATTATAGTTTTTTGAACGGAATCTCGGGTCCTGCATTATGTTAGGGTAGTTTTCTAGGGAGATATGTCCCCACTTACACAATCCAGTTGCATTAATTGGTGAATGTAAGTTTTGTTTTGTTCAGAGAATGGATTAGAGTCGAGTAACGAATGACAGATTCATGATTCGATGATGGAGGCGAGTGGAAATGGTGTGAGGCAAAGGTGAATGGTGTGAGGCAAAGGGGTTTATAACGAGAAAGTCATGAAATGTGAATGTGGCGGAAAAGATTCTTGTGAAGGGGAAATATTAAGGAGTCCACGAGATGGTGTACATGACCAATGCGTGAGTTCGACAAAAACAAATGAAGTCTCCAAGAATTGGGCCGTTTAGAAAAATCAAGGTAGATGAGCTCTACGGCCTCTATAGATACCTCTACGGCCTCTATACCAGATAAGATATTTCTCCAATGGCCGTAAAATATATGCACCACTCGTCAAAAAAATCAAACACTTACTGTGTTGGTTTGCGGGAATGGGGACTCCGCAACAGGGACCAACCACAGCCTCTCCACCAGAATACCCTCCTGTGGTGGTTTACGGGAAAGTAATTTCCTCGCCAGGGACCACCACAGACACAGACACACACAACCCAATTGGAATCCTTTGTAGGCTAATGAGACCCAGCTAAGGATTCCTGGGTTATAACCTGGGATCCTTCGGAGAGCTGTATTGACTCTACTAAGGCTGCCAAGTTATTAACACAACCACACACGCAATCACACAAAACACTCACTCACACACACAGCAGGGCCCCAGATTTCTGGGAGAGAATTTCCATTCACTTTCAACCTCGTGTTGCTAGTGTTTTTCCCTTCAGCTCGCTGAAGAGGACCACTTTGTGGTCGAAATACGCCTATACGAACTTCACCCTCGTTCCCTGTTTGTTGTTTTTGTTCTATTTGACCACGCTCTTTTTGAGCTGTTCTCCAGAACCCACGACAAATTGCTTCACCTTCATTGGGCAAAGAACTCGAAAAGAAGTAGGGAAAGGATAAATTACTTTGCACTATTCCACTGGAGAAATTTGCTTTATTGAGTCGAAATGTTTCACTGCACTGCAGCATCATCAGGACTGATGCAGTGCAGTGAAACATGTTGACTCAATAAATTAAATTTCTTCAGTGGAATAGTGCAAAGTATTTTATCCTTTTCCTAAAATGGAATTCCACAAAGCATCGGCCTCTACCAATAACTTCGAAAAGAAGTGTCAAAAGTGGCTGATATTTTAGCGTGGCGAAGTCCAAACTGATAAATTCGTTGTCAAATTGTGAAAACTTGTTCAGTTTGGTGGGTTAATGGTGTCTGATTAAAATGGATCCTCTCCCGCCGAGATGTTATGGGTTTAACCGGAAGCCAATACGAAGCCAATAAGCATGCGTGACCAGAAGTGATCTCATGCCACTGATACTTCCCGTCAAAAGCTGCGGCCAAGTTGAACGCCTTAATTGGGTATTATTCGCCCTTTTAAACGAAGTACAACAGAAAAATACTCAGTGGAACTTGCGATGAAACTATTTGGTATCACCCCCCTCCTCTCTCAATGACAAAACTAGCTTCAATCTTACCTTTCGCATTTATTTGCTCCTGTTTCGGTGGTGGAAGCATTCTGCCGGAATTTCTAAACAAAATGGGCCAAGTTAAATTTCTTCCGGCAATTTGAAGTAGATAACAGCCCAGTTATTAATTATTGATGATGTTGCCATCCCCTCTGAATCTGAGTCGCGCGACCCTCAGGGAGAGGGGGACATGGCTGACCTACCCACCGCATTGAATCCTTCCGCCCTTACGTGTGTTGCATGTACCTCTTGAACCCACCCCTCTCTCTCTCAAACAGCAAAGCAGCCTTGCTCCCTCCCCCCCACCTCTTCCCAATTTATTCTTTTTTCTATTACCCCCCCCACCGCCACACTCCCTTCTTGTTGGCATTCGTCACCTTCAGAGCGATATACGTGTTGATACCATGGTCGGTGAATGCGTTGAAATATTCTGGAATTAAACTACTCCGTTCGCTCTTATAAATATTATGGGAATTTCGTCCTTCAATCATGGGGTCAGAATCCATCGAATTGTATGATCGGATCAGCGGGAGGACAGTTAATATATGCATTCTTCCGTCTCGTCGTATACTTTGACGTCACAGCCAGGAGTTGCCAGGGGGCGATGTTTATATGCCCATGGTGAGGGGGGGTGGGGTCGGGAACCGGAATGTCATGCGTAAATGACAGACCCTCTGTTGTGCGCAGTCAGCACGGAGCATGCCTCCTATCGAGTAATTTTCTAACAGCGAAAAAGAGCGCGGGCATAGATAGTCGGGCATAGTCAGTTAATGGCATTAAGTCACACGTGAGGAGTAAGGAAGGAGAATTGACGAAGTGTTCGACTCGTGGAAAAGTGGAGAAACTTCTTGTGAGGGAGGCCTTAAAGCTCTTGCTAACGCTTCGCAAGTGCTCCTTCGCTAATTTTAATAAATGATAATTGTGTAATCATTACTAAATATTGCGCCTTATAATCATTAATTGTGCAGTGGGTTTCGTGTATTGCGAAAGGGGAACGGAATTCATTAATTATTGCTGTTTTGGGGAAAGCGGTCCTGAAAACGTAATCCCAAGAGCTTTAGAGTGTCGAGGCCCTTGAGAAACCTTGGGCCCACCAACCACCGCCCCTCCCCCCTGCAACAGGTGGGCGGTGTTGCTCTCCGTGTCCAAGTGCCCAAATTTATGGTTGGCCCCACCTACTCCACGGCTACAAGGGTGCAAGGGAGGAGGCTTATAATGTTGGTTGGTTGGTTGGTTGACGTTCTTTAGCCCAGCGAACGCCGCTGGGTCGAGTGGAAATTTCCTCTCTATCCGCTGGCTGTTTGCACCCACCCCACCCTGCCCCCGTCCCACCCCACAAAAGGGGTGGGGTGGGGGGGCTTTAGCGGCGTTTTTAATTGCCCCCGGGGCATTATGGGAGTGGTGGGGGGTTGGCGAATCGCACCCACCTCTGGAAGAGAGAGGGTCTCCATCGTTGAGGTAGAGAGGAATGGCGTCGGAATACACGTGACGTCTCTCTCCGCCGCCGCCATTTTGGTTCTCCTTTTAACGGAACATTCCGGAGAGGAGAGCATGGACGCTTTGCGCACGCAAATGACCACCATTGATTGCTGCTCTCTCGCTCGTGTGGATTCCGTTGACGGATGCAAAGTGTTTTGCCAAATCACGCTGTTTTACTTTACGGACAAGCTAATGCGGCAACATGTTTAAAAGCAAAGAATGAGTCACTTTTTCAGCTGAAATTCCTGCTTAATATTTCAAAATATAAATTTTGAGTAATATGTTTAGAGGGGGCGTTTTTCCCTGCTTTTGGGCGCAGTAATCACCGCGATGGAATTTTAAAACACTTTCCGTTGGAGTGGGAAGAAAGCTAATTGTTTAACGTATTTGTTCGCCTGTGTTGCGCTATTGCCCGTGATGAACAATAAATAAACATTTAAAAAAGAGGTTGCTAGTTCGCACACTGTTATTTTTTAAATGTGAAGCCATGGACACCCGCGCATCATATCTTATGCGAGGCCTCGGAAGCCGAGGGCCACGTGAAATGATTTTTATGTATTTTGAGAGCGAGAGCATATTTCAGGGCACGCCCACGTCTCGCAGGTTCCGGTAACGGCCACCGTCCACCGTAGAGCGCTTCTCTCTTCATTTTATAACTCAACGTGCTGCCTTCCCCACCCCCCATCAATCTACCCCCTCCTCCAACTCCATTTCTCCTTCTTCCCCTCTTTGTGTAGGTGGTATAGTAGTTGTTCGTCGCCGCTAATCAACCCCGCCCGCCCACTTTGGAGAACACCCCTTATTATACTTCGTTCTGGCTTAATGGCGCCCTCTAGCGACCTGCGTCATTTGTGTCTCTCGGGGGCACACACACACGCCCGAGATAATATATGTGAGAACTGAAATTGTGGCGGAAACTTCCTCTCTGCTGGCGCTACTGCGCGGCGACAACGCAGTCAAGAGTCGTGTGATACCCGTCCCTGCTCCGAAGTAAATTATTTCTGTTTGGAAAGGATCGACGTAAGCATTGCATCGATTCGGTCTTTGTGTACGATATTTGAGCATCCATTGAAAAAATTATTATATTTAAGACTCGTCTTTATTTGGAATTCTCTACCACCTAATTGGTACTAAGATGACTTCAGACTACGTAAACCATGTTAATTAGAAGTCAGTTTGATTATATCTTGAATTTGACTCAGCTTTTCTCCGTGGTGGTAGAAATTACCGTTTTTCTCCGTGGGAGGAGAAGTTTTTTTTTCAACTTTTCGTGATTATTCTGGAATGTATCATGTTTACAAGGAAATGATATGTATTCGCGAATCAATCCTGAAAATTGATTAGTTCATCGGGGGTATGTTCGATTATTCTATTGAGTGTGCCTGCCCCATGCGACTTCTTTTCAAATACTATAGTCTTTAATAGTCAAAAAGAGTATCTCCGTTCATGAGAAATCCCAACATGGCCCCATGTCTCTCTCCTGTCCCAAAGAGAACCAACTCGATGGAGCCGTAAGCTCCTGATGAAGTGTTTTGCGGCCAGCCGCTAGTCCAATCATCATCGGGAATGAGATGAGTCTACCTGCTTGTCTGTGACGGAATGGCCCGGATGGACGGAAGTCTGTTTTACAAAATCAATAAATGGCCTGCATTAGTTCGCCGTCGTCCTTTCTAGTTGTTCTCCCTCGTCGCAACATTTTGAGAACTTATTTCGATTTTATGTGCAATCATTCGCTCGGGCCATCTCTCCCATTAAAAAAAAATAGTTTTGTTGCGAATATTTTCAGGAATGTTAGAATCTGCTGTCGATTAGTCGAAGAATAGCTGTCGAGGCTGACGTGAATTCTGTCGGCCGACGACATAGAGACATGGAAGTACTATTATGTATTCTGGCAGAAGTTTGCCTCTCCTATGCACAAAAAGCCGTTGGTTTTTTTATCACATAACCATTTGCATGATACCTCATTATTATTGTAAACAACCATTTATTTTTTCGCCACGCCACTATTGATGGCATAATTTCAAAGATAGCGGTGTGGGTTGCAGGTAATCGTGACTTGTCTGTTTACTTTAACGTCTGGACATGTCTGTAGCGATGGGCACCGGTCAAAAGCTCTTATCTTACGTAATAGTCGCGTAAGAATTCGCGAGCTTCCTAATGATTATTATCGGTGAGTGAAGCGGGTCTTCCACCATATTCTCCCAAGAGTCATTCAACTGGCGGAATTGCAAAACAACCCCCCCCCCCCCCCTCGTGATATAACGCTGGCTTTCGGCGTGTCGTTTGTGGAGGTCATGTTCATTTGTTTCCCTGCTGTCACAGAGCATTGGTTTCGCATCCTTCTGGCCTTTTATGTTGTCGTGGCGACTTAAGGGAGACTCGTGGTGACCTAGAGGGAGAGAGATTCGTGTGGCAGTCGAGGTTGCTCTCTTGACCATGCGAGTTTGTCTTTTGCGAGAGTTGATTGTCGAGTGATGAAAGTGGTGTTGTTGGAGAGTGAGAGGAGAGGGCATCCTAGTCGTGTTTTTCGTCGGGCAGATGGCGTCGCAGAATATCGTCAAGTGCTCATTGAGTCGCGTGTGTGACGCTGTGAAGTTGGCAGCAATGCACCGATGCAGCCAACCGGGAAGTGTCTGTTTCCCAGTCCAGGATACACTGCCTTCTTCGTGGGAAGTGTTGGAGTGAGTTTTTGCTTCAATTGGCCCCTCCTCCTCCCCCCCCCATCGAATCAACCGTTGGCCGATTTATATAGCCCACTTGATATCCAATGAGTCGGACATTTTGTGGCGTGTAAATTATCTCTCAGGCTTTCATCGATAGGCTGTCATCATGGATTCGCGCTAGTATTACCAAGAAGACTTCCTCCCACTATGATAGCCTTTATTAACTTATCGAAGGTAAATCATTTCTTTCATTGTGCTTTAAGATTAACGGCTTTATGAAAGTTTTTGGATAGCACGAGAGGTTTTCCAGAAATTAAAGTAGTCTCAATGGAATTCGGGGAATCTGCATGAATATAAATTGGCTCTCAACAGTTTTTTCGATGGGTTGAACCCATATCTCTCGGCCGAGACTCGAACCCCTGCCCCTTGACTCGTGAAGGCGAGTGTGTTGACCACCGGACTCGTGTGCGACGTTATTGAAAAAGCAGGAAAATGTAAAATTCCCGCAGATGTGAAAATCCTTTGAAATCGAATTTCTTTGTCGTGTGCATGCGTCCTAATTTTGCGTCCAAGCCATGTATAGCCTTCCCTTCTTAAACCTCGTATTTTTTATGTTAAGGAATTCGGAAGCTGTTGTTAATGGCAGGGTTGCCTTGATAATTGCGCAATGAGCGTCAAAATCCATCGTGTCTACGAAAACAAGCGTGGAATTGTACACACACCAAGTGTTTCTTCTTTTCATTATTATTTTTTTCGATCTATGGGAGAGTATGTCTAAAATCGCAATCATTTTGCGCTTCTTGTTTCCGGTCGCAAGTCGTTGGCGTCGATAACGCTCTACGCGTCAAGAGAAGGCATTTGTTTTGTGGAGTGAGTAACGCGGGGCGCCATTTGACTCGAAAGAATTAACCCTGGGTGGTGTTCGCTTTGCCCTTTGGGTCGCAGATACCCTTTCGCCCCTCTTCTTATTTCCCCTCCAACCCCTGCTCACCACTCACCCCCGCTGTTCTCCTCCCCCCCCCCACCCTCGCTCCATCAGTCGAACGAAACGAATCGGAAAAATGGCGCGATATACGGTATCGATATATGCCCATATCGACTTCTGACTTCAAGACGCGCAGAAGTCTACTATCATTTCTGGCCTCGTGTTCTTCACGCTGGGTTTCCTTTAATTATTTATAAATTAATCGGGAGACGTTTGACTTTCTCGGAAGTGGATTTTTGGGATTCGTGACGCATACAAGAGTTAACTTGTTTTTTAAAGCCATTTAATGTGTTCCGGTAGATATCGTTTGATTTTCTACTTATATAATATTCACGTGATTGTCACGAGTGGTATCTTCTTCATTTTGTAACATGTCAGAGGGGCGCACAAAACAATGCTCTTGGCCTTATATTAATATCTCAATAGTATTGAATGCATTTTATCGGAAACGATGTTCGTCTTGGGTCACGTAACCAACCTCGGGTATGCGCTCATATTTTGATCTTGGCGTTGTATTGCTATCACGATGCTAGAGTTGCTATGTTAAACCATATGACTAGCAGACCTGCTTTGCAGGCAGTCTCTGTCCGGTGTGCTCTTGAAGTGAACTTGGTGTTTTATTCTTTTTTTGCACTACTCACGTGGAAGCAGTGGGAAATGTGGCTAAATGAGTTTATATGTTTCCCAAAATCGAAAAAAACGTTGAGAATAGTTTTTGAAACATAAGAAAACATTTTGGATTAAAATAGTCATAATATTAATTTTTTCTGTGCAATGCTCACTGTAGTTGACTGAGGAGTGTGTTTGAGATACAGTAACTCCGACGATTGGTTAGTCATTGCTAAAAAGATGAAGGCAAAAATTCCGCCTTCTATCACACAGAGAGCCAAGGCATTTTTTGCACATTTCACTGTATTTGGTGCCCCACTGTCATTGTTACTTCCCCAAAACAGCAAGCAGGCGAGCAATATTTGACACCCATTAACAAATACTGGTAATGAATTATCTGCGAGGTCAGTTTCTCGCGCATTCATATAGCATTCGTAATGGGTATAAGTAATATATAAGTAACTTTCGACGTGAAGTTTGTACCAATATTATGACAGCGGCACACGCAAATGTATATTGAAACGTTTACGACCTTTGGTATTTATCCAGACACTTAAATGCATTGAAAACTCTGAGGTTCATTTCACTTACGCTGGCTAATCGTATATATCGTATTATGTATGCAATAAAACAAAACCAAGGGAACGGCAATATAAAAACACTAAATTGATTATATTAACGTTGAGTTTACAGAAATTTGACATGAACCTTATTGTTTTGGAGTGGCATACATTTAAACATTCACCCGGATAATTTCTAAATATCTTTATTAAATAACTTCGATTGGCACACTACTTTTATTTTCAACTCGACTAATTGCCGAATTTCGCCTTCATACGCATAAAAGTAGCTATATATCAAGGCAAATAAAATAAATGAAAATAAAGTAATACGTATATCGTAGTTCAATGAACGTTTACCCGAAAAAGGTAAATTAACAACGTTTATATGCCCATATACGGTTCGTAACTGATTGTGATTTAACGAGTACTCTTTTTTATTTACTTCACCATTGCTAACCAAAATAAATTCATCGTTGTTTAACAGTTTTACCACGGTGTTCTGCATTTTTCTTTGCACCTCCAACTGCTATAAATCCAAAACTACTACCAATTCATGCAGACGGAGAATCCACATTTAATGCACCGAACCTCATGTCTCTAGCCCAAAAATTGAGAGAGAAATAAACAAAATGGATACAGAATGACTGACTGACTGAGACGCTACAAAATTAATGTACATTTACATACATAGAAGAGCAACAGCGATGTGGGCGCTTGGCATTGGAATAATTTCGTTCCCACGTGTACGATACGGACACCATCGATGCTTGGCCGCGTTTTCGGTACTTGTACCGTCGGTGGAATCATCGCGGGATCCAGAAAGGGGTCTTACACCCGTCATTACACATGGCTATCCTCGTAGTTAGTCGGCACTCACTCTTTCCGCCAACACCCGTCATTGGCCTCACCCTCTCCGCATGGCGCAGTACTTGAAACCCCCTCTCGCCATAAAAGGGGGGGGGGCACTACCCCCCTCTCGTTCATGAGCTATGCCCTGTGACGTCCCCCCCCAATCGTCCCACAATCAGGTGAAGAGAGAAGTTTGGCATTTATATATACACACACACATATATACAATCCTACTCTCTATTTTAATTACTCTAATCCTACTCTCTACTTCCTACTCTCTAGCCTGAGAAAGATGGTCACGATCCCATCGAAATATCGAAAGTATATATATATACATATATATATATATATATATATATATATATATATATATATATATATATATATTTATTTATTTATTTATTTATTTATTCCTTTACCTCTCGCTGAAGAAGGTGGCGGCGATCCCCGTGTGAGTGTCATATTATGTGTTTCTTCTTTTTATATATATATATGGGACTTTTTCGGTTTCGTTGAGAGGGATGTGCGGTCGATGTTGAGGGGGTGGTTCCCAAAAAAGGGAAGGTCAAACTCCCTCCCCCGCTCCTCCCATATTCCTCTTCCTTCTTGGCCCACTCCCCCGCTTATCACCGCTCCTCCCCTCCCTCCGTCGAGGAGAGGAAGTTCACTCCGCGACCTCGAGTTTCGAAACCTGTTCTGATCGCCACCTTTTCATTCGCATCTAATGTCGAGAGAGAGCTGTGCCTTCACCGATGAAAAGCCTTCACAGAAAACAAATTGGAAATTCTCAACATGCAGTTTATTCGACTAATATATATTTAGGAGAGTTGGACGAATTTTCAACACTGCTATTTCCACATGTAGTTTTATTTTTCACGACCATGGGGATTCGTTACAGAGTCACATCTTCAGCTGAGTTACTCTGTAACGAGACCTTGGTCGTGAAAAATAAAAGGAAAAAGCCGTCGTGGAAATTCGTCCAAGTGAAATACTTCCACTAAGTTACGCCCGACACCGTTTGAAATATACATTTGTTTGAAGAACGCGCCATGGGACCCGAATACAGCGCCATCTGTGTGCCCTTTGAAGAATCACCAAGTTTGAAATCAAAAGTTCCTGTTGTTAATTAGTAATAAATCTAAAAATAAGATGGATTGCTACGTCAGTTTTGTCACCATTTAACCCCCTTGGGAGAATTATCTTCTTGAAAATATTTTTTCGCGAAAAAGGGATTTATGTTAGTTGGATGGGATGGATGTAGTGAATATAAGGAAATACTTTTTTCCTCAATTTTCGCCCGTTCTCGGATTGAACAAAATGCAATTCCAATGAGAAAATGTCGAGGAGAAGTTTGATTTTGTAGTTCGTATGACGAAGGGAGGGCACGTTATTCCATGAGCGGCCAGGATGTGTATTAAATGACAGTTAAGGCATTTTACGGTGCAACCACCCGTTAGCAGTGGGGGGGGGGTTAAGTTCTACCCCCCCCCCCCCCCCCCCACGAGTCCTCCCCATCTTCTACCCGTCTCTCTCGTATTTACCTCCCCCCCAATCCAGTGAGGTCCATCGGACCAAACTCCCTCAATTCGAACAACTTGCATTGCATTGTACAGTCCTGCTTTGCGATCATTCGGTCATTTGGTCCTTAGGGCGATTGTTTCTCGTGGAACCTCTTGTTGCTTCACCTTCTCTCTCTCTCTATCTCTATGTCTCTCTCTCTATCTCTCCCTTTCCCGGAAATTCTGGTTGTCGAAGAAGATGGGGGCTAATTCTGAAATCCTCACTTTTAAGCTCTCCTAGAACTGCGTTCATAGTCCTTACTGCTTTCATACCTTTCTGTGCACCATTGACCTGCAATCAATGGAACATTCGAGCAATCTACGCATCTAACGCGAAAGTCGATTAGCCTGCGTGACAACGCAATAATTGGGATTTCATTTGTTGGTGCGTGATAGAAATAAATGTTGCGTAACATCATCTGAGGGTTTGTCTTCTTGGGATTTAAGAGATAAAAATGTATGGGTTGTGAAATGAGTCAAAATATCTTCAGCCATGAGTAAAATCCCTTCCTGGAATATAGATTGTTGTGATTTCACACAGACTTTTCGCCGAAGACCCTTCTCTTTCAGGCGTTTCTCCTTTGTTTTGGAACGGCAGCTGTTCAATCCTCGGTTCCTTACTGTGCACACCCTGTCACCGATCTGAAGGAGTTGGTTGCAGGTGAAATGAATGAGACTTATTTACTCTTTCTCGTCCCTAGTTACGATTGGAATCCATCGCGAAGGCGTATGAACTCGGCAATGCGGAATAAGTCCGCAAGGTCAACTATAAACTCAGAATTCGTTCCTGTGTGTCCTCCTGGCAGACTTATCTCTGGTTATCGCCATCTTTTTAATTTCAGCCTCGTTTCTGATTTCTATCCCTCCCACATCCGATCACGAAAGAAAAGAAGATCAGAAAATAGTTAAATAAATACTACTATGAGATCATTAAAGGTGGAAGCGCAAGGAGAAATGGATGAGGATAACATTATTCGGAGCAGTATCAGAAGAAGACGTGGGGGGCCAAGAAGGCACACACACTCTCTTTAGAGACAACGGACAGCATGTGTAGGGAACGTCGTAGAAGGGAGATAAGAAGCGGAAAACCCATTGGAGGAATAGCGCGAGGGGCAATTGTATAAAATATAGAGGCCCATGTCATAGAAACGGGATGAGTGTAGGGGAGGGTATTGAGAGGGGGGGGGTGTCAGCAGGAGGGGAGGTGTCAGCAGGAGGGGACCGACAGAATAGAATGGACAAGGCTGCAATCAACCAATGATGATGGAGTTGGATGACTCGTGATGATTTTCAGCATCTTCTCCTTAGGAGTGATTGAGCGGGTGGTTGAAAATAGAGACAGCCGTCTTCTTTTCTTTTCGGCGCCTATAATACGTGCTCAGGTGCACTGCGTCGATTCGAATGCCGCTTCCTCTCTGATGACGGCTCTTCTTGTTAATCCCCATGGCGATGGTGGTCAGGGGGAGTGATTATTGCTCCGGGAGTCGAGAGGAGGAGGTGAGAGGGTTGTGGAATCGGTTCATTATTCTCGTGTCTCTCTCACACCAATCTTATCTCTTTCGAAGGACCTCGTCATGAGCACTCCCGGGTTGTCTCCTCCGAAGTGAGTTTGCGCGGGAGGGAGGGGGAGGGGGTGAGAAGCGACTGTGACTTGAAATACAGTCCATCTGAGAGATATGTCAGGGGATTTATTTTCTTTTTTTCAACTTTTGCTCCTATCATCTTCAGAGCAGAAGTTGAGAGCTACAATGTCAAAAGTCGGAACGGATTGTCCCGAAGAGTGCAACTTTCTTCCGATGGATTATTTCCGCCCTTAATTGAATTGAGGGACTATCGGGAGAGAGGAGGGAGGGGGAGCTAAGGACGGGAGAGAGAAGAGGAGGAGGACGGTTGACATGATCATCGTTTAAAAAGAGAGGAGCCTACGCCTTTTAAATTGTGTGTTCGTGATGTTAACTCCCTTTCATTTGGACCTTAACTTCTGGGGACATACCCCTGAATAACAATTCGTGAGCAAACCGAATCCATTTGTCGATGCGGATCCGGAAAGTTACAAAATAACCCGGAATATGAGTATTTTTTATGAGAGCAGACTAGTTCGCTGCGGCCGGAAGGGAAGAACAGTAGTCTGAAGCTTTTGGCAAGTTATTCCTGTGCATTACTTAATTAGATGGTTTTTTTTAATTAGCTGCCTGATTGTCGTTTTCTCCACCGTGGTTCGACAATATGAAGAGTTCGTTTGTATATACAGCGAGTGTATTACCATGGCCTAACACAATAGTGACCTTCGTCTACGCCGTCTTAGGAAGAACTAGCAGTCACTTATTCTTGATGGAAATAACAAGAGTTTAACCTCATAGTGACGTCGTATTTGACGTCGTCTTTGTTCTCTTTGCTGAGCGCTGCTTTTGTTTAGAGTTCCTTTTATTTATTAAAAATGTCTCTTTGGATTTTTTGAGCGCAGTGTGACATGGCTGGAGTCCTTTTTCTCACCTTATTGACGATGTTGTGTGTGCTACTGGCAGGTAAATAGTTTAGTCGTAACTTTCCAGGGTAGATGCATAAATCAATGCTTGTTATCATCATAGTCATCATTTGTCGTTTCTATGAGCTGATTGATAGTATTTTAGACGTAACCCTTTCCCTCTCTCTTTTTTAACTCTCTCTCCCATTTGTGGGATCTCTTAATCGCTTCACGTAACTTGCTCGTTGCCAGAGGCCTCATCTCTCTCTGTATATACACTTAGTCCCAGCCTCTCTCACCTACTGCGCCTCTCTCTCCTTATGTCATTTCCAGAACTCCAATCCTATTCATTCTCTATTTTAACATGTCGTCAGTTGTTGCTAATTCCCGTTGGTTACGTTAAAATCTCCGTTAAATGTTTGGCAAATGAGCTTTTTACGGATAGGTCTAATCATGAGCTAGAAACCTATTTTTATTAGTTGCTGTTTTTACAACCGAGCGATGCATTTGTATGAATATGGCCCATTTCATGAAATCACACCAGAAACCACTTATTCACCTTTGGCGTTGTTATTTTCATCCCCACCCCCCCTCCCGCCCATTTTCCTCCCCATGGCAACCCCACCCCACCCCCTCCTCGACACCACCCCCTTCTCCCCCTCCACCCTCCCCCCGGGTGTGTCAAAAGAGAGAGACGGGTTGATAGAGAGTGGTGGGGGGCGGGGGGAGTGGAATCTTCTTCATCCACCCACACCCCCCCTCTCCACTTCCTCTCTTTTTAGCGCCGTTTGCGGCTCCAGGTATCCCTTCCCACTCCCCACCCACCCACCCACGCCCTCCCCATGGCAACGCCCCCCCACTTGCGCTCGCAACCCCTGCGCATGCTTCAACAAACCCCTTTTCGCTTCACGGGGAACGGGGGGAGAAGAAGAGTTATAGTTTCTTGGAAAGAGGCGTGGGTGGAGGAGGAGAGGCGTGCCTCTCTCACACTCTCTCTCTCTCGTGCGCCTCACGGACGAAGGTGGTGTGTCTCTTTCCTCCGCTCTTCTTCGCGCCGTGTCCTCTTCCTCTTCGTGTTTTGGAATCCTCGGTGCGACGTAGATATGTTCTGAAAATTCGATTCGATATTGATCGCGGGAGTGCCACGAAGTTTGTCGATGTTTTTCCCGCGCGATCGCAGCGAGGCAGATGAGAAAGTTCGTCGCTGTCTCTCGAACAGTTTTGTCTCGCGCCCTCTCCTCCTTCTTGCATTTGCAGTGCGCAGTTGGTCGAGTCGATGGTTGGCGCCTTCCAATGTGAGAGAGGCATCCGTCCGGACTAATTCACCCGCGCGGCCACACTCAGTGATTCTCGTATCACACTCGCGACCGCAACAATGGTCTGTCGCGGTCACCTGGGATAGGAGCGAGCCGTGCCCCTCATCACGTCTCTCTCTCTCTTTGCGATATTGTTGTCGAGACGTGTCTTAGACTTAAGGCCCCTCTGGACGGTTATCCACAGCAGTGACACACTTCCTCACTTCATCGTCAACGCTCTCGTGATATTTTGTTTTGTGATCTTTCGTTCGAAGAGCCGTGCCTCGGTCATAAAAGTGGTCGTTCGTGTGGATGCGTCGGCGGCGTCGTGTAGCGCCGTGATGCCTTCACTCGCGTGTGTTTGTACCGCGACCCTGGCGTCCCTAGCGGCTTGAGTGGTGTGGTGCTCGTTTTAAAGGGTCAAGAGAGTAGTTAATGACACTTGTGATTCTCTATCTCGCATTAATACGTGCGTTTACTATGAGGCACTTTTGAAGGCCGAACGCGTATTGGCTCCCGTTCAAAGGTTTCAGGATTTTGTGCCCTTGTCTTGGAGAGCACTTGCCTTGAACTACATTTTGATAATTTGCATCAGAGAACCCTTCTTAGTATATGTTATTCCTGTACAAGTTTTCGGTGCGTTGGTGTGCGGCTTCGTCGAATGGCTTTTGGGTGCAGAAGAGCGCGGCACGGTAGTCGAATGTGAAGGACCACGACGAAGAGGAGTTGGAGGGAAGTTTGGAGGATGAGCGTGTCTGCGACGGAGGGGGGTGGCGCCTCGAGGGGGCGCCTGGCGTCCGACGGAGGCGCCGGCGGCGAAGAGTCCACCACCGTGGTGGCGCTGAGGGAGTGCGGCCCGCTGGTGGTGGTGCCCAAGTGCGGCCCCGGGCGCCGCCACTTCCACCAGCTCTCCTTCGTCGACGACTCCTCCCCCTCGCCCTCCCCCACGCCTCCCGCGTCCATCGCCGCACCCGCGCCGCCGCCTCTGCTCCCCCCCACAGCCGCCGCACCCGCCGCCGCTGCTCTTATCCTCTCCGAGGCCTCCAGGAGGTGCCTCTCCGAAAGGTAACCAACCTCTGCCACTGTGCACCACTGGATCTATCTGCAAAGTGCACCTCTAAACGACGCTCTCTACGGCATTAAAAGTGTGCGCCCACTTCCTTAATGAAAAGGTCACAAGTCGCTCTGGGGGTTTCATTGCCGCGGCTTGCGTGCTGTGTAGCAGGGGGATAAAAACCACATGTATCCTTAATTCACCACATTCGGCGCCAAAAGGATGGAGCAAACGTTTTTTTATAATTCATGCGAAACATATTAAATAAAAAGTTGTTTCAGGCTTGATGTCGTGGAATAACATAATAAAATAAAGTGACAATGGCAATTTTCCACAATTTTCATTTGGATTTGCGATATGTATGCACTCCCCTTAACGTCTGTTTACCTTTTTAGTCACACTTACATTTTTTTGTTTTCTATGCGAAATGCACAAGTTAGTACATGCAAAGGTATAGCCGCGCACTTCGTTTAAACCTTCCGCCAAAGCGAACGGTACAAGGACGGGCGATATTACGACCCGCGTTCCTTGACGTGCGAGGACGGTGGCTTTTAGTTTTCCGTAGTCTTCCCGTCGATAAGGAACGTATAATAAGATTGACGGAAGTCTCACCGTTGACTGCTCTTGTAAACGGAGCTCTATACCGTGGCGTAGTAGTTGTTTATTTTCTAATATTTATAAATAAAATTATAAATAATCCGAAAAATACCGACTGATACTGTTTTATGAGGGTTAATTTTTTTGTCACTGCAATGTTGAAAAGTAAGATGGACAATGTGAAAATGAAACTTTGTGAAAATTGAACAAAAGCTATTCTGTGATTGGTTGACGTTTGACGTGACGTGACTGAAAAGTTAAGACTTTGACAAGGTACGCTCGTTGTCCATTGACGACAACGTCAACGCCATCGTAATCGGCTCCACTAAATAGCAATAACCAAACTTCGCGTACGCTGTCGCTAGTTTCCGTAACGTCAGGAATCGTCGGTCGTAATCCGCCGCCCCTGCACGCCATCTGTTGCAAGGAGTGGTGATTGAAATTAGAAAGGGAGATGTGCACGCCAGGTCGCTAAGGTCGATTGAAGAATTGAGATGGCGTGAAAGATGATGGAAATCGAACCCCATTTCTTCTTTAGATCTGATAGGAGAGAGAGGTGTGAGCAGCCCAGCTGATTGGTGCAGAAATCCCTTCTCCGCCACGAACCATTGGTTATCACGACGAAATATACGAGAGGCACTAAGATCCCACATTGACATACGATTCACTTCGATCATCTTTTCCCTCATCCAGTTCTTACAGCGATAATAATTGCGTCCTTATTTTGAGCGAAGTTAGAACTCCTAGACCTTTATCGCAAGTAGCTCATGGCGTACGCCCATGCCCTGAATGGCGGAAAGTCTTCTCAGGTGAGAATTCATAGAATGCCGCGACCACCGCTGATCTCACATTTCCTATCTCCCTTCATTAGTTCACGGCTGCTGTCCCCAAAACACAGTGGTTCCGGAATATTGGCGCGTCGGGTGACGACGCGACGCGACGGCTCGGGAGTCCATTATTATCTCGCGGTGGCGGCGGTTTATGGAACGACGCGACGTGCGGAGCGTCCTCGGTTGGGCATCTCACTCCTTTCCGTCTTTGGGCTAATCTATGAAAAAGGTCTTCTTCTTGGGTTGGGCTCTTCACGCGAGAGGGAAGCGTAGGTATTTGACGGGGGGGCAGCGATGTCTTCCAGCGCGTGTCCCCACTTGCAGAGGCAAATTATTCTCCTTGCACGTTGCTTACTTCCGGATTTAGAAATGAAAGTAAACGATGAATCCTCCTCGTTATTCATATCGTACTAAGTATTGTTTACCACAATCATTTAAATCTATTAAATATTCTTGAGGTTTTTATTCAGTGAGTTTTTTTTACGCATGCATATTGTATTAAAACATAGGTTAAGTTTCGTTATGACTTTGTTTTTTTTTCACTCTGTCAAATATTCAGGCCCTGATGATGGTTCTAAAATACACTGAAACGTAGGCATAGAGTTGAATTGAATTGAATAAAAACCTCAAGAATATACGATGCGACTCGTATATCCGCGGATATATAATAACAAGCGCGGGAATAAGTTGAGGCAGAAGAAGATTCTATTGTTTCAACGACTTCGTTGAACATGCGACACTGCTCATTCTACTTTTCTCAAGAGTACCATCTTTGTGTGGGATTTTAAGCGATCAAACTGGCATCGCATACTGTGTGATCGTCACCTCGTGGACTGGGAATATCTTTTCTTTTCATTTTATCGGCCATTAGTTAAGGGGAAATCGTAATTGCCGGAAAAACGTCGCTGTCCACTTTCAGAATCCTCCGAAGACGGATTCCTCAAGTGACGAAGCTGAGGCGAATGCTTTGACTTGTGTCAACCAATCGCGAATTTAAAACTGTTCCAGAAAATCGGTCCATTGTTTCATTGGTGTGTCTCCTGCCAATCACCGTTCTCTCTGTACCGCGTCTTCATCCACCGTGCGTCTCCACATCTATTCTTCTTCTTCCTCTTCTCCTTCTCTTCGCTTCTCTAAATACACTCTCCCCTAACCAACGCAACGCCTAACGCTTCGGATTTATTTTCAGCGCACTTGGCGCCCTTTTCTCTGCTGGACAGTGTGCACTTCGTCCATCAACATCAGTACGTCCTACTCTTGGCGCTGCGCTGGCCGAGCAAGTTTTCGATAAGGAAGCCTGTGACGTCTAAATGTGCGAATAAACTTGAAATCCTCTGCCACACATAGTCATTGTTTTCCTAATGAGTGGAATATTTCCATGAAAACAGAAACGTGAGAAAGCCCATGATTCTGAAAAATAAAGTAAATTAATAAAATGAAGTTGATAAGTATCGGCTGCCAAACATGTGTATGGCCTTCACAGTCGTAGGATTAGCTGTAAATGCTGTGATTACAGTGGAGTAGTTTTGCAGACGACTTTAAAGGTGTCGAAAACGGTAGTTTAACCTAATTTAAAATGTTAACGAGAAGGTGTCTTGAGCATGGATCATCTCCTACTCGCACGTTTCCAATATTCTTATTTCGCGTGTATAAGTAGGCGAGTTGAATTCGCTGTTTTACTGTTTAGCGATGACTCCTTTCTGTCTTCGCAGATGCCGAAGAAAATGTTTGCTTTTCGACTGATATATTTTGACAAATACAAGTGAGAACTATTGAGATTATTCGTCATACAGCAATATAACATCAGCCCCTAATTGACATTTTCCCAAAAAGAAAAGGAATCATATTCCATATGGGATGGATGGTGTTGATACGGTGGCGCGCGCGCTCCAGAGGGAATTCATTGAAAAACGAACTGGAACTTATGACGCACTAATCGCGTCAGAAATTTAATGGTATGTTGCTCGTATGTTTTATTAAAAAAATATTAACGACCTTAATAATTTTTATAAGGCCCTAAAAATATCTTTGGCTATGAAGGCGTTTGCAGCGCACGGCGGCGTGAAACAAATGCGTCGTGTTTAAGCGTAAAACGTATACGTAAATGTAGTTAGCAGATGAGAATTTTATCATGAGTCAATAGTTTTTATAGCGTCATTTATATTGTTATATTTACTACCTGCTGCATACAACTTCTTACATTTTAAAACCAAATATGAATATGTGGTGTTTATTGTGATATAATAGAATCATAATCTCCGAGTAACATAACCTTTAAATCCGTGATTTTTTTTCCATCTTTTTGTTTCTCTTCCTTGCTCACATTCTTCCCTAAGCCCCTTCCGTTGCCCCTTTTCGATGGCCCTCGTTTAGGAGTGCATTAAAGCGACCCTATCGATCCGGTATCATCCTCCTCCTGTGATTGGCCGTTAAAACGACGACGGAGACTTGGTCCTTCAGTCGATGCTTGGCGATTGCGCCGATATTGCGCCTTTGGCGTAATGGGATGATGCGAATAGTCGGACCATCGTCCCGGTCTCTTGGCGAATCGCTTTGAGGAGAGATTCGGCTGAATTCGTAGTCAGGGGGGGCTATTCTGTATGTATGTTCTCGGAATTTCCGAGCCTCGAAAGTGACGACATTATGACGTCACAGCCTCTTAAAATTTCAAAAATAGAGCTATTCAAAATGTGAGATTTGTCGGGGGATGTGACGTCACATTCACGTATTTCCCGTGGTTCGACCGTGTCCAGTGCTTACTGAATAAGGTCCCAGGTGAGAACGAGAGTCTTCGCGTGACAACGCTGCCATCGCAATCAGTGCCGTGATCAGCTCCTCGAGCCGAGTTGCGAAATGTGGCAACAATGGACGTCTTATCACTCGATACCCAACGATCGGAAAGTTTCGTGGAATAGACGAGAGCTGCTCCCGTCACTCTCTGTTTTGGTGGCTTGATTAGGAAGCTGCACGTGAGAGAGAGGGGATCCCTTTTAGGTGCCGATATGTGTGTCTTGTGTGGTGCATCCCTCTCGAAATGGAACCGAAGTGGTCTCGCCCCCTCTACTAGTCGATACTAGTTGGTTCTCCCAATTGACGGGCGATGCAGGAGGGCGCCACATAAACACCTCCCACCCTCGGTCCTTTGTTTTGCTCCCGCTCGATAGTGGCCCTCCCTATTGACATTTTTTTGAATCTCTGCGTTGCGAATGCATGCCGATCCGAATTTCCGAATGGTGGGAAAATCTGTAAAACAAGTGCAGTCGGCAAGAAATCTCTTTTAGTAATTCTCACCCGTTTCATTCGCGTGCATGGCATTGACATTATCTTCTCATTTGTCAATATATTTAAGGTCTTGTTGTCCACTCAAAGGAAAAGCTTAAGAGTCGTGTCTTCGTTGGCTTAAGTTTGTGATCGCCCTGTATTGTATGTACAAGTAACTACGTATCTCTCAATAACTGCTTAGCTTAGTTACCCTTTGTTTAAAACTTACGAAGTTGTCAATTGTATTGCGCTCTGTATGCAATAGTTTTATTTTTAACATATCATTTTCCGAGTCGCATTCCTTGTGAATGCATCATTAATGTCTGGGTAAATGCGATATTTTTTGGTCAAAAATTAAAATTTGCCTCATTGTTGGTAGCGACTAAGTAAGTGGGTATTTTCGTGGCGTCTTCCTTGGTATTTCGACTCGACTTAAGCTGAATCCATCTGGCAGTCGGTGCATTATATTGCTTTATCCGCTAATGCCTATGTCTGCTGAGATTTTTTTAAGCGAGAAAGGTATTCGGGGACGGAGAATTGTTTCCATCCGAGGATAGCAAAGTAATTCGAAGACAATGCGTGACATGTGATAGGCGGCTTTTAGTTTCAAACGTATACACCTCTTTTAGTCGGAATAACGGTAAAAAAAACAATTGAAAATCCGTGTAAAAAGTATTTTTTCAATCGTATAAAAATAATCTTTCAAATTATCTAGTTGTGATTAGGTATATCGAATCCTCTTAGGAATTATCTTCTAATTCAAAACAAAGGCTTTACGGTTTAGTAACTGTCGTCATTCTTCTGTAATGTGCACATATCCAGACTATCACCCTTTCAAAACTATCCAAAATCCAAAATGTTTGGAAACGACGTCTTTCTCAAGAGTGTGAAAAGGGATGGTGTTCACTTTTGACTTACTTATTGAATACATTGCGGGAAAGAAACTACGATGTCCCGAAGGAGTTGAGACTGCGAAGTTGATTCTCATTGAAAGAGTATTGCAGCGGATACGTTCAGCGTCTTTAATCGTGATTAATGAACCTCGTTTTAAGTCCAAACTTTTAACTTTGCAAGTGGTCGAATGTTTTCCGCGTCTTCACGTCGTATTATCAAAAGGAGAGGATGAAAATAATCGAAGAAGATGAGATGAGGAAACGCGGTTGAAGTACAGTGTGGCGTGGGAAATTCAAAAGGGCATTCGTTTTAAGCAAATCCACATTCCGGGGAGGGAATTAGCGTTGCCTTCCTTACCGAGCTGTCTTTTGGTCACAATGATGCTCACGCATATTGTGGTGACGACTGGGCTTTCGACGCTTTTGTGCCGTCATCAACACAACGACTGCCGTCAGATGAGAAAGCATACGTAGTTTTTATCGATATTTAGATCATTTACTGAACAATTTTTGATTGGGCTCTTCAACATTTACTGATTCAGATTTCCTTTTTAATATTAGTACGAGCAAGTGTAAAGCGAACTATCTACCATTTTTTTTGTATCGAGTACATTTGAGCTGTAGCCCTGCTGTGCCGCTTATAATGAATGCAATTGTTACAAGAGCGGGCGTCGCATTCAATCTGTAATTATGAGACCAGAAAATTCAGTCGGTGGTGCTGTATATAATGAAGTATCGAGTCCTTTAGGCATAAAGGAAATTTCCGTAACTTCATGCACATTACAACGTGTTGTTTTGAAATTGAAAATGTCAAGGAAAAAAATAAACTTTTTTTTCTCGTCACCATAGAAATAACGCGGTGGATTGTGGGCGGCTTCTTTCTGAATCCTCCCTCTCCTCCCCTTTTTGCTGTCGAGAAGAATTCAGGTGACCCAGCATGGGGTGAAATAAGGGTGGCGCGCACCCCTTCTCCTGTCCTCCCTCCCCTCTTGACCTTTGGCTTAGCTCCCCTCTCATCCCCCCCCTCCCCCCACACCCTATATTTGCCCTACTCCCCCCTACTCCCCCTTCGCCTTCACAACCCCTTTCATCTGCTGATCGATCCCCTTCCCTCAACCCCCAACTAATCCAAAGGGTGGATTATAGGGTTCTCCTTCTCCTGCCTTCCCGACCCTGGAGGGCCCGGGTTTGAACCCTGGGAGGGAGGCGGAGGTTAAGGGATCCCCGCTTGGTTGCCGCTGCTGTGTGGGGACAGCACTTATTGGAGAGTGTAGTGTAGTGCGTCGTCCGTTGGGGGGGGGTGTGGGTAGTTAATCTGTGGACTACTTGGCGACCAGTAATGCGGGACGGACGCCGGGTTTCCCTCCAAACGATCCGTCCGCCCTTCAAACGACCTTCCCCCCGTTAAAGTCACCTCGGGTGTCGGCCCCCAGGTGACCTTCTTTCCAATCAACACGTGTGGTGCATGCATACTCGAATGGTACGTTGATCCGTGGACCCCTGGGCGCTTTTGGTTGATGCCTACGCCGGGTTTCCCTCTTCCTCCATTCCCACAAATAGGATCCATTTCACGACGCCCCCCCTCAAGGTGCTTCCGGTCGAATATCTCCGCGGAGTGACGACCGCTGATTTAAAAACGTTACCCACCGATGGCGCTGGTGTCAACCGACCGACAGTCTCATGTAATGTGCAATTCCCGTCTTCTTGTGTAGGATCCAAGTCCTTCCCGGCGAATGCTTACGGATGAATAGTTCTCGGGTTTAAAGCAGCAGGGGGTAATGGTGTTAAACTGAACCGACGGGTCAACCCGGAAGACGATGGCAGACTACTCCATTGAAACGTCGGTGCAGTTTAACACCATTACCCGCTGCTGTAAACCCGACAACTATTCAACCCGTCTTCTTGTTTTCCTTCGCATCATGAATATATGTACGTCACATATGAATCTAAATCTTCGGCACCACTGTACGGGCAGCAGTGTTGCCTAGCATTCCGCAAAAGATAGGTCGGCGCTGCAATCGGCATGGTTCCGCTTCTTAGTATCAAAAATGGCCGGTGTTAATTGGGAGGCCAATTCCGGTACCTTTATTTACAGCATCTCCATTTGAATCACGGCCTTTCCTAATTAGAACCGCATTCTCTAGAGTGGCGGCGCTACAATCTGCTTGGTCCTGATTTTTCGGTGCATGTTGGAATGTTTGGAAACACCCACTGGGGCCAAGTTCAGGATCCATGTATGTATATTCATGCATCGCATTACCTTTAAAGTGAGAGCAATTCAGCGGTTAACTGTTCATTATAAATCCTGGCTCGAAAGTGACACTTAAATGGCCTCTCGGGCTGTCTGTCTCTCGCCCCGCCCACGAGTATAATCGAGCCACGAATCGATGAACGCGTGGGAGACATAGGATGAGAAGGAATACCCTTATATATATATATATATATATATATATATATATATATATATATATATATATATATATATATATATATACCCATCCTCCTCTTGCCTCCACTGCTAACCTTTTGCGACAGGTCAGCGGTTGGTTGACGCCCACCTCCGCCTGGCTCGCCACTACATATTATTAACACATGTACTGTGCACCGGGCCCCTCGTCCCCGACACACACAATCACACACACCTAACGTTAGTTAGTTAAAGCGAGCTATACTCATTATAGAGACCATGTTCTAATTTTATTTTAAAAGTTAAGCAGTTGCTAGAAGCATGGGACGAATATAGTCACATGACTGACTAAATGATTTTTTTTAAATTGCTGTCCTCGTAGTAATTATGTTAACAGGTATTTGGGGCCTTCACTAGACTTCTTCGTTTCACGCAGTGCGCTGGAAAACTCCTTCGAGAACGTTGTTTTTTGCTATTTTAAGTGTAAAAAGTGTTGCGGTGAGTGATAAATTAATATTTATCTAACAGTTGAAAGAACATTCGAACCACGCACGTGCCGTGACGCAATTCTGACGCGGTCTTTGCGTCAGAATTACTCACAATCCCCAAGAATACGGCTTTTATTTATTTTGGCAAATATCTCAAAAGGTAGTGGCTCAAATGTTGGTACCTACGTTGATGGAAAGCTGAGATCGTTGGTTTGTTTTACAATGTAGCCAAACACATGGAACTCACCTGTGTGGCGTGATGTGTGTCGCTCAAACAAGCCTCCTCGAAATCTCCTCCGTTGTATGTCGTGGCTTTTGTGTTTTCGTCCCTTGGGGGCATATACGCCCACGTCTGCTTCCGAGGGTCGCCCACGTTGGCGCGTCGGTCGGAAAAGATGAGAAGAGGGCGACACTGGGAATATATTCCGGCGGTGCCTTGGCCCTCCTTAAATGCACTGATTCGTGACCACGTGGTGCCCTTCGCGCCGCCTGTGATAAAGTCACGTGTGTGTGTGGCCTTCTTCATTGGCGACAAACGTGAGCTGCTCCCGAGTGCTGTTCTGCCGTCTTTGAATTGGGAGACTCGTGGTGATGACGATGAGGGGGAAACTCTGTAAGGGATCGTTGTTGTAGTGGACGTCAGTGTTGATGATTGTGGCTGAGACGCACAATGTGGAAGGCCTTTCTGAAGGTGGTCGGGGCGAAGTACAACTTCACATGAAATGCAATGCGTTTGGCCCCTAATCATTATTATTATGTCGAATATATCTCATCTTTCCAGTGAAACCAAAACATCATAGACACATGTGCAAAGTAGGTACTTGTCAAGGGGGGTTATTTTTCCAAAAGGAGACTTTACGCGAGACATAGGTAGTGTGTGGTGGTGATGATGATGATGCGGCTGTGTGCTCCTAAGGGAGACCTTGAAAGATTTCCGTTCGCTCTCTTATTCGCTGCTCACTTTAAAAACAAAACACTGTCGGTGGTGCACTTGCTTTTAGTTCTCACACACGCACGCCCTACGCCGCACCCACCCACTCACTCACTGACTGACTCCGGGGCACTTTAATTCAGATCAAGTGCGGAGTTGATGTGCGTCTAAAGTGAACTTCGATTTGCGCATCTGCCATTGTTTGTTTTTCTGATGATTTTCAGTTAATATGCGAAGCGCGGAAACGTTAAGTTTATAATTACTCTGAAGTAGAGATAAAAACTTGTTTTTTTGACGTTGCTGTTTGTTGAATGTTTTTTGACGCGTATTTTAAATTAATTCGATAGCTATTATTATACGAAACAATCGGCAGTGACTATTGTGAACCTAAAAGAACACTACCTACCGGCCGGTTTCTGAACTTTTCGCCTGCGGGAATCTTTTCGCTCGTCGTCGCTCGTGTTTTTCGGTGGAAAGAGTTTTTACTGAGTTCCGATCTGCACTCTCTGCTGAACGTCTTGAGGAGCAAGTTTTCTTTATCGCAGACATGAGCGAGTTCTTAAGCTCACATCGTGTTTGAGATTTAAAGGCGTGTTGTTCGAATGTCTTCTCAATTAGTTTTAGTTACGTATTTACTACTGACCGTATTAATTATTAATATATAAAAACCTTCGTTTTTTAAGGCATTTTCATCGTAGGACGTGGCACAAGTCGAGTCAAAGCGTCAGATATTTACACTTAGTTAAATTATTATCATTACGTTCACCCTGTGAAACTTAAGTTTTTGGGTCATTATTATATTATTACTGCACAGCCTTCTTGCTTTTTACAACTGCTTAAATTTGAAAATAAAATTAGAATATTGTCTTCATTTCGATGGAAGAAAAATCTCGCTGCAACTGCATTCAACCGCTTCAAGCCTAATTTGCTCATTTCTGTGCAAAGAAATATTTTAATTATACAAAATAAAAGCACGCATATAAAAAATTATATTCATTAACTCATATGGAAAAGCTTGTGCATAAATTGGACTAAGAATGATACATAGTGGAACGTTATGCAGCATTTGAGACTACAATAATGATGTGTAATTGTTAGCAATAATGAGTGAACTTTTCAACCTATCCGTACGGCAGTCCAAAATCGAACTATTCGACCATTTTATTTCTTGCTTCAAAACAAAAAAAAACATTTGAAAACGTCTGAAGAAAAAATTTTCTTGAAACTTGAAAACTTCAGACTGTTCAGTTTCTATGGGTTGACGTAAAACTTTTGACAGTGTAGGAATAGTCAATCCTGTTTCAAGACGTATTCTGTGGTCGCATTCGATGACGCAAATACGGACGAGGTGTCGCTGCTTTCAAAATTAGACTCATTTGATTCCAAGATCCGGAAATCTCATTTTGCGTCACTCGTTCGTCACTTCCTATCTATATAATGCGCACGATTCCCCTTGGCCGTCGTTGGCATTTTAAAAATATATGTATATACTCAAGGCCACGGCTGAGGAACTATCATTCTGCACTTCATTTTGTGTGTTACTTCCTTAAGATTTACTGTTGTTTTCATGAGCTCATATCTTACTCAGTGCAACCGTATTTCTCTCTCGTAGAAACACCTAATTTTGAAGTGATCCTTAGAATCTATTTCTTTTTTCGTGGTGGATTCATAATGCAGTCTTGCGTGTTATGCTATGTACTGAATTCCATATATACAATGGCCCTCGTCCCTGATATGTTGTTACGCTCCTTGGGACTGATATCTTCGTCTCTTTCAAGGTTTTAAGCCACTTCATGACGTAGAAATTGTTTCATCGTCTTTTCTTACTTAGAATGACATGTGTTGGAGACAAATTATCTATTTTGCCCAATTACAGAAGTTAAATTATGATCTGATTTAGCTCCTCACTGCAAGCCCCTTAGAGTACAAACAGGGAAGACGTATTCTCCTCTTACTAAATGCAATCCTTTCATTATCATCGACGGCACTCCCATTAATATGAAGATAGTTTAATTATTCAGCTCTCCGCTCCACATAACATTCCTACGCAGACGCCCTTCGTAATAATCTGCCAGGTGTATTCCATCCTTGGCCTTCTTCGGCAATTCTTTTCATACTTTTCTCCTGTCGTCGTAGCTTTCAAGTGGCTCTTGTACCTCAGAAAATGTCCATTAAGATTATCTACTCAATGTTTATAGTGTTCATATTTAATCAACACTCTCCGTGGGACTTCCTCGTTTGGGGAATCTCCCCGTCCGTTTGATCTTACTTGTAGAACCTTGTTCAGAGTCTTGTCGGTGAATGTATTCGAACCGACACGTGGTTTTCCCTCGTGGGTATATATGTATAGTGTACAATTGTCTCCTCCAGTCGTTCGAGTGTCAGCGTGGCTTTTGGGTTTAAGTTTAAATGCACGCATTAGATTGGCTGTTCGTTCCAATTTCAACCGAAATCTTTTGAAATCCGGGGAATTAAGATTCCCACTCTCGCATCTCTCTTGCGTTCAAAAGAGAGAGAGTCGCTGAGTGTCTGGTCATCTTGAGTAAAAGGATAGGAACGCGCTTGTATATCTCTCCTCCTCTCCCTCCCGGGCTTGCTTTGATGCTCATTTATAGTATTCACGTATGTAAGTTCTTACACCTTGGTGCGATGGCGCGCTGTCTTTATATCTAGAGCTGTCCCCTCCCGCGACAAGTCTCCTCGTCCTCCTCTTTTATGCCTTCCTCCCCCTTCCCTCCCCCCCTCCCTCCCTCCCCTCAACGCCACGTCTCCTCCTCGGAATGCGCTCTTGACATTCGTGTTTTGGGTTTCCGTGAGGAGGGCGCTCTGCTCGTCCTCTTCGAATTCTATCTCTCCCTCCACTCTGCATTCGCGGAATCGTCGCGTCTTGACGGCGATGTGTGTCCCAATGGCACAAGTTTCTCCGAAATGGCGTCCTGACGAATTCACGATCCACCACACGTTTGCTTCCGCGTGGATTAGTAGTGTCAGTGCTTGTAGTGCCGCTGCTGACGGAGCCGGAAGATAATACCTACTGCTGAGGACGTAAGAGGGAGAACTCGGCCCCTTCCTCGACCGAGTCACGCGGAATATGTAATATTTGTGTGAATCATGGATAGCGATGGCGGTTTTCTCGTCGTTTTTCTGTTGTCGTTAGGCCAGGCTGTTATATCAACATTATGCTGCCTTTTTCAATCTCTCGCTGGTTGTACTTTGGTGATTAATCTTACCTTGCGTACATTGCTTAGTTGTTTGTGCCTCATGTGATGTTGCAACAGCACCATTACATGCGGTGTCATTGATACGAGCAACGATTTTCTTTTATAACGACGGAAAACTAGATTTAGAAATGATAAATGGAAACATTTAAGTATTGTGAAACGTTATGGCAACTTTTGATACATTGTTGGCTAAACCTCCCATAATTGGCTCTTTGGTCACCTCACAGCGTATAGCAGTTCTCGGACTTAATCATTCACCTCGTCATTATTTCCGTTCGCAGAACTCGAGAAGTGGCCCCGCAGAATTTCACGGCCAGAATGCGGACCCAGAACGTCTTATTTTTTTCTTGGCACTCGCTCGCACTCTGGCCGCCCACTCCCAATGGCGCTAGTGGGCCGCGTCACGACGAGTCGACGACCTCTCTCCATCCTCCCTTAAGAGACAACTCCTATCTTCAATTTAAGAACAACCAACCAACAATCTCCACTTTGCCTTTTCATGCGCTTTTGAAAATATACCGACGCCGTTATATTTAAAATACACCTACTGATTTTCCGCCAGTGTTTTTTTTTAATAATATACCGGTGTATCGGTGGTTATTTTTTTCCAAACTTTTCACTGCATTTTGAATGTGCCACCATCTTTATTTGCATCCATTAAGTGAGAAAAAGGTATAATTGCATTATACTACATTTTAAGCGTGAAAGATACTTCACGAGTACAATTTTATCGGATGTGGCGAATTTTAATTTATTTACCGTGGCCCGTTAACATTTTTATTCCATTGTAGTTACGAATGCTAAATATTCCTCTAAACTCTTTCAAAAATGTATTCTCGGGTATAGGTATTGATAGAATAGGTTTATAGTTTGAGTAGGTTTTTTCGATTGAGTTTCCCCCGATCGGAGTCAATGGACAAATTAGATGTATTGGTCTATTTTGCCCTCCGAATTTAGTTTTATGAAACATAATAGCTTTGCCAAAGATCAGGATGTCCATGGCAGTGTGTCTTCTGTTACCTTTGTGTTCTTATGTAAAATATATTGATAGTATTTGGAATTAATGCCAGCAGACAAATAGCGAGGAAGCACTTAGCGCCCCCTGACTGGCTGACATTCCGCGCCATATTATCACTTTTCATCATTTTAATATTACTTAATAATTCCCATTTTGTGACGGTGTCTCTCAACTATAAAGTAGCGGTCAGTTTTGCTGTCCCGTCAGTTATCTTCATCATCATCAGTTCTCTTCATGATGCTTCATGACTGGAGCTTCTTTTTTTTGGATAACCAACTTCTTTTCTCCGTGATCCTTCTAGCTTTCTTCTAGCCGTGAGTTGAGTTTAATCTAAGAGTTGGGCCGCTGCCCACCGCTTCATCTCTGACTCAAGGACAGGAGTCATGGCGTCGGTGTTAATATGATAATAATAATACCGCTTTTATTGGGGTAATATTGGTTGCTGAATGTATGAAAATATACCTCTAATATCTTTATGGTGGCTTTAGATGTGGAATTTACGTCTATAGAAGTATCGCAATAAGTCGCTTGCGAGTAGCGATTCGATATATTATGTAAGCACGGGCTCGAATGGACAATGTGTAGGGGGGAGGGGGGGGGTCCAGAGGGGTAGCAGTGGATTACTATCGATCACGGTTCCCTCAACTCACGGAAAATTGACATTCTAATAATATTCTGCTTGCGAATGGCATTTTGGTTCTGCAATCCATATCCCTCTTAACATTTTGCGAAACCTTGATCACGTGACTGCGAACGTGGAATACAAATGTAAGCACAACACATCACTTAGTTTATAGTTAGGAGGAATCATTGTAAGAAGTTTAAATATTTATGCGTACCAAGAGATTCTTGTTGCTGTTGTAGATTACTTAAAAAAAGACTTGTGCCTAGTCTCCTCTTGAATATTGTTATTTTTTCTAAATTCTAGAACTTTGCACGCCTTGTAGTTGTACAAATTGTTATTTAATGTAATTCGTGTAAATTAAAAAAAGAAAGCAATGAATGATTGTGGAATTCGAGGGGTCCGGTGTACAAACGCGTTGATTACCAATGTACGGCATTGTACGACATTCACATGTTCATTGTTTACTTCCGCCATTCTTTTGTTTGCGGCGAAGTTGTTAAGTAACGTGTGGAGAGGACGATGCTCTTCAAAGCATCGATATGCACGGAGACACAGAAGAAGAAGTACTGGACAAAATAGAAGTCAACTTCCGAGCGATAAGCCACCTTTGAGTGCGTGGATATCGATTGATAGTTCTTATTCGAATGTGTTGTTTCGAATGGTGCATCATCATTCTAAGGGTGTGGGAGCGGGGATGGTTGGGGTGCGGGGATGCGATCCGGTCGACTTGGCCGCGCTCCCCCTCCTGGCCGCCGCGGCGGCTGCGAGTGGCCGGCCGGCTGAGTGTTTATAATTGGACTGGGAGGCGGCGGCCTCTGAAAAGGAGGCAATGGGAGGGTCCTTATAGGATAGGAATGGGAACGGGTCTCATCGCCAGGAGAGCCGTTCATACGTTTCGCAATCCTTCCACTCTCTTTAGATGTAGCGGGGCACAGGTTTCTCCGGAAGTTACTCTTATTATGGTCGACAGTCTCTCTTGCTGCTACCACCCCAGCATTGAGTCCTTTTTGCTGAATATTGCATCTCGTGTATGTGTGTGTCATAGGAATCACACGTGTAAGCAATTGTCTTCGCGTCCGATTTCAAGTTCGGCCCAATTTTTACGTTCTAGACTTTATGCGACTAGCAATCGGAAAGAAGGAAAGAGGCTTATTTAGTGGCGGCCGTGGCGAGGAATCTACCTAATGACTATTTTGTGGGCAACCAATGACTATCGCCCATTCATTCCTCAAATATTCCTCGCCACTCAGATGATCTCTCTTTGCAGTCGTCATCAGCAGCAATATATTGCAGTTCCGTTTGCATCAGCTACATGAATCTTGCACCGCAAGGAAGTAATTATTTGGCTATAATATGTGGTAGATTAAAAACTTCATGTAGTAGATCAATACGACTTCCTCCCAGAGTTCCTCGCTTCGTGGTAGCGCACTGCTAGGGTTATCTCGTGAGATAAGTATCCCTTGATTCATTATTTTTCCGAAGGACCTTAAGAACTTGAGCTGTGGAACGTATCACTTGACGACGGAGAGACGACCGATAGATATTTCTCGGCCTTCTGGACCGATGAAGACTTCATGGACGCGATCAATCTTCAGTCAATTTTCTTCCAATTGAAAGTCCGCGTTCCTAGTTCCGCGGTGCCATTAGAATTGGTGCCTTTTTTGTTGAGAGCCATCTTCCCTTCTCTCTCATTCCTGCTGTCAGCACATCCGCATTTTCTCCTCGCCGCAAATTCACCGCTGGAAATGACACAGACGACTTTTTTTCCCCCATGTTCCCTGCCGATTCTAGTCTTCAAATCACCATTCTACGAGAGAGCCGGTGGCAGTGAAGCTCGGAAAATTGCAGCTGCAGAGTGGAGGAGATCTGGGAAGCATGAAATGGAAATGTGGAAGAATGAAAAGAAGAGGCGCAATGCACACACGACGGAAAAGTGGTAGTGACGTGTGAGGAATGGAAACTCCCGAGGAGAAGAAGGAGTAAACTCATTCGACTCATTTGGCGACACAACGGTCCGTTAATGAAAGGTCTGTTAATGAGAGGAGAAGTGAATTGGGAGAATTGCCGAGGAAGACCAACGATGGAATACAATTATGTAATTAATGAGGTGCGTCAAACTGAATTGTATTACGTAGGAATGAAGCGGTGGTCGGCAGATAGGAGGGGTGTGGAGTCTGCTACGGAACAATGTTGGGATCGATGCCTGCTAATAAATAATGAGGCAGCTGGCTGTCTGCGACAGTTTTACAATCTTTAGGTAACGAGTGGTTTGAGACCCTCTGCTTTCACATTTATCCCTTCACCGACTTCCGCTCAGTGAGTTAAGTACTTGACAACTAGAGACGCCGCAATCACATAATCATCAGCAGTCATGAATATCCAAAGCGATTGGTTTTCTGCAACTGTCCTTATCCATCCCCTTTCTTAATTAAGCGCTTTGTGACTTCTTTATGCCCTACCTTTTAATCTGTTATAATTTGCTTCGTGCATGTCACCTTTGCTTGGTCCTACTCGGGTCCTTCTATTTATTCATTTCCCTTTCTGTTTTCAAGAGGCAGCTGTATGTCAGAATGTTTCGCAATTCGAGTGTCTCTCTCTATTCCACTTCTCAGTTTTCATTCATAATCCTTTCTCCCCCTCTGCTGCTCGTCTTTTGTCGTTCCTTGCCTCAAACACGGCGTTCGCGTCGATCGTTCGTCAAATTGCTACCTTAAGAGTCGGGATGGTTGGTTTTCCAACTCTTCTCATCCGAATCGGAAAGTGTATTATTCGGTTGCTAACGGATATTGGGTTCGTAATTTTCGGGCGGAGGCGATGGAGAATCGATCGGCATAGAGTCACACGAAATAGCACGGATCATACATTCCACTCGACTGTGATGTAGGTCTCTCTCGTTTAAAACCAGAGAGAAACGATCAATCGGTTACGCCCCCCTTTGGTTCGCGGATGGCGCATGTCGAATAATAATCTCGGAGGACAGTTCAGGACGTCCCAACTCTCTCTCGAGTGGGAAGTGTTCCGGACGGGTCTCGTTCGACCGGTTCGCGTGAGCCGTGAAAAGGGAAAAATACTGGCATGAAGGGTCCTTCGTCCGCGATTCATTCATTCCTCGGCCGCGAGAATATATGTTTGGATTCCTCGGTCACATCCTCCATCCTTGTCTCCCTCGCACGACACGTGGACCTACCTCCATCCTAGTCTCCTTCCTTCCTTCCTCCCATTTTCTCCGTGGAATCGCCCCCCCCCCCTCCTTCCCTTAGCACTCCCCTACGATCCCCCCCCCGTATATACCAATAGTCCCCATTAACTACAAAAGCGTTTCGCAATCCCCTCCTCCCCCTTCCCCTCCTCCCCCTTCCCCTCCATTCCTACTCTCCCCCCACCCCTTACCCCTCCCCCGGCCTCCCCTTCAAACATCGCCTCCTATTCGCCGGAATGTCTTGCCCTTCTTCTTTGGATTGTTTTCACTCCTCCGTGGCTTTGCGGTCCGTGTTACGATCTACTTCGATCTTGAGTCTTAGCCAGTTCGCGGAGGAGAGCAGAGGTGTGCTTCTTTCTTCTTCCTCCGTTTGTAAGCCTTCCTTCTCTCCTCACTGCCCCGCTACCGTTACCTCCCCTCACGCTATCCGTGCGAGTGTGTCCGTGCGGGTGAGTGAGTGATAGTGTTTTTTTGCGGTTGTTTTTGTAATCTCCGATTGTTGACACTGGCATCAGTGGTCGAGGAATTTTGTATGGGTCGATTGGTTGGCGTTGAATTTGTTTCGATCGAAAGGGTCATCTGTCGCCCTCGTCTCGTCGTCTTCAGTGTCTCAAAAGTGTCTCAAGTGCTTTTGATAATAGACTTCTCTTCATTGGGAGTGTCGTCCGCAGATCGTGAAAATGTCGAGATTCGACCTCCCGATTGTTGTGATCAAGTCTCAGATGATGATGTCTTCAGAGTTGCATATTAAGAGAAGGGCTGACTGTGAAAACTCAGCATCCTAGTTTCGCCGTGGCGCAGGTATCGTACCTTGAATTGCACCTGGCACGTTTTCAGTCGTCTTAAAAGCTTTCCAGTATCTCTCCCTCCCTCCCTCCCACTAGATAGATGACTACTTTTAATATTATTAGTCTTTGTAACACTTTGTTATCCGTTCAATTAAAAAACAAACGTTTTCTTCCGTCGCATGGAATCCAAATTTTCCTTTCCCTTCCACGTTTTGACATCTTGCTTACATTTCCTTCCGGATCGAACGCCAATCGTGTCTTGTCTTTCGTCTTTGTTGAGCATGCTTTCTCATTCTTTGTCGCCGCGTTGATTTCGCCGCTAAAGCTTTAGGGAGGGAACACACGTGTTTGCAATTGAGAATACGAATTGAAGGCGGCTGTACATTTGGCATATGGAAGCATTTATTGTCTTAACTGGATATTATAGCAACTTAATTATCTATTTCGTTCAACGCAGATCGCTTTTTAAAAATCCTCATTTATTGGGAACTTTTTTATGTGTCCTCTCATGCACCACTGCTGAGAGGCTCTCAAGGAGCACCTGCAATGTCCGCGGTTGACAACCACTGCATCATTAGATGGACACATATTTTGACGCTCCGCTGTATAAGACACGCTGCCATCTTGGCTTTGATGTTTACTTCCTTATGTTGTAAGCACCGTGTGCCATATCTATCAGATAATTAAACTATAGCTCATTGTTCATGCGCATATAGTTGGTATGTTGAACAACTTATTACTTACTAGTTTGCCTCTTATAGTCCTTTATTATCGGCAACGCCCAGTCTTGTGCCATGTTTTAGGAGTTCCGTTCCGGTGTAGGTGGGTGTATAATTTATTAATATCATTGGATTCGTCCTTTCGCTACCGTGAGTTCATTTCCATTCAAGCCTTTACCTCAAAGTCTACGGAAATAATTTGCCTCTTACTCCCGTGTTTGGGCGCCCCGGTCGGCGCCTCAGTTTTTATTAACGTTGTAAACAGAGACTCCCTAGTGACGTCATCAATCACGTATTTTATGCGTGGAGTTTTGGGAAAGTTTTGAAATCTTTTTATGCCTGGCATTCGAAAATGCGCTTGACTGCGTAAATGGGATGCTGAATCTTTATGTTAATATGTCTCCAATATCTTGCACAAATTGTTGACTGGTTTGAAAACGCATTTATTCTCTCCCTCCCCCCTCTCACGCCCTGACGCCAACTTCAATCCTTGCAGACATAAATTTCTCGAGAATTCCATGCGTTAGCTGTGCCATCTGCATATATCTGTAGGAGCTACAAATAATGAAGTAGGCATTTCAGTAATTAGCTGGAATATCGTCACAACGCCACAAATAGGCTATTGTTTGCGCTAGTCTTCTTGCTCGGGTGCCATATTTTCATTTGTGTCAGCGCTGAGCGGTTATGTTGTGATCTGCTTGATTCGACCAATCTATTTTTAGGAGGCGATTTAGCGGAGTTCGTGGTATTGGACGTCCTCCCTCAGTGCGCTTAGCGTGGTATTTGTCTCTTTTTCAATCAGTGTGTACACGCAAAAGGACACACGTGTGTGGCGAATGAATTTTTTCCCCGCCGTCGAAAGTTTCACGTGTCTTGACAGTGGTGTCTAGGAATACTATTAATAGATCGTGAAGTTATCGCACCACTGCTATTGGTATGCTCTGGCCACGAAGTTCTAAGAAGATTTAGTCTGCATGCGAGATAGATATTTTTTTTCCGAATGCTATCCTGTGAGTGCAGTGATTGTTTTAGCATGATTTAGAACGGACAAATGAAGGAGTTATCCTTCGAAACTGTACGCGCGCCGAAGTGATAGTTCTAGGTCCTCACCTAGTGATCGTGTTAGTATGACTCGTGCCTAGAGGACCAGCATATCGAAGCCGACGTTCGAGGGTCATTCGGGAAGTAGGTTTCGACTGGTCGTCAGTTTGAAAAAAAACTTCTATACATGTAGAGGTATTAAGTTATATGTGACTCAATTGTTATTCTCAGCTTTTTTCAACGTAATTTCCTTCAAGATTATCCCGCCCGTACCGGTGAACGAGTTGACGGTAATACCTACTCTCGTAGTATTAGGCCACTCTGTCGTGGATTTCCTCTTCGTCTGCAAACAACTGTGTGGCCCTAGCCATTTTGTTAAAGTTTCGGAAAGATGGTCGTAGTCCATTCATACAAAGTGGCCCGATTTGAAAGTGAGGTCCAGCAGGCTTCGAGTACCTGCGACGCTCTGCGGTCGAGCGTTGTCATAGCTCAACTCTCCCGCATGGAGCTAAGCCATGGCAACGCTCTACGACACAAATGTTATGATAAACTCGATCCCCGGTATGACAAGTGTTCACTTAAAACCAAGTAAGGGATTTTTAAGAAATGAATATGTTTGAGCTAATCGTTTCCCCCTGCAAGTTTCGTAGGCATTACTCGCCCTTTGCGTTCGATTAAATAACAAATACTGTGAGAGTTATTTTTTAAAAGATTCATAATATTTCTAAAAGAAACGTTCTGTGGTTCCAGTGATTTGTGGTGATCAGTCAGCGAGTAAGTCGGTGGTATCTGCCTTTTTGTGTATGCATAGAAAAGATGCGTGTAGTATGTATATACATTCGCAACAGCTCTGAGAATGTCTTTTGCTCCCTGTTGCCACGCAACCCGCAATCCTCCCGCGCCGAACGCGTCGTATTCGTTCAAGGGGCTGGGAATATAAATATTGAGCCGCGTTACAGGTGAGTTTGACATCTTTCGACTGCGGGTCATTTGTTTTCAAATGAATACTCGGCAGCATTTAGTTGATTTTCCGGAGGAACTGTGCTTCATTTAAACACACGGTATCCTACGTGATGTCACTGTTTATTTTCTCGTGAAAATACTATTCGTTTTCGTATGAACCTCTGCTCTCGATGAGTCTTTTAGAACTCATATAGTGGAATGCGAGCGTCAGGTCTCGATAAATTGCATACAGCGATTATTCCCGGTGTGTGTGGAGTTCCATCTTGCTAATATAAAACTTAAACAAACGTACATTTGCTAAATATTACGTTTGGGGTATCTTAACTTCTATAATGGTAATGAAAATATGTGTCAATACTCTACAATTGTTATGTTGAATATTGCAAAGTTTTTTCAATACCGTAAAGGAACTTGTCTTCCTCAAATCACAGCCGTAAAGAGTCGAGATGTCTTGTTGATATCGTTCAACTCCTGGTTGGATTCGCTCTTCAAATGGCTCGTGTTTCTTAACACGCGAAAGAGAGCCTTCCCCCCTTCCCTTTTTAAACATTTAAAACCGTCGACTCCCGGACTCTTTTTATGTTTGTGTGATCCTGGCAAATTCTGGGAAAAGTACCGAATGCCTAAGTTTTGGCCAAGCGCGGCCTCTGTCTTAACTATAAATGCTTTTTTCCTTTTCTTGGAACATCCCCACCCCATGACCCTGATATCTAGAGTACCTAGAATTGTTTAGTTTCAATCCGTCTCTTTTTAATGAGGCGCTTTAGAAAGAACTTCATTCTTCGCGTTTATGGTTTTATATTTTCTCCAGGGCAGCAGTTGGAATGAAAAGCGCTCTTTGGATTTTCTTTCATCTTTCTTTCGCCGTCTTGTGAATTCCCGTGAAGTCAGAGCGAACGCGTGTTGTCTTCTTCTTCTTCTTCCATTCCCTCATTCGTTCTTCATTGATCCATCGTCGTCTTGTGATCCTCGCTCCACCTCTTCATATTACCCCCTCTATTGATAACACGATGGACTGACACTCTCTCTATAGCCGCCTCCACTTCATATATCTCCCCCAATACCACCACAAGAAGGGCAGAGGGGGGAGATTATAGAGGTGCAGTAGCATGGCCGCGGCCTTGCCTCTCTCTGGTCGACCTCCCGCTCCTTACATGCTATGCTCTACACGGGATGTTGACGATTGCATTTGTTGACGGTGGTGATCGAGTGGGGTCTCGTGGCTCATTGTCGGTGTGTTGCCTCGGAAACGGTTATGCGTACATTTAGATTTAACACGACGAGATTGAGACTAGACGAACCCGTGAAACTTATTGCAGTGCCATTTTGCATTTCTAGCTTTCTTCCCCAGTATCTCGAAAACCAATAAAAAGTTCCCCGCGTGAACGCAAGCTGGCGCCAACCCCTAGTTAACTTGTTTACATCACGTAAACCACGCAAGAGTTGCTGTGGTTGAAGTGATAGTCACTATCACGTGAGTTTCCAGCGGAGAAAGTTAGTGATGCAAACGGGGCATTCAAAGATGGTTGTGGGTGTGCATTTTTACTCTCAATGAGCGTAGAACATTTCGGTAATAAAGGAGGGACGCGGGGGGGGGGGGGGGATTATTAAATGGATGGAATAGCCATATGTGAAAGTAATATGAATTCTGTTGTAGATGGGGAAATTGAAAGGCATTAAAATAGAAAACAAATGAGTGATAGGAAAACGATAATACGTGTAGTGAAATAGATGTGACGAAATAAAATGGAAATGTAAAGTTACTAATACATACTCGAAAATGAATTAAATTTGGTTGAGGTGAAATTAATTACTATCGAAATGTTGTTTTTAATTAAGTAATGAAAAATAATAAAAAAGAGTGAAATTAGATTAACTCAAAAAGGAGGATAAGTAGATAATAATGATTTTAAGAGATAGAATAATGTAAATATATAAATGGATGAATGCCAATTTATGAAGAGAAGTATTTGACAGAAAATGTATCGGGACCGATGTGAAGGAAAGTATAACTCCTCTTGCACCGGTAGGTACATCGGCTTCAACGAAATACCTATTTTTTAATCTGGAAAACATTAATTATATTCTGGTTTATCGATAGGTAAGTGTCTTCTATCATCCATACTACCGCGGCCCGGTTCTGTAATGTCTGGTTAACGTTAACCGCGAAATGACGCAGCCTTTTCGTCACCTTGATGCGAATTGAGAGTTGGGGTTTTTTGTATTTAAACTCGGACGGTTCGCTAGTTGACGTGTGGGCGTTGTCGATGGGAGCGTCAACTTCTGTTTTCGAACCAAGAAAGTATTTGTCCAGAGATTATATATATGTAAAACGGGGAGGGGTTTAATAGCGGCCCGGGAGGTGAATTCTCCTCCCTGTGGAGCCTACACCTTTGCCCTTCTCTTAGTATTTAGTATTTTTGACAGCTCTGTCAAAAGGGTGCGCCTCCGCGAAGCACACATACACGGACGCACACGGAGGAGAGTGCAGTGGTGACGAGAAAGGGGCCGCGTTCCCTTTTTTGATGGAGTTGCTATGACGTCCGTTCCCTGAGCTATTTCTTCCCATCACCCACCCTTAAACCCCTCCCATCTTGTTTACTCCCACCCACCCTCTCCCAAGAGACCCGTTCCCCGATGCTCGTTTGTCACTGTCCGCGAGAGAGGGGATTGGGGGGTGGTGGGGGAGTGGACGACGCCGACGACGCCTCCTCTATATACGTCACACACGCCCGACGCCCAAACGCCCTTCTCTTTCGCGCCCTTCAACCCAACCCGCCGCTCACAAACTGTCCCTTGCGTCGTATTGCCCCATTCTTCCACGTCTTTCTTCTCTCTTGGAAAAAAGAAAGGTAGGAACTTGTGGAGTCGTCCGAAATTGCCATTTTAACGGGAAGAGAAATTTAGTTGAGAACGTATTGCTGGAAATCAAGGAATTCTATTAAAAATTCAGCGTCTTATTACTCAGTTGAGCACAATTTGTGCTCAAGTGGAATTACGGTGGCTTTCCGTTCAAGATGTAGAAGTACTGCTCACATCGGGGGACAACACATGAGCAGAGCGTTTAAGCGAAACACACGAACGGCGTCGAATGGAACAACGATTTGTACGCTATGGCGAACTGTTTTGTAAACTGCTTGCCAGGTGGCATTCTGTGGATGAACAGCAGTCACAGTCGGATGTTTTGTTTGACATTTTTGAATTCGTTCAAAATAGGTATTTAAAAACGTAAGCCTTTTAATGCAGAGTATTTAAATACCTCACGATATGCATTTTTGACGCCTTTACTAAATATTAACAAACTTGACAACATTCACGGATGGGCGTTGTTTTGTTGTTTGGTGCACATCGGCTTTGCTCCTGATCTGTTTTTAAAAGTGCGCTACCACAAGTGCGCAGGGAATCACGAATGAAAGGCGAGTACGCATTAGTTTGGTACGAAGTGTTGAGCGCCCTCTTAAAAGCACGAATGGAAGAAGGTACCCGATGTCTCAAGGAAGGAAGAAATTGCAGACGTTTCCTGAAGTTCCACGTCTAAAGAAACGCGCTGCCATGTTTGGTGACCTCTCTATGTAGTATCACGCATGTGTTTAGGTTGACCACCTCGACCATGACGACGGGGCGAGCACGGGATATATATATATATTGAACATTGGTGAAATTATCGGTGAGAAGGTTAACCCGTAAGCGGCAAAAAGCTTTATAGTCCTTGTGCGTATATACAGTGTGCTGTAGAATTTGAATATTTAAGGGTGCTTTCGATTCACTTATGGCGATATCCGGCAACTGACGGCAGCAGTACCCGGCTATTCGCGCATGCGTAGTCCGTCTTACGTTCAGATAAGCCGCAGCAGGTAGCTGTGAAGAAATGCGCGTTTTGTTCTTCATTTGTTCGGATCGTCTCGGAGAGGATGGCCGCCTTCTGAAAAGCCTTGGTGACGTGTCGTGGCGATCTCCGTCTGTCGCCGCCTATCGCCCAACACCCCCTAAGTAATCCAGTGCGGTGTTTTCTGCTTGGTATGACGTAAATCTAAAATGGAGGCAGTCCTTTTTTAACGCACCTTCAAATATATATGTATATGTCCTTCTAAAGCGTATTAACTAAGAGTAGGTAACTTGATTTTTCAATTACTATCTCGGACCATCAAAAGTATTTTTATCGATGTAAACTTTTGATTGAATAAATAAAAATATATTATTACAAGACCCTAATTGGAAGTCAGTTTATGCTCTCTGTAGTTATGCTAATCATTAAATAAACGTTTTGAATCATCGTTCATGAATCCGAATATTTGCTCTCTCTTCCCGTCTCACCAATCACAAATGTGAGAGCTTTCATTGTTTCCACGTCCCTCAAAATTTGCAAATGGATTCCATCCACTTCCTCAATGTTCATTTATTTCCCCTTCATTCGATTATCGTTTATCGAGGGGTCGAATTGTAACGTCCATCGAATAAATTAACGACTCCCGCTAATTGCGCGCCTTCGGAAAATCTCGGCATAATCTCAAGGAAAACATAAAACTCATTCTTCCGGTTTCTAAAAACTAAAGAATGTAATGGCGATGGCTTGTTGAGTGGACTTTTCCCTTTACGTGAGTTTCTTGGAGAGGGATTGAGGGAAACGTTGAAAGCACTGGGAAGTCGCGAATCGATTCCGTTTGATACAACGCCACCTATGAATTGACTTTCAAGAGACCCTTGTGGAAATAAGACGGAACAATAGTGACGGAATCCTCCATTTTAAATTTAGGAGAGTTAGAGAGTTGTGTTTCAACTTTAGAAATAAAGCGTTTGAATCCGAGAAAATGCAAATAAAACCACGGATGGAACATTTTGACATTTTTGCTTCGATGCCGGTGAAGGCCGTGGCGGATGTGTTGACGGAGGAGGAAAGAAAATATTTCGAATATATTCCGCAAAATTTGTGTTTCCGATTCTCTTTTCAACCTCTTTCCTCGTCATTAACATGGTTTTCCTTTAAAAATGGCTGCGTCGACCCTCTCGTCACTAGGGAATCGTTATTCGACTAGACCAAGTCTAATAATTCTTCACTCGTGTGCGATTCCGCATGTAGTACTCAACTCGGCTAAACCACAAGTTTAATATCTGTCAATGAAGAAGTCTAATCATTTCAATGTGTCTATTGAAGCTTTAAAAAAATCTTTCCGTTGTAATTTTCCGATAGTTCTCCGGTCTTCGCCTTCATTTAATGACGTAAATACTTGTTTTGAGTGTCGACGATGAAGGAGCAGAATTGCCAGGAATCAAGTAATGCGTTCCCGACCCCGGTTTCGACAATTACTATTTGATACGAATCATGAATTATTATTTTAATATTTGGCTCCTAGGTCGGTAATAAATTGTTTCCGGACCTTACTTAATAATTTAATTTCTTCTCCTGTGCAAAGTCACGTACCTACCCCTAGAAACATCCAGTTCTTTCATCGACAAAGGATTACCATCAGTTCGAAATGTTTGTTGGAGCAAAGCATTTAAAAGAATCATCCTCTTTGAAATTCTCGATCTGTGCCCATCCCATTTCCGAATCGCTGACGTGGACTAAAGACTGTTCACTAGGGCGGCAACGTTTCCCTCGACTGAGTATAAAAAGGTTCGACGGCGAAACCCCTTGTTTCCCCCTATCCACTCCCTTCTTGATCAGTACTAGTATCCTTGGACACCCTGCCACGCCCATGCCGCGGCTCGCAGGGTACTTCGTATGTGTATATTCAACAATAATCGAGGGTAGCTAGATGACGCCGTTAAATGGCACCGAAAGTGGAGATTGGAGTTGAATGCAAACAAGACACAGGCAATAATATTTTCACGCCCAAGATTACAAATTGAGAGCTGCCTTAGAATATGCGAACAACCAATTGAGTGGCAAACCCAGGCCAACTATTTAGGAGTTGTCATCGATGAGAAACTGACAATGCCACATCGCAAAAATAACGGGCAAGGCGTTTGCTATGAGGGCAACACTCTCGCCAGTTTAAAAAAACTCGACAACCCCACCTGAAATAAAGGCAAATATATATGACATATTCATCAGGCCCACAATCCTATATGCCGTCCCCGCATGGGGGGGGGGGGGGGGGCTCTTGGGGTAAAGGACTTATGACGCGACTGGAAATAAATGAAAGAAAGTTCATCCGCGCTACTCTCAAATCAAGAGACTGACGAGCAATGCAATTACATATGACTTGGCAGGCCTTAAGCCAATGAGGAAGGTTATAAAATAAATAACAGAGACATATATAAAGAAAAAACAAAGAAAGCATTTGAAGGAAGTCGTAGATCTATGCACTAAAAAAAGCAAAAATGGAAGATAAATACAGAAGACCTGATAGTTTACTCGTTCAGTAATTAAATATCACGCAAGGCATGGAGGCCAACAAAATTATGTAGGGAAAAAGTCTAATCAAAAAGACGCCCCTTGAAATTATAAGCTGCTTCGCAGCGACGACACTTGACGAGGGTAGCTCTCAAATTAAAACAGCTAAGTATTCCTTGCCGACCTATCGGAATTTAATTACTTCCATCTTCAGGACTTGGAATTATTTTAAAAAAACTACAAATAATTGATATATGTTCCGTAATTGGCATATATGTTCTCGTCCCCGTGACATCGGCGGAATAATTGGTGATTTATATCCGTTTTTTCGGGAAAGAAAGCAATGGAATACTCCATACTAGAGTTTTTACAAATGCACATGAAATCATTGCGGAAAATTGCCTGTGTGTTTTCTTTCAGTCAAAGCGGAATTGATGAAAAACAACAATCATCGCTCGAGGGTGCCCTACTTTCAAGAGAGTGTGTGTGTTCTCTCTATCTCCGTGTTCGAGGGAGAGAGGCGTGGACGCGGAAATCTTCTTCTTGAATCGCCGCCACGAGGCGATATTTACTCGAGCGAGTGGAGCGAATCCTATATTGTTGGAGCGGAGATTTAATTAATTATTTCTGCGTGAGATCTGATTCATTCCGTGCTTTGACTCCATTCCCTCCGCAGGCTTCCTTTCCCATTGTACATACATTAATGTATGGTTAGTTAGATGGTTGTTATCGGACCTGGTCTCCTAGTGAAATCCACCCTACTAATAAATTGACTTTTAACATCAGAGAACCTCTTCGTAATGTCATAATCATCATCGGCTTTTAGCAAACTCTGAATGTAGATATGTTAGCATTCGCCAACAGTCTCATCGATGAATTTTCCTGCCAAGCGCGAATAATTTGCGACGAGAAATATATTTATCAGACACCGTTGTATGTGGGCAAACTTCTCTTCCAATTTTTTTTAGAGTTTGAACTTCATTTGCAAGTAGTAGGTGTAAAAGTAGTTTTAAAGAAAAAACGTCTCTGCCGATGAGTTTCCATCTATCCATCACGGCTGAATGTTTTCAGATGTTTTTTTTTAGCTTCCCCCCCCCCCTCCTTTGTTGATTCTTGCGAGACAACAAACGATGAAATTCGCCCGTCGGGGATGTGTTTTTCGCTCTCGTCCAGTTATAAGTCGGCTGTGGAGTTCTCCGCGGCGAATCCCGACTAGGAAGATTTACTGCGCCCTCTTGCCTGACTGCGGCAACGAGAAGAGACCGTAAATCCTCTCCGGAGTGTGTCGGTTTGGAAGCGAGCGAAGGAGGAACAGCTGCTGTGCTTCGGAACGCCTCCGTCGAGTCAGCTCTTGCCTCAAAGAATCCTTCCTTCTCTCACTCCATCGGGAACTTGGGGGTCGAACATGAACTCTTCGAAATTGACTCGACTTCCCGCGTATGGAGTTGCGAGTGAAGTGCATAAACGCGTGGACGAAACACAAGGGACGAGAGAAAATGAATGGACGCCTTTAAGAAGGCCTCGCCTCGTCTTCAATCTTTCGTTGTTCAACGAAGAAAAATAATTGTTTTCCTTCGCAACGATGGCTTCGAAACGATTCTACACCTACGTCTATAAAATACCCTGCAAGTCACCTCAGGGCAGGTGTGTGGCAGGGGGGACTTGTTGACTGCAGCGAATTTAAATGCGAATCATGAAATATCATGCCTTATCGCATTCCGAAAAATCTTTCTTGCGTTCCTCCCCGTTGTCATGGCGGCTACCTCAGCCGTTACTGTGAAATTACACTGATTCTTTTTTGCGCAAGAATAGTAAGGCAACTGCTGCGCATGACTAACCTCAAAAGGTATAGGAAAATTTTTATTGCAAGCATTATTGATTGCTTTTGTTGTAAGAAGTATTATTGTCAAGTTTTATCTAATGTTTATCAATTTTTACCAAAATACCTGTCGCTTACTGCACTGCTTTTCGAGATATTTATCCTAAGTGAAAGCCGTATTCCCTGGAATGTGGTAATTCTGCTCGATCCTCAGATAATTGATTTTTTAAAAATGAGTAAGGTCTGGCGCATAGATTACGGCTGAAATGTCTGTTTCGTATAATACTTCCTCAATTATTAAAAAAAAATCAATTTATTGCTCACCGTAACACTTTTTTATAAATAGCAAAAAACCTTCGGATGTTGCTTTCATTGCTATTTTTGCAGGAGTTTTCATCGTACGGTGCTGTGGAAGATACAAGTCGAGGCCTCTCATTAATATGCGTGTGTATGTTCAGTTTATTTGCATTTAAATTTATCAGTCATGTAAAACGAAATTGTTTCATCATTTAAATTATCATGCTAACTTAATGCTCCTAGGAACTGATCAAATTTTAAAAAGATATTGACATATGGTCCCCTTAATGACTAAAGAGAGGAAAACCCTCCCTCCGACTTACTTAAGTCGACAGCACGGTTTATAAACTTGCGGAATTGTGTGCGAATCGTCGTTGTAAAATTTACCCTCCTCTTAAGTGGTTAGAACCCAACGATGTGTAGATACTTTTCAGCGCTACTGTAACGCGTCCAGCAACCTTCGCAATCTTCAAATGGCTGTTTATGGCTGGCCAGAGTGGGTGGGTGGGTATTCCATGTGTCGTGGAAAACCATCCTCCCATCCCCCCCGCATTAGGGATTACCCAGCATCCTCCCCCGTACGTGTTGAGGAACACCAAATATTTCTGCCTCCCGTTGCAATAAACTCGAAATCGCAACTCACCGTTCGGCAAATAAACAATGGTGGACGCCTTTGCTTTGTGATGCTTTTTGATCGTCCACGTCGTTTATGTCTCCTACGCGTATCGTATTCCGCGACACCTCGACTTATCGAGCCGTTGAGAAAGGGCATGTCGATAAATGTTTTTATGTTATCCACTGAGAGTGGTATTTTTGGGCTCTTATTCCTTACGGCCACTTTGCCTTCTGCCTTATACCCGCTACATTCATAAAAGAAAACCTCCTTTTCTTCAGCGCTCTCGTCTCGCCTCGGGTTGATAGTACACTCACGTACGTACGATGGGCAAAGGCTCAGTGAGAAAGGACAAATGAGACACGGACATCAGGGGGCGCCCCGCCGCGATGCGCTCTTCATTTGGGGGGGTAGCATTATGACGAGGTGACTCAGGTTCAAAACTTCGGAATAATGAAAGTGTCGGGGGTGATTTTAGAAAATGGAATACGTCTCCTTATAACCAATTTGAACTGCATTCGAAGTACTTTTAATTGATGATCGAATTAAATTATTTCAACGCTATATCCATAATTTTAAAATAGTTTTTCGCTGTGCGGAAAGCGAATAATTTACAGAGAATAATGGAGCTGAAAAAGACTCATGTTCATCATAAGCAGTACAAGCACGATATCAGGCAATTACTATATTCTTCATGCCGAAAAACTTCCCTGTATATAATGTATATGTTTAATTTGTCGCTCTTCAATATTTATTTTAAAGACGGTTTACGAATGACCCGAGACTTGGCAACGATATTCAATATTCACTCATCATACGGGTTGTTTCTTCTAATCGTTTTCCAGCGCTCATCTTAAACTTCTTTAAGATGGGTTCACATGACGGAAAAAACAGCGCGGAAGACGGAAAAGCATCTGGCCAACCACGAGTCGGCGGGCGGGCGAATGGGCGGAGCCACGGAAGAAAGAGGGTGGAGCCGCGGAAGGCGGAAGGAGCGCATAATTGTTTTTTATTTTTATAATTTCCGCCTTCCGCGAGCGGAACGTGACGCCATAAACAATGAAACATTTCTAATACGAAATATTTCTCAATAAAATATATGCTCAACCATTATTTGAAAAATTCAACTCTCACAGCCAACATAAACTACATTTGGTGTAAAATGGATATATATATATATATATATTCTAAGCCTATTGCAACCCACTTTCAAAAGCATTTCCCATGGAAAAATGCATTCTAGGGAAATTGTTCCCTAAAACATTGAACCCCTGTTTTCTAGGGAAAACGGGGGTTCAATGTTTTAGGGAATTTTCCGACAGGGACCTTACTGACGAACCAAGCACAGCTCTCTTACTTAAGCCAAAAACATTTATTTCTTCAATACCTCATTTAGCCTGTAGGTATCTACTTGTGAAGGCATTGTTAACAATACCCCTCCCGCGATTTTCTTTGGCTTTTCCAATCCACCAATCCATTGTTGTTTCAAAGTATGAATGCAGCGCCGTATTTATGTACATTGCATATATTATGGGAGAGGCAGTTTTCTCTGTCGCCTCTGTGTCACGCTCTTCATTGTGGTTACATTGTCTATAGAGTCTTTTATTCCCCCCTTATATATTAGTGTGTAGTAGTTGTCTCGTCGGCTCTCGGGTATTTTTGAATGTCGACCCTCCGTCGATAAGCGTCGAGAGATGGAGGAAGGGGTTTCTTAAAGAGCGGACTATTCCCTCCCTCCCCCCCCCTTTATGCCTCCCCCCCACCTCGCTACATAGTCGTGCCATCTGTCGTTACTGGCGCGTGCAAAATGTCGCTCGCATCCATTTGGAACTACGCTCATCTTGAGTTGCCAGAAACAGAATTTCAAATTCCCTCCTTAATTTACAGCCAATTAATAACTGGTGAACAATATTATTGTGTTATTTTTACCTCCCTGCTTTTCTCGGATGCTCAAAACTGACTGGAAGCTTGCTCGCTGGGTCTCGCGTTTAACGTTTCTTACTTTACATAACGACTACTGAGGATCACTTACAGCTCTTAAATCACGCTGAGCAATTGATTTGAAAAAAGACGTTGGTCCATGTGCTCGCGTGCTAGATTTATTGATTGTGACTTTTATTTCTTGGTTCGGACGTCGCATCTGACTTAAGCAGTGCTTTGTTCGTGCGGGGGTTCTCTTCGGAGAGAGGAGATGATTCCGTTTCTGCGCAATATACTTCTACGAAACGTTAGACGTCAGCTGGTTGTGATTTATGGCTTTCTAGGGTCCGCCATTATTGCGGATCGTCAAATGCCCCTCCCCATCTTCGCGCGCCATTTGACTCCTCCTTATTCCGCCCTTTCGTGTGATCTGAACGTCGTCTTTTGCGCTGCGCTAAATTCACTTGCCGCTATCATTCAGTTGGTGTACTTCACGCTAACATCTTACTATTCCAGACTCGATACATACACGGTTCCCTGTATCCCCCTCCATCCACATTAAAAAACACCCGTTATTTTTTTTTATTCCGAAAGGTTTTCTTTTTATATGGTCGTTTTGAAAATGGCACCATGAGTATCTAGTGTAGACTACTAGGTACTATTTAAAGATCGCGATTTGCTCAAAATGCAACTCCGATACTATAGGTACTTTGGTTATCGATCGTAATTCTCTGAAATCCTATTGAATGAGATTGTGTCCATCTACTCCGTTGCTCTGGCCGCAACACCGAGACTCTTTTAAGTTTTCGGGCATCTTTTATTTTCCCTTGTAAATGAGTGACCGCTAGTGACGTGAACCCCCCGTTAGGGGGGGGGCGGGAATGGCGCCCTCTGTTTAACCCCTTGTTGGTGCTTGAACATAAGGTCTTGTGCATGGAAGTTACGTTCACTTATGTTTCAATTTCCAACTCATACTGGTGTGACAAAATCCGTGTATTGCACCCAATTTAGAAAACAAGAGTCAATTTGAAACATGTAAGGTGCATCTGTAATGAATGTATCATATTTCATGATCCTGTAACGTTATTCCAATAATGATCATAATGTTGCTGTTAAATCTGAGAGGTAAATCTCGCTTAAAGTAATGACACGACATTCTTTACATTATGTGTGCGGCACAACATTCAATACCCTGGTGTCTCATTATTACGTAACGAGTGCAACTTCTTCTCTCGTGTGGCGAACGCATTCAGTATTAACGCCATGAGAGCGTTAAAACACCCATTAAATTTATTTGACATGCAAAAAGCATTCGAGGAAAACGATAGTCTGGTTGGTAACTCATGTTATTTTTAATCCCGTTATAGTATTTCACAATACATTGCCCCGCGTTCTAATTGTCACTTCCCTCCATCCCCCCCCCCAGTTACAAAACGAAGCTTGAGTCTGTAAATGTTGTTAAATCAGTGGAAATTGTTAACCGAATGTTTTTCTTTTGAAGCATTGAGAAAAATTGATGGCTTTGTTAATTCAAACGAGAAGTAGGTGAAACTAATAAACAAACAGTACACTCTACAAATCTGAATCATGATTTTAACATAGTAAATCAATCTCAAAATGAAGTGCCATGAATGTGTTCTCGCGTGGGCATTAATACATCTCGTATTTTATCGTGGTCTTCGTCAAATGTTACGCTTTGCCACCATTATTCTACCAATTGTTTTCCTCTCCGAAACTGCTGCTACGTGTGATTTTACGATTTTAGGGTTAGTTTCTCTTCTTCTTCTTCTTTGATCTGTTACGATGGGCGGAGGGCGATTGAAGAGAAGTCTGGCAATATTCAAATCTCAAAAGAGCGAAGTGGAATTTTCCAGGCCAATCGCCAATCACTCAACTCACTCACTGTGGCGGAGGCGTTCACAGTTTGGCGAATTTTCCGAACATCCCCACTGGCCAAAACCCCAAAAATGTTTTTAAATATTAAATAAAAAAATATTCAGCATCAAACATACTCTGTATTCCTGAAGAGAGGATCAAATTACCCAAAGTTCTGGATTTTATGACTATTTTCATGTAATATAAACGCTAATTTTTTTATTTATTGTTTATAAATTATTTCAAATTGAATGCATTTTCACGCATTTTGCTAAAAAGGTATCAGTTCCTTGGATTTTTTTAAGGTTTTCAAGGGCCTAGACACAATTTTTGAGTTTTGAAGAGGATTTGGGCGAAATTCGCCACTGTTGCGGTGGGCGTTTGTTTCTTCGCCTGCGATGTGGGCAACACATCCGGCTCCTGATGTTGGGCGGGATGCCTACGAGCCGGGCGCTCTCTCTGCCTTCGTCATCCCACATCCTACTCAGGCCGTGCGCACTTTGAACATTCACTTTTCATTCTTCTCTGCGAGAGGATTTCGATTAAGTTAAGGTTCTATTTTTTTTTTAGCAACATGTTGGGCTCTGTGGGCGGCAGGGATGAGTTTGTTCCCTAGTCAAGAGGTTCTGGCCTGGGTGATTTTACACTGCCATTAGATATGGTTGTTTGCCACTGTCAGAATTGTTATTCACGATTGGAATTCATTGAAAGGCAGCACGTAATTGGGTGCGTGGCTGCGTCCTTCAAGTCAACTATTATGGTTACCCAAGGACGCAGAACTGATATGTCGCATTCGCTCCGTATCCAAGGCACGAAAGCGGGAATGTTTGCTCTTTTTTATATTTGCAATCGGAATTTCATGTCGTAAAAGGCGTGCTGATGACAACCAGTGATGACGTTAAGAATGAGCCTAAGATAAGAGCTTCTTTAGAGAGACATTCTGATACGGCACTGAAGAAGGCACGCTGTCATGTTGTTTGTGGTTTTGACATCAATATGCGATAAATACCATATATTATCATCTAATATATTTAACTTTACATACTTTATATATATACGCAGAGACCATATAAACTATTTGTAACTGAAGAATCAGCCTCCTCTATTCTCGGAAAAGTTCAATATTTCGCCTTGTCATTTGAAATCCAATATCATGAATCTAATGTTGCAGTACTATTTGAATTGCCTCTTTTTCAACCGTAGTTCACTTTCTGGAAGCCATCGACCAGGGGTCTTGTGAAGGCCTAAATGCGATTGTGAGAGCGAGTCGCGGCTTCTCCGTTGCCTCCGTTATAATGTAGACGAACGAACATGTGGTCGCAAGACTGCTCAGAGACTTCGCCAAACTTGGCAACACAATTTTTAAGGAATGGCATTTTCTGAAAGCTCTGCCATTTGTTTTCTGGCGTTCGGAATATTTCTTTCGGTTGAAAACACGTTTAACTGGGTGATTAGACGCAATTTTTTTCATTTGTAGTATTGATATCCCGAAAACTAATTATTGATTCCCTCCCCCCATTTGTGTCCTGTAGCTCTTGTCCTCATCTGCTAACTCTTTTCAATCAATAGCGCCTGCATTAACATTTGTCAGTGTAATTGAAAAACACAATGATGCATTTGCCTGAATCGTGTGTTTCGACTTTTCGGACACACAAGTGTTTGGATGAAGTGCTAAACACAGGGTTTGATGGCGTTCTTTTCTAGTTGGGATTGAAAAACAGGCCTCTTAGTTGGACAATCTATGGGATGAGTCCTTCAATAGCACAGTGCGAATGCCGGATAAACTTCGTCAAATGTTTTATGTTGGAAGGCTGCAAACCGTTGACGAATCACATCAAACAGGTTGGAAATAAATACACTGTGATGACGATTGTACCTTAGCGTAAAAGTTTTATTACAATTGTTTCTAATATTTAACGCGCTCTTGGGTGAGGAGTGGTTGGGTGATTAGGGGAAGGAGCACAGGGTAGGTGGTTGGAACGGATGACGTAGTGTATGGCAAGCGGAGGAGTAGGAGGGGGAGGGGGGGGCATGAAAGGCATGAATGGCATGAAGAGAGATGTAGGACGCATGCCAAGTTGAAGGATTTAATTGAGATAAGGGCTTAACGGCTGTGAAAGCCTGGAGGAGCTTCACTCTCATCCATTTGAACCAACATTAGCTAATGGCATATTCTAACCCTAGTGATGGTATATTCCCTTTCGATTCGCATCGATCGCTGTAATCGGCTGACTGTCCATATCTTGACGACGTGACGCGCCTCTTAGTGGCCGTGGAGACAACTTTCAACGCTTGAGGGCGCGTCCATATGTATAATATAAATTCAATGATGTAATGGAGAAAAGAAATGCCGAGGATGCTTTCTGGAACTCTCGGGAAGTATGTACAGTTTCCCTCTTTCTCAATTCCCCAAGGATCCAAAACGTCGGCACCTTAAGAGACTTGGGTCGTAATTCAGTACTTGTGGTTAATAGCTATGGCGTCTAATAGATTCGGGGAATGCGGAGAAGCAGACTCCGGAAGATTAAATTTAATAGAATGGTATCTTATTGAAGCTGCCATAAGGGCTATATGCATTCTGAATTAATGAGATGTGCAAATGTTATTTTGTATTTTCAGTTTCAAAAATGGAAATGAAGTAAATGTACTATATTTCGTCCGCAATACACAGTTGTTTTGCATATTAAAGCAAATGCTTGTTTTATTAAAAATATTATTTTTATTAAAACTTGGTACTTGGATGAAAAATACATTTTCGTCTACATATTCTGTGACATTCGTAGCTTTTAAAAGATGGACTAAGTTTGTGGATGGTTGCTTGCGATATAAGTTTAAAAAAATTTACAAATTGTTATTTAAAATTCAGGTATTGAAATGAGAATTCAAAGCACACAAAATTCGATGAATTTGGTCTCATCTCATTTTGAAATGATCTCGTATTTCCAGTGATACCAAAACATCAATCACTTTTTGATTTGATTTTCAAGATATTTGTCTAAAAGTGGAAGCCGTTCTCTCTCTGGGGTCTAGGGCGGGTATACCCTCCAGAGATATGTTGAAAAAAATTTAAGTTCTGACGCACAGATAGCGCCATGAATCTAACGTTGGTAGTTTGTTTATTTTTTCAAAAATTGAAAAAATAAATCATTTCTCACCGCAACGCTTTTTATGATGTAGAACAACATGCGGTCGTGAATGCGCTTTCGGCGTGCGGGGCATGAGACAAATAAATCAATCAATCAGCCCTGAAGACGATGGCGGAGGTAGCTGTCGAAATAAATATCTCACGTGGCGGAAAACCCGAGGAGACTTAACCAATACGTCGGGAAGAAACCAAATCCCACAAATGAATCGAATTATACTTAAGGCCTACCACTCGTACATAACACGTACATTTTGTCGATCACTTTTGAAGTCCAGTCATAAAAAAAAGAGTTTTTACGTCATTGATATTACCGTATTTACTGCACGCTTCTTACTGCTTATCAAATTACAAAACAAAATTGGAAAACGGCCCATATAATGACTTGTTAAGAGATAAATGTCGCTCGAATTGCGTTTTGCGAGCGAAAGAGAGGGAAACAGACTTTCCGATCAATCGAAGGGAACATTTTCGGAGACCCTTTTGTCCACTTCCGGGAGTCGCTCCCGACGTGATCTCTGCAGTGTTGGCAACCCTGGGCGGAGTCCTTTTTATCGAGTAGGGGGCGGGAGGGAGGAGGGATTGGCGCCGGCCGATTGACCAATGGCGGCTCACGTTGGGAAGTGGCCGAGTGGCAAGAGATAAGAAACGGCGGCCGCGATAGAACTTAAAAACAGGGGGGCGTGATGTATGTATGTATGTAGCGCGTGCGCGCGGACCACCCGGGAAGGAGTTTTCTCATCGTTTTTACCGCTGAAACTCGGAAGTACCAACTTATGAGTACATTCGCTAATTTTGCATATGTTGTTGAACTCATTCGTTTTTCTGGGAGAAAATTGCTGAGGCAATCTCTTCCATTTTATTGCCAAAAACTAGATTTGAGAATCGCTATTTCCAATGCTCCATATTTACATTGCTCTTGTGGTGGAATGGTGACGTCTCTTAAAAGTGTGTTACTCAAAATTTTACCCTTCTTTAAGCGCTCTCAAAATAATTCATTTGTTTTGTCGATATCAGAGCAGAGTATGAAACATATTTTTCAGGGAGCATTGTGGGCCATGTGAAACCGATATTTAAGATTGATAAACGAAAAAAAACAGAACAGTGAATTTTTAAAATTAATAATGTTGTCAGGATCATTATTAACAATGTGATATAATGAACCGGTCTTTAATTATGATTCTACGAAAAGAGAAATGTTTTTGTACTGTAATGTCATTTTATCGTGTCTCTTCATAATTCTTTGAGTAAACTTCATTTCCACCTAATATCCTTAGTTCTGCTACTAAACTCAGCCAGGCTTCACTGCATAATGGCATACTACATTTACATTTGTTTAAATGAAGTGCTTCCTTAATTTGAAGATGTTTATGTCAATGATGATTAATGCCTTTTTAGTTTAAGACTAATTTCTTAATCAATTAACAAAGTCTATGACAATAATGACTCATAATCTTGAACATTGTTGGAGAAAATTGGAATATTTTCCCTTACTGAGTGAAAAACAGCGTTAATCAATGTCAAAAACATTGCCAATTATTGATTTTTTTAAATCTTTGTATGTTCTATTGGTGCCAAAATTATAACATAACTTGGTATTGCCATGAGTTCTTGAAGTGCCTTGACAGTGTGTAGGAATTTGGCTCAAATTGCATGCCACAGAATGACTTACTGTTCAACTGTAAGTAGATACATACTATTGGGGCTGTGCTCCTTATCTTATGCTCTCTAATTTAAATTGGTACTACATATTCTGTAGCTTATAATATAAACGAGTGTCAAGAATTTGAAAGTATGCTGGATTTTTAATTGTCTCTTTTCCTTCTTTCACAGTGATGTAGATTTAGAAAACCAGGGACTTTCATACCACACCAACTCAGGGAGTTCATCCAATTCCAGTTCATTAAGGTTAGTAACCAAATAAGAATATTGTGGTTCTTCTTTTGGACTGTTCAAAAGTATTACGTAAAGCAATTTTAATCTTAGGTAATAAGACTTACTATACTGCTATGAGTTATATCAGCATATTATCATCATCAATTTAGTAGCTATTTTGGGCCATTTCTGTGTGACTTCATTTCTTCTATCTCAAAAAAAGCCCATAATTTTTAAAGGTTGTATTTAACCAGGAATGGGGCCATATACGAGGTGTGATAAAAAAAATAATGGGAATTTTCGTTTTTCTTTAAGGGTATTTATTTATTAATCATTATCAAATTAGTCCCCTTCAAAGTAATCCCCCTTAGATATAATACACTTGTGCCAGTGGTTTTTCCAATTTTGGAAGCACTTCTGGAACTCACTTTTCGGTATAGAGTTCAGCTCCTTTAGCGATTCTGTTTTTATCTCATCAATGGTGGCAAAACGTCGTCCTTTCATGGCTCTCCTCAGCCTCGGGAATAGAAAGAAGTCACAGGGGGCCTTGTCTGGCAAATACGGTGGCTGAGGAAAAATAACAGTTTGTTTTTTTTACCAAAAAATCAGGAATAAGCAGTGAGGTGTGAGCGGGAGCATTATCGTGGTGCAATTTCTGCGAGTTGTTTTGCCACAATTCTGGGCGTTTTCGTCAGATTGCTTCTCAAAAATGGCGCACAACTTTCATGTAGTATTCCTTATTGACCGTATGACCATATGGCAGAGATAAGTACAATTATTGAAAATCGGACTTATAAAGACTGCAAAATTCAAAAATTCCCTTTTTTTTTTTATCACACCTTGTATTCAGATATGTTGTATGGTACTCATTTTTAGACTGTTGAGCATCAACCCCTGAAAATCTCATTTCAATTTGACTGCTATGGAGCATAGGTTTCACAGAGCTTAGTTTGTTTGTAAATACAGTGTTTGTGTGTGACCTTGCGTGGAAATGGATGTGGCTACAACATATTATTTATAGTTCTCATGTAAACAGCCTGGACAGTCCTAGCAACTCCCTCGAGATGGTCACGGGTGGAATGGCACGTGGTGCAGCTGGATCTGCCACTGCGGCAGTTGCCTCGTCTTCCGATTGTACCGCGGCTGGGTCGTGGTCTACGTGTGGCGTCCTAGGGACCTCAGCATCCTGGAATGACAGTGATACGGAAGCTGAGCCGGATCCACCCGACTGGACAAAGAATGTTCCAGATGATGTACTCCGTCAGCTCACAGCCCGTGAGAAGAAGAGGCAGGATGTCATAAATGGTATGAAATGCGCTAATCTATATGCATATATGTATGCATACATGAAGTTTGTATATAATAATAATTGCGTTTTATTTAGCAGTAGCTATTCAAATAATTTATTACAGTATACATTACAAATACATTTTCCAAATGACAATATTCCATTTGCAAAAAAATAATGTTACATTAAGTCCTCGACTTACGAACATCCTACTTACAAACTTTCAAAGATACGAATATACATATCCAATCGAAAAATTCAAACGTGTGAAGTAATTTCAAATTTGGCGCCACCGGATAAGTTATTTGGCCGTTGCAGCTGGCGGTGCGGCGTGAAGCAACTCGCGGATTGGTACTACCCCTCTTTGCCGTGACGAATTTTAACAATATTATATCGATATATCAATTTGCAATGTTTACTTGCATCATAAATTTTTACGGTTGATTGGGAAGTAAGACGAAAGCCGAAAGATGCCCTGCAAGTAGTGATACGAGGGCAAACTTAAGTAAGGTCTCCAATTTTTTTTTCATAGAAAATGACAATTATTCACATTGTTGGATACATCGTTGGAAAGGTCATGGCTTCAGCTATTTTCCGATGTAGTCACCCTGGCGCTCGATGACTTACCTCATCCGCACGATGAACTTTTGTATCCCATCGTCATACCAGCATCCGTCCACGTTGCGATGATAGGCGTTGACCTCCTCTTGCAGCTCGTCGTCCGTCGCGATCTTCATCCCTCCTAGATGTTTCTTCAGGGCAAGGAACATGTGAAAATCACTGGGTACGACGTCGGGGCTGTATGGAGGGTGCCCGGGCACTTTCCACCAAAACTTTGAGATCAGCTCCGGCGTCCGATAAGCCGTATGCTGGCGTGCTTTGTCGTGATGAAATGAGACCCTTTTCGTCAGACCCAATTCATTAAGTACATATTGCACAGCTGTCTCACAACTATGTCCAGTTCTGAATCCTGAGACTGATAAATATCAAATAGCCCATTTCTATTCAAGTACCTTGGTGATTGCTCATTCAATACCTTTTCCAAGATCTTTTCCATAGAACTCAACATATTTATAGGCTGAAAGTCATCCACTTTTTGGTTCCAACTACCTTTCTATGAGGTCCAATTGTTGCAATTTTCAGTTAATTTGGAACCACTCCTTGCTCTAAAGATGAATTAATCAAATGGTCAGATAATTCATCCTAATATTGCTTATGGAAACATAAATCAATTTCATCAGGACTTCTTTTCTGAGATAATTCATTTATTATTTTTAAAAGATGTTTCTTTTCTATTAAGTCAAATGAGTCCGAGGTCACATCAATCTTTTCCCACTCAAAACCCCGGTTAGATGTTTTAATAGAACCAACTACATTGTAAATACTTTCAATGAAATACCTGTTGAATTCATCTGTCATCACTTGCTTATCCTCAAATACTAAGGTCCCAAAATTTACTTCACCATAATCTCTCCGTTTCCGTTTTATATTTACCAATCAAAGACTTCACAGTCTTCCACATTAATTTGTAGTCCCTACTGCATTCGTCAATTTTTCTCTCATAGCATTCATATTTCCCAAGCTTAATTTAATGGACAACTTCATTACGGAATATTTTATACACCTCCCAATCTGAATTACTTTTACTCTCCTTATATATTTTGTATTTTATATTTCTATTTTTTTTGCATCTAATATTTTTAATTTTTGAACATACTAATATTTTTAATAATAATTTGCGACTCATGAACCACTTAGTTGAAAACAATTACATTTCCAACAAGCAACATGGATTTAGAAAAAACTATTCCACTAACTCAGCTTTAATTAAAATTGGAAATGAAATTTGTAGAGCAATTGACGAATCCCAGTCAATCATAGCGATAACTTGTGACCTGTCCAAAGCATCTGACTGTGTCGACCATGGGTTACTTCTGGACAAACTAAGGTATTATGGTATTAGAGGGAGAAATCTGCACTGGTTCAAAAGCTACCTCCATGAACGCAAACAAAGAACTTGTATTAAGTCAGGCCCAAAAAATTATTACTCTGAATGGGATTTAATGAAGAAAGGTGTTCCTCAAGGGTCTATATTGGGTCCTCTCTTGTTAGTACTTAATGTTAATGACCTACCCAGTAATATTAGCCCCAATACTATCCAATATGCTGATGATACCACTGTTATTGTTAAGGAATCAGACCATGACAGAGCACTTGACATCACTAGAGAAATGGTTGGGAAACTTTACAAATGGTTTACAGCAAATGGTTTGAAATTAAATACAAACAAAAGTGGCTATATCAATTTTCGCACTGTCCAAAGTTCAAAATATATACATTCCATTTCAATAGAGGGACATGAAATTGAAATGCTAGAGCATATCAATTTACTTGGAATGAAAATAGATTCGCACCTAAAATGGAGTGAGCATGCCATACAATAGGGAAATTGCATACTTTTAATAGACAGTATGGTGATATTCTGCAGCAAATACATGTTACCGCAATATAATTTATTCCGCTCAAAATTCAGTTTATACACTAGAAAATGACTCCCAAAAATCTTCCGAGTTTCGCGGGCTAAAAAATACCGCCCCCACTAATCTTACGCCGTGACGTCACAATTCAGTAGAAGTCGTAGATCCTAGCCCCACAACCTCGTAGCTCCAAGTTTGGAAGAACCACGTTGCGTTTTAAAGGAGAAAATGACTGAAAAAAGGAAAAATTACAAGTGGTGCATTGTTCCGATGTGCAAAAACACGTCTGTTTGTACCCCAGACAAAATTTTTGTCAGCGTTCCGAAGGAGGAAAAAAGTAGAGAAGATTATGTATGCCCTTCGTCGAGATGAGCGTCACGGAAAAATAAGCCATAAATCCGTGTGCTATGTGTGCAAAGATCACTTCAATGTAAGTAATATTTCCATATTTCCACACTTTATCACCTGCACATAACCCACTGCCGAGCCACCATAAAATTCTCTACCGGACCTACAAAAATAATACACATCTCACATAAATATACGCTTTCGTCAATACGAGCTGATTATATGCAAATTAAACATTGTTATGAACTAGAAAACATTTCAGAAGCACATCAGCTACTCAATATATTACCTTTCCATTTTTCGGCGCCGACGAAGTCTTCAGTTTCACTGAAATACCTTGCAATCATGAAGGAATCAGGCCCCGTTTCCACTACTGACATTTCTACGACGGTAACTCTCTACTCACGCAATGCTAGTAATGGAAACGCTCGAAAACGCCTACCATGGTAGATGGTCCTACTAGCATTGAGTTACCCTCATAAGATCAGGGAATAGTGGTTACCGTCGTGTCTTCTTGTAATGGGAACGCAATGTTAGTCAAAATCCCGGTAAGAATCATGGGAAAACAGTTGAATCACGGAAAGCGTGGAGGGGTCACGGGTTCACTGTCTGCACACAATTTTAAAAGAATAAATATTTATATACTACCGATATGGTTAAAAGTGATTAGACGTTGCCATGCGCAGTTAAAGAGAGGATAGATTGTATTAAGGGTAGGTTACACTATTCCAGTATATCGATAATAATTTGAAATGAAGGAAATTTTGTCTTGTCTACAATACATACTTTGTTTCACTGCCTGTCCAAGAATTTGGCCTACGAAGACATTATCAAGGCCTTAATTTGTATTTTTAATTATTATTTTTTACTTCGCTTGTCAACCAATGTTTCAACTTATGTCGTCAATGCTTTAAAAATGATTAGCGTTGCGGTATCACCATTAGGTATCCAAATATATTTCACTCAGCATTCAACATTTATAACTTACATATATATAACTACGACCTATCGTCAATGGTTAGACATCGCCTTCATTTTTCAAAGGGGGCACATATTAATATTTGGGACGTGGACCCTTTAATCAAGTATCTATACATGATCGATAATAATATGAAATTTGAGAAATGTTGTGTAACTCAATACCAAGCCCTTGAAAATGACTTAACTAACAAGTCGAAACCTTTATAGTCGGCAAGCGAAATGAAAATTTTTGTGGAATAATCAAAGGTTCCTTCATTTCCTTACAATAAACTTATTCCGTCATCTTTACGCAATATATGGCTTTCAATGGAGGAAAATAAAGATCAAATACTAGCCCTGCAACGGTATGCTGCTTCCGCGTACTGAATAATTACGTCACTTTGCCACCAGCCAATCATCGGGCGTTTTCGATTCTCACTTGTGTTTGAAAATTTTCTTGAACTTTAATGAATTAAATATCGCTAACAACGTCAAAAAATAATAAAAAAAAACTTCACCGTGAAACGCAAACATATATTTCTATTGAGTTTTGGGGCTCATGATTATATCTGATATATATGCAAGTTCCCTATTATGTAAAAGGCTAAATACTACCTGCTACCAAATGGCTCGCCTCTCAAAAATTGTTGGACATGATACTAAGTTAACATTTTATCATGGGTGCTTTTATCTAATAGTGAAGTAGTTCTCTGGGGTAGCTCCTCGGAATCTAAGTCTGTATTTATACTTCAGAAAAAAATTATAAGATACATGGGGGCTCTAAATAAACGATCATTGTGTAGACCTGTGTTCAAAAAATACAAAATACTTACCTTATTTTCTGTGAATATATTGGAACTGTTATGCAATGTTAGAAGAAATCTCCATGTTTATTACCAAGGAAATGTTAATCATGATTATGGGACTAGAAATGGCCTATTAATGTCCATCCCTCAACATAGGTTACAGCTTTATAAACAGTGTCCTTACTACATGGGTATTAAGGTTTACAATAAGTTGCCAAATGACTTAAAAAATGTTTCCATGAATTTCGATGTTTTCAAGACTAAAATTAAGCAAATTCTGTTAGAAAAAACTTATTACTCAATACAAGAATATCTAGACGATACTATTTCAGTAAATATGTAAATATATTCCACATTGTTTATGATAATACACTTATATTGTCTATTGTACTTCTGTTGTTAAAACTTATGGGTCTTATATAATCTGTACATAAATATTTTGCATTACCTTTGTGACGAGTCACCAATCTTACTGTGGCTTAAGCCACAACAAATGTAAGTGTCATGTGACAATAAATATTATTCTATTCTATTATTCTATGTCCCAATTGAACCATTGTTAACCCTCTCTGAATTGAATTTTAATTTTAGGCACATAGATGTCCAATATAATTAGAAAATCTTTTGTATTAAGCTTCGTATCTATCATTCAGATTCATATTCAAATAATTCCTGTTCATATTAATAAGTTTGTGACTAAGATTATCAATTACCTTTGCTTTATGTTTTATGATATAACTTCTTTTAAATTCTTTCTTGGGAGCTGAACTCTAACCATATGTGATTTTAGTCGTCACTTATAACGCCCACAACTATTTCCTTCTGGTTCATAATGACTAAATCAATTATACTTTGACTGTAAGGGGTAATGTACATGCATTATTTGACCAGCTGTTTATACCCGCAATCGTTATTGGATTTCTTTAATTGAGCAGGATATTTGGAACTCAATAGCCAGTTTATATTAAAATCTCAAAGAATTATCTGAACATTTGTATTCATAGTCATATATTCCAACCAGTCCCTTATAAACGTCATAAAATCCAAATGAGGACTATTAGGTGAGTCCTACACCCCTGCAATACAGTACTTCTTTCCAGGCACTTGAATTGATTTAACTGAAACCCAATAATCAATTTGTAATAAATGTGAACCCACTACGTTCACAGATTTATCTTTTCTAACATAGAACATAACTCCACCCGTGTGTCTACTCTCAGAATCAAGCAATAGCATAATTTGTAATACTAACTTCGTGGTCTTCAATATCATTAGTTTGATGAGTTTCTGTCAGGCATAGAGCACTAGTGGTGAATGATATCAGCAATGAAAAACCTTATTTTGTCAATGTGGGCAAGAACATTTTGACCATTCATCAAAATTACATCCCCATTTACTTAAGTATGGACACTTTTTAATCGGCATCTTGAACTGCACTCATCATTGATTCCTTCATTTAGTTGATGATTTACAATTATATCCATGCCATTGGCTTGGCAACCAGTGGCTGTTTTCGTGCTCCCTTCTTGTCGTCTCGTTTTCACCAATGCTGCTATTGACTGCCTTCCTGTCAATGACACATCCTGAAACCTGATATAGTTTAATTTACCATAGTAATGCACTGCATTCTTCACCAGATCACCAAGATTTTTCACTCCTCACCTGTTAAGGTGTAAGCCATCTCTTCCAAGATCACTCGAACCAACCCAACAATTTGGGCCAACCAAGTATAAACCTAGTTTTCTGCACACCCATTCCCAACCCTCATATTTATATATATATATTTTATATCACTCTGTCTCACGCATCCCTTCTTTTAATCATTCCACTAAGTATTAATTTAGCCTTGCCACATTTTCTTTGGGGCGCTGTGCACATGTCCCACACCCATCCAATGACAGAGTTGCCACAAACCTGGAAAAGCGGGAGAACCGGGAAAAGTCAGGGAATTTAAAAACGGTCATGGAAAACCTGGAAAAGTCGGGGAATGTTTTAATGCGACCTAGAAATTTCTTAAAATGTTTCAACCTTATCCGCGTCATTTTTATAATCCCGTGATTTATATTACGATTTGTCAAATGGTTGAAATAAGCGTATAAACGATTTTCTAAGATCGTGTATCAAGAATAAATAATACCGTCTTCCCATTTATGTAATTCGTCTGCGTTTTTGGAGCGGAGCAAAAAATGAAGTTTCTACTCGTTATATCAGCTCCTCTTTCTTAGGTCACAGTACAGCTATAGATCTGCTGCAAGGTTTTTTGAAAGAACTTTCTGGCCTAAACTTAAAAAAAACATGTCTTTTTCTCTTGCATTGTGTATAGGCGAGCGGAAAAACTGAGGAGAAATGGCATTGCAGTGTAATGCATGGTGATGGGTGTTTTTTGGTCCGGTTATTATATGTATTTATTATTAATTATGGCTGAGAGCATTTGAAATTCTCACCATGTTTTTCTTTCTTGTGCAGCACATTACCAGAATACATGTATTCCCCTCTCAGTTCAATCTTTTGCTTCTTTTTTGTAGTTGAAGGTAGAATTATAGTGGAAATTAATTGGCAACAAAATGCTGCAAAATGCAACCTGGTGGATGTGTGATGAGTTTCATTTTCTTCTTTGAAATGACTCCTCTTTTCCCATGCACATTCTTAACCGTTGTTGTGCTGGTATTTGCAGAGCTCTTCCACACTGAACGGTCGCACGTGCGAAACCTCAAGGTCCTGGACCGTGTGTTCTACCGGCCCATCCTCGAGCAGGGCATCCTCTCCCCCGACCAAATCCACCTGCTGTTCGCCAACCTCGATGAGATGCTGGACATTCATAGTCAGTTCAACAGTGCAATGAAGGGGAAGCGGAGGGAAGCGCCCGTGGTGGAGCGAGTGGGCGACATTCTCTTGTCAATGGTGAGTACACACTTCTCCATTCACTCATCCTCCATTCACTCGCGAAATGCGCTGGAACTCTTTGAGAAGCCCAATTTCTTTAACTTGGATTTTCAATCGATCAAAAGAACTTACACCTATTCAGCAGTCTACAAAGAAAGCAAAGCACTTCCTGATCAACATGCCACTCTCAAGAGATTTGATTTATCTTTGTGACATCAAACTGCGAATTTCGTGTGACATAACTGCGTCATGTGGAAACAACGAGTGAGGTGTTTTTGAGTTGGAAGTGGTAGAGGCTTACTATGCTTGCATTATGTGTACGATTGGTTCTTATAGCGTTGCTGATGGAATAGATTGAATTTTGATGGGTTTCCCATCACGTAGGGTTACCATACATCCTCCTTTACGCGGACATGTCTGTATTTTTGACTTCTAATCTAGTGTCCGTATACATTTTTAGGACTTTTGCTATGTCAGATTTTTTGTTTTTGGAAAGTAAGATCTTTTGATTAAATACAACTGTTTCAGGCTGGATATGGTGGAAGTTGTCAATATTCATAATGAACTCGATGAACGATCGACTCCTGCCACATGTCCCAAAATCTTTCACACTCTACTTCTTCCCCCCCCCCCCCCCCCCCCCCCCCCCTTCCCCCCCCCACCTTTCCCTCATCATCCAGAGTTCTCAAGGAAAAGAGGCCTCCATCATCACCCAGTCCTAACCCCTGCGTCCGTTTCTCTTATGTCTTTCCGCCCTCTGTCCACTCAAACCCTTAGTTCCCCCTCTCCCCGCCGCTTCCCTCTCCTTCTTCCCACCCCCAACAATCCCCCCCCCTCTCTGCTCCTCCCTTAGCCTTCCCCCCCCTCTCCGCTCCTCCCTTAGCCTTCCCCCTCCTCCCCCCCACTCCCTAACGCCTTGGTGGAAAGCTATATATGCTTAACCTAAAGTGAAGAACCCTGCACATGATTATGCTACAGTGTGGTGAAACGCGTCGTGTCAAATAAATAAATCTGTGGAAGATTACCAAGTGTCTTTATTCATTATGAATATCTTTTGATTTTTGTTTTCGTCTTGTGTCACCAAATAGTTATACAGTAAAACCTCTCTTTTACACTTTTGACAGGGATGAAGGAAAAAAGTGTAAATCGCAGGAAAATGTAAATCGAGGGAAATCGTAATTTGTAGGAAATAGAAGCAAAATCATAGCCTAATGTTAAATAATTTTATTTAAATTAACAGGTGATGTTTAATATTTGATGGGTCACCAAATAGACATAAATAAATGAATAAACAAAAGTCAACAAAAAATAAAAGTATTCTCATATTTTAACTTAACTTGATTTGAGGTGGTGTCTACCTACATATATTTATCTTTGCATCAAGGGCATACATTTTTTCTTCAACAATAGTCTATGTCATCCATGCCTTTGTGTTGGGTGCATAAGTTGTAGCCAAGGTCTTTCTTAATGTTTTTAAAGCACTGTGGATTTTTGGACTTTTCAAAAACAAAAGGCTTCAGTCTCTCACTGCCATCTGGATTAGCTCCTAATAAAACAGTAAGGTGACCTTTGCTGAGCTTGGCGCCATGACAAGGGTCCCCTTTGAAGTCTAGAGGGTCTTGTGTGTGGCATTATTTAAAAAAAAGACCTGTCTCGTCCACATTAAAAATTTATTATTTCGGTGGAAGATTGAAACAATGTCTTCAATATTCCTTCAAGTTTATCATACTTGGGAGTATTTAATGAATTTACGCCTTTTTCCAGTACGGCCGCAGTCCTTAGCACTTTTCTGGATACATTTATGGGTTTTTACAGTTATGTTCCACGTTGAATCTGGTATATCAAGTGCTTCGGTCAGGGACACGCGAGTGCCCGTATTAGAGTCAATTCTCTTTGCAAAATGTTGATTTTTTCTTCAAATGATAACGATTATCTCGCACGCTTGTTTGCCATTTTAAAATACGTTTCCTCACTATTGCCGTAAGTAATTGCACATTAAATAAAACTGAAGGTGAAGTAACTAAAAACCTAAAAAAAACACGAGATGAATGGCATTAGTGCGGGAGTTACGAGAAAAAAGAAAAAGATCGCGGCGAAGTATGAGAACAAGAGTTAACATACGTTTAACTTATCGCCACAATGACAGCGGTAGTTGGCCAAATAAAATCTAATTAAATATATTTATGGCATCGCTACAATTTAAATGTACTGTTTAAACAGCTAGTACGGCCAGGGAAGAGAAATCTATTCGCTGGTATGGCTTAGTACCAATTTGAGAATCCCGATCGCAAGCATTACAATATCCGGAATAAATACTTTTCAGCAATGCTATCGATGTAATGCGCTACCGTCAAATGAATAATTGTGTTTTTAAAGAAAACCAAATAAATAAGCATTCATTCATCATGTTTAAGCATGTATTTTATCCATATTTAACATTAATCAAGCTCGAAGGGTCGCCAGTTGAAGTGCGCCAGCCGCCATCTTTCTTGCCTTCAAATGTCGTAAATGGCGGGTTTTGAAAGTGTAAATAGCGGGATGGAAATACATTATAATGATGCAAACATTTTTGGGACCGGGAGAAAATGTTGTAAATCACGGGAAAACGTAAATTCCGGGGGCGTAAAAGCGGGGTTTTACTGTATATATTTTTATATCGATTATTGAATTATACCGTCAGCGATCTGTGAGGGTGCTTTCGATTGTTGGGGCTATAGACGGTGGTGGTTGGGGTTTGGGCAGGGGCTGGGGGGTCTATGGCAACTGGGGGGGGGGGGAAGAGGTATGCCATGGAATACATATAGCTATTCGACAGTATATAATTGAACGAATAATGTTTCATTTGGCAGTACTAAGAGCTTGTTGATCAATTCTGTTGAGGGTGTCCGCATTTTGGAGTTTGAAAATATGGTAACCCTACCTTCAGGTCCATTTGTTGGTTGTCACTGACAATGGCTACACCAAATTATTCAGTTAACAACCAGCCCATGGACAAAATTTCTTCCTGCAATAGATTCTCTGTCAAAACTGGAGGACCCCCGATCGATTGGACTTCTTTTGCTCAACTGGGCATTCTTAAAATATCTAAGAAAAGTCCCTTCCCATTACCTACTTCCAGAATCGATACTTCGTTTCCATGTTGGTTGTGGGACAAGATGTTTACTGCAGAAATGGTCGCTTAGGCCTAAACCCACTCTGTTGGATAGTTGTTTAGTGAAATTGGTTGCATCAAGTGGTGGTACAATTTTTTATGAGTAGCTGTAGATAGGTGTTAAATGTATTTTATGCACACCTTTAATACATTTTATCAGATTTAAAATTTCTACCTGTCAAATCATTTTTCAGTCCTTGAGGCTCTATGACTTGTCAAGGTTTGGCTATATATAAACCCATAAAAACACCTCAGTTCCTTCAAACCTTTGTAAACACAGTGTAGAAAGAATTCTTTTTAGCTTTCACAAAGCAGCCAATGAAGAGTAACGAAGCAGCTATATTCCACTACAGCAACCATGTAATAAACCAATAATCAATGGTTCAGCCAACCGTTTTTCAACTTCCACTCAAAAATCAATCACAAATCTGTACAAGTGTGAGTTGCAAGGGTGGTCTCTAAGTCAAAAATTGACTGAATGCTTAAAGCGATGTGTGCTCTTCACCGACTATACCAGAACAGAGAGTGAGACTTTGGTGGTTCACTTTTCAGACTGGGGGAATTTTTGGCAAGGTTGAAATGGAGTGGGTAAGGCATAAGATAGAAGCGATTGATTGGTTGCCGCGGAGGGGAGGAAATAGTGGGATGGGTACGTAGATGCGGTGGAAGCCTTCAATTGGAGCTTAAGGAACTGGTTTGTCTCTTCATCAGCAGAATAAGAAGAAAAAAACCTCTTTGCCATAGTCGGATGTTCCAGGGTGTTTGGTTTTCTCCTACACCTTCTGCTATTTAACACGTTCACTGTGGGGCCGATTAAAGCCCTCACGCGCTCACAGCACAGCGTGGCCCACCGGCGGGTCACAGTCCTTTCGAGCTTCTGGCCGCTGCCGAGGGATGGTGGTTAGAGCAGCAACACCCACCTCTTGCCTGAGATAAAAGGAAGCGACTCCCAGTCTCGCGGTCCACCGGCTGCAGTGGGACACGCTTTCGGCTAGACCCGGGCGCGGGATGGGGGAAGAGAGGGGCAACAATACAATGTATGTACAAGAGATTTGCTGACGGTAGGAAAACCCGGGAGACTCCCACCCATCTGTTTATTGCCCATGTACTTGTTTGCACCTGTCAGTGAGACGTAGATGCCCATCCAAGTATCACCCATCCCCCAGCCCATCGCGCACTGACTATGAAAGAAGGGAAGGGGGATCCTTTGGAAAGAGTTTTGAGTAGTTGGTCTCAGAAAACAGTGGTGTCTGCAATTTGGAAGACCCTCGCCCGGCAAGGGCACGGTCGCTCATCCACCCACTGAGGGATTGGCTGAAGAACGGCACACGCCCCTTTCCCTATTGCCCTTCGGTGGAGGAGGGAGATGGAAGAGAGCGTCTCTATCTCTCGCACACAGGCGGGCGAGTGCAGTTCGGATTGTTTAGTTTGCGAGCAAGTGACGGACAGCCAAGAAGTTGAGGTGAAAAAGGCGTGTGCTTATTAACAAAGCAGTCAGTGAGCTAAATAGTCACTATCCTTAATGTTGCTTCTTGAAGCAATGTCATCCAGAGAAGATAACATTCCTCTATTGTTGGTACTACGTAGGGACGTAGCCGGGGAAGATGTACCTTTGACAAGCAAACAGCGGTTAGATAGGCCCCGAAAACAAGGTGCTCTGCTTCCTCTCAAGTGGCCACGTTATATTTTGGATATATATTATGCAAATATGTACATTTGTTGGTGACCCACCGGTGGGGCACGCCGCTCACGGTGAAAAAAGTTTCAGGAGGCGCGGCGTGGCCCACCAGTGGGTCACACTACGTGGCACATAGCAGTCTATTATTTGACATGTGACTACACTCTGGGTGAAGTCACTCTAGAAGTTCTCGATTCCTACTCTCACAATACTTCACGAAATTTACGATAATTCAATGAATTTTACAGCAGTGTCGCTTGTTAGATCTACGTGACCCACTGGTGGGCCATGCCGCAGTGAACGTGTTAAGCAAGAAATAATCTCCATGATGAGAGAACCACCTTTGTTATTTACACAAAACTTTATTACGCTGGCACGACGTGCGTTTCACCACACTGTGGCATACTCATGTGCATTTAGCGGTAGGTTGGGTGGGAATATATAGCCTGGGCTTACGCTGAGGAAAGGAGAGGGGGTGGGTGGGGAAGGGGGAGGGGAGAGGATTTCCGTTAAGTTAATAAATGAGTACCAAAGAGGCTATGGGTTTCTCGGAAGACTGCTGCTAGGCAACTCTGATGGCCGGAGGATAGAGGAGGGGTGGAGTGTTTAGAAGGGGTTTTTAGGGGTGTAAGGGGGAGTTGCAAAGTGGGTAGGGTGTGGGAAGAGGTGCATGGTGTAGGAGGATTTTGGGACCAAGTGCTTTAAAAACAGCTGTGACCACCCTGTTAAAGAGAAAAGGTCTGATATCTCTAACAGAAAATATTTAATATTTATTACACACACATTTTAAAAAAATCACCGTCATTACAGTGTCCGACTAAAACTTTACAAACAAGTAAAAACTAATTCTTCTCCCTAACCAACAAAATTATCTAGAGTTTATGGCCTAATGGTAATATAAACTACTTTTCACTAAACAAACCAAACTCGTCACTAGCACACAATATGTACCTCCTGTCCGTTGTAAGAATGGTGAAAAGATTGAAAATTGAAAAACATGTACATATATATTAGGTCACTGTCATTGCAGTGTCCTGCTAAATATTTATCCACACAAACAATATAACAGACTACTGAGTCGTGAGTGTCGTGTGTAATTTACAATAATAGTAAACGAATTTTTCAAATTTAAAAATTCCGGCAACATTGGGAGTCCTCACTCGTGTATATAAAGAGGAGCGAGACTAAGGAATCAGTTCAGTTAACCTGATGAAGCTGGTAGGAGGACCAGCGAAATATTGTTTTTTTGCAATTTTAACATCGCGGAATGAATCCCAAAAAAAGAAACAGTCAACACTACATCCGTGGAAGCCTACGAGCTAAAGAGTGCAGATGTTTGAAAATTGCAATCAAGTGAAGGGAGAAGGATGGAGGGCCCTTGTGATTTCCCTTACTTGAAAATAAATTGGTGAACAACCTGCCATTCCTCTCAATTTCATTTAAAATTATATTTTGAATACCTCACAAGACGTAGATTGAAGCCTAAATTATTCTGAAGACATTAAATGTACCTATTTCTGTGACATTACTTTGCAACTCAAATTGTAGGTAAATACAGGTTGATCTTTGTTGTTTGAACAGCACATAATTGTTATTGGGGAAGCCTTGTGGTACATGCACTAGGTATAAATAATGTACTTTAATATTAACGTAATAAAAATTGTGATAATGTAACATGAAACTACGAATGTTCTCACATTAGTACGTTCTCACATTAGTACGTTCTCATGATGCGTTGTTCCTCTCTGTTGTTCAGCTGGATGGTGTGTGTGGGGAGAACTTTGAGCATGCAGCCGCCAGGTTCTGTACGAGGCAACAGATAGCGCTGGAGTCGTTGAAGGAGTGGAGGAGGAAGGACACGCGGCTCAATTTGTTCCTCACGGAGGCTGAAGCGAAACCTGTGTGTCGACGCTTGCAGCTCAAAGACATAATCCCCACGGGGATGCTCCGGCTGACCAAATACCCCCTCCTGTTTGAAAGCTTAGCCAAATACACAGACGATGATACCAAAACTGAAGGCTCCAATGTTGGTGAGTTCTTGAGTGTCTTGTTTCATCAAAATTTCGTACATGTGTACTTTGATCTGCTTGAATTTTAGAGATTCACCCCAGTAAAAATATGACTCTGTCCTTTTCAACACTATAATGACTTGTGAGTGCCTGCATATTAAGTTTTGTGTACAATGAAGTTGATATTGTGGCATTCAAAATAAAATTTACAGAGTCAGAGGATACTTTGTGGAATTTTACGTAATTAAATATGATGAAAAGAGAACACTTTGTGTACAATTCCTCGACTAGTGTTGTGGAATCGTAGTGTGTGTTATCTTTTCATCAATATTAGCATTTTGGCAATTCCATTATTTAATTAGAATTGGTTGAACTGTACTCATTAGACCCCAAGTTCTTCGCATAACCTTCCACTAAGAATCATGATATGTATCTCTGGCATTATCATAGACATTGTTTATCCTTGGTTATTGAGTTCAGGTGGTATATATTGAATTGCTCATTTTTCATGTTCATATTTTTTCAAATGCTTTCAACTGTCAGAAAAATTATCATCCTAATTTTATTCATACTTTATATGGTATTTCTTGTCGATGTTAAACTCTAATTATTTTCTTACATAGCTTCCCCATATCTTTTATAGCTCTATAAAATAAACATCCTAATTTGTATGTGTCTCCTTTTGATGCACATGTTTCCCTGTCTGTATTATACATTTCTTCATTAAATTGAATTATTAATGAATTAAAATTTGTGCTAAGCCTTTGCCTGTTTATATTGAATTATATCTTTTGCTTAAAAATCTTGCTTCTGACATCATACACACCTTCTGTTACATTCTCCTTTGTGATCAGTTTCTGGTTACAAAGTGTCTTAGTGGTGTGGTGTGAGTCAGAATTTGAAAAATGTTTTTCCAGCTATGAATGTGTGCAAAATGGTGAATATTGGAATTTTAGTGTGGTAAACTTATTTATCGTCACTGTAGGCGGAGAGCGTAGTCAAATTCTTCGTGCATTGGAGCGGAGCAAAAAGATATTGGATAGTGTGAATCAAGCTGTTCGTGAAGCTGAGAATCAGCACCGGTTGCATGTTATCCAGCAGAAACTAGAAAAGTCAGCCTTTGAAAAGGCAGATCACCCCATGTCTACTGAATTCAAAGTAAGTACACAATTGACTGCACTCAAGGTTGTGCATATGTAGTAGAATTAATCATTTTTTTGTATTATCCACTTATACCCTCTTGTAGTGAAAAGCAAGACAGCCCTGCTTCTCTATATCGTCATGTAGCTTCATGTTTTCAAGTGTCAATTTAGTTTTCTGTGTGAAGGCTTCCATGGCTTGACGGATTTGAAGATGACAGTTTCGCCAGCATTGCAGTCTGCTTCTTTTACAGTGACGTCAATGACATGAAGAAGCCGAATGCAATGCAGGCGAAACTGTACTAGACGTGGGCACCGTTTCTTGCATGCCGCCGCAAGACAAATTGGCTTGGTCGGTTTAAGGTTGAAGATGGTATACTTCCCTCCTGCCCATGAGTGATTATTTCGAAACAATGACCTTTACCGCGGTTACTACAATGCTACCAAAGATTCAAGCGATCTATAGATCGTACTTTAGTATGATAGTGACATTTTCCATTTTGTGTTTTGCCATGCCTCTGAGGGTGCAACTCTGTTGAATTCCACTACATATATTATATTTAAACCATCATGTCCTAAGTTTCTATGCTGCACATCATCATCAGTTGGAATAAATCAAACTTACTGTGGAATTGCAGCGTTTTATTCCTCCCTCATAATGAAGGAATTCCATTCAGTAAAGCTTGTAAGTTTGCCGTTTCGTTATTTGCATTTTCTACTGCATTCTGTTGCTTCATTACGCCATAATGCAAGCATTACGTCTTCATGAAAGAACAGAAATCCGCCCCTGGAAAGTAAAAAAAATATATTACGTCATTGCCGATGACGCTGTATGTGCTGCAGTCACACCGGGTTGGAAGAGGTCGGTTTTGTTGGTATGTTAAATAAATTTTTTTTTGTCAGTGACTTTTTTTAGTGATGGTTTTGAAGTGAGTCGATTGTTTGTGAACAACACAGATAGTTTGCTGTAAAATTATGAAACAATACAAATACATTTTGAAGCCATTGTATGAAATCAGTTTTTTATCATAATAAAATAACGTGATGGAATCTTGCTTAGTTAGTTAGCTAGTCCATCTCATTTTTTTAAACATCGGCAAATTTTTTAAGTTGATATTTAATGTTGGTAAACAATGTAACTTGCATTGGACATGTAAATAAATAGACATATTTATATAATATTTCGTTTACAGACGATTAAAGAAAAGGATAGGTATCGCATACACAGTACTGGACGATCACAACGGTGGTGTGGAGATAATAAGATGGCCAATTCCAAGAGAAAAATTAGACTGGACTGCAAATTGAATTATTGACCATCACAACATAACACATGAAAAAATTAGCCTTTTTAGTCTGGAATTTTAAAATGTTTGTCTTGAAAAGTCTTGAATAAGTCTTGAATTTCTTTTTCATATATCACGAGTAGACACCATGGTTGTGTGTTTCTCTGCCTGCTTCCTCCTGCTTTCACAATTGCATTCTTTCCTTTCAGAATTTGGACCTGACCAAATACCGCTTGATCTATGAAGGTGCTCTGAGTTGGCGTGCTGGCAGCCGCTCCAAGACGATAGACCTCCACGTGGTATTGCTTGAGGAGGTGGTGATCCTGTTGCAGAAGCAAGATGAGAAGTTTGTCCTGCGGTTCCACAGTGTGAGCAGTGGTGCCGTGGGTGGTGCCGGGGGTGGAGGGATCAGCAGTGGCAGCCGGGACGACTCAAAACTTACACATTCCCCAATCATCAAACTCGCCACGGTGTTGGTGCGGCCTGTCGCCACTGGTGAGTGATGTTTTTAATCCCTTGCCATCCCTTCCCTTAGGCTCATCACATGGAGACAGTTGGCAATGCATCCAGGATGAATTGGGTTGAGCACTGATTTTTTATTTTTGCAATAGGATGTTCATGCTGCAAAAGGAATGTGAATGGTAACTGTCAGTAACATTTATATGTAATGTTAAGTTATACTTTAGGTGGACATATTTTGACACATCCCAATGAAAGAAATGCAGTTACATTGCCTTAGATTTTGATGTCACATAGTGGTAATCATTGTAGTGTGAGATTCTTGACCTTGCTTTCGTGCAAGAATATCAATGAAAAGAATTTTTGGTGCGTGAAGTCTTGAAATGACAAACTTAGGATGTCAGTCTACCACTATGGTAGGGGTAAAATAAACTTCAAAGTTTTCACATCCAGTCTGCCAATCTCGGTGGTATTCAGTGTAAACATAAGTAAAACGTGCCAACACTTGATCACCAAACCCCTCCCCCTAAATTCCTCTCCCACCCACTTCCTTGCATCCCCTCACTTTCATGCACTACCCACAATATTGTTTATGCTCTGTTGCACAAACTATAATGACTATTATATGGGCCTCACAACTAACGCCCTCAGCATCAGGATGAACGGTCATCGGGTGAGTTGCAATCCCTCCTCCCAAAATGCCTCCTTCCCAGTCTCCACCCATGCCTCCCTCGACCTCAGTTTCGACAAAGTCCTGGCTTCCCTCCCTCCCATTTAACTAAAAACCCTTGAGATGTTGTGCATATGGCTTTTTGGAGCCCATACATAATGCCCATAATGCATAATGGCATGGTTTTTAATGTAATTTGGTCGTGTGCAATTTCTCTAGTTTTTAATCACTTATCAATTCTTAAAATACAATGGGTTAATATTAATTTTAATACATTTTGTGTGTTTTGGTAGCAACTTTTCTTCTTATTGATCCATTTATCCCTATTTTTAAGACATGAGGCTGTCCTAGCTCTTAGGGCAGCATTTTATAACATCATTAGGGCTGTGCGAGTCTCAACTTTTCGAGATTTGAGCAAGATAAAAGCACTGCTCGAATCTCACTCGATCTTGATCTTAATATACTCGAAAAATGAATTTCTAGCTTGTCTCGAGATGGCTTGGGATCTCCGTCGTGGTGGACGTAATTGTGCGGGGCCTTGCGTTATAATTAGGGATGAGCGAGATCCCTAAACTTCAGAAATTCCCTAAGCTAGAGACGGGAAAGGTCTTTCCCGGAAATTCTGTTTCGGGAAATGTTTTTTCTATTGCTTTTCAGACTTCCGGCCTTGAAAGTTAAACCAATCACGTGTCATTTAGCGCATTTACGATAAGTACAAAGGATACAAAAGTGAATCTATAATATTCCTTTTGAAATTTTAGAAGAGAGCGTAATTTTCTCTCAGGATCAAAGCATTTGTCGTATCATGAAACGAACTTTCGTATCCTATAGTACCTGTGCCAAGCTGTCCTAAATTTTGCATAACTTCCAAAATTTCAGGGGCAATGACAAAAGGTTGCGCTAAAACGGTTATAACTTCCCTATTAACTACAATAGCACATAGATATGTAACAGCAATATAAATATAACATTAACGTATTGTAACGGATCCATCCTCCTAACTTGTGTTTTACTAGGGGAACAGCCGCTCACATAGAAATCCGCATTTAAGCCCAACGAGGGGCGTACTCCGCGGAATCCAAAATAAAATTAAAGGATCCCCCCGAGGCGTTCAACACTCAAATGTTTAATATGGGACTGATGAGGACAAACCTTCCCAGAAACTGGGATGAACCACAAACAATTCCTTATGCACCAATTTATTGTGGCTCTTGGGCTGAACATGAACAATGAAAAAATTACCCTGATGAGAAGCAATGAGAAAATTACCCTGATGAGCGTGAGGTATGGAGGGAAAGATTGGGGAGGGTAAACAAATGAGAAATGGATGAAGGTGAATACACTTTTGACAAGAAAATAATTGCTTCCGCGTCACAGCCGACTCAATGGAAGAATTGAATCAATGACGCTCGCAGCGCCCGCTAATAAAGATTTCACACAGAAATCCGGCCAAGGGCCAACAAACATTAAATCACACTAAACAGCTATGCTGGTATTCAGGGGTGCTTCAAGAGTCCTGCAACCCCTCAGATCTGCCGAATTCCGATCTTATGAGTTGCGATGAAATTGGGTGAGGAGAGGGGGGGGGGATTTGGTGAATCGATGGCGGCTTACGTTCAATCACCAGGAGGCCTGCGAGGATGGCAGGAGTGACTTCCGACACGTGGGTTACTGGTGGGTGGCGCTCGCAGCATGGACCTGCAGCTTCCCTTTGTACCCTGTTCACTCGCTGGTATCGAGAGTCGCTCGGAGAACTCAGCGGCTTTGTGGAATGCCTCCTCTTCCAGCTGGGAAGTGTCTCCTTCCTAGGCCGCGTCTCGTCTCAGACTCTCTGGATCCTTCCTCTTTACATGCCCGTCGAGCACGGCCTCCGGCTACTCGCCTTAAAATGATTCTCCCAGAGGCATAGCCTCCCGCCACCAATTACTAATGAATTCTCCTCGTTCGTCGTGCACTCGTGCCCGTATATACCCCACGGGCGGTGGGGGTGGGGGCGTCCGAGGGCACTCCGCATGGGAAACCGGGGGTGGGGAAACTGGGGAATCCCCACACATTTGGGTAAAACACCACTTGCCCCTAGGGCCACTTGACACTGGCGACGACGTGTGAGGGAGGGGGGAAACATACCCTCCTGTCACCGGTGACATCGCTGACCTTGGCCGTAGGAGCGTCCAGAGTAGTTCTTATCTCCAGGAAAAAGGGGGTGGGTAATGAAAAGGGAAAAAAACAAACAAAAGACAAGCGATGAACGCACAAGGACGCGAGGGGACCCTAAACTAAAGCGAGACGGTAGAACCGTTACCGTCACAGTATGTAATGCATGAAATTGGATGGAGCGGGTCCAGAATTAGCGGAGTAATGACGCCATGAAAAACAATGATTTTTAAACATTAAAATTATTAATTTTCTTAATAATTGCGAGATGAATTTTTTTAATTTTTACTAACATTTTTGAACTCATTTCTCTCCATCACAAAGTATGTGGAATAATATTATGCCCTCCTTAGATCCACATGATAAAATCGTCAGATTAACCCCTGCAGCAGCAGCGTGCAATTTGGTTAAAAATAAGCATTCCTCGTATGTGAACAATACTGATTTTACAATAAAAATACTAAAAAAGATGTTAAAGCACTAAACAGTTCTACTGGGAATATTTTTCTAAATTAAAAAAAAAACGAAAAGAAAGGAAATAAAAATATCAAATATTTAAAAGTTTAACAACAAATATCTCAAAAACCAGCAGATAGATTTTGTTAAAAATTCTTACATATATCAACAAACTTTTACCTAGTGGCTTCTATGACAAAATATATTTTGAATGGTAAATTTTCGTTGTCAAATGCGTAAGTCTTTAATAAAAGCAGCAAAAAGTATATACAATTTAAATGAATACGGTTGAATGGAAATACGATGCGTGACTTCCCAATTACTTCTGATACATATATATGTTGACCATGGTTACATATACGATCTATCACAAATTTTAATATCGTCAAAGACTCTCAGAAACGTATCATTTGTGGTAAACGAAGCGTGGCTGCATCTTTATCTACACCTATTAGGGAAGCCAATGAAAACCCCAAAACATCAAGCTTGGGAAATAATTAGCGTAAAGCTGAATTTCATCCCACTGATAGACTACTGCCAGAGGAACATTTGTACAGCAGTCTCCAACTATCCCCCTAGAGCTTCCCCCCCCTCCCTCCTCCAATACCAATATTTACGGAACACTCATTATCTCTGTTACTAATGATCAGATCAAGTTCAACTTTTTTCTGTTTTGTTTGTTATTTAATGTTCTACAGTAGTAATACCTAACATTTATGTTTAACCCAATAGTTCTTGATACTTTTAAGAAAATATTAGGAAAAAGTAGGTTTTTTACTTTGAAACATTTTATTTTTGCGCTATAGGTTTTTTTATGTGTCATATTATGTAAAAACCCTTCCTATAAAGTTATAGTCTACACTTTTTTGAATTTATTGATGCACAGTTTTATTTATTTTTGTGTAATGATAACGCTTGGGAGTTGGAGAAAGCAAGAAGGTGGTTCGCCTCTTTCCCGATTCCCGTCCCGAAATAATCAAGAAAATATTTTTCCCATCCTGAAACCAGAATTGTCTTTCCTGCTCACCTCTAAATAACGCAAAGTAGTGAAGTAATATTTATATTGAATCCCTCAATTACAATTTGTGGAATGATCTCACATAGTGAACACACTTTTTTTCTTAATCTTTGAGGGTCGATCGTTTTCCCTGTTTCTTAAATAAAATCCTGAAGATCCGGGTTGTGTTTTTTTTTTCAGTAGACGGCTAGGCCCTACTATAATTTCATAAAATCTAGATAATTTTTTTCTTTTAAACTTGTTAGTTACATGTTGTCGATAGCTAATTCATGACCTCAGGTAGTGAACATATTTTTTGTCTTGATCTTTGAGGATGAAACAGTTGGCTTATGTTTCTTAAATAAAAACCTGAAAATCCAGGTTGCGTGTAAGATTGTTTTCATTTTTTAAATAATTTAATACAGACCAAGCTCAAGTTTTAAATCCTTATATGTTATATATTTTATTTAAAAAGTATATATGTGAATATAGGCGCAGCAAATAAAAAGATACCAGGTTAAAACATGGGGTGCGGCCATTATGCTTAGGTATTGGGTGATGGTATTTATAATCAAAAACGTTTTTAAATTTTAGTGGTAAAAGTAGGGGTGCATGCATAATTTGATGGAGACCTGTCATCGCATAAATACAGGATACCTTCATCCTAATGATTCCACGTAGATGTAGATTTCCAAAACTAAATGTTAAAGTTACGCTCAACAGAATTTGGTTAATAATGCCTAAGCTTAAACTTATATTTGTGTAAGTACAAAATGAGTACATAGATTAAAGTCTGCACTGCAATTTTAGTGTGCTTGAATCTCGCTCGATGTCACTTGAGATTCAAGATTTTTTTCAAATTCTTGCTTGATCTCGCTTGAACTAAAAAAAAACCCTGCTCGCACAGTAGAGGCCTACAAACTGGCTTGAAATCCTGGCGACCGTCACCCGCCCGTGCCGGGTGCCCTCACCCGTGTTCGCCTCTGCCCGTGTGACGTAGATGCCCGACCGTGCCCGTTCGCCCCGGGTGCCCGTAACCTTGGCGGGTGCCCGGGTCGTTGGCGGGCACCCGGGTCCTTGAGAGCTCTCTCTTGAGCGCCCAAACTTAGGGAAGGGGAGGGGTGGTATATGACTGAGTGGGAAATTCGTGTCGTGCGAATTGCAGACAGCAAAGGCCCTCGAGCTAGAAGCCCTGTGGTGAGGATTTTTGCGGGCAATTGGAACATGAACGGAGAAAGAAATTCCTAGGAGATCCTTGGTATGCATGTACGTAACTCACAAATCTATAAACACAGTTTTCTTGAATGTTTGGATCACACTTGGATCGCATCGGTGGGTTAATAAAAGGCTTGTCGCCGACCCAGGCTTGAAGATTTTCAGCACCTTGCAATTGTTACATTGCACCAGATTCATGTACTTCATGGTATGCCTATCATCCCGTACCTCACCAAATTTCGCCCATACCACGCTCGTCAACCCGCGACCCGTCTTTGGCGACGAAATCCAATCGCCCGATTGGACATTGAGCTTGCCCTCTTCCTTTAGGCACCCACTCGTTCTCTTTCTATTGCTTATATCGATATCACTTCCTCCTTGCATCTTCTCACAATGCTAAAAACTTCGATCACTCTCTCACCAGTTCAAGCAGCCGACTGAGCGATAAACTCCTCGACAACATTTCAAGAAATACTGCCGGTCGGACTGGGAGGTTACAATTTCTAACTGTGCAAGCGGTTAAACAATGTTATATTTCCCTCAGCTGCAAGTTGTGAAAATTATTTAACCCTCTGCTAATGAATGGCAAAAACAGAGAGAAGCATACCCAATCCGGGAATTCTGCGATGAGTCGGAAGTGCGAAAAAGGGTTTCGTGGAAAGATTAAGGCGATCACCCAACATAGAGGCGATGCCCGGCATAGAGGCGGGTGCCCGGTATAAGAGACGGGTGCCCGGCGTAGAGGCAGGCGCCCGGCCACCCACCGGTTGACCGCCCCTTGGGCGGTTAGTTCTCCTCCAAACCTCATTTGTGAGACTTTGGAAAAGATCGTCGAGTGACTTTGGGATATACCTCTCTCTTCATCTCTCGCACACAGGCGGGCATGGGTCGCCCGTATTTTGCCACCGTATGCAGGCCTCTATCGCACAGCCCTAAACATCATGTAACGAAACTTTTGTAAAATATACATCATTGGAGAGACAGAAAAACCATGGTCTTCCACCACGCACTCATGTGGCATAATGCAAAGAAAATACTCTCCTTTAAGTTATTTTGAAAGGATTACCTGCCTTTAGCTTCTACTTTTTCATTAATAAGGCAAAATGTTCTAGTTTTTTGCCTGACTACCTTAATGCCATATCTCGGCAAGGCTACAAGCATGCTTGGGATTGTCATCACCCACAATAATAATTAAATATGTCCAATCTTAAGGATAAAGCAATCACACCCTACTAAATATGGTCACAAATTTTATTGACCACAGACAAATTTGTAAGTGCAAAATAATTGACGTAGTGGTATCTCATGTCACAAGAAAAACAATGTTCATCAAATTACAGCGAGTAATCAAACTCTCTTGTTGCCTCCATTGTGAGGGTCTCTGGCTGATGAAATGAATTGCTCTCTCTCTGACATATCAGCAACAATGCAATCATTTGATCTGCCACTATGTAAGAATCATTACATCAGCAACAACTCGAGCACTTAATCTGCCAGCACAGCTTATAACATATTGGCTGCCACAACGCTTGTGCAAAGCTCCAACTGGACGTTGTACAACTCATCCTGCTATCATTTAGAGTTGTTCTTATTAGTTATTGAAAGTGATATACTCCATGCTGGCAATGATTCGTCGGAAATGCCTCTCCTGAAAGATATTTTTACATTTTACGAAAGAAAAGGGGTGCTAATGCATAGTGCTCATTGTCAGCATCTATATGAGTACATTTTGAGGTGGGTGGAATCGCACTCGAAGGAGCAGCGTGTTAAATGGATTAAGTCGATCATTTTCAACATATCATAAATTTTATACGTGATTGGAAGGTCACATGGCCTGACGGATGTGAAAGATTACAGGAAATTATGGATTCAAAACCGGCTTTATTCTTTCATTACTCGCGTGTCACTGAAATGGGAAAAGAGCCATATAGAGCATTGAATACATTTCTGTGGAATAACACTGAGTGGCTTAACTTAGAAATTGATTTGCTGACGGACAACATACAGTCTCAAAAATCAAGAAAGGAAATTTCTCAATCCTGCACTTTGGGTATGTTCAATATGTATTATTATTATTGGGGTTAGTTATTGCATGTACGAATAAGGGAATATTACCTTCTAAACTCTTGATTATATCTAGGCTTGGGTTGTCCATGTAAAAATTTTGAGATAAAGTGAACGATCAAAGTGGAGGAGGACCACTGAATTGCTCGACATCGTGTCCACCAAAGAGCTGGTTAATGCGGCAAATACAAGTCTTTGCACTAGCAAGCAGAGCGATGCTGCTCATTCAGTAGATGAGGTATTTCATAGTAGCTTTAGCAGAGTCAAACTCGTAATGCAAGCTGGGGATATTCAAAGATATGGCAAGAATGATACTGCAGACGAGGCATTGAACCTAATTATTGAGGCAAAATTGACTAAGCATCAGTATCTCACCATTAGAAGAGGGGCCAGGTCTAATAATGCTGGAAATCTTCATCCTTTGTATGAGGAGATTCTCTCGGCTAACACCGGTGTTATCTTCATCAGAATTCTATGAACACATCTAAGAACTGTGCTGGTATTTATCTCCAAGCCCAAATGGATCACAGCGTGCATCGCATGGTGTATAACTTCCGAATGCTCATAACTTCCGACCTTCTGATCACATCTCTCAGAATCACCCCATCAAAGAAAGCAGGAATGATTCCCGAAGGTGTGCTAAGACTCCTTTCATCCCCGAATCTAAACTCAGCACTCATGTAAATGGACAGTGACGAATCCACCAATCAAGAGTCATTATTTTAGCTTTGAAGTAGCAGTAGATACGTACGAGGGGGGACCCAAAAATAACCGGACACAATTTCTTTAAAAAATCAGAATTTATTTTTTTGGGTTAGAAACGTTAGTCACCTTCGAAGTACTCTCCATTAACACTGATGCATTGGTTCAAATGTTTTTTCTGCTGTGCGAAACACCTTTGGTACTCGTCCTTTCCGATGCCATGCAGCGCCACTTTTGATTCTCTTTTCACCTCGGGAATGTCTGCAAAACATTTCCCTTTCACCTCCCTATTTCATCCGGGAGAACAAAAAGAAATCTGCGTGATATGGTGAGTAGGGTGGGGGAGTAGAAGCGGTGTCATCTGGTTTTTTGCCAAAAAATCACGCACAGACATGGCTGTGTGAGCTGGAGCATTGTCATGTTTGAAGAACCAGTCCCCACTCTGTCACAAATCGGGCCGTTTCAACTGAACACTCTTGTGCAACTGCCTCAAAACACTCAGGTAAAAGACTTACTGCACTGTTTGATGCTCAGGGACGTACTCTTAACAATGCCGCGAACGTTGAAAAAACAGATCAGCATTGTCTTCGCGGTTGATTGGACCTGCCGGGCCTTTTTCGGGGAACGGGAGTCCGATGCCTTCCTCTGTGATGAATGCTGCTTTGTCTTGGGGTTGTACCCATAACACCATGATTAATCACCGGTGATGATTTTGTCCAGTTCTCATCCACTTCCAAGTGGCTCAACAAGTCATGGCAAGCAGCGACATGAGCCGCTTTTTGATCAGGAGTCAAAACAATCCAGGAATGAATTTTGCTGCAATTCGTCTCATTTTCAAATCTTCAGCTAAAATGTGCAGTGCAGTGCGCACTGAACTCCACGAAAAACCAGATGGTACAGAGAGTTCATCAATAGTATGCCTTCTATCCTCGTATACAAACGCATGAATATTTCCCACGTTTTCATCGGTTCTGGAAGTGGAAGGCTGGCCTAGGCTTTGAATGTCTTGATCAACAAGTTGCCGCATTTGAATCGCGAATACCACTCATAAACTTGAGTTCTTTTCAAGGTGTGTTCTTTATAAGCTCTAGACAACATATCAGCCATTTCCAAAATCGAAGAGGTCGAAAAACTTGTCGAACGAAAACTGTCACAGGGGCTCGCTACAACCGTCTAAAGCGACGCTGCATGGTATGCTGACTCAGGAGGGGTTACTTATCATCCATGTGGTGGGAGAAGCCCGAACTACTAGAGCGAGGCATGCAGCGAATTCTGTCCGGTTATTTTTGGGTCTCCCCTCGTAGATACTCAGTTTATTATTCTGGAATATGTAGAGTGTATGATCATTTAATCAAATCACTTTAGAAATGCAAAAATGAAAGCAATAAAGCATCTTTAAGCAATAAAACACCTGCTTATGTCTCAAAAATGGAACTACATATTGACTTTTGACTGGCAAAAAGCGCTGCCCAGTCCTCCATTTAATCTGAACATCTGAGTAAATTTTTTGAAAAGTTATAGATGTATTTTCTTTTTTTTTAATTCACTTCAGAATGCAAGACTAAACACAAGTAGACATTTTAAAGTATTAAAACACCCTCTTATACCTCAGTGAATGAGGAAATCGACTCTTTACTGGAATAAGCGCTTCCCAGGCCACTGTGAGCCAGTTTGTTTCCATCCTGTTTCCAAAAGTTATTATAGCTTAAGTGACCAATTATCTGATGATTTTCATTAATTTTATGTATATTTGTTCTCACTTTTCCTTAATTTTAATTATATTTGGTTTCATTTATTTATTTAATGGCAACATCTGTTTTATACCTCCCAAACTGCTTGTAAATTGCTCCTGTGCTGTAAATTTTTGGCGAAACCCATGGATGTTATATCCCAATGATGTTAATAAATTAATATTATTATTATCCTTCCTGTGAGAAAGGTTTCTAACGGCGACCAAAATATCCTAAATTTGTATTTGTGAGTTCCTTTTCTGTGTTCCTACGTTTAACACTGCCTTTGGCACAGCGCAAGGGCATCTTATGAGCCGGAAATTATGATAGCTGATTTCTTATTTTGTGTTTACAGTCATGTGGTCCTCATTAGCATTTTGAATTGTACAAGAATAATGAGCTAAATGGAATTACATTTCGGTATTGGCCTCTCAGGATGCAATATCTCTATTTATTATAAGTTTCGTCACATCCTCGTAGGATTTGTCATTTCACTACATATTATGTAGATGTATGCTGTGGATCACTTTGCTGACATTATTAGTATTACATATCTTTGTTTATCTATGAACAAACTCTGACGTAATTATATTCAAATCTTTATCAGCTTCACTCTCATTGTGATTATTTCCTCACGTACAAACCTGTGGGAGGCCAAAGGGGTTTCAATTCGGCCTGGGTGGTTTCTTGGCATCGATTCAGGCATTGTTGATTGTGTAATTGTCTAGATATATTTAATTTGCGATTAGCTGCAAAAGCTGCTGTTGGTAAGAAATTATGATAGTGATAACATGTATGAATAAGTAATTACGTATTTCATTACAATAAGTATCTGGCAATTCGAGCAGGATAAAATGCTAAAAATTCTATTGTCATGAAGAATAAATGCCGTCTCGTCATCATATCAAATGTGGCATGATGGCATATGCGATGCCGTCCTCAAATTGTTTATTAGGTTGGGTGAATAATGTACGTATACTAAAATTTGCACTGATTCCTATCTCAGTTAATGTCCACGAGTATCAAGGTTGGTTTAATTTGTGTTTAATTTGCTTTATTTTTCTGTTAAACCCCACAGACAAGAAGGCCTTCTTCCTCGTGAATACCAGTGGACCACAAATCTATGAGCTGTTGGCTGTATCATCATCCGAGAGGAAAATGTAAGTGTGCCACACCTTTGACTCTGCACTTAGCTCCTAAACTATGCTTTCGTCGTCATTCTCTTATTATTATATTTATTTTCTATATTGCGGAAGAAAATTGATATTCACAGGGCCCTAGTTTTAGAGATATTTGTTATCGAAAAGGTTAAAAACCTCCTGGATGATGCAACCCTCAGTGCACACCCAGCCCCTGCACCTTTCTCGGACTTATCTTCAAGGCCAGCGATGGAGTGGGTGGGTCTCCGAATGACTCATGAGTCATGACCAAACTAATTGCTTTGTGTGTGTGGCATAGCCTGTATTTCTCACTCTTCAGCACATTTCCTATGACTTTGGTAGAGGTATACACGATCGCATGCTGAATGGACATTTGCATTGACGCTTTCAGTCGCCAACGATGCTCGTCAAATAAAAACGCTAATTAGATTGGCCCATGGAATGGGCATCCCTCGAAGTTAGACGGACTCTTCCCTTTAAATATGGGGAAAATCTTGAACAATTTATATTCCCCTGCAAGATCGCTTTCCCGGCGTGTAGCGATATTGGTTGTTCTCCGGGTTTCCGACCGGGTCGAACTCTCCATTTCTGCCGACGCTTCGAAGAATGAATGGTTCATCTTCTTCAGGAAATGAACTCTCGGCGAGTCATAATAACCTAATGCCCTGAGGATGATGAACGACGACTCGTTCATCGAAACGTCTACAGAAATGGAGCAGATTATGACCAGGTCGGAAACACGGAGAACCACCAGTATATTATATTCCCCTAATTTTGTTCCTTAATTTTCCATACCGATAACTTAATTATAAATCTAATTTATTAGTACTTGGAACACACGAAAGCACTTGGCCACCCTATTTAACTCTTCCGTTGTAATCGTGAATTATTAGTGCCGATTCATCATCTAGGGTTTTCAATTCGAGGACTGATGCTCTATGGTATTTTAGATACCTATCCTTAACTGCCTAAAAACTATTCAGTTACAGCAATCACTAACACTTTTTTTGGCTACTTGAAGACTCTGGACCTTTCACACTACTTCGTCGTGGGCGTTGCTTCTCACTTGAATTCAAAATTAGGGGACGAGAAATGGGTTGGTGGCCATCACTCGCTTCCTTCCTGGAATTTCGACCGCGATGTTTTCGGAATAAGGACAAGTTCATACAAAATCTAAATTGGAGAAAATTGCCCTTGATCCGGTTATTTTCCTGATTCCGAGTCATTGGAAATGTAATTAAAATAAAGCCATAAAAAGTAGGGCCATGCTTTTATATTTACTTTTCTCTGCCAGCGATGGTGAAAGAACATATAATTATACACACTTCTTAATTGTATTTAATACATTATACACAACATAAAACAGCGATAAGTTTTGCAAATGACGTGAATAACTCTCTCCTCAAGAAAATCTTCCGCAAGGAGTCTTGGCTCTCGCCTCGCTTCCATATTGGTCAGGGCGTGCTCCTTGACACGGCCACGCCAAAAGAAACGCGCTCTCCCCTGTATTCGTGTCGCCTGCTCTTTTTCAACTGTTTTCTGTCTTGCGCCGCCCTTCGATTGTTTCTGTCGAGGCGGCGTACAAAGGCCTCCAAAGGTATGCTCGCAAAGCGGCCTGATCTCGTTGGCCCTGATAATTATCTAGCCAACCGTTCACATTTCTGACGTACCGGCCATTGTAGGTAGGCACATACGTACTATTGACCACCATATAACGCGTTTAACACCGAGTGAACGCGCGTCGGTAACCTTCGTACCAGCAGTTCATAACGCTGCCAACTCACCACGGTTAGCACTGGTGTCGCGGACGCAAACTGGATGAGATTAAAATTGCAAGCAAAGTGAAATAGGTAGAATAAGTTTATGAATAACCAAATAGGGTTGTCATTTGCTTTTAAAAATTATTATAAAAGTTTCACAACTCCATAGGGATGCGTCAATTCCTATTTTGTTTAAAATTAGCGACCTAGGTATTCGTTTTTTATTGCCGATTGCGATTCTCGTGAAGGGCGGCGTAGAATTACGACCATTGCATCCTAAACTTGGCCCCAGTGGGTGTTGCCAAACATTCTAACATGCACCGAAAAATCAGGACCAAGCAGATTGTAGCGCCGCCACTCCAGAGAAGGTGGTTCTAATAAAGGAAAGGCCGTGATTCAAATGGAGATACTGGAAATAAAGGTACCGGAATTGGCCTCCCTATTAACACCGGCCATTTTTGATACTCAGAAGCGGAACCATGCCGACTGCAGCGCGACCTATCTTTTGCGGAATGCAAGGCAACACTGCTGCCCGTACAGTGGTGCCGAAGATTTGGATCCTTGTGACGTACATCTATTCATGATTCCGACGGTGCAGTGAGAATACACGTGGATAGGCTACGTTGGTATGTACGATGGTTGGCTGGACCATATGTCGGAAACAAAAAACATGAACAACTCATTCTCACTGATTACCAGGGGGGTTATTACGTAACTCATAAGGACGGCGTTATGGGGTGAAAGTCTTTATCATAACTACCCCCAGTGAGCATTCCGACTTGAGCGATTACGGAACTCATAAGGCCCTCTTCATGGAGTGAAAAGTCTTTATCATAACGACCCAAAATAAAGCCAGCTCAAGAGGGGTCCTTATAAAGATAAAGACCCAAGATGGCGTATTTGCGCAGAGGTTAACTCTGCGAACTCGCGAGATATATAATAATTATCAAAGCCTATGTGAAGAACAACATTAAAAGTAACAAGCGTTCACACTTAGGAGAGTTGTGAAATGTTTTTAAAACATTCCCGAGTTTCAAATCAAATGCATTGTCGAGACTCGGGAGTACATCTGATGACGGTTCAATTCTGAGGACTCGCGAAGTATATTAATGTTAATAATCAAATGCTATGCTAAGAATAATATGACAAAAAGTATGATTTTACAATTAGGTGATTTGCTAAATGTTTTAAAAATATTTCCGAGTTTCAAAGCTATTGAAATGCTGAGTCCGGGAGCATTTCCGACGGTGCAGCATACGGGTGAGCTTTGGCATACAACTTAGTGTAGATTTGATTGATACTACTCGTATTTCATGCAATAGAAGGTTATACGAAGAGGAAAATACAGATATGTCATCGTATTCTATAGTGTAATTATCCCTGCCGCTCCTGTCACCCCGGAAAGATTTGCGTTTATAGTTTCTCATTTCAAATACGCAGTAGTGGAAACGGGGCCTACGGGCAGTGCCACTTTTTCAAACCCACATTCCTCAATTTTAAACTATCTGGGGAGTTAATTACATTTCAAGAAATATAAAAACTGTTTATGCTTACGTCCTAAACGCTTGAAATGCTCTTTTCACAATTTTCTGTGCGGTGACAATCAAAAGACACCTTTGAAGGCAGCAACTTTAAGACACTCTTCGATCGTTTTCGCGCACGATTCTCACAGAAATGCACATTGATTCATCAGTCTCATACACACTTTTTAACGTTTTAAAAACAAACCAAATATTTCCGAGTTTCAAAGCCACGAACAAGTTCAACCGGGAGCATTTCTGACGGGGCAGCAAACAGCTGCTGAGCTTTGGCTCAGCTGTTTGCTGCGTAGTTAGTATAGATTTGTTTGATACTGCTCGTATTTCATGCAATAGAAGGTTATACTAAGAGTAAAATACAGATATGTCATCGTATTCGATAGTGTAATTATCCCTGCCGCTCATGTCACCCCTGAAAGATGTGCGTTTATAGATTCTATTTAAAAAATACGTGTCACTGTCACTTTCAAACCCACATTCCTCAAATGTAAACTCTCCGGACAGATAATTACACGTTCTAGAAATATAAAAACTGTTGGTGCTTACTCTTTAAACGCTTAATATTCTCTTTACACTATTTTTTGTACAGTGACAATCAAAAGACACTTTTGCAAGCAGTACGCGTCTAATAACTTTTAGACACTCTTCGATCGTTTTCGCGCACGATTATCACGCAAATGCACATTAATTCACCAGTCTCATACACACTTTGCACTGTTTTAAGAAGAAACCCTATGCACATTGTGTAAACTCATTTTTTCTGCACATTAGTCGAAAGGATACTCTTTATTTTTCGACCGCACGAAGCATACACCCGGAACGGTTTTCTCACTCTTTATTTCCATCAGTGTAACTCACTAAAGATGCGATTACGTAATAATAAAGATAATTCAAAACTTCTTTCAGGAAATAGTGACTTAATAACATAATCAACCTTCATAATTAAAATCTACAATGTTTGTTTACATTCCTGGCGAGGACCGTCGCTAAACGATACTCATTTTTTTCATGTTTACTTTTCGTGTTCATGTATTTGGTCCACTGTTCCACACAGGAACGTCAAGCATTTCATTGGTCGATACATATTCCGAGAGAGTTGCACAGACTTGAACGAATAATTTGTCATAACACAGTCTTTATGGGGATAACGACCCTGCTCAACACTTCTACCTTGAGTTCCGTAATCGCTAGGGTAGATATATTCAGGCCAGGACAGTCGGTATTTAACGACGTCTTTATTTAACGCCCAGAGTTCCGTAATAACCCCCAAGGAATCACCGGATGGACCACGGGTTATCACCTTCTGTCAAGGACGGTTTGGGGTATAAAAAAAGCACATTTTGAAGACGTTCTTTTTTTTTCAATTTGTCGTCAATGCACCCATTTAGTCCATGAGGCCATTTATTTGCCGCGTCCGCCGTTCGGTGGCGTCATCTCTTTCTCAGTCGTACGAAAATGAAAAACGTTGCACGTCAGCGTGACGTCATTCTTCCGATCGCTCATCGTTCGGATGGTCTGGTGTGGTTGTTTGTGCAGAGTTTTCCCTTTTCAGTTGCAGCCCCCTCCCTCCCCGTTAGGGCCAATCGAAACACGTAGGAGGGGGGAAGAAGTGAGACATGCTTCGTCGACAACTGCGTCGAGTGGATGCGCAAATGGATTGTGTTATAGGCACGGCTGGGGACTGGGTTGGGAGAGTTGGGTTCTTTAGAATGCAAAATAATGTCTATATTTTCGAGATTGTCCATCTTTTTCCCCTTGCACTGAGTGTGAAGGACTTTTGGAATTAAGTCACTTCGGCTGGGGACTGGGTTGGGAGAGTTGGGTTCTTTAGAATGCAAAATAATGTCTATATTTTCGAGATTGTCCATCTTTTTCCCCTTGCACTGCGTGTGAAGGACTTTTGGAATTAAGTCACTTCGGCTGGGGACTGGGTTGGGAGAGTTGGGTTCTTTAGAATGCAAAATAATGTCTATATTTTCGAGATTGTCCATCTTTTTCCCCTTGCACTGAGTGTGAAGGACTTTTGGAATGAAGTCACTTCGGTGGTCTTCTTCTAGTCTTGGTGCTTGGCAAACTGGGAGCTATCATCATCTTTAATTAAACAATTCTGGAGTTTTTTTACCCGGATACGAATACCGCGTCCCGTTTGACCGACATAGACCGCTGAACAATTGGAACCTTTACAACTCAAAAAGTATACACCACTTTTCTCCAACACATCAAATATGCAGAATATACATATTTGTATTTAGAATTTTACAGCAAATTACCCAAGCAATTTGGATTATATTGTGAATGAAACCTTGTATTTGCCTCTCGGAAAGCAATCAGCTACATGGCATGAAAATTTGCCATTAAACGGAATTTTACACCATCATTTTTCTACTCTTGTCTTGCTGGGGTGTGGGCAAACTGGTAGTTACTAGGCGGAGAGGCATTTTCAGTCCTTGTCGCTGTAAAAATGTTATAATTTCTATGACTGTTTTAGCCATATAAACGTTTTCTGAATGTTGAGACATGCTACACTAGTACCGACCTCATTTAATAGTCGCTGCTTATAACAGATGAAATGCTTCAGCTGTAAGAGAAAATATTGAGCCACGAAATATGCTTGATTATTCCAATTCTGTATTTTTTGACGGAAACTTTTTCCAGGCCAGTGCCGCGCAGCCATTTCCTTTGAATTATAACGCATTTTGACTTAAATTGTTTCAGTAATTCAATCGAATAGGTAACTCAAAATGAGAGATGGGCAAGTGCCAAGATGTTATTACGATTCAACTCCCAGTTATGAGGATTTCCTTCTTGCGAGAGCAATTATTCGCCGAGATGGCGTCGATATCAGGTTTTGAAAAAAAAAATACTCATCTCTCCCCGCGATGCACCCGTCCTCGCATTTTAAGGTGGTTTGAGCGAGATATTTCCCATACAGTCATAATGGAGACCATATTCAAATTTTATTTTTTTATTTCAGCGTCTGTAAGAAGTATGAAAGAAATATTGTAATAATAATGGCGCAAAGATATAGTTATACAAGACCAAAATTCTCAGTAAATAAATAAAGTTACATAAGTCCTTAACTTGACTCATTTTTTCCCGCCGTGCGGCTGAAAACCCTTCAAAACAGCAGTTTTTTGCGATCATGTAAAAATTACTTCGGTGAATAATAGATTAATTTTTATAAATAGTTGATAAAACATTCAATCTATACACCGTTAGTTTTTTGACGAAACCTAGGTGCTAGAAGTTCCTAATTTCTTTAATATGCTTCCTCTGGAGCGCAGAGCCGTAATCTATCCCACGTAAAACAGCTTATATTTATAGGAAAATTGCTCTAAAAGTAGTTCGCTGTAAGGGGTTGATATTTTGATATCATTGGAAAGATGAGGGTTTTTTCTTTAAAATGAGGCCAAATTTATAAAATTCTAGGTGAAGTGATTTTTCGCTCCAACCACATTGACGCCATTCCACAATATTCAATGTTCAAACTGCGTTGAAATATCGAGGAAGGTTGCCCAAGTGTCGTTCACGTGAAACGGAAGACACATTTTTTTTAAAGAAGCCCCAATTTATGAATTTAAATGACATTTTAAGTCGTTCTTCGGTGGGGACCACCAGTACTCTTAAAGGCAATTAATCCCTCCCTCCCCCCTCCACCTCTTCATCTCCCCCACGACGACGGAGCAGTCACAGGTGTCTCCTTGTCGCCCACGTCGCCACTGTTCTTCTTGACCTTTAACTCTACTACTAAATGCCCCTCTCTCTCTCTACATATCTATACGCCCTTCCTTCTCTTTTGCCGAATACCCGGAAACGCACTCTGCGCGCCTTTAGTCGTGTGTGTGTGCGATGACCACGTATCTCACCCCTCTGGTTCTCTATTCTGGATGGACTTCCGAGTCTCGTTATCCACGAGATTTTGACGTCGCAACCTCGAAATATTCCGATAATGCCATTCGTAATAAGTTGAGATTAGTCTCTGGGTCAGGTCCACGGTAAATCCGAGGTTTGGCAATGTGCTTCCTGAATACGACCCCAGTTATCGATTACGTCGACTTCGACCTCGGTTATAAATCACGCGTGCTTATTCTATCTCGGACATCGATTCGTTATGTACCCGTATTCGTATGTACTAAGCTGGTCAGGGTCCTCAGGGGACTGATTCGAAATAGGGGGTATAGTGTAATGCATGTTGGTGACTACTCACCCCCTGCCACACACACACCCTTGTGGTGGCTTTCAGGGTATTTTGTAGATGCAGTCTGTCTCAGTAATTCCCTCCACAGTGTTGTTCTCCATCCTAAGTAGATAGAGATGCGTTCCTCTCATGTTCACCCATTGGCCGTATTCTCTCGTCACGACTAGCCCACCCTTCCTTTCTACTTTCACTTCTCAAGCACTCCTCCTCGAATACCTTCGCATTCATTCATTCATTCAGCCGGCGGCGCCCTCCTCATTGCTTAACCCTGCCATGCCTAAGTTTCACTCGCAAAATTCATTCCAGGAGCTTCTTCTCTAATCCATCTCTCAAGACGGGAGGGCATTTTGTGCTCTTTTCGGTTTGCGTTCGGAAGCAAAAATCCCGTTATGTTCGCTTCTATCTGCGATGATGAGAGAAAGCGTCATGGTCGCGTCACGGTCGCTCGCGGCGATGAGTCACTTTGTGTAAATGCTGCGTGGACGCACGCTGCGTGTAATGTTTGCACCGCGAGAGAAACACGCTGCGGAGAAAAGCTGCCCCCTTTTTTGCCCTTCCTTGCCGTGAGCCTCTAAAACTCGGCGTACCTGGAACATAGGTTTTTAGAGGCAACATTTATTTACTCTTTTTATGAAGTTGAATGTGATCAACGCTTTCATTGGAAATGCCTGGGTGTTGAATCACACCCCGTGCCACACGTGGCACGCACGGTGCTTCGTACGTGTAGGTTGGAAAGTATGCCTGCAGGTATTTACCAAATCTTTTTACTCCTAAATTAGTGCTCATTAGGCAAATATCGCCATCACCTTGTGATTAGCTTTTTATTGAAATGTTTGAGTTGCGTTCCAATAAGATTCTCTCCTTTATTGCGTTTATCACAAGTTTTGCATCCGTCTTAAAAATTAGCGAAAGGCACACAAATTTGACATTTTCTCGAAAAATTTACCGTGGCTTTAATTAAAAATCTGGTCATAGATTTTTATTCGTAACTTTTTGACTTACCATTTTTGAAGTATTTATTTTACTTTCGGCAGATCCCATATTACTATCCGGGAATTTGCACATCTTCCGCTGTAGCCCGAATCGCGTCATTTTTTAAATTAATCCCCGATAAAAGTTTCCCGACGCCTGCCCACTCGTTAATTTATTACCCGTCATAGCCATAGCACATCCTCTTTGTCTTATTCCCGCACATCTCCACTTCTCATGCAAATTAATGGCGGGAGTGTAGGTTGTGGAGTGCTTGTGGAAATCGTTGTTTACATTACTTATGTATTTAATTATTGAGTATACATTGTTGTAATAAGAAAGGGTAAATCTTCGATCGACCTACCTTTCGACCTGAGATATATTAGGAAATATTATAGTATATTAGGAAAAAACAAAGGTTTTTTAAATATAAATACTCATTAATTTTTCATCGACTTGGAGATCGCGTATGATAGTTGTAATACCCCGTTTACATCACTAGCTTTCTACCCTTGGAGTCACTCGAAAGCCAGTGAATGGATTGTAGATCCACAGAAGGGGAGGGGCGAGAGGGAGAAAACAAAAGAGGTTGCAGTCAGAATGACGAGTCGCGTAAACAACACCGCGTTGGATTTTACTCTTTAAAGAGTTCCTACGCTATGCGTCGACGTTTCTACGTCATCTCGGTCGACACACACGAGTGGTCGACGCACACGAGTGGCGGTGAGGTTGGTTTAAAGCCTTAACTCGCCTCTCTGCCTACTCCCGAGGGTCGCGGATTCAAGTCCCGCCTGCGTTGGATTATTCGACGACATGGAAACGGTTGTTTGTGAATTTATAATCTTGTTGGCTCGATTTGAAAGCCTAAGAGGCTGTTTGCGGGTCGTCTGATAATTGAGAAAAGTTGAAAGGCGAAGGGCGAAAGGGTTGGAGGGGGACTCGAATCTACGTGATTGGTCAAAAAATGACACGGACGCGGTTTAATGGGGGCGTTTACCATTTTTTAAATTAATTTGCCGAATCTGATAAGAGTTTGTTTGTAAAATAAAAAGACCCGAGTATTTTTTCGTTTTTCGATCCGTTCTCCTAGTTCTCTATTTCTAAGCGACGAAAAACTGATGTTCTTAAGCGCCTTTCGCTGTAAGTGGCGTGGTGAGACTTCGTCATCCCTTCGTCCACAGCTCCTTCGCCCAATCAAAATCCTCCCCTTTCCAAACTACACCCCCCACTCCCAAAAACAGCCAATGAGGGGGGGAGGTGGATGACGTAGAAGGTCTCAGCGCAGCTCATTCGATTCGGGCGTCACCTTTTGCGTAATTTAATTTTCAATTTATGAGTGAATGGCTAAGGTTATAACATTGATTTTTTCACTAAAATTCATTTTTAGTTTCCATTTAACGATTTCGTGAATAGAATAGCAATTTCGGTTCCGAGTAAACGCCACCAATTGTTTCAAGTGTTTCGCCAGCGAACAGAGATAGCCAATGTTGGGGGGGTGGGGTTTGCATGTTTGTGACGTCATATGCCTCCGCCCCTCCCCCCTCCCCACTCTTTTCCCTCGCGCCTAGAACGTGCTTTGGACACGCGCCTCTCTCTCTCTCACAATCTCGTCTATATATGCGTACCGCGCGCGCTCTGCGATTGACGGATTTGGCGTCTGTAAATGGAATATGGCGAGAAGGATTCGATTCTTTCCTCCGCGTTTGTCATTTGTCTCTCTCCCCTCTCTCGTCGTTCGACTGTCTGTTCCTGCCACACACAGTGTGTGTGTGGGGGGGGGAGGGGAAGGGGGAGAGGGGGCGAGGTTTGGGGGTTGGCTCATTTAAACCACCTCTCAAGAAAGGTGCTCACGCGGCTCTAGAATGTCCCCTCGTGGGGTGCCTACGTCACACTCACTCGCCTGCGCGCGCATCAGCCAACCGCCCCTCCCCATGAGGACACCTTTCTCTCTCGGTATATGCGCATATCGATCGATATATCCACATATCGATACGGAGGAGATAGAAATACGCTGTACGCATCTACGCGAAATGTAGATGGCGCGCACCCATGGCTTATTATCGGGAGGGCACCGACACGGCCCATCGCGTGGCGTGCGTGCGATTCACGCGGCAGTTCAAAGAGGGCGCGTAATAAGCATCATGGTGGTTTGAGCGAGATATTTCCCATACAGTCATAATGGAGACCATATTAAAATTTTATTTTTTTATTTCAGCGTCAGTAAGAAGTATGAAATAAATATTGTAATATTAATGTCGTAATCTACCCCATATGTAAAAACAGCTTATATATTTATAGGAAAATTGGTCGAAAGGTAGTTCGGCAAGAGGTTGACATTTTGATATAATTGGAAAGATGATAGTTTTTTTCTTTAAAATGAGGCCAAATTCATTAAATTCTTAATGAAGTGATACTACACCTTAAGCCACGATCTCCGCGGACACCAGTTGCCTCTTTCTGATCTTGAAAACGCTCAAATATTAATTAAATGGAGAGTTGACAATTAGATGTAAATTTCATTTCGCACCGAGTCTACCGGTGGATAAAATTCGATGATTCAGGATGCATATATGACCCGGCAGGCGGCGCGCGAAACTGACGCTAGCCGTAGCTTTAATTTAAACGACTCCCTCGTCTCAAAAAGTTATTGAAAAATTCTCGCGAGTATTTGTACGTTTGCATTTATGTCACCCTCAACATTTTCTTCTTCTTGACCTGATTTAAAGTTGGAATTATTTAGGGAAAGGTTCTTAAGGCTTCTATGAAAATGGACAACGAGAACTGTTCCTTAAAAAATAAATTCAGAATGAAGATCATGTATTGAAGGACTTGTAGGTGCGGACCAGCATTACTCTCTATCAAAAGGCGAACAGGGCTTATTGGTTTTTTAACATACATCTATAGTGCGTGTCACTTTTTCAGACTGCGTTTGAGAGAAGCCTCAAGGGAATTGACTTAAAAATTAACTTGGAATCGTCAAGAGATGTTTATCAGTACCATTTGCAGCAGAGGAGGATTGAACAACTACCTTTGCAGCACAGAAAGTGTCAAGGTTTGAGTTTTTCAAATTGCTTGTCCGAGGCTTATTCTCTTTTAGTTACATTACCACTCATAATAATCACTTTAAGTATATTAATAGAGAACACTTGAGGCTAGATCAGAATGATTAAGTGGTTAATGAAGAGAGCCAGCAGAAAGTGGGCCATGACCATGTTTCATTCATCAGTTTTGCATTAAAAAATAAGGCTCTGACGACCTATGTATTTCTGATGTTTTGACATGTATTATCTTGATGTATATTGAAGACGTTAGCTAAGAGAACGAAGTGTGAAGACTTGTTTATTGGCCATTGAGGGTTTGCCTAGAATTCAAAGTAGGTTGTTACGATAGGAAAAAAAGGGAGCCAGGATATAAGAGTGGCCAGATACGATTTTTTCACTTCTGTCCTGTCACTACTATTCTTCCAACTGCAGTTTGAGGTGTTTATCTGAAAATTGACAGTTATAACGTGGATAGAAGAAAACTACAAAAGATGGTGTGTATAAAGTACGTTAATGGAATTTCAAACGATGACAACAACTATATGTATAAATGTATGCATGTTAAAGTGAGTACATGCACTCGCAGAATGAATGCTCGTCAGGAATTAAATATGGTGAAAATAAATTATTAAGAAGCTAGTACGCTTAATAAGTGAAACTTTAACGTATGTAATACAGATTCTTCGAGTGTAAGCGACCTAACCTTAACTTATGTCAAAATGCTTCAAGCTTTACAGGTACTTCGTCCAAGAGACACCAATAATTTTTCCTGCCTCCATTCTAATTGATATAAAATAATTTTCATCCGACAAGGAACGAATATCATTACGTTTTTATCAAATATCACACGGTAGACATTTTCTCCATTCATTAACATGGAACAGTAACCGTGTTTATCCCACAACCGGAGGGAGTACCCTAGTGGTAAAAACTGTAACTACCGAAGCTCCGCCCATTCTCGACTCGTCCATTCATAAGAGTGCAGCGCCGAATAATTTTCGCATCTGCCTACCCCACATTAGGTCCAAAGTTGCTCGTATTGTATTTATTTGCCTACATCAGACACTTTTATGTCCACTACCCCATTTCACACAGAGACAGAGCGTCGATGTGTGATTCCATTCTTTAACGAGTGTGCAGATTTGCCAAGATTTGAGTTCCGAACCCAATGCGCGAGAGATGGTCTGTGTCTCTCGGTATAGGGACAGGGCGCCGAAACCAAGGAGAGGAAAACAGCTCTGTCCATTGATGATGATCTGGGAAATCCTTCCCCCCCCCCCCCCCCCCCGGTCCATCTCCTCCAATGAGGACGCTTATTTCGTCGTCTCCGTTTTCGCCGATTGCGCGCCGCGGTCGTTAAAAATGTCGGCGCCCTCTCAAAGAACTCTCGCGGCTCGGCGACCAATCAAACGCCGCGATGAGATGAGTGCGCGCACGCGCGCCGACACGCGTCGATGCCTTTTGGACGGCGAATCCGGATCGCCGATGCGTGAGTGAGTGAGGATATATGCACGCATTGCTCACGGAGAGAATCGTGTCGATTATCACGAGTAGTATAATTTCATAACTCGGGAGGGATCCGTGTCACCTTCGATCGAGCTCACTTTTTAACTGGTCTTATATTAACTTGCTTCGTGAGTTTCATCGCATATATCTATTACTCAATTTTTGAACCCCTTCCCGTCGTTCAATCTTTCCCAAATTTTGCATAATTGTTTTGTGTCAATGACAGCTTCTTAGTAAATTTTTCCGAATTTTTCACGATGTCAGATTCAATTTAATGAAATATTTTTGATTCAAATACATAGAGAAAACATTTATATAGCATTGCGCGTTGAATTGTAAAACATTGAGAAACAAAGATTACGATCACTAAGACAGGAGTAGTAACGGAATTTTAAAAAACTAAAGAAAATCTCAATTATTGTTAAATTAATAAAAGTGTGAACACTAAAAAGTAGAAAATAGTGCAATTTTGAAATATGACCAGTTTAAAAAAAAGTGTTTTTTAGGGATATATTGTTTCGACTGACGACCCAAAATGGTTTTGTAAGGGCGACCGTACGGCAGACAAGCGAACGTTAGTGTGTTATCCAGATGGACAGCATACTTCGCACTCGTCTCTTGTACGCATGCGCAGTGAGCTTAGTTTTGAATGGTTGAAAATTACAATCCCCTCGAATCCGAGGGAACTGATTGGCGTAGTCAGTAGTGTGATGTCTGCGAAGTATTCACGGTTTTTCCTCCAGTGAGTAGGAAGGAGAGAGATCTGGCAAAAAATGGAGTGGTTTCGGATGGAGATGGTCCCGAGGTCTTTTTGCAAGCGGGAGAAGAAATGCACGCCCGGAGATGGAATGCACCTTTCGGTGAGAAGTCACTCGCCGAATCGGAATATGAAGAACCGCTTCTATGTCGCAGCTTTGTATTTTCGTTGTCAGTGGTTGGAAGTGTTGTCCGGTTCTCATTTGAAGAAAGAGACAAAGAGAAGGAAGGGAAAAGTATTCTCTCAAGTTGAATATCTACGCGCGTAAATGTTTAGTTTTTCTTCGGAATGACATTTCAATGTGGAATGACGCTGCGTTTGTTTTGACTTGGAATTGGAAGGAGATAACTTTTGCCACTCTCATGTCAGTGATGTCAGATGATTCCCACCCTTTCCTGTGAAAACCAGTTTTGCAAGCGTTTGCTGTGTGCAAGTAAGATCAGGTAGGCGGACAGCTATCATTGGCAGTCGTCATGACTCCGGATTGTTTTTCTGCTGTCAGAGTTCTCCCCCCACTTCGCTTCCTCCCCTCATCTATCTGTTCCATTTCCAATTATTAAATAAGTCTTCACTTTGGCGTTCTTTATAATTTCCTTAAATCCTTAGTCTTCCTCAATAATTCTCCACATTAGTTTCTCCTTCCGTTGTCGTTCTCAAGAGCCTGTTGTGTCGACGAATATGCCCTGGGGAAGTTAATCTCTCTCTCTCTCAATTGCTTCCCATTCATCAGATATCTTTTCTCCCCAACTCTCCTTGGGAATTCTTCATCGGTTATACTCTCCGTCCATTTGCTTCTCTCCCGGGTCCATTGTTAAGTATCGACGTTCTCAGTGTGCCGTCGTCGTACTACTGCAATGGCTTGCTCTCTTGAGCTCCGTATGCGCGAATGTGATCTCGCAAAAACACATTTAAGCATCCTGTGACGAAATCTTCTTCCTCCTCCCCCCATGGTCCATTCCACTGGCGATGGCAACGAAATATCCGTATAGTGCATTCCCACGTGATCCTCGGTTGATAATGCCTCTGCGCAGGTGACATTCCACGCGAGGGAGAGCCGGCGGTGCTTGGGCAACCATCATCGCCCCTGCACCATTCCTCCCATAAATGGTGCACATCCCCGTGCGAAACTACCCCTGGTGCTCGCTTCCTCCGTTGTGGTTTGCGTGCTTGGCTCTGCTGCCACAGAATATTCTCCTTACTCTCGGGGAAGTTCATGCCATCATTTCCATGCGTTGTGCTTACTGGTGGAAATATTGTGCCCCCTTCTATTAGCGCATTAGACGCCGATATTCTTCTCCGCGCTAATTATTCCTCGAAGTAAACTAGAAATGACAAAAGGGGACGAGTGGCGAAACGGACTTCATTTTGGAGAGTTTTAAAAATTTGGAGTTCATTAAGTTTCTGTGAGAAAAATGTTATTTGCGTATTTTTTCTAGAAAACAAAATGAATGTAATGTTGAATGTACGCCTTCCCTCTTATAATTCATTAATGTGTTACTACACCATTATCGTTGATCATAATGACTATGAGTTGATTAAATGCTGCTCAACATTGTCAGGCATTGGGCGGAGAAATGAAGATGTCGCTAATATTCGTCATCTACACTCATCGTTAATCTGCAGTCCGGTGCCTTGACTTTCCAGTGGTTATAGGTACGCTAATCGGCGAAAGCAGGATTTCGTTACACTGCATGGAATCCCTCGTCTTCGTCTCGACAAATTTGAACACCCTAAGGCAGCGGTTCCCAAACTGGGGGTCGCGGGCCGTTCGGAAAGGGGTCGCGAGATGAGGATTGTAATTACTTTAAAAACAATATCATTTGAATGTACACATTGTTTGTTATTTTTAGGGGGTCGCGGCTAAAATCTATGGGCTAAAATGGGTCGCGGAAAGAAAAAGTTTGGGAACCGCTGCCCTAAGGCAAAGGGATGGGTGTGTATTTTGGTTTAATTTATTTAGTCTGTATTGGTTTCGCGGAGCTGTAGGAACTTGCTTTAAGAAAGTTCCCAGCGGATCAATTCCGATTATATCGCCCGCTTCGAGTGATATCAATGCGCTCGGTTTTATGCGACACGCATGACTAAAGACTCGTATCACAGATAAGATCGATTCTCAGACATTCATCTTTAGCAAATATTTCACGGTGCAGTTTTTCGTTTAAAGGATTACGTAAAAATATATATGTGGAAAATTCACGTAACTGTTTTGTGCAAACGGAAATAGCAATTGTCTCTTTTATAATTATTATTTTTAAATTAGATTTCCTCGGCAAGGTTTCTTCCTGACTCAGCATATTTAGATAGAATTATCCGTTTATTTACTGGTAATTTGGAACCTTTGAGACAAAAGTTTATCGTGACCAAACAAAATTGGCTATCTATCCTTTCTTCCTATCCGGGTTAGGAATGTAAGGATGGCGGAGGAGAATGTTGGGCTCCAGTGCGTGTGTGTGTGCAGGAGGCGGCGAAGGGGTGGTGTTTTGAGTGGGAATCGTTGGGATTTCGCCCACAATGGGAATCGATGGAATTATAGTTCTCTCTCTCTCGGTGTAATCGTGCCCCTCAGGCGACAAGTGTCATCATCGAGAGTTGCGTAGGGAGAAAAGTAATAATTAGAGGTAAGGTAAAAAGGAAGTTATAGGAATAAGGAGCGGGTATTTAAAAAGAAGGAAACGAAATTCGCCGCCACCTGAAAGCCACGTCCTCACTCGAACAACAACCCACGACACCCGTTGGGCGTTCAAAAAGAGATCCACCAAAAGAACCTCCCTCCACTCCCCCAAAGGGCAGCCTCCCCCCACCTTCTATAAAAAAAACCCCGCAGCTACTTAGCAGCACCTCTCAGGGCGAGGCCGAAAGTAAGACACACAATATAGAAATGGCGACGAAATGCCAAATGCCGCGGTCGTTAATAACCGGATACGTAACAAAGGATCCGGGTTCGAGACCCATTCGAGACGAATGACTTTTTCCATTTTGTTGGAACTTCGTACTTGTCTCCGTTCATTAACATCTCTGTTGCGAAAGCTGTCGCCTCGGCACGTTTGTCCCTCTGTTGTCCCACGCCGCGCCGCCTCGTCTGGCCCATCTACGTGTTGATAAAGAGTGTGTGTGTGTGTCTCTCCCCTCCCTCCCCCCTCCCCTCCCGCAGTGCCCCGCGGGGGGAGTGGGGAAGGAAGGAGTGGGTACTCCCTATTTATTTATACCACCTTATCACGTGGCAATTAAGGGGGGGGAGGGGCCGGGGTTAATAAATAAGTAAATGCTGAATGAATATCCGGGAGTGGTGGAGAGTCGCTTTGTCCTTGGGGTGCGTGTTATATGATGTTTGGTCATATTAGGCGTCGAAGCGTTGATTATATGTACATACTCGGATTAAGGTCGACTGTTGGTAATCTTTGACTATATTTTATGTCGCCTACATTCCCAGCTTGAAAAATAACCCGATGTCGTTCGGATTGCATGTTGTTTATATTGTCGTATCGACGTTATTTGTGCATTTTCAGTAAGGTGACTCTTAAATTCTCCAAATTGTTCAGACCAACATTAAAATAGTAGAAATGTTGTAGACGTCCATGATGTTTGTTCAAAAGAAAAGGTTCTCGTATGCGTTAGTAAAAAAAACCTTAGCTAAAATTTTCAGTGAGCACCAGCACCATCTTGCGGCAGTTTCTAGATTGGTGGCGAAAGGTATTCGTATCGTATTAATCGAGCACCAAGACAGCTTAAAGTATTGATCGATATTAATTATTATTCGTAAATAATTTTTATGTTTATTGGATAGGTTTATTGGAGAAAAGTATCTGTCGTAAAAAGCGACCCCAAGATAGTTCGAGCGAGATAGTTCGAGCGAGATAGTTCGAGCGAGATAGTTCGAGCGAGATGTCTCGTTGACGTGGACCACAAGATGACGAGCCTTTATTACTTGTTTTATGGTAACTTACGAGTTTGTTTTTTGTATACTAAATCAGACTGTCGGTTGGTTGACGTGAGCATTATCCGAAGAACGTATTAATTACACTTTTAATGCCAAGGAATTATATCATCAGAGGTTAACAAACCAAACCTTTGTGCTGAAGGAAAAAAAAACATTTTATCGGCGGATGGTTTGAAAGCGTTTTCAAAAAAACTTGAGATGTCGATGTTTTCCACAATACGTTTTGACGGACGTCGGCCCTGGAGGGAGAGACTCTGGTCCAGAGGATGCCATCGGAAGGCCGGCCGTCGACACGACGCGCGGAAGATGAGAGGACTTTCTCATGCTCGAGACATGCATGGTTTACATAAATCTTCCCCCCGGGCTACGCCGCGTAAACTCATTCCAGCCGATGCGTCGTCTGGCGTATTCGGGTTATTTACGATTGTCATTTATCACGTGCAGGAGCATGCCGGACGTGCGCGAGTACGAACGGGATTTTAAAAAAAATCGCGGTCAGCCAACTTCCTCCTAGCTTTTCAAGAGTTCTTTTTTACGTTATATGTTGTTCACGCGACAAGTGGATAATTCTTTTCATCTCGATGAGTTACTCTGTAGAGCAGAGAAAAAACAATTGTCCATGCCTGTCGTTAAGCGTAGTTTAAACATTTATCGAAACACTGTGAAGAGTGTGACTTGACTGATATCTTGGCGACTCGTCGTGCACGGCGGGTGAAGCGCGCCTCCCATTGGTCAGCCTTCGCCGAGACGACATATCTCATCCGCGCCCGCCCGATGAAATATCGTCTCGAAACGACCGCTCGAAGAGTGCTGTTCTCTTCGTTCTCCGCCGATCGGGAAATCGTCTCGAGGACGAGGAGGGAGACTTGGGTGCTCTTGTCTCGATTGACTTGGATCGGTGCGGGCGAGCCGTAATGGCGTGGCTGGTGATGGGGGAGCCATGCGCGATCCGAAATAGCTCTCGAAATGTTTCTCTCTCCGGATGCGGATGCCCTAGCAACCGCGCGAATCATGTTTTATTCTTAAAACATTTGCCTGCAAGAATATGAAGTTCTGTCATACTATTACATCTGAAAGGATAGTACTTGAAAATAAAGAGATTAGCTCAGTCATAAGAACATAATGCCTTTTTTAAAGGGGCAAGTAAGGAGCGTGCGTATGTATCATCGCAAAACAAACTGAAACGTGTTGAAAAGTTAAGTTTTTTGTTTTATTTAATTTTTCCTCGGAAAACGCTCTCGGCGACGATGAACATGCATAAACAATATCCTGATGCACTTGACAAACACAGAAACACGTCAATATGGCACTTTCAAACAAACTTAAGACGTTTAGCCCGGGCTTTTCAAAAGCCCTTGTTAACCAAATGTGAGATTTCTCTCGAATTTTCACGACGAGATTACTGGCGGATTCGGAAAGGTCTTCTATGATAATGAGTGAAAATCAATCGTCAAAGGTTTGGCAGTGGGAGGAACACCACATACCTCCCACAGCCAAGCCTTTGACAATTGATTTTCACTCATTATCATAGAAGCACTTTCCGAAGCCCGAAGCTTTGGGATGGGGTCAAGTAAAGGTGGTTTTTTTGGTGGCATGGCGGTGATTATTCATGTGAATATTAAGTGGAGTGGTGCATTTGCCTACGTAGAAGACAGGGTAGAAATTGTAGGAAAGGTGGTAGATAATAGTGTTGCAATCGGCCGTAGAGGAAGATCTTTTTGGGGGAGGCGGAAGGGCGGAGGAGGGGAGAGCAGCATTTGCAGCTAGGGCGTTCGCAGGTTGAGGAAAGTGTTGGAGGGGGGGAGGGTTGAAGGGTGGTGGATTAAGTGGATTTAAGAATGTCTCGCAGGTTCGAGGGACTTTCATGAGAAACTTTTGTACCGTATTTTCAATAATTATGAAACAAACTAACCGTTCTCGTGTTAACAAAGGAAAGTTCAATTATCTGCAGATCTGTGAATTTCCAACCGAAGAAACGTGTTGATTTTTATACGTGTGCAGGCCTGCGGATGCGTGCACCTCACTGGCGACCGACGAATGGTGCTGTCATCGCAGTGTGCACCGCCAATCCGCGGCTCGGACTCTTGAATAAGGGCGAAATATTAGGATATGTCCGCCTCGATCGACTGTGGCGATTCGTTCTCCCGTTCGGTCTTCGGCCTCTTTTTTTGCTTTATCTTCGTCCGCGGTGTTCGGTTCAAATGAACCGGTCTCGGAAGAGATTGAGCGCGCGACCGGGTCATGACCAGTCACCTCCCCTTCCCGTTTCCTTCCCGGCGGTGTCACGTTCCCCACACCACTTCCTCCTCTGCCCCTCCCCTTATCTCCCCATCCTCCCCACCCCCCTTCGTGCCGCCGCGCGAGCGCCCTCTCCACAGGTGGACGTTATACACTCTCGCGCTCACATGTTTGAGTCGGCGGAGCCTTTTGCTGCTCGGCGTGTGTGAGTGGTGGTGCACGGCGGCCCACGCGCGCGCCCGAGTCGTCCTTCCCAAGCGACCGGTGAGTGCGCTGCACGGGGGCGGCGGTGCAATGGAGGGTGACGTCATGTGTGTGCTCTCACCGGCCCACTTCTGCCCCCCTCCGCGGCATTCCGCCTCTCGCGACTCGTTCTCAGCCTCTCGCGACTCGTTCTCCGCCTCTGTGTATACTGTGTGTCTGTCTCTCTCCGCTGTGTGAATTTCGTTCATCCGAAGCAGTCGCATCCCAAAGTGCCATCATCATCTCTCGACCCACACCACTTCTCCGATCCTTCGTGTTTTCGCCACCGGGGATGTAGTTGAGGCCTTGGCGATACGATTGACACGCTGTGCCAAATTCCGCCCGGCGTGGTGTGCATATTCTCATCTCATCATAGTCTTCTCTCTAGAGTTACGTCTCGCGTGTGGCGTCTGTCGGTCGCCGCGTCGTGCTTATAGTTTCACGAACCATTGTTGCGCACCACCACCTACGCCACACTCGATTCTCATTCGTCGTGGGCCTTGGGACAGATACCCGCGACTGGTGGTTGTGTTTTGCGTTTATTTGTACTTGTTTAATGCGGATTCGCTGGAGGAATCTGTGACGGTGACTCAGATGGAAATGTACTTCGGACCTCTTCGTCTCTAGCGGATATCGTCTTGTGTCTGGACACGCATGTAGCCCGCCACCCGTGCCACGTTTGTTTTATATCGTCCATTGTTTTGAAACGTGCCGACCCCTCTCCTATATAGACCTAGTGCTTCGATGTCCATCTCAGAAACGAATCGAACGAATAGTTTGCGGATCGCCTTTAATTTCATTCCTCGTTTGTCGTCGAGCTAATCAACAGCGATCGTTTCCGAGGTTTTTGTGCCGATGTGTTTACTTGTGGATTTTGCTCCTGGAAACTGTGGTGGTCATTCGAATCCTTTTAGGTATGTGCAAGGAGATCTTTGTGTTGCTGTATCCAATATTGTTTCTTCTCGAGTCGTGTTCCAAGCACTTCCAAAGGATCATTTACTTCAGTGACTCCAACAGAAACGAGAAATGTAGTGGAATATCGTTTGCCTGTTTTTGGTGTAGTTGCCGGTGTGGTCGTCTTGTGTTCCTGTTGCCATCACTACCAACATGTTGGTGTTGAGTGGGTTTGTGTGTCGGTGGCGTGCTGCGCAAATTCGCGTCGGAATAGTGCGGAATTAATTGTCTCTCTTACCGAGTTCCGGGGGCGCCCGTGACAATCACGCTCGCTGGTCGTTTCGCCATTGTCGCCGCTCCAGAGAAAGTGAGAGTGCGCTGGCGTTTGAAGACATTCGCCCGAAATCGTCAAGGCCGAGATGCGACGCCGGCCGCCTTGAAGTCGCTCCCCAAGAGTCCTCCGCCGCCGCGATGCTGCGGGACATTCGGCGCAAGTCCTTGTCGCTGGACAAGGGCGCCATGGAGCGCCTCAGGGCCTCCGAGAGGCGCGGCAGCCTCGTCGGCGCCTCGACGTCCTCGTCGCTGCTGGCCCCCGCCGCCTCGGACAAGGCCCAGCTGCCCACGCACCAGCGCAGGGGCAGCATCGTGCAGAGGTACGCGCGCGTTGAGGTACCGCAGGGCATCGCAATGCGACCACGCGGCCGTACCATGCCCTCGACTTGATCATGCGACTCTTTTTATGTTTATACCCGGTGACATCTCACCTCTCCCGATGACAGCCAAACCCTTAAAAGAGGCGCTGCGTTTTAGTCTGCACTGTGTTCATTAGAGTCCACTTACAGCCGGCCTCGGTGGCAGCGGGGCTACCCGCCGTCCACAAGGTCGCGGGTTAGAATCCCGCCTCGGTGTCTTTCACCACCCAGGGCATGGTTGTGTATATTCGGCTTAATATATACATATTAACTTCTTCGTAATTGGCGAAAGCTGTGAACAATAAATAAGTTATTTATTAATGAGGCAATGATACGAATTTCGCGGTAAATGTACTTTATTTTTGTTTCATAGAAAAACGTCCCCATTTCAAGAAATAATTTAGGTCAAAAAGGGGAGAAGATAATATTTTTGAAGGAAGGGAATACTCAAACAAGTTGTCAATGGTCTGCGAGGCACTACTCGTCATTTTTAAATGGAGTCTTCTTTCCCGTGTGGGTTGATCGTGTCTCATGCACGCGATTGAATCTGGCCGCTTCCTGCGGATTCGATTTTAGCCTCGGTAAGTGTTCTTTTGAAACCTTGTTCGAATTGCGTGAGTTGCCACCTGGGCTGCCCCTTTCCCTTCTTGTCTTTCTTGAGGCTTACCGAGGCCCGGTTTAGTTGAGCGTTTTCTCAGAACGGTAACCCACGTCACCATAACCGACGGCTAACATTTGATTCTTGAAACATTCTGAGAAATCCAGGGTGATGCGGAGGATATAATTTTAGCCCCGCACTGAGGCCGAGTTACAGAGAGGAGGAGTATGTTGGTTAAGCGGGGAAGAAGAAAGAGCTCTATGGGCAGGTGGGAGACAGAAATCGAGTTAAGGACGTTCGACGGTTTCACTCTCAACTGTTAGGGAATTCGACGAAACTTGCTGGAAGCATTAATTATGTTTTCCTAAAGCTACCTGAATTTTTTAAAAAATATTCACCGTATTTTTCTTAGGATATTTGATGTGGAAGTGTGGGCATGTGAAATTACATATGGGTTCTTATGGGAACGCGAGGCGCGACTAGCTTTATTCATCGAATAGAACGTTTTCTAGTTGAGAATAAGAAAAAACAAAAATAATTTAAATCATCAATAGAATAATGTATGAAAATCATTTTATATACTTTATTTTTATTATTTTTGTTTTTCTTATTCTTAACTATAAAAAGGTTCTTTTTGATGAATTAAGCTACTCGTACCTTGTGTTCCCATAAAGAACCCATTTAATTTTTTGTCCACTTCTCGATCAAATATCTTAAGTAATCTGCGGTAAATAATTCTGGAAAAAAATCAGGTAGATTTAAGGCAACATAGTTAATGCTTCCAGCAAGTTTCGTCGAATTCTCTTGAGTGAAACCACTGAACCTTCTTAAGTTGACCCTACGGCTGTAAAAGAGGGCTTTAACACCCTCTCTTCCAATTGTACCTGCCTCAACCCGTGCATCATCCCCAATTGTTATTCTGCAATCTGCAACTGACGGAAACGAAAAAAATTAAGATAGATGTATCGCACATTTCGAAGTGAGCGCTACAAACATTCTAATCCGCACTCCATTTTGGTGTATGGCAAACAACCAACCCAAACAAAACGCAAAGAGGCGCTTGAAATCAATGCGTCATCGTCAAACGCTCGTTATGTTCCCCCCCTCTCCAATTCCCTCCTCCTCCCCCCTTCATCACGGCTCGCGTTGTCCTAACCTTTCGTTATCTTTAAAGTTAACGGGATAGGCTTCGATTGATAGTTGGTCCATCTCCTAAGGTGAGGGCGCACGCCTTTTGGACTGAAAAGATTCCTTCATTACGAAGCCCCCCTGCACTCTAAAACATTTTCCGTGAGACTGTTTCGTAAAATATATGCTAAAATATTTGATGTAAACATTAATATTAATGTTGCTTCGTTTAATTCGTTTGGCGTCATTCGTTTAAACGTCTTATTGCCTCTCAGGATCCTCAAAAAGGTTGATTCGTTCCCTTTTTTAAAGATCAGCTTAACAGATGATTTTGTGAAATTTATTTGGGGACAAATTGTCGTGAGACACGTGACGAGCACGGCAAGTCCATGGTCTGAGGCTGGATACGCGGCCTTTGGGTCGCAGGACCGGCGCGTTAACACGCGTATGTTCTATATCGCAGTTGTATCTTCGCAGACGTCGTCTGTCTGGAATTTCAATTTTCTTTATTCGTCGCAATCTTACCTTTCCTGCGGGCGTTTAGGAGTTTTCTTTTTTATATTTTTTCACCTGCCCACGAGTAAGCATGGTTATGTTCACGTGTGCAATGTTCTCACTCTTATATTTCACATTAATTGTGTCGTTCATTAATCTTTATATTGTAATGTTGATACATGGTGGATTGTGGAATCACCATTATGGTGGATGGATATCTATCACTTCCACGAAGTCAAGCCAGAAACAATATCAAGTTTTAATGGTGGATTATGTGTATGTTATTTGAAATATGGAACGCTTGGACGGCGGCACCTCAGCATCCGGGGGAGTGTGAAATTGAGTGGACGTATGTCGCATGCTGAATTTTTCATTTCCATGTCACGCTAATTATTTATAATCGAATTGCGGTGTAACTTAGTGTCATTTGCCCAATGAAAATGGCGACTGGGGATTCATTATTCTCCACAGTATTTTAGTGTTTGTAACCTGACCGAGAGTGGAGGGAGGTTTAAGGAGCGTGGTAGCCTAGTGGGCAGAGTGCTTGGCTACTGATCCCGGGTTCAAATCCGGGTGAAGCCTTTGGATGCCCCAAACGAAAAAAAAACCTCGGGAGTGGCCCAGGGAAAGGAACTGGCCCCCCTTATACCCTGAATGTGGGAAATTCACACGCCTCTGTGGCTAAGTCCGGGTTGAGCTCTACCATCAGCTATCCAAACCAACCTTCGGGTTGAATCACTTAGTGAACTTTACCAAAACTGTACTACCTTTGGTAATTACGTAAAACGTCACAAGAGGCCAGATAATGAATTGTAGAACTATTGTGGAAAATTACTAAATATTTTTTCCCCTCGTTACGTAAGTTTTGGAATTATTGTCATCAATATTGCCGCAATTCCTCAAAGTAAAATAAAAAAAAAACTTTTCTGCCATTTCGTGTCCCTTCGGCCAATTTCAAAGCGTTCCTCCCTTGGGATTTTGTAAGTTGGTGTCTTTGATACCAAGTCTATTTTGAGCGTGGTTGCGTGAAATAGGAAATAGGACTTAATCTGTGCACAGTTGGGATCCTCGTTCGATGAAAGCCGACGCGCCCTCTATCGGACGCTTTTAACAGTTTCCTGCATCTCCCCGGAGTTTGGGAAATTATTTCACTGCTTTGATTTATCGGTGTAAGTTGCTCGGAGGCCCGAATTCAAAGTCGGGGCCGTCTTCTGCACCACACCACACTTCCAAGTCAAACCACCGTGTGACGGTAGGGAAGGTAAGCTTACCCTTCTTTTTCTATTGCTTTTCATTTAATTTTCATTCGACCTTTATCCGCTGACTCGCGATTGATATTTCAATTTGTGACGATCGTGAATTTTGTTTTCATATCGTATATTTCCACACACTGTACGTGTTTTACTTTTTTTACAACCAGGCTGAGAGTTTGATTAACTCGATATTCTCAGGCGAAACTTGTTGGAAATCCACGATGGCTAAAGCAGTGAAATGACTAGCTTTGTAGTTTTCACGATAATAGGTTTATAAGTCGTCGGCCGATTTCATCAATGGAAAGCGTCAACAGATGGCGAAGGCGACGACGTCCTCTCCTTTGCAATGAAATCGGTCGATAACCAATCAACCTATTGTGAAAATTACAAAGTTGGTTACTTCACTGTTTTAGTAAAAGTTCGCTTCTCAGATGAATTCGAGCAATTTCAGAATCTCGTTGCAGACGTCTTTGGAAAGCGGGTGTCGTTGAACGGAAGGAGAAGGAAGTTTTGGAAGTAAGTGCATTAAGTAAGGAAAAGTGTGTCTTTTGGACCATCTTACTTGGACTGAATTTCCTCCTTTTCACACGACTGTTGAATCCTTTCTCCATTCTCACCAGAGGGAGTTATTAACTGTCGCCGTTAGTCTTGTCTTTTCACTCGCGTGTAGAACATAGTCTCTATTTACTTCTGTGAGAAATACATAGACGTGAGAGAAACATGTACGTACGTATAGTTGCACGGCGAAACATTTCTTGCGGAGGTCGTCCAACTATTCCCATGTATATGCTGTGGATGGTGTTAACATAAAGGCGACAGATGAAGTGAAGTATCTAGGAGTTACGATAACTTCGAACCTATCGTGAGGAACACATATAAGAAATATTTGTGGTAGTGCTCTGAAGAAGCTAGGATTCGTCAAGCGTATTGTGGGAAGATTTTCGGATGAAAAAGTAAAATAGAGGTGCTATTTCGCACTCGTCCGGCCACACCTTGAATATGCAGCGAGCATATGGGATCCAGTGCAGAAAGATTTAATTCGGGAACTTAATAAAATACAAAGGAAAGCTGCGCGATTCGACAAAAACTGCTACGGGCGTACAGACAGCGTTACACAGATGTTAAACGAATTAGGCTGTGAGCCGCTAGAGACTCGGAGGCTGCGCGCTAGGCTTAGATTACTTGAGCAATTAAGAATAGATATCTTTAAGAGCGACACGGAGAACATCATATTAGAACCCCACTATATTTCCAGGTCCGACAGAAACGATAAATTAAGAGAGATATTTTGCCGAACGGTTAGGTATGGGAATACGTTTTTCCCTCGAACAATAAAGGACTTTAATAAATGCTAGGCGTAATTTCATTAGAGCGTTTCCTTTTAATATGTAACCGGCTGGTGTCCTAACACCCCCCGCCACACGCCTATTGAGGCGGCTTGCGGGGTAGTATGTAGATGTATATACGTGCGGTTTTCCACAGGCTCCCCTGCTACTTGTATTATTGCTACTACCTTTCGCTATAGATACTTGGGTTGTTTATGGATTGAATAGTTTATCGAATCGGGGTGACAAGTTTTATTGATCGTTGCAACACAAAATCGGAAGTGTGGAAAAATCTGAATGATCGATCATTGTCTTAGCGGATGCTCAACGGTTTCTTCCGCGGTGTGAATATCGAGAAATTTGCCTCTTTGACGTGATTCGAGCGGCGCGATAGCAAAATGTCATGGGTGTGGTGGGAGTGGGCAGAAAACATCCAGATCGTAGATGTTGGCGACGAACGGTGGTGGTTCACGCATTTGCGTCCTTGTTGTGTTGAGTGAGCATCGCCTTTCGCCGTCGGTCCAAGCGGAGGGCGTGGAAGGCCATCATCACTTCGTCATCCTTTTCTCATTCTAAATCTTCTCCTCAAGATCCTTTCCCAGAGCAACTGTGACGATGCAGCTTCGTGTTATGAATGCCCATCGCGATGACGGTGGTGCAACACAGACATAGACTTGCGGCCATAGGAATAGCGGCGCATGCTAATTGTCTCAAAGCTTCAAGTATTCGATCACAGTGCAAAAGTGTGACATTCAGAAGGCGTCTTTTGAAATAAAAAATGTCGCACTCTCTTCGGGAAATCGCTTAAGATACGTTCCCGTATGTGTTGAATTGTTGCTGCGGTCCGCGGCGGCGGCGGCGGTTTGTGATGACGGATGTCGATTCTCTTTTGTCTTAAAAGAGGAGGAGGCGATTCACGCTCCGTTTGAATTGACGTCGCCCATTCGAAGAGTCTTACGTCACCGGTCCTCTCCCTCTACCTGCTGCTGCTGCGGAAGGACATATGTCTCTTTCGATCGAGTAGAGTAGTGCCCCTCCTCCTCGGCCCTTCCTTCCTTCCTTTCCCGGTGGTGGTGCGCAAATCGAGGTGACGGCGACATATTAGGGATGGAGGAGGTGTTGTAAACTGTGGGGGCGGATACTCTTCGGTTTCTCGAATGTCGCTACTCGGAGCGAGATTTTACTCGATAGTCGTAATTGGGATCGCTTTCGACTTAAATGTTAACATTTCAGCAGCAGTAAAAAGTATGAAGAAAGTTTCCTACTCTGTACCCTGAGAAAGGTGGATGCTAATACCACCGAAATATTGGAAGTTTTAATTTGTAAGTGTCTTTCGCTTGTGTCTATGTTTTTATCGACCACCCTCTTGGCATATTATATATAAATATATATAATTATATATATACACAATATGCCAAGAGGGTGGCCGATAAAAATATAGAAACGGAAAAAAAAGAACACTCACAAATTAAAACTTCCAATATTTCGGTGGTATTAGCATCCACCTTTCTCTAGGTAGAGAGTGAGAATGATATTATATATATATGTTTACGCTCTGGGTAGAACCATGGCCGAAGCGATGCGCGTGCATAAGTAGGGCTAAGTAGGGGTTTTCCAAATATATAGTAGTGTAGTAGGGGTTCCAATATCAATATTTTTAAATATTGGGATTCCAAAATCACAAATTTTGAACGACCAAAATCCATATCCTGTATTGGATATTGGTGGTCGGAAAAGCAATTATTTTCAATGGTAATATTTAATATTGGATTACCAATGTTAACAATTCAAGTATTGAATATTGGAAGCAGGTGAGGAGGAGGGTGTGGTAGGGAGAGAGTGTGCACTAATAATCTTTGAAAACAGAGCGTGGCACTCAGTGCACAGCACTTCCTTTAATTCCACCAATTAATTCATAGCAATAACTGGGGAACAGAAGCTTACATTGCTTTCCTTGTTTTATTAGCCGACTTTTACATAGTTAACATAGGCAGCATTTGCAAACCATTGTGAGCAAGATAATTTTATCTGTTTTGTATTGCTATGTTCCATATTTTCCAATATTTACCAATATTCGATAGTACAACAAAGTTCATTGATATTGGTCCATTTTCAATATTTTAAAATGTTGGATATTGGGATTCCAATACCGCCCATCCCCTACGCGTGCAATCGACGCTCCAACACTCCGAGACTTGTTCCCCTTTTGTGCCTCGCGCATGTATTTGTTGTGAGCATAACTTGAAAGACGCGACGTCGTCGCGGTGGCCCACCGTGGTGCGTGCCCGGTCTTCGCTCAGGGTGGTGAAGGGGTCATCGCTTACCCAAGTACGCACCACCATGCTCTTCCGTCTCTCCTTCCCTTCGTCTCAGGGAATAGAGTGAGAGCCGGCTGTCTCAAATGACTCTGCCCCCACCTGCTGCTGCCTTTCCGCCAACAACTGGAGTGAACTCAAACCTGGAATGAACGTGAGGCACAGCGTCGTGCGGAGCTCGGAAACGTGGTCGCTACGGAGGGAATGTGTGCGTCGACTGTGCGGAGAAGGAAAGCGAGATGCGTTTGGGAGGGGAGGGGGGAGGTATGAGAGAGAAGGGAGCTGCTCTCAAAAGGGAATGGATTCGTAGGAGTAGGAGGAAGGGGGGGGGGAGGACGAAATCATTTCTGCTTTTGATTCCGAGATGAAGGTGCGGTACGTGACGCAGCGAGGATACGCAACGTAGTAGTTGGGGACACGTCCCGTTGACGTCGCCGGAACGACACCAACCCCTTTTGGTGATTAGTTATGTTGACGCGTAATAATTGGAGAACGTGCCGTAGTTGGGACATGTTTTTGGCGTTCCAGTTGCGAGCAGTGTGTGTCAGGGTTGGGTGTCGCGGAAAAGTCCCCCCCCCTGCGTGAATCATACCTCCCTCCTCCCCCCCCCCCACCACCACCACAAGTGCCCATGTATATTCACATCCTGGGGAGAAAGAGAGAAGATAAGTGTCTTATCTGTTTGACGCAGACCCGTGGGCACACACACACATCTTCCTGTTCGCTATCGCCCAGCGTCTCACTCTTGATTAATAGTATTAAATGAAATATAATTATAATAGTATGTCGTCGCCGCCATCTCGGGTTGGACTGGCATTGGCCTGACTACGGTCCCGATTGTCAATCGGCCATGGCTACTCTCTCTCTCTCGTCGCTTTCCTTCGATTGTTTTTAATGTTCAGATTACTTAGGTGGCGGCAGCCGATCCTCAAAACTTCGATGCGTCTTTCCTTGTGTCATTTAAGAGTCAAGTGGCCGACTCCCTTGGATCAGATCCATGTCGACTATAACGACTGCCTTTTGACGATGCTCGCGTGAGGCATCTCGAAGCAAACGAGTGCTCGCCGAGAGGAAACCCCGAAGCAAGACGTATGTAAAAAGAAGACACACTGCTTCGTCTTCTTTCCGCGTCCACACTTCCTTCCCCTTTCCACGTGGACTTGACGAACGAACCACTCGAAGCCAAATGTCGCTTTCGTGCTTCAACTTCAACGCTTGGAGACGAAACGATACAATCTTCGTTACACTCTGGATTAATGTCGGGACTAGCGGACGAGAATGTTGGACATAAGTGGGGAACATTTGTCCAGGAAGAGGCGATGGAGGGAAACTTGAGTAATTTTCGCCAAGGTTAATTCCTTCATCTTCTCTTTTGCATTTCAGATCGCCTGGAATTTAATTGTTAATACTTGTAGATTATTGGCATCCTCTATAAATCCTTGTAGATCATTGGTTTATTATTAAGTCTTCAGCTAAATTCTAGCGAATTTATTTGTGTATCTTCACGAGTTGAATTATTTGTTCTGCTTTGCTTACATCCTTCCGTGATTTTACATAATATACATTTTGTTAGCACGATTCCAGCCTATTAAAGTACATTTTGGATGTATTTTCCAATCTTTTGGAGGATGTCGGGGTAGACTCAAAAATCCCCGCCGGAAGTCAAAAGAAAAAGGGGACACGTCTGGGAAAAAAGCTCTAGACAACATTCCGGGTAACCCTTGCTGTGAGAATAAGTAGGGTTCAACATGATATTTCTAAAACTGATGAATAATCTCTGCGTAGTTTATTATAATCATTTTGGCGAATACTTCGTGTATAATTCGCATCACGCTCTGCAGATGGTTAAATTTAGTTCTCATTTTAAAGTGTGCATTGAGGCAGTGGATATCGACCACCCCGTAAACAGACCATGTGTCTATTTCAACCAATATTTTACAATTTAAAAAAATGTAACTGGAAACAGCATTCTATAAAAAAACAAACTATCAACTATTTAACAAACAACTGCATTAAAAATAATTAGCAAAAGTAACTTTCAACGATAGACGAAATGGAGAGGGGAAACAGACAGGGAGCGACGAGAGTGGGAGGGAGTGAGGCGACGGGATGAATGAATGGAATGATGTGATGCATCGAATAACAACAGGGGGGGGGACAGTTTTCAGCGTAGCATTGCACGCTGGTGTGAGTCGGAGACAGAGATCGCAATGCTTTTTATAGATCCGCAAAAACACACTTCGGTTGTCTAGGCGTTTTCGGCGCAGAACGCGGAAGAAGAAATAGGTCAATTTTTAAAATGCCTGTATTTAGTTAAATGCTGAGAACTTCATTCATTAAAAGTTCTCAACTAAATACTATCTCTGCATCTACTTCACGCTTCTTACAACAACTTATATTAAAAAAAAAAGTCGAATGTGGATTTTTTTGTAATTCCGAAGAGCTGAAAATGCACCATTTCCTAAACTACGCACCTGGCGATTATCGTTATAATATTGGATCTTTTTAGATTTGTGCACCAGACGATGTATCATAAAAAAACGAGCATTTAATTTTTACCGCACCTCTGTTTTGCCCCACGCCACACACCCTTGAGGTGGCTTGCTTGCTGGGTATTTTGTAGATATATCGGCACCCGATTGGGTCTGCATTGCCGGTTATCGCGACGCGCTTGTGTTTTCTTTTATACGTCTGGACATGCGTGTCACCGTAAGCACTGGTCAATCTCGTAGATATTTTTTTTCGCGAATCGATTCGCGAGCCTCTCATTATTGAGTGAGTGAACCGGGTCTCGCGCCCCAAGTGTCGTCAAACTGTGACGGAATTACACAATATCCTCCATAATGACTCGAGTGAAACCATCTTGCTCTGCCCACACGAATCCTTCTCAAAGTCTTCTCTTCGTCATTTTGCAATCCCCTCTTAGTGTAAGCTGACCCCGAACACGCCGCCCTCACCGCCGCCGTGTCTGAAAAGTGCTCCCTCTCGCCCCCTTTACAACAAATTCCGCTGACTTCCTCTTAGCCATTCCGCACACCGTGCTCTTTCTCTCTTCTTCTGTTTCTCGTGTGGTCATGTCACACGTCGCCAGCATTTCCGTTGTCTCAGGTGCCATTTGTGGACGTTGAAATGTTCAAGACTCATCATTTGGTGATTATTATATTGCAGCTACTTCTGTATTCCCGGAAAGGTTGAAAGGAAATGTTTTAAGGTTGCGGTCCTCTACGTCATTATCTCATGGAGAAATCGTTGAGTAAACAGGTGAGGAATGTGCTTACAAGGTACGATATTGAACCCTTGGGAATTAGAAATCGAATTTCAATTTAAAATCAACAGATGTAGTACTTTATTTCACAATAACGCGTATCTCGGCGTAGGTATTACATCGCCGTCATCAGGTGCAATTTTTTCCCGCTATGTAAAACTCCGAAACGCGAAGTTTAAATGTAAAATAAATTGAACAGTGTCACATCTGTTGACTTTCTTTCACAAAAACGCTCTTCCACCACATTTCGGCAGATACGGTCGACTTCAAGTCGCTCATTCTATTCGAGAGTGATGAAAAATTGCAATTGGTGTGCCCACCTTCTTCTTTTCATGTTATCTACGGAGAACAGGCACGTTTACATTTTCAGTTAAAATGTTTTGCATTATTTATTATGCCAAATTCATTCGTCCTATCATTTTCAGTTACTTTTTGAAAGTTAAAGCCCTCATGTTGAACTTCAAATACTTTCGACGATGCCTCTCGTTAGCTATTCCTTTCATCATCTTAACTTTATTTAATTGAAGTTTTGACGTGATTTTTCGACTCCGTTGTCCGACTTGATCTCTCCTGCCCCCCCCCCCCCCCCCCCCGCATATTCGACGAAAGGAAGCTCACCACGGAAGATGGCCAAAAGTGCCGAGTAAGTTCTCTCTGGTAGGTCTCTACACGGAACAAGAAAATGTCCGTCGCGCGCGTCCTTAACGCCTCTCGCCAGGTGGGTGCTATCGTTGGACGGCCGAATGTGTCAATGGGACATGCGGCGGCGCATGGCGTCGTCAACGTGAACTACGTCCCCCGTCCCCCCCTCCCAATTGTCCCACCCGGTCTGCCAGCCGGCCGCGTGGCAATCAGATGAGTATATTCACCTGCATAATATGCATATGTACCTATTGCCTTCCGTATTTATTAGGAGCTTTCTTCTGCGACTCTGTGCATCTTAGGCCGCTCCTAATACCGTCAAAGAATTTAAAAAAATGTATTACACTATACCCTAAAATTATTGTAACTGCGACTAATTATACATTAGCATAAATCGCTAATGCTTGTCATGAGGTGAAGCCTCACAAGCATGCACTACTACACTATAGACATGCTACCTATGGAGAGGAACCGTTAATGTATATTGCAACCACACAAATGGACAGACTCGAGAGTCATGCCGATAACATGCACGGCGTGCTGTTAGTACTAGGTAACAGATAAGGATACAAGTATTAGGGAGTACTACTTCTATTAAGAGCTACACTACCTATCGACAAACCTAGATAAAAGTTTCATTGGCAGCTATTGTGGTCCCTTATCGTTCGTGGGAAAAATGACATTTTTAATCTATCCGTTCTGCAGTCTAGTTTTCTTATTTTATTCTCATGATCTGATCTACCGTAGTATGTCGGATTTCGTAAAGTATTATCAACGTCGTCAGAGAATACATCGGTTTGGAAGTTACATAATGGATTGTGTATAAATTTTAATCAACTGTCTGAAAGCGTTTCCCATTCCAGTTGCTGCAAAAGATCAGTAACACTTACGAGATTATCATAACGGCCTTAACGTATCTTTCCGATCTTCGCTTTACGCGTTCTAACTCGTTCAATATATTTGTACGAGTGCTCCAAATTCATTGTAATGCCTACCAAACTTATTTGAATAGATCACCTTGAATAACTTTCATTGGATGTTTGTTAGAAAGCAACAGAATTTTCTATATTTTGTAACTGACATAAACTATTAAAAGAAATATTGGATTAGCTTATAATGGTGATACAAAAATGCCTCATTTTGATTAATTTTTCCAAATGTTGCCTACCCGTGAAGATATGATTTTATTGTTTAGCATAATTCTTGAATTTTATTTCTATTTTCGATTCTTGGCATTTGTCCCAAAGTTGATACGTTGAATTTCTTTAATAGGAATTTGTGCTTGCAACCTCTTTCCGTGACCTGGAATGTGTTCAGCGTTAAAAAAAATTTAGTTTTAAACAATTCTATTCGGATATAATTATTATTTATTATAAACACTTCTCCCTGCTTTTAAAATCAAGGGTGACATTATGGTGAAAAGAGACTTTGCAACGCTGGCACAAGGTACATATTGCAACATCGCTCCGTAGACGCGCGGTCTCTCAGTTCTCGTGTTTGCGTGTGCTTGTTTTCAGTCGCGACTTTTTCTGATATTACGTTAGTGTGTCATGCATAGAAATGCCTTAGTGTATTGATATATTCATTTATTAAATACCCGTAATATTACATGCATGTGAATTTCATAAAGACGGGTTCCTTGCAGAGTCTTGTTAAGGAGGTGCGTTTGATTTTTTTAGCGGCGGCGCGGGGGCTGACGGGAAGTGGTTCCTCTTTCCGAGGGGGGCGTGGTGCACGGGGGGCAAAAGAGAGGCGGGGGCCGAGTAGTCGACCCGGGCCGTTCCTTCTGCTGGGATACTCTTGATTTTGTAGCTTCGACGATGACACGTGTCTGTGACGTCACGGACACGAAAAATCACGACTTTGGAATCAGAAAAGTTAAAAGAGTTTCGTGGAGGATGTGACGTCATAACTCGACCTTGTCGATCTTCGACTGTTTCGTGACCGTCCCGAATGAGTCTGAGACTGTTGCTCTGCATAATCTCTTTCCTATGTCGAGAATTTTTATTTTCCCCGTTTTTTTCTTGTCGTGACTAAATTACGATATATAGCACGCCTTTCGTTTGGATTCTATGATTACGAGAAACTGTCAAGGCCTACACATTTTGTTCATAAAAGCGTTTCTCTCTCCTATTTTGTAATTCAAGCCACTCCGCCTGTCTCATTCGGTCGTATCTTCCATTCCAAGCGGTCACTAATGCCGACGCCATCATTTTATCCAACACGTTTTGCAGGTGCCGTGCCAATTCCTGCGGGAATTCGGGTGTAAGTAATCTCGGGAGTGAGCTGTGCCACGAACACGAGCGAGGACGTTGAAAGAACAATGCTTGTCTAATTGAGTGAAATGGGAGACGAATGTCAGGTCTCTTCGATCTTCGTCTCCCCCAATCGGGTTATGCGCGGGACTGCAAAGTGCACTGCTCGATCCGATGTGCCATTATTTCCGTCAAATGTCCACCATTCCACGAATCTTCGAATCGAATCCCCACAAATCTATTCATCGGAAGTATCGCGCATGCGTGTAGTATCCTTTATCGATGACACCCAGCCCCTTTCTCTAATTAACATACTCATAGACTCGTTCGCTACTCAATGCGCTCTCTCGGTGACATTTTTTGTATTTCTTTTGCTCTTTAAGGGCCTGCACCCAGAGCAATTAATAAATTGTTTACTTACTTACCTTATCACAGTCCTTCCTTGCAAACCCACTATCCCCTCCCCCCCCCCATCGCTCTCCAAACAAAGAAACGAAAAAAAAACAAGCGCGCATTGCGTGGAATTCTTTTCGGAGAAGGGGAGAGAACGTTCCTTTTTTCGTCTCTTTCTCAAGATTTTCACTTTTCGCAGACAATCGACTCGAGTCGCCTTCAAGTACATAGTATTGGTGTGAGGAGGAGTGGTTGGGTTGGTGAGGCTGGTTAACTAGTTCCCAGTCCCTTATTCGTCTCCTTGCGACCTATCTGGGTCGTCTTGAGCATTTTTGGTCCTCTCTCCTTGTGTCACGTATCCCCTCCCCCCCCCCTCTTCCTCCCCCTCCCACTCCTTTCCCCCACCGCCCACCCCACCCCACCCAACATCACCCCTCCCTTTGTGTCCGATCGGCGTTTGTAAGTTTCCGTTTCGCACGAGACGATTACTAGATCCAGCGCAAGACCTAAAGTAGTCTGCCTTCGCCGTACTTTATATTCTTGAGTGCACGGAATCTAGTGTGATTTGAGTCTTCGTAGAAGGTTTCACCCGATCATTCTACATTTGCAAAAAATACCCTGTAAGCAACCTCACGGGTGTGTGGCAGAGGGTGAGCAGTCACCAACATTCATTACACTATATCCTATTAATGTTAATGTATCTACGAATATTGATGCATTAGCGACAAGCATGCATGCCGCTAACACATTACCTATCGACAGACCTAGTTAAAAGTCTCAGTGGCAGCTGTTGTGGTCCCTTATCGTTCGCGTGAAAAAGGACATTATAAATCTGTCATTTCTGCAGTCTAGTGCCATAATTCTCATGTTCTGATCTACCGTAGTATGTCGGATTTTGTAGTGTTATTAACGTCGTCAGAAAATGAATTGTTTTGGAACTTGTATAATAGATCAAGTCTAAATTTTATATTTATTTTATTTTAAATTTATCATAAAACTTGCACGTACAAGCGAGTGGCGGTGTTATTCATATCGTTTCCCATATCAACTATAATTATAAGTGGAGCCACCTATGGCCGTGGCAGACCAAAACATCTGTCCGGACATTGATAATTGATTTCAACGCCGGAAAATGTGTAATGGCCGTAGGGAGGCACCGATTTAAACAAGTGAATATCGCACTGCCTCTGCAAAATCTAATCTAATTGGTCAACAGCTGCAAGATCCTGATGTGAGAGAGTGTCTTGCATCAATTGTGAAATCGAGCTCATCTCAGCAGCGACCATGATGGTGTTCATGCTTGGCTTGCAAGCGTGTGCTGGTTCGGATTCACACGGTGCTGGAAAGATGGTGCGAGTCCTATCTTCCCCAGGTGATGCTTGCATCACGTGACTCGGACTGCAGGAGTCGTTCCTTGCGGCGCGATCTTCCCCTGTTGTCGTCATTTCGGCGAATCTTCTTGGACATCTTTTCCAGGGTGGAAATTGAGATATACTTCACAGTCGAGCGAAATATCCGAGCCGTGCTACTTCTTCCGATACATTTTCCATAGTTTTCGCCCTAATTTTCAAAAATCACTGCCGTGCGTCTGATTGGCTGGAGCTCAGATTCACTTAGTGCGTGTTCCGAGTCGGATAACAGGACGTGCTCGAATAATATATGAAAATATTTGGGGGTCGCTATCGTTGGCGCTAATTCCGAGAATGAAGCAAAGCTATCATTGTCACCATCCCTCGACTTGTGCGTGGCAAGTGACCTCGTGAATCAGGCTTGTAAGGGTGAACACGAATACAGAGCAACCTTTGCCGAGGGGTAAAGATGCCTTAAAAAGCCTTCTCGCGAGGCCATCTTTGTAAGGCGGGAAGGACAGTTTTTTTAAATTCCGTCTTCTTATGGGCTACTTTTTAAGGAACGACCTCGCTCCAATAAGGACAACGAAACGAACAAGATTCCGAAAATCAGACAAAAAGTGTTGAGGATCGAGGAGAAGCTTTCATCAATCTGAGTCCCACGTATCTTATGTTCATTGTTTTATTGCTCCCATTGCGCGGGAACGGACAAACGCGGGCATTTGAATTGAAAATTGTCAGAGGATGATGCAACGGTTTTTTAGGAAATTATTTCGTAACTTTCGTACTGATCGTTTTTAGGATAAAATTTGTCGAATGAAATGCCCGATGCCCGGGCCATTATGTAACTTGCTAACGATACATATTTCACTACTGCATCCGCGCGAATTTCCGAAATCCTCTAGTAACTAGCATGAATTCTTTTATTCGGATGCGAGTAGATGCACAATAACCCAATGGGCTGGGAATCGAACCGCGGACCAATGGGAAATGTGGGCCAATGTGCCGCGACCAATGCGCCACCCAGCGCCATGTCGGTGGTTTTGGTCACTGGTCTCGGGAACACTCGTCTTTCCCTCCGAGGCTGTTTGCGACACGTGTTTCACGTGCACTGGCGTTCCCCATTGGCCAACACTCGATGATGGAGGCGGAAGGAGAACAAACGGACAATGATGTTCCTCTGTCAAAAATACGAAGCCAGTAGGTGTCTCATCTCCGTTGCGAAACTGCTGAAGAGGTCGTAAAGATAATTCTTAAAAGACTCGACGAAACAAGCGATAGAGAGACTATTTGGTGCGCGCACTTTTATATAGAGAGGAGATCTCGAACCTCTCACCGTAGATAACCCCTGACGACGTTTCGTTTGGCGCGCCGAAGAGAATTATGGCATTCTGACGTCTCCTTGCCACTTTTGGACGTTCGGTTTCTCATCATATCTACTACTACACACGCACACACGAACGCCGTAGGCCAATGAAAACACGGCGTGTCGCGGGACAGCAGGCGTTATGACTCGTGACGTCGTCATCTTTCTGTCTTCCTCGTGCTAATGTCTGAATGATGAATCTCACACAATTGTGTGACCATTGGCACGCGACTCTGTTGAAATTACTTTTGCGCGAACAGTTCCGACTTCCGCAATTCTTTGAATAATGCTCGCTTTACTTCGCGACCCCTTCCTTGAATTCCTTAGCTCGCTTGTAGTCGTCAGGACGAGGAAATATCTCCTTGCTCCCAAGCCATTATCCTCACGTTACTCGAACTCCTTTCCTGCAACCGTCGATGTGTATACACTGCTGAATGGCCGTGCGTAAACACGTCGTCTTTTAGCAGATCAATTGATTGACGAAGACGCTCGCGACCGGAAGTGTAGGGGACTCTGGTCACGATTTACAACTGTCTTGGCTCTTTATAATGTCCCTCTAATTGGACGCTCTCGTGTTTCCCTGCGTGAGATAAGTTAACCCCCAGCATCTCTCTCTCTGCCATTGGTATGTGTTTATACGAGTCCTCTCCGTAATCGAATAAATAAATGAATGAAGAAGTTGAAAATTATCTTGAATTGTTGTTGCTCCAGATTCAACGCACGCCCAAGGTCTGCCGACTGTTTAAATTATCAATTCACTCACTTACTGGAAATGAATGATAAAAGGGTGCTAATGGATGAGGGGAAATTTGAACGAAGACATCGAGAAAAGATTAATCAAAACTTCAACAATGTGGAGCGTGGCGTTAAAGTGTGACCCAGAGAATTGGTCGCCCGGGGAAACAAAGAGGATGATCATTTGAGAGAGGTGGGGAAGGCGGCGGTCTGTGTGGGCGGGGAGGGAACTAAACTATAAGCTCGAACACGTATTGAGATGGGTGGAATTCCCGTTAATGAAACTAGAGATATTTTATTCCCGTAGCATTCGTGAAACTTACTGATTTGACGTTTCTCCGTCAAAGACGTGAATAACGCAGAATTTCGAAAGAAATGTTTGGCAAACACGATTTCGTTGCCCGCCGCGACCCGCGCGAGCGCCCCCTTCCATATTCCGTCTCTGCCGGTTCGAAACGCGATTCACGAAGAAAGTCCTTCACCAGATCGTAAATATTATTTATATATTTGTATGTGTACACATTCGGAAGCGGGAAGTCGGTGTCCATTGACGAAGGTGTTTGTTTCGCGTGAAAGGGTGACCCACTCCCTGCGGATTCGGGTGAAAGATGAAAGGATGATGCCCATCCAGGGTGTGGGGGAAGGGGGTTCGCCCACCCCCCCCAACCCACCCCGAGACGACTCGACGCTTTCGCGCTTGCGATTAACACGTCGATGTGCGAGCAGGGACTCGTATCGCTGGGGTGCGCAGGGGTCGATAGGCAATCGATGTGAAATTCCTCGGAAAAAGTACACTTTAATGTTCTGCATTAATTGATCGAAATAGGGCAAATTTCGAAAGTGCCGTGCTTATCACGTATTTACTTCGCTCGCTGTCATCATTCTTCTTTTTTTGCGTAAAAGCCGGAAGTGACGTGTTGGTGAGCAGAAGGCGACGCCCTTCGAAAATGGCGATACGAATCGAGATATCGCTGCGCACTCGAGATTTCCATCGAAGTCGACGTCCATGTGTAAAGACGCCTTCGTGTAGCTTTTAACTTTTAAAATATCACCACGCGCAATCATCAATATTTCTTTTTCGGCACCAACTGTTGATCGCAAAAATAGAGAATCAGTGCCCAAGTATATTGTGAGAGAAGAGTGTCGCGCATGCGCAAGAAATCCCCCCCCCCCCGCTTGACGAGGAACGTGGCTCTCGTGTCGTATATTCGGATTTCACTGTCGACCCCGTCTTGTGTGATCATTGAGAAGTCTTCCGAGTGATTTGAATGACTGTCTTCTTCTCACGGCATAGTCGCCGCCACTGAAAACTGAAACTTCGATGAGTGTTCGAGACCGTTCTCTCGATCGGTGCATTCGAGATTGTATCCTCTTTAGTGTTTCCTCTGTGTAGTGATTCCGTGTCGAGAATTTATGATCGAGTTCCAGACACAAGCGACTTGTGGAGACTTGTCCCAATTCACCTCTGTACTCGTGTTGCGGATTGATGCATCGATCTCCGTTGCACCGTTGTCTCATGTATGTACTTAGAAATCGGAATCGGTTTCATTTGCTCAACCCAAACATTAAAAAGAGTAGGTTCCTCATTTGTGGGGGCGGCCATTTGCCCCCCGAGGGGAGGGGGATGCTACAGATCTGCATCTAGATGTATCGTACCTCGGTACCAGCAGCCCCATTCCACTCTGGTCTGGGAACGGCGCCACAGCGGTCCACAGGGCTGCCACACCCACGGAACTTGAAATCCCCTCTCCTCCTCTAGGCATCGGCAAGTAGGGATCGGGAGATGATTCCGTTAGAAAATCTCTGCCGCTGCCCCGGGATTCGAGCCTGGGACCTTGTGGTGGGGAGACAGGGCCCTGGCCACCGCAACAAACACCCCCTCCCCCTACCTGCAGCCATAAGCGATCATTAAATCATGAATTTTGTCCCGCATGCAAATATGTATTCGCACGGCGCTGTTTTATGTTTCGAAATGCGTGGATGTGGTGGGAGGCAGTGTGAGTCGTTTGTTTGATTGTTTGCGAGTGGGAAGGGCGAGGAGTTTAATGGCGGTGATGTGGGACGCGGAGGAGAGCCCCGTTCCTTCTTTTTATCTTAAGGGTCGTAAATTCCTCATTTCCTCCAAAATTGGCTTCTCCCTCAAACCCAGAGAAGAGCCAAATAATATTATCGCGTCCGAAGTTATCCACGCGGGCCCAAAGTCATTCCCCCTCCGCCTTTTAGTACGAGGTGGTGTCGCATCACAGCCACGCGCGCTGCAGTCTCTCCTCTCTTGTGTTATAATGTCTACAAGTGGCGTCGAACGGGTCGAACTGCACTCGCAACGGCAGCGATCACACCTTTCGCGCCTTTATTTTGTAATTCCGAAAGTTTAGTCACTCTTTGCGCCAAGAGTGGAGTTGAATTTGGTGGTATTTAAATCAATAGCCTTTAACCAATACCCGGAGATGTTGGTTGATATATAACAAAATCAATATTGGGTATTGTGTATATGCATATTGAGTGTCAATTTTCTAAATTGGTAATGGAAGCCTATATTTCAGTATTGCGTTGCTGAAATGTTGGTTTTCAATAATTTTACTAACGATATGTTTCTAGTCACTGAATGGCAATAAAAGCAGTGAGGAAAATAAGTAACACTTGACGACATCTAGGACGTCACACATGGGCGGGAATAAAGGCTTCTCATTGGTCGCACATGTCTGTGTTTCCTCTCTCATGGCGACAGCAGTCGTTTTAATCTTTGGGCAAGCCCACTCAAGACGCGGAACGGAAGTCCCAAGGGATTAAATGATACGAAATTGTGTCGAAAGTCAGCCGCGAAAAAATATGACACTCCTAGTCCGTATGTCTGGGTGACGAGCACTTGAAAGGTCTTATTATTTACCTCGAACGCACCCGCGAACGCACGACTGAGGAAGAATGAAGATACCGCTGGGATGTAACTGTAAATTTAGCGATGGTGTTCACGGGTCAATTCTCGTGTGACGCAAAGAAACTGAATTTTAAAAAATCATGTTGTATTTCCGCGGTGCAGTAAAATCACGACTTAAGATTATTGAGTTACTTAGTAATTGATGTTTGAATGACATAAGTATATGAAAATAGCGGGAGAAGACAAACGCATAAAATGAAATCACATTCCGCGATCGAAGAAGTTCGGCAAACATTTGGGCACCACATATATTTGATTGGGCATATCATATATTTGATTGGGCCACGTACTCAAAAGACGAGGTATAGGTATAGCGAAACTTGGTGGCACTCAACAGCGGGGCATTAGAGGACGCTGGCCGCCAAACCAAGCGTTGATGAGTGGGCGAAGTTATCGAAGGACTCCCTCTGCAGGGTCCATCAGGGAAGAAGGCCTCTCGGCCACCGCTTCATCCCCCACATCTCATGCATGTTTTCCTCTCCTTTGCGTCGTGATATTCTCAAACGAGTGTCACCAAGTTTCACTATACCTATATTCGGGAGGCGCCGTTGACAAAACCGCTGTTGTCGTGGGTTACCCGCAATGGCAACAATAGTGGTGCACGCTTGGAAATATTAAGGTGACGCTTTCAGTATGTCGTGAGATAGCATTCGATGACAATGGCTATGGGGGAAGGGGGGGGGGGGGGGCGGCAACGGTACATGAGGAATATTAATTTTCCCCCTTTCTAAAATAATTGGGAGGGCGCCGATATGTCGCTCTCAATAGGGTTCCAAAATGCTTGATGAAGGATCCTTGTGACGCCGCTGCATGCAGTCTAATGTTTTTGGTATAATACTTTCTAGTCTCCGGTCCTGCACGCTGTTTATCGCTTAGTTGTTAGTTATTTGAGAGTTATTTTGAATAGCTAAAAAGGTGCATTTCCTCTGTTACATCGCGCAATTAAGAGTCACTCCGTATTTTGTTATCGTTTGATTTTTCCATACTTCAATTAAGTACCTGTGATACGTAACTGTCCACGAGAGTTCTATTATAATTTCGTCCTCGGCCCATGTATTGCTCTCCCGGTTTTATTATTATTTGAAGCATTTAATTAGCAACTTTGATGTGTGGGCTTTTGCATTGACTTAATTGGGTACTTTTAACAGGTATGGAGAGCCTCAACGTGAGACCCTAGCGGCCGTCTTTGACACTTATACCGTCGGTAATCGTCGAATAAACAGAAATTGCAAATTTTCTTTATTATCGCTTATTTCGTCATTAGCGTCGGTTACTCTAGCTTCCCCAGCGCAGGACTATCGATAAACGATGAATCGACTGTGATCCCAGCGCAGGACTATCGATAAACGATGAATCGACTGTGATCCCTGCACCGATGTTCAAATATACGCGGATGCTCACCCCCCCCCCCCCCCCAAAAGGCATTCGTGGACATACGAGCGCTACTTGAATCATTATGAACCGCTATTTGAAACTTAAAACGTTTGCCATCATGCAGCTAGACTCGGAATGCTTTTTAAGTCCGTCGTGCATGTGCTAGTGGAGTATGGTGGAAAACAAGCTTATCTAACACCAATAGAGTAAATAATTTATCCTCACTGCTTAGTATATACGAATGAGGATGTGTCCATCTCGACGGAAGGTGGGAATTCCAAAAGATGTGTGGAGTAGAAATTCCTCCCTCAAGGAATTCTCAGTCGGGAGATTGAATGCTTTGAGGAAGTGCTTTTTACGAACATCGGGAAAAGGACGTACGCTTTGCAAGGTGTGCAGTGCTAAGAAAGGCAGACGCCGTCAAACGCGAATTCACAGTCAACTTAGTGAAGACGGCAGCCCTGTCACCGTTGTGTCTGACAATAATGACGAATGTCATGACAGGTTATGGAAACATGGAAAAGTTATCGGCATACTCATTGATTATTTTAACAAATATTACCACTCAATCGGACACTTGCCAATTGACGAAGTAATCGTACTCTTCTGTGGAAGGGTTAATTCAAGCAATATATACCCAAAAAAATACAAACATTCCACTTCCATTCCTCCACCGCGGGGGTTGTTTTTAAATTAACCTCCATAAGATATACATTTAGTGACTTATTAGCAAAATAATTTTTGTTTTTTTAATGCCATCATTATTCCGGAAAATATTGTGTGTTTTAAAAACATCGGCCATTTTTTAAAATAGCACAAATTTGAAACCGGCAGCTCGGCCAGACACAGGGATTTAAATGTTGCGGATATAGGCTGCAACAGGCTAAGCCGGGTTCGGACGAGCTTGAAGCGAATCGTCCGGCGGGCCGCGGTGCAGCGTATTAAGGGTATTTCCACTTCACCACTTGAAGCCATGTGTATGACAGTTGGAGAACTCTGATGCCCTTCACAACAAATGGAAGCGACTCTTCTAGAAGTAGCTGAAGGGACTAGTAATGCCCCCCCGGGTCTCCCCTCTCTACTCAATGAAGCAGGTCAAGGGTGGAAGTGTTCCGGTGAGCACATTTTTCAGAATTAAAAGAGGGCGTTCAAGGGCAGAAATGGAGGGAATAGTCTGTAATGCGCGAAAATAGCTGGCAGTGAACCAAATTGGAGGATAAGTGAGGGAAAATGTACACGCAAAAACATGGACGTAGAAGAAATGGATGGAAATGGAAATGCGGTGTACACTTTTTGTTTTTGAAGTTGCGTACCCCTCTGTTCTTTTGTTTGTTTTATTCTGGCTCTCGTTCCGCGAACCTCGCCACCGAAGCGATCCGACGACACTTGGCGTCGCTCCTGCCATCTGGCGGAGATAGCCGGGACTTATCTTTCTGACGGCCATGCGGAAGTGCGCGGCCGATTCTAATTGGTTTAGAAATTTCGAATGCATTTCAGTTGTCTGCAAGGAGGGCTCGCGAAACGTTGTCTTAAACGTTTCCTCTTTCGTTTTTGTAGTTTATAGCGTTAATATCTGGGTAAGTGTGACGCATTTATATTAAGGCGTAGTCTTATCTATTCGAGGATGGGATATCTTCTCTCCCCCCCCCTCCCCTGCTCACAGCTTCACCTCCACGTTAGTCTTCTTTTAGACGTGCCGCCTCTTTTATTTGATCCAAACTTGGTATTCGTGGATAACTCATTTCATTAATTTCCCCTTCCATTATTTGTTCTCAAAGAGGCCGTTGTGTCCTTTCTCTTTTCATTCCAATTTGCAGCGTTCTCGGTTTTAAATCTTTTCTCTCCCCCCTGCTCTTCTCAGTATAAACTTCTTCATCGTTGATTCCCTCCTCCAATGTGCGTTTGATCGTTTCGGCATTCTTGTGCATCTTGGAGTTTCCACCGCTGCTGCTCTCGTCTCTGCTCCTGCTTGATGATGTCGTCGTGCGTCCCGTTGCTCCGAAGCTTCCTCCCTTTTGCCCTCTCCTCGAGGGCTTACTGCAAGTGTTGTGCGTTTCTCGCGAAGTGCTTCCTCCTTACCTTCTAACGTTGACACGTGTGCCCGCCTCGAAGTGGTTACGATTTTTAAGTGGGCTGCTCCGCGGGGCCGCCGCGGCCCTGCCTTGTCCACAGATTCGACTCGACCACCTTAGCACTCTTTTGTTTGGAGCTTGAAATCGAGAAAAGTCTCCGTTCGTTCTGTAACGACTACTTGATGACGATCATCACATATTTTTCAAAAGCGATTTCATACGATTTCAAAAAATCTCTTGACACGGCACCACACCTTAATTTGATAGAAAAAATAAAGAGGTTACAAATAGATGGCAGGTAAAAATATGGATTAGAGAATTTTTGAAAGGAAGGTCGCAGAGAGAACGGAGAATTCTCGGGTGATACTAAAGTAACATTAGGAGTTCCCATAGGAAGCGTTTTGGGTCCGTTATTGTTTTTAATTTACATAAATGACATACATGTAGAAGTTGAGTGCAAAATTCGTCTTTTTGCAGATGACTGTATTATATATAGAAAGATAAATAACAAGGAGGACCAGTGTACCCTTCCAAATGATCTAGACAAATTGTCCTCGTGGATAACAGTAAATAAAATGGAAGTAAACATGAATAAATGCAAACAAATAACATTCACGAGAAGGAAAAATTAAGAAAATAAAGGTCATATATTCTGCTCGGAGAAAATGTTTTAAATTGTAACGATTGTAAATACCTGGGTGTTAATTTTACGTCAAAACTAGATTGGGGAATACACATCGATAAGGTTGTAAGAAAAGCTTTTAAGTCTCTGCACTGGGTGATGAGAAATATTAAGGAGAGTAATGAAGAAACCAAAGAAATGGCATACAGGACTATGGTTCGTCCGGTAATAGACTATGCAACTGTAGTGTGGGATCCTCATACAAAAACAGATATTTTCAAGCTGGAGAAAGTACAAAGGCCGGCCTCGGTGGCGGCGGGGTAACGTCCTTGCCTTCTAACCCAAAGGTCGCGGGTTCGAATCCCGCCTGGGGAGGATTTTTCACTTCCCAGGGCATGGTTGTGTGTTCTCGTCCGTTGTTAAATGTTAATACCCCGATGTAAAGGCCAATGAGAGCTGTTTTCGGTGGTGAATAAATAAATAAAAATAAATAAAAAGGAAGGCAGCCAGGTAGTATGTTTTAGGCAGGCACGAAAGGTGTGACAGTGTCACAGCCATGCTGGGGTATGTCTGGGTTGGAAACCTTTGAAATTAAGGAGGAACATAAACAGGTGTGTGTGTGTGATATACAAAGCAATTACAAAAGAACGGGCTTGGGAGGAAATAAATCAAAGGCTAGACTCACCCTGCTACATATGAAGAAATGAACACAGGTACAAAATTAAATGTAGAAAGCAGAAGACGGATATCTTGAAGCAATCTTTCTTAAATCGAGGAATAATGGAGTGGAATGAGTTACCTGAAGTAATTTTTGAGATCTTTCCCGCTAACGTTAACATTTTAAAAAATAAGTGTTCCTCGATTCTGTAATGGTTTATTTGGAAGTATTTTGAAAATTTCATGCGCATTTTCTCATGTTTGTGTTAATGTTACCACCAGGGGATTGCCTACTTGTAACGTTTTGTAAATAAGTAAATAAATACGTTCGTACTTCTTTTGACGCTTTTACGTTTTCGAGATCACACTGACGACAATGACGGGGTTGTGCTGTCGGTTCCGAACAGATCAGTCATGATTCCAAACCCACCGACAGGCAAGGATTCCGTACCGACCCAGACTGTGATGACATCAATACGCTTCCCGTGTTCAATGTGCTTCGCGCTCACTTCGCAACGCGAGAGTGCTCAAGAGTCGCTTTCCATTCGTATTCAGACCCTGCGCGACGAATCCCTTTGTGTGGCGTTAATTTTTTATGATGCATTTATGCATACACTTCTAAACATTCATATTTTAAGCGAGGAGTCAACTGATACTTAAACTTCGCTATTCGTGGTTTTATGTTTAGGCCTCCAAATACATTCAAATATATCTTAGCTCTTACGGGCATTTTGTCTTTAAAATCACCCGGGTACTGAATATTTATTTGTCTTGTTCTCAGTGATTTGTGTAGAATCTGGGAGCAACCGTCGGATGGCTTTCGTCTGCTTCGACATGGACAATGTATGTACAAGATAATTGGACATCAGTTAGGTGAATGTAGAGGCCCTCTATTGGCAGAAGTTGGCCAAGTGAAAGGCAGGCGCCATGTTTCGGACGACGGGCCACGGATTTTACATGGCCGCTTATGGGCGTACGGAGTAAGATGGGCAATATTAGCGAATTTTCTCCATGTCATTCCATTGTAATGGCTTATAAAACATCTACAGATATATGAAAGAAGTTCGAATATAAAAAATGACAATTTTGCATAAACTCAGTCTAATAGAAGGCCTCTAGGTGCATGGTGGCTGAGCGACAAATGGGGCGGAATGCGTTGAATGGGGCCGAAGTAGCAAGTGGGATACATAATATGTAACGGGGGTGGCGGTGCCTCTCGAAGCATCCCATTGAAGCATAATCCCAAAGTGTGTCACCGGGTACTCGATATTCGACCGCGAAACGCCGGCGAGGCTGTCACCACTGCCTGCCACCGGTCATTGCGGCTGCGTTCATAACTAGTAGACAATAATTCATGTTGGCTCCTGACAGTTAGCTCTCTCTCTCGACATAGAATGTCGAGGGGCAACTCGACGATAACGACTGTACTTACTGCATACATACATCTGCGCATTCAATTATTGAAATGGGAAATAACCGTTGTGAAATTCACCTCAGAAATATTGTCGACGTCACAGTATATGTTTGCGAATCTACTCGATGCATTTCACGTAATTTGTGATACGGCCTTCGTTGTTTTTAGCTTTTCGGTTGGTCTTTCAGATTTTATATCTCGCAGGTACGTATGTACAAAATGACGATGGGCTTCTTCCTTTGCAAATTTAGAGTGATAAATATATTTTCTTCGTTTATGGAAAATTAAACGTTTTATTCAGGGTGTCTTTCAAAGGAAATAACTGTCGACCAATTGAAAAGGGTGAAATGACTTGCTACACTTCAATATTTCCTAATCTGTATCTCATTTTCGAGTATACTCAATAGCCGCGAAGACTTGGAGATTAAATGCTGTGGAAGTATGATTGGGTCTGTTTGTGAAGGAGACACGAACTTCCCCGACGTGAGAATCCCGTGATTCAGGATTCCACCTGAATTGAATTTCCTTCGCCTTGAGGCTGCAAACATTGTCAGTAAGGTCGAGTTTTGGGGAGGTAATATGTACGACAATTCTGGCCTTCTATTTTTTTCATCTCCTCCAAGTGCTTCGCGTAAGAGGCTGCGTGAATGGGGCAGTTATCTAACCACAGTGCGAAAGCTAATCCTTCCCCATGGAAACTCTTACTTTCTCGGTTCTCTAGATTGAAAGGGACTCGGTACTCCTATGCGTAAATAATGCCCAATTATATTTCTCATAGGACGAGCCTCTAGTATTGGAGCGTAGATTGGTGGACTGTTCGCAGAATCGAGAACATAAATCGTCGCGAAAATCTCACTTCCTGGCTTTTATTTTGAATATAATAATAATAGTGTTTATTTGTCCAAAGACAGAAATACAAAGAATACGCAATTTTTTTGTACAGGACATGTCAGGGATTAAATTACATTAAGTACGAGAAATATAGTCATTGAGGCTGTAGAACATATGATCTAGTAAAAACATCTCAACTTATATTTTTAATGCTGTAAAACACGTGATATTTTTTAAAAAGGTGGGCAATTTGCTGTGCATAATAAGACCCATGTAACGGGGCCCAAGATGATTACAATTAGTACCAGCGTAGGGGACATGAATGTTATTTATATGACGGGTACAATGACTATGTAGTGCATGAGATTTAGATACAAAAAAACATATCAAAAGTTTCTTTTGTAATTTGAAAACAGAAATAGCTTGAGGGGATGAATCCCAAAATGGCACATTTGGAACAATGGTAGGTATATGAGTAAAAATGACCGTATTACAGTGATAGAATAACAGGGTGTCTAGCGACCGGGAAATCGGGAGAAACCGAAAAAAAAAACGGGAAATGAAAATCGCCGGGAATAACCGGGAAAAAGCTGGGGAATTTGTCAAGCATACGGAAGTTTTTCAAATCGCGCGGTATCGTAGAAAAAAAGGAGAATTTCTTCCGTGGCACGGAAAACAAAAACCTAAGTAGCAGTACTGACCGAACGAAACTCCAATAGGCTGCGGAGGTGACGTGGAGTATCGGTTTCTAGGGCCAGTTGCTGATACTCCACGTAGCCAGCGCCCAGAGTATTCATTAATGCCTGTGAACTTTTATCGGATATATATCTTAATAGACTCCTGCTCTGTACGGAGAGGCATTTTGAAGGGAACATCGTCTCCGGCGTGCACCTACCGACCCCCCAACTCTTCCGGTCGGCAACTGGTCTCTCGACCCCCCTCCGTATCATGAGCAAACCCCTATCACAGAGAGAGGGGGGTTGCGGTCATTTTGTGTTTGCGCAGTGGGTTTCTTAAACAATAATTTGTTGCAAACGTGAGAGAATGGATGTCCGAAATGAATTCTTTGTGTTTATTCGATCGTTTTAAAATTTTAAATGAATTTCTAGCTGTTATATTAGCGGTTTTAGGATATTAATAGGAAAGTAATGGTTAAAAGAAAGCAGGAGACAACTCCGTTAATATTAGAGCTAGAATTTCGCTTAAAATTTGAGAACACACAGCAAAACACAAGTAGTTCATTTCAATGGTTAATGGGGGGGGGGGGTCTAATTTTGTTTCGCAAAAACACGCTGGACTGAAACAATACATCCGGGAAATTTAAGAGAAGTAGGCGGGAAAAACCGGGAAAAAACAGAGAAATTTTTGTTTACTTGGCTCAAGACACCCTTGAAGAACATCCATAGAAACAGTAGAGCGAATGGTCCGAGTAATAAAACAGAGGGAATCAAGTTTCTTTAGAATCATATCAATATGAGAATCACAGCGGAAATTAAAATTTAAATCAATGCCAAGAAATTTGGCTGATTCAACCTGGGGTAGGATTTTATCTCCAAAAGGAATGTTAAGTACTTGAGGAGGGGTGTTTTTTTTAATGAGTAAATCTCATGGCTTGGAACTTTTCACAGTTAATTTTAGGAGAATTGTTAAGTGACCACGACTAGGCACATACACATGACGATGCCGTAAAGCGACGAAACGCGTCGTGCAATAATAAATTATTGTAGAAAAGTACTAAGACGTGTTAATCATGAGTACTAGTAACTTTTAAGAAGTGAAGCCTGCAACAATCAAGTATGACCAGAAACTAATTTTCTGAGCAGCAAGATTGCATTTTTCGTTGAGTTCCCTAGAGGAAACTGATGATAATAAGACAATGGTATCATCAGCATAGAGAACTGGATGACTGCTGGGGATGCTAACCAAATGATCAGGTAGATCATTAATATATATGAGGAATAATGTAGGCCCAAGAACGGAGCCCTGTGGAACACCTTGATTAATCACTTGAGGGTGAGATATATGTTTCACTTCAACTTGATTAATATAAACATGTTGGGTTCTACCGTGGTCATAAGATATTAACCAGTCTTTTGGTGGGCCTCTGACATCAATCGTGTCTAACTTATTTGAGAGTGGTTTATGGTTCACAAGATCGAAGGCTTTAGAGAAATCAAACAGTAATGCACACATGTGAAATTTATCATCAAGAGCATTGTATATGTGATTGATGGTTTCATGTACGGCAGTTGTAGTGGATTCATTTTTACGAAAGCCATGTTGATGCTGAGAAATAATGCCGGAGGATTCCAGGAAAGAAACTAAACGCCTATGATAGGCTTTTTAAAAAAATTTGGATAGCTGAGATTGAATAGCAATAGGTCGATACGAGTTAGGATCCAGTGAGCTACCATTTTTCTTGTAAACTAGAATAAGTTTTGAACTTATTAAAGCAGAAGGGATGGTGTCCTCAACAAATGAGGTATTTATGAAGTGTAATAAAGGGTCTTTGATAAGATCAAAACAGAGCTTAATGATGAAATTAGGCAGGTCATCAATGCCAGCTCTATACATATTTTGTACCACAACTATTTTTTATAATTTTGGGTTATTTTCCTGAACAGGTAAAAAAGTGAGGTGGCAGAGTACTACCTATGTGATGTTATGGAAAAGTGACTGATTAGTGGGTAGATCAAGAGGTGGAAGGGTCGTGAAATGGTTATTGAAATCTTTTGCCAATTTTACTGGATTTGATGTGTGATGAATGGGATGAGCAGCAAATGTTTTAGATTCGTTAGTGGTCTTCCAAATTTCACTAGATTTGTTAGTGCACTTAAATAATCTCTTATCATTATAAGTACGTTTAGCTTTTTTGAGAAGCAATCGATTATCCTTTTTCAGTGATTTATATTCAGCATCCAAATCCTTGTTACTAGGAGATTTTCTCCGACACATTTAAGTCTTTAATATAAAGCGATAACATACAACATTCATCAGTAATCCACAACTTTTTGTGATCCCTATTAGAAGCTTTACACTTTTTCTATGGAAAAGCCATATTCAAATAAAATAAGAGCTCCTCATAGAAAGCAGATGATTTCAATTCGAATGCAGAGTCTTCATAGACACGAGACCACGTCTCGGTTTTTAATAGACTTAAGCACATGCATAATATTTATATCAGAAAAATGTCGAATCTCACGACAAGTAGATCTCTGCTTGGCCTTCTTCGAGAAATAGGCCACGACGGGGTAGTGATCTGAGATATCTGAGTGAATAACTTCACATTAGATAAGCGTCATGAGTATCAAGGTTTGAGATAGTGAGATCGAGTAATGATGATGAGTAACACGAGTAGTATCTACCGTATACACCTTTAAGTTGTACGACCTAAGCAAATTAAGAGGAATTGTACATTCCATCGTACATAGCGCTCAATTCCGTGTGTAAGGAGTATGTAATACGGACTTCTTATCCGTGTGAATGAGCGTTAGAAATCATCATAAAGAGTAGTTCCTAACGCTGCCAACCTACCGTGGGAATCGCTGGTGTCTTGGGGGAAACAGGAGAATATAAAGCGCAACCATCAATGAAGAGGAGCTAAATATAGAGTGGTTGGAAAGTGTTGTTTTGACCGAATATGAAAGAGAATGCTTTTAAAATCGTTTCGAAAGCTGTAAATTGTCACAAAAGTGATAAGAGGGAATCCTAATTGATTTCGTTTGAAAGTTCTTGCTATTTTTGGCGATCTCTGGAGAAAGAGAGCAAGCAGCGCAACAGTCGGAAATTGTTGGCGTGAATGCAGACGGGGAGGTGAAGTTGGGTGGTTGGTGCGATGGTTGTCTGGCGTCTTCGGAGTTTCTTTCGGAAACGAGTGAATGAATGGAGGACTCCAAATTGGACTCCGTTCGCGAAGTGCTCCGTTGGTCGCTCGTGCTTGCCAGGGGAGGCGACAGATGGCGCGAGCGGTGCCGTGGGGAAGACGAGAGAGGTGGGCGGGCGCTGGACCGCTCAGCATCCGAGGCGCAGATAATATATATATGGGGTTGAGATGAAGCAGCAAGGGGCGGCAATTGCTCCTCCTCCGTATTCCTCTCGAACGAAAGGACGGCCTATTTATACACACTCTCTTTCTTTCTCTCTCTTGCGTACGCAAATGGAGGGGGAGAGATGTGTATATGTGGAGGGGGGGGTGGGAGGGTTTTCCTCTCTACCGCTCTTCGGCGGATGTGTCCCCTTGTCTGGGTGCAGCGAGGGTGTGTGGGTGGATGTGGAGGAGAGGTCTAGGAGATGATATTGGGTGGTACAAGGGTGGGCAGAGGTGGAGAGAGTGAGTGAGTGTGGTGCTCCTGGGTGTGGGATGTATGGCTGGAGGCGGCCCCGATTTAATGTCGAGGGGGGGGTGAAATGGCGTGTGAGACGGGGAGGGGGGAAGAAAGAGAATGGGAGTAATTGTAAGAACTTTTCGAATCGAATCCTAAAACGGTGAAGGTAGAAGGAAAATAGGCTTTTAAGGGAGGGGACTGTCCCGAGCTGAAGAATCAGATGCTGCAGGGAGGCGTCAGGGTCCTCGGATGTGAAAGCTGTTCTTTTTGTATTGGCTAGGGATAGTATTGTGTGCACCGGCAACGCCTTTTCTTGCTCTGGGAAGGAGAGGGGTAGGCTCTCGGCCATAACTTTTCTCTGCCGCGCAGGCGTCGAGCCAGCCACCATTGCCACGCCTCTCTCATCATAATAATATTCTGCGCTGCTCTTTCAGCCCGGATCACTTTTATATTCTGCGTCACGCTCTCGGTGTGTGTGTCTACGTCAGACAGTCCCATGTCGCGAATGTGTGTCTTGCGCTTACGATGGAACTTATTTCGATTGTTCCGGACAGTCAAAGACGGAGGAAGAATTAAGAGCCAAGATTAAGAACGACGAAAGCAGATCACGGATGAAGTCATAAGAAAGTTTGTGGAAAATTGAAGGTAGGAAAAGGTCAACATCTGATTAGGTATGAGTAGGTAGGAAGAATGAAATAAAATAATTTTAAAAAACGTTGGCGACAAGCCAAAAAGGCAAACGAAAGTTAACAGATGAGACAATGAAAAGAAATGGAGTACCTACTACAATGATAAATGCACCTACTACTCAGCTAGAGAAAAAATGTGAAGTACCGCTCCAAGGTAGGAGAAGAGAAGTGAGGGGAAGTTGTGGTATATGGGAGGGACGGGGATGGGCACGTGGTGTCGCGCCTAGATGTCTAGGGGGGGGGAGTGTAACAAAGTAGGGAGAGACGTGAGTGGGGGTGAACTGGGATGAAAGTGTAGAATTGCACCTGGTTGTCCAGAGGACTGCAACAAAGTTACTACGTTGGGCGGGGGTGGGGGAGGGGGGCAAGTAAATGGTAGACCGGGTGGGGAAAAGGCTCTACAATACCAAATAATCGAGAGTTCAGTATTCCTGAGTTGTGTGTTCGAAGCGTCGGCGGGGAGGGCGTGGAGGATGGTGAGACGGAGGCAAGAGTCGAATTGGAGGTTGTGAGTGGAGGCGTGTTTTGGGACTGGGAAGTTGGGCGGGGCGGCTCGGTGTCCGTTTATCCGGATGGACAGGGGATTGCAGGTCTCGCCGATATAAAAAGAAGGGCATACCTTACACTGCAGTAGGTATGTGTGGTAGGACTAGGTTAAAGGTGGTGCAGCTGCCGTGGGCAGAGATAGGAAATGGGGTGGGGTTATTAGGACTGTGGAAAGAAGAGAGATTACATATTAAAGGGCAGTTTTTAAACGTGGTCTTTGGCAGGGAAAGGTACCGGGGATTTCAGGAGGGATCGAAGAATATTGTTGAGGTGGGGGCGTAGAATATTGTTGAGGTTGGCCGGTCTTTTGTATGTAATGGTGGGACATTTGGGGATTAAGTCGGAGGTGAGTGGGCTGTCGCTCAAAATGAGAGAAAGTGACTTGAGGATGAGGTTAACTTGGTGAAGCCCCGGAAGGAATGTGGTGCAAAGGTTCAAAGGAGATTTGGTGGTGGATGATCTAGGGCGAGGAGTATAAGGGGTGGTGGAGGGTAGGATGCGGCGATCAAGGAGAGGGGAGGGGTAGCCGCGTTTAAGGAGAGCGCTTTTTAAGTTGCTAAGGTGGTGGTCGAGAGCATTTTGAGAGTTGCAGGTAAGGTGCGCGCGAATAGAAAGGGAGAATGGAATGGAACGTTTGATATGGTAAGGGTGGCAGCTGTCAAAATGAAGATATTGTTGACGGTTAGTGGGTTTGATATGTAGGGAGGTTAGGAATTTGTTATCAGATAGGGAAATATCGGTATCTAGGAAGGTAATGTGGGTGCTGGAAGTGGTGTAGGTGAAAGAGGAATTGAGATCGGAAAGGAAGGTGGACAAGGTTTGAGGACCGTGCGTCCAGATGAGAAAGATGTCGTCGATAAATCAAACCCAAAATAGGGGTTTGAGGGACCGGGAAGATAGAAAATTGTCCTCCAGCAGACCCATGAAAAGATTAGCGTACCATGGAGCCATTCTCGTACCCATTGCTGTGCCCTTCGTTTGCAGGAAGATTTGGTCTCTGAAGGAGAAGGCATTTTTTTCTAGGACACGTTGGGAAAGATTAAGGAGGAAGTCAAGAGGAGGGGACGTGGGGGGTGGGGCGGAGGGAAAGAAAGTGTTGTTTCAGTGCATTGAGGCCTTCGCTGTGGGGAATGGAGGTGTAGAGGGAGGTGACATCAATCGTGGCCATTATTATGTTGCAATGGGGGGAGATTTTGGAGGCTGCGAAGACACTCTAGGAAGTATCGCGGGTTAAAGAGGGGAGAGAAGGGTTCACAATAGGTTGGGGGAAGGAGTCGATGAAAGCGGATATATACTTTCGGTGGGGGACTTGACATTGCTGACTTGAGGGGTGGCCGGGGTTGTTGTTTGTATGAACTTTGGGGAGGAGGGATGTAATCTGGGAGTGATGAGGTGGGGGTTGGGGGGAGAAAGAATGGCAATGTCAGATTGGGATTGCCAGTGCACGGATCGGAAGCCCAATAATAAATCTCCGTCTCTCGCGGGATTCGAACCTAGGCCATTCGGGATGGGAAGCCAGTCACTATGTAGTCCCCACAACATCCCGATCATTGTTATTGTCTTAGTTAACGAAGGTAAGAACAATGATGCTGTAGCATATTATTTTGAACTGGAGAAGGCGCCCGTTGAATATCAACGGGAGGAATATTATCAATGGCATTGATTGTATGATAAACCATTTTATATCTTATTCAGTGCAAAGAATCATTGAGTTAATGGATATTATACACACACGGAATCTCGACTTTACGGTCGTCAGGGGGACGATGACTCAAAAACGTTATGATGTTGCGAAAAATCGTTACGTTCTAGCAAATATTGCGGAATTTCGACCGGAACACAAAATTCGATTGAAGGAATCTTCATTTTATTTCCTTTCCATTGGCACCTTTCCCAATAATAGAAAACCAATATTTCTAATTTAATTTTGCAAATAGAAAAAGGTCTGCAGCCAAATGAATATTCAGCTTCACGTGTATTTCTTTAGTGAAAGTTAACTGACACAAATATATACACGCATACATCCATATATACGCGTACATTTTTTGTAGACAAGTATTCATTGACCATTGTGTTTTATTTTTTTGTGTCATCATCAATATTAATATAAACGTATGGCGTGTCCCATGCATTCTTGTAATGTCTCCAGGACAGAATAAACTTTACTTTACTTCGGTGATTATTATAGTAGATGTGTAAACATATTATGTATTGCTCTGGAGTAATTTTCCAATCGTTGTGAGAGAGACGTTTGGCCCTTCCGTATCCAAATCTTACACCCCTAAGTCGTAACCCTTAACGGCCGCCCTCGAACACTGCTAAGGGGTGCGCCCTTTCCGGTACGGGGCGAGAGGGGGTTGTGGAGTCGAGAGGAAAATATCGATGCGCACTCCGCCGTGATGATCCATTCGTCAAGATGATTGCTTATCGTCCTCCCATCCGTATCCGACGAAAGAAGAAGGGTCTCACCTCACCTCTTAGATCTTTAGAGATCGATGTCGGACAGAGGTGATGAAAACGTTGGGCAGGAGTTGGGCATTGCGTCCAAAAAGGGGACACTGGAGGAAAATGGGAACATTTCCCGATCAAGTTAATGCCTTCATCGCATCATTTGCATTTCACCAACACGTATGCGTCTATTTATCCTTTGTACCCGTGGCACATTAATAGTTAATAATTTCTTCGGCTAATTCTAGCGAATGTAAGTGTATTTTCACGGATCGAGGTATTTTCTCAGCAGTGCTGACATCTCTCAGTGATTTTACGTAATGCACATTTCGTTAACTCGAACCCAGCTTATTGAAATGAAATAATCGTCTTCGATTGTCCGGTGAATGTGGTTCTGGAAACAAAACCCCTGCTGGACGTCAGAAGAAAGAGGACATTAAAGCCGGACGTGTGGTCGGCATCCCAAGAAGACCCGATTCCAATCTTTCCCCACGCATTCTCTCTCCCCGTTCCTCCTCCCTCTTGGCCCCTTTAAACCCCTCCTCCATCCCCCACCTTCTTGTGGTCCATTTTGGGCTCTCCTCCCAATATCTCCGGCGCTCGGCGTGGTGCAACGCGCTTTGAATGCCGCTGCCGACTTGCTGCTGCCTCCCCTTGCGAAAGTTTCCTCGCGCGAGAGTCATCAGCATCCGTCAGTGTCACCGCGTCCTCTCTGCAGGGAATGTTGTTGCTCCTCCTCCTAGGCTCCAGGACTCACAGCTAGGCACCACTAGCGCCAAGGAGAGATTGGCTCCTTCTCCGGGAATTACGCGTGGGAAAGGCGAGAATCGGAGATCGGATGTGTTTTGTGTGGAAACCATTCTCTGCCGAAGATTTGGCTTTTGTTTAGATGATTTTTGTGGTTGACCGTGGTAAGCGTCGGAGGATTGGGTGAATTAGACAATCAGCCTCGGCGGACGGTTTTGTGTGTGTGTGTGTGTGCAGTGCTTTGTGTCCGAGTTGGGCGCGGCTTTTCTCTTGCGGAACTGGCTTCGACTCTTCCGGGCGCAATTCTGGGCTTTCCTGAAATCCATTGACTTTCCCACGAGTTGGGAATCTCCCGAGGGTATTAGAAAGGTGGACGTGCTTTGCGGCCTTGTTTGTTGTGTTGTGTGAGGGTGCGTTAGACCAACCCCGTTAGGCCTTCCGGGTGAGCGTTTCCAGCTGAAAACATTGCGAATGCTTATTCGAGACTGGCTCTTCTCAGCTAGGAGCAATGCCGGAGGAATGCGGAGGAATTACTACTCGACTCAAGTCGCAGCTGGCGTCTTTTCTCTCTCGCAGTACCTACTCGCGATCTGCGCGCGGAATTGCGTGAAATGAATGGCTCTCAAGAGTGCGAGAATAAAAACGTGTGTGGGCGACATCTAATGTGATGCACCCTCGGCCCTAAGGCTACTCTGGAAGCAGTCGCTCATAAACAACCGTAACGTTTTTGTCCAGAGATAATTGTTGGACGTTGATTATACGGAAGTGATAACTACGTCTTTGGAATAGAACGAAATAGATCGTGTTGTTCCTCTCTTTGATTGCTGATATGCCGATCCGAAATCAGCGGAACCTCTCGTTTGCTCCTCTTTGAAGACGTGAAGGTACTTCACTCACCAGTGGCGTGTGAACATCAAGAGATGACCTAGTTAAGAAACCTATTTTCTTGGGATGTGTCCCTGCATGTGTGACGCGAATCCTATTCATTTGAAGTACCTGCCACCAGGAAGAGTATTCGCAATGCCTGCTTACAGTCTTGGACTCTTAGGTGCCGTATGAGCGCACGACCAATGAGCGCAATGACAAGTAGCAAAGCAATAACGGGGGTGTAGGTGTATTGTTTACGTGAAAGAGAAACTTTATTTTACATGTCGCTAAACATTATAGAAGACGGAATAGTGCAATCACATGGTTTCCCTGTTTGAATATTCAAACACGACCTTCCCCTCTGCACAACAAGTAATTCGGTTCCATATTCATCGTTTCGCGTCCCTAGTTTTGAGAGACGGCAGGGTTTTTTTGCTTGTGCGTTCTACATATCCCCGCCCTCCCCTCTTCTCCTCTTCTCCCTCAATCAAACTTCCGTGCCGCGCGGGCTCCCCTCGTCTGCATCCCGTAGTGGTTTGCGTTCTCGCCTGCAGAGTGCAGCAGCGGCGGCGGCGGCGTCGCATTGGAGAGCTTGCAATGGGTGCAGTGGGGGGTGACGAAGTGCCCTCCTCGGCCCATCCAACGCCCAACGCCCTCAGGAACGTCTTCAACGGAGTCCAGTCCCAAGCCTCCAGGTTCGAAGGGACCCGCCAATCCTTAACCCTAATCTTCGTTTCACCGGGAAAGTCGGTGAAATACTATTTATTGTTCGACAATTCGGGATGAGTTTGATTGGCATCATGTACCTATCCATCAGACGCTATATGATATAGTGCTTAAGGTGGTTTGAGAGCGAAAAACCACTTCACCTAGAATTTGGCCTCGTTATAGAGAAAAAAACTCACATCTTTCCAATGATGTCAAAATATCAACCCGTTGCCGAACTACTTTGCGAGCTATTTACCTGAAAATATAAATTAGTTTTACATGGGATAGATTATGGCTGTGCGCTCCAGAGGGAGAATATTAAACAAATTAGGAACTTCTAGCACCTAGGTTTCGTCATAAAACAAACGGTGTGTAGATAAAATGTTTTCTCAACTATTTATAAAAAATAATATATTACTCACCTCAGTAATTTTTACAGAATCGCAAATAAATCTGCTGTTTTGAAGGGTTTTAAGCCGTACGGCGGGAAAAAATGAGTCAAGTTAGAAACTTATGTGGCTTTATTTATATAATTACTGCGAATTTTGATCATATATAATTATATCTTTGCGCCATTAATATTACAATATTTATATGACACTTCTTACAGATGCCGAAATAAAAAATAAAATTTTATTATGGTCTCCATAATGACTGGGGATCTTATCTCGCTCAAACCACCAAAATGCCCTCCCATAAAGTCATCCTCATTTCACTGAGATTAATAAGGTTGTGCATCAAACATAAATGAAAGCGCCCGTTTTCATTGCCAGGTTGTGATGGCCGACTCAACCTGGAATAACGATTCCTCTTTGGTATAGTATTTTTTTCCAGAATGTCACATAACGCAAACAACTCATGACTTAACAACAAACGAAACATGTCGTAACAAATATAAACCTACCCACAAATTGAAATTAATGGAAGAAAAATCTTCTGAAGGGCTGATTGCAATTCTTATGCTGAAGGGCCAGACCCGACCATGGCGGAGATTGTTTGCTTCTATCCCTATTTGGATACTCTTTTTCGAGTTGGATTTCTTCGAGTGTGATATTCGGTCAGTTGGGACATTGAACTATTTACCCCATCATCTGCCATTGCCAGGTTTCTTTCCTCCGTCACTTTAATATCATTTTCCTGATACATAATATCTTTTTTCTGTTAAACTACCTAGCAATCGTGACTGTCTAATACCCTTCTTCAATAACAACAACTTATGGACAAGTGCATTACTCTTTTTATTTGAAAGTTAAGACATCATTTACTTTACTCCCTCATGACCTAAAACCAATGGATTCACTTAAGTTTACGGATTGAGATAACTCCGAGATGTGTTATTCCAAATCTATTCAGCTGAAAATCGATTATGTAGGTTTCTCATATCTTAATACTTTTTCTTTTTTTAGCTCATTTTAATTTGATTTCAATTGTCATTCCTATGGTACATACACACAATAGCCTAAATATATGATTACAGTGCGCTAACATGCAGTTGTCTCACAGAGGAGAGTTTTCTTTCACCATTGTTGAAATTTCCCGTGAGTGGATAAATGACCCAAGAGCAGGAAAAATATTTCTATGGAGACCAGAAGTGATACAGCTAATTTAGTTCTGGATACCTTGTTCTTGTGAACTATTTTGTACAACTCCAAAAATATAAAAACTTTAAAACACTGTAGTGTGTTCTTGTGGATATTTTTAGTATTCTTGCTCCTGTCAATGACATATGTTGAATGATATATTAAATGTTTGATGAAATAGTGTGTATTGGATACCTAGTTATATGTGTGTATGTAAGTGCATGGTTAATATCCCCTAGATCTGCATAATGTCTGTTGGAGCATTTCTTAAAGGAATTTATTGTTGGATTGGCAATGTGTTGTATGTGTTTATTCTAATATTTTGCATTTAATTTTCATCTTTAACGAATGCAGTATTATGTACCTACGTACCAGTACCTTCTGTATTACTGTGATGACTAGGAAATATGATTTGTTGGTTAAATCTTACAGAGTGCAATAGCAGATGATTTACTCAGTGGTTAATCGCATTTGTGATTGCCAACCATCTTCCAGAACATTCTTCCACAATGTGGCAATTTCAAATTTTGCAAAGTCATCTGCAACAGGGTTGGAAGTGTCATGTTTATGGTTGAATTTGTGAGTGAAGAAATATTTTGCTCACTTTGTTTTCCCCATTCCTTTAATCAGGTGGTTCCGGCACATCTCGGAAGCCGCAGAAGCTTACAAAGGCAGAGATGCCAAAAATAGACGACCTGATCTCCCATCGGTGTCACCAGCCGTGAGTGTCCCAAGCACGGGACCCGCCAACGAAGCACCATCTCCCTCCATCCCTCCTCCAGCCAACGCTTACTACGATGCAGCTGCTGCAGCCAAAGCCAAAGAGTAAGTTGATTTTAGGCTTTCCCAGCGAATGAAGCTGATGAGTTGTTCACCCAAAGTCATTGAGACATGATGGTGTGAGTCATGCCATATCCATGTTGTGATCTATTATCTGGTGATTGTTTCGACCAAAATATCAGCTGTGACTTCTCTTGCGTTTCAGCTCTTATGCCTAAAAAGCTTGAACTTGAGCATACTTGTTTACTGTGCGAAATTATTACTCAAGGTCAAAGAGTCAGTAAACTCTGGATTATCCGTGCCAATGGATGTATGATGAAGCACTGATACTCAAAAAACATGGAACATAGAAAATGCATTTGTGTGCAAATGAATGATGCCATTTAATTCATATGAAAAAAGTTTTTTATACAACAAGTGACTGTGGCTAGTTCAGCAAGGAAACAAATGATGAAAAAGAGTTATGTTATAGAATATTGTGAGAGCTTTGTGTACAACACGTTTATGTCGGCACAGATAGGAGCACTTGGGGCACGTGCAAACTGCGATGAGTGGAACAATGAGAGTGAGAGAAGCATTTGGCAACCTACCAGGGGATGGCATTCTGTGGTCTCACGGCCGAATATTTTATGTCTAATTATCTATTAAGTTCATAATACATGTTTAAAAACTCTAGCTTTTTACCAAAGAGGAATTGAAACATTTACATGGCCTTGTTAACTGAAATTAACACAAAAATAACAATTGCGGGAGTGATCCTCGAATTTCTTCTGTTGTCTGGTGCACATCAATCCTGCTCCTGATCTCTTTTGAAGTACGCTGGTTCTGAAATCAATGGAAAGCGAGTGCATTGTTGAGTGGCAAGAAGCAGGGCCCCAGAGTGAATGGAAAAATCCCATCACTAAGTACATCCTTCATCTTTTTATTTATCTTCAACGCTTCCGTGTGATTCTGTCTGGAATGTCCTTGTCATTCACGTGCTGGAATCCAGAATCAAATTTGTCTCACTCGTGGCAATCACTTAGGTTCTCAGAATCGTCAAAATATTTCACAGAAAGCCTTAATTTGCTACCAGCTCCATTCCCATGGCATGACGATGGTTCTCTCTGTGGAAGATTTATGTCCAGGAACAGAACTTGATATGCAAATTTCACGTTTCTCTCGTTTTAAAGTCAGAGTTGCAGGGAACTTCATCAGCTTTTTTTTTAGTATCCATAACTGTTTGCATTACAACATCATATTCTTTTGGCTGTGTACTCTCCTTTCTCATTCCTTGTAATAAATGAAAGTTTTTTTTTAACAATGGAAAGTGCAATTGGCTTTCATTTTTATGAGGATGGAATTATTTAGCATAAGTCACAAATGTGTGGCAGGATGCATAGTCAGATTGCCAAACGAATCATTTAGCGAGAGTCAGGGAAAAAGCAGCTGACTGGCAGAGGACAAATATCGCCAAAGGGATCGCTGATATTGATTCGTATTAGTCATTTGATACTGATTTAAACAATGCTGAGTTGGTAATATGCAACTTCTTTTGTACAGAATTAAACTTTTTCTTTAAAAAATAAAACTAAAAAGTTATTTACTTTTCCTATAGAATTATTTGCTCATTCTAGATAAGGTTAAATATGGAATTGTTTGGGCTAGTGGATCCAGGAAAGAATGGATAATGTAAAATGTTTTCATTAAAACGATTACTTCTGACAACTTTTGAATAAATACAAACTTATGTATTAAGAAACAAGTGATCACATTATTCATTGTGTATAGTTGCTACTGTGCAATAAATAAAGCTTAAGTTATAAAAAGCTATAGTGAATTTTGGAAGTAGTATGGCCGCTAAGCAAATATGACCTACTTTCACCTCTTAAGCAGGGAATTAAATTTTTGCTGACTATTCTATGGTGGGGACTAAAGAACTACGTGGTGGATATATCCGCACTCCACATTTCGCAAGTGACTTAGGTCAGTGGTTATATCCACCCTCCCCACTTAACGGATTAAGATGTTGTTCAGAATAAATTCCTTGATCTTGTGGTAAGAATTAAAAACCGTAAGAAAATAAAAGTCTTTGTGAACTTTAAGATTTTTTTTTAAGTACGTAGAAGTTTCAAAGCATTCATTCTTACCTTTACGATTGGAATATTATTGAAATTTTGAGGTGTACAGAGTGGATAGTGTCACAGATAATCCACTAAATGGACAATCCGAACACGGATAACCGAGAGTTTACTGTATTTTTTGAAATGTCCAGTGAATTTTGATAATTTTCTCCAGCCATGAAAATGCAACTTTAAATGTTAGCATTTCAGTGCTATGTTAAGAGCTGGTCGTGCGCGTAATCACTCGTCCTATAGTGGGGTGATTGCAGAATTTTCTAACATAGTGATTCTTCTCCTGAATATGGAAGTGGTTATAAAAGGCTATACTTTTTTCCAGATAGCTATTAGATCTCTTTGACTGAGGAGAAAGTTATGTAATCATAATTGTAGCTTCCTCTCAAACAAGCTTTGTGGTGTGATCATTGTTGAAAGGCATATTCTCATGGATTTATTTCCATTATCTTGTCCATTGTTCCCATGTCATTGTGTCTGTGTGGTTTTTAGAATGGACTGGCCATCAGAGTGTTAAAGGGCATTGTCCATTGTCTATTTCCCCATTCAATCAGTAAAACATCAAAATAACTGTTATTCAAATCACAATCTGCTTATTCTTTCCAAGTCTCCATCATTTCTCTGCAATACGATTATTTGCTCCCTCTGACTATCATCGCAACATTTCCCTCTGCATCAAATTCACTTTCTAAAATGTCTTCGCCCATTGGATGGGATGTTTGTTTAACTGTGGTCCTCACAGCACCTCGTGTGAGAAGTTGACTAATGCCTACGCTGGGCTCCTCTCAAACCTTCCTCCATTCCCAATGTAATCATTCCCTTACAAACCTACCTGCTTGCCCTCGGTGCAACCGTGGTCTTTGTAGCATGGTACAAAGGATCTCGCTTCCAAAGTACCAAACCTATCCAACCAGTGATCGGTGATCTCTGAAATTGATAATTCATAGAAATTCTTCCTACTTTTTGCTCTGCTTGATAGTTTTCTTTTTAATTTCTAAATTATTCATGTGCTATGAAGTTTCACGGCGCTCTCCTTTCAATTTCGTTTCGAATGTTGAAAAATGTGCAATGTGATGTAAAATGTTTTGTTGCTTTGCAGTTCGGAGGAGAATGGAGAGGGGGCGGTAGGTGGGGAGGGGGCAGTAGGAGGGGAGGGGGCGGTGGGTGGGGAGGGGGCCGAAGTAGATGGGGCAGTGACCAGTGGTGGAGGCATCATTGATCAGTCATCGGGGGCGACAGCTCCAACGCCTGCAGAATCTGAGGCGATAGCTCAAAAATTAGGTGGGTACTTGCCACTGCCACTTCCTTGTGCGTCCTCTGATAACCAAACTTGACGGAAATCCTTGGTGAGCCAGTTTATAGGCCACCATCACCATTGTTGTTAATTCCTCTAGCCCGGAAAATGCCTCTGAAAGCATCTCCTGGGTGTGTCAGCGTAAGCATCGGGGCTTTTATTAATAAAAAAAAGGAAACAGTTCATTGAGGCATGTTAGAATATTTGTGGCTGTCTATTATTGGATGACACTAATATGCTATTTTTTGTAAAGTTAGCTTATAATACTTCTAGTTAGAATTATTGTTGAATGAAGGTTTTTAGTTTTTATACCACAGCTGGCAGCGTATGCATTTCTACCATGTGGAACACCACCATGTTGCATCTTGTTCTGGCGGATATTTCTTAAATGATGTATTTTTTCAACATTGAAATATGCTTTATATTCAATGTTAACATTCTTGTCTTTTAGGTAGCGTGATTGTCTTCTATGTTAGCTTAAACTGTATGCCTTTGTTGGAATAGACATTTTTTTTCTGTTAAATATATTCAATTATTAAATTAAGAGCACCATGTTGTTTAAGGAGAATTCATAATCAGCTATTAATCATCTAGTTGTTGGAAGTTCTGGAAAAATTTATATTGGTGAATCAGTTATTGTACTAATTGATAATTAATTATGCTCCTTTTGATTGTGTTAAGTGGAAGACATTCTGTAAATTTCATTCATAAAGTGTTGGGAGTCTAAAGCAATGAGCACGGCAGGAATGCTCTCATTGGTATGTTCATTGATATTGTGTTATAAAAGTGAAATAAGAACAGCACATTGCTGGGGAAATAATTTCAGGGGCAGTAGAATTGGGAAAATTTTGAGACGGATTTAAAGAAATGGCTGCATCATCAATAAATAATGCAAGTCGCAAGCTTCAATAACAGATCTATATCCTTCCCTAGTCATTTCCTTTGTCTGTCTACTTAGTCCAATTTCAGAATTGCCTCCCCTTTCTCAAATGCATGTTGCACAATTTGAAGTTAAAAATCTTTTTATTTGTAATATATAATGATGTTGTCAAGGGTACATAACAAGCAATGTAAGTCTACACCAGTGAATGGGTCTACTTGTGAGAAATATTCTAACTCTAAAAGGTTTAGTTTCGTATTCTCCCACTGCATGAGTCTAACCCAAATATTTGGAATGTTTCCTTTGCAAAAAATCCTCACGTCATTGATTCTTCTTCATCTTAATTCCTGGTGTTCGTGGTTATTTGTATTTCTTGTGTTTGTGTGACTCCTTGGTGAAATTTTTTTTGTGCACCCATCGTGAAGAGGAAATTAGGTTACTCTGTCTGCTTTCTTTAGGCAGTTCTACAAAATGTAGTCATAATCCTCTATCCCGCTGCCACCAAGGTGCCGGCCTTGGCTGCCAACCTTTGCGGGTTGCGGGTTTGAGTCCCGCCTGGGGAGGATTTTTCACCTTCCAAGGCATGGTTGTGTGTGTTGTCCTATATTTACGAGTAAATTTGCAGCTCAGAATAAAGGCATAAAATTATAATCTGTAGCATTGTAAGTCACAAGGGTGAGCCATTCGCCATCGCAAACTGCTGTGACAAAGCAAAAGGTGGCAGCAGTCACCTTGAGTCATTCTTATTGTCAGAGTCCTCCAAGATTAACGTCAGTGGTACATGCTGGGATGTACACTATGTAACTATAGAAGATGGAGGAAATGGCAGTTGTGTGAAGAGAAAATTATTTTTTTTCTATAAAAGGGAGAACATGCGTATAAAATGAGGTATAGGTATATGAAGATGATTCCAAAGAGAGGACGTGCACCTTTAGCATACTAGAAATAATTCAGTTTCACAAATTGAATTTCCTGACAGCTAAAGCTTGATCACTGCCATACATCAATGTAAATAGGTGATGCCTTTAATTACTAATCGGCACCTAATGCAGTTGCTTGTTATTTGTTTGAGCTATGACATGGCTGTGTATGGCTTTAGACTATTAGAATATTGTGTGGACTCAGAGGGAGGGCTACAGGAATATGTGGACTAAGAAAGAGAAATGGAAAGCTGTTAGATGTTGTGCAGGTAGGAAATTGATTGGGGGGGAAATGGAAGGTGTGGTGTGTGTAGACGTGTGGAGGAATTGTTGAGTGGCGAATGGTATGTGGATGATGAGATGTGGGAGGGCGGTGGGAGGGGATGAAGGGGAGGGAGAGGGTGACATAGATATATCGACGCACAGCAGGAAGTATGCCCAGTTGGTAAGTGAAATGGCTCTGGGTCGGTAATTTGGCATTAATTAATATCTAGTACATATTGCTGTCCATCCAAACCTTGCTGAAGTGTTAAAATACGGTCCATGGTGTTGTAGGGTAATATTTAGTAAATGCAGCAGTGTGTATCCCTTGTATTCCATCTGAATGGAGCTGCCTCAGCAGTTAATAGTGAAATCTTGAGGAGGAAGATTCCAGTTCCAGGTGCACTGTTGAAACTTGAATACTTATTGCTGTTTGGTGATCATTGCAAAGGAGTCTATTTCTGTAGTGTTTGTAGATTCTCTATTATGGTTGTGCTTTTTGAGTGTTGAAACATGGAGGAAGTTGGGATCTCTACTTTTCCACTCTGGTCTGCTGAACTGTTCTTAATGCTTCTAAAAACCTTTAAGGGTGTTGGAACCCACTGAAAATGCTACTTCAGGCTCTTCTTCTGGGCACAGCTGTGTGTGTATGGTGAGGGATAAGTCATATGTTACAATAATTTGGACAAAGGATTGAACTCGAAGAAGGCTTTTTTTTACGTTTCAATAGATATGAATGGAACATTCACAATTCTTACTCCAGTATTGGCTGAAATTTGCTGATTGTCATAAATTTTCTCCGCTCGCTGCATCAGCTTCAATCCAAATATCGTTAATTCCCTCAACAGATGCACGACTTCATCCTATATGTGTTGGTTAAATTAGTTGAAAATGTGCTTTGAGTTTTAAATCTATAATTGTGTTGAAAGTGGATCGAGGTTTGCATTTTTCAAAGACTGAAACATGATCTACTTTTTAAATTATTTTATCTGTGAGCACTTGGTGTGAGTTGTTGTTCATTAATTTAATCAGCAAATCAAGAACGAAGCATCTGATGCAGGAATTTCCTGTGTCAGGTTTTAAGCCAATGTAGTAAGTGACAGAAATTTATGATTATCAGCAAATTACAGCCAAGTCAGTGCTTGACGCTGTTGTTGGTAGGCTGGGTAATGTTTCAGAAATACGTGTCAGGAAATTGAGAAAGCCCTCTTTGAGTTCAATTCTTGCTTCCAAAATGGAAATTTTCACATTGCTGCCAAAATGGATGTATGTAGTTCATCTCTCACCATATGCATGACCACAATTGCGTTCAGAAGAAAACATATTGAGAGAGGGATCCAAGACCCATGACCGTGTTTCTCAATGGCAGGCTCTCTCTTTGGGTGTGATTTTCAATGTCATTTGTTCCATGTTTGATTGCATGAACACCACATGTTGTGGTGATTGTTTGTCCACGCCCTGAATTGTTGAATAACGGGTTTTTGATGTTGGTGGACTCAGCTAATGGGAAGCCGCCAGTGGAGGGGGTTGGCGGGCAGCAGACGGGCCCCCCCCACCAACAGCAGCAGTTGTCGCCCAGGGCTCCGCATGCAGCTCCCACCAGCCCCGCGCCATCGCCCAGCATACAGAGGAGGGGCGTGGGAGGAGGGGAGACGCTGCGCCTGCTGACGGAAGAGAGCCCCCTCATCCAGCCATCTGAAGTGGTCGTCTCTCAGAGGGCGGTGCTCACGGCACAGCCCGTCCTCACCCCTTTAGGTAACGCTCGCTCGCTTGTGGTTGGTTGGGTACGCTAGCTTGCTTGCTCCCCCCCCCTCTGCTGGTGTAACCTCGGCTCATCCCTCATTCCCACAATGCGTCCCCCCCATCACCCCCTCCGTCCTTCTCACTCAGTGAGGTCCACCTGGGCTCTGTGGGTGTGGCGTTCGTGTCCTCTGTGAAATGGTGCTCAATCTATTCTTTGTGTTGCGCATGTGTGTGTGTGTGCTCGTCTGGCAGATTACCTTGGCTGTAGCTTTGCTTGGTGTGTGCCTGTGTATTTAGATTTGACCCCTCGCCTATTTGTCACAGGAAAACAGTTGAATGCTCCCTATGTCTCATGTATAGTTCGACCTTACTGTCCGTCAAAGAATCCCTCAAGTTTAGGAGACTATTTATAATTCTTGGGGTGAGCAGATTTCCATGAAATAAAAGCTATGGAAACTCAATTTCTCTATTTACGGATGTATTTGGCAAATTTTTTTTCATCTAATGTTTACTTTTTTATTATTCAATTTAAAAAAAGAAATAGTTTTCGGCACTTAAAATCCAATAGCCTTAATTTAAGTTATTGCCATTTGTCAGTGCAATAAATGAACATGAACAGTAATTACTATTGATGATACTGGTATGTTTTAACAATCTTTCTTTGTATATTTGCTCTGCTGGCATCATTATGGCCACTATGGTACTAGTCAAATTTCATTTGCATCATTACTCAGTTGTTTTATTTATTTATTTATTTTATCATCCCCGAAAACAGCACTGACGGCCTTTTTACATCGGGTGTTGTAACATGTAACAATGGACGAACATAAACACCCATGTCCTGAGTGGTGAAAAATCCACTCAGGCGGGACTCGAACCCGCGACCCTCAGTTTAGCAGGCGAGGACTTAACCCCGCCACCACTGGGGACGACGACGACTTTTGATAAGTGGAGATTTGTAACTTTGACTGTAGCTCATGAGAATTTGGACAGAAAAATCATTTCCTTTAAAATGTTAAAAATATTCTTGTTAGCAAATTTCAAAATTACAAATTGATGCTTTAAAAATGTAAGAGAATGAAAATTGGGCCATAGAATTTCAAGTGCTGAAAACTATTTCTTTTTTCAAATGGAATATAGTGCACGAGTGCACGCAAGGCTGATGAGAGTTCACAATAAACATAAATGAATTTAGAAATGAGCATTCTGTTGGATGCTTTTTTTTTATTTTGCAGAAATCTGTTCACCCCAATGGAAGATACTAGAGTAAATGGGACTTGACTTGTTTGTTTGGATCACGAGTCTTCTATGCTGGATTCTAGCCTCCTTGCTCCCATTTTCGATGGAGAAACTTCTTAAAGTCCATTTCACTCTTGTTTCAATTATTTCAGTTTTGCCTAACCTCGCCTTCCTAACCAGCTTGTGATAGAATTAAGGTATTGCAAATTTTTTTGAAGCTGAGATTTGAAGATCTCAAATATATTACTCGGTGATATTTCTAACCCAGAGTATTTGCTCAAAATTTCGGTCTTAGAAATTGAAACTATACATGAGTATGTACAGTAATCAATCACCTTTTTTTTAAATAATGCGCTTGGCAAAAGGGAAAGCTTTTGGTGCAGAAGAAAAATAATCGTGCATAAGCCGTGACCTTCGTTTAAGGTTTATATGAGGAATGTGAAAAGTTAACTTTTCAAATGCTGTGAAGAGTATGCTACCAAGGGGTCTGACATAGAGTGAACTAGTGCCTTAATGGAAAGTACAGAAATAGTATTGGCATTTAAAATATATTAGGGTGAATGTGTCCTTAGAATTTTGTTTCTGTAACTTAATAAATTGAGTTGCCCTTTAATGGGATAATAATATCATCCAAATTAGATTTAGATAAGAGAGCTGGTGAAGAGATACAACTGTTTCTGGCTGGATATGGTGGAAGTTCTCGATATACATAATGAATAAAGACACTTGGTAATCTTCCACAGATTTATTGACATGACGCGTTTCACCACACTGTGGCATAATCACCGCTCCACCCTTAGCCTTCCCCCCCCCCTCCCCCCACTCCCTAACGCCTTGGTGGAAAGCTATACATATATGCTTGACCTAAAGTGAAGAACCCTGCACATGATTATGCCAGTGTGGTGAAACGTGTCGTGTCAAATAAATAAATCTGTGGAAGATTACCAAGTGTCTTTATTCATTATGAATACTGGTGAAGAGAGTTTAGTGGAAGGGTAGAATGAAATGATAATTGAAGTGATGTGGTCATGATTGGAGGATTCGATCGAATGTTATTGAATACATGGATTCAAGATTCTATCGAGTCTTTCCAAAACCGATTTATACTCTGGTTTTATGGGTGGGGGCATACCTTGTGGCAAACTGTAAATCACTGTGAAATCTCACCTCAGAATTTTAGCATCTACAGACGTTTTACTACAAAAGTGTTGATGTTTTGGGTGAAAAGTCATCACGTCATAAATTTGGACATGAGTGGAGATTTAATTGTTATTAATCACTCAAAGTTTAATTTAAAATTTGGTGCAAGTTCACACCACCCTCCTCCCATCCATCTTATTCATAATTTTCAAAGCCAACGCACGTGCTGCAGAGACCATCATGGCTGCCATTTTTGTCATGTGTTCGACTAAAAGGCCAAGCGTTTTTCTTTTTTCCTTTGAAAAACAAAGCTTCGAGCCACAGAAAAATATCTACCTTTTCTAGCCTTGTTGAACATCGCTTTTTTCACGCCGAAAAAGTTACAAACTTTTCACCGAACCGTTTTGTTGTTGATCCGTTGTGTGACATAAATGTAGAACTTGTTTTAAAATCTTGCCGTGATTATTGCTTATTGCTCAAATTTCAGGCTTTTGCTGCTTCAGAGGCTGGAACTGATAGTTTTTTTGACATGCTTCCATAGTGCACATTGCAGGAAATATTATGTTGCAGCGAGAGACCAAAATTGCGACTTCATCATCAGCATTTCTTTGTGAAAAGTACTACCTAATTTCACTAGTGGGACACAAATTGCCTTTCATGAGTACTTATGGCCAGAATAGTTTCCACTCACGATTTTTGGCACAAAGGATTTGTAAAAAAATTAGATCTTAAAAATCATTAATGTAAATGATTCAGCGATTTGAATACGCATCTGAATTAATGTGGCGGTGAAAAAAGTATCTTTCAACTCTACTCTGTTTTTATTGTGACTAAGTTTTATCCAATGGAACATTGATGAAAATGAGAACATAACCTCCTGCATTTATACGCCTCATTAGGCACAAGGAGTGCGTTCCTATGAATTGCTCAGATATTTAAATTTAGGTAAAATGAGAGCATTTTAAGATGAAGGAGATAGGGTTGCGTAGCGTGCATTGCGTATGAATTCTGAAGCACGAGCGTTTTGAGCACGTCCCATTTGAGAGCCATTTTAATGTTTTTTATTTACAATGTTTATTGTACAAATTAACTCCAAACGCTACTTGAGCACAAATAATATGTGTAAATATTTCATTTGTGATTTAAGGCATGGCTTTGAGAAAGTGACATATCCATTGTTATAGCAAAACTTTGTTCTTTAGAATTTTTTTTTAATTTCTGCGATCAGGTTCACCTTGAGAAGTACCCCCTGAATAATAGTATTCCTAATATAGGTGGAAACAAGGTTGAGAACTTGAAAAAAATAACTAAGTAAAAGAAACTGAGTTTTGTTATTACAATAGTTAACATCTTTTCTTAAAATTCCCTTTCAGTAGTTTGCTTGATTCTGGCGTGGCAATAGTCAGTTTTAGGGACATCTGATGGCTGTCTGCATCATTTAGCCGTGGATTTTGTTTCTCCAATGTTTCACATAAATACATCAGTGGAAAATATAAAGAAACACATTCTCTCTCTTCTATCTCTTAAGGAACGAGCGTTGGCCACCAAATAATCAGAACTAATTTTAGAATGTGTCTCTTTTATGGATTCTCTTTCCTTAATTAGTTGCATTACTTTCTGGCATTTGAGGTCTGGTGATTTTTCCCCAAAGAAATCTACTTCACATTCACATTCTCCAGTCACGTCCTCCATGAGTCTCTTCAAAATGCAAAAAGAGGCAGTTGGAATTGTTTCTTTCTCCCACCCCAAGGACCATTGTAAGCCTCTTTTTACCAAGCTTGGTATTTTGATCCTGTACTGTATGTATATAATCAAATGTCTTTATGATTCAAAGGCTAATTTAAACTCCCTGAAGATAAGAGCAAATGTGCACTCACATTTCACAAGAAACAGGGATACTCTTAATGTTCCCTATTGCTGGCTATCCAAAACCTGTAACTCATTTAATGTAATCAAGTTACACCTATTTAATAGTTTGCCTCATGAGGCAAGACATGATAGTCACACCAAATTTAAAAGTGTTGTCCATGGCTGGCTCTTGAAATGGGACCTTTAATTCAATTGAGGAATCCCTCTCTTATAGTGATGAAGGTGATTTGATTTTCAGTAATTAATCATTTCTTGTTTTTAATACTTGAATAGCGTATGTATGCTTTCCCTATTTTGTATTTCATTTAATCTTATTGTATTTGTATTGACGAGGACCAGTGCACAATAGTGTTTCAAAGTCCAATAAATATTATTATTATTATTATTTGCAAGAGACTTTAGTGATGCAGTTCTGGTTGGCTAAATTCTGAAAACACTGCTGAAATTCATGCAAATGTTATGTTAGATTTATGTGTAGAAATATCTTGTAAACAATTTTCAGTAGTTACATCCTCTGGCAGAAATATATTCCAGTAATTTTATATCATGAAAAATTTGTTTACATCCGCATGATTCAAATGTCATCAAATAAACCTAAGTAAAAAAGTGTGATGGTGCACTAGATCACACCTTGTCTCCGTATTTGTTCCTATCACCGGGTCCAAAATTGATTCTCATTTTCACCATTTGCAATATTGCCGTGGCTTAAAGAAATGGTTATATTTTTTTCAAAGTAAGAGGATGCCAAAAAAGATGTGTTAAACACATAAGTGTGTCTTACAAGTTGGAACATGTGGTATTTTTTCATTGAAATTAAGGAAAAATCAATCTATTTCACAAAGACTTAAACTTGGTAAAACAATCATAGTTTAGACATTTCCGAAATAGGTAGTGAATGTAATTGATATGCGTGTCACTTGAAAGTGGTTGATTCTTTTGCAGAGAAACTACGAAGAAAGGATGAAGTGGTGATAGATGCTTTGGTGGAGAAGCACCTTTTGGTCGCCGATCTGCTCCATGTCCCCCACGAGGAGTTTGACTCCATCGCAGACATGGCATCGGAGCCCACTCCAGATAAGGACATCAACGAACTCTTGCTGGCTGCCATTCACCATGGTGAGTTTACAAAACTTAAAAGATACGTTTGAGTTGCCTCATTCAATCAAGTTACAAACCGTGGAGTTCGCATTTTGTTTAAATCACCCATTTTTGTGGTTTTTAAGGTCATTTTAGTAGTTTGGTAGTTAATCTTAGGTTAAGTTGACTTTCTTAGGCCCTACTTTAGATTGTCTGGTTAACATTAACCATTGGATGATTTAGCCTTTATGATTTAGTCCATGCTAACTGAGACACCTTGTTTCATGTAATGCATGTGGCTGTCATGTAATTGATGAGAGCATTATCGAAGGGAGTGTGTGTTCACCGGAGGTGATAATGCCAAGAAAATATTTAAGCAGGGGTAATGAAACCTAGCCTTGCAAGGCCTGCATAAAGATTTTAGTACTGTGAGCAAACGTTCTTTAGTGATTAAATTGTAAAATCTAGAGGTGATGCAAGCCGTTTGTCTTGCAAATTAGCTCCTGTGCCATATGCGAGTGTGGATGGAAGACTTCCATGGGAGAAAATTGGTAAGATTGTTGAAAAGGGTTTGTCTTTTGGCAATGCATTCCATTGCAAAGTGGGGGATGGATAATGTTCCCTTTGTATTTTGATGAATTTGATCAAAATTGAGATATTTTGTGTGGATTTTTCCACCATTCACTTGCCAATACCTTGTACTAACCTTCATTCATTGTCGTATATTTTTCTAAGTAATATTGTATGCTATGAATGCTATAAATGAAGTCGAGGAAAATAAAAAAAAAGCAGATTGAAGAAAGAAAGTGAATGGGTGGTAGGGGGAAAAGAGTATTCTATGAATCGTAAACCTTTAATCTGGCTTCTTACTCCGACAGCCGACCAGCTAATGGTGACCATCAATGAGACGTTGAGAGTGACAGAAGAGGAAGCTGTCAGCGCAAGGTCCGAGGTGGGCACGCTGCCTTCGTCGTCGTCTTCTGGTGCTGCCAGCAATCCCAATACGGCTGCTGGCTGTTCTCCGAGAATTGGAGGGAGGCGAACGTTAGCTCATCGAATGCCTGGAGTCCCTGTTCCCCCACTCCTCAACATATCCAACGCCCTCAACACCACTCTCTCTCTCCTCATGGTAAGCACTCGGTGGACTTGTGCACGGCCTATTCTATGGTGGGCTGTGATAATTATTTCAACAGAAAACCCTTAGCACATGCAGTCTCTCTGACCATTATGATGGCAATAAAAAACTATGCTTTCTGGAGACTCACAGGGTGTCGTGGTATGATGTAACAATAATATGTGGTACCTTCAATATAATAAGGTTGGTGAGAACAGTAGACAATATTCATATTCAGGAAAATTACAGGAATAAGAAATATAGATTGACAGGAGAAGAAACAGTGATTCTACAGGTACACGTGTACGTCGTTAATTGGTTCGGTGAGGCATGGTCGGTCGGTAGGTCGAATTTTGACATGAGTCGATCCAGCACCCAATAAAGCTGCTAAGATATAACTATTTTACGTATTATGAATATATGGTAATGTGCTGTAGTGTATATATGACAATTTAATTTTTTTAAACTTATAAAGTTAGTAAAAAATTAATGTACTTGTTCGGGAAAGTAAAATAAGAGTAATTAGAAAGATTGTGATGGTTGTCACTTGCTGAGCATTGCCTACTCTGCCACTCATCAACTAACGCACCATCATTAATTGTGCTTGCGGATAGCAAACAGTCGATATTATGACCAAAGAAAAAAATAGAATGAAAGGAAAAAAAATAATGACCAGGGTTGTGCAGCACCAATAGAAAAGGTATCTTACAGGCAGTCCTCGACTTTCGTACACAATGCATTCCTGAAGACATGTACGAAAGTTGATTGTGTGAAACGCGTGTGTGTTGGTCAAACAATAGAGTCCCATACTAATTAGGGGTTACGTACCTGGAGAGTTAAATATACATAGTAAAACCTCATCAATTGTAAGGAAATTCATTCATTCATTACAGTAATCTACCGGTTAGAGGTAGGTTGTGATGAAAGTCAGAGAATATCCAACGAACTCTTACACGTGCTGTGCCCTTTCTACCTCTAGTATTTCTTTCTTCATCTCAGCATAAGTCCTACCTTTCTTCATCCCGTCCATAAAACCGATTCTCTTCCTTCCCCTTCCCCGCTTACCCAACATCCTTTTCTCTATCACGGCCTTCAGCAAACCATCGTCCCTCATTACCCCTTCCAGCCACCTACCCTGTCTTCCCCTAATCTCATCTATAAGTTTCCTCTCCTCGCCCACCATGTCAAGCACTTCCTCATTTGTCTTCTTTTCCGTCCAACTTCTCCATCCTGCTCCACACCCACATCTCAAAAGCCTTCAGCCTATTTTCGTCTTCCTTTCTCAAGGTCCACGTTTCTGCCCCATACAATGCCACACTCCATATCAAGCTCTTTACTAGCCTCTTTTTTACATCCTTACTTAAGGTCCCTGTCATCAGCTCCCTTCTATTATTGAACGCTTCCTTCACTAGCGCTATTCTCCTCCTAATGTCTTTGCTACTATGTCCTCTTTCTTCTAGCGTACTACCCAAGTAATTAAATTGTTCAACTTGCTCCAGTTTGTGACTTCCTACTCTTATCACCAGCTTCGCTTTCTTTGTCCTACAGAATCTCATTACTTTTGTTTTCCTATTATTTATCTTCATTCCGTATTTCTCACACTGCTTTTCCAGTGCATCTACTAAAGTTTGCAGTCCTTTCGATGGCCGACTCACCAGCGCCTGGTCGTCTGCGAATCTAACCGACTATTAGTGAAAAGCCATTAAGCCACGCTATCCGCCAGCAGATGACATTTTCTGTCTATGACTCTTGCCTTAATTTCCACATCTTGGTGGGACTTTGAACTATGTGCTTGGATTGTGCTGCGCCTGTCCAACTTCGTGGGTGGTCAGCCAAAGGAAGTAGTCACGGAGCCCTTTTAATCCACAGCCAGGGGAGACCAGCCCCTCTACCATAATTCTGTGGTTTGCCAGGCGGCCCTACATGCTCGAAATTCTCACCAAAGAAAATGGTTATTTTATCAATCGGTGGTCCAAAGTGCATATGACTGCTAACATCTGCATTCCCCATTTTAGGACAAAAATGAACAAAAACCAATAAGATGCAATAATACTGAAACAAATTGGTGGATTGGATTTTTGTCCAGGTTAACAGAAACTGATGATTAATTCATCTTGCAAATTCATTTTTAGTCTCACACTTTGAGAATATATGATACAATTGAGGGAGATTGTTGGTAATTGATACCAATAAGATGTAAAAAAATAACTACCTATGACATTAAAGATTCACAAATGTTACATAAAAAAAAGGAATACAATATTGCTACATCCTAATGCTCACAGCCTCCGGCCCCAAATGGAGACTCTCTCTCTCTTAGGTGAGTAATACTCGCGGTACAAGGTGAAAAAGTATAATTACAATCCTATCCAATGGAGTATCCAATGGAGATCCTATTCAACTGCAATAGTGACCATATTGCTGTAATAGAAAAATGCAATATTAAGCCAAAGAAACATACAATAGCTAACCAAAGCAGATGGTTCATAGAAAAACTTAAAAATGAAACAATAGCTAAAGAATTCATAGAAAGACCAGATAAACCCTTGGAAGGGTTTAACATTCCTACATCCATGATACCTTCTGCAATGTTCAGAATGGTATCCAAAGCAAATGAAACTCTTCTCTGTTTATCAAACATAGTAATATCACGCCATTATCCATTTTGTGTTCCCTTTCCGAGTATTGCGCTTCATTTTTCTGGTTCCTCCCCCGCAATGCCAGCGTCAACCGATGTACGGTTGACAGTGTTAGTGACAGACATGTGTTACAGCCACGTGGGACATGCTTTCCAACAATGCTTAGGCCCTAAAGGTGTAACTATCTTGGTCCGTATGGCTGCTCTGTGGAAACACAAGGCATTGTTGAGCCCTGGACAATGGAAGAACTTTGTTAAATATTGAAGTGATAAGTTGAATTGATGATTTGTTTTTGACAGAAACACGTGAAGGAGAGGGAGGAGGAGCGGGAGAGGCTACGCAGGGAGCTTCAGCGATCGAGGGAGCTGATTCACGCGAGGAACCAAAACGATCAAAGGATGCAGTGGCAGGACCCACTGGTTGGCGCTAGTGAAGAAGCCAAGGCGGAAGAGATAGAGGACTGTGAATCGGGTATGTTGTTTTGCTCTCTTCTTCTCATTCTGGGGTGGGGTTCTGCTCCCATCCGTCTATTTTCTAATTGCAAAGAAATATGTTGGATTAATTGAAAACGTCACCACTCGAGGGCATCCATTTTGCCACCTATGCATGGTGAATATACAATCAAATTCAAATGCTAACCACAGTGAAATGGTTGGCTAATAATTGGATTACTGTCTTAGCCTGTTGAAGCTGGAGTCTTGAAGTGTACTTGCTGTAGTGGACGAGTAGTAAGTCATGTGTAGTTGGAACAATTTATTAAAGTGAGGAAACCTCTACAAAACCACATAAAAAATTACACAATACCACGACCCGGGTTTTGACGGCTTCTCCCGGCATTCGACGGCGTCGACTTCGAGTACTCCATTTTACTGATAACCGACGTGAGCTAAATGCATTTGAACAGCTCGAAATTTTAAAACGAAATGTTGACTCAGATGTTAATCTTTTAAATGGATGCTTGCTGCCCGCCAATTCCCCTATCCTTTCCTCTTTTGTTGACCATTCCCGTCCCCCTCACCCCACTATCCTCCCCCCCCACCCCACTGACTGATGGTATATAAGGGATTGGCTTTACATTTTTGATCACCTGATGATTACGCTCAGCTGTCGAAACCCAGGTCGTTGTTGTGTGTTATTTTTTATGTGATTTTGTAAAAGTTTCCTCACTTGAACAAATTGTTGTGATGGAATACCACAAAGTTTCCAAAGAATTTATGTTTTATGTGTAGTTGGGTTTTTGTGTAGAATGTTAGGAAGTTGTCATCCCACTGTATATCAATAATATGTATTTACGACCTGGTTACTTTGAATGATGAGCAATCTTGCACAGTCTTAACTCAGTTGCTCGTTTATTGAAGGGACTTAAATTTGATGGGGTAATGAATGTAAATTCATCCGCTGCATTTTTGTGTAGATCTTTCGTTGCATATTTGGAGGCTGCAAAATACCTGTCGTGATCACATTGATAAAATGAAAATGCATTTGTCGGCATGCTTATTGCATTCCTAAGGAGAATTTGAGCTCAGATCATGAGTAAGCTCAAAGGATTTCTTTAATTCACCGTTCTTTATTTCATATTGTCTTAGATGATTGAATTTTAAAGAAGGGAATTTGATAACGATGGCATATTGGTAAGTTGTCGTTAGTTTTGATGCTCTCCTTCATCTTTTAACTTTTAAAGCATGGGGAATAGTCATGAAATATAATACTACAGTAAAACCCCGTATTTGTGCTATCGGAATTTACGTTTTCGTGCGATTTATGTCATTTCTATCACACTTTGTTGAGTCTTGCCGTCTTTCCTACATCTATGAATGTGCAACCCTCTACACAATTTCATTTTCACTTTTTTTCCACAATTCACATCACTACTATGTGCTAGGTGAAAAGAAATATTTCCCTTTCTGAGGCATTTACTCATGCATAAGAGTGTATGTAAAACACTTTTTGACTTCTTTTTGCACTTTTAAACTCAGATGAGACGAGAGATTATCCGGTCGAGGTAATGTGAATGGTTTTAGGGAGGAATTTGAATGTGGCGGGGTAGTACACAGTGCCACTAGTGGCAGAAATTACAACGAGTCATTCAACTTAGAATGGAACAAGCTTTATGCGAGTGAAAGTCACATAAAAATACCCTTGACCATTCGTGGAAATATTACTGACAAACTTGAGTTATGGAGTTTTGAAATAGAGAGTAGATTTACAGATTCAAGGGTGTAATACGGGATACTGAACAAGAGGTAGAGAGGGTAAAGGAATTAAGGGGTTGAAAGGAAGGGGAGAGTGGAAGTCGGGGAAGAAGGGGGACAATACGGGGGGTGCGTGGGAGTTCAAGGGAACAACAAAATGAACAATTGTTCATAGTTCCCTTGTCGCTCCTCGGTCTTTCAATTCATGGACTTGTTCCTTTGCGAACGACCCGCCTCTAGTGGTTAAAAACTAATAAGTGTTACTCCAAATGAAGGTGTTGTTTAAGTGCTGCAAACACAATATTCTAATTCACAATTAAGTGTTTTTATATTCATTTTTCCCTTGATTTTGCATTATAGCATAAGATAAAGGATTAGCCGGTGAAAGTGAGATGAACTTCAAAGAGTGTTGCATGTAATAATGTGTCTGAATTAATGTCGTATATGTTTCAATACGTATGCTGCTGTCTCAATATTGGTACCAACTTCACATTGAAAGTTTAGAAGTAATAATAATTAATATTTTAATTAGCCTGCAGGTAGAAAATGTCGACATAGCTTCGTCACAATTAACATTGCAAACAGCAATAATGCAACACAATCCAATATTTCGCAATTAATGCAGCATCGCACACAATCTACAAAATTAATGGTTCTCAACCATTGGACTCCATCAAGTTGTGTTTGATCTATAGTTTTGGAAACTCACAGGATTGTTTTTTACGAAACGGACACACTTCACTATAAATATTGAGGAGAGAGTAAGGATTTTGGAGGTGGCAAAGAGGGGTTTATCGTGGGCGGTGCGGATGGAAACTCCAAACATAGCTTTGATAGCTTGTTTTTGAACAGAGAATACTCTGTTTGAAACTGTGGGAAGTATGCCATATATTGTATAAGAAGTATGGGAATGAATCTTAGCAAAATATATCAACTTGAAAGTGTGAAAGGAGATAAAATGACAACAAGCTTTTGGAAGATACCAATATGGATATTTGAATAATAATTATATTCACACGCGCAGACCTATGGATGTCCTCAGTTATATGAAAACTTTAAACTTTAGTTCAAGTGGCAAGGAGTAAGTCATTAATTTCGATGTATGGTCTATAAAATCCAAAATGTCATTTTCCACACTCAAATAATTCATGCTTGTATGAATCACAATTAGTGTGGCATTGAAATCAGCGATACACTGGCTATGAGTTAGCGACAGATTAATGAACCGGAATGGTATTTTAAGTTAAGTTATCCTTGATTACTCCAGCATGTAAATTAATACCTTGCTTGGCAAAGGAAAAATGAGGTTAAGAAAAACATTTTCAATTGGGGTCAAAATGCAAATTGTAGAAAAAGTTGATTCCCATACGTTGGAACCTCCGTTGATCTGGTGAAGCTTCAAAGATTTCAAGTCTCTATACACTGTAAAAATAAATATTCTCCTTTCTCTGCTATATTTAAATTTTCCCACAATTTACACTTCTTTTCTGGGATTCCTAAGAAAAGTGCAAATAAGGGGTTTTACTGTATTTTCAAAATCCTCATTTTAGTTCAGACTATTTTTGTCATAAATCTGTGACTTTTGTTTGAAAATAAAGTCAATATCTTCACTTCATCAGGGCTATTTATTGAAATACAACTTGCAAAGAGAACAACTGTGTTATCACATAGGTTATTAATGTTCCTCCATTAGATTTAATAACCACGTAAAGCTTTAGATGAAACACTGTATTATGTTAAAACTGATCTTCAATTTTTCACATTGCAAAAAATCAGTCATTTTTTTTTGTTTTTGTTGTATTTTTGTGACTAGCTCTTATGAAGCTAATTGAAATTAGCAAAATGTTGGGTGCTGATTTTATGACTCATTATTTCTGACCAAAACTCCACAATCGTAGAGATTTTAAGTATAAGTGATCAAGTGAAAAACCACTTTGTATCCATCATTGTTTTTTCAATGTTTAATGTATTATGTAGAGTTGTAAGGCGCTGTTCAACGGTTTGATCAGTTTTCGGTACTTGTATGCCAGTCACGGTTATGGTCCTCTTCTTCACTTCACACAGTTCATAGATATGAAGTGATATAGAGTTCATAGCGATCTAGATTTGAATCAAAAACTTTGCCTCCTATCATCGTTTATATTGTCACCGTAGAAGCAACCGCAAGCAATTTCATGTGTGGGTTTGTGATATTTGTGAATGGCTGTTCTATAAAAGCCTTTATTTTTGTTTTTTTTTTTCAAGGCACATAGGCACCTTGCTTTCTCAATTTCATAATTACAATGAAGCTCTCTCAATTTTTAAAACTCCAAAAAGTTTACGAATGGGGCACTATATTTGAAGCATGACTTTGGGCTTCAAGCTTCTCGGCAGATATGGCAATGAAATGATCAGAATAAAATGAAATGCATTTAACTCATCTAGCAGTTTCCTTTCTGGACAGATGCTGTCGAAAGAGCTTAATTTTTGGTGTTAGGCTAAGGGAGCTGGTTAACGTATAATCTGTTTTTCCAACTGATAGGAGGAATGCAGTCAAACATTGATGGTTTCCCTGCTGCATTCCTAATTTCTAAAAATAATTGTCCAGAATATTGTGAATGGCCTGTTCCTAGAATATCTTACGTAAAAACCTTCTGATGGCTGTGAGGTGTGTGTGGAAAGTCCTTTTGGTGCGGACATATTTTTAAAATCAGTCTGACAATGAGGCATATCATTTGATGTGGTCTGCTCCACTGTGATGCTCTGTACGACCTTGAGTTGGCGCTGCGCGTGGGCGAGAGGCTTGGGTGGGGCCCTTGGAGGAGAGTGAGGCGACATAGGTGGCCACGTTTTGGGTGTGTGAGCGTTAAAATATAAGCGTCGGATATCTTTCAACTGTGGTGTGCTAGCTTGCTGATATTAGAGCTAATCAATAGATCATGTCTAGATCTGTCAGTGAAGCATATAAAAATTAATTTTTTCTATATTTGTTGGTGAAAAATGGAAAATTGGTGATGAAATTTCAATGTCATATGCCAAACCCAAAAACCCTGAGGAAATGCATTTGTACAAGGGAATGCATATCGCCAGAAAGGGCGTCTAAATACCCATCATCATTCATGGTGGACAACAATACAACTAGCAACTTGACGGCAGCAAAATTTTCCATGCTAATGCGTAGGTGTTCATGAAAAGCCCATAGTTGTGTCCTCAACACGCACACAGGTCTGAACTTTTTCTCCGCGTGATTGAGAGAGCGTCATTGGTGCATGCATGCTCTGAGTGTGTTTTATCTGGATACCTCGTTACATTTGTGCATGAGTATACATAATTTGTGTGTGACAGCATGGCGGGTGGCTGAGTGGTTGAAGGAGGAATGTGTGTGTGTGTCATGTGTTGTTGTGTGTTGGCGTGGGAGAGTTAAAGCAAGCGAGAGTTTTGTCTGCAGGTGTGCGGGACTTGGATTTGGGGCGAGGTGTTGTCGCGTTGGGAGGAGGCATTGTCGGGGACGACGCGGCGCCCTCCGACGCCCCCCTCCCCCCTTCCCCTCCCCCCCTCCCCTGCCACGCCTCCTCCCCCACTCCCGCCACTGTCCACCACGCCTCTGACGAGGATGGCGACCAAGTGGAGCAGGATGGACGACCGGCCAAGTCGAGCGAGGCTGACGACCCCAGTGGCGATGTGAGTATCTCGCTGTGCTCTTGTTCTCCCTCCTACTCTGCAGACTCCAGTCAACTGTTGCATTTTCTGGCTCACAAGACGTGCCTTTCCCCCTCTTAGAAATCTATAATGGAAGGTCAGTTTGCACCGTAAGTGGTCACTGCCATGGTTAGATTTGGGTTTATGACTAATGTCAAGGAGCTATTATTGACATGGCTGTCTATTAATTGGATACTGTAAGCTTACTATTGAAGTTAACGCTAAATTTATTTGACATTTATTAAAATATCATTTTGACTTTCACCAGTCATTTCATTGTGTGGAAACTTAGCATACCATTAATCTGTTTTAGTTGAAAATTCATTGAAATCTGAGTAAAATACATATTTTGTTTCCATCTAAAATGTGGCCAGTACTAAGAGTGCATCTTATACACCCTTTGAGTCGTCTTATGTGCCGGAAAATAAAACACCCCTTGAATTAAATCTTCCAATATCATCTGACCTTTTTTTCTTTGCTCTGCATTCCGTGTCCCATTCGCAGCCTCCCTGAAATTAAGAGAGAGAGGGAGGGGAAAGGTGTTCCCCCACCCCCTTCTTCTCCTCCTCCTCGTAAAGCACTAACTAAGCGGTGTTTGAGTGAGTCTGTTGTTGTTTAAAAGAGGAGTGTGTGTCCAAAATCAAGAGGTGGCTCGGGACTGGAAGTTAATTAATGTAAGTCTGGTGCATTGGCATGGTTTCTTGCACGTTTTTCTGATGGTATGTTGTTTTAGCATTGTTTACTTTTGTAAATACTGTATTTTTTTCGTTTGGATGTGCAGCTGTTTTGTGTGTTTTGCATTGAAAGAGGAGTTTGATTCATTCTTAGTTTTTGAACAGCATTTCATGAAGTGATTTGAAAAATGTTGTTCCACGACAGTGTGTTATTATTAGTATTCCTCTCTAAAAAGTTCACTCGTACGTATTGTAGCTCCAATTGCATTTGTTTCTGCTATTTCATATCCAGCACCGCTTGAAAGGTCACCTCCTCAGCATGTGTTTTGGTGTGTATTTGTAGGGGCACATGCACTGACATGCACTCGTGCACTATTCACCCTGACTTATCATCTCGATACACCTTAAGAGCTGACTACGTCACTTTAGAATTAGCTGTGACTAGTTAATGTTAGACTTTGATGTTATTTGATGATTATCATGAGATAAAATCTTTCAAAGTATTTAGTTAAGCTTTCTTTTATCATCTTGATATGATGGGATCTGAGATTGCCTTTATGCAAAAAACGTAATGGCTGTCATTCAGATGTCATGGAAACTCCTAGGTTGGTATAATTGCTCTGGGAAACATTTTATCATGCTCAAAGTTCTGCACTGCGTTAAATAGACTGGGATTTATGAAGCACATAGTGGGAAGGTGATATGAAACAACACTGATGAAATTAAAACTAAAATGTCAACAAGCACTCTTTTCACCTCTGAATTTAAAAGTCACTGTCCTTGCTCAATCCAAATAGTCCGTTTAATACATCGATTTCGTGTTCTTTAGCACCATGGCCACATTGCCAGAATTGTCATCTTTTTTGTCCTCATCTTCAGATGATGACTCATTTGATTACTGACTCGTCAGATTGGATTGGATCCAACACTTGTGGACAGGAAACCTAGGGAGAATATTATAGCGAATTCTATTTGGAGTAATTACCCAGTGATCCAGTTGTATGATTAAAAATATTTCCATTGATATGACCACACTGGAGAAGTAGAATCTGCAACTATTAAAACAGGACATCAGGAAATTGAGAGTCAGTGCATATGCAGGCTGCATTATTGCTTGCACAATGTGTTTTGTTCAAGCATTGAATGACAGATGACATGATAACAATATCGCAAATGGTAGTTGTCAAAGCGAGGTGTTTATTTTACTTTGATTCAATATGTCGTAAAAATATTTTATGCAAAATGTCCTTGCTTACTAGCGATGCGATGAGAACTTGACGTCTTTGCTGTTGCTTTAGTCTTTGCTGCCTCAGATGATGTTTCAAACATGTGTCTAGAATGAATGCACAAAATATGTGCCATGTACTCAGACTATGAAAAAATATTAATCACTGTTGTAATTGACGTACATATACAGTACAAAATTGTTGGTCCCGACCAAAAGCCTATACTAAATACATAACGCTAATTGGAGATAATTACTTTTCGAAAAAAGGAAATTTATGAAATTACAACCTCGGGACAGCAATAAAAAATTGGCAAAACTCTCTTTTTGCAGAAGTAGACACCTAATAAATCAGTGTTGCCGAATTTATGCATTTGAAGATGTTGAAGAATTTTTTAATTAAAAATTTTGGTAAAGGTGAACTTTTGTCTCTCCACCAAAAACGTGATTTTCACCAACTTCCTACGAACATATTGCCACCAAAGTCACCTCACTTATCATGCCAACCTTGTGCATTTGTGCAACAGTATTAAACATGACAATTCAACATTTATTCTAGGAATGGCAAAGTGTCAAACCTGAGAAGTTTTCTCTCATTTTCCTTCCCACCATATTGAAAAAATGCCATTAAACCTTCTTCACCATAAGTGGTGCAGCGATGAAGCCGTCACTCCTCTTGCCCGTCGTACACACACCCCCCCCTCACTTCGTTCACATTTTAATCACCAACTCCAGTCCACATCGCCTCCTTGCCATAAAGAATTCTTACTATCCATATGTAATGGGATGATATTTCGCTGGTATTATAGTGAGCTTCTTGAGATCAAAGTGAATAGGTGGTTTTTTACTGGTTGGTTTAATAAGGGTGTCCACCACTAAACACCCTCTGACAAATCCATCACCTAGGTGTTGTTCACTTCCATTGCACTTTCTAACCTTTGGTCACACAAATTCTCATTTCAAGGGGAAAGAGTGAAGGGAGGTTGGTATGTAGCGAAGAAACTTGACAACTGCTCAATGGCTGCTGTAGGGAGCAGTAGTTCCTATAACTTCCAAATATGGCGTGGTGAAATCACGGGAAAAATTCGAAAAATTGGTCATTTACTAACTCTTATTTCCTGAAAAACTACTCGTCTCAGGGGTACCTATGTTTCTTACATTACACAGATAATCATTCTTTCTTTACCCCTTGGTATCATAGTCATTTTTGCCTTTTACGTTTTTTTTGCAAAAAGAAATTTTGCTTGCAAGACGGAAGTTCTCCTTTAAAAAATTTTAACTAAAAATTTAAAAAAAATAAATAAAAAAAGAAAGAATATTGGGTTTACTCCTGCGATTATCCATATTTCATAGGACGATATTTCACTGTGGGCTTCTTCAGCTCGAAGTGTCTAAGCAGTTTTCTACTTGTCTCAAATGCATAATCTAATGTCGAGTCACTAATCTGATTTGCTCAGTTTTCAAATTTGAGAAAAAATCTGGTTTCAAGAAATCATGAGGGCATGGCCATCTTCCCGATTGATGAATTTCTTCCCAATTTGAAAGCAACTGAACCAATCAGGGCGGCTACTTAGCAATAGAACATTAGAATGTACAAGCTCTGGTTGGCACGAGATTAATGACCAAGTGAATTAGGTTTTTTTGTGACGGTATGAGTAACGTTGAATCCCAGCGTGTACATATATTGCAATGGTCAACGATTTTCAGACGATGCAACGCCAGAGCCTGAATTGGAGGAACCATTGGCAGGGACTTGTCACAATAGTAGTGATGAAGATGAAAGTTACACCTTGATTCCACCACAAAAAAATGTTCTCCTTGCCATTCCAACGTTAGGAAAATTCTTGCTTGTGAGCGATGTGGAATCACAGTATAGTTTCCAGTTATTGAAACTAGAAGCCATGGTAGAAGCAGCGATCGAGAAGAATAAAACTCAGATTACCCAAAAAAAAATAAAGATTTTTTTGGGTAATCTGTCAACTGAAAAGCTATTTTGTTTGGAATGAATTGCTTTAAAATATTTGGCTCTATTTATCCCTAAATTATTTTTCAGGGTAATCCCTGTACTCCTATAAGTGCCCTTTGATAATGAAGAAGAGAAGGAACATTCAACTCTAACCAGGAACTTTCCTCGGGCCTTCTACTCCCCTTCTCCTATCCTGGGAGATTTCTTCTCCCAAAACATCTGTTTACCATCTCTTGCCCCCCCCCCCCCCCTTTCACTCGCACTTCCCAACACACCCTCCTCCTTGCATTGCCTCCTCTCTGGTGGTGCTCACATGAGTCATAAAAATGTGCGGTTGCCAGACTCAGCTGCAGGCAAGACCCTTTCTCACTACTCATCATGACCCCTACCCAGCCCACCCCACCAAAGGTCTACTGCGCCTCTTAATAAACTGGGACCATTTTTTTTCTCTCATGGGACTGTGCCCCTTGGGTGGCACATGGCTTAGTTATCCCCACAACAGGAGATAATTTCCAGCTGGAAACGCACTCGAGAAGTGTCATTTGTTTTCGTGGGAGTGAAAAGAGAAACTTGGTTATCCACTTTAGTTTTATTCACTACGACCTGCGTTTAGTTGCGTCGTGACATGCTCAAGTGAAGTGTTGGGTCCACTTGAGTGAATTCCATCAAGTTACACCTTAATCCATCAACCTGATTTCGTTTTCATAGTTTTATGCTTCACCGTGTTTATAAGTATTCAAGGCTGCATTATGATAGAGAAATTCTCATAGTTTTAACACAATGTCGTCGTACCATCATTGGAAAGTGAGCAGTAAGTCAGAGCGGGAGAAGAAAATAACTACATAGTTAATGAAATGAATAATGCTGGAGCTGAAATACTTGCACGATGCTCATTTGAGACCAAGTTTCTCTTTCACACTTCTTCGTGTAGTAAAAAAGTTCCTGAAATCATGGAGTGATTCGGTAATCACATTTTAAATGCAAAGTCATTGTATAAGCTTTTATGTTTCAGCTTGTCGAATTAGGGAAATAAGTAGGCCTTTAGATGAAATGGTGTCAACATATCTTCCAGCACCCACAATGTGAAATTAAGGCAAAAAGATTACACATAGAAAGATAAAAATAATCATTTGATATCGTGCTCGATTAATTTTTTGTGGCAAAGAGCAGAAATCATCAAAGTGAGAACAGACTTGGAAATTGAGAAAACTTGTTGTTTAATAGATTTAGATCATCCTCTGCATTGTCTACAAGTGCATTACCATTTTATTTGTTTTTTTTTCTTGTATAATACTTTACAAACTTTGGTCGGTTGTCCACAATACTCATTCCATTCCATTTCTCAAGTTAGCTTCAGCTAATTAATTCTCAGAGTAATAGAAATGAGTCGGAAATAGGTGTAGCATAAAAAAATTTCCTTACTCGATGATTGTGATGTAGGTCTCATATTTTCTGACAATCTTATTTTTGTTGACATTTACCGACTTGCCATTGTAGCAAATGTTTACAGGTTGACAAGCAAATAATAATAACTCTGAAATATGATTGTTTTTTACTGGCAAATAATATTAAGGAAGTCTTCTCAGGTCTTCCACCGGGATAATCTTTTTAGCATTGCCAACGTTTCGGAGTCTAACTCGTACTCCATTCTCGAGGCGATTCAGGAGAGAATGGAGGTTTTATCTTGAGAATGGAGTACGAGTCGGACTCCGAAACGTTGGCAATGCTAAAAAGTTTATCCCGGTGGAAGACCCGAGAAGACATCCTTAATAAACAATAATTCTGTCTTTCAACACCACTCGGTTTTCAAGGAAACCCTGTCATAGGGAGAGGTGAAGCGTGGAGATGGTGGTGGCGCCCACCCGCTTGTATATTTCATCTTTAAACACGTCTTGCCTCTGGTCCCTGTCAATTGCCCACTCCTACACTCAGTATTTTCCTATTTCTATGTGCATTTACCTTCCTCTCTCAAAAAATGTATTAGTGTTTTTTTTTTGTTATTTGCATGGCAAGAACGGCTAAATATTTTGAGTCCTATCCACTGAAGTGATGCTATTTCTGAGTAAAGTGTGTAGTTTTTTAGTTGCGATTAAATGGAGAAATTGAAGTTCCTTACCTCTAGTGGTTCATGATAGTTTAATTTTTGAGTCCTTGTCCTCATTTTTCCTGGAGGTCTTCTATTTCTTCTGAATCCTTGTCCCCCAGTTTTCAGGATAAACTATTAGTTGTGAGAAATCGGACTCTTTAAGACTTTTTTAATCTAAAGACATATAATATTGTAATGATTGCGAAAATGTTCTAAGATCATTCTTTTTGGCATTATAAAGCCATATGTGGGATACCCATGAGATATTGATATTTATCTAGAATGTAAAACCACTTAGTAAGTAATTTAGTTTTCATTTGAACAGTAGTATATAGAAATAATGTAGTGGTGCATAGTTGGCCATCTATACTTTCCTTATTGTACAGTGGTGTGAAATATTGTGTGTATTTATCATTCATATGCATTGCATATCGCAAAGTCCTTGATTTCCTTAGAGGAAAAGATTGTTCGAAGTTTAAAGTTTTCTTTTATAGAATAATTGAAAATTTGGCCTGATTTGGGAGACATGAGCAAGAAAGGAAAAATTTCCTGTGCTTAGTAAATGCTCTGGAAAATAAACTTCACAAATTCATGCCAATGCATCTCTCTAATTCCAAATTATGTCTTATGTAACAGTTGAAGGGGTGTTCAAAGCACTTTGCCCTTGCCAAAATATATCTCATTCAGCTACTTGTTTCTTTGACTGCATTATCAAGCTAATTAGGGGGGATGAAATCTCTGGTCTGGCTGGTTGACGTGGTGTCGGTGGAAAGTTGTGGTGTGACTAACGTCTTGTTTTATTTTTTCCAGGTGTATGTTGATGCACTCTCCTCGTACAGTGAGTCTGAAGTACTGGAGCCAAAGCAGGAGAAGTTGGCTGCGCTTCTCGACGAAGAGGACATGGAGCAAGACTCCCTCGAGTGCGAGATGGTCGTGGAGCCTCTAGCTTCCACAGCTGGTGCGGAGACGGTGCCAGACAACTGCTGATGGAGCTCGTCGTGTCCCTTGGCGGTCACCAAGGAGATGTACAGACAGTCGCAGCCCTTGTTTCAAGTGGCCTGTGAATATGGATATATATATGAGTCCGAAAGCATATATATATTTGTATTTATTGCAATGGAAGTGGTGTTTCCCAAGGCGAGAAGGACAGTGGAAGGGAGAGCGCTTGCATGCGCATTGCTGTTGTTGTTTCTGAGGGTGTGTGCTGAATGGCAGAGGTGTGTTCGGAGTGTAGAGTTCCCTCGAGAAAGCCGAAACAACGTTTGTTTGTTTTGGGTGTGGTAGCAGCTGGCAAACTGTTATTCTTGTTTTCCAATTGTCAGTTTGATCAATTTTTTCCAATATTCAGCCATTATGTTGAAGGTCCAGTGATTGCTAAAGACAAGAAATGGAAGGAGTTGACTGTTTGGGTGTGAAGTGATTGATGATGCAACCTTATAAACTGATTGTTCTGGAATCTGAGCGATCCAATGACATGAAAGAGTTCTCCAAGGAAGGTGCAAATTTGTGCGTGCATCTGTGAAAATGTGTGTGTGTAAGAAAAATGTATTTGTGCAGTTGTGAATGTATGTATATTATTCAGAGCATTAGAAGGTGTGAGGCCGCCGATGATATCATTTGGTTGGAATGCGTGCAGTGTCTCGTTTGTTTGGAGGGAGCGTAATAAGCAACCTTTCTCCTCTCATTGCCATTCATCGATTGAGATATTATTTACTTCTGTATGATGGGCATGCAAGGATGTTGTCATTGGTTGCAGGGGAGGGATGAGGGAGCCATTATATGCCAATGCGGTCACCGATGTGGCATTGTCCTCTCGTGTTCACACGTTTGCGTGTGTGATTGCTTGTTTGTTAGTGTGCTTGCGTGTGCATTATGCCGAGAGGAAGAAGACCTCCTCTTCACATATCTTTGGAATACTTTTTGGAGAGACTCGAATGTATGGCCTGCAAATTGTCAAAACACAATCAGTATGCCTTTAGATAGTGCCTGGGAATTTCAAGGAGAAGACGACAAAGAGTACATAATGCTTTTTTTTCAAAATTGCGTAAGATGGAATTTTCAATATTTGGCTGATGAGAAAGGCATTTGTAATTTTAAACAGACATAGTTCCGAGTTGTGTTACTTGATTGGTTGTTGAAAAATCGTCTAGGATAGAGTGGGGAGGAATGAATCTTCTTTACCTGCTATATTACTGTAAGAGCACTTGGGTATTCCCCTTTTGTTATTCCCCTCTGGAATGCTCGATGAGTGCTTTTTGTTGTATACAGCTGGAAAAAAGTTACTGTGACCTATTGCATGTTTAAATTATGGAAAGTTCAGATTGGAATGCAGCCTGGACCAACATCATGATCTGCTATATTTTTTTAATCTTTGAGATGCAGCAGGTCTTCCTTACTAATGAAAGCGTAAATCGATGTGCAAGTGCTGGAGATTTTTTTCTAAGGATCATGTTCCTTCTGTAATTCCCCCGTAAACAAACACTTGGTTTCTTAATATCTTTTAATGCTCAGCATTCCATATTTTAAAAATCAAGAGAATTCAAGGGCAAAGACAATTGCCCAAGACATCAATTTATATCTACACCTCTGGTATCAAGACTTGGAGATTTCTTCTTGGTTACATGTACTTCGATGGCTGAAATGATGTTTAACATTTAAGTCTTAATAGCCAAGACATCAAAATTTGTTCAATTGGAAATGTGAGGTGCTCCGTAACCTTCAATGGGAAATAACACTGTCAATATATTATTTAACTACTCTTAAAAATACATCATTTTACCTCTCTCGCATGACAACATTCAAGAAAGATGTACTCTGAAAACTTCTTTGATATGTATTTCATTCTTTTATTTTTGCAATTCTTTTAGAACTGAAGTGGAACTATTTAAAAGGAACTGATCATCGCTTTTCCTCTCCTTGAAAATTTCCTACCAGAAATATCTTATCTATTAAAGCAGTTTGTTTGCATCTGAATGCAGTATGAAACAAAAAACATTCTTAATTGTACTATACATTCTAGCGGAAAAAATGTATATAGTAAGAAATGCATATAAATGTATTGATATACCCTGTGTACGTGTAATTTTATTTTTAATTGCTTATCCTCCTCCAAAGAAAAGGTGTTAAAAGCATTAACATGGGGATTGTGTACAACATTAGGGAATCACGAGAGAAGAGGTGAACTTCACCTGGGTGAACCTCGGTCCTGCTTGTGAAGTACAGGTACATAGTAGTGTAATTTCACTTTGAAAGTGCTTCGACAGCTAAGGTCATTTTGCACACACTGTCTGCCACGTGCAGACAGGGGCAACAGCACTCGGATGAATCTGAGGATCACCCCTCCAAACTCAAGCCAAGCCCAACGATGCTTAACTTCGGTGACTGATCGGGACTAACCGGTGTTTCCATCGTGGGCCAGGCCCGAAATGCAGGTATACCCTGCTCAACACCAGAGATGCAGTCCAAAAAGCTCATGTTGAACGAATTCGTATTGAGTGAATATATAAAAGCCATGAGAAACCATGCAAGTAAGTAAAAGAAATAATTGATTGGACCATGTCAGCCGTTCCCAGTGAGAAATGAGTTATCGAATCGTCGTCGATTCGACGTCGAAGTAGTCTTCGATAAAACGTCGATGGTAACACATCGATCGATGCCTATATGGTCCGAAAATCGACGTGTTTTTCGATGTCGACGTCATTCGACGTGATATATCACGGAGATTTAAGCGTGCACGAAGCGAATCGGAATATGAACAAACCGTAACCAAACCGTCTCCGAAGCCTAGCGTATGGAAGTGTTCCAGAGCTGGAAACCTAGCTGACGAAAACGTTCACGAGTCGGAATATCATATAGCCTCTCCACTGATTTCGCTGCTCGCTCAAAATAAAAAAAAAAGATTTTTTACCATTTAACACTTTGAATGTGCTATTGCGCCATGGCATGTTGCAGTACGTATGATTATGACTCATAACTCATAGCTACCGATCGATATGGAATATGTATCGCTTATCTAACCTACGACTCAACGCACCTATTTTCGCACCTGTTCTTGAACGTTTAGTGTTGAGAAAGGCGTGTATATGTAGTCACTTACGTTGATAAATGTGATTTCGAGAACTATAATCATTAAATGATAATTCCGTGATAGTTGGAAGGAAATGCCAAAAAATCTTGATACAAGTTATTTGCCATTAATTAATGCCAGATAACTGTTATCCTATGTTGCCACATAGTATGAATATAAATGCAATATTACTGCGAATAAAATTTAATTTTATTTTATGCTGTGATCGACGTTGATTATGAAGCATCCATTTCTTCTTTCACGATAGTTTATAATAGCTAATATACAGATAGAGCAATGTTGCTGGGAAAGATAGAGCAATATTGCTGGGAAATTTGACAGCAGACAAGTGCCTACACAGATAATGTTGGAAAACTGAATGCAATTCTTCATCAGAATAACACGTCGAAAAATCGTCGATTGAACAAAAAAATCGACGTCAACCACATAACGTCGAATTCACGTAGATTCGACGATCCAGGAAAACTGAATGCAATTCTTCATCAGAATAACACATCGAAAAATCGTCGATTGAAGAAATAAAATCGATGTCGACCAGATATCGATCTATCGACGTCGAATCGACGTAGATTCGATGATCCATTTCTCACTGGGGTTGGTAAATAGTTTAATAATGGGTTTATGGTCAATAATACATAAGACGTTATAAATGAAGAATTAGGAAGTTATTGCAAATGCTGTTCTAAAAGTGTTTAGTACGTGACTTCATTAATTACTAAAAAATAACTAAATTGTCCATTTGCTACACGTTTAAATAAATAATAGGAATTCTCAGCTGGAAGCACTGAATTTACTGTGGTGGGATATCAACCAGAAAGATAATTAAATCATTCAATGATGATTAAATTTGGTGATGCACAAATTAAGATCATCATGGAAGCTAATGAGGGTAACAAAAGACAATTGAATTCTGCGGTTCTTGCAATAGCTTGATAGAGGCTGAATGAAAGAATAAATTGTTATGCTGCATTATTAAACGGGATGTTGTTACTATTCATGATTGGCATTGTGGGCAGGAGTTTACGATAGCACAGAGTAAGTAAATATAGAGTGGCAACGAGATAGGGAGATTAGGATATAATTTTTTAAATGATATTTTGGCCGAGAGATGGAAGAGGTGTATCGAAGTAGCAGTATAGGTAAGCTGGAACAATCGAGCTCGGCTTTAACTTTGGCACACGGACACTTAATTCATTGTCGCTTCATTGAAATAACGTTCTAATGATACTGTCGGTATCAGTATGTTTATTAATCGTCACATAGCAACGTATGTCAAGCCCATCCAGCCGTAACGCCGTAGCCTCTGAGCGAAGGCTACGGTCAAGCCGTCTGTGCAAATATTTGAATTTCAATTTCAGAACAGATATAATCGTGTGAGACTAAAAGCAACTTGAATTCAATGTTGTTTTTAACATGAACTGGTAAAAAGACAAAAAAATATTAAAGAGGATATTTAGAAGCCAAAAGGTTATATCTCATTATATTTATTGTACATTCTTCACTGAATCGTAAATGAATTATTAAGAACGCCTTCTTTCCCTATACTGTTTCATAAAAAAGAAGATAAGTATGATTTGATAAGTTGTAGTTGTTGTGGAAAGCTACATTGACATATTGCGCAAATATTAATAAAACTGGAATCATCCACAATGATTTTATGTATCATTTAACTCTATACTTATCAACTACAATGAGTTAGAACATAAGACCTGGTAAAATGCCTGGTGATATAGGTGTAGCGGAGCTTGACGCCAGGGAGAGTAAAGTACCTATAGAAAAGATGTGGGACAAAGGGTTCCTCCAGAGGTCCATTAAAAGGCGCTACACACGTTCCGACCAAACCGCCCAACTGTCGGGACCAACTACGTTGGAGCCGACGGTTGGCGGGTGTGTAGGCCTGTCGCCCGACGAAAACAGTCCGACCCGACGGTCGGGCGGTTGGTCCTAACAGACCATCCAACCGCCGACCGCCCTAACCCGATTTCTGTGGCGTCGCAACGTGTGTACCGTTATCGGCCGACTCCTGATCCCGACCCAACTCAGTTTACCCCTGGATTTGGTCGTGCGAGGGTGTGTTGATTTGTGTAGCAATGGCTCAAGTGTCGAATGAAGAAAAAACAATGACCGTAGCATTGTTGGAGTGCTTGAGACAATACCGGTGTTTGTGGGACATCCAGAATGAGCATTACGCTAACCGGGATAGGAGGAACGAGGCTTATAATGCCCTCCTTGGTATTTATAAAACTAATCATCCTGATGCTACGGTATCAACCCTGAAGAAGAAGCTTGAAAATATGCGAACAGCATACAAAAGAGAAGAAAAAAAGGTAAGAAATGATAAATAATCTTTTAGTTAATTCATTTTATTAGTAAATATTCCATGAAATTTGAGCTTAACACAGTAGTTATAATTATTACTGTAAAAGATAATGAAAAGAATACAATATTCTGTGAAATATAATGAAACAATGACATTTATTACTTTATCATTACGCCAAAGGTATCAGCAAGTGAAACTACCGGGGCTGCTAGCGACCAAGTGTATGTACCTAAGCTATGGTACTACGAGCATCTAAATTTTCTTAAAGAAAAACAACAGATATCAAGTGGAACAGAAACGTTGGAGGAAGAAGGCGAAACAATCGACACTCCACGTACCGTAAGTACTTGTTATATATTATAAATGCAAAACTCAAAGACCTACTCTTATCATCTGTTCTTGGAAGGTCACACTCCCTTCGTTATTAAAATAGTGTGTAAAAATTTTTCGTACTCTATTCCCGTCTTCATATCGTTCCCTCGCGGTAGATTGACAAAGTGGTACCAGTAAAGGTAATTGTCTCCATTCACCTTGCTGAAACGTGATGTTATCAATATCCTCTCGATCAAATGATGATTCATTAACGTATCGGTGGTTTCTCTTCAACAAGAAATTGTGCAAAACACAGCAGGCTAAAATAATAATGTCTACCTTTTCAACACTCAAAGAAATTGCTTGATGAAACACCCTAAATCTAGATGCTAAGATGCCGAAGGCATTTTCAACCACTCTCCTTGCACGAGAAAGCCGGTAGTTGAATATACGTTCGTCGTGAGATATATTTTTAAGTGGGTAAGGTTTCATGAAATGCTTGTTAAGCCCAAACGCACTATCGCCAAGAAATACGTAAGGTACAGAGTTATTTGTGCCTTGTAATGGTGAAGGAAGAGGTAAATGAAGTGAATTATTTAACAACTTCTTATAGAAGCGAGAGTTATAGAGGATAGTGGCGTCTGAAACGCATCCATTAGTACCAGCATTAACATACATGAACTCATACTTGGCGTTAACGATGGCAAACAGTATTTTACTGAAAAATTTCTTATAATTGTAGTACAAGGATCCGCTCCCAGGCGGTTTTTGAACAGCGATATGCTTCCCGTCTACAGCCCCCACCGCATGATCGAAGTTCCATCTTTGACGAAAACCTGTTTCCACTTCTTTCCATTCTTCTTCACATGTTGGCAACTGAAACATGAAAAAACGTATGATTATTTTCAGGACGTTTGTGAACCAGGCGAAGAACCTCCTTCAACCTCAAAAGACTCTACGCCAAGTTTTTTGCCACCAGCTGTTGAAGGACCACAAAAAAAGAAATTAAGAAAAAGTGTTGATAAAAAAAAAGAAGAAATGATCGACGCTGTCCAAGCTCTGCTTTCGACCCAGGAAAAGGAATGCGACATCATCGGTCGGTCGTTGGGAGTCCCATTACAAAAACTAGAAGCAACTCAACGAGCTATTGCCGAAAAACTATTCGCTGAAGTGATTTTTTACGGGAAAATGAATAAACTAACCCCTTTGTCTTCCATTAATTTGTATCCAACACAACTAATTCATTTTCAGTACCCTATGCGCCCTCAACATTCACCTTCTTCTGTTTCCCCTACCTTTTCTCAATATTCCTCAGACCCCAGGACTCCTTCCCCTTCTACAAGTTCCTCTCAAACACCACAAACTACATCACTTCCTCAGCACAATCCACTCCAAACCCCTTTTCAAAATCCTCAACAATTGTTTGAAACTGAAGAATTTCAACAAGACCCTACTCTTCAGTATCAAAATATGTAATTAGTGATTTTTTTAACAATGATACAATACCTGTTTACGCAATTTATTGTAATTATTAATTTAGAATTCATTAAATTTTAATTTGGAATTATTTAACGGCAATAAATAAAAATATTTTACTATACATTTCTTGTACTTACCTTTCTGTGTTCCTTCAAACTGTTGTAAATAGCTTCACAAGTTTCTGGTATTATTGTTGATAACAGTTGCGGAGATATGGCAGCACTATACTTCAAGTCTTCCAACGACCTTCCAGTTGCTAAATAACGGAGCGTCACCACAAGCCTCTCTTCAGCACTTACGCATTCCCTCATAACTGTATTTTTTCTATCAATGTGCGGTTTGATCTTGCCAAGTAACTCCATGAAAACCACTTCGTCCATCCTCAAATAATTTCGAAAATCATTTCCATCCAATTCTCGAAGTAAATTCATGTGGGTGAAACTTCGTCTCTTGAGCAACCACTTCTTCACCCATACTCTTCTCTTTTTTTTAATGTCATCAAGGAGAACCAAATTGGCTAAAGCCAAACCAATTTTCTGATGTTTCGAAAAATGCGGAGCCATTGCCAACACAAGGCGAAACCAACTTCACTCCACGAGATCACGTTGTGTACTGAGAAATATTTGGTAAGTCGGTCGGGTCGGGTGGATTGGTTTGGACGTCTGTAGAGCTGGCCCCGACAGGGATGGTCGGGGAGTTCGGTCGTGTCGGGTGGTCGGGTCGGGACGTGTGTAGCGCCTTTTTAAGGATGTCCTTCAGTACACCTGTCCACCGATTAACGCTTGATTCATCCTCCACAGTCGTAGAGAAAAGGGGACTAAGATCCTGAATGACCTTATTCTCTCTGCTGCCAGATACTATCATGTTTCGCTATACCTATACGTTGTATTCATCTCATAGAAGGCCGTTGCACTGCGGGCTCAAATCGAAAATCGCCGGACAGAAGTCCAAAATTGCTCTTTTTATATAATGTCTTGAAACTTGGCACATATACACATAAATGATTGGTGATTATGAAATGGTAAGTCATTTTTCATAGCTCTTGCCCGTTACTTAGATACAGAGGCTCAAACATGACCAAATTTCCAGAAAAGCGCCTGCTCTCATTTTTCTTTGAAAATCTTATAAGTTGAGCAGATAAAGGAGTAATGGAAGGATATTTATGAAATAAAAAACATTACAATGTGTGAATAAGGTACTTTTCCTACATTATGTATAAGTTTCAGACATTTCTCCCCATATTTGAGTGTTATTACCTCACAAAATTTGCGGACCCTTTTTTTTAGACAAAATTAACATGAAGTAGACAATATAACCCTTATTCAGACAATGATCTCTGGGATTCTTCATCAGAGTATACATTGAAGATATTTCTAGATTATTCCATAAAAATATTTGAAAAAAGTTAGCAACGCCGAGAATAAACTTGATTTTTCGATCGCGCGTCGCGGCCCAGCTATGCGCAGCAGGACCGGAAAATACCATGACTCCATTGGATTATTCATATTTTGCGGACACTCCTCGAATTCAACTTTTTCAGGCTATGCATGTTGTCACTGATTTCAAAAGATTCTATACTGAAGATGTTGCGAGGATATTGTATCAAGACAATGGATCAGTGCATGCGTAACTGTGGTAAATTTGTTTTTCGTGAAGACAATTAAAACAAACTTTGTTTTAATTGTCTTCACCAAAACTATATGTTATCAGATTGAAATATCACCAGTCGATGTTTTATTTGTAATGGAAAGCATCATACGAAGTCATGTGCCGTGGAATAACAAACTTAAATTTCTTGAATACGTTTATTACAGCTTCACGTTTGGAGACGACTGCCCGACTCCCTTCCTTGCTCCTCCTTTTAAAGGGAGACGGGCATTCGACCCCCCATACATTGTAAAAGGTTGGGCATTTAAACTACTGTTGACTCCGAGCCGACCGAGTTAAAGTTATCTCCCTCCCAAGATGAGATGATGACCTCGAGCGCCACACTTCCTAAGCATATCCCAGGGAACTGCGATGGAGCAAGGAACATGAATTTCCTTCCCCCCCACAAAGTTTTCCGTCCACTTTCCACACCATTGCATCACTATTTCACATGACAACTAATTTAAATTTGGCGAAGTGGCAAATGCGAGCCTAATTTAAACAAACGTGTCGATAGTGAGTGAATGAAGTGTATAATTATAAAAATGAAATATTAGGAAATAAAGACAAGCTGTTTGTGAGACCGCATGTCTGTGTTAAGGTTACAAAAAGGGGGTCTGCGGTTACGAGTAAAATACGAAATGGATTCCAATAAAGGCGTACGGCAATATTTTTGCTTATTCCCGTGGTCGGTAGCGAAACACACTCAATCACGAGTATTTGAGAAAGCATAAATATAAACGGTTGCTTTTGAAATATATAGAATTTAAATTTGATTGTTTAGGGCTTGACTTCGTGGAAGTGATACATTTCCATTTATAATAAAAAACTTTGTACTTTTCCACACTTTATTTAAAAGTGTGGAAAAGTACAAAGTTTTTTTTATTAAAAATGGATATAGATATTTATTGATTATTGTGCATAGTAACTCATATGCGTCAAAAACCAAATGATAATACAGCTTTGAGCTAGGTATTCATAAGCATCAGGAATTAGTAATAACTAATCGGAAACAGGCGTAATAGTCATAAAAGAGCTATATATTATGCTTCATATGAAGCATGCGTATATACGAAGTAAAACTGGACATCATAGACTGATAACCGAACAGCAATGCCAATATTTGACATCATAATATCGTTTCGTACCACTCGAAACTCAGCTCTGCAATGCCAGTAATTTTCTGTCTTAAGATGAGTTTACACTGGCAAGTTACTTGCAACAAGCGACTTTCGACATATTGTAGAGGCGCTTATACTTACTGCGCACAATATGCGAACTTAAATCCGCTTGCAGAACTTTAAAAAGTTTTGGCATGACATGTCCACAATGAAGAATACTTCCTGAATACCAAGGAGGTAAGTTAAGCGGGGTGCCTTTGTGCTGCTTTGTGTTCCTGGTCGAAGCACTCCTCTAAAGACTTAAAAAGTATGCTCACAGCTTAAAAACTAAGCCCAAAGGTTTATCCTGGGATGCTAGGTGACACTCACAGCGTTTAATTGCCACCATTTGACAGCCAAGCGCCAGAGGTCGGATATCCATAAATGGATACAGCAGCAATACGAAGTGGATACAGTTACAATGAAGTGGATACAGCAGCAATACGAAGTGGATACAGTTACAATCACATGGATACATCGGTAAGGAAAAACGACGTAGTTTCCCACATTTAAGACAGTTGGACAGTTGGTGATTGGTTGGTGGAGTTGGTGGTTGGAGCCGCGTAAATAGTTTTCGTTAATCCTATCGCGAAAATAAAAAAAAATCACATTCACTGTCGCCTAAAAGTTATATTTGTCATCTCTATAGTTTGGAGCTTTTTTTAAAAAAATGCATTCCTCTCTAAACTAACTGAACCAAAGCAATCCTTTTTCCTCCACATTAACCTCCATCTCCACAATTATCCTTCTCGGACTTTGAATACAACGAGTACGATCGCGTACTTTTCAATTATTATTTTGCATTTTCCTTTCCTGTTTTCCCTGAGCGAGTTACAAAATATTTTGATATTGTTTTAAATTTAATATCAGATAAATATTGGTCAAAAGTTTAAAATGTTTTACTTTAATTTTTTATAATAGTTACTTTGGCTAGCAAATATTTTTTTCAGTACATGCGTCGGGCCTGCTTAGCCTACTGTTATAAAGTTTCGTTTTATGTAGTGATCAGCCACGGGGCAGCGTTTGGCAGACAAGCCATGAAAAACGGAGGGAAGAGAAATTGGAAGAGGGAAAATGAGACAAACCACAAATTTCAATCGAATCGTTTGTTTCGAAGTATCAGACTTTGTCCATAGCTCAGTGGCGGATACATATGGGGGGCGCGCCCCCCTTTGCGGGGCCGCCCGCGTTGCCGCCCGCGCCGCCCCCGCCAGTCAGCCCGCACGCTATTCGTTCGTTTCTTTCGTCAGTCGACTCTGAGTCGAGTTATCGAGTAGTTGTACTTTCTTATGTAGCACGTGCGCCCGTCCGCGTCATCGTATTTTATACGTTTCTGTCTGGCACATAGATAGCTAACCTACGAGAAAAGTCGCGGCCATTCTAGTGATCTCGATACGTTATTCTGTCTGGCATTTGTTCGAGAAAAGTCGCGAATATTCTACTGTTTGTATTTGTTCACACTCCTTAAAAGTCTGGAAGCGAACATTCTGGCACCGAATGTTCTCGAAACAACCGAGCTACATATATAAGGGAAGCAGAGTTGCTGCCAGGCAGTCAGTTTGAAAGCAACAATCGTCGCGATAACTTGCGCCCCCCCCTTGAGTTTTTTCTGTCTTAAGTCTTGAGTCTTGAGTCTTTTCTGGCAATATTTTGATATTTTAAACTTTAGGAATAGATTTAAGTTATTGCTCTCAATTTAAAAAAAGATTTACTTTAAATCGTGATAATATTCACGAAGGCTAGCAATACTTTATCGGCACGAGTCAGGCTTCCTTGGTCTACTATTCTAAATCTACGCATTGAACAGTGAGTGACCACCAGGGACTTCTAGGACATGGAAAAGGGAGGAAAAGGGGATTGGAAGAATTGAAGGACAGAAATAAATTCTACCAAATGCATTTTATTTCATTAAAATCGGTTGACTCAACTCGATGAATATTTCCTGAACTCGATGGAAAAGATTTTGTCTGCAAAAGTCTAAGAAGGTTCTTTTGGAGACAATTCGAGCTAAAGTGCTTTGACGTTTTCTTGCAGTCAGTGGAGATTTTGTGGTCATTTCCACATGCACTATCACACACACATGAGGAAGACTACGAGAAGACTGTAATTCCTGTACCGAAGAAGAGCAAGGCAAAAACCTGCGAAGACTATTGGACAATAAGCTTAATATCCCACGTGGCCAAAGTAGTTCTGAGAATTATAAATAGAAGGCTAGAGAAGAAGGCAAATGAATACCTAGGTGACGACCAGTTCGGGTTTAGGAGAAGGACGGGAACGCGAGACGCTATAGCGGTGATGAGGACGCTAGTAGAAAGAAACCTAGAGTATGGGCAGGATGTTTTTGCATGCTTCGTAGATTTCGAGAAGGCGTTTGATCGGGTGGAATGGACGAAATTAATGGGAGTGTTGAAGAAATTAGGAGTCGATTGGAGGGACAGGCGTCTGATTCGAAATTTGTATATGAACCAGACGGCGCAGGTTAGTGTAGCCAATGGAGAATCGGGATGGGACGGGGAGTGCGGCAGGGGTGCCCACTATCGCCGTTGCTTTTAAACGTGTATTCAGAAGAAATGGTAAGGGAGGCATGGGGGGAGGAGGAGGTAGGAATAAAGGTAGGAGGAGATCTGATAAAAGCAGTGAGATTTGCAGATGATAAAGCATTGGTTAGTCAGTCGGCCGAGGGGTTACAGTCAATGGTGAATGCATTAGAGGTGCAGTGCGAAAAGTATGGGACGAAGATCAATCACAAGAAAACGAAAGTAATGAGATTTTCTAGAAGTAAGAAGGCGGGGCTGAATATAAGGGTGGGAGGGCAGAAGATAGAGCAGGTCGAGCAATTTACGTATCTGGGAGGAGAATGGGTTTAGTGACAGGGACATCAGATGCAGAATTGCGCTTGCTAAAGAAGCATTTTCGAAGAGAAGGGAATTGATGAGGGGGGGCCTGAGAAGAGACGTAAAGAAAAGGCTGGTGAAAACTCGGATATACAGCGTGGCGCTATATGGGTCGGAAACTTGGTCAATGCGAAGGGAGGATGTGTGTAGACTTGAGGCGTTTGAGATGTGGGTTTGGAGAAGGATGGAGAAGGTTAGCTGGATGGCGAGAAAGACGAACGAGGATGAGGAACGATTTGATATGGTCGGAGAGGAGAGGAAGGTTGTGGCAGAGGTTCGGAGAAGGCAGAAGAGATGGATGGAGGAGGTTTTGAGAGGAGAGGGCATGTTTAAGAGAGTGATAGAGGGGAGAACACTGGGGAAGCGTGGAAGAGGAAGGAGGAGGATAGGAATTCTGTACGAAATAAGAGACTGTAGAAGATGTGAAGAATTGAAGAGGGATCTAATGGCGGGACATCCTTTGGAGGGAAAGCGAGGCAATGTCTATGAGGTTTGGATGATGCAGAATGGGGACTATCCAAGAACCTACCAATCAGCTAGTAGAATACATGAATGAATGAAAAGTTTTGCATGCATGTTGAAGTGCATGCTGCCGCACACTGATCCCAAATCGAAAAAAGTTGGCTACAAGTCTTTTTTTCAACTTTCTATGAGGAAGTTCTGCAAGCTGTTTTCGCATTCTTCAGTGTATTGCCCACAATATAGGCGGTGTTCATTGTATCGCTAATAGTAATATCTGGAATATCATTTCATATTTCATCTTCAACTGGTCACAAGTTACAGCAATTTGAAATGTCTGGAGAAATTCTGGAATTTCGTAAGAAAACCTCACATCGCTCTTTCCCGTATGCCTTGGGTAATATATTCTTTATAAAGCTTTCGTGAGCGTCGGAAGAAGTCGGAAGAAGTCGGAAGAAATTACAGTGGGGTGCATACTGTGGCAGCTCGCGGCCAACAAAAAGGGGGTTCCACAAACCATTTCGTTTCCAACAATACCGCCATACCCATAGAGTGGAAATTATTCAGACCGTCAATGGTACATTTATTTTAATCAGCATTGACAAAAATAAATTATTTGAATGATCGTTTTTTAAAGACTGGTTGAGGATAGAGGAAATTTCTAAATCTCGGGCTTCGTAGTAAGATGAATTAAATAAAAAAAAAACGTGGTCTGCGTCGGACCAGACGGTGGAAGTTATACTTCTTTGGCCGGTCGCACACACCCGCTCACACACACAGGCAGACAGGATATATAAATGAAATAAAAGACATTTTTTTCTCTTCGAAATGTTGGGGCCTGTTTCTCTATTATAATTTCAAAATCCAAGAGATAATGCATCATAGAACATTATCATTTTACATGGTTTTGACTTGTAGAATGGAGTTTCGAGGTACATTTCAGAAAGTAGGTGCAAGGATTAATGTTTCCTGGAAAAAATGAGAGAGGGAAACCCGGAATAAGGTGTAAAGAGTGTTTCAGAAGCAAAATGGAGGAATCTGGAGCGATCCCAACGGATTTCGTAGGCATGAGCAAATGGAGGAGTGTCAAAGCTACGAAACAGTTTATGTATATAATTATAAAACATTGTAAAAAGTATATTTCTAAGGCATAATATCGTTAAAAGCGATTGAAATACGCGCGGAGAATGTTATATTCCTTTAAGTTTAATCTTTATAGCACGCGTATAAGGTACTGGAAGTCTCGGGAACAATGAAAAAATTGCTTAGCAACGAAAATGAAAAAAGATCGAAATTTGCATTAATTTTGCGTTTAAACTTCAAATATTTCAATTTATCGATCGATAGAGAAACATCGGTTGCAAGAAGTAAATGCATTGATCTTTTGGCCTCATTTCAGTCAAAGAATGAAACTTGTATCTAAATTATTTCATATTTTAATGAATGAATGAAAATTACTCTACTCGTAAATTATTCGTTTTTCCCATTTAAACCCATTAAAAAACAAAATCCTATCTGGACTCGAAACCAATGAAAAATATTGGGATTTTCGATTTTTTCCTGACTCGACACCAAATTTGAACCCTTCCCTGAAAATTTCATCCTTTTAGCTCGATTAAAAATACCCAGGAATTCGTATCAATGAGTACAATTGTGGATTTTTCTCACCCAAAAGAGCGTGACGCGGTTTCTCGACCAACATCCCATCCCAAAAGTCTCCAACGGGCGCAAAGAAGTATAACTTCAAAAAAAAACTTGCGAGAAGGTTAACCGAGTATCAACATGCAAATTTTCTGTGAAGTTAGAGGGAGAAGTGCTGAAGGAGAAATAATGTTTTGATAAAAGTGATGTATTTCTCGCGATGTTTATAATTTCGTTCGTTTCGCTATTTCTTCATTAGTTATAATATTTTGACTTCGGTATTCTGACTTGCACGAAGTAATGAAAATTATGAGGTAAGCGTAAATTATGCTGCCCAGATTGGTAATTGCTTTCATTTTATTGTGCTGACGTTTTTTTGTTCCCTGAACGAAAAAGTAAAGTGGAGTACTAGTTTCTCCTTTCAAAAAGGTTTTATATCTCCAAATTACGAAAAAATAAAACCGAAACACATTTGTTAGCAGCATTTATTAATTTGAATTTGTCGAAATTATAATAATTTGGTGCGTACTCGGTTTATAAATGTTATTTCCTTTTTTGAAAAGCAAAAATGGTTACTAGTTCCATTTCATTCTTTTGAACTGTTTTATTACCCTCAATGCACAGAGTGACTTGAAATATAAACAAATGACGACACAATAAATTAATATTGCTGCAAAAGCTGCTATTTGCATTTGTTTAAATGCGTTTTCAATTATTAAAATCTATTATTCATAGAAAATAAAGCCCTACATTCTCCCTTCCAGATGGACATTCTCTCAAACTTACGAATCTCAAAGAATGAAACCAATTTTCTGGAAAAATGTAACATTGCTTGTGTCGTATAAGGTTATGCTCGCAATGTCGATTATTGCGTTCATTTTTCTATTTTCTCATTTGTCGTAATATTTTCAATTCGGTTTCCCACTTTCACCAAATAGCAATTATGAGTTAAGCAATAATTATGCTGTTAAATATAGTCAATTGAATTGGGCCAAAAGAAGTTTACATTTCAAAAAGCAAACTCTTTCCAAGCTCGGGCGAGACAAATGAGGAAATGGAACGAAACACAAGTATTATCAATCGATAACTAAACTATCAATATATTTCACATATAGAACCAACCAATTTACCCATAGGTCGAGTGCCAGGCAACCGTAATGAGAGTTTCCACTCGGAAAATAATTAAAATATACAAGTGCGAGAGGTTGAGCTTCTCTCTTAAGTACAAAAAAAATGACAAAGTCTGCAGGCTCACACAACGGCGTTACCCGGTCGCCGTCTCGCCAGCAATAGAGGGCGAGCTCAGAGATGAGTCAGCTGAGGAGGGGGTCTATCCACAAGGACGAGGTGGAATGGGTAAGGTCAGGAGGTTGGCGATTGGTAGCCTTGGAGGGGAGGAAATAATGGGATGGGTGATAGATGGGGTGGCATTTTTTAATTGGAGCGCCAGGAACTGTTTTCTGGCTTCGACCGCAGAATACAGGATCACATCCTTTGTGCCTTGGTCAGAATGACCGCATTTTTGGAATCCTTCCTCACTTTAGGGGCTGTATAAACGATGCAGGACCTGGTGAGGCAAAGGCGTGGCAGAAGTCGCCTGCAGGAGTCGCTGCATTTTGGAGTCGTAGGTATTTTGGTCGTCGTTGGCGCACATGTCGTTCGGCTAAGTCCGGAGGGTAAACAGTCCGCAGAAGGGAAACTGTCCAAAGAGGGGAATTTGGCCAAGAAAAGGGGTAAAAAATGCCACAACTGCACTATTGAAATGGACGATTTTAAATGTATTTGTTGATTGACCACCCTTATTTGTCGGTCCAGTCTCCGGACACCTTGCAGCAGGATCACAATAACAGCTAGTGGTATATAAGTGGGCCCAGGGGCCCTTCCCCCCCCCCCCCCCCCCCTATATAAGGCAGCGGCGGGAGGCGCGTGAGCGGATACCTAAACTACAATCGGTCGCCGCTAGCTAGCCGGTCTTGCCCCGAAGTTATAATCTATATTTGACGCCAGATGACAGCGATACCTTTTATTCATTTCGCGATACCTTTTATTCATTTCGCGATACCTGCCTTTCATTGGAGAGTGAGTTGTATTCGCGCGTCATTTGTACAAGGTGGACACCTTCCGAATCGCAAACCACAGGCGACTGATGACATTTGGTGATTTGGTTTGAAGTACTTGCGACAATGGCCTTGTGCACAGATGATAAATTAGTGGTGATACTGTGTACGAGCAGAACACTTATGCAGAAGTAAAGCAGACTATTATAGACGATCATTTGAGACCTAGATCGACTTCAACCAGAATTATTCTCAAAGAAATCAACAGTGTCAGGCGAGATGTGGTGGAACTTCATATCAATAAGGTTAAATGTTTGCAATTAATTTAAATTAATTTGTACCTGAGAATGGCTTACGGTGAAAAAAGAGCCGAAACACGTGTTGTGAATTTTAAATAGAAGTGGATATCGACTACTTTCTTTATTCAGTTATTCTCACTATGAACATTTTATGTTAACATTATAGAGTACTGGCCTTAAGATACAACAAAATTCTGGATACAAAAGCCAGCAAAGCCATTATTTCGTCTAAATGAAAATAATTTGAATGTTGCCAAATGCTTTTACATGGATCTTCAATTATGAGCGCAGTAAATTGCAACTCATCAGGAATATTCCCTGCTTCTCGTAATAGCGCGGGAATACCTACATCTCACGGGTCAGTCGTGCAGTTGAGTACGTGTCCCAGCTCTCAGGGACCAATGTCACATTTAATCATGACTTCCAGTAATACTTTTGCTATTTGCAGACGTGCAAGATTTAAATACCATTTAAGAATTCATCCTTATATATTTCACTAGCAAAATCCAAACGGGAGTATGCAATTCAATATAGCTGTCGCATCCTTTGAGAAAGCATGAATTTAAGCAATATTTCATAATAATCGCAGATCAAAATAGAGTCATTACAACGATAAATGACGAGGTTATACAAGAAAACATTTGAACGAAAAAAAATCATTAAAAAAAGTCTCACTTCCAAAAATTGTTCAAGTCAAAACACAACTAAAACAAGGGTTAGAATCGAAATACGTTATCCTAGGAAGATTTGAGTTTTTTATTATTTGTCTTTTTTTCATGTCTAAGAAAATTTTGAAGATTAAAAAGTATCCCGTACAGAATACATTAGAACCATGTCGCAAAAATTATAACAATCCATCTTCCCGCGACCGGCAGAGGATTCCGCGGACCATTGTTGGCGTTGCCATGGCGGAACGTCATTTTCACTGCGATAAAGATTGGAATCAGGCGTGTGTGAGAGATTCTTGCGATTAAGAGGACATCTTGCAACTGCGGTTAACATTTAAACGGACGTAAAGTGTTCATCTATTTAAGATGGGAGCATGTAAGTAAAAATGCCTTCAAGTATATGTCTTCTGTACTGTCAATTGTAAGATAAGCATTGTAACTGAGGAACCTTTCATGATATTTTTCATGTAAAGTATATATTTTTGTAAAGATACGATAATCGCTAATTTACAATTTAGTGTTAAAATTATGTTTCTATTATGTGAAACTTTCCAATATTGTGTCTCGTAATGTATATCGCATATTATGTCATGACAAAAAAGTCACCTTCTTTTTACCACTGACGTATATCTTTGTTCGAATTCAATAGGAAAAGAATTATGGATATACAAGCGAATATAATTTAATGTAATTTTCAGTGTAGTACGTTTGTACTTAATCTTTGAGTACTGTATTTTTTTCAAGTAATTTCGCTCTCATATACACCTTTTGCTCGCCATTCTACATCACATTTTCCTCCCTCCACGATTTTCTACCAATTAAAATTTCCTAGTCTCTTCTTTATATGTTTGTATGAATTTATAATTGATTAATAAAAAAATATACAAGTGCTTCCGAGTGTGAAGTGTGCTATAAAAGTGATAAACCAGTCGACCTAATGCATCGGTAGACATAATACTGTTGTTGATGCTGAGAGGCAATGATATATATATCCCTCCCTTCTTATAATTATATTGCAGGCTGTAGCTGCAAGAAGAGTAGCGGGGAAAGGAGGGAGGAGGTGCGGCCCAGGGCGACGGAGCCGGAGGTGTGGGTGCCTGCTCCGGAGGTCCCCCCTCCCGGGAGATCCCCTTCTCCCGGGAGGAACGGGCCCCCGGAGGAGGTACGGCTGAGGCCACGGAGGGTTTACCGGCCTTCTGACCACTGGGTCCCGTTTGGTCCCTTCCTGCCAACGATCCACGAGGAGCCAGAGGGGGCTCCAGGCGTCATGAGGCCGGTAACACACCCCGATGGACTCCGCGTCCCGGTGTCCCGGGAGGAGGAGGAGGGAAGCCCCCGTGGTGCAGCAGGTGACGCGGGGGCGGCATAAGGGAAAGAGACTGGAGCTCTTTCCCGGGGCAGGTTAGTGGGGGCCATTTTTCGTATCTTTTAAAGGCTGTCTATCTCCTTGTTTCAGTGCCGATGTTCCGCTAAACATTCAGTATTATATGCACAAGGATTGAAACTAAAAATCTTATTAATCTTTAATTTTATCACTGAATTTAGATTCCATACTTTATTGATATTTTCATATTACAATACTCATTATTTTTTTACTACCTATTAATTTTGACTATAATTTTTTGCTTTTATATTTTTATGCCATTCATAAAATATATCCTATAGCACGATTTCCAATGAATTAGTTATACCTTCATAATTTCAGGACCATACCACCTGGTCCACCCTCCTCCTCGAGGCACCTCAGGATGCCGAGAATAGCGCCAGACCATCAGGCGCACCCCTCCCCGCGACGCTGGCCTTTCCGAGATGAGCAGGTTTGTGGGCATTTTCACAAGTATTCTTAATAAAATACTGCTCCATCTAATCTCATATGATTAACGCTAAACACGGTATACTAAGCATGGCTAATGCTTTTGAAATATTAAAATTTAATCAAACATAAACAGACGGGAATACGTTTACCTAGTTTGGATAGATACTTTAGTAACTATTTGTTATAATTGATTTAAAATAATAAGCTTAATTTTTGGCATCAGACCATCGCAGTTATGTCCAGGCCTTTATATAAGCACAAAAATATTTGTTATATGCATTGTCAATTGTGTAAAAATGCAACCATGATTCTGGGACTTGACGAAAAAATTAAAAAGGGGTCAAATAGTATGAAATTTAGCAATATTTTACCAGTTATGATTGCTTTCTGTAAATACTCGAGCATATTGGTCGAATGCTTATAGTGCATAGTCATTCAATCCGTTCAAAACACTAGTTAAAAATGTAGGTAATCTTTTTACAAAATATTGATTATAACGTTTAAATTATCAAAGTCTGATGCTTATATTGCAGTTCAACAGAAAAACAGCAACCGCGTACGCAGTTTTCAACACTCTGATATATTTTTAGTGGAAATCAATAGGGCTAGCTATCTGTTCCGAAGTGTTCTATTGAGAGGACATTATATATGTTGTGCTGTGAAATGAGTGGCGTTCAAGAATGTATAGCAAGGTTCTAAAGGTTGAGTTCTCGGCGGAGCTGATCTAGCTGCGGCAGTCTTCGCTGTCCTTTTTATAAAATAAATTGTTCAGTAATTTAACACAAATCCTAGGAGACTAGTTTGCCAGTTACTATTCGCGGGAGGAATATTTTGAGTTAAACGGCAGATTCATTCATCTGTCAATTCTCGATAAAACGATTTAATTTCACATCGAAAGCTGAATTACTTTTAAAGCCATTATGCCATAAAAGCCGCATCCTCCTTCCTCCGCATAATAATCCGTCTAATTCATATATCGAGGAATATAAACGAGGAAGTGTATGTTTGGAGATGAAAGGGAACTTAGTATATGCAAGAGATGATGAGGAGCCAAATTTACGAGGTGGTAGGAGGATAGGGCGAAATGTTGGCTGAGCCAGTGATTGAGGGAAGAATGTTGGGCAGGCCGGGAAATGGCTTAGGTTTAATGGACGAGATGAATGAGGGTAGTAGTTACTCACGCAGAGATAATGTAGCATATAATAATGGGTAGTGCTCAGCACATTAAATAACCTATAGGGATTATATCTATTAACTTTCTGTTACACCTACCTTAAACGTTACAAATTAACTACACCAATTAATTAATTGTTAAAATATTCCCGAGTGCAGAATTGCAAATATAATGCCGTGACTTTGGCGTTTGATTGTGGTACGCGTGTACTCTTGACCTCAAGAGTGGCCGACCTCTCTTTGCATCCGACAAGAAAAAAAGCAATGGCTTTCTTTTATTTTTCAATTGCTAACTTACACATGAGACTATTTCAATAGTTGAGTCACCTGCTTACAAGACAGTTCTTCCGTACCCTGCAATGAATATAATGACACTGCCTGTAAGCATAAAATACAAATAGAAATTGATAACTATACTTAGGTATCATTTAAAGATGCACTTAGATAACGTGTGCCGTATCTTCCTGGTATTAATGTAGGCTCCAAGGAATCAACCAATGGGGTCTGAATAACAGTGATAGTTCTCAAGTAGCTCTAATTGTACGCTAGTCAAGAAGACAAGCAGTTATGGTGGTGGACTTACGCTTGCTTTTATATATACCTGACTCTGTACAATTTTTAGCTAAGCATGGAGTCCTAAAGGTCAAATATTGCATCCTAATCATGAAATAATGCATTTGATATATATTCACAAAATTATGTGGATTCAGAATTGTGAAAAAGCAATTTAATTTTGCTCGGAATTGTCAGCTTTTTTATAATGAGAGAGCTGGAATAAAGGGATCGTTTGGAAAATTTGGCATCCCCTATGTGTTCATTTTTTATCAGAATTTTTGATGAGGAACAAATGAAAATCGGGTAAATACGTGGAGATGTGAAAATCTATCATTTTTTCATTCTCATTGATTGGATGATAAAATTATCATGTTACCAATCATACTAGCCCTAGCTGTGAATTTAGCCTGATCAGATCTATTTATAAGAAGTCATCCATAATGTTTTTTAATTAACCTCTTAGAATAACATTCCCATATGTTTTCAGCCAATATGATGTCTAATGCAATAATCATATACTTTCATGAAGTAATTGGTATACATTTTACTTGGTCATTCAAATTGCTGGAGAAAAGTTCCAAAGACTTTTTCTATTGGCTCTTTAATCAGCAAGGCCTTTTTCCCTAAATCAAATAATGGATCATTTTTAATTGAATATGCGCTGTAGTACCTAAATATTTCGGTTGTAATTTGCATTGTCAATTTTGCATAGGACTTTGATTACCAAATAGGTATATAATTCAATCGTACAGGCTTCTGCAGGGTAATTCCATTGTTCTTCGCTGCCAGCTGATATCACTGAAGCTATTGACAGAATGAGGTGGATATAGGCGTACTCTAAAGCTATTCTCGGAAATGAGAGGACATTCTATGCACCAGGTGAAGATGGTGTGAGACCTGCAGCGACATTAGCCACTCGGAGACCAGATGGTTGTGACTAAGCCAGAAGCATTACCGGATTTACTGAAGTACATCTTAAAATATGCCCAAGGACCCTTCCTGTGTGTATCAACCTGGATCATTGGCACTCTAAGCACAAATATCAGGTAGGCACCATTTTTTTAATTTTTTATGTTGCATATTTATGCTATTAGAAGGGCTTCCTGGAAATAATTAAGAATACAAGATTGAATTTCCCTGCTAATGCCCACCTCTAAGCATTCCATGATATTATAAACAGTGATTATATTCTGGTTTTAATTTGCATTGTCTATATTGCATTGGACATTGATTACCCTACAAATTATTTAACCTTACAGGTTTGTCCTGGCCATTTCTATGCGCTCCTATTCCAGCTGATAAATCTGAAGGTATTGAAGCAGCAAGTAGGTTAGGGTGCCTATTGGAAAAGTATTCTTGGAATATGAGAGATTTTACTGTGCCCCAGGCGAAGATGGTATGAGACTTGCAGCGACTAGCAATTAATTAGACCCTCGGAGACCAGAAAGTTGTGACTTATCCAGAGACATTACTGGATTTACTGAAGTACATCTTCAAATATGCCCACGGACGCTTCCTGTGTGTATCAACCTGGATAATTGGCACTCGAAGCACAAATATCAGGTAGGCACAAGTTTTTAAATTTTTTTTGTTGCATATTTATGCTATTAGAAGGGCTTCCTGGAAATAATTAAGAATACAAGATTGAATTTCCCTGCTAATGCCCACCTCTAAGCATTCCATGATATTATAAGCAAGTGATTATATTTTGGTTTTAATTTGCATTGTCTATATTGCATTGGACATTGATTACCCTACAAATTATTTAACCTTACAGGTTTGTCCTGGCCATTTCTTTGCGCTCCTATTCCAGCTGATAAATCTGAAGGTATTGAAGCAGCAAGTAGGTTAGGGTGCCTATTGGAAAAGTATTCTTGGAATATGAGAGATTTTACTGTGCCCCAGGCGAAGATGGTATGAGACTTGCAGCGACAAGTAATTAATTAGACCCTCGGAGACCAGAAAGTTGTGACTTATCCAGAGACATTACTGGATTTACTGAAGTACATCTTCAAATATGCCCACGGACGCTTCCTGTGTGTATCAACCTGGATAATTGGCACTCGAAGCACAAATATCAGGTAGGCACAAGTTTTTAAATTTTTTTTGTTGCATATTTATGCTATTAGAAGGGCTTCCTGGAAATAATTAAGAATACAAGATTGAATTTCCCTGCTAATGCCCACCTCTAAGCATTCCGTGATATTATAAGCAGTGATTAGATTATGGTTATAATTTGCATTGTCTATGTTGTATTGATTACAAATTATTTAACCTTACAGGTTTGTCCTGGCCATTTCTTTGCGCTCCTATTCCAGCTGATAAATCTGAAGGTATTGAAGCAGCAAGTAGGTTAGGGTGCCTATTGGAAAAGTATTCTTGGAATATGAGAGATTTTACTGTGCCCCAGGCGAAGATGGTATGAGACTTGCAGCGACAAGCAATTAAATAGCCACTCGGAGAACAGATATTTGTGACTTGGCCAGAGACATTACTGGATTTACTGAAGTACATCTTCAAATATGCCCACGGACCCATCCTGTGTGTATCAACCTGGATCATTGGCACTTGAAGCACAAATATCAGGTAGGCACCATGTTTTAAATTTTTTTATGTTGCATATTTAATGGTCCTGCGCCCTTGTGGATTTTTTAGGTGGAGGATGTGTCGGTAGCATTACTGGCAATTTATATTCAAAGCATTATACGCAAAAATAAGTTCACTAATTTTGATTTACTGACATGAATAGAGAAATTAATGAATTCTGGCACACATTCTTCGCATCGAGTCTTGGTTTAATTTTTTATTATTTTTTCTGAACCTGTGATAACAATAAACCTATCTGGCAAAGCCATTGTGGTGGGTTTGAATAACATCTCAGGCATGAATGTTTTTTCGTTATTAATACATTGGTTGGCACATTACCTGGGTGAAAATGTTTAACCTTGGATGTGATTTTTTTAACAATACTGCACAAAGATATTAGATTTTAACCATAGATTACAACCTCACATAAAGAGTGCAGTAGGCACTAATGAAAAGACTTAATGGCATGCAACTCAACAATGGCAGTGACAAACACTTTGGGAGTCCATAAAATTGCCATTTTCATATGAGTAAATGTCAGAGAGGATGAGTTGAGGATTTCTATAACAATTAAGTGTCGACGAGGTATTAAGTAAGGGGTGAGGATCTCCATAACATCAGGGTGGTTAACATATATATTTGTGTGTAAGGTAACAATGCTCTCTTTAAATCCTGTAGCAGTAATTAATCAGTAGGCTAGTTCATTGTTTTGGTTATTTTACCAATCGTCTGTGATGTAGTACATGATGATTAACCCTTCAATGACGAGCGACGTAGTCACTATGTCGGTCACGAACTTCACGTGCCGTCGAGCGACGTAGTGACTACGACGCGGCGATTGCATTTAAATCAGTGGAAAACCAGTGGTTCCATTTAAATCTCCTCCGACCTAAGAGATGGGATTCATTTAATACTCCTCCGGGCTTGAAGGGTTATAAACGCAAAAAATGGGCCATTCAGTAATTATTTTTTTTTATTCCATTATACTTTCTGCAAATCCCCACTATAAAATATTCAAAATGTACACAATTCTTGGAGATTACCATTATTTAGGAATTCCTTTTTGTTCCAATGAAGTGCTCTGTTGTTTACCTATACCTATATGATATGGTCTCCCAATAGTGTATATTTTAGAGCATATCGTTATTTGATTAGGCTTGTGTGATAAACTATTTTATTGCACTCTTTGGAATGAACTTGAGGAGTATACATTTAAATCAATGTCTTGGTAAATAAGAACTTGTTGCTCTAGCCCTACCAGTGGCAAGATATTTCAGTCACATCAACCTTTAAGAGGAATAGAAATTTTCAGTTGACGTTTCAGTTTTGTAGGCAGAGAGTTTCCCTCACATTTGACCGGCAAAGAGTGGAATCCCTATAAATGAAGCTGTTTAGGCTGAATGGTTGATGCTCTTAAGGGATATCAAAGTGATCATATGTTAGATCTGTCATTTGTGCTAGTTTAAAATTCAATCACAACTGCTGCTTATCAATGGCTGCAATATTAAAGTGCAGCTTAAATATAACACATTCATTTTCCTGACAGGCCCTGAAGTTGAGGCAAAAGAACATGCTGATGAAGAATGAGTTGCTGAAGTTGTGACTAGCTTGATAAGAATATTCACTGCTGATCCACCAATTCCACCCCCTAAAAGAATTCTTCGTACATCATGTTGCAGTGATCCAAACTTGAGGGGAGGATATTCTTTTTTACCGCTTGCATGTGACGAGGGAGCCAACCCAATGGAGGACTTGTGCCGGACATTACCTTGTTACGATGGTGGTGGGGATCAAGGATGCGTAGTTCCTCATCCTGTTGTTACAGATCCTATTTTGCTGATCTGCTGATCACTAGGGAACAGTTCATGGGTTAGTACTCAGTGTGCTTAGAGAAGCTGAGTGAATCTTTGAAATGACAAAGAGGCCACCTTGGGATTAACCCTGCCCACCTATTGCACCGAGACCTTTATGCTAATGTCTTTGTATTTTGTACTGTCTGTATTGTCAACTTGCCATCAGATTAAAATTTGTCCCATATTTCCTAAAAATGTTTTTCCCTGATAATGTCAATAGATAAGATGCATTGGTGTGTACATCACCAAAGCCAAGGTTTACTCCTTCAATTAATGCTTTTCCTGTCTACTGTTGAAAATGCTAAGTACATGATGCAATAAACAAAGCTTGATTTAAGAATTGATGATGAATTCTCGGATAATTTATTCCTGAGTACATAATTACTTTTCAACTGTGCATATTCTTGTGTATTTTGTGCATAATTATCATGTAATACTTTTTTAGGGAGACAAACAGTTATTTTATACAAAATATTATAATTGAAAAGGAAAATATCATTCATTATTTTAAGATAGCCAATGTAAGGTCAAGGAAATTTGTTCTCTTTTGTTGATTTTTTTGTCTTCTAAGCTGTCTGATAATGAAACCAACAATAAAAATATTAATTTTTTCCTGTGGATTCATATCCTATTTGTTTTAATCTAAATTTAGATAATGTACGGCTCATCCTTGTTAGGGTTACCATACGTCCTCATTTATGCATACATGTCTGTATTTTCGACTTCTAATGTAGCGTCCGCGTACATTTCAACGACCTCTGCTAATGTCTCCATTTTTCATTTTAGGGAAGTAAGATCTTTTGATTTTTGAATTCATCTTGTACCACCAAATAGTTATATATATTTTTATATCGGTTATTGAATTATACCGTCAGCGATCTGTGAGGGTGCTTTCAATTTAGGGCTATAGATTGCAGTGGTTAGGTTGGGTTGATGGCAGCTGGGGGAGGGGGGGGGGGAGTGGTGGGCCGTGGAATATTTGACGGTATATAATTGAACGAATAATGTTTCATTTGGCAGTACCAATTGATCAATTCTGTTGAGGGTGTTCATTTTTTTGGGGTTTCTAAATATGATAACTCTAATCATTCTTGATTTGTTATGCAGTTAAAACCTCCCAAAAGCAGACTAGTTTGGGCCTGGAAAAGACGTCTGTTATTGAGAGGTTTCCTCTATTCTGAGGGGCCCGAAATGATGACACGTTCATCTATGCAGTAACAATGCTGGTACATTTAAATGTTTTAGTATAAATCATTTATCTTTTGTCTTAATATTTAAAAATTACTAATTACAACTGAAAATATGGAATGAAATAATTTTACATTATTTACCCATAGAGCAGCTTGTAGCACATCATCAGCCATCAAAACAAAAGTCGAAAATGTGACCCCTGGTAAAGAGACAATACATGACTTTTAGGGTTTAAAATTGATTTGAAAGATGATGTGTGCAGCTCGCAATATATAAGACAGATAGATTGTTTGTAAGGGCCTTTGACAGGAGCCAGGGCACTTAGCCCTTCTTGGTCCATTGTGCAAGCACCATGCTCATCTGCCACATGCAGACAGAGGACAGGTGAAGGTACGTATGGTCACCCATCCAAGCACCATCCGGGCCCAACATTGCTTAACTTCTGTAATCTTATGGGAACCGGCATCTGTCAACGTGGCTTCTTTTTAACACATTTTTTCACCTTATTTTCATCTTACACTTGTTACATTTAGACATCCATACATTTTTTTACATTTAAACCTTGGAACATATCACATTTGTTGAACACATTTTTATAGTACACTACATTTAAAATATAACTTCTGGGTATTTCTCATAAAATATTTTTATTAGTTTTCCTGCGTCCTTTGACATAATTTCGGAGTTTCATTCTAACGTATATTATATTTTTTTAGACCTAATTTTCTCAATTTAATATTTTCAATGTGATTAACAGTTATGTATGTTAATAAAACCAGTTTATAATTGGGAAAAGGGGATACATCTAATATCACTAATTAAAACTATTTTTTATTCTTTCACTTAAAATCTAATTTCGTTATACATTTTTTTATATTTTCCCAGTCATTTTTAATATTCAAATAAGGTATATTCTTAATTTTCGAATTGAATACAAAATTCACATTATGGTGAGCCGGTTTTGATAATTTCGCATAATTTTTTTTTCATAAATAAATCATTTGCAATAAATTTCTAATCTAAATTCTAAAATTCTAAAAAAAAGAATTCTAAATATTCATTCACTATAGTTTCTTTATAGTTTATATTTTATTCTAATTTTAAAATCTTGAAAAAGTCGTGAATTTTTAGACATCTTATGATTTTCTTTTGATCTTAAAATTATTTGAAATTATTTTAAATAATTTTTCAATATTCTTTTGCTACTTTGATCCTACCTCGAAACGTATTGTGTACTGTTGATTACTTTTTAATGAAAATTGTTTGCACAAAATGCCGATGTCTAAGAATTTTATGCACCACGATCCTTGTTTCATGCAGCAATTGGTGACTTTATAGTTTTAATTGTGCGTTGTAAATATTATTAATTTCACTTCCGTCAGGCAGGATTAAATGTTGTGCTCAGGAAAGTACACCGTGTTAAGAGTGGCAATTAAGTATAATATTCAGTTCAGAAACATATATCAATGTTCATTAAGAACTAATTCTGAAGAGAATCTGTGGGATTGCGTTAATAATGGAAACTCTCTTGTATTTACAGTGCCTATATATGCGTGGTGAAGCATCTTGAATGGTTGCTTTATATGCTTACCTAATTGTAGAATTAATAGTCTTTCTCTTTTGGGGCTTCTGCTCCTTCGTTCCGTGGTTATTTCACCGGCTCAGTTAAAAATAATATTACTTTCAATTACGCGTTATTCAGTTTTGAAAATTCATTTTGTTGCAAAAACGTATGCAAAACTGTATTTCTCTCTCGGCGATTCTGCTGTGTAGTTCCGGGGCAATGATTAGTAGGCAATTCACGGGCTCTCGAGCCGAAGAAGCTAGCAATATCATCACTACGGAATGACGTGGAGGAACGCCTCTCATTAAAATGTCGTTTTTGCAACAAAATAAATACATTTAAAAACTGATTAGCGCGTATTTGGATCCATAAAATCCGTTTTAAAACATTTTTAAAAAGGAAAAAAAGTATCTTTTAAAAAACCAACTGAAACATTTTGAGGCAAATAATAAACGTTATGTTAATAAAAGGGATGAAAACTTTTTTGAAACAGATAAAAACGTTTTTATAACGGATTATGGAGTTTTTAAAACGGAAAAAGACGTTTTTGCAATCATTAAAAAAAACGGATTTGTAACCATAAAAAAATGTTTTTGAAACGGAAAAACCAGTTTTTGCAGCCACAAAAAAACGTTTTTAGCACCATATGAAATCGTTTTCATGACCAAATAAAAACGTTTTGCAATGGAATTATTTAGCCTTTTGGCAAGTTTTTTTTCGTTTTTAAAACGTGTTTTAAAAACGACAAAAAACGTTTTAAAATAGTTTTTGGGCTGTCTGGGTAGAGAGTGGGTGGAGGGTATAACATTGTTTGCACAACATACTTGAAATATACGATCACTTGGAAGGAAGCCATTACATAAAGAACCTTGGGAATATTGTAAGGTACATTCATATGATTATTTATCTCTGTACACCGAGACTGTGACGGTTTAAATTAACGCACCCGTTCACGTGACTGCGTACCACATAACTTATGCAACCGCAATGATTGGAAAAAAAATATTTTCACTAGTTTTTCACGTGGCCGAATAAAGCAAAAATTTTAAATCAAACAGTGCTGCTTCAAAAACTGCTCAAGTGTTCATTCAGTTGGTAGATAAGGTGTCAAAAGTAATGAAATGAAGAGAGAATGAAGTGTTTTACAGGAGAAAAATAAAAAGCTAGGAAATGGGTAACTCCAAGCGAAGATGGAGCTGTTGGTTTTTATCACACAGCTTTAGATTTGTTTTCGGGAAGTTATTGGCATCTCAAAAAAGAAGGGTAAAGTTAAAAAACAAGAAGCTAGAAATTCAAAGGGGTTCACAAGCATGATTGTGAACCCCTTTGAATTTCCCCCCAGGCCCCTCAATTCCTACGGATGGCCATGCGTGTGAACCAGGCGTGCAAATGAAAGTCACGGGTCCCTTCGCACTATTCCCTTATATACAGTAGAAACTCGAAATTACGAAGTCGATGGGACCGGAAAAATTGGCATTTCGTAATATCAAATTGCTTATGAACGAGTATCTTTCAAAAACATCACGATGAAGCTCTTTTTTGTTTCCTCAAATTATGATGTAAGTTCGCGACGCAGGTACTTGCATGATTTACGAAGTTACAATTCATGAAAGTATATTTAAATGTATATATTCACGCCCACAGGGTTCACACAGTTGAACACAACTAATTTGTCGCAGTCTAGCTATTTTTTTCCACCGCTTCGTTCCAGCATTTCGCGGCGGAAATCCCGAAAACCGTAAGAATCAACCTCCAATACAAGCCCCGCGGAAATTTAAATCACCACAACTAACTTGCCGTTCTTTTTTCTCAATGAATAATTTGGCAAACGAAGCGTCTTTGCACAATTTTAGTGCAGTTTGGACCATGCCTATGAAACGCCATAGCGCATTTTTCTATATTTTTTTCCTGACGGGAGAACTCGTAACTTTAGCGTGAGCGATGTATAATCATGAGTAATATTGATGCATGCATACACTAAGGAAGTGTGCGACTTGCGCAATCAATTCAAAGCCGTCCCAAGGGATTGAGGGGTGCCCTCTGCAAACGGAAATCGGCCCCCCCCTACCTTTGCATTCCCTTTTTGACATTATTGCATCTTTTAAGCATATTTCATGAAAAGAAGGAAATAAGCCAACAGAATGGTTAATGATTTCAAAAATATTTATACGTAATAACAAAATTGGTAGGCTATTTCGGGAAATGGGCCGCTTACACTGCACCGTCTGAACAAGGCAAGTCCGTGCCCTGGGGCGGCCCTCATAGACGCGGGACCCAGTGCAGCAGGGGGGGCACCTGTATGGACGGCACTGCATTCTTGACACCCAAAACCACTTTCAAAAGTTAACCAATTGCGGAAATTCTACACGGGCCCTTGGTATATGAGGCCCGCAATACATCTATAGCTACGACAATGTGAACTTGAAGGAACAGTCAAGGTCAAGGTCTTGGAGAATGATTTTTTTCACTGTGAATTTCATGCCAATTGACCTTTTAACGCCGAGGGCATTCTTTTTGTCCTATCTTCTTGATTTTTAAATAAAACTATTTAGAGCACATATATATAAATATCACAAAGTTTTAGCTAAATAGGATATAAAATACCAGAGTTATGAGGCGTGACCTTATGGTCACGCTAGGCGGTTGTGTGGTCAATTTATTTCCAAATAAAAAGTTATATTTTATTATCTTGAGGTTTATTCATCTTACCTACACAAAAAGATCAAAGAGCAATATAATTTTAAATTAATATTTATTTACTTGTTTTAAAAAAAAATGCACAAGTATTTTAATGTTAAATCAACTCGAAATACTAGAGAATACCCAATAAATATCGGTGCTCGTTCCGAAGCAACAGAATTTGGAAAACCCTACAGAACATGTTGAAATTATAAAAGCAATTATACACAATGCAAGTTTTAGAATAGCATAGGAAATGAATTGAAAAAAGGTTCTAAATTACTAAATGGCATATCGTGGCGTTATTTTGTGTGAAATTCAATAAAGCACTCATTTCACAATCCAACGTTGCACTCAACTCATCCTGTTCGAATGGAGGAACCACATAACGCACACCTAGGTCTGTTTCCACTCCCGCATCGACGGACTAAATGGTTTAGACCATCCAATCGCGTACACTGTCTAAAACTCGGCTTTGGATTGAACTGTAACTGGCTGCCTTCCACTACTCTTGAGGAGCGTTTTGGTACCTATTAAGGTGTGTCTCAGCAATTTCTCTTTCAGAATTCTAGCGGAGACATTTTACTTCCAGCTTTTTTGGCGAGAATCCATGCATTGTGGGTGTCAGCGTCGATCTTACACGAAAATAAGGGCCACCACCACTTTTTACTCCCAATGCCAATCCTTTAGTAGCTTATATGTTCTGATTCATTCGATCAGTACCTCCCATAAATGCGTTGCACTCTCCAAATGCGTGGAGACTGGGAATGAGAATTCTTTTTTTTCCGTTCCCTTGAATATCGTTTCACATTGACCGCAGGATTTGCTCCATACGACGTCGATGCGATTGTCACAACTGAGTTGTCAACCCAGCGTACTATTGAGATTTCGACGCTGCTTGTCATCTCATGAAGAGACCCCCTTTTCATCTTCTTCACAATTTTTACTGGAGTAATTGGGATATCACTAGGAATTCGGTTTTCGCCAATCGTTCCCGTACCTCCTTTTTCCTTTCCCACATTTTTGGACTTTTGCTGTCTTTTTTTTAGAAAAAAGTCCCCGTTATTGGCGATAAAATTGGTAGCCAAATGTTAACTGATTCTGATCCATTCGATCAGCACCTCCCATAAATGCGTGGAGACTGGGAATGAGAATTCTTTTTTTTTCCGTTCCCTTGAATATCGTTTCACATTGACCGCAGGATTTCCTCCATACGACGTCGATGCGATTGTCACAACTGAGTTGTCAACCCAGCGTACTATTGAGATTTCGACGCCGCTTGTTATCTCATGAAGAGACCCCCTTTTCATCTTCTTCACAGTTTTTACCGGAGTAATTGGGATATCACTAGGAATTCGGTTTTCGCCAATCGTTCCCGTAACTCCTTTTTCCTTTCCCACATTTTTGGACTTTTGCTGTCTTTTGTTTGAAAAAAGTCCCCGTTATTGGCGATAAAATTGGTAGCCAAATGTTAACTGATTGTTACTCAGTTAATATTAAAATTATCAATTGGTAACTCAGATGAATATTAGCGAAGAATATATCTATTATTAAATGTAAAGGAATGGTTATATCCAATAATATGCGCTAGCTATAGAGTAAGTTGTAAATCTCTGCTAACTTTGGAACAAATTACTCGATTGCTATTTGGGTTGTACCTTTGTCACCGTAATAATGGCAGGAAGACGAATTTCCCCACGAAATACTAAAAAGTACCAGTTTTTTAGTTATCGATTGCTATTTATCATCATTTTTCGCCCGCAAAGTAGCGAGTGGAGGGAGGTGGGCATTAAGTGTGTTGAAGGGAAGAGGGGGAAGTGTTTGTCATCGAGCGCTATAACTCACGATCCTCTCATCCTTCCTCTCTCCTCTGCTTTTATATTCATTTTCCATTGACACCTACTGAAGGGAGACTTCGGCCGAAAACTCTCCTGCAAGACGTGCGCTTCTCCTTCAATTACGAATCTCTCCCTTGCTACTCAATGCAAATCTGTTTGTGTTCGTCTCTAGACTAAGAATCGATGTTTTCCATCAGTGCTGTAAATTTTCTTGAACTGTTTTATTTACCAATGTCACAGCATCGTAAAAATGTAAATTTACCAAAACTCAGCTGATCATCGAGACGTGAACGACCGATATTTCTAACAAATATATACACTCGTATGCAATGTGAATCCTTCATATCCTTAAAGAACCAACACATAGTAGCACGGAGAAGTTGTAGGGAGCAGAGAATTCAACCTGTTCCGCATTCTCCGCGAGCTCACCAAATCCCTTCCCATGTACCAACTAGGACGCTGGTGCGTGCAAATCACAGAGTAGTAACTATATGATGACATAGATGGCGAGGGAAGTTTTTTGACGAGGGAAAGAATTTCCGCGAAGGAAGAATTTCTCGTGAGGGAAGAATTTTTACGACAGAAACGAAACATCGGAACGATCGGTACAGCTTAAGTCATACATTTCGCGTAGTTAGCTCCTAGATTCTGACAATTATGGTTTCATTAGTCAAAACTTTAAAAAAGAATCACCAAGGTACGTCACTTCTGTGACAAGATTAGTCCATGTTTACGTCGCCGTGTGTGAAGTGCTATTGTGATTTATATTGTCGTTGATATTCAGTGCGAAGTGTTAGATCTCATGTAATGTAGTACCTATGTGTAATTGATAAACTGTTACTACGCCGAAATAAGGTTGTTTAGTAATGTTAAAACATGTAGGTATTATCACTGTTGATCGCAGATTTGTTGGAAGGGGATTGAGTGGGTTTACAAAAGAGGTTTTTCTGTTGTATGTACATACTTCCGTCACCTGATTAGGACTTAATCTTAAGAATTTCTATGCGACCATTCACCTTACTAGCAATTCACGCTTCTTCGAACTGTAAAAAGTTAAGTAATATTACGCGGGAGGAAATCGGTCTATACATCAAATGACTGCTTTTAACATACCATTCCCCACAATCGAAGTTGGCAAGCGGAAAATCAATGTTTCACCTTTTAACCTTCTGCTTGACGAAAACTTCACTATAGGTCCACTTCACTATATAGTTTATAGGCTTTGTATAGTTTCACGCGAATATTTACCATTTATGTATGTGTTAAAAAATATATATAAAGTTTAAGTACATTTACTATGCTTCACTAGACGCAATTTTTACTGAATATGCACCACCCTGCACAGCGATAGACCTCATTCAATTTCAAACCCATTCCCCATTACTTTCCGCATGGTTCGACTATACCGCTATTTCTTCTCACCTTCTCCACCCACCTCCGCCACTGAACAACTGCCGAGACGCCACCCCAACACCAACGCAACCCACACCACACCCCCCAACTTGCAACTGGGATACAGAACAAGGAAATAAGAGGTACGCGTGCTAAATGGGTGCCCTTACTCCACCAACCCTCATACCCTTACCCCACCCTCATCCCACCCAAAGGGTTATATCGCCGGCCAGTGACCGAAGCCATTTCATCCCACCACTCCCCCCCTACACTCCAACGAGAACTTACAAGCGAAGAGAAGGAACGACGGCCACTCCACAAGACGACCGGTTGGGTCTAAAGGGCGTCGAGGCGGGACTTCCGTAAAAGGGTCTGCATTTCCACCCTTCCCTCATCTCTCTCTCTCCGTCACTTCTCCATCACCCAAACTCTCCCCAACAATCGAATCGGATTTCCCTCACTCTAACATTCTAACACACCGGAGTTTCCGAAACTCTCGTTTCCTCCAAGCAACCCCTGCTATCGCCTTAAAAGATCACCACGACTAATTGTCCAATCTTCCTGACCCTTCTTAACTCTATGCAATGTGTGTGTTGTATTCATTCATTAAGATGATCCACCGGTTAGGGTCTAAGGCTTAAATGGAAGTCAGTAAAAATCCCCCATAAATTTACATGTGCAGGCCCCTATCTACCAATAACATTTGTTTCTAAATCTCACCGTACTTCCTAACCTTCTTCATCCCGTCCATAAAACCGATTCTCTTCCTTCCCCTTCCCCGCTTACCCAACATCCTACCCTCTATCACGGCCTTCAGTAAACCATCGCCCCTCATTACCTCTTCCAGCCACCTACCCTGCCTTCCCCTAATCTCATTCCTCTCCTCATCAATCACGTAAAGCACTTCCTCATTTGTCTTCCTTTCACCTTCTCCATCCTCCTCCACACCCACATCTCGAAAGCCTTCAGCCTATTTTCGTCTTCTTTTCTCAAAGTCCACGTTTCTGCCCCATACAACGCCACACTCCATATCAAGCTCTTCACCAGCCTCATTTTTACATCCTTACTTAAGGGCCTCGTCATCAGCTCCCTTCTATTATTGAACGCTTCCTTCGCTAGCGCAATGTCCTTCCTTCTTCTGCGCTTTACAAATACCTATGCTCATTTTCTTCTAAAGTACAACCCAAGTACATAATTTAAGTGTTCTTCTTGCTCCAGTTTGTGTCCTCCAACTTTTATGACCATCCTCGCTATCTTTGTCATAGAGAATCTCATTTCTTTTGTTTTCTTACGATTAATCTTCATTCCATATTTCTCGCACTGCATTTCCAGAGCATCTACTAAAGTTTGCAATCTTTTCGATGACCGACTGACCTACGCCTGGTCGTCCGCGAATCTAACCGACTTTATCCGCTGGCCTCCTACTTTCATTCCCGCATCTAGCTCATCCCATGCCTCTCTTACCATTTCCTCAGCATGTAAATATTGAAAAGAAAAGGCGAAAACGGACAGCCTTTCCCTACCCATCAACTGCCCTCCCTGATTCACCATCAGCTACACCCTCACCTGGCACACCTCTAGGCCATGTATAGTTAAGTAATTATTAATAACTTTGATTCTAAAGCCCATTTCCCTAGGTGTCACTGGCGATGCATAAAATATATTTCAGCGTTAAAGTCTCACCATGAGTGGGAGAAAAATCGCTCTTGAAATCTGATTCATGGCGACGTCCTTCTTAAGACGGTGCACACTGTAGTCTCGAGAGGCGATCACGCTCCATTGTGGTGTATCCATGTAGGAAACCATGCCAAGACGATCACGACCTCTCTCCGAATATTATATTCATTCCTCTCTGTTTGATTTTTTGAAACATGTTAAATGTTTGAAACATGTTAAATATCGATGCGTATTCACGCGCAAACGTTAATATCTCTTCCATAACCGCGCCAACGTCGTTTGATGTTTTCTCTGATGTATCCCCTATTTTTATTTAAAATTTTTAATAAAAATCTATATAAATGAAAATGTTTTTCTCTTCAACTTTTAATTACTTGGGCACATTTTTTGCACACGCCAACTGATAGCGCAAAAAACTAAATATATCAATAAGTTATCAATATTATTTACGCACGTTTTATGAAATGTTGAAATATTAAAGGAAAACACAATATTTTTATCTAATTACGCATGTGATATACGAATTGATAGCTGGTATAAAATGGTTTGATGAACGAATAATAATGTTTGGATTGAACCGAAAAAACACGTCATGTTGAAAAGATGTAGAGAATATATCCTATTCATCATGAATACGTTTCGTGATCACCTAATGATGTTAATACCAGTTTATACAGAACTCACAACAGCGAGTTGATCATAACCATATCAATTTGCTAAAAAGGTAACGTAAAATTTGATCTTATTGTTAGGCTCTTTATAAATAAGTGAAAAGCATTGATACTTCTTAGAAACACTGCCTCTCTCAAGGTATTTTTATGGGAGTGCTTTGCTATGGTATTTGAAATACTTACTGGGCCATTATTAATTACTTCTTAGTTGTACTAATTTCGAATGTAACATTCAAGTAACATTAGCAGTTCGGGGAGGATATGAGCAACATACTGAATGTAGGAAAACTTTTTAAGATGCTCTATTTCTCATAAAAATAATACTCACTTCAAACAAACACTGAATTCATCAATCGCTAAAGCCTCTCGGAGGCTTAACGCTGATAAAAAGGTTTATAAATCACAGGAATTGATAGGCGATTACAAATATCAACCCTTCGTCCTGACTGGAAGTGGTCAGCATATGTAAGTTTCTGCCTTGTTTCTGCTTGATAAACTCGTAAACAATTTGATACTTTACATAAGAGCACTTCAAGAGTACTTTTCACTGCCGTGAACACTCGAAAAACGACCTTAGCAGCTAGTCGCATCCACGCTTGACTACTTCCACTGCGTAAGTAGTACACTTGCCTAGTCGCAATGAGCATACTTTTGACGAGACGCGAACCTTGGATGGTTCACAGAGTAACGTCCTATTCGGATTGCTCTTGAAGTTGAAGACAACCCCCCCCCCCATGCTCCTTCCATCCAGTTTAAGGGAATTGGAAAGCTGTTGCTAATGTTAAAGTTACCCTGATAATGACGCAGTAGACGTCTAATTGAATCGTATCATTAAAAACAATCCTACCAAGTGTTCCTTTTAAACGTGATTAACGATGTAAATTTCATCAAAGAACACACGATTCTATCAAATTAACTTTATACTCTCCAGGCGAGTAAAATACCAAATAACAAAACCGAATTCCAAATAAACTCACACACAAGTAAAATGAAAGAAAACACTTAATATATTTCAGCACGATTTTATAGGTTTAAAAGACACCTATTAATTCGTGCGGAAACAAAACGTTTTCTTTCATTTTATAATGAATTTCCACAAAGCAGGACCTGCAACCTTTGATTATTATCACCAATAAGTATGCGTTAAGTGCTTCATCTACTTCATTAGATTCTTTATACGTAAGCCTATGCAGTATTGTATGCCCTTTTCATACAGGAAAATGCATATTAGTTTTAATTTAACCAACAATCTCTGCTTAAACTCTAAATTTAATACAAAATACGGCAGCTATACTGCAATAGTAAATTCTGAGTGTTTTTCTGTCTTTTCCGTAGCATTCTCAAGTGCCGCTGTTCATTCTTGATTTCCTACTTTCGATATAGGTAGATTAAAGGATCAGTTAGAGCTATGACCAAGACGTCAACAAGGGCAGATGTGAGCGACGACATATGTGTATTCAGCTCTGTAATTAGTTGTGAGCCTCACACCTGGTAAGTTACTTTTGAAATAAACTATATTGGAAGGCAAAAAGTTAAGTACATAAAGCTTAAGAAAATAAAACGAAAAATATACAGTTTCACAAAATAGCGATGGACAGGCAGAAAATCGTCGTCTCACATTTATTGCATTGAATAATACAAGAGATTTGTATAAATTGTGGAAAGCCTTGCTTTCACGTCATAAGTTATAATTGAATATCTTTGTGGAGTAATAAGAGGTTCAGTTGAAGAGAACGGAAATTAATTAACGTCAATTTCCTCTTTGTCTTGTTTGCACCGTAAACTGAAGTTGTATATTACAGAACGCAAGCTAGTCCAGGTCCACTCCTTCTTTTTATTGGCTTTTCTCCGCAACATATTGTCTTGATACGATCGACTCCCAAAAAACAGCATCCTTACTGTCGAATATGTTTTCAAATCATTTGGAAAAAAGATGTAAGAAAATAAACTATAGTGCATACAAACATATTTTGTGTGTTTCAAATAAAGTTAATGGTACCTTAAATCAACTGAAAATTCATAAAAAAATTGCTGCCTATCCATGTAAGAAAGCAACTTGTCTCCACCTTAATTTTTCCTAATTTTGATTACTGCTGTCTTGTATTTTATGATCTCACAGCAGAACTTAATACTAAGCTTCAGCGCCTAATGAATTCCTCTGTCAGATTCATTTATGACTTGCGGAAAGATGAGCACATATCCCCATATTTTAACAAGCTCTCCTGGATGGACATAAAAATAAGAAGGAAATTCAAATTAGCCTATTTCATGTATTCCCTACTCAAACACGATGACCCACGGTACACAATTGACTTTTATCCCAAGAGATCCGTATTGCCAAATGTAATTACTAGAGCCGACCCTAACTACCTACATGTCTCACATTATCGGTCATCCACATTTCATAAATCATTTACCGTTGCCGCCTCTCAAACTTGGAACTACCTACCTAAATCAATCAAAGATTCCTCATCGCTGCCCCAATTTAAAAATAAATTATATTCTTACCTAACTTGCCCCCCATAAGCCGTATTTACTCATTTCAATGCTTTATACTCATGTATATTGTGGTATATTTTCCATTGTTATTTATTTCAAAATTACACTATCAAAATCTTTAATCCTGTTGATATTTAAATCATTGTGTGAACTTGCTTTTTATTCTATTGTGTTTTGTTTCTGAGATTCATTCCGACGACCATTCATTATATACGACCGTGATTCATTCTACTCATATGGCATGTTGGTTTTTTGTTGTTCACTTCATTGTAATTCTTTTTTCTTAAATTCGTGCTTTGAGCACAAATTTTATATGTATTTTGAGCTCAAATGTGATTAATGCAAATTGTTCAGATCGGATGTAAATCTGTGAACAATAAAACTATATTATTATTATTATTAAAGTGCGGGGTTTAAAACATTTTTCTCCAAGTCGTACTGAAACTCGCGTCATCAAACTTTTTCGAGTAATTTAAGCCTATTAGCGTGCAGCCTCCGATTCTTGAACGGTTCCTGATTATATTAATCTTTCCATCGGCTGTGTTGACACTTTCTGTTCAATCGTCGTTCAAACGAATTTCGCGGCTCTCCTTAGTATGTATTTTATTGAGAGCAGCACTGTGGGCAGATATTGCAAAGGAAACGGGCGCAGATGGTGAATGTTCTCCATTTTAGCCTTGATTTCTTCTTATTTGATGCTTATTTTCTCGTCTTAGGAATTCGCATTTTGGTAATTAGATGGTCTGGTTGGGCATATGTGGTACAGAATATTTTTTTCAACCAAACAAGTGTTTCGACAGATTTAACAAAAATAATTTTCTCCATGCATCGTAAGTATGCTAAAAAGTAAGTTAACTCTTATACGATTAGAATAATGCATTTAATTTTAGCCAGTTAGGTGTAATAGGTACGGTTATTCAACCCAATGAAAACTGCCGCGTACAAATTTCCATTTTAATCATTCTCCGCCATCTTCCAATGGGAACCACATCACACCAGCACGGTGGTGTTGATAATTTGAATCTTTTCAGTAGGGATTTGTGTGACTCATTCCACCAATTTTATAACCTATGGAATTCGAGAATCCGTTCAATACGGTTTCTGCAATGATGATATTTTTTATCAAGACTAAACCAACTCCGTCCAAAGTATTCACTGCCACAATGACCCATTCACTGTTTTTGCTATTCATATTTCTAGATCAAGAATAGCTCGAGCAAGCTAGTAACGACTGAGCATATTAAGCCATTGCCCCGAAAAGGCCGACCCCCTACAACAATTAGGGAAAACGCTTAGTCATAATTTTTTTGCAAATCTCGACCACTTTCGTCACACCCGATCCACTGGCCCAGATATGGACAGTCTTTTTCTGATCTTAAAAGTTTCAGACCTCTCAAAAAAAAAGAATTCGCTCACTCACTCATTAATTACCTGCCACGATATCGCATTGAAATTGGGAAAAGAGCAAAGATAGAAGCAAATTTCTTTTGGATATTCAATTCCATTAATAAGTTTGCAAAAAACTACCGATGTTCCTGAATGATTAGCACTAGCAGTATACTTTGTCAGAGTCAAAGAAATAAGTCCCTTTGGAATGAAAGCAATTGCTATTTAAAATCTTTGTTTAACTCATCGAAGTGAAATTTAGTTTCGAAGTAATTCATTATTTTTTCAGGTAATATCTGTCAACATGATAGCAGTACTCTTTTCATATATTGTGCCACTTAGATTTAATATTTTTACAATTGATTTTGAAGACAATTACCCTGAACATATGGCTCCTCTATTTGCAAGCTTCACATGAGATAATTGCAGAGCTAAAAAGCAAACATTTTTATTCATTTTAGCGAGTTTTCTGGAATTTATTGTTAGCACATATTCACTACATAAAGTAGTCAACGCTCGCATTTAAGAATAAACCATTTTAAAATAATTCAGCCGAGCATGGAAAATAAGACTTGCTAAACATACCTCCTATACTGTCATGCAAATATTTCATATTCTGCCGTATTGCATTTCGCTAACTCGAAGAATAAATTCGACGAGATCCGTAAGCAAATTTAATGAAGGAAAATATTTTCTTGGCACACTTCTTCTTCAAGGAGACTAACTTTGAGAAAAGATAAAAGCATTAAAACAGTTAGGGAGAAGAGAAGTCCTTTGAAAAAAATAGCCAGGGCCATGCTCGACGTAAGACCTACAGTTTCATATTGGATTCTTAGCTGCCACGGTTGACACATCCGCGTCAAAATCTTGTAGACTCGAGTTTCAACTGGTTTAAACCTTAAAAACTCAGACTTTTTCGCTCCGGTACGTGGAGAGGGCAGCATGGAGATACGACGGAGTGGTGTGAATACATGTAGGCAATTTACGAGTGATTGGTTGACCCCCCACCCTCTTGTCTTAAACCCCAGACTCTAGCACACGTGTCGCGGAATACCGTTAATATCCATTTCTGGTTTCATATCCCACAGCAAAATCCCACGTCAACGTCCACAGTCGATGTTCCCGAAATAACACGCTTCCAAATGTTTGCAATGGTGGATGGCGCTACTTTGTCGAACTCCTTCATAATCTACATCTAAGAGGTACCGTGCTAGCAACCACTATAGGGTATGTGGCACGGGTTGATTCCACACCAGGAATGCAGCACTCGTCCCAGCACAAATCAGAACCTCGCACGCTCCCCCTGGCGCTAGGCGCAGACACCAAAAAGCAGTCAGGAGAACAGTGCGCAGTCCAAACGGAAACTGGGAGAGTGATACGTAAACGAACATGCAGATCAAAGCTATACACACATCTAGTGGTTAATATTACAGATACGCAATGATTTATGAATGTGTAGGAATAATGAGTAGGAAAGTATTTTAATTCCTACTCAACGCTACCAAATGATTGTAGAATACATAAGATACTAAGTAATTAAGAATAAGTAATTAAGAATAAGTAATTAAGAATAAGAATAATTAAGTACTTAGTAATTGGCTTTGGCTGTTAAGTACGTAGAGATTATTATTATAAAAAGTGCTGAGCGCGGGAATACTGACTGTGCGGAAATTAATTAATCTAGTGTAACGTCACCCTTTTCACAATAATGTCTCTAACCTTTTCTTTCTAACCTTCTCCTTCACTGGATCAGCTCCGTAACAGGGGATTTTAGGCAACATGGTATTTTAGGTAAATGTAATAGTAGCTATAGCAGATGGTATTATAAAAGCATTATGGTATGAGTGGAATTGAGGGAATCATTAGAACGCAAAGCGAATCAATTCTTGAGATCAATGAACACGTTATCAAACGTTGACGCTCGAGGACTTAATGACATAAATTAGGACTGACGGGACACATTTATAGTATTCCAAGAATTCTGAGCAGAAATGACCGATGATGATTGAGAGAACATTGGGATTGCCGCATCTAATAGAAGCAGTTAAAATATACAGATATTAATGGGGGAAATGATAAAAAAACGTTAGGGAAAGAAATTAAAAGAATTCATAGTGGAATGTATCTACAATAAATCAGCCCTTCGAAAAGTGAATACTGGCTCAAATGGACAATGAGACGTCAGATACATGACCATGAATGAGAGGGGCTATTCAAGTATTACGGAACTCTGTTATCTTTGAAAATACATGTGGTCTTTGAAAATAAGACATCTCCCTAATAAACACACTAATGACAGTAATAAACTCCACAATGACACTAATGGACGCAATGAATTGGTTGTATGTTTTTCTATAGTTTAGCACACTTTCAGGCGTACCACCGCGCCGCGGTGGTGATCCTAATGAGTAAGATTTTTCCTACGAAAATAATTTTAAAAAGTGATAAAAATACAAATTCAGAAGTGACATCTTATGTAAGACTGTCTCGGACCCCCTACGTAAGGCCACGTAAGAAAAGCGCAACCCCCCTTCATTCCCAAAACGTCTTACGCAGGTAATACTTGAATGGCCACTAATAAAGAGGAGGGAAAACGATGAAACGGCAGGTATATGTTATGATGAGACACGGAGCGAAATTGTTGCTGCGAACTCTAATATGTAAAAAGTGCATACTATTACACTTTAGTGTTGTTGGCTTCACTTCGTAGAAGACGTATATGTTAGTGTTCATAGTTAAATAAAACAATTCTTCTTATAATAAAACAGTTTTTATCTACAGTTTAATCCTTTAATGTGTGTACTCTGAATTTGTACCTGACGACGGCGTCAAACGGCGAAACGCGGCGTTCAAAGGAAAAACTAAACTGTAGAAAAGCATCACTAAGCATTTTATTTAACTATAAATACTAATGCGAGAAATCGGGAATCTATATAAAAATCCAGACATAACAAGTGAAATGAAGGCAAGAAGAATCAGAATTCTAAGGAAAGAGGAGGGATTTCTGCTGAAGGAGGTACTAAATGGGAATCCTGAAGGAAAAAGAAGACCCCGGGGAAGACCAGGGCTAAGATGGTGGGACCGAGTGAGAACGGATATGCAAAAGATTGGAGCAACAGAAAGAGAGGCAGAAGATCGATCCAGGTGGAGGGGATTTGTTGATGCGGCTAAATATCGCCTAAAGGATATAGATGGCCCTGGGAGTAAGAGTAAGTATAAATACTAATGCATAACTGATTGGCGGATTACCAATCAATGATTGGGACTTGACTTGGGTCCAAAACATTCATGCCATTATTCTAAAATGGTTGAAAAGATAGCAGTCTTATTAATAACCCACTACCTACCAGGTTTTACTGCTTTCATTTTTTTAGTCAATTTTGTTGATTTACAAAGCATTGTTAAAGTAAATGATACATCTGAAATGGTTAACCTGAAAATATATAGCTCTCTTCAATAGGAAGTCTTTAAATTTAAAAAAACTTGACCTTAAATTTAACTTCGTCTAGAGCGACGTCTAGTATACCTCGATGAAGCCAACCGGCAACTTTCTGACACTTCCTCATATCAGCCTTTGTCCCATGACCCTAATCCTGAATTTTTGGATGAAATAATCTCCTTCCTTCAAAATAAAGGCCCTGATGAAGGCCTGTCTAAACAAGATATCACCCTTCTTTCTCCGTCACACCCACGCACCCCAAACTTCTATATTCTACCCAAAATCCACAAACCTGACAACCCTGGCCGCCCCATTGTCACCTCTTATAACTCACCCACCGAACGCATGTCCGCATTTGTTGACTACTACCTACAACCCATTGTCCACTCCCTGCCCTCCTATAACAAAGACACTTATCATTTTCTTGAACTCCTCCATTCTACTCCACTCCCCTCTCACTGTGATATCTTAATGGCCACTATTGATGTCACTTCCCTATACACCAACATTCCTCACTCTGAAGGTATTTATGCCATCCGCCATTTCATCACTAAACGCCCTGCTCCTCAAATTCCCAGCTCTGAGTTCCTTCTTGATCTTTACAATTTCATCCTTACCCACAACGCTTTCTCTTTCAATAACAAATTCTTTCTTCAAATTAAAGGATGCGCCATGGGTAGTCGCTTCAGTCCTTCCTGCGCCAACCTCTTCCTTGGACTTTTTGAACAATTTTTTTTATCTTCATGCTCACTAAAACCTCTTCTCTGGCTTCGTTACATTGACGACATCTTCCTTCTATGGCCACATGGTATTCATTCTCTCAACTCTTTTATTTCCTCCCTCAACGCCTCCTCTCCCCTCTCCTTTACTTCCAACATCTCTGCCTCTAACGTCATCTTTCTAGACGTAAACGTCTCCCTCTCTGACCGCAAATTTATTTGGCAATCATTAATTTCCATAGTTTGTAGTAAATCATCGGTCCCTTGTCTCTCCTTGTATTTTTTAGAACCAATTTTATCCAGACTCTTTCTATGAGCAGCATCTTCATTTCCTACACAATCTTTATTCTCGACATCAGCTTTTTTCTTAGCACGATAATTTCGGTCATATTCGGCTTTTATCCTCTTGTTTTCCGCTTCCTATGCACTGTGCACATTCTTTCTTTCTTACGCGGTAATTTCTGGCATATTCAGATTTTTTTCTCTTCCGATCCATGTTAGTTTTTTTCCAATTCGGGATCAGCGTCAATTTTCTCCAAATCTTTCTTTTGAGCGCGATAATTTCGGTCATATTGGGCTTTCTTCCTCTTTCTTTCATCTCCCTGTCCTTCCACTAAATTATTCAATTGTAAAATCTCACCCATTTCGCCTATTGTTTCCTTTCACCCTTTTGAGCTTCTTGCCGCTCTCTTCCTCTTTCTGCATTTTCTAACATTGCGGATTCAATACAAGTTGCGTTGCCTTCATGACGTTTGTCCATGTTTCCGTGCCTACAAAAGAATTCCAAATTAATAACATTTCTCGATATAGCAGATTAGGTGCGTAGGTCAAATTTCCGAAAGAATTTCTCATAAACACACATTTGGTTATGAAAAACCAGTTTTCCCCCACAAATATGTCGAAAAAAAACTTCTTTTACAAGATCAGAACAAAATCTGAAATAAATCGTGAAGAATTGTTCCCAAAAAATATTCTCTAAAAAAAATACTCCACCACTATGATGCGATCCCTGGATCTTAGGTACGTGGGAAGACGACTCTTACCACTATGCCATCTTACGAGCGTTCTCATGAGTTTACATTCGATATGCTAAGCGGGGCCCCGGAAAGAAGAATCTGACGGTACGTGACGCGAGTTTGCTCTTTTTCCCCCCCATGCCAAAAGTGCCCAACGGGCCAAAAGAAGTTTACACTTCAAAAAGCAAACTCTTTCCAAGCTCGGGCGAGACAAATGAGGAAATGGAACGAAACACAAGTATTATCAATCGATAACTAAACTATCAATATATTTCACATATAGAACCAACCAATTTACCCATAGGTCGAGTGCCAGGCAACCGTAATGAGAGTTTCCACTCGGAAAATAATTAAAATATACAAGTGCGAGAGGTTGAGCTTCTCTCTTAAGTACAAAAAAATGACAAAGTCTGCAGGCTCACACAACGGCGTTACCCGGTCGCCGTCTCGCCAGCAATAGAGGGCGAGCTCAGAGATGAGTCAGCTGAGGAGGGGGTCTATCCACAAGGACGAGGTGGAATGGGTAAGGTCAGGAGGTTGGCAATTGGTAGCCTTGGAGGGGAGGAAATAATGGGATGGGTGATAGATGGGGTGGCATTTTTTAATTGGAGCGCCAGGAACTGTTTTATGGCTTCGACCGCAGAATACAGGATCACATCCTTTGTGCCTTGGTCAGAATGACCGCATTTTTGGAATCCTTCCTCACTTTAGGGGCTATATAAACGATGCAGGACCTGGTGAGGCAAAGGCGTGGCAGAAGTCGCCTGCAGGAGTCGCTGCATTTTGGAGTCGTAGGTATTTTGGTCGTCGTTGGCGCACATGTCGTTCGGCTAAGTCCGGAGGGTAAACAGTCCGCAGAAGGGAAACTGTCCAAAGAGGGGAATTTGGCCAAGAAAAGGGGTAAAAAATGCCACAACTGCACTATTGAAATGGACGATTTTAAATGTATTTGTTGATTGACCACCCTTATTTGTCGGTCCAGTCTCCGGACACCTTGCAGCAGGATCACAATAACAGCTAGTGGTATATAAGTGGGCCCTTCCCTCCCCCCCCTATATAAGGCAGCGGCGGGAGGCGCGTGAGCGGATACCTAAACTACAATCGGTCGCCGCTAGCTAGCCGGTCTTGCCCCGAAGTTATAATCTATATTTGACGCCCGATGACAGCGATACCTTTTATTCATTTCGCGATACCTTTTATTCATTTCGCGATACCTGCCTTTCATTGGAGAGTGAGTTGTATTCGCGCGTCATTTGTACAAGGTGGACACCTTCCGAATCGCAAACCACAGGCGACTGATGACATTTGGTGATTTGGTTTGAAGTACTTGCGACAATGGCCTTGTGCACAGATGATAAATTAGTGGTGATACTGTGTACGAGCAGAACACTTATGCAGAAGTAAAGCAGACTATTATAGACGATCATTTGAGACCTAGATCGACTTCAACCAGAATTATTCTCAAAGAAATCAACAGTGTCAGGCGAGATGTGGTGGAACTTCATATCAATAAGGTTAAATGTTTGCAATTAATTTAAATTAATTTGTACCTGAGGATGGCTTACGGTGAAAAAAGAGCCGAAACACGTGTTGTGAATTTTAAATAGAAGTGGATATCGACTACTTTCTTTATTCAGTTATTCTCACTATGAACATTTTATGTTAACATTATAGAGTACTGGCCTTAAGATACAACAAAATTCTGGATACAAAAGCCAGCAAAGCCATTATTTCGTCTAAATGAAAATAATTTGAATGTTGCCAAATGCTTTTACATGGATCTTCAATTATGAGCGCAGTAAATTGCAACTCATCAGGAATATTCCCTGCTTCTCGTAATAGCGCGGGAATACCTACATCTCACGGGTCAGTCGTGCAGTTGAGTACGTGTCCCAGCTCTCAGGGACCAATGTCACATTTAATCATGACTTCCAGTAATACTTTTGCTATTTGCAGACGTGCAAGATTTAAATACCATTTAAGAATTCATCCTTATATATTTCACTAGCAAATTCCAAACGGGAGTATGCAATTCAATATAGCTGTCGCATCCTTTGAGAAAGCATGAATTTAAGCATTATTTCATAATAATCGCAGATCAAAATAGAGTCATTACAACGATAAATGACGAGGTTATCCAAGAAAACATTTGAACGAAAAAAAATCATTAAAAAAAGTCTCACTTCCAAAAATTGTTCAAGTCAAAACACAACTGAAAGAAGGGTTAGAATCGAAATACGTTATCCTAGGAAGATTTGAGTTTTTTATTATTTGTCTTTTTTTCATGTCTAAGAAAATTTTGAAGATTAAAAAGTATCCCGTACAGAATACATTAGAACCATGTCGCAAAAATTATAACAATCCATCTTCCCGCGACCGGCAGAGGATTCCGCGGACCATTGTTGGCGTTGCCATGGCGGAACGTCATTTTCACTGCGATAAAGATTGGAATCAGGCGTGTGTGAGAGATTCTTGCGATTAAGAGGACATCTTTCAACTCATTTCAACTCGTGCGGTTAACATTTAAACGGACGTAAAGTGTTCATCTATTTAAGATGGGAGCATGTAAGTAAAAATGCCTTCAAGTATATGTCTTCTGTACTGTCAATTGTAAGATAAGCATTGTAACTGAGGAACCTTTCATGATATTTTTCATGTAAAGTATATATTTTTGTAAAGATACGATAATCGCTAATTTACAATTTAGTGTTAAAATTATGTTTCTATTATGTGAAACTTTCCAATATTGTGTCTCGTAATGTATATCGCATATTATGTCATGACAAAAAAGTCACCTTCTTTTTACCACTGACGTATATCTTTGTTCGAATTCAATAGGAAAAGAATTATGGATATACAAGCGAAAATAATTTAATGTAATTTTCAGTGTAGTACGTTTGTACTTAATCTTTGAGTACTGTATTTTTTTCAAGTAATTTCGCTCTCATGTATACACCTTTTGCTCGCCATTCTACATCACATTTTCCTCCCTCCACGATTTTCTACCAATTAAAATTTCCTAGTCTCTTCTTTATATGTTTGTATGAATTTATAATTGATTAATATAAGAAATATACAAGTGCTTCCGAGTGTGAAGTGTGCTATAAAAGTGATAAACCAGTCGACCTAATGCATCGGTAGACATAATACTGTTGTTGATGCTGAGAGGCAATCATATATATCCCTCCCTTCTTATAATTATATTGCAGGCTGTAGCTGCAAGAAGAGTAGCGGGGAAAGGAGGGAGGAGGTGCGGCCCAGGGCGACGGAGCCGGAGGTGTGGGTGCCTGCTCCGGAGGTCCCCCCTCCCGGGAGATCCCCTTCTCCCGGGAGGAACGGGCCCCCGGAGGAGGTACGGCTGAGGCCACGGAGGGTTTACCGGCCTTCTGACCACTGGGTCCCGTTTGGTCCCTTCCTGCCAACGATCCACGAGGAGCCAGAGGGGGCTCCAGGCGTCATGAGGCCGGTAACACACCCCGATGGACTCCGCGTCCCGGTGTCCCGGGAGGAGGAGGAGGGAAGCCCCCGTGGTGCAGCAGGTGACGCGGGGGCGGCATAAGGGAAAGAGACTGGAGCTCTTTCCCGGGGCAGGTTAGTGGGGGCCATTTTTCTATTGTTTTAAAGGCTCTCTATCTCCTTGTTTCAGTGCCGATGTTCCGCTAAACATTCAGTATTATATGCACAAGGATTGAAACTAAAAATCTTATTAATCTTTAATTTTATCACTGAATTTAGATTCCATACTTTATTGATATTTTCATATTACAATACTCATTATTTTTTTACTACCTACTAATTTTGACTATAATTTTTTGCTTTTATATTTTTATGCCATTCATAAAATATATCCTATAGCACGATTTCCAATGAATTAGTTATACCTTCATAATTTCAGGACCATACCACCTGGTCCACCCTCCTCCTCGAGGCACCTCAGGATGCCGAGAATAGTGCCAGACCATCAGGCGCACCCCTCCCCGCGACGCTGGCCTTTCCGAGATGAGAAGGTTTGTGGGCATTTTCACAAGTATTCTTAATAAAATACTGCTCCATCTAATCTCATATGATTAACGCTAAACACGGTATACTAAGCATGGCTAATGCTTTTGAAATATTAAAATTTAATCAAACATAAACAGACGGGAATACGTTTACCTAGTTTGGATAGATACTTTAGTAACTATTTGTTATAATTGATTTAAAATAATAAGCTTAATTTTTGGCATCAGACCATCGCAGTTATGTCCAGGCCTTTATATAAACACAAAACATTTTGTTATATGCATTTTCAATTGTGTAAAAATGCAACCATGATTCTGGGACTTGACGAAAAAATTAAAAAGGGGTCAAATAGTATGAAATTTAGCAATATTTTACCAGTTATGATTGCTTTCTGTAAATACTCGAGCATATTGGCCGAATGCTTATAGTGCATAGTCATTCAATCCGTTCAAAACACTAGTTAAAAATGTAGGTAATCTTTTTACAAAATATTGATTATAACGTTTAAATTATCAAAGTCTGATGCTTATATTGCAGTTCAACAGAAAAACAGCAACCGCGTACGCAGTTTTCAACACTCTGATATATTTTTAGTGGAAATCAATAGGGCTAGCTATCTGTTCCGAAGTGTTCTATTGAGAGGACATTATATATGTTGTGCTGTGAAATGAGTGGCGTTCAAGAATGTATAGCAAGGTTCTAAAGGTTGAGTTCTCGGCGGAGCTGATCTAGCTGCGGCAGTCTTCGCTGTCCTTTTTATAAAATAAATTGTTCAGTAATTTAACACAAATCCTAGGAGACTAGTTTGCCAGTTACTATTCGCGGGAGGAATATTTTGAGTTAAACGGCAGATTCATTCATCTGTCAATTCTCGATAAAACGATTTAATTTCACATCGAAAGCTGAATTACTTTTAAAGCCATTATGCCATAGAAGCCGCATCCTCCTTCCTCCGCATAATAATCCGTCTAATTCATATATCGAGGAATATAAACGAGGAAGTGTATGTTTGGAGATGAAAGGGAACTTAGTATATGCAGGAGATGATGAGGAGCCAAATTTACGAGGTGATAGGACGATAGGGCGAAATGTTGGCTGAGCCAGTGAATGAGGGAAGAATGTTGGGCAGGCCGGGAAATGGCTTAGTTTTAATGGACGAGATGAATGAGGGTAGTAGTTACTCACGCAGAGATAATGTAGCATATAATAATGGGTGGTGCTCAGCACATTAAATAACCTATAGGGATTATATCTATTAACTTTCTGTTACACCTACCTTAAACGTTACAAATTAACTACACCAATTAATTAATTGTTAAAATATTCCCGAGTGCAGAATTGCAAATATAATGCCGTGACTTTGGCGTTTGATTGTGGTACCTGTGTACTCTTGACCTCAAGAGTGGCCGACCTCTCTTTGCATCCGACAAGAAAAAAAGCAATGGCTTTCTTTTATTTTTTAATTGCTAACTTACACATGAGACTATTTCAATAGTTGAGTCACCTGCTTTCAAGACAATTCTTCCGTACCCTGCAATGAATATAATGACACTGCTTGTAAGCATAAAAAATGAATAGAAATTGATAACTATACTTAGGTATCATTTAAAGATGCACATAGATAACGTGTGCTGTATCTTCCTGGTAATAATGTAGGCTCCAAGGAATCAACCAATGGGGTCTGAATAACAGTGATAGTTCTCAAGTAGCTCTAATTGTACGCTAGTCAAGAAGACAAGCAGTTATGGTGGTGGACTTACGCTTGCTTTTATATATACCTGACTCTGTACAATTTTTAGCTAAGCATGGAGTCCTAAAGGCAAATATTGCATCCTAATCATGAAATAATGCATTTGATATATATTCACAAAATTATGTGGATTCAGAATTGTGAAAAAGCAATTTAATTTTGCTCGGAATTGTCAGCTTTTTTATAATGAGAGAGCTGGAATAAAGGGTTCGTTTGGGAAATTTGGCATCCCCTATGTGTTCATTTTTTATCAGAATTTTTGATGAGGAACAAATGAAAATCGGGTAAATACGTGGAGATGTGAAAATCTATCATTTTTTCATTCTCATTGATTGGATGATAAAATTATCATGTTACCAATCATACTAGCCCTAGCTGTGAATTTAGCCTGATCAGATCTATTTATAAGAAGTCATCCATAATGTTTTTTAATTAACCTCTTAGAATAACATTCCCATATGTTTTCTGCCAATATGATGTCTAATGCAATAATCATATACTTTCATGAAGTAATTGGTATACATTTTACTTGGTCATTCAAATTGCTGGAGAAAAGTTCCAAAGACTTTTTCTATTGGCTCTTTAATCAGCAAGGCCTTTTTCCCTAAATCAAATAATGGATCATTTTTAATTGAATATGCGCTGTAGTACCTAAATATTTCGGTTGTAATTTGCATTGTCAATTTTGCATAGGACTTTGATTACCAAATAGGTATATAATTCAATCGTACAGGCTTCTGCAGGGTAATTCCATTGTTCTTCGCTGCCAGCTGATATCACTGAAGCTATTGACAGAATGAGGTGGATATAGGCGTACTCTAAAGCTATTCTCGGAAATGAGAGGACATTCTATGCACCAGGTGAAGATGGTGTGAGACCTGCAGCGACATTAGCCACTCGGAGACCAGATGGTTGTGACTAAGCCAGAAGCATTACCGGATTTACTGAAGTACATCTTAAAATATGCCCAAGGACCCTTCCTGTGTGTATCAACCTGGATCATTGGCACTCTAAGCACAAATATCAGGTAGGCACCATTTTTTTAATTTTTTATGTTGCATATTTATGCTATTAGAAGGGCTTCCTGGAAATAATTAAGAATACAAGATTGAATTTCCCTGCTAATGCCCACCTCTAAGCATTCCATGATATTATAAACAGTGATTATATTCTGGTTTTAATTTGCATTGTCTATATTGCATTGGACATTGATTACCCTACAAATTATTTAACCTTACAGGTTTGTCCTGGCCATTTCTATGCGCTCCTATTCCAGCTGATAAATCTGAAGGTATTGAAGCAGCAAGTAGGTTAGGGTGCCTATTGGAAAAGTATTCTTGGAATATGAGAGATTTTACTGTGCCCCAGGCGAAGATGGTATGAGACTTGCAGCGACAAGCAATTAATTAGACCCTCGGAGACCAGAAAGTTGTGACTTATCCAGAGACATTACTGGATTTACTGAAGTACATCTTCAAATGTGCCCACGGACGCTTCCTGTGTGTATCAACCTGGATAATTGGCACTCGAAGCACAAATATCAGGTAGGCACAAGTTTTTAAATTTTTTTTGTTGCATATTTATGCTATTAGAAGGGCTTCCTGGAAATAATTAAGAATACAAGAATGAATTTCCCTGCTAATGCCCACCTCTAAGCATTCCATGATATTATAAGCAAGTGATTATATTTTGGTTTTAATTTGCATTGTCTATATTGCATTGGACATTGATTACCCGACAAATTATTTAACCTTACAGGTTTGTCCTGGCCATTTCTATGCGCTCCTATTCCAGCTGATAAATCTGAAGGTATTGAAGCAGCAAGTAGGTTAGGGTGCCTATTGGAAAAGTATTCTTGGAATATGAGAGATTTTACTGTGCCCCAGGCGAAGATGGTATGAGACTTGCAGCGACTAGCAATTAATTAGACCCTCGGAGACCAGAAAGTTGTGACTTATCCAGAGACATTACTGGATTTACTGAAGTACATCTTCAAATATGCCCACGGACGCTTCCTGTGTGTATCAACCTGGATAATTGGCACTCGAAGCACAAATATCAGGTAGGCACAAGTTTTTAAATTTTTTTTGTTGCATATTTATGCTATTAGAAGGGCTTCCTGGAAATAATTAAGAATCCAAGAATGAATTTCCCTGCTAATGCCCACCTCTAAGCATTCCATGATATTATAAGCAAGTGATTATATTTTGGTTTTAATTTGCATTGTCTATATTGCATTGGACATTGATTACCCTACAAATTATTTAACCTTACAGGTTTGTCCTGGCCATTTCTATGCGCTCCTATTCCAGCTGATAAATCTGAAGGTATTGAAGCAGCAAGTAGGTTAGGGTGCCTATTGGAAAAGTATTCTTGGAATATGAGAGATTTTACTGTGCCCCAGGCGAAGATGGTATGAGACTTGCAGCGACAAGCAATTAATTAGACCCTCGGAGACCAGAAAGTTGTGACTTATCCAGAGACATTACTGGATTTACTGAAGTACATCTTCAAATATGCCCACGGACGCTTCCTGTGTGTATCAACCTGGATAATTGGCACTCGAAGCACAAATATCAGGTAGGCACAAGTTTTTAAATTTTTTTTGTTGCATATTTATGCTATTAGAAGGGCTTCCTGGAAATAATTAAGAATCCAAGAATGAATTTCCCTACTAATGCCCACCTCTAAGCATTCCATGATATTATAAGCAAGTGATTATATTTTGGTTTTAATTTGCATTGTCTATATTGCATTGGACATTGATTACCCTACAAATTATTTAACCTTACAGGTTTGTCCTGGCCATTTCTATGCGCTCCTATTCCAGCTGATAAATCTGAAGGTATTGAAGCAGCAAGTAGGTTAGGGTGCCTATTGGAAAAGTATTCTTGGAATATGAGAGATTTTACTGTGCCCCAGGCGAAGATGGTATGAGACTTGGAGCGACAAGCAATTAATTAGACCCTCGGAGACCAGAAAGTTGTGACTTATCCAGAGACATTACTGGATTTACTGAAGTACATCTTCAAATATGCCCACGGACGCTTCCTGTGTGTATCAACCTGGATAATTGGCACTCGAAGCACAAATATCAGGTAGGCACAAGTTTTTAAATTTTTTTTGTTGCATATTTATGCTATTAGAAGGGCTTCCTGGAAATAATTAAGAATCCAAGAATGAATTTCCCTGCTAATGCCCACCTCTAAGCATTCCATGATATTATAAGCAAGTGATTATATTTTGGTTTTAATTTGCATTGTCTATATTGCATTGGACATTGATTACCCTACAAATTATTTAACCTTACAGGTTTGTCCTGGTCATTTCTATGCGCTCCTATTCCAGCTGATAAATCTGAAGGTATTGAAGCAGCAAGTAGGTTAGGGTGCCTATTGGAAAAGTATTCTTGGAATATGAGAGATTTTACTGTGCCCCAGGCGAAGATGGTATGAGACTTGCAGCGACAAGCAATTAATTAGACCCTCGGAGACCAGAAAGTTGTGACTTATCCAGAGACATTACTGGATTTACTGAAGTACATCTTCAAATATGCCCACGGACGCTTCCTGTGTGTATCAACCTGGATAATTGGCACTCGAAGCACAAATATCAGGTAGGCACAAGTTTTTAAATTTTTTTTGTTGCATATTTATGCTATTAGAAGGGCTTCCTGGAAATAATTAAGAATCCAAGAATGAATTTCCCTACTAATGCCCACCTCTAAGCATTCCATGATATTATAAGCAAGTGATTATATTCTGGTTTTAATTTGCATTGTCTATATTGCATTGGACATTGATTACCCTACAAATTATTTAACCTTACAGGTTTGTCCTGGCCATTTCTATGCGCTCCTATTCCAGCTGATAAATCTGAAGGTATTGAAGCAGCAAGTAGGTTAGGGTGCCTATTGGAAAAGTATTCTTGGAATATGAGAGATTTTACTGTGCCCCAGGCGAAGATGGTATGAGACTTGCAGCGACAAGCAATTAATTAGACCCTCGGAGACCAGAAAGTTGTGACTTATCCAGAGACATTACTGGATTTACTGAAGTACATCTTCAAATATGCCCACGGACGATTCCTGTGTGTATCAACCTGGATAATTGGCACTCGAAGCACAAATATCAGGTAGGCACAAGTTTTTAAATTTTTTTTGTTGCATATTTATGCTATTAGAAGGGCTTCCTGGAAATAATTAAGAATACAAGAATGAATTTCCCTGCTAATGCCCACCTCTAAGCATTCCATGATATTATAAGCAAGTGATTATATTTTGGTTTTAATTTGCATTGTCTATATTGCATTGGACATTGATTACCCTACAAATTATTTAACCTTACAGGTTTGTCCTGGCCATTTCTATGCGCTCCTATTCCAGCTGATAAATCTGAAGGTATTGAAGCAGCAAGTAGGTTAGGGTGCCTATTGGAAAAGTATTCTTGGAATATGAGAGATTTTACTGTGCCCCAGGCGAAGATGGTATGAGACTTGCAGCGACAAGCAATTAATTAGACCCTCGGAGACCAGAAAGTTGTGACTTATCCAGAGACATTACTGGATTTACTGAAGTACATCTTCAAATATGCCCACGGACGCTTCCTGTGTGTATCAACCTGGATAATTGGCACTCGAAGCACAAATATCAGGTAGGCACAAGTTTTTAAATTTTTTTTGTTGCATATTTATGCTATTAGAAGGGCTTCCTGGAAATAATTAAGAATCCAAGAATGAATTTCCCTGCTAATGCCCACCTCTAAGCATTCCATGATATTATAAGCAAGTGATTATATTTTGGTTTTAATTTGCATTGTCTATATTGCATTGGACATTGATTACCCTACAAATTATTTAACCTTACAGGTTTGTCCTGGCCATTTCTATGCGCTCCTATTCCAGCTGATAAATCTGAAGGTATTGAAGCAGCAAGTAGGTTAGGGTGCCTATTGGAAAAGTATTCTTGGAATATGAGAGATTTTACTGTGCCCCAGGCGAAGATGGTATGAGACTTGCAGCGACAAGCAATTAATTAGACCCTCGGAGACCAGAAAGTTGTGACTTATCCAGAGACATTACTGGATTTACTGAAGTACATCTTCAAATGTGCCCACGGACGCTTCCTGTGTGTATCAACCTGGATAATTGGCACTCGAAGCACAAATATCAGGTAGGCACAAGTTTTTAAATTTTTTTTGTTGCATATTTATGCTATTAGAAGGGCTTCCTGGAAATAATTAAGAATACAAGAATGAATTTCCCTGCTAATGCCCACCTCTAAGCATTCCATGATATTATAAGCAAGTGATTATATTTTGGTTTTAATTTGCATTGTCTATATTGCATTGGACATTGATTACCCTACAAATTATTTAACCTTACAGGTTTGTCCTGGCCATTTCTATGCGCTCCTATTCCAGCTGATAAATCTGAAGGTATTGAAGCAGCAAGTAGGTTAGGGTGCCTAATGGAAAAGTATTCTTGGAATATGAGAGATTTTACTGTGCCCCAGGCGAAGATGGTATGAGACTTGCAGCGACTAGCAATTAATTAGACCCTCGGAGACCAGAAAGTTGTGACTTATCCAGAGACATTACTGGATTTACTGAAGTACATCTTCAAATATGCCCACGGACGCTTCCTGTGTGTATCAACCTGGATAATTGGCACTCGAAGCACAAATATCAGGTAGGCACAAGTTTTTAAATTTTTTTTGTTGCATATTTATGCTATTAGAAGGGCTTCCTGGAAATAATTAAGAATACAAGAATGAATTTCCCTGCTAATGCCCACCTCTAAGCATTCCATGATATTATAAGCAAGTGATTATATTTTGGTTTTAATTTGCATTGTCTATATTGCATTGGACATTGATTACCCTACAAATTATTTAACCTTACAGGTTTGTCCTGGTCATTTCTATGCGCTCCTATTCCAGCTGATAAATCTGAAGGTATTGAAGCAGCAAGTAGGTTAGGGTGCCTATTGGAAAAGTATTCTTGGAATATGAGAGATTTTACTGTGCCCCAGGCGAAGATGGTATGAGACTTGCAGCGACAAGCAATTAATTAGACCCTCGGAGACCAGAAAGTTGTGACTTATCCAGAGACATTACTGGATTTACTGAAGTACATCTTCAAATATGCCCACGGACGCTTCCTGTGTGTATCAACCTGGATAATTGGCACTCGAAGCACAAATATCAGGTAGGCACAAGTTTTTAAATTTTTTTTGTTGCATATTTATGCTATTAGAAGGGCTTCCTGGAAATAATTAAGAATCCAAGAATGAATTTCCCTGCTAATGCCCACCTCTAAGCATTCCATGATATTATAAGCAAGTGATTATATTTTGGTTTTAATTTGCATTGTCTATATTGCATTGGACATTGATTACCCTACAAATTATTTAACCTTACAGGTTTGTCCTGGCCATTTCTATGCGCTCCTATTCCAGCTGATAAATCTGAAGGTATTGAAGCAGCAAGTAGGTTAGGGTGCCTATTGGAAAAGTATTCTTGGAATATGTATATTTTAGAGCATATCGTTATTTGATAAGGCTTGTGTGATAAACTATTTTATTGCACTCTTTGGAATAAACTTGAGGAGTATACATTTAAATCAATGTCTTGGTAAATAAGAACTTGTTGCTCTAGCCCTACCAGTGGCAAGATATTTCAGTCACATCAACCTTTAAGAGGAATAGAAATTTTCAGGTGACGTTCCAATGTAGATGGTGCCTCAGCATAATTAGAATTTCTTGGGAGATTTTAGACATTGACTTGCAATTCTAGAGTTAATTCATTTTAATTTCCAAATCAAAGCTTCTATAAAATCATGCCCAAAGACGAAACCTTAACAATTACATCGGTTTGTTAGATTACCCTTATTTGTAGCATCCTAGTGGTTGTTTGGTATCATGGTAAATCTGATCCTAGATATTTGAGAGACTGCCGTATTTCATATGGATATTTCTTCAGTTCCATAATTCAAATGCATTACATTCTCATCTAGTGTGCGTGTATACAAACTTGTGCTGTTTCTTTTTAACTTTAAGCTAGTATTTCAACTTCCTTCTTTTCATTGTCTTTATATTTAGGATATAATTTTTGAGAATATGTATTTAAAGAGCAAACATCAGTGAAATTAAAGAGCAGTATATATATGAATTATACGTTAATCAATTGCACTCCGTACTGCTCTTAAGCTGATGCTTCCCATTTTTGGAAGGAATGATGCTGAAAGGCGATATAAAATTCAGCCAAGAAAACCTCATCATTGCCAAGTTGCATTACTATGTATTTGAGAATTAATTATGTTAATTTCAACTGAAATTCACAAAATGAATGACAAAATATGACCATTTAGAATTGCATCAGCTACAAGTATGGAATCTAAATTTCACCTATAGTCATCAAGGAAATATTGCCTTAGCAAAACATCAAAACTTAGGCAGAGAGTTTCCCTCACATTTGACCAGCAAAGAGTGGTATCCCTATAAATGAAGCTGTTTAGGCTGAATGGTTGATGCTCTTAAGGGATATCAAAGTGATCAAATGTTAGATCTGTCATTTGTGCTAGTTTAAAATTCAAATACAACTGCTGCTTATCAATGGCTGCAATATTAAAGTGCAGCTTAAATATAACACATTCATTTTCCTGACAGGCCCTGAAGTTGAGGCAAAAGAACATGCTGATGAAGAATGAGTTGCTGAACCAATTCCACCCCCTAAAAGAATTCTTCGTACATCATGTTGCAGTGATCCAAACTTGAGGGGAGGATATTCTTTTTTTTACCGCTTGCATGTGACGAGGGAGCCAACCCAATGGAGGACTTGTGCCGGACATTACCTTGTTACGATGGTGGTGGGGATCAAGGATGCATAGTTCCTCATCCTGCAGTTACAGATCCTATTTTGCTATTTGCTGGAGAAGGTACCTCTGCTGATCACTAGGGAACAGTTCATGGGTTAGTACTCAGTGTGCTTAGAGAAGCTGAGTGAATCTTTGAAATGACAAAGAGGCCACCTTGGGATTAACCCTGCCCACCTATTGCACCGAGACCTTTATGCTAATGTCTTTGTATTTTGTACTGTCTGTATTGTCAACTTGCCATCAGATTAAAATTGGTCCCATATTTCCTGAAAATGTTTTTCCCTGATAATGTCAATAGATAAGATGCATTGGTGTGTACATCACCAAAGCCAAGGTTTACTCCTTCAATTAATGCTTTTCCTGTCTACTGTTGAAAATGCTAAGTACATGATGCAATAAACAAAGCTTGATTTTAGAATTGATGATGAATACTCAGATAATTTATTCCAGAGTACATAATTACTTTCGAACTGTGCATATTCTTGTGTATTTTGTGCATAATTATCATGTAATACTTTTTTAGGGAGACAAACAGTTATTTTATACAAAATATTATAATTGAAAAGGAAAATATCATTCATTATTTTAAGATAGTCAATGTAAGGACATAGAAATTTGTTCTCTTTTGTTGATTTTTTTCTCTTCTAAGCTGTCTGAAAATGAAACCAACAATAAAAATATTAATTTTTTCCTGTGTATTCATATCCTATTTGTTTTAATCTAAATTTAGATAATGTACGGCTCATCCTTGTTAGGGATACCATACATCCTCATTTATGCATACATGTCCGTATTTTCGACTTCTAATGTAGCGTCCGCGTACATTTCAACGACCTCTGCTAATGTCTCCATTTTTCATTTTAGGGAAGTAAGATCTTTTGATTTTTGAATTCATCTTGTACCACCAAATAGTTATATATATTTTTATATCGGTTATTGAATTATACCGTCAGCGATCTGTGAGGGTGCTTTCAATTTAGGGCTATAGATTGCAGTGGTTAGGTTGGGTTGATGGCAGCTGGGGGAGGGGGGGGGAGTGGTGGGCCATGGAATATTTGACGGTATATAATTGAACGAATAATGTTTCATTTGGCAGTACCAATTGATCAATTCTGTTGAGGGTGTTCATTTTTTTGGGGTTTCTAAATATGATAACCCTAATCATTCTTGATTTGTTATGCAGTTAAAACCTCCCAAAAGCAGACTAGTGTGGGCCTGGAAAAGACGTCTGTTATTGAGAGGTGTCCTCTATTCTGAGGGGCCCGAAATGATGACACGTTCATCTATGCAGTAAAAATGCTGGTACATTTAAATGTTTTAGTATAAATCATTTATCTTTTGTCTTAATATTTAAAAATTACTAATTACAACTGAAAATATGGAATGAAATAATTTTACATTATTTACCCATAGAGCAGCTTGTAGCACATCATCAGCCATCAAAACAAAAGTCGAAAATGTGGTCCCTGGAAAAGAGACAATACATGACTTTTAGGGTTTAAAATTGATTTGAAAGATGATGTGTGCAGCTCGCAATATATAAGACAGATAGATTGTTTGTAAGGGCCTTTGACAGGAGCCAGGGCACTTAGCCCTTCTTGGTCCATTGTGCAAGCACCATGCTCATCTGCCACATGCAGACAGAGGACAGGTGAAGGTACGTATGGTCACCCATTCAAGCACCATCCGGGCCCAACATTGCTTAACTTCTGTAATCTTATGGGAACCGGCATCTGTCAACGTGGCTTCTTTTTAACACATTTTTTCACCTTATTTTCATCTTACACTTGTTACATTTAGACATCCATACATTTTTTTACATTTAAACCTTGGAACATATCACATTTGTTGAACACATTTTTATAGTACACTACATTTAAAATATAACTTCTGGGTATTTCTCATAAAATATTTTTATTAGTTTTCCTGCGTCCTTTGACATAATTTCGGAGTTTCATTCTAACGTATATTATATTTTTTTAGACCTAATTTTCTCAATTTAATATTTTCAATGTGATTAACAGTTATGTATGTTAATAAAACCAGTTTATAATTGGGAAAAGGGGATACATCTAATATCACTAATTAAAACTATTTTTTATTCTTTCACTGTAAAATCTAATTTCGTTATACATTTTTTTATATTTTCCCAGTCATTTTTAATATTCAAATAAGGTATATTCTTAATTTTCGAATTGAATACAAAATTCACATTATGGTGAGCCGGTTTTGATAATTTCGCATAATTTTTTTTTCATAAATAAATCATTTGCAATAAATTTCTAATCTTAATTCTAAAATTCTAAAAAAAAATAATTCTAAATATTCATTCACTATAGTTTCTTTATAGTTTATATTTTATTCTAATTTTAAAATGTTGAAAAAGTCGTGAATTTTTAGCCATCTTATGATTTTCTTTTGATCTTAAAATTATTTGAAATTATTTTAAATAATTTTTCAATATTCTTTTGCTACTTTGATCCTACCTCGAAACGTATTGTGTACTGTTGATTACTTTTTAATGAAAATTGTTTGCACAAAATGCCGATGTCTAAGAATTTTATGCACCACGATCCTTGTTTCATGCAGCAATTGGTGACTTTATAGTTTTAATTGTGCGTTGAAAATATTATTAATTTCACTTCCGTCAGGCAGGATTAAATGTTGTGCTCAGGAAAGTGCACCATGTTAAGAGTGCCAATTAAGTATAATATTCAGTTCAGAAACATATATCAATGTTCATTAAGAACTAATTCTGAAGAGAATCTGTGGGATTGCGTTAATAATGGAAACTCTCTTGTATTTACAGTGCCTATATATGCGTAGTGAAGCATCTTGAAGGGTTGCTTTATATGCTTACCTAATTATAGACTTAATAGTCTTTATCTTTCGGGGCTTCTGCTCCTTCGTTCCGTGGTTATTTCACCGGCTCAGTTAAAAATAATATATAGTTTCAATTACGCGTTATTCAGTTTTGAAAATACATTTTGTTGCAAAAACGTATGCAAAACTATATTTCTCTCTAGGCGATTCTGCTGTGTAGTTCCGGGGCAATGATTAGTAGGTAATTCACTGGCTCTCGAGCCGAAGAAGCTAGCAATATCATCGCCACGGAATGACGAGGTGGAAACGCCTCTCATTGGAATGTCGTTTTTGCAACAAAATAAATACATTTAAAAACTGATTAGCGCGTATTTGGATCCATAAAATCCGTTTTAAAACATTTTTATAAAGGAAAAAAAGTATCTTTTAAAAAACCACCTGAAACATTTTGAGGCAAATAATAAACGTTATGTTAATAAAAGGGATGAAAACTTTTTTGAAACAGATAAAAACGTTTTTATAACGGATTATGGAGTTTTTAAAACGGAAAAAGACGTTTTTGCAATCATTAAAAAAAACGGATTTGTAACCATAAAAAAATGTTTTTGAAACGGAAAAACCAGTTTTTGTAGCCACAAAAAATGTTTTTAGCACCATATGAAATCGTTTACATGACCAAACAAAAAAGGTTTTGCAATGGAATTATTTAGCCTTTTGGCAAGTTTTTTTTCGTTTTTAAAACTTGTTTTAAAAACGACAAAAAACCTTTTAAAATAGTTTTTGTGCTGTCTGGGTAGAGAGTGGGTGGAGGGTATAACATTGTTTGCACAACATACTTGAAATATACAATCACTTGGAAGGAAGCCATTACATAAAGAACCTTGGGAATATTGTAAGGTACATGCATATGATTATTTATCTCTGTACACCGAAACTGTGACGGTTTAAATTAACGCACCCGTTCACGTGACTGCGTACCACATAACTTATGCAACCGCAATGATTGGAAAAAAAATATTTTCACTAGTTTTTCACGTGGCCGAATAAAGCAAAAATTTTAAATCAAACAGTGCTGCTTCAAAAACTGCTCAAGTGTTCATTCAGTTGGTAGATAAGGTGTCAAAAGTAATGAAATGAAGAGAGAATGAAGTGTTTTACAGGAGAAAAATAAAAAGCTAGGAAATGGGTAACTCCAAGCGAAGATGGAGCTGTTGGTTTTTTTCACACAGCTTTAGATTTGTTTTCGGGAAGTTATTGACATCTCAAAAAAGAAGGGTAAAGTTAAAAAACAAGAAGCTAGAAATTCAAAGGGGTTCACAAGCATGATTGTGAACCCCTTTGAATTTCCCCCCTGGCCCCTCAATTCCTACGGATGGCCATGCGTGTGAACCAGGCGTGCAAATGAAAGTCATAGGTCCCTTCGCACTATTCCCTTATATACAGTAGAAACTCGAAATTACGAAGTCGATGGGACCGGAAAAATTGACACTTCGTAATATCAAATTGTTTATGAACGAGTATCTTTCAAAAACATCACGATGAAGCTCTTTTTTGTTTCCTCAAATTATGATGTAAATTCGCGACGCAGGTACTTGCATGATTTACGAAGTTACAATTCATGAAAGTATATTTAAATGTATATATTCACGCCCACAGGGTTCACACAGTTGAACACAACTAATTTGTCGCAGTCTAGCTATTTTTTCCACCGCTTCGTTCCTTCATTTCGCGGCGGAAAACCGGAAGAATCAACCTCCAATACAAGCCCCGCGGAAATTTAAATCACCACAACTAACTTGCCGTTCTTTTTTCTCAATGAATAATTTGGCAAATAGAAATAAGCGTCTTTGCACAATTTTGGTGCAGTTTGGACCATGCCTATGAAACGCCATAGCGCATTTTTCTATATTTTTTTCCTGACGGGAGAACTCGTAACTTTAGCGTGAGCGATGTATAATCATGAGTAATATTGATGCATGCATACACTAAGGAAGTGTGCGACTTGCGCAATCAATTCAAAGCCGTCCCAAGGGATTGAGGGGTGCCCTCTGCAAACGGAAATCGGCCCCCCCCCTACCTTTGCATTCCCTTTTTGACATTATTGCATCTTTTAAGCATATTTCATGAAAAGAAGGAAATAAGCCAACAGAATGGTTAATGATTTCAAAAATATTTATACGTAATAACAAAATTGGTAGGCTATTTCGGGAAATGGGCCGCTTACACTGCACCGTCTGAACAAGGCAAGTCCGTGCCCTGGGGCGGCCCTCATAGACGCGGGACCCAGTGCAGCAGGGGGGGCACCTGTATGGACGGCACTGCATTCTTGACACCCAAAACCACTTTCAAAAGTTAACCAATTGCGGAAATTCTACACGGGCCCTTGGTATATGAGGCCCGCAATACATCTATAGCTACGACAATGTGAACTTGAAGGAACAGTCAAGGTCAAGGTCTTGGAGAATGATTTTTTTCACTGTGAATTTCATGCCAATTGACCTTTTAACGCCGAGGGCATTCTTTTTGTCCTATCTTCTTGATTTTTAAATAAAACTATTTAGAGCACATATATATAAATATCACAAAGTTTTAGCTAAATAGGATATAAAATACCAGAGTTATGAGGCGTGACCTTATGGTCACGCTAGGCGGTTGTGTGGTCAATTTATTTCCAAATAAAAAGTTATATTTTATTATCTTGAGGTTTATTCATCTTACCTACACAAAAAGATCAAAGAGCAATATAATTTTAAATTAATATTTATTTACTTGTTTTAAAAAAAAATGCACAAGTATTTTAATGTTAAATCAACTCGAAATACTAGAGAATACCCAATAAATATCGGTGCTCGTTCCGAAGCAACAGAATTTGGAAAACCCTACAGAACATGTTGAAATTATAAAAGCAATTATACACAATGCAAGTTTTAGAATAGCATAGGAAATGAATTGAAAAAAGGTTCTAAATTACTAAATGACATATCGTGGCGTTATTTTGTGTGAAATTCAATAAAGCACTCATTTCACAATCCAACGTTGCACTCAACTCATCCTGTTCGAATGGAGGAACCACATAACGCACACCTAGGTCTGTTTCCACTCCCGCATCGACGGACTAAATGGTTTAGACCATCCAATCGCGTACACTGTCTAAAACTCGGCTTTGGATTGAACTGTAACTGGCTGCCTTCCACTACTCTTGAGGAGCGTTTTGGTACCTATTAAGGTGTGTCTCAGCAATTTCTCTTTCAGAATTCTAGCGGAGACATTTTACTTCCAGCTTTTTTGGCGAGAATCCATGCATTGTGGGTGTCAGCGTCGATCTTACACGAAAATAAGGGCCACCACCACTTTTTACTCCCAATGCCAATCCTTTAGTAGCTTATATGTTCTGATTCATTCGATCAGTACCTCCCATTAATGCGTTGCACTCTCCAAATGCGTGGAGACTGGGAATGAGAATTCTTTTTTTTCCGTTCCCTTGAATATCGTTTCACATTGACCGCAGGATTTGCTCCATACGACGTCGATGCGATTGTCACAACTGAGTTGTCAACCCAGCGTACTATTGAGATTTCGACGCTGCTTGTCATCTCATGAAGAGACCCCATTTTCATCTTCTTCACAATTTTTACTGGAGTAATTGGGATATCACTAGGAATTCGGTTTTCGCCAATCGTTCCCGTACCTCCTTTTTCCTTTCCCACATTTTTGGACTTTTGCTGTCTTTTTTTAGAAAAAAGTCCCCGTTATTGGCGATAAAATTGGTAGCCAAATGTTAACTGATTCTGATCCATTCGATCAGCACCTCCCATAAATGCGTGGAGACTGGGAATGAGAATTCTTTTTTTTTCCGTTCCCTTGAATATCGTTTCACATTGACCGCAGGATTTCCTCCATACGACGTCGATGCGATTGTCACAACTGAGTTGTCAACCCAGCGTACTATTGAGATTTCGACGCCGCTTGTTATCTCATGAAGAGACCCCCTTTTCATCTTCTTCACAGTTTTTACCGGAGTAATTGGGATATCACTAGGAATTCGGTTTTCGCCAATCGTTCCCGTAACTCCTTTTTCCTTTCCCACATTTTTGGACTTTTGCTGTCTTTTGTTTGAAAAAAGTCCCCGTTATTGGCGATAAAATTGGTAGCCAAATGTTAACTGATTGTTACTCAGTTAATAATTATCAATTGGTAACTCAGATGAATATTAGCGAAGAATATATCTATTATTAAATGTAAAGGAATGGTTATATCCAATAATATGCGCTAGCTATAGAGTAAGTTGTAAATCTCTGCTAACTTTGGAACAAATTACTCGATTGCTATTTGGGTTGTACCTTTGTCACCGTAATAATGGCAGGAAGACGAATTTCCCCACGAAATACTAAAAAGTACCAGTTTTTTAGTTATCGATTGCTATTTTTCATAATTTTTCGCCCGCAAAGTAGCGAGTGGAGGGAGGTGGGCATTAAGTGTGTTGAAGGGAAGAGGGGGAAGTGTTTGTCATCGAGCACTATAACTCACGATCCTCTCTTCCTTCCTCTCTCCTCTGCTTTTATATTCATTTTCCTTTGATACCTACTGAAGACTACCTACTTCGGCCGAAAACTCTCCTGCAAGACGTGCGCTTCTCCTTCAATTACGACTCTCTCCCTTGCTACTCGATGCAAATCTGTTTGTTTACGTCTCTAGACTAAGAATCGATGTTTTCCATCAGTGCTGTAAATTTTCTTGAACTTTTTTATTTACCAATGTCACAGCATCGTAAAAACGTAAATTTACCAAAACTCAGCTGATCATCGAGACGTGAACGACCGATATTTCTAACAAATATATACACTCGTATGTAATGTGAATCCTTCATATCCTTAAAGAACGGAGTAGCACGGAGAAGTTGTAGGGAGCAGAGAATTGAACCTGTTCCGCATTCTCCGCGAGCTCACCAAATCCCTTCCCATGTACCAACTAGGACGCTGGTGCGTGCAAATCACAGAGTAGTAACTATATGATGACATAGATGGCGACGGAAGTTTTTTGACGAGGGAAAGAATTTCCGCGAAGGAAGAATTTCTCGTGAGGGAAGAATTTTTACGACAGAAACGAAACATCGGAACGATCGGTACAGCTTAAGTCATACATTTCGCGTAGTTAGCTCCTAGCTTCTGACAATTATGGTTTCATTAGTCAAAACTTTAAAAAGGAATCACCTAGGTACGTCACTTCTGTGACTAGATTAGTCCATGCTAACGTCGCCGTGTGTGAAGTGCTATTGTGATTTATATTGTCGTTGATATTCAGTGCGAAGTGTTAGATCTCATGTAATGTAGTACCTATGTGTAATTGATAAACTGTTACTACGCCGAAATAATGTTGTTTAATAATGTTAAAACCTGTAGGTATTATCACTGTTGATCGCAGATTTGTTGGAAGGGGATTGAGTGGGTTTACAAAAGAGGTTATTCTGTTGTATGTACATACTTCCGTCACCTGATTAGGACTTAATCTTAAGACATTCTACGCGACCATTCACCTTACCAGCTATTCACGCTTCTTCGAACTGTAAAAAGTTAAGTAATATTACGCGGGAGGAAATCGGTCTATACATCAAATGACTGCTTTTAACATACCATTCCCCACAATCGAAGTTGGCAAGCGGAAAATCAATGTTTCACCTTTTAACCTTCTGCTTGACGAAAACTTCACTATAGGTCCACTTCACTGTATAGTTTATAGGCTTTGTATAGTTTCACGCAAATATTTACCATTTATGTATGTGTTAAAAAATATATATAAAGTTTTAGTACATTTACTATGCTTCACTAGACGCAATTTTTACTGAATATGCACCACCCTGCACAGCGATAGACCTCATTCAATTTCAAACCCATTCCCCATTACTTTCCGCATGGTTCGACTATACCGCTATTTCTTCTCACCTTCTCCACCCACCTCCGCCACTGAACAACTGCCGAGACGCCACCCCAACACCAACGCAACCCACACCACACCCCCCAACTTGCAACTGGGATACAGAACAAGGAAATAAGAGGTACGCGTGCTAAATGGGTGCCCTTACTCCACCAACCCTCATACCCTTACCCCACCCTCATCCCACCCAGAGGGTTATATCTCCGGCCAGTGACCGAAGCCATTTCATCCCACCACTCCCCCCCTACACTCCAACGAGAACTTACAAGCGAATTGAGAAGGAACGACGGCCACTCCACAAGACGACCGGTTGGGTCTAAAGGGCGTCGAGGCGGGACTTCCGTAAAAGGGTCTGCATTTCCACCCTTCCCTCATCTCTCTCTCTCTCCGTCACTTCTCCATCACCCAAACTCTCCCCAACAATCGAATCGGATTTCCCTCACTCTAACATTCTAACACATCGGAGTTTCCGAAACTCTCGTTTCCTCCAAGCAACCCCTGCTATCGCCTTAAAAGATCACCACGACTAATTGTCCAATCTTCCTGACCCTTCTTAACTCTATGCAATGTGTGTGTTGTATTCATTCATTAAGATTATCTACCGGTTAGGGTGGGCTTAAATGGAAGTCAGTAAAAATCCCCCTTAAGTTTACATGTGCAGGCCCCTATCTACCAATAACATTTGTTTCTAAATCTCACTGTACTTCCTAACCTTCTTCATCCCGTCCATAAAACCGATTCTCTTCCTTCCCCTTCCCCGCTTACCCAACATCCTACCCTCTATCACGGCCTTCAGTAAACCATCGCCCCTCATTACCCCTTCCAGCCACCTACCCTGCCTTCCCCTAATCTCATTCCTCTCCTCATCAATCACGTAAAGCACTTCCTCATTTGTCTTCCTTTCCGTCCAACGAACCTTCTCCATCCTCCTCCACACCCACATCTTGAAAGCATTCAGCCTATTTTCGTCTTCTTTTCTCAAAGTCCACGTTTCTGCCCCATACAACGCCACACTCCATATCAAGCTCTTCACCAGCCTCATTTTTACATCCTTACTTAAGGGCCTCGTCATCGGCTCCCTTCTATTATTGAACGCTTCCTTCGCTAGCGCAATGTCCTTCCAATCGCTTTACAAATACCTATGCCCATTTTCTTCTAAAGTACAACCCAAGTACATAATTTAAGTGTTCTTCTTGCTCCAGTTTGTGTCCTCCAACTTTTATGACCATCCTCGCTTTCTTTGTCATAGAGAATCTCATTTCTTTTGTTTTCTTACGATTAATCTTCATTCCATATTTCCCGCACTGCATTTCCAGAGCATCTACTAAAGTTTGCAATCCTTTCGATGACCTACTGACCAACGCCTGGTCGTCCGCGAATCTAACCGACTTTATCCGCTGGCCTCCTACTTTCATTCCCACATCTAGCTCATCCCATGCCTATCTTACCATTTCCTCAGCATATAAATATTGAAAAGAAAAGGCGAAAACGGACTGCCTTTCCCTACCCATCAACTGCCCTCCCTGATTCACCATCAGCTACACTCTCACCTGGCACACCTCTAGGCCATGTATAGTTAAGTAATTATTAATAACTTTGATTCTAAAGCCCATTTCCCTAGGTGTCACTTGCGATGCATAAAATATATTTCAGCGTTAAAGTCTCACCATGAGTGGGAGAAAAATCGCTCTTGAAATCTGATTCATGGCGACGTCCTTCTTAAGACGGAGCACACTGTAGTCTCGAGAGGCGATCACGCTCCATTGTGGTGTATCCATGTAGGAAACCATGCCAAGACGATCACGACCTCTCTCCGAAAATTATATTCATTCCTCTCTGTTTGATTTTTTGAAACATGTTAAATGTTTGAAACATGTTAAATATCGATGCGTATTCACGCGCAAACGTTAATATCTCTTCCATAACAGCGCCAACGTCGTTTCATGTTTTCTCTGATGTATCCCCTATTTTTATTTAAAATTTTTAATAAAAATCTATATAAATGAAAATGTTTTTCTCTTCAACTTTTAATTACTAGGGTACATTTTTTGCACACGCCAACTGATAGCGCAAAAAACTAAATATATCAATAAGTTATCAATATTATTTACGCACGTTTTATGAAATGTTGAAATATTAAAGGAAAACACAATATTCTTATCTAATTACGCATGTGATATACGAATTGATAGCTGGTATAAAATGGTTTGATGAACGAATAATAATGTTTGGATTGAACCGAAAAAACACGTCATGTTGAAAAGATGAATATATCCTATTCATCATGAATACGTTTCGTGATCACCTAATGATGTTAATACCAGTTTATACAGAACTCACAACAGCGAGTTGATCATAACCATATCAATTTGCTAAAAAGGTAACGTAAAATTTGATCTTATTGTTAGGCTCTTTATAAATAAGTGAAAAGCATTGATACTTCTTAGAAACACTGCCTCTCTCAAGGTATTCTTATGGGAGTGCTTTGCTATGGTATTTGAAATACTTTTTGGGCCATTATTAATTACTTCTTAGTTGTACTAATTTCGAATGTAACATTCAAGTAACATTATCAGTTCGGGGAGGATATGAGCAACATACTGAATGTAGGAAAACTTTTTGAGATGCTCTATTTCTCATAAAAATAATACTCACTTCAAACAAACACTGAATTCATCAATCGCTAAAGCCTCTCGGAGGCTTAACGCTGATAAAAAGGTTTATAAATCACAGGAATTGATAGGCGATTACAAATATCAACCCTTCGTCCTGACTGGAAGTGGTCAGCATATGTAAGTTTCTGCCTTGTTTCTGCTTGATAAACTCGTAAACAATTTGATACTTTACATAAGAGCACTTCAAGAGTACTTTTCACTGCCGTGAACACTCGAAAAACGACCTTAGCAGCCAGTCGCATCCACGCTTGACTACTTCCACTACGTAAGTAGTACACTTGCCTAGTCGCAATGAGCATACTTTTGACGACACGCGAACCTTGGATGGTTCACAGAGTAACGTCCTATTCGGATTGCTCTTGAAGTTGAAGACAACCCCCCCCCCATGCTCCATTCATCCAGTTTAAGGGAATTGGAAAGCTGTTGCTAATGTTAAAGTTACCCTGAAAATGACGCAGTAGACGTCTAATTGAATCGTATCATTAAAAACAATCCTACCAAGTGTTCCTTTTAAACGTGATTAACGATGTAAATTTCATCAAAGAACACACGATTCTATCAAATTAACTTTATACTCTCCAGGCGAGTAAAATACCAAATAACAAAACCGAATTCCAAATAAACTCACACACAAGTAAAATGAAAGAAAACACTTAATATATTTCAGCACGATTTTATAGGTTTAAAAGACACCTATTAATTCGTGCGGAAACAAAACGTTTTCTTTCATTTTATAATGAATTTTCACAAAGCAGGACCTGCAACCTTTGATTATTATCACCAATAAGTATGCGTTAAGTGCTTCATCTACTTCATTAGATTCTTTATACGTAAGCCTATGCAGTATTGTATGCCCTTTTCATACAGGAAAATGCATATTAGTCTTAATTTAACCAGCAATCTCTGCTTAAACTCTAAATTTAATACAAAATACGGCAGCAAGGATCAGTTAGAGCTATGACCAAGACGTCAACAAGGGCAGATGTGAGGGACGACATATGTGTATTCAGCTCTGTAATTAGTTGTGAGCCTCACACCTGGTAAGTTACTTTTGAAATAAACTATATTGGAAGGCAAAAAGTTAAGTACATAAAGCTGAAGAAAATAAAACGAAAAATATACAGTTTCACAAAATAGCGATGGACAGGCAGAAAATCGTCGTCTCACATTCATTGCATTGAATAATACAAGAGATTTGTATAAATTGTGGAAAGCCTTGCTTTCACGTCATAAGTTAAAATTGAATATGTTTGTGGAGTAATAAGAGGTTCAGTTGAAGAGAACGGAAATTAACTAACGTCAATTTCCTCTTTGTCTCGTTTGCACCGTAAACTGAAGTTGTATATTACAGAACGCAAGCTAGTCCAGGTCCACTCCTTCCTTTTATTGGCTTTTCTTCGCAACATATTGTCTTGATACGATAGACTCCCAAAAAACAGTATCCTTACTGTCGAATGTTTTCAAATCACTTGGAAAAAGATGAAAGAAAATAAACTAGTGGAAATAAACAATGTTTTACGCATAAAAAGCACGCAAACGCAGTTTGAAACTTTTCTCATAATAACCATTGTATTTAGAAAGTCTTGCAGTATATACTTTTGTAGATTGGGGAACACTTATAAGGCGAGATGATGAGAATTTAGGAAATGAGTAATTTTCGCGAGACCTGCCAATGGCTGACAAACTTACAATTAGATTAAAAAAATATATGGTGAAAATTTGTTACTAATAACTTCTAAAGGCATGTTTTTAACAAAAAATGGAACAATGTTGTCCTGTGAAAATAGATGTCGTAACCGATGACTTCAGGTCATACGTACTTCTCAGTTATTCCTTCCTGGTATTTCTTAAGCAGGTGTTCTATGGTTCAATGTTATTACATACTTAGTATACACATTGTATACAACGGTTTTTAGGAAAGAAAATATGTGGATACGAATTGATAACAGAAAATGTATACATTGTGTGGTGTGTGGGGCATCGGCTGTACGGGCGATTGCTTCCCGCATCTATTCCTCTACACAGTCTACCTTTTAGTCTTGAGTTATTCTGACCACTCTTTGTCCACGGTTCTCAAAATTATATCCGTGTTTTGATATACGGTGAAGTTTTATTGCGAATTGTGCGTATTTTGTGGCGTGAAATGGATCGCAGTGAAGGCTCACTAGGTAAAGTTTTAAAAACACCGTGCTCACGCTCTGTCGTTTTAAAAATGAGGAGGAAGTTTTCACGCCGGGGCTTGCACTTACAAGGACTGAAAAATAGATTTAATACGAGTGCTTTGTGTCAAGAACACGAAACTGAGAGCGTATTACGATATCCAGCTCAGCTTACTAAATGCTCCGACCCTTTCACGGTTCATAAAGCATACGTCCGAAAACAGCTGAAAACAATTTCTTTTGAACTTCACGACAAGTGTAAAAATTTTTGTATTCCTGGAATAAAACAGGGTGAAAAGCTGTGCATAACTTGTAGAGAAGCCGTCTACATTAAAGTGAATACGAAGGAGACTTCACCTCAAGTGCACGACCCTGATGAGAAAGGCAATCAAACATCCACTCTTTCCGGGCATCAAAACCAGGCATCAGATGGACTTAGGCCTTCAGGACTGCATCATAAATCTGGTGGGATAGAATCCGAGGAAAGAGCATCTGATCCCGAAAGTGGAACATCATCAGATAGCCAAGAATCACACGTGTCAGGAAGTGAGCGAAGGGAGAAAAGTGACGGCGCATTTTCGTCTAAGAAAGCTGTGCTCGAGAGGCTCAATCGGAGCATAGTAACTTTGGGAAGTTCACCTGTAGACGTGAAGAAGGTGACTCGTTCGAAGAAGTACCGCAGTGAAAAGTCAATGAAAGTACAATCTACATTTTGGAAATCTTTTAAAAAAATTACCGATGAAAGAGAGGACAACTCTTGTGGCAATGGAGATTTTGGCAACGCTGGTGCAGAAATTTTGCAGCAGCTGAAAGAAAGATTTAACTCTGAAGACACTCTGGCTATTAAAATTCAAATACTCTCTATTCTTCCAAAAAGTTGGTCAGTTTCAAGGATAATGAAAGAATTTAGTGTGTCGAGGTACATGGTTCTAAAAATGAAGGAATTTGGAGAGGAGCAGGGTATTTTGTGTACTCCACATGTAAGGATAGGTCGATCGATGTCCTTTGAGACGGTAAAAAAGGTAGTATCCTTCTATCGTGACCCTGACGTGAGCAGGGAAATGCCTGGAAGAAAGCAGTGCAAGAGTGTAAAAGAAGGAACCAAGCGTATTTTGAAGCAAAAGAGATTAGTTTTAGGAAACCTGAAGGAGATATTCATTCTGTTCAAAGAGAGATTTCCAAAAGAAGTTATTTCTTCTGCCAAGTTTACCTATCTGAGACCTACGGAGTGTGTCCTTGCTGGAGCATCAGGTACGCACACTGTTTGCGTGTGCCTTATTCATCAAAACACTAAACTCATGTTCGAGGGTGCTAAGCTTGGCCAACTCAAGGGCGAAAATGGATAAACAGTTTTTAAATCTTATAGAGATTGTCTACAGATAGCTGTATGTGAGATTCCTGGGGAGATATGTTACTTTGGTAGTTGCAGCAAATGCCCGCCCATAACAAAGCTGAGAGGAGTGTTAGAGAGTGCGCTTGATTTTAATTTCATAGAAGACGTATCTTATCAGCAATGGGTGCAACTAGACAGATGCGCACTGGAAACGGTTAGCAAGACCTCAGATGAATTTATTGACTTTTTCGTGGAGAAAATCCCGAATTTGGTGAGGCATGATTACGTAGCGAAACAGCAGGCTGATTTTTTTCGACATACCAGAGAAAACTTAGCAGTGGGGGAAGCGCTAGTTGTAGCTGACTTCTCAGAAAATTATTCCTTTGTACTTCAGGAGAGCGTGCAAGGAGTGCATTGGAACAATAGGCAAGCTACAGTACACCCATTTGCCTGCTACTATCGTCCAGACGAAGGAAAGGAAGTAAGCCCCCTGAACCTTGTTGTCATATCAGACTGCACTGCTCATGTTACTGCGACTGTTCATTGTTTCCAGCATTCCTTAATTTCCTTTCTGAGCGGAACTGTATCGAAGTTGAAAAAAGTTATATACTTTTCTGATGGATCCACTGCACAATATAAAAATAGATATAATCTCCTCAACCTTGTCCATCACGAAAAGGATTTTAAAGTTGCAGCGGAGTGGCATTTCTTCGCCACCTCTCATGGGAAAGGCCCAAGTGACGGGTTGGGCGGAACAGTGAAACGGTTAGCCGCGCGTGCTAGTCTGCAACTACCACTAAACCTTCAAATACAGACGCCTTATCAGCTGCATGAGTGGGCTGCGGAAAATATTAAGGGTATTAATTTCGCATACGTGCCTAATGTGGAAGTGGAAGATAAGAAAAAACGTACTACAAGAAGGTGTCAACAAGCTCCTGCTGTCAAGGGAATCCGTTCATACCATGCAGCGATACCAGCGGGTGATGGATTTTTCATTTTAAAGAAACTATCATCAGGTGCCGATGAGCGTTTGGTGCGAATGACGGGAACGACTAAAACCCAACCCCGTAGAAGGTATGTCAACAAAACCAGTTAGAATTCAGACGAGGTAGAGCTCTATTAATAATGCCATATAACCATGTGGGATAAACTTTCTTCTATTGGCTAAATGTCATTCCTAATATTTCAGGCTACTTGTATGACCCACGGACTGAAATTTAAAGCGGGGACCACTACGAAGTACTCAATGTTAATTTAAGGTAAAATTATTAATTAAAGATTTAGATTTAATGCCGTCAGCGAAGCTTTGGATAAACGACTTTTTATTCCACATTTGTAACACGTAATTATGACACTGCAGAGAATCATGTAAATGCAATTTGTTAAAGTCTTTATAGCTTGAATTCATCGGTTACGACATCTATTTTCACAGGACAACATTGTTCCATTTTTTGTTAAAAACATGCCTTTAGAAGTTATTAGTGTCAAAGTTTCACCATATATTTTTAAAATCTAATTGTAAGTTTGTCTGCCATTGGCCGGTCTCGCGAAAATATTAATTCAATAGATAAGTGATAAAAACTGGGAATATGTGGAGTTACCTTCGTAAGTTTACATCAAATGGGCGTTGCAGGGTAAAATTAAAATTTTTTTTCTCCCTTAAATGGAAGAACACCCTCTCAAAATTTTAATATACCATTTAAGTTTCATTGTCCAAACTAGCTTTAATATTCATAAATAATTTCACCTAAAGCATGATTTTCATTTTTCTCTTTTTCGACGTTGCAGCGTTTAAGGAGAAAAATACTTTGCTTTGAATAATTATGTTATGATTGAATTTTTTTGTGTAAATTATATTTCTACAGTTAAAATGGATAAATTTTAAATTTCCAAATCAGGTTGATGTCTGAAAATAATTTCACCTAAATGTTGACATTAATTTTTCTCTTTTTCCGTAAATCCGCGATTATTATGGAAAATACTTTTGCTTTGAAAAAATATACAATAATTGAATTTTTCTGTGTAAATTTATTTATTTGCAGTTTATCATCATTTGCATCACAATTTGGGGAAATACTGGGAGCACATACTTAAACATATTAAAACGTTATCAGGATAGAATAATTAAAATCATACCCAGAACAGATCATAAAAATTGTAATTGTACCGACATAGCAACAATGTACAGAGAGTTAAATATACTTCCAATTGATAAACTAATTAAATATGTTTGTATATTAGATAACTATTATAATAAGGAGTTACCTACTACGGGAGACAAAGTAGTTAACGTCAATCGCAGACATAATTCTTATAGTATACCAAAATTTTATTCAGAATATGGGAGGAAAAAAAGGTCAGTTCAAGTACCAACCATATTAAACCAATTACCCAAAGATATTCGAAATATTAAAAACATAAATGAAATAAAAAAAAAGGTAAAGGAATGGCTTTTAAAATAAATATTCAGATAAATTAACTGTATAATGTACGATAAAATAAAAATACAATGATATTAAAAATTAATTTAAGCAATTATGTTTAAGGACATAAATATTGTAATTTAATACAGCAGATGAACTTACATAGTAAAAACTGGCACCTGCTGACAAGTCTCAATGGACTTAGCAGGACCAAAATTGTTACAAGATGTGAACTAAAATGTATACTTTTATACCTAAAATATTAATGTATCTATGTAATTTATGTATCAAATTTATGTATCCAAATAAATGAAAACGTAAATGGATAGCGATTTAAGTTTCAATGTCCAAACCAGCTTCAATGTTTATACATAATTTCACCTAAAGCATGATTTTAATTATTCTCATGTTCGGTATTGCCGTAATTTCATAGGATGATTCTTTAGATTGAAAAGTGTGTTATGATTCAATTTTTCTGCATAAATAAAAGTATATGCAGTGTTAATGAATAGGGATTAAAGTTTTATTGTCCAAACTTGCTTGAATGTCTGTAAATAATTTCACAAAAAGAAAAAAAAATTAGTTTTGCTCTGGTTCGGTATTGACGCGATTACTTTAGGATAATACTTCACTTTGAAAAGTATACTATGATTCCATTTTTCTGCGTAAGTAAATTTTTATGCGGTTTAACAGGATATGGAAAAAATTTAATGTCCATTCCTGCTTGAATGTCTGTAAATAATTTCACCAAAAGCAAAATTTTAATTTGATTCATGTTCGGTATTGCCGCGATTACTTAGAACAATACTTCACTTTGAAAAGTATACTATGATTCAATTTTTCTGCGTAAATAAAAATCTTTTTCGGTATAATAGGATATGGAAAAAACTTTAATGTCCAAACCAGTTTGAATTTCTGTAAATATTTACAACAAAAACAAAATTTTATTTTTTGGATTGCCGCGATTTGGATCTTTTTTGGATTGCCGCGATTACTTAGGATAAAACATTGCTTTAAAAAAATGTGTTATGGTTGAATTTTTCTGTGTAAATTAAATTTTTACAGTTTAAATAGATAGGGGATAAAGTTTTAATGTTCAAACCAGGTTGACGTCTGTGAATAATTCCACCAAAAGCAAAATATTAGTATTTCAGTTGTTCGGTATTGCCGCGATTACCAATGAAAATATTTTGCCCTGAAAAAATAACTATGATTAATTTTTTTTCGTAAATAAAATTATTTGCAGTTTTAAAGGATGGGGATCTAAGTTTCTTTGTTCAAAACAGCTTGTATGTCTGTAAATAAATTCACCTAAAGCATGATTTTAGTTTTTCTCTTGTTCGGTGTTGCCGGGATTACTGAGAAAAATACTTCACTTAGAAAAATATGCGATAATTTAATTTAACTGCGTGAATAGAAAATATATGAAGTGTAAATGCAAAGGGATTTAAATTTTAATGTTAAAGAAGATGTTTTAATAACATACATTATGCATATGTATGTACATATATTTCACTTGGCAATGCGTACGTTTTTGATGATTTAATATTTGTGCGTTGCGTCTCAACGTATACATATTTATTGCACGAATCTGCAAGGGAAAACATGAAAAAATTGACCCCGGATAAAAATGTTATCTAATCGTAGGCTAACTGATTGAATTGTTCTATTCTCCGTCTTCACGCAACCGTTTTTACGAAAGCCAAGACGTGTTACTTATTTTTCACGATTCCAACGATAAGAAAAATTGGTAAGACTCTTTCAATGACTCGAGGAAAGAGCTGTTACGGATCAGATAAGATTAAACGCCTTCTCCTACGTGGATACCTTCACCTCGATCGATGAGAATGACGTTCTTTCACAACTCCTTCAGTTATCTCCTGTTCCCCTTCACGTCACTTCCCACCTCCCCATGGTAACGATGAGCCGACGACGCAACAGTCACGTGTGACGAAAAGATAAGTCGCCATTTCGATTTACAGTTTCCAGCAGATGCCTTTCGTGTGGGTGGGTGGGCTTACTCCACGGTGTTAAGTGGTGCGTGTCTTGTAACTTTTAACTCTAATGATTTCGGCATTTATTTAATATGACAAGTGCTATGCTGTGTATTATTATTTTATTGTTTTCAGAGTTATAAACTGAACCACTGACCTGAGATTTGTACTGAACCACTTCCCTTGCGAATCAGCCGTCTTCTGTAAGTAGTTATCATGGTTGTAGTTTTTTTTATAATTCTATGCTTCGTAATTCACTCTGATTCAATAAATGTGCGAAACTCAGAACGTAAATGATTTTTCTACGAATAGTCATAATTCAAACACACATTACTGAAATTCGAGTAGAGTGATTTTTCCAAACCCTTTTTCACTACCCCTTCCACTTTGCTTCAAGTTCTTAATTTGCGCTTACTTTTACAAGTTACTCTTGTTCCTCCACCTCCACTCCCTCCTCGCTCCCATGGAAACGATTAATTAACCAAATAAAACGACACGTACGTGTTTTCTCTTATCTCGCCAGTTTGATTATAAGACGCCATTTTGATTTTATTTCGGAGAAAATAAATTCCTGCACATTATTTAGTTCCGTGTGCTGTAGGTTCACATAACTATTGTCATTTAATGGACATTATCTATGAAACTGAAGTGTGTCTACACATGATGTACTTTAAATATCCTCTGTATTTACAGAAAGTTCTCGATTTGCTCTATCAACCTTCCGCTGGAAATATGGCCGTCTACCATCCGCCGTTGCATTCGCCTTGAGTAAGTACTTGATTTTTTTTATTTATTATATATATATATATATATTTGTTGTGGGGGCTGTGGAGTGTAACAGGGGTGCTGAAGTGCCCAGTTTCAGTGGTGAAAATAGCATTTCTTTCAGATGAGAAAGTGGAAAAGGCATTTTTCGCGGGAGTGATAACTTGGAAATGGGCATTTCTGAGAGTGGAGAAAGGTTCAAAATACAGATTTTAACAATACATGAATGTGAAATTGGAACGCCATATTTAAAGAAAGAATTTTATGTAAGGTGTTTTAGTCGCGTGGCGATTTCAGTGAAAAGTATGGTACTGGATGTGTATTTTCACACATGGAAAATGACGTGATTTTAAAACGTGTCGTTGCGACTTGTTAAGATATTCATTCTGCCATTAGAGTTGAGGGGTCTGGGGGCGCAAATCATTTCTTGTCTTGGCTGTGTCGAGTAGGAGGAGTCTGGCTAAAATGACATACTTGGGTAAAATGTCATACCGAGGGTGTTGACTAAACTAGTGTTGCGGCACCACTTGCACTATGCTGTTTAGATGGGTGGATTGACAACCCTGTTCCTACGTGTATGGCAACCAACTGCTGACTTCCATCTCGTTGCTGGGAACGGAAAACGTTGAGGTAAGCCTTCCAATATTTTTTCAATTAATTAATATTTATTCATATGTATTAGGTGTTACATGCTTGAGAAATGAATAACTTATCTTTTAAAGCACACTATTATCCATCTTTTACGAGGAAGGACGTAGGACAATAGAGCAGGTGGTAGGCATGAGTTTCTTAAATGGATCACAGATGGCACTTGAGGCTAGAATGACAAGGACTCCAATTCGCTTTTTTGTGATCTTAGATATTATATAATTGTTCATTTATGTAATTGTTTAAATTTAATAACAATAGTAGTAAGTCCCTTTATAATAAAACAAATTAACCGAAACATTAAAATGTATCAATAAATGTATCGATGTTAATGATACTTTTTTTAAATTTGCATAACTTTGAGCTTGAATTTCTTCCTGTAGATGCCAAGCAATAAAGTAAAGAAATCTTTAAGGCAGTCTTGGGATGAGGAGCGGATGCAACAGGCTAGAGATGCTGAGTTAACAGAGGTGAGATTGGATGGCGGCGAGCATCGAACCAGTTCGGAGTTGCCCAGGAAACTCTTAGAAGACGAGCAAGGAACAAGGACAAAATCTTCAATGGTGTTCAGATAGGATTGGGTAGATTCCAGCCATCTTTTAACAGCGCACTGGAACGTGAACACTGATATGAGCACCTGTAACTGTTGGAGTTCCGACTCTTTGGTATGACTATGGTGGGACAACTTGCATTCCAAATAGCCGAGAAAAATGGTATGGAGCACAGATTCAATAGTAAGGAAAAGAAGAATGCTGGGTGGGATTAGGTTGCTGGCTTCTTAAAGCGAAATCCAGACATTAGCCTAACCTGAGGCAACATCTGCAGCTATAGGGCAACAGGTTTTAACAAGCCTGTCGTGCAACAATTCAATTCCACTTATGGTGAAGTAATGTAAAGTGAAGTTATTTCACCATGTAACATTTAATTTATTGATGAATTATAGTCTGAGTAATGTCCAGAAAACTTTGAAAGTGTTTGCCCAGACAGGAAAGATGCAGGTAGGTAGGAGCATTAGCCTGTGCAGTAAGAAGTGTTCATGTCACTTCGGTATGCTGCGTGAGTCCCTCTGGCTTTGTCCCACCAATGCTTATTTACCCTAGAAAAAAAACTGGAAAAAAGAACAAACCGATGAGGCTCCTTTGGGAACCATTGGAGTAGCCCACGAATCAGATTGAATGACAGCAGACATTTTATTGCAGTGGCTCAAGCATTTTTGTTCTTTCGTAAAATCTTCTCTAGAAAATGAGGTAATCCTTCTGTTAGATGTGCATGCAAGTCACAAGAATTTCGAAGATGCCAGTTTTGCTGAGGACACTGGTATCGTTATGCTCTGTTTTCCTGCCCACTACATCCATATACACCTATAGGTACTATGATATCCTCTAGATGCCTCTAGATGTCTCATTTTTTGGCCAACTAAAAACTTATTATGACCAAGAGGTAATGAAGTGGCTTATGTTCAATCCTGGAAGAGCAACTTCCCAGTTTCAAATATGCCCTCTAATCACTTATGCCTATGGGAAAGCAGCAACTGTTGCTAATTCTGCTAGTGGCTTTCAACACACTGGCCCCTTAACTCTGACATATTTCTAGAACACCTCTTTTCTGCTGCAGCAACTACAAACATTCCTGATTGTGTGCCCCCCAAGAGACACCAGAAGTGTTTGATAAGCCTACCACACCCCTGTTTGTGAAACCGAAGAGATTGGAGTCACCAAGGAACCAAATAAAAATCTAGAAGCTTTGAAAGGGAAAGCGAATCCCACGCAAGTGGCAGTGGAAAGATAACAGTCCCGTTCCTTCCATTCCATGTGCAGATGGACTAAAAAGAAAGCGGAAATGAAAACAAGACGACTACGGTGCTCACCAGCAATCAGCCCCATTGTAAATCAACTGACGCAGAAACGTGAAGAGAAATGTGAAAAAGAAGATCGCACTGCAATGAAAAAAGCAAAGCGGAACCTTACCGCCATCGTTCTTACAGTATTCGTTTTTTGATGGCTCTATGTTCCCTTGTTAACTTAACTCCCTGGGCGGCAAAAGGGAAAGTGTTTAAGGGACGCGGGGGTCACGTGCGTGCATTTTGTTGAATATTTTATATTTGTGTGTATTACTGTTGCTTTCCTTTTTCTTTTCTTAATTAATTTATTTTTTTACATAATTCTTGGGATTTTTTTAATGCATGGAATAACTTATTATTATTTTTTACTTATTTTAAATATATGTGTATTTATTCATATATATTTATCCCTCATTTTTTCTTTTGTCACAAAACAAGACTATTATTCATAAGGCTAACTAACAAGGTGGAATAGACTAACAAGTTGGTGATTGAATTTATTAAGGTTGTAACGAACTAGCATCGGAAAAGAAGTATTCTATGAAAAAGACATTTTTGAAGATATAAGTGATGCTTCCGATGATTGTCCCTGCTTGTACTGTAATTAATTGTACTATCATTTTTAAATCTTAATTTTTTATAACATTCAAATGGTAAACTTCTGCTAAAATTGTTTGAAGGTTGTTGAAGAATCGTTTGAAGAATAGTTGTTTATATGTTCTTAACTCCAAATCTATTAAATATATATGGGTCATTCCACGCCACTTCGGACAGGAGTTGACCCTTGACCTCTCAGATTTTGATGAAAATTGGTGAAATTGTTTGTCTCACCAAATAAGAGATATAATTTAAAGCGTTTTGCGAAAATCGAAAAAACAGATGAATAACGGACATTTTACAAAATGGCTGTTTTCGATGTCACGAAATTTTCGTTATCATATATCACGGGTAAGAATCTACGTAAAAAAGCACTTGATGGCTCATTTCCAATTAAAATTCTCTGAAAAATCTCAAATTGCCGTAAAAGTAGCGATAAAATGATAATTTGTTTAAATAATTTAATGTTAAACAATTAAAAGTTTAAACTTTTGAAGTTGTTCACATTTAATTTTTCTCATTTTTTCAAATGTGGTACCTTGTATTATGAATGTTATATAAAAAATTTGAGAGGGTTTTTTTCCATTTAAGAGAGAAAAATATTTTTTAATTTTCCCCTGCAACGACCATTTGATGTCAACTTACGAATATAACTCCACATATGCCTAGTTTTTATCGCTTACCTATCAAATTCATACTTCCACGAGATAGACCAATGGCAGATGAACTTAGATTTAAAAAAATATATGGTGAAAATTTGACACCAAAAACTTCTTAAGGCATGTTTTTAAAAAAAAATGGAACAATGTTGTCCTGTGAAAAACGATCTCGTAACCGATGATTTCAGGTCATACGGACTTCTCAGTTATTCTTTCCTGGAATTTCTTAAGCAGGCGTTCATTGGTTCAATGTTATTACATACTTATTATACACATTGTATGCGACGGATTTTAGGGATTAAAATATGTGAATACCAATTAAAAACAAAAATTGTAAACATTGTGTGGCGTGGGGCATTGTGGGCTGTACGGACGATTGCTTCCCACATTGTAGGGGAATACCCTACCCAGTCTACCTTTTAGTCTCGAGTTTTGCTGACCTCTCTTTGGTCATGGTCCTTGCCATTTAATCTGTGCTTTGATATATGGTGAAGCGTTATTACGAATTGTGTTGTATTTTGTGGCGTGAAATGGGTCGCAATGGAGGCTCATTAGGAAGAGTTTTAAAAACACCTTGTTCACGCTCCGTCGTTTTAAAAATGAAGAGGGAGTTTTCACGCCGGGGCTTGCACTTATTACGACTGAGAAATGGATTTAAAGTGAGTGCTTTATGTCAATAACACGAAACAGGGAGCCTATTAAGAAAACCGGCTCAGCTAACTAAATGGTCCGACCCTTTCACGATTCAGAAAGCATCCGTCTGAATACAGCTGAAAACTATTTCTTTCGAACTTCACGAGAAGTGTAAAATTATATGTATTCCTGGGATAAAACTAGGTGAAAAACTGTGCATAGCTTATAGGAAGGCCGTCTATAATGAAGTGAATACGAATGAGACATTACCGAAAGAGCACGATCCTGATGATGAAAACAAGAAAACATCCACTTCCTCCGCGCATCACAACGAGGCATCAGATAACTTAGGCCTTCAGGAGTGCACCATCAATCTGGTGGGATAGGATCCGAGGAAAGATCAACTGATCACGAGTGTAGTACAAAAGTGTAAAAGAAGGATCCCAGCATATTTTGAAATAAAAGAGATTAGTTTTAGGAAACCTGAAGGAGTCATTCACCCTGTTCAAAGAGAGATTTCCAAGAGAATATATTTCTTTTTCCAAGTTTGCTCATTGAGACCTAAGGAGTGTGTCCTAGCTGGATCTTCAGGTATGCACAGTTTGCACGTGCCTTATTCATCAAAACACAAAACTCATGTTCGAAGGTGCTAAGCTTGGCCAACTCAAGGGCGAAAATGGAAAAACAGTTTTTAATTCTTACATAGATTGTCTACTGATGGCTGTATGTGAGATTCCTGGGAAGATACGTTACTTTGGTAGTTGCAGCAAATGCCCGCCCATAACGAAATTGAGAGGAGAGTTAGAGAGTGTGCTTGATTCAAATTTCATAGAAGACGTATCTTACCAGCAATGGGTGCAAGTAGACTCATTCACAATGGAAGCGGTTAGCAAGATCTCAGATGAATTTAATGACTTTTTCGTGGAGATATCCTGAATTTGGTGGGGCATTACAGGTGGTGTCATGCCCCACCAAATTTAGATATTTTTATTTGTTTGTAATTGTTAATTCGATTAGTTTTATCAGATTTGAAGTACAAAAATATCAAGGTTACTTTTCAAAAATATTAATTTTTTAAAAATATTGTTAAAAGGATTTGATTTGAAGGTCGAATACACTAGGTAAATATTAGTGAAATAATAAAACATCATTTCCTTTTAAACCCTTCTAAATCTAAAACCTTTAAAAAAACAAAGGAATTATGAAAAACGAAGTTACTTTTCGCATAGTATTAGATTCCTCTCACCATTTCTTAACAGAGTATTATTATATTCAAGTGGCGCTTAACACATAAAAGACGTATTATTGGATATATTCCTGTCCTCTTGTATTTACCGAGGTTCTAAAAGAGATATTTGTTATATTATATTATTATACAAGACGTTTAATATTTCTAAACTCTTCCACGAATTTTCAGCGTTTTTTATAATCAATTCTTTTTCGTTCCAATTGAGTAATTACAAACGAATACTTACTTAGGTTGATTTACAGTTCCCTTTAAGATTACTTAATTTTCTAAATATGTGTTAAATACTTCTCTTTCAATGTACTTGTGATTATTCTTGCGGTACATTGACTTTGAGAGAAATACGATTGAATAACAACTCATTGTACTCCTTTTCCTACATTCCACCAATGCTTACAAAGCTGTTCGACTAACGCTAATTGAATTAGAATATATCATATGAAGTGGAAAATATGCAGCTATGTCCTTATGTATACGTTCTCACCACATCCAGACGACATCTTTCAACATACGATGAAATGATTTTGGCATTTTTGAGCTTACAGACTACTAATCTGAATCTGTGATTTCTTATTCAACTGCTAGTAATGGCCTGGTAGCTGTAATTGGCTGTCGTTATAGGTCGTAATGGAATGATCGTATTAGGTTAATGTGAGAAGTGGTCATCTAAAGAGAAATAAATGGTCTCAGTTGATATGATACAGAAACAATTTTTCTGCCTCTATAATTCCTGAAGATTAGCTTTTTAAGTAATCAACTCAAGCTTTAGTAGGAAATATTATTTTCCTACAGAAGAACCCGTTTATGTGATGTTTCACAGTTTTCACGGTGTGACATTGAAGTTGCTTGAGTTGATTTTTACTTAAGTTTCCCATTACGAATGACCGAAACCGAATTATGTTTATCGTCGAAGCGAATGAATCTGAAAAAGTTTGGCAAGTATACGAGGATATAATTTTTAAATTGAAACCTCGTATACTTGTGCGTACATATGTTTAGAGATGTCTTTGATTGAAGCCAAGGCACAATCTAATCCATCGAGGTTTAATTTCCGCTTTCGTCACATCAACCTAAACGTCCTTTTCACCCAGTTTAGACAATCGCGTAGCCATGTAATCAGTGTGTGTGTGTTCATGCTAAACATGCGCATTAGTATTGACTTTTAACTCTACGAATTAACCCATTTCTCTTCAAACAATTAAGTGTCAAGCTGAAGAAGTGCGCTTTTCTCATTGCAAATTTCGGTGTCTATTTCGGCATTCAGAATACCGACTTTCGACTGGACCACCAGAATTATAAAACTAGCAACTTTCCCCGCTACTCTGACGAATACCTCGGTCGCAATGTCATTCAGAATAGCACTCGAAGATATAATTCGTCGTCTCGGGCGTGACTTCATGGAATCGACTTAACATAATGAAAATTAAAGAAAAATTCGTAATTCCATATAAATATTTAATGTTTGTACGACCTAGGTTTCGACGTGGCTCGTCATCATTGACGTTCCACGTCGAAACCAAGGTCAATGATGACGTGCTACGTCGAAACCTAGTTCGTACATTTCCAATATACATTAAATATTTATATGGAATTACGAAGTTTTCTTTACTTTTCATTAAGCACTCAAAGAGCTCATTATAATACACTGCCAAGAATGGAAAGCTAGCCATTGGAGTGATGCTTACGAAGGCATGCATCGCTTAAAACACAAGTTGTCACAATTACATTTGTGCAGTGGATTCAACTGCATTTAGTATGCGTTATAAATCAATAATTGAGTTTCTCACGAGAATATATAATGAAATTCAATAGCTTTTACTAGTTAATACTTAGTTGAAAATTATATTGCAATAATTTCCTCTTCATTCATTTCCTTTTACTGTACCCAACTTATTCTTCGGCACTACGGAGAAAAAGAATAATGTTTATCCAGCCGTTCTCTTTTGGTATGCACTCTTTAAGAATGTTGAAAAAATGGTGTTAATTCTAGATAATAGTTCTACAAAACTGGCTTTGCTTCAACTATTTCAGCGTGGCTGCATTATCCCTGCAAATGTCCCACACTATCATTCATTATACAAATACATTGCACGAAGTCCAGTTATTAATAAAGTAATAAAATAATTTATTGCTTTCTTCAATAAATGCAATGTACATTACAATTTATTACAAAGTGGAAAGCCCAAAGTTTATAAACCTTTGTGTGAGGGTAACCAAGAATTTCGTGCAAATGAACAAAGGAATGAAAATGTTCAGTTTCAAATGACACGGTGCACATTTTACACAAATTTTGATAACTTATTTTCGAACAAACAATTTCATTGATATTTGCAAATAGTATTTCAATATCGTTATTTTTAAATAGCCATTTTTTATTCTTAAGAAATAAACTGATTTCATTTTCAATTTTTTAAGACACGCTAACAAAACATTCACCCGTGATTTCATTTGTCTACTGTTAAAATTCCCTGTTTAGTTTATATAAGGCTTATGACAGCACTGTGTGTAAATAAAAAGTCTGACCAACTGTTTTTTCTCTTTACCACAACAATCGAATGATTCTTAGAGAGAGAGAGAGCATTCAGAGCTGGAATCGCAAAAGAAAACAAATTAACTGAAAAATAAAATCCAGTGTTGCAACATCTTCTTGAAATAAAAACGAGCGCTTTTTAAAATTCCATGTTAGACTTTTATCTTTTCATAAACTCTTATGTCACGTATTGAGTTCATTTTTCATTCCTTGCAGGTGAGACCTTTTTTGTTGACAATTTCTTAGATCCATCCCATTCTCCAGCGACTATCAAGGATATGGACCGCCAAACTGTTCGCTAGATCCTCTTTTCATTCGGTGAGTCGACTGAACTCTTTACTTTTCTCTAAGCAGTGCTCTTTCAAGTAGCGTAATCCGGAAAATTATTCTCCCAATGAATCCACTTTGAAAATTATTCTCTCAATGAATGAACACGCCTTTTACGATGTCAACATCGTCTTGTGAAATTGACTACCGTTTTAACCAATTGACTCTCTTGTTTATTGTTTAGATCGCAATGAACCTTTTTTTTCTATCTGGGTTTCAAATATCATTCTCCGCGTAGCAGCGAACCTCCGTTAACTCCGATCATGAAAGTGGTTACATGATAAGAGAAACTCGGTTTTTAGTAAGTGGTGAGGACTGTACGAAGTGTTTAATATTTAGAGCCTCTTTCTTTATTGGAGTGAGGCGGTGACAACCCTTTTGGAGGTTGGCCGATTGCACACTCCGTTCACCCTTCCCCGTCGTTGCCTACATTTTGAGTTTTTACATTGTACTGAAACAGTCTCACGTGATGCCTGCAACATTTTGAAATGTTACACGAGGAGGCCCTGCCCTTTATATCCTACCCGCCCGCACACTAGTCCCAATTCGAAAATATGTAGCTGGCCAAAATTAATACCGCCGCTGTTATTGCTTACTTACTTGATGTAATTCTCTACGGTTTTTGATTTGGTTATTCAGAATTTGAAGTTATTTTTTTCTTTATTTGTGATATTTTTCCTCTTTTTGCAGCATTCGTTTTTAAATAATAAATTTAAAAATTCAAATGAAGTTTAAGGCTATTTCCGCAATTCTAAATACAAATTATGTATCCGATAAATCTGAATTTGATGTTGTAATGCATCTCTCTAGTTATTAATATTGTTTATGTTTGGAAAAAATTTGAAAAATTAATTTAAAATGAGTTAAATGATTTTTTTTAGCTTCGCAAATGTCTGAATATATTTAATATCTAAGGAATCTAATTTGCATGTCAGTATCATTTTATCTCTGATTATTATTATTCTACTTCGTAAATTGTTTAAACAATGTACCATAAGTAATTCGATGTAGGTAAATATAGTCATTTCTTTCTATTTTATTTTGACCTGCTAAAGGATTTTAAAGTTTTTTTTAACCGAATCACTGCTATCATAAATTTCAATGGAGGTATCATTTTTATAGTTTTAAAAACATAGATATTAATGGCGCTAAACAATGTCTCATAACTCAAAGTTTACTCGGGGTATACGTCAAAGTTATTGCTCCGATTGCAATAAGCTTATTTCTGGATGGAAGATTCGTAAAATAGATCGCCGAACACAGTATTTGGCACTAAAATTTCAGATATACGATTTAAGCTGGGTAATTGAATAATCACATTAGTAATTTATCTCATTTTCCATATCTTCATCATGCATTATCAAGAGAAAATGTTTTTTAAAAACACTCGAAATCATCGTCTGATAACTCTGCGTCAGTCTCATCATCATTCTGTTCGGTCGATTCCTCCATAGAGTAAGAAGTACCTCAGCAGATAATTGGACAATTTTTCTCCTCTGAAATCCTGAAAATGTTGATATCATGGGATCTGCTGTAAGAAGTAATCTTCGAAATAGATCTTCGTTTGTGGCGATCATGGAATATTTTCTTTCGTGGTGTTCCCGTAATCTTCTGATATCCTCTACCTATCGCCTCTTCGTACAAATGACCAATAGGGAGGATAGCTTCCTTGGCGATTGCTAATACATGAATAAGCAGCTTGTAGATGACGGATGGCATGTAAGGCCACGAGTACAGTTCCATGTAAACATCTGTTCTTGAATAACATTATTCTGTAAATATTTCTGCATCATTTTCAGTCAATCACAGAGGTACCAAGAAACTCGCGAATAGACTCCAACCGTCTCCTTGTTTCCATTTTTGTTTGTGCTGAGAGTGTCCGAAACTTCCATCTAAACCATATTTGCACGTGAGGTACATTGATGTTCATCCCCTTTATCCGAATACATACAACATATTCTCTTGTGGAATATTAGAATGTCAATTACACTGTGTTTAAATTAACAATTTAATTACTCTTGACAACACATGATGCCGCGTGGGTCAGGAAACTTCCCATTTCTCCACTGTGAGAATTATGTCCTCAAGTTAGGCTAGTGCATATTTAGCTGCTAATACAGAATTGTAGCTAGGATATGTAGAACCGCCATGTATTTTAGATGTCCTTCGAAGAAGCAAGTACTGTTTTTTGGTCAAATGACCAGAAACAATCATGGAAACAGCTTCCTCTGGAGATTGCTTGACCTTCTTTGTTCTCCATTTATTCAACACGCGCTGCGCTCTTCAGCGAGAGTAGTAGTGTGGTAACACCTCAATTAATTATTTTGGCGACAGACAACCTTTGCTTCCACAGGTCATCGATGTGGCAAAATCTAACTCAACTGGTGGTGCGCTACCACTAAGATGATCTTCTATGTTTTCCTTCTTTTTGCTCACTCTCACTGAATATCCCTCGGACAGTTTATTCGGTCGACCACTTTCAGCTAACTCTGTAGAACCTTCAAAGAGTAATGATTTCAATTTACGCTTTGAAGTAGGGAATTGAATATCACTGCCAACCCATAACAATTCACAGAGTAGATAACCACCGGATGTACTAGGAAGATATTTATATATATAGCCGGTGAAAATTTCAACTTCAGCTGCAGCCAACAGACGAACTATCTTCTTTTAAAAAAATGTCAGATCGTGACCTTTGCTCCCGCTTGCAAAGATATTTGAGAAAAAAAAACTTTTGCATGCAGCGTGATAAAATATGTTTGGCATTAACGTCCTCATTTAAATTTAATTTGCTGCTTAAGTAGTCCAATGCGTATTGTTTCTTAACCCTCAGACTACCAAGGTATTTTACACCTTTTCACCACCAAGGGTCGTAACTTGGTTACCCCATTTATTTAATTTAATAAAACGTATAACATGCACAGTAGACACTTTATCATGTTTATATGATCCTTATTACATCTATTTACAATGATAAATATTTATTTTCGGTAATACAAATATTTTGTTTACATAATATGAAAAACAAATATGCATTTTATTTTTTACCTCTTTATTATTGTATTTGTAAAAATAAAACCCATACGGAAGGATGAATTACTAAAAACCATGTGAACATAATATCTTTTAAATGTCTACCTATTCATTATTACTTTCATCAAAATAAAACCAATATGGAAGGATGTACACTACAATGAAACAAAGGGAGGAGTTCATTTTGTAGATAAAATGACATCCGTATATATACTTACGAGCGGAAAGCATTTTGCTGGCCATTACGACTCTTCGACTCAAACTCTTCATGACGACTCTTCATTTATTCACAAGTATTGCATTTAGCAATCACATCTTCAATACGATGTAGTTTGCACACTGTTTCTTTGCAATTGAAACACATCAATCTTGTTCCTCTGTCCCCTCTACTGCATTCACATATATATATATATATATATATGTGTAACATATGTAACACGTCTACACAGTGTACATTTCAGATATTTTATCCTCTTCTACTGCTGTGCCTTCACTCTTGATTCTTACCGTTCTCATAGCTAATATTACGTCTTGATGCATGCCTGAAATATCTTTTTTCCCAACTGTGAATATGAGGTAGGCAAGTTGAAGGACAAATTCGTGCAGAAATGATTTTCGCCACATCTGGTCTCTATTTTGCCATGCAGTATTTTTTTATATCCAAATAATATATGCATTTTGAACAGCGATATCAAATATCTCTAGAAAGACTCGTTATGGCCAGCAAAATGTTTTCCGTCCTCAAGAATATTCGGATGTCATTTTAATAAACTCCAAAATAAACTCCTCCCTTTGTTTCATCGTAGTGTACAATTATCTCAGGTTTTCTATTCATGTTATCTACTGATTCTTTATCATGATGTTGACTAGATAATAGTATAACTGCCTTTCTTTTTTTAGGGGCATATGATACCAATTTCATTATTTCTGAGAAACCAAAAATTAATGATTTTTCATCTCTCGTATTATTGGCTTGGTATTCTTTTGGAATTTCACTTTTACTTGGCCGGATTTTATCAGTCAATGTCACTTTTTTTCTATCAGGGTTGAGCAAAGAGTATGTATAAAGAAGTTGTAATCCCTCTACCGGGTCCAAAATATGGCTTCGCCAAGTCCAAGTCTACTCTCATACATACTGATTTACTTCTCGCCTCTATTCCATCATCCCAGTGTAAATTTGCATATTACAGACGTAGTTTTTGCATCAGCGTATACCCATATTTTTATGCCTACACGAGCTGGTTTTGGTTTTGGTTCACCCCTTACTTAATCAGGCATCTCGTTTTCTTAGTCCACATTATCATCTTCTTCCTCACTTCCCACATCTCCGAAGAAAGCCTGGTCACTAGGTGAATTGGTTGAATCATCTAATCATAAACAGTTTCTCTATTTCTTCCTCACTACAGTGTTTGTAAGCCGCCACTCGTCAAAATCAATCAATTAATCACCAAAAATGATAATGTATAATTTACATGAAAATATATGTATATTCGTGTATCATTTACATGAAAATACAATGTATTTTCGCGTATCATATGCATTAAAATACATTATGTATTACGCTATAATACACATGTACTATAGGACATTTGAACCACATATACAGCTAGTATACAGCAAAAATACAGCAGTATTACACTGTAACACAGTGTATATTCATGCTGTATATTGGCTGTATTAAAGCTGTAATACACATGTATTACACAATGTGTGCTGTGTGGGAAATCACCAAAAATGATAAAATTTAAATAAATACACCTCGTGTTGGATACACTTTTTCACGCATTTTAAACATGGTACAGGAATTATATAATTTAAAAATATCTGATTATATGTAAGCAACGCTGCCCCAAATTGCGGACATTTTTCTGCAGATGGCTGAAGTTTTACCAGCTATTATGAATAGAGATTTGTTATTTAGCAATTAACGGTATTATTTTCACTCTTCAATTATACTTCCGACGAATTCACAGCCACGTAATGATGTATTCTTGTATTTCCTCTATTCAATTGAAATGTTATCGTGTTCATATCTCATGTTTTCCTTTCATTGTTCCCTTCAGGAGAAACCTGTGGAATACCTTACCTCGTAGATCGGAAGCCCCGGACCCTCAACGGACGAACATGGCATCTGAGGATATGCACAAGGTGCTCAGAGAAGAAATAATAAGGAATGACAAGGATGAGGTGAGGAAGATTTTGAATGATCATGCAGACATAGACTTAAATATGAAGAGTGGTGATAAGGAGAGCCTGATCAACGTCGCCATCGAGAATGCTGATACCGAGATGTTGGAGATTCTCCTTAGCGTTCAGAGTTCCCCGTATGAAACTGTCAATGCAATATCTGACTCTAAACGTCATCTTGTAAACAGTGTATGTGATTCAGAAGGAAACACACCTCTCATGAAAGCCGTGCAGCTAGGTAAAGTGAATATGGTTTCTCTGCTCTTGCAATCTGACGCAGAAGTGAACTACTTCTCGGAGCGATTTCAGAAGGCAGCAATAGACCTTTCCACTGACCCCAAGATACTCCATGAATTATCGAAGAACGATTCTAAATTCCCCATTGATGAGGAGAAATCCAACAAGCTGCAAACACTTATATCAAAGGATAAGGGTCTGAGTGATCTGTACAAAGAAAGGGATGCCATGCATGAATTGATAAAAAAGGGATACACAGGAGCTGCTGTAACGTCTCATTTAAAAATGGACAATAAGCGAAGAATGTATTTTGTAAACAGCCAGGGAAATTCCCTTTTGTACACTGCAATTGAGAACAAGGCGTTTGATACCTGGGCCAGTTTAAAGAGCTTGGGCATGTATTATGCCACTGAGAAGGAAAAGCGTAACGAGAGAGGTTATGAGGAGATGTGTGAGCGAGCCTTGTCGAAACTACTCATTCCTATTGAAGGCTGTCATTTAATGAAGCTGTTGTCCAAATCTGCTATTCTAAAAGGGGATGGTAAAACTATCTCACAGTATTTTAACTTCTTAAATGAAATCGAGACAACAAAAACTTTGATGGAGGTGCTGCAAGACGTTGAAGGATTGCAGATAGCATTTGATTTGGAAAGCACGAACATTGAGAAGCTGAAGCCGTGTCGTTCAGATAGGGAACGAGGCGCGACAGACCTTAAACTGATAAAGATATGTGCTGCAGCAAAGAGAGATAAGAAACATGGCATACCAGAGATATCTAGCAATTTAGCCCATGAGATGTGTCACTTCGCTATGCATGTGGTTTACGGAAATAATGGCCTTCCGTATGAAAAAGGTGATATGGAGAGGAAAATGGAATACGAAGAGGTTGTGGATAACATCGTAGAGTTTCCTGGGTGTAAAAAGATAATCGCTAAAGTTTGGGAAATCTACGAGTCGGATTTATATGGAGAGGAATTGATAGTTCGGGTACCGGAAATGATGGCCTTTTACAAAGATAGTGAACCCGATTTCTTTAGCATTTTAAACGAGAAGGAGAAGGCATTGATGGCATATTATGAAAATAATGTAGAACCTGATTTAAGGAAATATATTGAAAGTAATCATGCAAGTGGCAGGATATTTTGTAGAAGTCTGCTGAGCTACCACCAACTTTTCTCTTCGGGGGAGAGAATTCAAGTATCAGAAGAAATCAATAACCCAATTATTGGCGATCACAATTTCCTTAAAGTACTAAGAGCGTCCAACGTGAAGCTGGCACAAAGCCACTTGAAATACTTCTTCAAAAAGGAAGGCAAGGATCATCCATTTTTTTGTGACTGGTCCTTATACAATCAAATAAGCAACAAAAAAGACCGAGTCTCCCGAAATGCTATCAAAGAATGTCTTAATACAGGAGAGATAAAGACGCTTGTAATGACCTGGGACATTGATAAAATACCAGAATTCTGTGCAAAATCAAATGAATGTACATATATATGCCCTGGTTATTATTTCAGAGACTATACAGATTGCGTTTACCTATTGGTCAGTACAGAGTGGAATGTTCTGGAAAATATAAAGTCTAACAACTACTCCTGGGATGACCTCTCTGTGGGCACTAAGGAAATGATACGGGAGAGGAAGGTTGAATTTTGTGGTCACAGTGTGGAGCTGAAGACTTTAATCTCTGGTTCAGAAGGGGGGGATTATTTTGAGAAATTCCTGAGAGACTGTTTGGATTCCAAGGACATTTGTTTGCTCTTAGGAGAGGAGGACATCCAGTTGGGTAAAACAAACTCTCTTATGGGTGATCGGAGTGAAAAAATTGTCTTGAAACATCCTGAAGTGTTCATTGACCGAAAAATTACCCAAAATGTCGTAAAATTCGATAAAGATATGCTCAGGAGATTTGACAAGGATGTGTTTTTTGTGAGTAATGTAGCTAGGGAAGATCTTTGCAATCGTGGAATAAGTGAGTGTGACGTTAGACAATGGAATGTTAGCACTAGTAATGATCCGGCAGGCTGCTATATATTGCCTCAATCGCTTGATGTTAACGATGAGTCGGCCTTCGAGCAGCTATTGAGGCGTCTCCGTGGTTTACGTGAAGGAAAGGTGAAAACATTACATCACCTGAAATTGAGAAAAGACCACTTTGCTCACATTAAATCTGTGAATATTCAAAATGAAACAAATATGTATGAGGTAGAAGGTTTAATATCTCGTACAGAAAAAAGACAGATTGGACCATCAGACTTCGAAGGCTCTGACCCATTCCTGGTAGCTGACGAAGCAGGAACAGGAAAGACTACCTTCCTCCACTCCCTTCATAAGAAGATCAAGTTCTTGTACCCTCAAAAATGGGTTTGCATTGTAAGCCTAAGTTTAGAATCACATCAGAAACATCTGAGGAACATTGGAGATAAGAAAACATATTCCAAAAAAGAGACACTTGACTTCTTGTATCTATTGGCTGGAAGTGGGAGGAATACGTCACTTGAGAAAAAGATTTTCCATGAATTCTGTAAGACAAGAAATAAAATCATGGTAATTTTCGACGGGTTTGATGAGATCTGCCCACATTTAAAATCAGTTGCCACCCCATTTATTGTGGCTCTTAGGAATATCAACATCAAGGTGGCTGTCTCGACTCGCCTTCACGAGAGAGGTGACCTGGAGGAAGCTTTGGGTATCATTTCTCACCAGCTGGTGCCATTCACCAAGGATGACCAAATTAACTTCCTAAATAAATATTGGAAAAAGCTTATTAGTAGTTTGTCGCCTCCTGTGTGGAAGGAGAAACTGAAGTTTTCCATTGAAAGCTTCGAAATGTTATTCCAAGAAAAGCATGATGATGGCATCAGTACATTGATACATGAGATAGAAGAAATGCTGAAGGAAGAGAAATCAAGGAAAAAGTATGAAAATAAACTCAATTTCGCACCAGTTGCTAAAAGAATTTTGTCGAGCTGGAAGCCATCGGACAAAGGCCTGGACAGATTCACAGAGACTCCACTCCACCTGCAAATGCTTGGCACTCTCCTTTTTGAAGATTCCTTTAGGATGAATAAAATAATGAACATTGGACTCCTTTATCAGAGATGTTTTGACCTGAAGATAAAAATATACAACCTGGAGAAGGGTCATAGTTCCGGAAACGTCCAATCAGAAAAATTAATCAGGAATTCTCAAGTGAATTTCAGCAAGACCTTGGAAAAATTATCGTTCAACGTATTAGAAGATAACAAATCATGTGAAATAACGAATGATGACTTTAGAGACGCCTGTGACATTGGTTTGGTGAGCCAAATGGGTGAAGACTACCAGTTCATCCACAGGACCTTCGCTGAGTTTTTCTTTGCCAGGAGGATGCTGAGAAAGGCAGGAAAGAGTGAGGTGACAAAGCTGTGGCTGGAAAAACTTTTCGTTGATGACCAGTATGCCAAGGTGAGGAAGTTCCTCGAAGATATACTACATCTGTTCACAGAAGAGCCTAAAACAGCAGGAGATTTATTGATGCTCAAGAAAGCTACCTTGAATAATTCGGTCTTAGATGATCCCTCATGCCTGGTACATTCGTTCATTCACATTGTTGATGAAAGCAGTGTCTATAGTCTGCAGTATTTGGCGGATTCGTTTGGAGACAAGATAGGAGAAGTGCTAATTCAGGAGTTTGACATTAAATATTGCAGTGACTCCTTTAAAAAAACTTTTTATTTTTCTGGACTTAAATTAAATGAGGATAATAATACGATTAATTTAGTTAGGTACTGCCTCTGGCAATGGTCTCCTTTCACTAATTCAATATTTGTGAAAAAAATGTTAGATTTGGTGAAGAAGTACGGAATGTGTAATAAAATTACACAGCATTTACGGACCCATAGATTAGATTGGATAAAGTTGATAAGTGTTGTTGAATTGGCTCCTCTTTACTATAAAAATGTCTTTGATTTATTTTTGGATTATGAAGAAATATTTGGTGATGTGTTGAGGGAATGGATGACCTTCAAATCTTATGAAGTTACAGAACCTCACTTACACAGAATCTTCACCCTATACTTTGACTTACTTCCTTTTGTGATGGGTCGCCTTTACGATGAAACACAGCTGAAGACTGTGCTCGCAGAAAAAGGGCTCGTTTCAAACGTATGGATCATTGCTACTAGGGAATTTGAACGTCAAAAAACAGAGCAGGTTTGGAACTACATCAAGAAGGGTTTGGGAAAGGATGTGACTCACCTACGAAATTATCTTGTGTGGGAAAATGCTAATGGATTTACTGCTTTGTCACACTCCGCATTGAATGACGACCCCGAAGTGATTGAGTTCATCTGGGAATTAGCTGGTGAAATGATGGATGTTCATGACAAGAAAAAGTGGCTATTTGATAGTTTCGAGCACACATGTTGTGCGGACCTGTGGGACAGGTATACAGTTTGGAGTTTATATAAGTTTCTGGCGAGACAGGTGATTTGTGGCTTTCTGTCCGGAGATGAGATGTTCCGTTTGCTGATGTCTAAAGATGTGAATGGAGAGTGTTATATCATCGAAGGATATCCTTATGGTTTATTCTCTCACGTATTTCCCATAGAACACATTATTACCAATGAGTCTTGTATGGAAGATATGCGTGATGTGGAATTATTTTCCAATTTCGAGTGTTGGTTGAAATTTAATTCATGCTGTCCATTGAATGAAGATCTGAAGGGTGAGGTTGATAAAATATTCCAGGAAGTGAGATCTCGTGACACGTACGGATTGGCGGACCAGCTAGAAGTGGACGAGAGTGGGTTCTTAGTTGGCATAAAGTATTACGGAAGAAAGATCCACCAGGACAGATTTAAGTTCTTTGTCGCGGCTTTCTACAAACAGGTTGAGTTCTGCAGGCTCCATTTCCGAGGAGATGATGGATACGATAAGTGCTTGAAGGTGACAGAGAAACTATATTGGTTGGATCCTTTAATTTTCCATAAAGTTGTCCATACCACCATGCCACCACTGATAATGGTCTATGTCTCCATTATATTGATTGATTCTCTTTCCCGAGATGATTTCCTTGGTCTCCTGTTTGAACAAGATGTAATAGGAGAGACAGTGTTTCATTTTGCTCTTAAGTTGCCTGATAGTTTTAAAGGGAAGGTGCATCCTTCTGTTCGGAAGAATTTTAAGGACTTGAATCGGGATAAGATTAAGAGGCATAGACTTGGCATTCCGATGTGGAATAAGTTGAATAACGTAGTGGGTGCTCTTCTTGGTCAAGGTGCTGGATCAGCATTCTTCACGCACAACGGGCCTGTGTCACGTGATGCTTTTATGGAGCAATTGGCCCGATGGAAGAGTATTTGGAAATCTCAGAGAGAGGGGGAGCAGTTGGAGATAACATTTCCTCAGGTAACTGATGCAGAGGAGAGCGATGAAGATGAAGATGAGATGAATAATCTCCGATGGAAAGAAGAGAGTGATGAAGATGAAGGGGAAGAGGAGATGGAAGAGGAGAGTGATGATGAAGATGAAGGGATAGTGGAGTTGAGTTATCTCCAATGGGCAGAAGAGAGTGATGAAGATGAAGGGAAAGAGGACATGAATTATCTCCAATGGGCAGAAGAGAGTGATGAAGATGAAGGGGAAGAGGAGATGGAAGAGGAGAGTGATGATGAAGATGAAGGGATAGTGAAGTTGAGTTATCTCCAATGGGCAGAAGAGAGTGATGAAGATGAAGGGGAAGAGGACATGAATTATCTCCAATGGGCAGAAGAGAGTGATGAAGACGAAGGGGAAGAGGACATGAATTATCTCCAATGGATAGAAGAGATTGATGAAAATCGAGAAGAATTATTTTCCAGAAGGAGAGTGATTGGTATCATAATATTATTATTATTATTTTTACAAAGTGTATTACCATTTTTATGGGTGCTGATTTATTAGTTAAATTTAATTAATAACATGCAAAATCATCATGGAAGGAAAAACCCCGAATCACTCAGGACTTGAAGCCAGGGCCCATCGCCAGAGAGGTCGAAGATGTTTGAGGGGGGACAAGTGGGTCACCACTTATTCCTTTGGGTAAATAGATGGAGGAAAAGGATGCCGTTTGGTGTAATCTGCTTCATTCGATACCACTTTGGTGCATTTTATGATCAAAGGGTCCTCGGAATTCTAATCCAGGGGAAACTTTCTTCAATCTACAGCGTGCAACGTACATCCGGGGAATCTCTGTGAATTTGAAATGATTTTTAGGCGTTTCTGTTTGAATAGGAAAGGTTAAATATTCATCAGGAAGAAGAAGAAAATATAACTCTTTCTCAGGGGTAAACAAATCCCTGTGATATCACACGTTTAAAAAGCACACACACCATTTAGGTTAAGCATTTATCAATCATATTAACAACCCTTGGATTGGTAGGTTCTTAATGGGGTGAAGAATACCCCTTTTAAAAATTTCACTTAAATTCTAATAATATGTGTACCGATCTCTTAACCCAAGGCACAAACACCTCAGTCATAAGTTTACTGTATAAAAATTTTGAATTCGTGTCTTCATTATTCTATATGGGGAACGCGAATTAAGAGTGAGAGAGTCATTTGTTTAGCTGAGTTAGGAACTCGGCAATGGCATATAAGTGAGCAGTAAACGTGTTTATGGAATAATTTCTCACCACGCCTAAATTTCATTTAATTAAGCCAATTGGAGTGCATAGATTGGGAACCGGGAACCTTATAATATTTATATATAATATAATATTTATATTGTCCCAGGCGATGGCATTGTTGGTGAAAACAGTTGATAATGATACAGAGTAAGAACATTAGTAAGAAGCTCTAGTAATAATTACCTGAGGCAAAGGTGAAATTATTTCTAGTGCCCATTATAATTTTGCATATACCTGTCTAAATAATACAACCGTATAAAATCTAAATACCTCTTTAACACAATTTGTATTCATGTTGCATAATATTTTTTCTTGTTTTATTTATCATGTATTAAGTTTTAAAACAGGTTGTATACATTTTTTACGCTGGTCGTGTACAGTTTGTATTCAGTTTAATTCGACACATAGAGTGTGAGAGCAATGCCAATATACCTATAATTAATATGTACTCCTATTCACTCACATACATAAACGAGGTTAAGTCAATAAATAAGTCGCAAAACTGGATAGAGGCAATAATAATCAAAGTAAATTCCTGAATTTATTTCACTTTTCTACGTGTTCACCCTGTGCATTCAAGCACCTATCCCATCTCTTTACAAGTCCTTGATAGCCCGCAGCAAAGAAAGGAGTCTTTCGGTTGCTGTCGCAGCCAACGAGTAACATCTTAGGCTATGGCATGGCCATGTCAAAACGTCGACCTCCAAAGTGTTTTTTTTTAGGAGCCCAAACAGATGAAAATCACTCGAGGCTAAGACCGTACACTGGATGTCCCAAGCGTTCCCAATGAAATGTTCGTAACAGCTTAACGTAACTAATGCGTAACGTTTGCGACTTATTTATTGACTTACCCTCGTATACTTACTGAGTATAAAATTGTGACATAATGTAATTCTGTAATATAAAAGAGACTCAGACTGAGTTATCACACAGGGTTCTCTGTATAAAATTGTATAGAAATAAACATTGGGTATCCTCAGTGTGATGTATAATTAGTTGCTGATTATTACAAATTGAGTTACAACGCTGAATCAATTCCTAAATGTGTGTCCATTGCATTGAATGCATGTGGAACCTTGTGAAGTGTTTTCTTGGATTCAATTTTTATTGCACATATTTTAATCGGGTCCTGCTTTCTTGTACAAATATTAGTTATTGCCCCAAAAGTGATCAGCGTCGTGATAATGATACTGTAGAAAGATGTCAAGCTCTAATAATTTAGCTTAAGGGAAAGGTGTAATTGTTTATATGTTGTAATTATAACAATGAATATATCGTGTTACTAAATGTCTATTAACTCCGGAATGACCACGAATTATTTCATTTGTTTATTTAATTATTTCCCTGTGATGATCACGAGAAATGCAAAATTACCTTCTTCAAAAATAAAATGATATGACACGTTCCCAATACCTCTGAAATTCCACTGAATTGTCTTAAATTCTTTCTCTGCCTACTTGGCCTGGATTTCAGAACGTAAGAAATGAACGAGATAGGAAATGAATACGGTTTACAGAAGAGGAATGGACCATATGGAATAGCAACACAGAGATGGACGGATGCAGGTGGAATGGACGCACTCTTTGAGGGAAAATGGGCAAGAGATAAATATATAATTTAAGAAATGACAGAGGAATAAGTCTTATGAGGTAGGCCAAGATGTGAAAACATAGACTAAATAATAGGGAGGTTCATTAGATGAACTTTTTGAAGGAAGTAATTTAACTAGCAATAGATAGGGAAGCATTATATTACATTATATGGTAAACCAGTTTAAGGACTTGACGCGTCCCGCGATTGCTCCTCCTCAGGAAGGGCCTTTTTTCCCTTCCCCATCCTGCTGCCTCTTCTGTCAGGAAGGCGATGTAGGCGGCGGCGGGGCGCAGACCCGCTAATTGATGGAAGGTGTGGGAGTGGTAGTGGGTGATCTCAAGGATAGAGAAAAGGGGAGGAGGGGGGGAGGTATGAAAAGATTCTCACCCACGATCTTGTGAATGGAAGATTTATTACAAGTTAGGATTTTCACAGTATATTGGCAGCTCACGGAATAAAAAAAACAATAAAATTGGTAAAGGTTGCTTGACCCCGTCAAAGGGGGTATATATAAGTCTCTTTAAACACACACACACAAAACAGGTCTTCTTGTCAATTTAGAAGACGGCAAAAAAGTTTATAGTTTTTCTTTTAAAAATCATTAAAGGAATTGAATTGTTTCTCTTGGTCCCGATTTCGGGATGCGCCAAGTCGCGCACAACAAAAGGTCTTCTTGTGAATTTAGAAGACGGCAAAAAAGTTTAGTTTTTCTTTAAAAAAAAAAATCAGTTAAGGATTTGAATTGTTTCTCTTGTTCCCGATTTCGGGAATGTGTCCAATGCTGAGCCTTGGAATAGTTGGTAGGGAGAGCACTGGGGAAAGAGCAGCGACAGGTCCTCCCGAACAGCGGGGGGGGGGGGGGAAAGCGGCTTTCCGGTGGATCTCGCCTACAACAGCTCAGGCGTTCTCCCTGGGCTCAGGGACCTCGCCTGGGATGTCCACGGCGGCGAATCGTTCGACGCGCTGCGGGTGTAGAATGGCTGCTTCACTCTGCCTCGGAGGGTCCCGCTGACAGCGGAACGGTTGACGTCGTCTCAGGGCCCGGGGCGAACTCATCCGCCTCGGAGCAGCGACGACCGGCCGGCACGACTTCCTTGGGACAGGAGGGAAGGAGCGAGTACCTCCTCGGATTCGCCGGAGGGAGGCGGGAAGGAACGGGGACCTCCTCGGATTTTCCGGAGGGAGGCGGGAAGGAGCGGGGACCTCCTCGGATTCGCCGAAGGGAGGCGGGAAGGAGCGGGTACCTCCTCGGATTCGCCGAAGGGAGGCGGGAAGGAGCGGAGACCTCCTCGGATTTTCCGGAGGGAGGCGGGAAGGAGCGGGGACCTCCTCGGATTTTCCGGAGGGAGGCGGGAAGGAGCGGAGACCTCCTCGGATTTTCCGGAGGGAGGCAGGAAGGAGCGGGGACCTCCTCGGATTCGCCGAAGGGAGGCGGGAAGGAGCGGAGACCTCCTCGGATCTTCCGGAGGGAGGCGGGAAGGAGCGGGGACCTCCTCGGATTCGCCGAAGGGAGGCGGGAAGGTGCAGGGTCGGAGGCGGGTGTGTCCTAGGGTAGTCGCGTGGCCGGTCTTCTGGAGAATCAGCGGACTTCTGGCTGCAGGCGGCCGAAGATCGTCCCAGCGGGCGGCGCCTGGAGTCTGCGGGAGAGCGGCCGAAGTACGTCCCGTGGGGCGACGTAGGGCCTTGGAGAGACTGGGCGGAAGCGCAGGGGTCTCGGAGGGCGTCCTGGCTGGCGACGCCGGAGTCTGCAGGAGAGCGGCCGAAGTACGTCCCGTGGGGCAACGTAGGGCCTTGGAGAGACTTGGCGGAGAGTGCAGGGTTCTCGGAGGGCGTCCCGGCTGGCGACGCCGGAGTCTGCAGAAGAGCGGCCGAAACGCGTCCCAAGCGGGCGACGCTGGAGCCTCGGAGGGCTGGCCGAACGTCCCGTGGGGGCGACGTAGGGCCTTGGAGAGACTTGGCGGAAGCGCAGGGGTCCCGGAGAGCTTCCCGGCTGGCGATGCCGGAGTCTGCAAGGAGAGCGGCCGAAGTGCGTCCCAAGCGGGCGACGCTGGAGCCTCGGAGGGCTGGCCGAACGTCCCGTGGGGGCGACGTAGGGCCTTGGAGAGACTTAGCGGAAGCGCAGGGGTCCCGGAGAGCGCCCCTGCTGGCGACGCCCGGAGAGGGTCCTGGCTTAGTGCCTCTCCCTCTGCTGTGATGATTTTCCATGCCGAGCGTCGCCTTTTTATACGGTTTGACCCAGTGCGTAGGTGGGGGTCAAAAGAGGGTGAGAAAGGGGGAAGAGGGTGGTGAGTGGGTGGTTCGGAGCGAGAGGGGGAGAAAAAAGGGAGAAGAGGGTGGTGAGTGGGTGGTTTTGAGTGAGAGGGGAAGAGAAGAAGGGGGGGAAGGGTGGTTATGGGGTGGTTTAGAGCGAGAGGGGGAGAAAAAAAGGGAGAAGAGGGTGGTGAGTGGGTGGTTTTGAGCGAGAGGGGAAGAAAAAAAAGGGGGGAGAGGGTGGATGCTGGGTGGTTTAGAGCGAGAGGGGGAAAAAAGGGAGAAGAGGGTGGTGAGTGGGTGGTTTTGAGCGAGAGGGGAAGAGAAAAAAAAGGGGGGGAGAGGGTGGATGCTGGGTGGTTTAGAGCGAGAGGGGGAAAAAAAGGGGGGGAGAGAGTGGGCGCTGGGTCGCGTGGCCCAGTAAGGATTGGGGGAGTGGCGAGGGGTTGCCGATTTTCTCTTCTTCGAACTTCCAGCGTGGAGCATCGGGGAAGGAGTGGGAGGGAGAGTCTCGAGGAAGAGAGTTTTTTTACATAGGGTTCTTTGAGAGGGAGTCAAAGGGACGGAGGGTGGTTCGGTCAGGGCTTGGGGTGGAGACGGTGGGAGGGTAGTGGGAGGGTCTGCTAGAGGGAGAGAGCAAGGGCGGGAGGGTCGAGAAGGGTCGAGGGTGGTCCAGACGGGGGGAAACGAGTGACCGCCGGGAGGAAAGGGGGAGTGTCTGCATTCCTCTAGCGATGTTCTAGGATGGAGACGGAAGCGTGCGAGGCAGAAAGAATATTATTTTCCGATCGCGCACTTTTCGGTAGCAAAATCCAAGTGGCACGTATCAGACTAATTGATAAAGGAGGATGATAAAGGGTTTTAAATGGATGTACCTATTTGGAAATAACAAGTTCATATACGCGGTAGTGCCTTGCGTTATTTCGTGGAATGAAACACAGCTGGAAATTCAATTACTTTACTTAATCCTAGCTACCTACCTTGAATAGAACTCCCATTTTTTTAATTATTCTATTGAAAGTGTTTTTGAATGTTCAGCAGCATTTTCAAATGAAGAAAAATATAGCTATGTGCTTATATTGCCTGTGTATTGCCTGTCTTAATGTTACCTTGATATATTCTTGAATTTCTTTTATGACAGAGTTTTCTAGAATTGTCTATATACCTATTATATTGATTACTTAAGTTCTTCGAGGAACTGTTACCAAGAAACTCCGTCTATAAGAGAGATCTCCAATTCACACCTTTCAATTCAAATGTAATTACCTTGGAAGCAACTACATTCATTATAACATCTCACAGTAGCAATCTAATACATCGCATGTCATCTCCAATCTCTACCCCACCACCGTAAAATGCAACATTGCTCGACGACCTGCACTAGGATGGAGGTCAGTGGTTTTCGAGTTATTTGGGATTAACAAGTTCATATACGAGTTAGTATCCAAGCTGTTACTTGGTGGAATTAGAGATTCATAATTAAATGAAATACTTGGAAATCTCACTCGCAAAATTAAAAAAAAAACGACAGCGGTTTCTATGTGTAGCACAATCATCAGGGACCTGAAAAGGAATACACACTTTGAATGGAAGCCTCATGAAGATTAACCCTTTTACTTCTGCCTTCTGCCAGTGGTATACTTTAGATAAATACGAAGGGTAATTTTATGCAATATGTATCAAGTTAGGAAAAATATTCGGCTGAATGCAAGCTCTATTTTAAACGTAACACTTCTTAACATATATAATAAAGAAAGAAAAGGAATTATATATATATATATATATATATATATATATATATATACAGTATGCCAAGAGGGTGGCCGATAAAAAATATACACATCCTCAAAAAACCACACTCCCCCAAACTGCCTCCTACTAATAGCATTTCCCAAAACAATATCTCCCTCTGTACCACCTACTTCCCAGGTGTGGACTCTATTAGGCGTATTATTAAAAACCTCTACCCTATCCTGTCGGACAACCTAACCACTTCTAAAATATTCCCCCAATGTCCCTCTCTCAGCTTCAGACGCCCCCCCAATCTATCCGCCATTTTCAATATTACCAAACCCCTGTCCAAATCACTCAAACCCACCAAATCCCTTCCCACCCCTTGCAACCGCCCGCGATGTAAAACTTGCCCCATCCTCATCACCCAGCCCTTGCCGGACAAGTTCCTCGCTTTTCCCCTCCCTTCTGTCCTCTCACCCTCCTGCACCACGCCTAACATTGTCTACATCCTCCTCTGCCAATACTGCCCTTCTTTCTATATTGGCTTATCCACCACTCCTCTCAATATTAGAATGAATGGGCACCGCTCGTCTTGTAACGATTGCCCCTCCCTCTCTGTTTCTCTCCCTGTCGCCATTCACGTCTCCTCCCACAACTCCACTTTCAATAACACTTTTAAAGTCGGTCTACTTGCTTCCCTTCCCCCTTCTTCCTCTCCCCTTCAGCTCAAAGATCTTGAATCTTCTTGTATTTTAATCCACCAGGCTTTCTCGCCCCCCGGACTCAATAAATCACACTAGTTTCTCCCTCCCCCTCATCTCATCTCTCCCTGCTTCCTCCACGCCCTCTCCCCGCTCTTCGTCTTTCCCCTCCTTCCCCTCCTACACCTTCCTCTCTCCCTCTTTCCCCTCCTTCCCCTCTTACACCTTCGTCTCCCCCTCTTTCCCCTCCCATACCTCAATCTCTCTCCTTTTCTTCATTCCTACCTTAAACCTTGAGAAAGGTGGAGCTAGACTTCACCGAAATATCGAAAATTTTTATGTGTAAGTGTTCTTTTTTCCGTGTGTATATTTTTTATCGGCCACCCTCTTGGCATACTGTATATTTATCACCCGAGTGATTTTCCTGGAAGTTTTATATATATATATATATATATATATATATATATATATATATATATATATATATATATATATATATATATATATATATATATATATATAAATTTAGTAGCTGTCACCCCTCTCATACAAAGCGTTCTCTCCCATACTCTCTTTCCATCAGAGGTCATCGAATTTGTAATAATCCGGAGTCCCTTGACCATTTCCTATCCAACCTACACCAGTCTCTTCTCCGCAGAGGATATCCTGATACCCTTTTGTATAAAAAAATACTCAGAAAGTCTTACCAACCTAAACTAACATCAGATTCAAACCCTAAAAATCTTTCCATCTGCACCACATTCTTCCCAGGCATACAGTCCCTAAAGCACCTCCTTAAAGAATTATTTCCCATCCTTTCGAATAACCCAACAACTACTAATTTATTCCCTAAATGTCCATCCGTTACTTATAAGCGTCCCCCCAACCTATCAAACTTATTTAAAGCCACGAAACCTCTCAAAAAATCAGTTATTCAATACATAACTCCAGCCACCCCTTGTAACCGTCCTAGATGCAAAACATGCTTATTATTTACCACGAACCGACTCCCGAATAAATTCATAAATTCTCATCTTCCTTCCGTTTCCTCATCCTCCTGTACCACCTCTAACATTGTGTATATACTTCTTTGTAAGCTATGCCCGGCCTTTTATATTGGACTTTGTAGTACACCACTTAATATCAGGATAAATAATCACCGTGCCTCATGCAACCCAACCTCCCAAAACTTCTCTCACGCTGTCCCTACTCATGCCGCTTCCCATACCACTAAATTTGATAATTGCTACAATGTAGCTGTTCTGGCCTCTCTACCCCCCACAGCCACTCCAATTACTTTGAGAACATTAGAGCAAGCTTGTATATTTTATTTTAACGCTCTCCAGCCACCTGGCCTCAACCGGTCCCATTAATTTGTAAACATCCTCCCCTCCCCCAACCTTCAACATTGTACTTATAATTTTGTAACATCTTCTCCCCTCCCAACCTTCAACTTTGTATCTTTCTGTCTCTTAACTTGGTCATGGCAACTTCACCATTTCGTCTTTTCCATTTCCCTTACCTCCATTCCACCCCTCCTTTACTTTTCACCTTTCCCCTCCTCACTGCTCTCTTTCCCTCACCATCCCAAACATTTCCTCTTCATTCTTCCTATACCTTTCGCTGAAGAAGGTGGCGGCGATCCACCGAAAAAATTTTCAACCCGTGTGAGTGTCTTTTTTATGTGTTCTCATTTTAGTCACACTTGTGACAAAGTTTTTTTATATATATATATATATATATATATATATATATATATATATATATATAATGCCTTGGTAAAAAATGGCTCTCGGCGACGATGCAGATGCACAAATGATACAGCGATATGGCTTGACCGTCGAAACGTCCAAGTTTTCTTTTGAAAGTGTTCTTTTTGCGTGTTTCTGTGTTTGTTTAGTGTATCGCTCTTTTATTTATGCATATAATTATTATAATATTATCATTATATATAACTTCTTGAAGGATCACTCGAGTGATAAATATAAAATATACCAAGAGGGTGGTTGATAAAAATGTAGACATAAGCGAAAGGCATAAATGAAAACTTCCAATATATATTTCGGTGGTATTGGCATCCACCTTTCTCAGGGTAGAGAGTAGGAATGTTTCCTTTCCTTTTGATTCCTACTCTCTACCCTGAGAAAGGTGGATGCTAATACCACCGAAATATTGGAAGTTTTAATTTGTAAGTGTCTTTCGCTTGTTTCTAAATTTTTTGCGACCACCCGCTTGGCATATTTTTTATGTGAATATATATATATATATATATACTGTGATTTTATGTTACACATTTGTACATTTTTATATGATCTACATTGATATACTCGTAGTGCTGCAATATTGATACAGATTAATGTCTAAAGATTTACCAAATCCAATTTATGCCATAATATTACATAATTTTTAACTAGTACATGTTTTGGATAGTTTATTGCGTACATACACTTACTTGCGTACTGTGTATATCTTTTAGCTTGTCACGCCTGTGACACCTCAGTTGATATATATATATATATCAACTGAGCCTTGAGCGCCTTTGAGCGTCTGATTTTCGTATGGATGAGTATATATATATATATATATATATATATAATCTTTGGAAGTTTTCGCCAATTGGCCATATATATATATATATATATATATATAATGTCTTGGTAGAAAATCGCTCTCGGCGACGATGCACATGCATAAATAAAACAGTGATACACTAAACAAACACAGAAACACGCAAAAAGGACACTCACAAAATAAAACTTGTACGTTTCGGCGTCAGGACGCCTTCGAATTCCTCTACCGCTGACGAAGGCGTCCTGACGCCGAAACGTACAAGTTTTATTTTGTGAGTGTCCTTTTTGCGTGTTTCTGTGTTTGTTTAGTGTATCACTGTTTTATTTATGCATATATATATATATATATATATATATATATATATATATATATATATATATATATATATATATATATATATCAACTGAGGTGTCACAGGCGTGACAAGCTAAAAGAGATATACACAGTACGCAAGTAAGTGTATGTACGCAATAAATTATCCAAAACATGTACTAGTTAAAAATTATGTAATGTTATGGCATAAATTGGATTTGGTAAATCTTTAGACATTAATCTGTATGTCTAAAGCATATCAGCACTACGAGTATAACAATGTAGATCATATATAAATGTACAAATGTGTAACATAAAATCACAGTCATTAGGTATGTACTATAGTCTCATGGCATTTTTCATGGTTGCAGCATCCCACATTGTTATTTTACCTGAAAATTGAAATTGTCTGACCGTGCTTGGATGACTATTTCGCATATTATAAACCTGTTTCATAAACTTTGTACCATTTCTCAAAATACCTAATACAATGCTTATATAAGTGCACACATCACTTCACAAACTGTGTCTTATATCTTTCTCTAAACGGCTGAAATAGCCAATAAATTATTATTTAAATTAGCATATCAATATCCTATCTAGTAAAGAATTACTGTGAATCGACCAAAAGAATATACGGTGACTCCTGCCCTGCAATCATCTTACATAATAGCAGTACATACCATATACACGGAATATGATACGATCACCAAAAGACTTGTTAATTCATGTTATCTTGAAAGATCATAACTAGTTTAAAAGATACTTTTTGAATATACATGTATGTATGTTTTTATATAAATAATAGGAAATAGTTTCATAATATGCCATCAATGCCTTCTCCTTCTCGTTTAAAATGCTAAAGAAATCGGGTTCACTATCTTTGTAAAAGGCCATCATTTCCGGTACCCGAACTATCAATTCCTCTCCATATAAATCCGTGTCGTAGATTTCCCAAACTTTAGCGATTATCTTTTTACACCCAGGAAACTCTACGATGTTATCCACAACCCCTTCGTATTCCATTTTCCTCTCCATATCACCTTTTTCATACGGAAGGCCATTATTTCCGTAAACCACATGCATAGCGAAATGACACATCTCACGAGCTAAATTGCTAGATATCTCTGGTATGCCGTGTTTCTTATCTCTCTTTGCTGCAGCACATATCTTTATCAGTTTAAGGTCTGTCGCGCCTCGTTCCCTATCTGAACGACACGGCTTCAGCTTCTCAATGTTCGTGCTTTCCAAATCAAATGCTATCTGCAATTCTTCAACGTCTTGCAGCACCTCCATCAAAGTTTTTGTTATCTCGATTTCATTTAAGAAGTTAAAATACTGTGAGATAGTTTTGCCATCCCCTTTTAGAATAGCAGATTTACAACTTCAAGGCAGATAGACGCGATAGTTCCCTCATCGTAAATATATCGGTCTCCATTGAAGTGATGCAGAAATAATTTTAGTGAATTTATAAATGCCGAAGATTAGCTATTACGTAAACAACTAAGGTTTTAGTGGGTAATGATAACTTAATGCATTATTTTGAAGAATGCAATTTAAGTGAATTTTTATCATTTTCATGGGGTGAAATTGTACTTGTTTGAGTTGATTTTTACTTAAGTTTACCATTACGATTCGACAATGCGAATGACGTTTGAATAAATATAGCGTGCTGTTTTAAATTAAACCCTCATATACTTGTGCGTACGTATATGCTTGGAAATATCTTTGATTTTAGCTGAGTCACAGTCTAAACTGTCGTGGTTAATGTCCGCTTTCGTCACACCAGCCTGAACGTCTTTTTCACCCAGTTAAAACTAACGTATTGCCATGAAATCCATGCCAGTCATCATGCCAAGTATGCGTATTTATAAAAACTTTTCACCCTGTGAATTAACCCATTTCTCTTGAAATAGTAATGTGGTGTCAAGCCGGAGAAGTGCCATTTTCCCTCTCCGCCGTACGTGAGATAGGGTGATGATTTTTTTGTGTATAACTTATGTAATGTATCTATGTTGTTTCATTATGCGTATTTCATTAAATATTACCATTTCAAAAGTTATCTTTTCATTTACTCGACTTGATGTCATTAGCAAGTGTCGTTCCTTTATTTGAGTGCCGCTGTGTGTGCCTGGAGAAATAGTGGAAATGAATAAGCTGCCTCATATGTCTCACGGTAGGTATTCATATTATATATTGTAGATAGTTATACCTATTACATATAATAGATATTATTTGTACTGACCCTTTAACTGACCTGATGCGCCTTATGCACTTTCCTAAGACATATTACTGTGGACTATTGGACAAATAAATATATTATTATTGGAATAAATATAATTTTTAGTCCCAAATGCCGATAGGTATTTAAAATAAGTAAATATACTTTCCATAGAGTGCGCTATATAGTGTAGACTTGCAGCAGACTTGCTCTGCACACTTGCTGCAAGTGCACAAAGTGGAAACTAGCAAGTTTGATGCAGACTCGCAGCAAGTTTGCAGAGACTTGCAGACTTGTTTTGTAAGTTTGCAGGAAGTTTGCGAGACTTGCTTTGCAAACTTGCAGCGAGTTTACCGTGCTATCTGGGTTGCAATCGTTTTTTCACAGATAGGCAAACGTGAATGGAAATGAAAACAGCTGCTGTGTTGTGCCGTTGCTTATTGGTGAGAATGCTGGCAGGGAATAGAATTCTACTATTCCCTGATGCTAGTGCTACTTTTGAAAACAAGCTATATTTAATGAGCGCCTACAAAGTAATATGTAACTATGGTTGCTTATTATTTTTTGGGCGTACATTAAATATGGCCTAGAAAATCGTACCAATCTTTGGTCCTGCAATTCCATTGTATTATCTCGTAAAACGGCAAGTAGGTTGCAGCACGAAAGGAATGTTGCTCTCGTAGTTGTAGCGCTGTAATCGCCAGTTATCATTCGTGTGATTTCATTGGTCAACTTTCAGCCAATAAGGTCGCTAAGGATGAGGTTATCCTTAAACAGGCGGAAATTCATCCTTTATTTCGTCACGTTTTATGCATGGAATTGTCACGATTTATCCTTACACAAGAGATATCCAATAGATGAGTAGGGATAGGCTCGTCACGATTTCCATGAATATTATCCGCGTATTTGGAGATATGTCTCGTCATGTGCCGACTGGGAGTTGTGTCGCAGGGATTGGCTATTAATATTCCTACATCTGCTTTCATTTATTTCGCATCTAGAATGCTTTACGTTGGACTATTTCCGATTGTTTCAACCCTTTAAATGTTTATGTACGGTGTTTGTAACAGAGTGATGGATATTTATTTTGAATATGGTATGGTTTTGCTTTTGTTGCTGTTTCTATGATCGCATACTTCTGGGGTAACCGTGTAAAGTACTACCTTTCAGTGTCAGTATCTGCCGTCCGCAGGTCATTAACACTTATGGTTCAAATGAAAAGCTCACGTGCAACTATGCTGATATCTTTGTCATGTTTTTGTATTGGTCCTATAACATTTTGTTTCTCTGTAAATTTAGAGAAAAGTTGGTATTGAAGGTATTTAAAGATAATATCCTTTTACCCATTTTAAATGCTTCCCAGGGATCTCTTGAGGAAAGGTACCCTGGCCAGGGCCAACTGCTGAGTGTACTCAGCATTCTGTCGAGAATACTCCGCGGTCTGCCGGGCATACTCAGTTGACTTTCGAGCACTCAGCAGTAGCCATCCTGGCATACTCTGTATAGATCTGCCCTACTATAGCTCCGATTTTCACAGCTTAAGGAGCTGGTATTCACAATAAACTGTGAGACAGCGTAAAATATCATCATGGATTTCAATGATTTTGAAATTTTTATTCCATTGTAGTACCTACTCAGCAACAGGAAAAGCTGGAATGGCATTCGTGAAAATGGTGTGAAACTCGTTTTATTTCATTAGAATAAATCTATGAGGTGAATCTAAGTTCAACCACTAATCCAAACTCTTCCACCATTAGGGATTGCGTTGATTGATTTCACGCTAGGCACTCCTAGCCCACTCATTTGGTTGAAGGCACCCTTCACCATGCCATGTTCCTATGCGCCAGTAAAAATTCAGGTATGAACTCACGCTGCTTAAGGGAGACATGGCGGAAGGAAATATAGCATCAGTAGTTAAGGGTATAACGCTTAAAATGAGATGTCATTTTCATATTGTGTTATTGCAGCTTTAAATTTGCATGACTTAATTAGGCAATTGACTTAAGTAAGAGGTTCATACGGGCCAAAATGGAAAATACGTAAAAGTTAGGCAAAGCAACGTAAGTATAAAGCACTTAACAACAAGTTTAGGGGAATATGTAGGCTTTTTTTCGAAGAAATGGTGACTTCATGAAAAATTCACTGGCATAGTTTATTTTATGCGCAAGTTCTCACTGAGGTCATGTGCGCAGTTTACGCAATGCCAGTCAGCGGCAATATTGAAAAACTACCAAACACATATCATCGTCATCATCATTATTGGCGCTACAGCCCAAGGAAGGGCCTTCAGAATTATCTGCCCCCATTCTTCTCTATCTTCCGCAACACGCCTCCATCTCTTGACTACCAGTTTTCTCAGGTCTGTCTCTATATCGTCAAGCCACCGCTTTCGTGGTCTTCCTCTTCTTCTCCTCCCTCCTGGAGTGCCATTGAAGACCTTTTTGGCTGCCCTGCTTTCCTCCATGCGTTGCACATGGCCAGCCCAACGAAGTCTTCCTTGATTTATAACTGACATAATGTCTGGTTCACCATATTGTTCATAGACTTCAGCATTTGTTCTTATTCTCCATATTCCTGCATCTATCACGGCACCGTATATTCTTCTGAGAATCTTTCTTTCCCATCTTCTGATTATTTCTTCTTGTGTAACTGTTAGTGTCCATGTTTCAGAGGCATAGAGGACAACAGGTCTTAGCACTGTCTTGTATATGATTATTTTACCAAACACATAGTTACATTGAATATACTGGAAGACGGAGTCATGAATATATAAAACCTTTGTGCCATAAAATGACATTAGTAGACTCTATTTAGCGGTTTTCGTGTCACATGTTTAACGCACGAGATAAACATGACATCATTGATATGGTAAATTTATAGAGGATTTAAAAAAAAACAATAGAATCATCTTAACAATATTTTTTAAATAATTGTTTCAATTTCCATTCCAAAGGATGTAGCTGTCCACGATATCCACCTTGACTTGTCGCGTCCATTAAACGATTAGATATCTCCTCCTGGCAGTGGGTATATATCTGTGTGAAAAAACGTTTAACGTTCCCTTGGATGTTCAATACATTCAGCATTAGCTGGAGTGGCGTGCTATGCCTTTATTTAAATAAATAGATCTAAATATTAGATAATGTTCTTATCGTGCATTAATGTAATTGTATTGCCCTAAGACCGTAGTAATTGCAATAACTTAAAAGTTACGTAGAGATGATTTCCAAGACAGCATTGTTAGGTGAATATATTTAAAACAGTAGTACGACGCTGGTTGGTAATTGAAATTAATAATTTTAAATCTGTGACAATACAATTAGCAGTTCAAGGTATAAGGGCTGTTGATTTTGGTTTTGTGGAGCCATGTATTTTGTATGGTTATCCATATATTATAACTGCGGCTCTATGTTGTTTGGATTTCCACAAGGGGGGACCTTGGATTATCCTTATAAGGGTATTTGGATATTATGGAGGTTATTTCCTGAGAACCTAGATCTTGTTTGGATATCAACTGCTACCTTCGTATTGAAAGGCTGTCTGTATCCAAAGTACTATAGATCTTAATCTCTAACAAATGTGCGCTAACGCCATCAACATTGGGATTATGATAATCCTTCAAGGGAGGGGTGATTTCATGCCAGCAAATCCTACAGGGACCATGAGAATATTGTCTTTTTTTCTCTTACTACGATTGTCAAAAATGCGTATCAAGTGAAATGTGAAACTTACTCTTAAGAGTAGATTTAGCTCACATTCATCAGTTTGCCAACATTTAGCTGTCTATTCGTACATTAATAGATATCAAACATTGACCTCTCTGTTTAAACTTTAGAAGCAGAGAAGATAGGAAGATCCAACACGGCACGTCAAAAACATTGTGTTGGTTATGTTTTCGTCAGAGCATTTCCATAAACAAATGCCCGCCTTTCGTCTGCTTCTATAAAGGTTAATCCATGAGCGCGTGTTCCTTCCTCCAAGGGAATGACACGGCATTATTATTGCAGGTATTATGACATTCATTATTAACCGATCAATTACGCGTTTCTACTAATGTGTGGTTAGTTGTAAAATTAAGTGTACTCCGATTGGTGCACGATCAGCGTATATAGTTACGCCCCCGTGTGTCCAATGTCACAGTTGTAGTCGAGCCCTCTGGGATGGGTGGCGCCCAAAAAAGTCATATTTTTTTAATTTCAGATTCAGAAGCAAACAGAGGCAAATCCAAATATTTTTTCCAATTTTTTTTTATTTCAAATAACTAATGAATTATTCAATAATTTCTGAATGTTGCCCCTTAACTTGAGATAATTAGGCCACCTGGATATCAGTATAACTTTGCCCGAGAAAACTCGGGCGCGTCAGGGATGCGGTTAAGAGAACATGCCGGGGCGGCAAGTGTCCAAACCTTCTCTATTCTACGACCGTGAGCAGACCCTAGTTTTCGTGGGAGCGTCTTGGAACTTGAAAACGATGACGTCGTCCGTAGATCAGCGAAGACGTCACGTCGTAAAGACGTCACGTCTTCGCTGATCTACGGGAGCGTTCCGGAGCCCCAAGTGGACCTATCGGGACCTCGCTACAAGCGCTCTGGAGCGCCAACTGGACCGAACCCTTACTAGTATCTCCATACATCATGTGTAATAATAACTTTCTGAAAATATGTACACAAGTATTTGCAAACTTTTAAATAACAATCATTTTTTCGCTTCCCTTTTTTATATTTTTCTCGGGAGGCTAGCGGGAGGGGGGGGGCGCTGTTCCGGCCCCCCCTGCCCCCGTTTATGGGCGCCCATGACGGCGTTGTGTTATGGAGTTAAGTCTCGTTGGGCGCATTCAGGGGACGGAGCGCTCAGCCAAAATTCCAGGAATTTCCCCTGAATGCGACCGCTACGTAGCTTCTGCGTCGGAGCGGTCGGCTTTTGGGCCGCTACCTGCACTGAGCGCTGTACTACTAATCGGCGTGGTGTCTTCGCGTGACTCATCCTTGCATGCTTGTCAAGTCTGGTGCATGAAAATATGCATTCAATAAATTATCTTCCTGAATGTGATTCACAATTATCTTCGAATACGATTAATATAATGCACTTTCGATGCAAGCGTGCGGTTGACTTGGTTACTTTCAGTCTCTCATTCATCGCAAAAGTTGGCTAGAATTAGTGTGGAACTCTTCTTAATTCTCATGGTATTATTGAGATGTTTGTCACAAATAAAATAAACTACACATATCGCCCTTGCCAACGTTTTGTGTGCTATTTACACTTATTATAGGACTGGGGAAAATAATACACAAGGATCAGCGAACGTAACAATTTCGTAACGTCTCGACAGTGATGTTTATTGTATGCCCATAAATTTGTGTCTATCGATTACGGTGTACTATTATGAAAGAAAAATATTAATGTGAATTGTTTGCGAAAGAATTATAAGAATATTTAACAGTTCGTTCTCTAATGGTCATGCATGTCTTGTGGGCTGCGTTTGTTGGGCTATTGCCGCGTCTACACTGACCACTTAAGTATGCACTTAAGTGTATTTTCCACTTAAGTACACCGTGTAGACGTCCACTCACCACTTAAATAACGGGTCCACTTAAGTGTACCCTGGGACCCCCTTTTAAGTGGATTCGATAGAGTACCGTCGAGGTAGTCGAAGTCTCGTCATCGATAGGTCGAGGAGTTTCGATAATCATACATGTGTTCATATAATTTATATGAGGAGTTGAGTAATTTTCAAAGTGTTATATTTCTTTTACATTTGTGTTTCGAGGGTTATACGAGTCTATATAATAACTTATATGTTACTTTTCGGGGACATAATTTTTGCGCGATGAAAATTTCTTTCCATCATCACTATAGGTAGCGCTGAGGTAGATGTAATATCTGTGTGTAGACGCTCCCCTGCATTTAAATGCTGCACTTAATTACACTCAACTTAAGTACACTTGTAGTGTAGACGAGGCATTTGGGCTAATGTAACGATCGACATAATTTAACAAGTTTCGACATAGCATACACTTATGAAAAAAGCATGGCATTATTAATAACTGTTACTTTGCCCAAGAGCGCAAATAATTGAGGGAGAGCTTTCTAGAAAAGGAAACCTCGAACACGTCCACATTTTCCATGACGAGGGATTGGAACCACAAGAGGGATCTCGTCTTTTCCCAGCTGGCACACTGAAACCCGTTGATGTAAACGAGGGATCATTGATTGAGCAACACTTTTACGTACGATCTGTTGAGCCAAAATTTGTGTCAACGTGACATAAAAATGTGTTGCCCTTTGTTAGCCCAACAACGATTGCCACTTATTCGTGGACATGATGAATCTTTTTCAACCCTAGCACGGTAGACTGTCTCAGTTTTGTACTCAGTAAATTGTGCAGCATAAGTTTAAGAGGGGATTCGCAGTGGTAGATCATTAATAGATTTCTACATAATTATATCTGCGTAGTAGACTACCATCCCATACAGCACGGCGCGAAATATACTGATCGTATCCCTTGAACGAAATACCTACGGGGTTAGGAATAAGTCCAAAATTCGATCATTTAATTAACACACGTTATTCTGGTGTAAATACTGGCCTAAAACGAGTCCAGATGTTACAAATTATTCGTATTTAAATGTCAGAGTATTCCACTCGGCCGTTTTTACACATGTCCAAGGGAAAAACTGCACTTACTAAAGATGAACTTTATATTATACATTACGAGGAGATGTTTTGTACTTCAAGATGCATCTATCTACCAAAGTACATCGTCTATTCTGTACCCCTCATCATCATGAAAATCTAATTTAGTGTACTATGGGTGAATATATTCTTTACGACAAACGATGATTTATTCCATGTCATCGATAGATATATGTAGGTACTTGCTTCATTATTTTGATTATATAGTGTCTTGAACGGTATTCTTTCCTATCAGCTCATTGCGTATGTAACGTCACCCTTTTCTTTCATCCGTTCTATTCCTCTTTCATCATTAATTCATTTAAATCATCTACGGTTTGATTCATGATAACATCGGAGATAGTTCGCAAGTGCACGCAACGTTTGCAGCCTCGAGGGAAGAGGATATTATAGTTCCTTGCCTCTCGCTACCCAGCCAACATCGCCGTGGCGGAGTGGCTTTTAAGGCGCTCGTTAGAAGGGTTGAAGATTACAAGTCAAATTCTCGGGAATGCGGCTCCCCCGCGGCATATTTCTTTTTCGGTCGAATATTCGGTCGTTTCTAAGATTGCCATCCTATTTACGTCGACACGGCAACATGTTGATCATTGCTATACTTACGACGTTAACACTATTTTAGCCGAGTTATTGATATGGTATTTTTATCATGTTTATGTCAGTAGCTCAACACTTAGCTTCGAAATTGATGTCATCTTGACGGATGTTTTAAGTCAATAGACGGATTTGTGCTAGCTGGGTTAATGCCGCAATCAATTGCGTAAAAGGCATAATATCACCGTAGCGCAACACAAAAAATGTGGCCTGTAAAACGCCATCGCATATGTTAGCACATCCCCAAGGAAATTATCGAAGTGCATAACCTTTGAACCAAGTCATTTAATATATTAATAGCAGTTAACTTGCAACGGATGCTCGAAGTTTACATAGCAGCACAGCAAAAAATTAACCGTCTTAGTGCCTTCCCTCGGTGAAGTATCTACGAGAGTTCAATGAGCTCACCAACGGTAATTGCCCATCCAAGCGTGGTTCACTTCTTCAACTCCTTCCATCGCTTCTTTTCGTGGAAAGGATTAACTAAAGAGCATGATCTATGAGGAAAATTTTCCATCCTTTTTGGAAATAAGAAATATTCTCAACGATGATAGCGCGGATTAACACATCTGTCATTGTGATTACTAATCATAGGAGGTTAATTTCGAGCTTTATTAAACCACTGTGAGTCCTTTCCATCATTTATCTCCGATAAGAAGCCTGCGGACGGAGAGAGACTACGATTCAAAAGTTCCAGCGTAGCGCTCAGTCTTTTTTTTCCATTCAGGCGAGCTGAGCACAGGGTCCGCTCCACCGCTCCCGTAGCGCTGCTACGTCCCCGGAATGCGCCCGCTGTTGTGTATTGAAGTGAGCCGCGCGAATAGAAAGCGTGCTTGCTCTCTTCTCACCAAAATATCTAAGCCTATATCTGCTTACAATATTCTCAAGCGAAATAATTGTCGATGGGATTGCCGTCTCGAAATTCATATTGCCAAATGCAAGGGCAGTACAGCAATCTTCATGAGAATAATAGCTTTCTAATTAGTTCGGATTGCGAAATCGTTTATCCTCCTCGAGCAAGGTGCAGCAAAACACATTAAACTCGTTGCTATGATTAGGCGATTAAATCATGAATTAAGCGACACCAAACGAAGTGTCCGTATGTCGCAGTTTCAGCCGAGTTCGATTGTTACATCACATAGTGCTAATTCGGTACAGCTTGTTTCATCTCGCGGCCAAAATATTATTTTAAAACTTATTTCCGAATCTCCCCATCTCGTTGCCACTCTATGTATATTTATCTATGCCAGAACGGATACCATAATATTCTAAACTTTTCTTGCAAACATTCCTGACGGATAATTTGGCATACTATTTTTACACCCTCCAATCAAAAGTTGTATCCAGGTACAACTTTTGATGTGTTATCTGGATATGCACAAGTATACACCTGGTTCGAATGGTTAGTTCATGAAGGAAGATAGAAGACTAATTTTATTTCCTTAAATATCAATCTGTATCTCTCTGCGCATATTGCTGGGATAGTTGTTCTATAAAGCAAAACACCGAACAGATGTATCTACGGCGACTGAAAAAGTTCTCGTCGCCAATTAGAATGGAAGGCTACATAAAAATGACATCGCTCTAAGTCGAGCGGATCGCTAATCGATGCGGAAAAAAGACTCAAGGTTTCTTCTTCGGGGTGCGCCTATGTCGGCAATTGTGAGGGCAATCCGACTTCGTTCAATCGGACGAGAAACTTCCCTCCTTGCTCCGATGGAGGCTCTTATGTAACTCGCCCGCGGTTTCCCCTCATCTGCTGCCACCTCTACGGGATGAGGCGGTACTAATTCCCGTGTGATTTCTCTCGAAAGACACTGGTGAAGGCAAGGGCGGAAGCAGCATTACGTGTCGGTGAGGCAGGCAAGCAGGAGGCAAAGAGAAGAGAGGACCAAAGAGAAAGGAGAATGGATCGCTGGAATGGAAGGGTCGCCCTGGTGACAGGCGCCAGCATGGGCATCGGCGCCGGGTTCTGCAGGGAACTGGTGAAGCACGGCTTGAAAGTCGTCGCTTGCGCCAGAACCGAGTCCAAGTTGAAGGTATGCACGTGCGTGGTTTTGTCTGTGGATGATGCGATCCTGTTTACACATCTATTCACCGTTCGATTCCACCTTCGACCCAGTGCTGTTTGGGATAATCAAGCTATCATGAAATATTACCACAAAGTTTCTCCTGAGCAACTTTTATTTGTATCACCTAATTTCCTTTCTACGAGAGAGGTTTTTTGTCATGGTAATCCAGCCGCCCATGAAGTCGCAGAACAGACCAAGAAATTAGCCAATGAGAAAAATCAGCGATCGTCTTGAGTTTCATCTTCGGAAATTATCCGAAACTTAGTGAATAATGTCAGAGACCAAAACTCTACGATCGGTGAGATTAAAATGTCAGTGCTCGAAACCATGAATAAGTAGTGCTACCCTCTCACTTATACTTTGCTGTCAAATTAAATATTTTTGTGCGGGGTCCCAAATGCTAGCGATTGCGTTACTCGACCCAAGTGCAGACCTATAACTGGTGGCGAATATCTCTTTAACTTCTTAATTCGAGGACCTCCGTACGATTCTCTCTCCATCAATCCTGCTCCATTGAATGCAGTTGGTTTTTGGAAATTGTTTTTCTACGGAGCGCACGTTTCTCGCGGGCGCGTCGAAAGGAAGAGGAGGGCGAGGGTTAACCGCTTTTCATTGGACCGCTTTGCCAGTCCTTGCACCGCACTGACCTTGCACCTATCTCCTCCGTCCATAGGATAACGGGTCATTGAGAAGGTTTCCCACACCGCGCGGGCATTCCTCTCCATTCATGAATAAGGTCACCAATTCGAGACGGTGTGTGCCACACTGGCACACGGAAAAACAGAAAATTAACGAAAATAATGTAGATATTGAGTAGATTTCGGTTAATTGAGACGCATCGGGACCATTACGCTTAGACTCAATTATCCGCGTGTCCCATTTGTGCGAAGGATCACGTAATCATGCGCGTACCTACGTGCGGAAAAAATAAAATATCTAACTTGAAAAATATAAAATTTTTATTAATTGTAATTCGATATGTCTCATTGAAAATTATTTCCCTCGGCTCCAGGAAATCAACAAAATGAAGAAGAGTAATTTAATGTCAAAACTACTGAAAAAAAAAGACGGAAATTGCCTCTGAACTCTCCGATTTCGACGAAATTTGAAGGACCTATTCAGTTTTACTACAATGTCGGCCATGCGCAATTGTTTTGCAAAATTTGCATCCGTTGCCTAGTTACGGGAGTATGAAAAATTGAGCTTCTCGTAAATTTGTTTGATTCGTCTTCGATATCCCCTGACCTTTCAGAGACCGAACAAATGTTCGTTTGAAAGGGAAATAAACGGCGCACAACATTATGACTTATTGAATTAAATATTTTGCAATTTAGTGCTTACGCATTTACTTCGAAAACTTCAAACGCGTTTGTCTCAACCTCACACGTACCCCGTTCGATTTTGATCACTAAAAAAATATTATGTAGCAAGATATCTTAGTTGTGCATTGTTGAAATTTTGGCGATAGTAATCTTTCTTTTGAGGGAGAAATTCATTTTTGTGTGTCGTCATGTTCGCTTTTACGTCGAAGTTTCGCGGTTTTACATCTCGGTCCATCACCACTCATATGTAAGAAGGCATTATTTGAATTCAGGGCTCCCCCCCCCCCTGCTTAGGGGGATTTTAGAGCTTAGGGGGGATTTTAGAGTTCAAGATGGGGAATACAAAAGTATGCACTAAATCACAACAATGCTGTTTTGGCGATGTCTTCTCATCAACGAATCCCAAAATTGATTATCACCATGAATTTACATTCCTCATGTGCAATCCTTTTTAAGAACAATGCGAGGTACCTATAGTGGAAAGGAATATGTCATCCATAAGCATTTCTTTTCCATAAAAATCTTAAACTTTTAACCATTTGTTGGAGGAATTTATCCTATCTGACCTGATACACATTCTTACTTCACGCGTGAACAACATCGGTGAATGATTGAATGACGCTAGCATAGTATGAACCACAGAGAGTAAAAGCTTGACGTTTCAGATTCTACTCGTAGGACATTTATGGCAGCTCTTAACTAGCGAGAAACTGAATAAGCATTATATGGTGACACTCCCGTTTTTTTTATTATTCCCTTAACAACTATTGGTTGCTACACTCAGGCATGGTTTTGCCAGCCACAATACTCATTACATGAACACATATTAACTTTAACTGAAGGAGACCATGATTCAAATTTCAACCAGTCGGGAGACTTCAATGGGAGCAATCGTTGAATAGAGTTGTTTGGAAGACTTAAGAAGCTAAAAGGCAAGTTTTGAAACACAGGCGGGCATGCGAAAATTATAGGTAAGACGAAAGACTACTGGGTAGTTTATTTAGATTATATCGTGTACCTACTGGCGTTTTTTTATGTATTCAACACCCGGAAAGGTATTTATTTATGTATTTATTGTATTATTATAAAGGTATCTATTATATTTATGTCTACTGTGGTTGTGACCATTCACTGAAAAATAAATCTATTCTATTCTATTCTTTAGGTATTTTGTAGAATGGGTCGTTTTGACGATGAATTGGTGGCATTTGACACTCAAATGTGTGCTCTTATCGATTTTTACGATATTTTGAACGAAGACCTCTGGGTGTAAGATTATTCTGTGTTTTGACTGTTTTATTTGTGAGAAATGCATACATTTTTATCATTAAAGAGGCAATATTTCTTGGTCTTTCACATATGTGTCCGAATCAAGCATTTCGTAGGCTTAGAATTTATTACAGAAAGTAAAATATTTTCGAAATGTAAGTGATATTGCATCCAGACCGCTTCAAGCACATACTTGCACGGCTTTTACCTTTCTTTTGTCGTTTTTAAATGCATTTGAACTGTCTTTAGCTAGGGGATACACGAAAATAAAGCGGTACGCGGTGTTCATTGTGGAAATAATTCGAAAAAGGAAGATGCCTTTCCACTACATCAGAAAAGGTGGATGTAACTAGATGTAGATGCCAAAACTGTAAACAAGGTTGAATGTTTGCCATTCTTCGTTGGCACGTGTTATGATATTTTTAGCTTCTGAACTGATTTCTAATTTAGGGAATTTTGATCAAGAATTTTAATTTCATCCTTGCTCTATGGAATATTCATGAATGTTCTGCAGTGTCACGTTTTTTTTAAGTTTATTTTTAATCTCTTCTTTTAATTTTTTGAGTTCTGGTTAGTTAAATTTAATTTATTTCTAGGCCAACGTTTCGGCAAATGTATTGCCATCCTCAGGGGCTAATTGAAAACCATTTAAAACAAAATTAACAGCATAAACAGGTAGAAACAGAAAAATAATAATTGTTATAACAAATTTGGTGATTACTACACTGTACTTTTTTATCAGGTACACTAATTTAACAAGTGCCAACAAACCTGTGAAACATTAATTACACTAACATGATATCAACCATTCCAATTTACTGTGAAGTAAAGGAATTTTATTTGACCAAATCTCAATAAATTGAAATAAGATATTATTTATACGTGGTCAATGAATACATTATTTATTTTTATTGTTATTTTAAGAATTCATCAAGAATAGAATGTCGTTTTCAATGCGTGGTTTTGATATTTAATTGGCGATTGTGAACTAAGCAGATGTGTGAAAGGTTTAGAGCTGTATTACGCGATAAGCAGAAGCAGCAGGTGGTGTAAAAATTGAATTGTTTCGGAAAACAAAAGAAATGCATGTTTGGACGACTTGAGAACGAAGTAGGCGGAGGTTGCCAAAACTATATAGAGGAGGAGGAGGAATAGAAGAGCTATTCCGTCGGGAGAAAGTGGTATGATATTTTTTTTAATACTGAACTGATTAATATTCAATTGGAATTTTGATAAATGTTTATTTCCTCGTCACTATTTAATTATTGTGAATTCAAGTAGTACACCGCATGTTTTAATATTAGTTTTAATACCTGCTGTTATTTGAGATCAGCAATAGCTGAAAGAAGTGTAAAATTCATTGCATTTGGTTTGGTTAGTATTCATTAAAATCGTCGAACTACCCAAATGTGATTAAATTTACGAGAACGAACGCAAGTTCTCCAAGTCGAATGGTATTTTACGCAGGAGAGGAGATGAGACTCGACCGTGACGTCAATTCCGATTCTCACCCAAAAGAAATGATAGTGTTCGGGAGATATTGGGGAAATCTCTTCGAGCCAAACTAGTAAGTAGTAGTCAGTAATAATCGCTGCCACGGTGACCATGCTAAGTACTCAGTGGAAGCATTGTATAGTCATCAGATGGAGGAGTATTTGTTATGGAAACCATTTGCGTGGATAATATTTTCGTTGTTCGCTTTGAAGTGTGAACGCGTGCAGTGTTTTCACATGGCTTTGAAGCTTGTATTTATTTGCTGTAGATTAAAGTTTCAAAATATAGCTGAAGGTGTAAATGCTCAGTAACTCGTATTTCAAGATAGACGAAGCATTTTTCAGCCAGAAAAATATGTATCAGAAATATCCAAGGCTAAGAAAACATTTTCATGTTTGGTGACGTCACTAGGCACTACCTGTCTCTCGGTGTTTGCTTGCGTAATTAACAACAACATGACTTGTACACACCCACCCTCAACACTCACAATTTCACAACCCTGTTCGAGATAATGAAAGGCCTCAATGAAAGTGAAATGTTACTGGAAAAAGGCAGATTCCGACAATGTTTCAAAATTAGATCCATGGTACTACATACATACAACGGAATTCCTAAAAGATAATATTTCCGGGGAGTGAATCGCTACAAATTGACTTCCCAATCAATGCCTGATGGTGGCGGCTGGCCTTTTTTTTGGCGAAATATATGCATCAAAACCTTTTTTTTTTTAAATCTAGCAATACGTTTGAGATATTACCACCAATGGTCATCAGTACGCACTTATTTTTCTTCATGAACTTACGTTTGCAGGAATAAATATTAAATCATGGCGCAACCGTTTAGTTCGGCTGGTGTCGGCGGCGGGGCGCGCAGTTAACTGCAACGGACAGCGCAGCCGAGCGGATCGAATCTTGGATTTCCGCGCGGTCGCTCCGATATAAGTGCGCTGGCAACCACGCAATCTTTCTTCCGCTCTCACGGGCGAACGGTTCGTCCCTCGCGAAGAATGAGAAAAGAGAAAAACAAACAAAAGAAACTGTGACTCACCGTCGACTCCATCGCCGGTCGACCTTCTTGGTGCTGTCATGCGATTCGATATATCTACTGGGGGGTGGGCGATATTCAATTTTCCTCCCCTTCGAGATGATGGGCAACCCGATCCGCAAGCAACGCATGTCACTCCCTCACCGCATCCATTATATCCATCTTCCTCTCTCTCTCTCTCGTAAGAGAATCCCTCTCTCGTGTCTCTCTCACACTTCCGCCATTTAAACAATGGGGAAAAGGCACGTGTAATGAAGCAAGGTTGTTGCATCATCTACTCTCATACCTCGGAACTACGGACTAAAATGGAGAAATATCATCTTCATCTACATCTACGAAGTACCGTGCAATCCACCACTAGGGTGTGTGGCGCGGGGTGATTTCACACCAGGCATGCAGCACTCGTCCACCCAGTACAAATCAGAACCTCGCACGCTCCCCCTGGAGCTAGGCGCAGACACCCAAAAACAGTCAGGAGAACAGTGCGTAGTCCAACCGGAAACTGGGAGAGTGATACGTAAATGAACATGCAAACATGCAGTACAATGCTATAGACACATCTAGTTGTTAATATTACTGATACTGATGAAGGTCTTTTTTCTATGGAACGCCCACCGTCATTTTTACGAAGAATGTCGAGAAATAAAATGCTTTCCGCGGATTGGTTGTAGTACATAGTTACATACACACAGGACAGGTAATCGCGATAATTAATGGGCTTCCGGTAGAACGCTCAAGCGGTCTTATCGCGGAAATGTGTAAAGCCCTCCCCCCCTTATATACACCGCTTATTTTTTCGACGCATATTTTTTGGGACTAAACCGAGTGAGTGGGGTCGGGGCGAGCCATTTTCTGTTTCAAATTAACGAAGGTATCATTATCTCGGCTAGTATTTGCCGTAATGAGGAGTTTTTTTATAATTTCCGGGAGCTCTACGTGCTCCTTAGAATTCCGCTAAAAGAATCGCAGTTAACATGAACATTAAAAAAATACGCGTAAAGAATAACAATAAAAATGTAAACTCAGTTCAACTATATATTTTTAGCGTCAAAGATATTTCATTTGTTTGAAAGCAGAAAACGGCCATTATTTTTAACGTCGTTTTTGGGGATTAAATAATGAAAATTTTGGTTAAATATCATTTGTATATGATAGTAACAAATCTTTCAAAACAAAACTAGCCCATCCTCGGTGCCTTGTCACTGCAAAAAGACGAAATAATTAACTGCAAAAATGAGGTCTCCAGAGTAAACAAATGCATTTATTAATAAAATATTCGAGTTTTATGTCTGCCTGACATTTCGTACGCATTTGAAGGACAGCATGCGCTAAACATTTAGAGAATTTCAAAGCTCCATGGCAGTTATTATAAAAATAGTTATCAATTGAAAAAACCGACATTTTGTTACCTTTTATTGCTATTACCTTGATAAAAAAATCGTTTTATTCATACAATTCGTAGCTTTACCGATAGATATATAAAAAATTACAACTTTTATTTGATACTTTTTCTCTAACTAGAACTACTTCTTTGATAAGAGCGAAACATCCATTTTCAGTGCCTTTCATCAGTAATGCACTGACTAAAAGTTAACGTAATCATACTTAGGGTAAAGTATTTTTTTCAATTTTCACAATATTGATTGAACTAATGACTTAGTGAAAACGCTTTGAAAGTAGGAGTTTAACAAATAGGCTTTTTCTGAACTGCTAGTTAATTCTTTGCCCTCTTTGTTTCGTAGTGGATTAACAGTTTATTTATTGTCTTGAACTTCCCTTAAGTTGATGCCACTAGATATGTCTATAGTATTGTTCTGCATGTTTGCATGTTCATTTACGTATCACTCTCCCAGTTTCTGGTCGGACTGCGCACTGTTCTCTTGACTGCTTTTTGGTGTCTGCGCCTAGCGCCAGGGGGAGCGTGCGAGGTCCCGATTTGTACTGGGTGGACGAGTGCTGCATGCCTGGTGTGGAATCACCCCGTGCCACACACCCTAGTGGTGGCTTGCACGGTACTTCGTAGATGCAGATGTATGACTAGAAGGCTTTTGGGTTATCCAGTAACATTTCTTTCTCTTATCCTGTGTTTTTCTTTTAAAACCGATGATTGCATTCCAAATGCTTCCTTCATAGTGCCTCTAGACAATTTATGTTTTTCAATTAGTAAACTGCGATCATCGGTGAAACAATCTGTACATTGTTTCATCTTGGCGTTGCATTCTCTCTGTCGTCTTAACGATTTTCTCACTACCGCATTGTACCGTATTGGTTCAATGCTCTTTTTTTGACTTAACTATGGATATGTTTTCTGATATTTTCTGATCCCCGAATGCACGATCAAAAGAAATGCTTTCCAACGCTATTTTTATTGACATTAAAAAAACCATTTGATAAAGTGTTCCATATAAAATTACTCGTAATAGCAAGCTTCAATTTTTAGCAGACGACGCAGATATGTACTATAGGGAAATCCGTGGTCACAATAATCAACAAGCATCAACAAAGGACACATTGAGGCAATCCGAAATTGGTGCGCTACATCAGTTTCACTAAAATTAGCAAATAAAATGCTTAGTAAAGATTTCCTGGAAAAGAACTCTCGTCAGTACACATAAGGGATACAGCATAGGGAAATAGATAGAGCATATAATCTGTTGAATGCCTTAGAGTAAAACTGTATCATGACCTGTCGTGAGGTAAACATATTCGGAAAAAAAGCTGGCTAAGCTAATGGAAAACTGGTATATGTTAAAAGATAAGTGCGACGATATGGTTAAAGAACCCTTGTTAGACCCCAGTTGCCAGTATTTGGCGTATCCTCATGAGCTAGGCTTAAATACCGAGCTAGAATGTATGCAGTGAAGATCGGCTAAATAAGTTGAAGGTCGTAACGATGAATTCATTCGTGCTAAAAATATTCTGCCAAAACTATAATGGGAATCGCTATCAGACCGTCCTAAAAATGTAGGCTTTACCTTTCCAGTATTTTCAAGCTGATCTGTCCTCTGATGACGTCAAAAACATTTTATAATAACCGATATACTTCCGTAGGTTCGGTCATGAGGGTAACATTTGGGAATTAGACTACAGAACGGGATATTTAAAATGTCGTTTTTCTCGCGAACGATGATATACCATAATAGTTGCTGTTTTGACTTTATATTTAGATATTTTGAATTTTGAGTTGCCTTTATTCACTTTAAATTATTAATTGTTAATTTTTGAATGTTAATTAATCGTGTCGTAGGTTTTCCACTCGAGTATAGGTATAAAGATTCGGCGTCAGAAATGGTGCCTATCTTGAAAATGATATTTGAAAAATCTGTTACAGAACATCGTGTTCCTAAAGATTGGAAAATTGCGAACGTTACGCAAATATTTAAGAGTGGCGATAATGACTATTCGACTATTGACCAAATTTCCTCACTTCCATCTCGCGCAAGATGTTGTAACTAATGCAAAATATGGCAGTTCGATCATTGCGTATCTGGATGGTCAACACCTTGCTAACACAAAATCAGCATGAAGTTCTGGCGAAGTACAGAGCTAAAACATGTTTGTGACGTCGTTCCCCTCTCCATCCTATCCCAATGCTTATGACTTTGTCTCGATTTCGCAATGGCGTCGGCTTCTGGGAGCGGCAAATGAATAAGAAAATCAGACGGCGTGCGATCGCCTGGAGGTCCGAACCAAGGCCTCTTCGTGGAATATGCCTTCGATTTCCTCTCTTCCCCATTCGAGATACACTCAACACGCCTTCTTCCTCGAGTGAGGAATTCCCAGGGGAGCGAGCGACTTTACATTCCGTTGCTTCTCTCTCTCTCTCGTCAATGGACCGGGTAAAGCGTGACATCGTGAGAATTCACTTTTAAAAATTTAATTTCAATTGTAAATTCCTATCTTTTTTGCAAGTGTCTGCGGGAAGAACTTGGATATATGTTTCACGTCCCAAAGCGAGCGATTGCATTCGATCGCTTCGTTTCTCCGGGAAACTCCCGCGATTGGCCGACGGGAGGGCAAGAGTGAAAGTAATTCGTGGAAGAACGCCTGGACATGTTGACGGGTTGTCGGTGCTGTTTTTCTCGCCGGAAACTCATGGCGATGCTGGTGATTTGAGCGATAAGTTTCTTGGACCGCTTCAATCGAGCTGGCCCATCGACGCACTCTTGGCTTTGTTGTCGCCGCTTGAACCTTTGCAGTGAGTGGGTTAATCTACATTCTACGTGCTCCCCCCTAGAACCGCCGCGTGCAGGGCGAGTGGCATGGGGTGTTAAACAGCACACCTGGGGCCCAAGTCTGTAACTTGGGGGCGCCTCAGACGGCAGAAAAAGTTCTCTCCCATTCTTATATCCCATCCCCAGTCTGCAACCGGAAAGAGAAGAAACTCAGCCGCCAGAACCGGAAGGAGAAAAGTGAGGGTATGAAAAATTCCCTAGCCAAAGTTGATTATCGGACGGATTTCAGCGACCTACTTTTGATAACAAATTATATTGACTGTACGTTTTCACGCAGGCTTTTGGAGCACTGTGATTGTTCTGCTTTGTGTACATGGATTCTGAGGACGAAATCGTAGGTACTCTCGTGTTTCCGTTACACTTCACCCTAGTTTAAATCACACCGATGGTGCATATTATTGAATCATTTCGACAGATAGACATAGTATCACACTGGCTGAGCAATCGTCGTTGGAATGGCATTGGTTGAAACAGCGATACATGGATGTTATACTGAATAATTATCGATATGTAATGTGGTTTATGAAAATATTTATTTAATGGGTTACTTACATGACTAATGGATGATTTACAAGTTTGAAAACTGAGTAGTAGCCGTCAGTTGCACAACGTTTCACTGACACGTGGTGGTCAGATTAAGCACTCGACAACACACGTCATATTTACAAGGTATTTCAAAAGAAGCATCCAATGTTCGAGTAAACGCCAAGCATACCACACAATTTGTATGAAATATCCAATGGCTAGCCACAGTAACAAGATCACATCGAAAAACACCACTCGTTTAAAAGGAATGTTGCCGATGACTTTCACTTATATTTTCCGGATTACACTTCACGCTAGAATCACTCCGTCTGGGAAAACTATCCACAGGTTATGAAGCACCAAGGGGGAGTTCAATAATCGCGGGTAAACGTTTCAGCATAACCTGACCATGCATTGAGTGTGTATGCTCAAGTCGTCCTTGTCGATTTAGTGAAGGTTAGGATTATATCAGCATCGCAAACACTTATGTTGGGGCTTTTAACCTGAAATTTGAGTTAAATCAAAATAAAGCTTGGAAAATGAGCGTAAAATGAACAGCTAAAAATCCCTTCTCTTTGTCTGTGGAGCAAGTTAACGGATGGCTTCTTACATATGTGTCAATGGTGTAAAATAACATATGAGAAGTAGTCACACACGGATGAATTGGAGTGTACGAACAAATACATGACAGAACATATTCGCTATCATGAATACACTTCGCTGTAATTCTGTGTGTGAATACCGTTCTGCCGTGTACACAGTCCCAATTCTCTATTTGATTCCCGCATGACGTAACCAACTGACAACAGATATGCGTCCACTTCGTGTTGTGCATACGTGCTACTACTTAGTATAGGCTTGGAATGATGGTTAATGTAGACGAATATATGGTATTTCACTAAAGTATTACTCAAGTGGTTCTCTATTTTGTCGCTTCAATCAGTTCTAGAGATATACCAACAGTGTTAAAACGATATATTCCTCCGTGCCACCGTAATACTAGTGTGATCTGCATTAATCTTTCGAGTGGTCTTGGTCCAGTGGCGTGCAGCCTCCCGAGTCTCTTTTGAGTGTGGCCAGTCCCCAGTCCTTACATAAGTTGTGTTCTACACTCTCTGCATGCAAGCGCAGCAGTTTTTAACGAATCGTGCGCCTTTCCATTGGATTTTTATTTCGCGGATTACATTTTTATGCACTGGGTCCCTATTTTCGAATGCACACAGGAAACACAGAAAGACACTAATCGACACTCTTTCTTCTCCCAATCTCTTCTTCCTATTTTATTCCCTTTTTCACGGCCATTGTCCCAACAGCCCCTTGCCACGCAAACATTTCCCGAAGTCAGGCAGTTAACATTCCCGTACTTTTCCTACCCACCAGTTCCACAGTGCATCTCTCAAACGCGATGACCAAAGTGTGGCGTTAAGTCCGCGTAAAAAAAACGTTGTTAATTTATTTTAAAATATTCCTACTGTTGTTGACCTTGAGGAAAACACTGAAGTTTATAAAATTAAGATCGTAAATATGATCAGTAATTTAAATTTAAAATAAACTAGGGAATTAGGAAAACTCATCCAAATTCTACCTTGAGTAAACACGAAGGCCAAAGTATGGCATTACGTCCACGTAAAAAAACCATTGCTCATTTATTTTAAAATATTCCTACTGTTGTTGAATTTGAGGAAAATACTGAAGTTTATAAAATTAAGATCGTAATAATGATCAGTAATTTTAATTTAAAATATGAATGAAAATATTTTGTTAAATATTGTATAAACTGAATTGGATATGGTAAAATTATAGTTATTGTTGGATCCAACTATGGCCTAATGATAATACTGATAATACTAGAGCGTGTGTCTGAAGCAACATATGAACAGGTAGATCAGATCATGAGAATAAAATTAAGGAACTAGACTGCAGAACGGACAGATTTAAAATGTCATTTTTCCCACGAACGATAAGGAACCATAACAGCTACCAATGAGACTTTTATCTAGGTTTGTCATTAGATAGTGTAGCTCTTAGTAGTAGTAGTACTCCCTAATACTAGAATCCTTATCTGTTACCTAGTACTAGCAGCACGCCGTGAATGTTTTCTACATAAGTCTTGAGTCTCTGTCCATTTGTGTGGTTGCAAAATGCATATATATTAATAGTCCCTCTCCATTGTGATAATATCTGTAGTGTAGTAGTGCATGCTTGTGAGACTTCGCCTCGTGACAAGCATTAGCGATTTATGCAAATGCATAATCAGTCGTAGTTACACTAACTTGAGGGTAGAGTGTAATGCATGTTGGTGAATACTCACCCCCTGCCACACACCCCTGAGGTGGCTTGCAGGGTATTTTGTAGATGTAGATGAATGTAATAGAATCGAAATAGGTAAGCAAGGATAGGGAATTGCGGGGGAAGTTATTGAAAGAGAGCCACTTTTTCTAGGCCATAACATCCATAACTAAGTTCTCCGACTTAAGACTACCCTGAAAGGAAATGGCGTGATGGGCATGTATGTATGTATCCTTCCCATTACTATCATTTGCTGCAATTTATAACTTTTGTAAAGATACTTATTATCTGCTACTCGTACGACAGAATATAAATAAATTCATTTCAAAGTTTCTTGACTTATATTTAGTTCAACAATTAAAGTACTTATTATTTTTACTTCCATACATTTCAATGTCCTAGTATTATGGTTCTTCGTGTACATACAATTCCAATATTACACTGTTTACAATGTTTACTGATAGATAAAAATATAATTTTTATAATACATATCTACGAAAAAAAAATCTAAACTTTAATTTGCTGAGATAAAAATGTTCTTCCAAGTAACTAACTGTGATAAAGTACATATTTGAAAAATTTCAAGCTTATGTGTTGAAGGTGAAATTTTGTCCGTGAAATGCTATCGTTTAAAAATCAATTAGCTTTTGGACGTTCGACACGCTGCTCATTAGTACACATTGATGACGTAATGATCTCCCGGCATTCCCTTCGCTCGGGGTGGACGGCTCGTGGAACCACCTGTTTCGGAGTTGGCGGGATCTCGGCCGTGACCTTGGTCACTCGCACGAGTGACCTTCGAGAGTGTGGTGACGCACGGGCTACGCCCCTCGAAACCGCAAAAGTTTCCTGTCGCGCGGGAAACCGCAACTCTCTCTCTCTGGGGGACGACCGCGACGGAAGAGGCGCAACTGTCGCATCGTCGCCCCGACAGGTACACGTCAACTCGAAGAAATTCAAGTTGTGTGTTCGGATGGAAAGGGATTTTGCAACCACACAAATGGACAGAGACTCAAGACTTATGTAGAAAACATTCACGGCGTGCTGCTAGTACTAGGTAACAGATAAGGATTCTAGTATTAGGGAGTACTACTACTACTAAGAGCTACACTATCTAATGACAAACCTAGATAAAAGTCTCATTGGTAGCTGTTATGGTTCCTTATCGTTCGTGGGAAAAATGACATTTTAAATCTGTCCGTTCTGCAGTCTAGTTCCTTAATTTTATTCTCATGATCTGATCTACCTGTTCATATGTTGCTTCAGACACACGCTCTCTCCTATCCCTAATAGGATTCCCAACATGTTAAGCGTCTCTTCCACCGCAGTCACGCATGGATTTCGCGGTCTCTGCCCCTTCTCCTCCTCTCTTCCAAACACCATTCGCCACTGCCACCTGCTTCGTCATATTCCACTCTCTCTCTCTCGACGTGGCCAAACCAACAAAGCACAGCTATAATTACTGGAGCATCCCCAACACCAAACATTCTTCCGCATACTCATTCCCTTAACCTATATCCAATTCTACTTCTGCCACAAGCACTAATCACTGGCACTACTCCACGACCACTGCATTTCGCATTATACTCTTGTGCTTATATCTACGGACATGCCCATGTTTCGCTGCCACACAAAAAAGTTCTCAATATTCTGCCCTCCCTCCATGTCAAAAACAACTTCTTTGGGTTTTGACGCATTTATCCTCAAATCCTATCTCCCCGTTGCCCCAGAGAAGTTATCCAGGAGAAGCTTTAATTCCCATTCCATGTAATAGTAGTACAACCTACTCGCACATTTACATCTTCAACCATTGCTACCATTTATCCCCGAAGCGCGCATCCCTCAAACATTTACCCATGCATAATGACATGGACCAGCCACACCCATGCATCCTTGTTCTACGCCCTGTTTTTTGTTCCAAACCAGTCACCCCAATTGACTCTCCTCACCTTACTGTTACTACCTATCATACATCGGCATAATAAAATTCTTTAGCTGCTCATTCACTCCAGAGTCCTTTAAAATCTTCTAAAGCTTACTCACTCCGTCGTATGCCTTCTCTAAATCGAGAAATGCACTATTTACTACGTACTTACTTTCTTTTGGACCCCCATTCATTTGCTGAAGTGCGAACAGCTGATCATTGCTTCCCCTTTCAGGCTTAAACCCCACCCTTTTACACCCCCATATTCAATCAATGGTACACCTTCTCTCACTGTTTCGATCAATATTTGACGATGCAATTGTCACGGAATGCTCAATATTGCTCATTGCTTTTTAGTTTTTACATTTGGTCTTCCTACCCTTCCATTTGTAACATGGAAATGTTTTCGCATTATTCCAATCCGTTGGAGTAAAAAAGGCGTCCATAACAATTGCATTATCTGTGTTTGGACAACACAGGTAATGCAATTCGCACAAACAACTAACTTACATTCACAGTTCAAAATTTCGCTGGATATCCAATCAACGCCTTCAGCCCTCTCATCATTTCTCAACATTCTCACTTACGCCTTTACGACCTCATTCTCACCTGTTTCCTTTTTCAAATAGACCAAACATTGAACATTGACCTGTTCAATGTTAACTACCATCATCCCCAATTTTGTGTTCAGTACCATGCCCACGTTGACTCTCTTCTCCCCCACTATAGATTACCCTGTAACTATCACTCCAATAGTCCCCGCTATCCTTCCATCTCACCTCGCACAATGCCAAAGCATCTATGAACTTCTTCATATTTTCGGGTTCTACCGCGTAGGTTGCTGTGTTGATGACAACAGTTTCGCTGGCACTACTGCCAGCGTCTTCGAAAGTAGTACCAGCGAAACTGTTGTCATCAACACAGCAACCTACGCGGTAGAACCCGAAAATATGAAGAAGTTCATCGTAAATCACCGCGAAAACCTTCGTTCTTACACCCAAAGCATCTATTTTTCCTTTTTCCATTTCCTGCTTAATATTTTCAAGCTTCCCGGCCCTAAAATTTCTTTTGACCAGGACTACATGTAGACGTCTTTCTTTCACTTTTTCATCCGAAGACCTTCCTGTAATTTGCTGGGTACATCTCAGTCTTTCTGGTATGAACCTCCTTGTGTGTTCACCGCGTTAGGTCGGTACAGTGACGGCAATCACCTGTTGAGCACCTTCCGGTTGGCGAATTGAAGAGAAAACGCTGGGTGGGCGTCCGAGGTGCAATTTCCCGAGTTGATTATTATGTAACCATGCGATCACTTGTTTTGGTCGTGACGGTGACGTAGATGAAGGCTCGACTGCAAAGGATGACGGGAAATATGAATGTACAAGGAAATAGGAAGGGGCGAGAACATCAAACGCTGCGTGACGTTACACGATGAAGGTTTAATTTGCATTCGTGTTATTACTGATAATAAAATAATAAATGATTTATATTATGAACCGTAACCTCCACTATTTCTGACAGAGTAATTGACTTTTAGTCGATTCTTTAACACAATGTGACATGATGTGATAATCTAGAGTCTTCAATACTCCAATACTGTAATGTATTTTTATAGATGTGTGGTTGACAGAAATGGCTATCAATGTTTGCTGCTTAGTAATCAACGTGGGTAACTTTCCTTTTTAAAGCGTCGAAGTGCGCATATCGAGAGCACGGGGGATTGGCACGCGTCTGAAACACGCGGAGGACTCACACACGCCTCCTGTCACACACGCCAACGGCGATGAATATGCGTGCGCTGTCACGTGACGTAACTTGCCGCGGAGCGATGGCAACCACACCAAAATATAGTCGCGGCCGCATTTTTAGTAAATATTGAAAAGGAATTCGTACAAACTATGTAAAAAAATAAAACAATGAACATTTTATTTTAAAAATCCACATGCTTTCTTACATCTCAACAAAAAGAAATAAATTCATAAAAAAAGGAAATTTTTTAGTGCTTTTTCTTGAAAAAAAAAAGTGCTTAAGACACTTCAAAATGTCAGATTTTTATTATTTTTAGTGTTGTCTGCAGGTTCAGATGCATTTGAGTAGAAATCCTGCAGATCTTGAAGGCCCTCATCTCCTCAGTAAAATTCTCTCTCTTCATCTCAGCATGCGTCCTACCTCCCGTCATCCCGTCCATGAAACCTGTTCTCCTCCCTCAACCAACACCCTTACACACCTCTTACTTAAGAAACCTCTCTCCTCTCATTACCTCTCCCACCCACGTACTCCTTATCTCTCCGGAAGTGCTCTCTCTTGACCCACGTCATTGCACTTCCTCCTTCGTCTTCCTTACTCTTCTCCATTCCCACCCACGCACACTTTTTCAATCAAATCCTCACAAAACCTTTTTTCAAATTCAGTTCCACAACTTCCACGCATCGCTCACACACTCCTGCATTGCCTCGAGGTCCTTCGTTAGCGCCTGCTTATCATTTATGGCTACGGAGTTCTCTATGCACCACTGCGTCGTCTGCAAATAATCGAAGCTTACCGCCGACTACTTGACCGACACCTATCGTTGATATAATTTTGAAGATGGATGTGCTCACTTATTCATTTCTATTCTTTCTCATCGTTTTCCTCATTCGTTTTTTCTCACGGACCCACTTCGCCTGCCGATGAGTCATCTGATGATCCGGAGATAAGGACGTCTTCATGCGGTGACTCTAAGATGGGTAAATTACACAACTATATCTTGCCAAAGTTCAACAACTCAGACAACTCAACAATAGCACACATGTAAAACAGTCTTGAATTGGAAATACATACGGCAGGGACGTGAGACAGAATTATATCGTGATATATCAGTCCATCCAATTCTTTTTTCTAAGGGAGAGCAGCGGGTCCTACGAAGGAAGGAGTGCGTCTTCCATGTATGACATACATAAGTATACGTGCAGGCACGGCGTTCGAGGAGAGGTCGGGGGGGTTTCCCAGAACTTCACCCAAAAGACCTTCTGCCTTCTAAAAATAGTTTCCCTTCCTACAATAGACCTACCTTTTAAATAGCGTCAAGGGACACCAACCTCCTTTACTTTCGTGAGTCGACGAAGCTTTACCTAATCACATGTAAACTGGGCAGTCTCAGGTTGAAAGCCATCTATTATTTCAATGCTTACAATAATAAAGAGTACAACTCGACCACCGAAAATTATGCATTCTTTCACAGCGAGAGTAATAAATAACCGAGGAAGATATAATCAAAATACCAGCACCCACAAACGAGAATGTTACTTACAGTAAGCGTTGAAGTTATATGACCCCGAAATAACTAGTTCCTCTAGCACCGTATTTTATTAGAAGCAAGCTTATGAAATGAAAACGCGGATTTGTAAAATAATATAAAGAATGTCATTTTTAACCCATGAGTACGTAACGACTCGATAGCCAGCATAAGGACTGAGTAAGGACAGCATAAGGTTCTGGGACGAGTGCTGCATTCCTGGTGTGGAATCACCTCGTGCCATTGGTGGCTTGCACGGTACATCGTAGATGTAGATAAGTTACAGGCGGTCATACTTCGCATATTCGCATGACGACAGGCATCAACCGTCGTTTTTTTGCGTGTCCAATCCATATGGGCATGCTTATAAGCTTCTAAAATCTGTTGTACTGCGAAACTCTGTATGATTCATCTCTCCGATAGCACTCCCGTGCTACAATAACATTTAATATTTCTGCATAGATAATGAATCAATATCTACATCTACATCTACGATGTACCGCGCAAGCCACTACTATAGGGTGTGTGGCACGGGGTGATTCCACACCAGGCATGCAGCACTCGTCCCAGCACAAATCAGAACCTCGCACTCTCCCCCTGGCGCTAGGCGCAGGCCAAAAGCAGTCAGGAGAACAGTGCGTAGTCCAACCGGAAACTGGGAGAGTGATACGTAAAAGAACATCTACATCTACAAAATACCCTGCAAGCCACCTCAGGGGTGTGTGGCAGGGGGTAACACTGATTAATTTATAGTAAAATTTTTCGGTAACACTGATTTCGGTAACACTGACATACAAACATGCAGAGAATTGCTATAGACAAATCTAGTGGTTAATATTACTGATACTGTTAATTTATGAATGCTACGAGATGCTACTTCATGCAAAGAACAAAATAAAATAATGCCGGAGTAATCGACCGGTGTGAAGAGTTAGTAATTATGTGGTGTTATTAAGCACAAGTGAAAATTCTCCTCTACCTATTGAGGGTGGGAGTTGCATGTGAATGATCTATCGCAACTATTATGATCCCTTATTGTACGTGGGAAAAATGACATTTTAAATCTGTCGGTTCTGCAGTCAACTGCCTTTATTTTATTCCTGTGATCGCTTCTACCGTAGTACGTTGGCTCTAGTAGTATGTGTTGAACGTCCGGCAAGAAACTGTCTGCTCCGAGTTTTCGCTAAAGATTTAACCTGTATATCTCCCTTCGATCAGTCAAGAGATTCCCACCCTAATTCCTTCAACAATTCGGTAACACTGCTAAGTTTATCGTAACAACCTTTCACAAATCTTGCTGCTCTCCGCTGTATTCTATCTATTTCAGAGATTAGTCCTACTTCGTAAGGGTCCCATATCTACGGGTAATACATATCTACTTCGTAAGGGTCCCATATCTAATATCTACGGGTTAGGGTTGCTAACGGCAACGCAAGAGCCGTCGGCTAAAGGAGAGAAGGGGGAGAGATAGTCGTAGAACCGGTAACACTGCAGTCCATAAGCAAGAAAGCGGTGGTGGTAAAGTGAAAACGTGGAACGCACTATAGTAGTGAGTTCCAAAGTATGGCCCGGGTGCACACTTAACTGTTGTATGTACAGTTACATTCTCGATTATCCGACCTTAACCGGCCGCGGCAAGGTCGGATAAGTGAGAAGGTCGGATAACATGGAAAATTATAAAAACAATGTAAAAAAATGTTAAATTTAATTTGCACAATGAAAAACTTTCACACACGTGTCTTACTTAACTTTATATGACGCACAAGTAATAATATGAAAGACTGCACTTACGGCAAAGTAATTAATATGTTGTATAGAAGGTACTTACAGTACAGTGGACTACGAAACCATATTTAAACATGGGTTAAAAAAAGTGCACGGGGCGGACGGTCGGATAACACGGAAGGTCGGATAACCGAAGGTCGGATAACCGAGACTCTACTGCACTACATTGTAGTACATACCACACGATGTACGCGAGCCGAGGAGGTTTTTCACCCGCATTGGAACTCTGGTCTCAAATAGTAATATCTCGCCTGCCCCTGCACTTATAGTAGGTGCTTGCAATTAATTGATTGCACTGCTGACGACGTTTTACAGGAGCTGGGCGAGGAGTTGGCCGGAGAGCGAGGCGAGTTCCACCCGTTCGCGATGGACGTGTCCAAGGACGAACAGGTGGCCGCGGCATTCGACTGGGCCAAGAAGGAACTCGGAGGGGTGGACCTGTGCATCGCCAACGCCGCCATGGCCGTCGGTGGAAGCCTCCTCGGTGAGTGAGTGAGCGAGACCGGGATAAAGAGTGATCGATTGAACGAAAGAATGAATGAGGACCACATTGAGAAGATGAGCGGTCTCACGTGTGGCGTAGGTACTGCATTTAAGGTGACCAACTTTTTTACAATGAAAAGGAGGATAGAAATTATTTTTTTTTACAATGAAAAGGAGGACGCAAATAAAAAAATACAAATATCGTAAATAAAAGAAACATTTCATTCATTGCAACAATAATACACTACATATATGATAAATGCATAATAAAAACATTTGTGACCGTTTATATTGTGATTATGCTTACATACATATTATTTATTATTTAAATGAGTACTTTTCCATTGAATAAATATTTTAATCAATGTATTATCTTCTAACAATATATTGGAAATATCTTAACAAAAATTTTCTTTCATATTGAATTTTACGGCAAGAGCTACATTTAGGGTATCAACATTCAATTTCGATTTTTCAATTGCCAATAACTCATTTACAATTAAAACAAACTCTTTCAACTGCTGCATTAGTTCCAGGGCAGCACAACGTAAATTGAACAAGAACAAATAAATATTCACATGAAATATGATTATGTTTGAAATGGCTGAATATTTCCACCCATCTTTGATCAATTTCAAAATGTTGATTTTCCCATTCAACCTGTTCATTTCAAGATGTTGATTGCGTCTCGCCGCACTGTACCTACCGAGCCTTGACGAATCGTCATATCAAGTACATATACGTCACATCACGTGTAACGGACCGGCTTGACATCGATTCAATACAGAGATTTACAGATTAGTCTTTAAATAATATCGAAAAGGAGGACATGTAGGAGGACACTCTTCGAGGGAGGACAGAACTTGCAAAAGAAGGACTGTCCTCCCTAAAGGAGGACGGATGGTCATCTTAAGTCTTCATGGACTCATGGGATGGTACGGTACCCTACTCCGCTAACACATGAACCAGTGAAATGGGCGTGGCTCTTCCTCCAATGTTGCTCATCCCATTTTAGCCATTAATTAAAGAAAGGGTAAAGCTCGCTCTTGCGGCATTAGCATAGTTTTACGTGCCACTTGTCTACGTCTGCGAAATACCATGCAAGCCACCGCAAGGGTGTGAGGCAGGGGGTGATTCCACGCCAGGCATTCAGTACCTACCCCTTGACAAGGATTCTGACATGCAGTACAAGGGTTACAACATAGGTACTTACTACTAATGATTTATACAACTAATTTTTCGAGTGCATACAACTTCACATCGTTAAGCAGTCCAAATGAACTACGCTAGAGTAAAAATAAACTATGTTCAAACATTTTCATTTTCCTGATTTTTGGTCAGTTTGTTTATTAGCATTTTGGAAGTTCAAAAGGATCTTTATGAATAATTTTAACTCTTTTATGTTTTTTGGAGGTCATTCTATAATTTTAAAAGCCTACATTATTTCAAAACTTCTTCATACTAAATAGAATATAACTTTTTTGTTTTAGAAGATAATTAGCTGATTCCAAATGGTTTAATTCGTCAATATGTTAACTATATTTTTGTGCTATAAGCCATACGTGAAAATGTCTTCAGTTTTTTCTGAATCACTTTATTTATTGACTTTATTTAATGATTATTTTACTTTAGTTTAATAATAATTCAGTAGCTTTTGAAAAGGAGGGTAGAGCGCGCCATGTTGAAAGTATGAGAGGCCTGACGTCACAACTGCCTTTCTCCTCCTTCGCTGCCGACCGTGATCCTCTCTCTCTGGCTCATCTTCACTCTCCTTGAAGTTCTTCGCTGCAACACGCTTAACCTCCTTACAACAATCTTAACAGGAGCCTGTATCATGCGATTTCCTAAACATCTAGTCATTTTATCATTTGAGAATTGGAATTGATCTGGGCCGAGTCAAGTAACTTTCCCTCCACTGGACGCTTTGGTGTCTATTACGGAACTGTATCTATGATGGTTACTATTTTAGTCGGTTTCTAGGCGTCTTATCGTACGATAAGTGAAATGCTATTATGTTTTTATCCCTTGCCATCAGTGGTGATGGCAAGGATGTCAAGACATACTTAAAAGGTTAATTCTGATCAGTCGTGACGGTCGCGACTTATCATAATTCATCATTTAAGCATATCTTCCTCAGTTTATTCACTGTGGTATCAAGATACTGCCAGCATGATGGCTACGACAAGAAATCTTACGATATCTCATCACTATCGGCTCATATGTCGAACCATAATACCAATACCCACGACAGTGAAAGATAACGTGTGATATCTCAGTACGTTAGGACGTCGGCCGATAACCGATGGCAAACACGATAGCATATCACTTATCGAACGACTAGAAGCGGGAACCGGCTTCACAAGGGAATCTGTGAATTAATTGCACCGATAATGCATAAAAGAACCGGGCTAATGTTGAGAATTTTACATTTTATCGGCTAAACAAAATGCACGACATGAAATTTGAGGTTTAATTTAGAGAATACTTTTAATCGCATTTTTTATAGATATTTTATAAGAAGATGAGAAAAACAAATGGTTCAAAAACCACATATTTTGTAATATTATTCTCCAATCTTGGTTCAGAAATATATAGTGGTAAATAATATTCATAAGGGTCAGATGATCATGCCCGTTGAATTTCAGTGGGAGATTCCATTTACCATTATGAATATGATTCAATGCATGAAGCGTGCTATATTCACAATTCAGGTACTATCTATCAGTCATTAACCGCATGTTGGAACTTCGGAGTGAATTCTCATTGACTCATTCGCTGATATCTGGCTGGCATTCGCTGGCGGCGAGAATCGCGAACTTCGTAATGCCGTCGTAAAGTCGCGGCGTGACGTCTGCTATAATTTCTAATCGGTTGGGGTATCTTCGCGTGTATTATGTGTCTTCCCTTGAAAGGATTCGTTGTCGTAGCGCCCCCAACCGTTGCTGATCCGCTGCGAAGCCTTTGCAGGCGTTTTTGACCTTTATCTGTTGGAAGCCGTTTACGCTGGTAAATAAACGCACGCGTAGTAAGCATTAAAAAAAGAAAGATCGTTGACGCTGGATTACGTCATAATGTCACTGCTCACATGGCTTTATGACGTGAATTTCTCTACTTTAAGCTGGTTTGAGCGAGATATTTCTCATAGTCATAGTGGAGACAATATTCAAATTTTATTCTTAGCGTCTGTAAGAAGTAAGAAATAAATATTGTAATATTAATGGTGCAAATATATAGTTATATATGACCAAAATACTCAGTAATTAAATAAATAAAGCTACCTACATAAGTTTCTAACTTGACTGATTTTTACCCGACGTACGGCTGAAAACCCTTCAAAACAGGAGGTTTTTTGCGATTCTGTAAAATTTCTAGTGGTGAGTAATATATATTTTTTTTTATAAATAGTTGAAGAAACATGCAATCTACACTCCGTTAGTTATTTGACGAAATCTAGGTGCTAGAAGTTCCCAATTTGTTTAATATTCTCCCTCTGGAGCGCATAGCCGTAATCTATCCTATGTAAAACAGCTTACCTTTTCAGGCAAATTGCTCGAAAATTAGTTCGGCAAGGGGTTGATATTTTGATATTGTTGGAAAGATGAGAGTTTTTTCTTTAAAATGAGGCCAAATTCATCAAATTCTAGATGAAGTGGTTTTTCGCTCTCAAACCACCTTAAATCAGTCCGACAACGGGGTATCGGGACGGAAATGGTTACGTCACGCATGCCGTGTGATTGATTCCGACATTTTAACTCTATGATTATCAATACTAATGGTTCGAATTGACGAATCCATCCGAATGGTGGATGGGTACGACGGACTAACGGACGGAAGGATAAGAACATAATCAGTTACTTCCGCTTTCGATAACTATCTCGACTACTTCACGAGAACTGACCCTCAGGAAGTTTGGTCGAAAATCGGTGAGGTTAAGAACAGTTTTGATATTGAAGAGTGATTTTAATTTGAAATTATCCTTTATTTTATAATTCTATCAAGGCAACCCCAGTAACTCTGTTCCATTCTCAAGGGTGCCAGAGGTATGAAAAGATTGATACCCCTAAATGCGATAGAGAATATTATTCTATAATAGCTAATTATGATCATGTAGAGAGTGTTTTGTAGAAAATTCTGTATTATTAATGTTTAATAACTTGCTGTGGTGTATAATATATATAATTCTATATCGTGGGATAATGCCGGAAGTAAATGAAAGAATTATAACGCGTACAAATTGCCGGATGCATAAACTTGCAATGTTCGCATTTCAACTTCTTTCCTCTTTTAAAGAGTTCTCTCTTATTTCTCTTCCCTTTGTGTGTGTGTGTTGGCGGTGGTGGGCGTGACAGGGGGCAAACCGGATGATTGGCGGGCCATGATGGACGTCAACGTGTCGGGGACTCTCAACTGCGCCAAGACGGCCATCAACGGGATGCTGGAGAGGGGCGTGGACGACGGACACGTGGTGATCGTCGGGAGGTAAGCGATGGGAATTATACATACTACATACGAGACATACATGTGTACATACATACAGCGGTGGAAAACAAATAAACGCAAAACTCATTGACGTCTGGATGCGGTGTACGCTGGAGGTTACTAAAACCGCTCTTCCTTCGACAAGACACTGAGAAATGGCAATTGCAACGGGGAATATTCAAACTTCAAATGAATGAAAATGTATTTTACGCGTAGCAAAGTATGGATACTAATTGGGTCCACTTTCGCGAGATCGTCTTGGAGTTATACTAATCGTGAAGACAGTTTCCTTCTCCCCGCAGCCAGCCGAGGTTCCGTAGTCGTAGTTAATAATGTAATTATCACTCTAGCCATATTTTTAAATCCTGGACCCCTTTAAAAATATTTATCTCGATTGAAACTTCAGATCCAATATGATAAATGAATTCCTAGGGACACAAATCAGAGAAGGGACAGATATTGAGGTGAGGGAGGGAAGGAGTAAGAGGGGAAAAGGGGGAAGAACGGGGAGAGCGGAGGGGAGAGAAAGGAAGAGGAGATGAGGGGGATGGAGACACTAATGAGATTTGTTGAGCCCAGGCGGCGAGAAGTCTTGGTGAATCAAAATGCATGATGATTCCAGATCCTTGAGTGGGGGGAAGGGGGAAGGGAAGCGAGTAAACCAACCCTATAAGTGTTATAAAAAGTGGAGTTGTGGAAGGCAACGAGAAAGGCGATAGGAAATAGGTTGCCTCTTAACACACCACGCCCCCCCCCCTTCCCTTAAATGCTCCCGCATATCGAGAAACTGACGTGTTCTACGGAGACGGAAGTCTTTTGCTTTCCCCTCCCCCCACTCAGACTACTGCCGATGCTGCTGTTCCTCCTATCTCCATTTTCTGCTTTGTTTGTTTATTTGCAGTGCCCTTGGCTACCAGGTGTCGCGCCAACCGCAGTTGCATTTCTACTCCGTCACCAAGCACGCCCTGAGGGTGGCCGCCTCTTATCTGAGGCGAGAGCTCACTGCCAAGAAATCCAGAATCCGAGTTTCGGTGAGCGAACCCGAACACACTTACATTCGCGAATGCAACCCAATGCCATGCCCATCATTCAACAGGCACTCAAGAACCTCCCAAATATTTCCACTCGTTACTTAAAGATAATGTTTTTCTATCTACTTGAACTGCAAATAGCCAGCAATGTCAGCACATCAAGTTTTAAAGATTTCATTCTTTCGTGGCTATTATGGTTTGGTTTTTGACTCATTGAGTAAGCACCTTCAATGTAAGTGCATTGATATTGAAGCTTTTTATTTTCTTTTATACTTATCGGTGATGACTATTGTGTTGCAATGTGCGCAATGTCAAATGTAGATTATTATTATCACATGTCCAAATTCTATTAAACTGTTTATTCATACTCATTAATTGAACTGCAATATTGACGCTATGGAAGGCATTGCAACTTCAATGACCTCTAGAGCTGGACTGGTCCTGTCAGAATGGGCGTAGCTAGGGGAGGGTGCAAGGGTGGGCACCGCCCACCCTACTAAACTCATTGCCCACCCTACAAAAATCGAAGTTAGTTGATCTCCAATCGGATTAGCGAAATTGAAAACTTGTGGAGGCTGATCAACTGGACGGCTGCCCCTCCCCCCCTAGGAAAAATGTGTAGCTACCCCAATGCCTGTCAGGGCTACGAATAGGTCGAATGTTATTTTTTATTTTATTTTGAAGAAAATTGTACACATACAGCAATGTTGCAAATTTAAAGTGCACTTATAAAAACCACAAAGAGACACACGTTAAAAACTAAAAATCAAACTATTACAAAAACAACAAAACCAAGATGAAAGCAGTATATGCTGACTATTGACTATATTTTTATAGTTGTTTCCGAAAATATGAGTTACTTTCTAAGTTCGTGGCCGAGGGGTGAAAGACAAACGAAATGCAGTACGCGTCATGGTATCACGCTGAAACTGCTGTTGGGAATGGCAGTAGGAAGCTCACCCAGCTATCTGATTCCATGAGCATAATGGAAGTCAATTATATGCTATGTAACCTTGGCAACTACGGGCCGCTATATGTCGGTGTAATGCCCGGCAGAGGAGACAGAAGTCAAAGGCCTAAGCGGTCGCACCAAATGAAAATCTTGCGAATGCCAAAATAAATGACTCTTGTTTCGCCGGGATATTCACTCTGGTGCTATGAAAATGGGTGCAGAATTTGATAGGTATACCAAAGCTGATAGCAGTACTGCGAACAACACATCAATTAGAATAAAATTGCATCAACTTAATAATCCTGGATAAACATATTTTTAAAAACCATTTATGGGAAAAAGAAAATTTACAGTAACAGACTAAATTTTGCTTGAGTATGAAATATTAAACTATTCATGAGAATTCATGTATTTTCCTTTTTACTAATAAGGCGAACATTTTGAGCTATTACGAGTCCGTAATTATTTTATGACGATGTAACCCGGTGGAGTTCATATTGGTGCGGTGGTTGGAGCAGTGCTCGCTTCCACCCTGAAAACGGTGGGCATTTTCAAAGGCAATCGAACTCTTGGTGCTATACGATGATGAGGAGGAAATAAATGTGCAGCCCTCCCTCCATCGGATGTGATGGGCGCTGCTTTCTCTAAGTTAATAGCATGCCAATGCTCCCTTTTATTCTTTTTGGCTAATATGTATGTAACTATCGAACTTATCGTTTCTAGGTTAAAAATCGAGATCTTCATCACATCCATGGACTATGTCCAAAATTGATTGATGTCATGTTAACTTTTGCCGATAAATTTCCTGAACAGTTGAAATCGTATTCGTAAGCAACCAAATTAATTATTCGACTTGGATCTTAAAAGTACCCTGATACCTTTCCTCATTGTCCGAAGTGACAATTTCATGTGGAACAGACTTAAATTACATTAAATTAATGGTTATGTATATATGCAGAGAAGCAAGTAATGATCCCAGAATATTAGCGCAATGCTATCTGCCATCTTTTCATAACTGATAAGCCGTTCTCTACGCAACCCAGCCAGCATTTGTCGACAAGTACAAGACACTTTGAATTTACATTTAAAAAGTGACACTAAAGGAGAAAGTTATATTTTTTAAACTATGAATGTTCAAATACTTAATCGTTTAGATTTGGAGGATCGGTTAAATGACCGAAATGAAGCATCCTTGGTCGAAAATAAACGAGTCGATGGTCTCACCGTCTGCCGTGCCCGGTATGAAACTCCATTTTCGGAGATAATCTTACTTTCAGGAGCGATCTGTGTCGTCATTTTCCGAACAGGATTAATTTACAAAAGTAACACTGCAGGGATGACTTCGCAACGAAAGAGACAGTGGAAAAAAATGCTTGGAGTACCTACGTCTGGCAGTTTGTAGGGTCTTTCAAACCGCAACGCCAGAGACTAATGGAGTGGTGTTGATGAAGAGACTTGCTCCTTATTGGAGTAAATCAATAACTTAATGTATATAGTTTGCACTCAAATTTAATTCCCGACCCGGGTTTTGCCTTACAAAATCATTATTAAGGGACTACCCTTGATAACGATTTCGTTAAATTTGTCGGGAATAAAATCTGAGTGTGTACTACCAAGTTATATACTCCAGTGTGAAGTTTCACAAAGTTACACATGAAAACATTAAGTTTGCTTGTTGCTCTTCATTTGCTATTTTAAAAACCAATGTGTAATATAGCTGTGTTCAACACACTGCTGCACTTAAGCGGTAAGTTTACAGGAATAGAAGTGAATCTGTTGATGAGCTCTCGTATAAATTTTGCGAATAAAATTTAGGTAACATTATAAATAATAGATATAATGCATTTATTCATTCTTTATTTGACTAAGTACAGAAGAGATTATATAAGATAGGTAAACAGATAATATAGATTAGTAGCGCAATTACGGGCAGCTGCACAGTTACCGACAACAAAGAAAGTTAGGACATATATCCATATTAAGTACAATTAATTATCATATACCATTACACAAAAGATCATTTAAGAATATTCAATTAAACAAACATTATAAAACACAGATTATACAGAAAAGGTATATAGAGAAAAAAAACAAGTTAAAAGACATACAAATTAAAGGTAAAATATATCATAAGGTTATAAATTACCACCATGTACCATTATTTTTCAAATAGAGCATAATAGTGTTCAATTTACAAAAATGAAGGTCCAGGTCAATAGAATTTGCTTCTTTCAGCATTCTTAAGATAGGACGATTTGCTAAGTAGTTTTGTCTATAGAATTCTATGTGAAATAAATCAGTGTTATGACTATCAAGGTCATTGGTACCTTGTTTATAATATAATTTATAGCACTCAATGCTACGAGCTGGAGCTATCGGTAATATCCCTAGCCAAGTATTGCACGTGTCTGCTCCATGCATGCATGAATGCTCTTATGAGTTGCGTGACCGCGGGACCGAAACGAGAGAAAAAAGTACCTTGTTTACCGTATTATAATATAACGTAAAATAAATACCGTGTCCAGTCCCGGTGTCCTCAAAATTGGGCTCATGAAGTTTAAATGGGAAAGAATGGATAGCATTTATTAGTGTTTCTTTAGCATCACCTAACTTCTTAGTACTTACGGTGTCCAAATCACCTGTCATCATCTATTCTAGAACGTGAGTCCTGGCTATGTCGATACTGGGTTTGCGAGCCGTGCGATGGGTCTGCCTGTCCAGGCCATGCAGGCGAAGCTGAAGGAGATAGCAATGGAGCCACTCCAGGTGCAAGATGTGGTCGACGCTCTCATTCACGTGATTTCCACCCCACTGAGGACGGAGGTGAGGTCAATGGTTTCCTTAAATTATCCCAACAGCTCACAATAATTAACATTAACAATAATAATCAATTGTACGGGTAAAAACTATTCCATAAAATAACATTTATACAAGATTCAGTATCAAAATACAGCATGTAAATACAAATGCATTTGTGAATTTGAAATAAAAACATTGCAATAAAAAAAATAAGTGGCAGGACGTACTTCGCTGACAAATTTTCCTTTCGTGATAATTTTCCTAACATATGAATACGAGACATTTAAAAGAGTGACTTAGCTATTACAAATACCTTGGAAAGCTAAGTTATCATCAGTTTACAATTCTTAGATTGGCTGGGTGTTGGAAACAAGAGTGACCAATTTAGTGCATGCATATTTTATACACGCCACTTTTGGAAAATGGAGTATTGCTTGGTTAAATATCGAATGTTTGCTCAATGATTTTGACTTAATGATGACATGGGGCATATCTACTTTATGGGAGTTCTACAGGTTATCCATCTAACTTTAAAACCTGAGGAGCCGGGATGGAGACTTATTTATTTGGCCCCTCTTAAAATTTAAAATTAAATGTAAAAATAGGTGGCACCATCCTGAACTTTTATTTTTATAATATATTTTGAAATTTTTTACGTAAAATAACTTTTAAAATTTATAGGACTGTTCCGTCTTTTGGGATTACCAGCGTCTGGGTTTTTTAAAATTGCAATGCGTTTCTTCTCCCTTGATGGTATATTGTAATGATTCTCCGGTGGCGTTATTTTCAACTGGATCTAAATCAACAAAATCGCATTATTCTTTCTTATTCCCAATGCGTAAGAAAATATGAACTTTGGAAGTAGGTCTGGTGATCTGTTAATTGAATAAATAGTGTCAACGACAGGAAATAAGCAAGGATTAACAATTCCCTTGTTAAATTCTCTTATACTTTCCCCGCCCAGTATAGCATACCTCGCAGAAATTACCCGAGAAGAGGTTAACGGAGAAATGTGACTCAGGTTTTCGAAAAACTACGTGGCATCCAATGATATTTTAAAATAATATATCCAGTGGCGTAACCAGGTTTCGGGTCTAGGGGGAACCCTAGGGGGGGGGGGGATATTTTTAGGGGGTGCCGACTCATACATTAACCAGTTTACTAAACATACTGTTACATAATTTTACGATATTATTTTTCTCGTAATATACTATCCAAACTTGTAGACCTTATATAATTTATTGTTGATAATTAAGTTATGAAATTGATTCACGCACGTATTTGGGACTTTAGATTGTAAACATTAAGACTAAGGGGAGCCAGAACATAGGGGGCGGGGGGACATTCGCCCCTCCCCCTGCTTCCCCCTGGCTACGCTACTGAATATATCCAGAACACAATAATCGTCAGAAGACTACGGTAAATAAATAACTGGATACTTTTTTCGGCCCGAGCCGTATGATTTACTTTCGCTCGTACACCAACTTGCTGAGAAACCCTCTTTCTATAGCATTTATACTGTTTTTCACAGCATATTATTTCTTTGAGAACTAGGAGTTTGAATAAGAGGCCTACCTAAGACATTTCGATGATATATATCACTCGCGGATCACCAAAATATCATACCTATAATGTGACTTGATACCCTGGTGGTAAAACGAGAGATTTGTTTCGAGCATAGGGATCTTACCTCTCGGGAGATTTTGCCATACTCAATGTTAGACCAAAAATATTCAGCTAGTGAGACGTGTAAGTATTTATTCACTGTGAATAGATTGGCTTAAGGAGAAATAAGGATTCAAGGATTCTAATTTGGTATTAGGTTGCCCGGCATAATTATTGAATTCCTGTAATATAATAAACAGTACCAGGTGCGTTGATGTAAAGAGGCTGTACTCGAGGTTCATTTTCACAGTCATATTGAAATTACTTGAGAGCATAAAAAGTCAACTACTGAGCGTCGAACCCGGGAATGACTCAAATACGCCTTTCGAGGCAGTCTTCTTAACCCCGCGGCTACCGGCGCCGCTTTTACATAGTGGTTCCCACGTGAGCACAAATGTGAATTTCGAGAGCAAAAATCACAACAAGTCTTCCATCGTAGCGTCGCAACCGCATGAGCGCGAATAACCTTCGGTGCATTCCGATGGGGCTTTCGTGTCTTACTCTGTCCCCGTCGATTCTTTCGTTCAGTAGCTCATACCCCACCGTCGTCTCACGACAAGTGAAGCTAGCCCAGCAAAAGACGCAGTCCGCAAGTACCTAGAGCCAAATTTCAAAAATATTTCCCACCATGTCCCATTCTACAAAACGTAGAATGGGGAAAAGTGTGTGCACTCCGACTTTAGGAAACGATAGTACACTATGATCTGTGAATAACTAGAGACTCAAGCATTAAAATTTAATGCACCAATGTTGGCTATCGGTTTTGAAAAATGCCTGGAATGCCATGTCACCTGTGTTGGATACCTACTTGTTAGAATACTCGAAATGAGTCGCTTATAGTTTTATTTTTCTAAGCCGTCTCATTTTTCGCTGTTCGATCGTCGGAGTCACATCTTTCCTGCTATCTAATGGGACAGGAGTGTACCTTATTTCACAGAGGAAGCTTTTACTGCAGCGGCCAGACATAGCACAACATTAAACTTCGGCGGAAAATTCTTATAGCCTTCCAAATGGGAATGGCAATGGGATAGGATAGTTTTGAACAATTCATGTCCGAGAGTGACCAATGAGTCAGGAAAATTCTGGTAACAGCCAAATATTTCGAAACTCGTGAAAAGCTACGAAAAAGCTGGAATCCCATAATACCATAAGACCGGGATGCTAGGTCAGTAATAACATATCTACTTATGGGAACTATTTTTCTAGTTTTATTGATGATGCATTGTAATGGAAGCCATTTGAATCACATGTGGGAAAACATAATTTAGCAATAAAATGGTTGATAACCACCAGAAATTATTTGTTTTCCATGGTTGGTGTTTTTAGTTATTTCATTTATTACACATAAAGTACTGGTATCATTTGATTTCCTCATCCATATCAGTTCTGAATGCATTGGGGGAAGGAGTCTCAATCGAAAAATTGTAGTTTTTACATCTTTGGCGTCACCCAATTTGTAAATTAATAGCAGATATAAACTAAATTGAAATACCTTGACGACACAATCCTGGGAATGGGGTTACTTACTTAAGAGTAGGTTAGCGGAAGAGCGTGGCTCATCCCATAGAAGCTGCTGGTTCCAGGCTCTGCCTACCTGCTCCACTTTACCAGCACACAGGATGTCAAGTGCGGCACATCTCAACAAACTGGGGACGCCTGCTTGTGTTAAGGGCAATAAATATGTTGATAATAGTTCGTGGCCAACAATAATGCGAATAACACAGGGTCAATATTTAATAAAATATATTTTTATTTCCCAATCCAAGGAGGTAGGTTGGAAAACTGATACATCCGACTATCCTCATCCTAAGGGAATGCCCGATAAAATGTTAACTTCCTTTCCATGTAATGTCCATGCACTCTTATATCTCCATATAATGTAAAGATGCAAAGGATCCTTTGTATTTTTTGAAAATGGTGTATAGTCTTAAACTAGGACCTAATAAATGTTCCCATCCGAAGTGGTAATATAATATTTAACAGGACTGTACGCATGCAGCTCATTTAACCATCGTCCCACTACTTTCTTCGTAATATTTGTCATGTGTATTCGTAGTTAATGATGGTACTTAATAACTGTTTTCCAATTTAATTTCAGGTTCATGACCTCGTGTTCCTTCCAACTGATGAAGATTACTGATTATGTTTTAAAACATTTTCATTATTTGTTTTAAAAAGGTCTTGTGGACTATGACACTTTTTACGGTGAAAAGAGTGACGAATTTTGTAGTGAAGTTATCTAAAATCTCTGTTTATTTTGATGAATAAATCATTTCTAGTTTCATGAAGTTCCTTTCAGTTGTTATAATTATTTGCAGTGTATTTCTGTTGCTTCTTATTGGCAATAGCCAACAAATTGTATTAAGCATAATATTTATCGTGTTCGGAAATATCTGCGCTGACAAGAGACTCCCTAACGGTATTTTTAGTCATAAGTAAATTATTTTCTAAATGACAAAATATAAACGAGGATATTAGCTGAGTTAGTCAAAAAGTTATTTAATGATTGAAACTTGAGGCTGGTTGGATAATTTGTAAGTTGATTAGTTAATAAAGTATCAATTTAATATTGCTAGGTTGATTTGCATCTGATGGGAATCATCAACTATATTTTCACAAATGAAATATGCTTGACAAAGAGCAAGCACAATCCGCAAGTTCTGGGACATGATTTTTTTCTTCAAGAATCTTCTGAAGTATATGAAGCCCAAACAGCAGATGAAGAAACTTTCCCATGTCTTTCAAAGTTGATTAACTCGGGACTCGAGTCCCTTTTATTTTTCTTCAGATACCAAAGATATAGGACCAGAGTATAATTTTTCGCATAAACTGTTCGCGCCTAAAGTAGGGTATGACCTCGCATAACCACGTGCCATTGCCACGCCGTACCATCATGCAATGCAACTATCTGCAATATCATTAGAACTGTGTGCTATTCAGTGAAGTAAAAACATCATTTGTTGTAAACGCGAGAAGGTACCTAAGAAAAAATTAGGATATTTTAACATTGGGTATAAAAACGGCTAAAACGTTAATTGTTTATTGACGTAATTGTTTGAATATTTTCCTATTGCCTTCATTTTGTGCTCACTTCGTGGGCGACCGAAGAATGAATGGGGTCCATTCCAGCGCCAACATATCTATCGCATCCTCCGCTCGTCGGCGTATATAGCAATCACGAGGCGTGTACAAAAACAATTCTCTCTCTTGGGAATTGGCGGATCGATTTTGTGTGAACTTAAAGAGTAACTACCTGCGTATGCCAAAAAAAATACGCCCTTACAGTGCCTCATGCACATGGTTTAGCTCTTCCTCAACTCGTGTATGTGGTGATGGCATACCTATATAAGATACGGAGCCCTTTCCAGCACGGCATTTCATATCTTGCTCGATTTCTCTTCCGTACGTGCACTCATGGAAACAACAACTGATTTATCAAAAATAATAAAAAGCACTTGGTTGTTATTCCACACTTTATTTTAAGGAAACGACCCGGGTTTCAGCATCTCATGCCATCATCATGCCGGAAATATTATTAAAATGAAGGAGTTACACAGAGCTACGCCGGAGAGAGAGAGTCTTATAATAAAAACTGATTTATCAAAAAATTGGAAGATCGGTTTAGTTTGAACTGCAGACTCCGAAGAAAAAGGACCCTTTGTTTCAATTTTTGCATGAGCTTCAGCTTGTTCCCCCCTTATGAGCCGAGGCAGAAGAACACACCTCCTCATTCCTGCAGCATCTCTCCTCCGCGATTTGCCATTCATGAATAGAATAAAGATAATTTCCTCCAAAACTGGTGTCGATAGCATTTTCTCCTACCCGTATGCATGTAAAAAATACCTAATTGATGTCGCTCATTTCAGTGAGATAGCATCATTAGCATACTTCGAAGCACGCCCCTTACCCCCAGAGCCTCGGAAAGTAGCAATCCGCCGCCCACCAAAAACAACGACCTTAATCTGCCACCGGATGCCAATTGCCATTCTTTAACTGTTGGAAAAAATCTTGTGTAATCTGCCTTTTGGCCCCGCCGCCGATGGAGCACTAATGCACGATTGTTATTCTTATTATTACGTCCGTCATCTGTTTTGTTAGCAGGCTCCGTCATGACATGACGCTCCGTCATAGCATTTCATGGCGGAGCCAGACACTTGGCACAGCAAAAGAATCAAATTTTTAAAAATATGTTTGATTCTTTTGCGCCTCTGCAGCAAAAGTGCGCTGCAGTGTCGTGGCCCCTCATGACTTCCGCCGGGACTGCTTGTGGTAGGATTGGTATTAACAGTTGCCTTCGAAAGTGCACAAGCGAAAACATTTGAAAATCGAAAGCCTTAAACCTCAATCGCATGGGGGTCCGACTGGAATGGGTGAAACGTTTCCAGGTGACCTCTGTAATTGAGGCGGGAACCAACACCTTTTTAACTATATTTTTTTAATAATTACATTCAATAATTTTTAATTGAAACGTAACAGTGTACTTTTCATCAATTGTTTTTTTATAAACTTTGAGTAACTTATGGAATGAAATTAGTCAATCATTGGCTGTCCGAAAACGCGAGGGAAATTGTGACAACCTTCGTTCTAACGTGCATAGTTGGTGATCAGCTGGTCTGTCCCGTGGTGTACTGAATCTAGTTTTTCTGTTTGTGGGATGATTATTCACGAAGGTGCCGAAAATGCGCGAAACTTGTGCAGTCAAAGGATGCAAAAACCAGGGGTGTAAGTTTTTTTAGATTTCCGCGAACTGTGTCAAGGTAAATCTTATAAGACTTTATTGACTGTAGAATAATGTTGTACTTGTCAACTATATAACAGTTTATAAGAACTGACACCTGTATTACAAGATGGTATTTCGTGTTGTTGCATGTTACGTTGTCATTCATGAAGTAATAGATGAAGTAAATGTGTTCATGTGATAATTTATTCTAGTGTTTTAACTGTGAATTCAACTGTATCGCCTTAATGGTACGTAGGGGGCTGTGGCTGGGAAATCTAGTCAAAATGATTTTCTTGGTGAAGTTTGAAGTATTTTTATGTTGTTTAAAGGAACGTGCTCTTATAGTAAATGCGTGCGACGGCAACTTGTGAAGGATAACTTTCGGAAACGATGACGCGGGAGATAACTGTATGTGTGTATCCCACTCGTTGGAATAGGAAAATGGAAGAGTTCGGTGCTCTTGGAATAATATGGCCAAGCTCTGCAGAAATGAAGGCAACTGCATTGCTGTTTGAAATACGAATTTTATTCATAAGTGACGCTCCGCCTGGCTGTTTCATTGGATTCATTCTTAGGAACAGAGAAATATGACCCTCGAAGGAATATTATTGGTGACATTAAGAAAAGAGTGGATGTGGTGAAAATGTTCAGATTGTCATTTTCGTACTAAGTTTATTTACGGAAAAATTATTACATATTATGCCTTTAAAATCGGTGTGTATCACGAAAGTATTACTGTGAAAACTAGTTATTACTAGCTTTTTATTAAATTACTAGCCTTCGGTGAAAAAATGGAGGAAATATCTGAATAATATTTTGTTAGCGGCAGGCGCGAGAACGATATGCTATCCTTCGGTGAAAGTATGAAGTTGTAGCTATAAATTGAGAACGGCATGCGGTGTTTGTCACTCTGTCATACGCTGGGAAATTTTAGACAATTTTAAGCATGCATTTGGGAACCCGTCTATAAATACAATTTTGCGTTCCCAAGCTTTTCCGGAAAACGAGCTTTCTCTATCCTAGCCTGGAGGCTATCGCAACGGTAGGTACGGCGACAGCCTATTTGCGGCTTTTTGGCTTCCAAACCGTCGCGAGATGTGGTGGAAGTCACAGCGTGAGTATGAGAGTGACTATGCCAGTAGGTGCAGCTCTTGGCATAGACCTGTTGATTATCGGCGTAACTATCGACCACGATATAGGACCTATGAAACTATTAAATTGGAACCACTCCTTTCACGTGAGATAAGATTCGACCGTGCTCCAACTCCAAGTGAACGTGAAAAAGAAGTGAAGCAAAGTCCCGAGGTGAGGGTGATGTTACATTCATTCTTTGCATGTCTTTAAAATCCTACCCTTGTCGAAATCTCTCCATGAGATTTATCTGATGAAATTATTATTAGAGGCATATTTTATGAGAAAAATGTGAGCAATGGGACACTTGTCCTGCAACTGTCTCGTTAACTCCTTCACTCGCAGCTAGTGGGATTACCGCCGTTAGAAATTCATGAGACACTTCAGGTCACAGGAAAAGTGCTTGGTTACCGTAGACTCGGAAGTATTCCATTAAAGCGCGTCTAAAATTTTTCGAGTGTATTCATGTTTCCCAGTTATCCAAAATTCATTGTATGCGAACTGTAAGGAAAACATAGGTATGCTATTGCTGTGATTTTCAAGGTACAAATTTTTCAAGACACTTAAGATTTTCTCTCCTATGTGATTTCATTGAGAAAAGTATGATACTTCACCAGGTACCTCTTGGAAGTTGATGAAAAAGATGTGAGACGCCAAAAAGGTAGGTAGGTGGCTACCTGTTTGGTATCTCACACTTTTCTTATAAAATCTTTCTCTGTCTCTTGAAATTCTCAGACATGGGAATGTCTCTCTCACATTTTTCCTTGAAATCTCAGGAAAGGGAAAATATGAGACACACTTCAACAACTTCATCTCAGAAAGTCCTGCACTTTTCTCCGGCATTTTTCACAAAATAACAGTTTCTTATGCATTTCTCAGTAAATTCTCAAAAATATCTTTTACGTGTAAGTATAATATGACTACGGTACTCTCAACCCATGCCTTGATAACTAACTACCTATAGGTATATGCTTTGTATAATTAGTTTCTATTCCAAACATAATGATGATGAATTGCTATCTAAAATTGTTCAGGTCTCTGATAAATCAGATCATAGCCGTAATCGGAAGAAAAAATCTAGAGGCAAAAGAAGTAGTAAGGATGATCACGTCCCTGCGGCATTGGAAAAAGAAATCTCTGTCTCTCCAATTTCGGAGGCATCGCCACCACCGACTCCGCCACGTGAACTTCAACAACCGAGTGAACTTCAACCACCCATTGAACTTCAACCACCAAGTGAACTTCAACCACCAGTTGAACTTCAACCACCGAGTGAACTTCAACAAACAGAACCCATGGAAGGCGTCCAAAAGAACCATTTCCTGTCGGAGGACTCGGAGCTCAGCCCTGGAGTCGCGGATGTGTTAGATGGTGAGGGTGCTGTTACTACCTGAATCAATTTGTTACTTTAACGTATATTTAAAACAAGACTGCAGTGATGCATTTATATAACCATGATGAGAATTTGTGGAAGATATAATGTGGCACATTATAATATATGTACACAGCTTGTGGCACATCATTTGGTTAATAATTTTAATGATTGCGGTTGATTTATCAAACTCATGCCTGCAAAGTGTCAAATTTATACAAAAATCAGCATATGCATTGATGCTTTCTTCAGTAATTCAGATTATCTGATGGTCACTCTATAAATTTTGGTGTTACAAATGCTAGTTGTAACTTCATTTTTTTAAATAATTTTCTCTTCAAATGTGGATGGTGTAGAATGCTGAGGCCATATAAGTGTCTGGTTGGGGTTAATCCTAAGCTAATGATAGCGGAATTTATATTTGATCTGTTCTTGTATTTGTGTATGCTCTGCAATTGTGCGGCAAAGGCTTGTTTGTAATTTTTGTAACTAGGGAATCATGTATTATTGTGACGAGGTTTGATTGTCGAACTGTCCATTGTGAACAGGGATTTATTTATCTGCGTGTATATACGTCTTTTTAGGTGTTACTCTTCTGTCATGCTGTGTGAAACTTTCGTCCAATTCACGAGCAATAATGTAAGATTATATCAGCTGCCACTATGTATGGTGATGAATATGCATTAATGGTAGTGGTCTGTGATTTGGCGTGGAAGGCTAGAGTCCCTCCTAACAATAGTGCAGTTTAATTATACTGATTTAGCTTAGAAATGAAAAGTAAACAATTTTTTCACAATTGTATTATTGAAACAAATGCCACCACCAACATGGATTCTTCGGATTCACGTGATTCTCTTCCCTTTTAACGGCATTGTACGTGCTCACTGATTGGCTGAATTTCTGTCAACTGCGGGTCAATATTGACCCGCAGTTCCTCCCATTTCCGGCTAGGGAACGCTTCCATACGCTAGGAATCCGCCTCGTGAACGCTTCGTTTGTACGCTTCCTTGTCTCATTTTACGTTTCATTTCGCTTCGGAGACGGTTTAGTTAAGGTTCGTTCTCATTCCGATTCGCTTCGTGTACGCTTAAATCTCCGCTTCGTCGACGGTTCGTATCCTCTTCCCTCTATAATATTTTCTCCAGGGATCCATATTAAGTGGTCCATAAAAGTTAAATTTGATGCTTGGTGATTTTTAATATTTTTCATATTTTTAGCATACAAACTACCATTTATTGAGAACATGTCATTATTTAATTTTTTTAATATTTTATTTTCCTGATAGTGGCCATTTTGATGTTAACGAAACACCGATTTTAGGCGATTTCAGTGCTCTGCAGTAAAAGCAAATATCTCCAATTATGTGTATCCTAGAACAATCAAACAAAAACCAAACGATTCAGTGAATAATGAACTAAAATAAAGGGAGGGTGATGTATCGACCTAAAATTAAGTCTAAGGGTCCAAATATTGCTTCAAAGTTTTCATCACTTAACTAAAAAAATCAATTTTAACATTTTTTTTACATAGGAAGGCAAGATACTTAATGTTCGTAATTTTTTTATTTGAAAGGTATAAAGCCATGCTTTAAGTTTGCAGAATTTTAAGCTGTGGACTTCAGTGGTTTTTTTAATTAATATTTTTTAAAGTTCTTGATTTTTCAAAATTTCCAAAGTCCATTATCTTTGTTGGGCATGAAAATAAAAATTTTAGATTTGGCCCATTTACAGTCCTTTATATGAGCAATAACCAGTGAAAACTTTCTTTTGTGGACTCAACTATTTATAAAGATATTAAAAATGGAAAAGTAACAAAATATCGACGAAGTCCAGATCAACACGGATCGAGATCATTTAGTACCCTCTTAAGTAATGTTTGATGCATTTAAAATCATTATCATAACTCATTAATCAGTTTTTCACCTCATTTTACAAGTTATTCATTATAAAGTAAACATTTGGCATAGTTACGGAATGACCAATTTTAATATATGGGTAAGTTTCTTTGAATTCCTAAATATTCTTTGTATTCTAAGGCCACTGCATTTACATTTTAGCTGAAGTTTACTATGCCAAATGTTTACTTTATAATGAATAACTTATATATTTATAATGAATAACTTAAAGCATGGCTTTATACCTTTCAAATAAAAAAATTACAAACATTAAGTATCTTGCCTTCCTATGTAAAAAAATGTTAAAATTGATTTTTTTAGTTAAGTGATGAAAACTTTGAAGCAATATTTGGACCCTTAGACTTAATTTTAGGTCGATACATCACCCTCCCTTTATTTTAGTTCATTATTCACTGAATCGTTTGGTTTTTGTTTGATTGTTCTAGGATACACATAATTGGAGATATTTGCTTTTTCTGCAGAACACTGAAATCGCCTAAAATCGGTGTTTCGTTAACATAAAAATGGCCACTATCAGGAAAATAAAAATTTTAAAAAATAAAATAAATACATATTTGTATTCTCAATAACTGGTAGTTTGTATGGTAAAAATATAAAAAATCATCAAGCAACCACCTCTGGACCACTATATATGGATTGACCCCTGCGCTATTGTCTTGGATGCACTCTACAGGTCCATGGTTCAGTCCGAGATAACTTTTTACTTTTAATTTCAGGTCTGAGATAAAATTAAAAAATGGGAAAAAAGTAGGTACTTAAAGAATAGTGGTAAAAAGAGATTAATGAGGAGTCTTTTTTAAGGGATGCGTTAGTGGATGGTTCTGAAACATGGTGTGAGAGGATGAGCCCGCAGCTTGATGGTTGTCAAGATTTGGAGAATGGAGAGAAGCTGGCGAGAGAGGAAGATGAATAGAGAGGCGAATTGTCTATAGGAGGGTGGAGGGGAAGATTCTCGGAAGGTAGATGAAGTGTTTGGAGTGTGCCGCAGACCAATGACGATAGTTATAGTAGAAGGAGAATGATGCAATGAAGGAGGGTTGGGGGGATGAAGAGGATTTTAAGAATGAGTCTACGGAAGGACATTTGATGAATCTGATGTTGTGGAAATTGGGGCGGAACTGTCTTTGAGCCTAAAGAGAGATTTGGTAGAGCACGTTGAAATGAAAAAAAAAGTTGTTTTCAACTTGGCTTTCAATCTGGCATTTAGATACTGAATCAAATGCCACTAGTGTCATGGCAATTGTCAGGCTCTGAAATCCTTGCCTTCTAAATTCTTTGCCATTGCTCATGGGTTAGAAGTTTGTATTAGGAGAAGACGATGTAGTTAGTGCGTCTTTGATTTCAAATGTTTTGTGGCCATTTAGTGCATCAATAATGGCTCTTATCCAACACAGGAAACATTAGGATATTTTAAATCCACTCGTCTCGGAATTATGTTAGGTTAAAAGGCAAATTTCTTTCCACCTTATGCTGCCTGTAGCTGGAGTCAAAGTAATAGGAAAACAGAGCTGGATTTTAGCTGGTGATGTCTAAAGGCATTGTCTTGAATGAAATGATGGACCCTCTGACAGAATTCTAATGCTCAGCTGAAACAAAAATTCTACTATAGACTTAGTTATAGTAGAATTAACAATAGCTTAGTTCGTGTATTATAAACTTCATCTTGCACAAAATGTTATCTGCGTCACAGTCTATTTATTGGTTCAAAACCTTATCTTGATTATGTGAATTTCAGGAGATTATTTATTTCTTTCCTTGAATAAGCCCTAAAAATATTTATAGATCATACTGCTAAAAATGCTTGCTCAGTATTTTTTCAAATTGGAAATTTAAAAAAATAGATAACTTTATGGGCTATGAGGAAAAATTTTTGGAGCTGTACAATAATGGAAAAATGTCCTTTTTAGTCATTAAATTTGTACTTTTTGTACATATTCACAGTATTTAAGTTGCAGTGGAAGAATGGCTTTTGAACCATGTAGAATTTGAGTTTGGGAGCCCATGCTAAGTGTTAAAATGAAACTAATTTTTAACAAACATGGAGGTGTAAAAATAAAAAGCTCTAGAAAATACTTCAATTTTTAGCTTAAATTTTAATTGAATAACTTAAATTAATCAGGTAAGACTTTTTGAAAATTTTTAACAAAATGTTTTTGGTCCCTCTGTTGTTCAGAGCGGAACTACTGTCCTATAACCCCTAAAAATTTGTTTTTGCGAATACTATGATATGCTAAAGATGGAGCAGGTGTAGGTATGTCTTCATTGCAACTTATTTGACATTATAAGAGAATGCACATGTTTACACTTCCATTTCCTTCCAAAACTTGTCAATTCCAGTAATTTCCAGATGAAGTACGTTGTCTGGTTGAGACAATTGTTAATTCCAAATCAAATTGTTACAGTTACAGTTACATTACCCATAAATTCTAGTTGATATATTGTCAGTTCCATCTGGTTGATTCCGAATCTAAAAAAGTTTGAAAAGAGTTCTTCCCAGTTCAAGTCAGTTTCTTGGTGCTATGCTTTGTGCATGCAACAAATGGGTAGGTAACCATTTGATTCTATTTGCTGCCAGCTGGTTCTTGTTGAATCTATGTAGTCGGGAGGGAACTAGATTCAAGTGGAATTTTTCACTTGCATGTATGCTTATCCTATTCATGGATATCAAGGCATCGTTTGGTCTTGATGACTGTTTGGGCCACGCTTTGTGGTTCCGCAATCTTCCAAGAGGCCATCGAGAGTCTGTGAGTCTTGGGGACAACAGGTTTGGAAGGAAACTGCATACTATTTGCAGTGATAGTGCACTCAGAGTTTTTATCCAACAGTGTTTTTACAGTGTTTTACAAAGAGTGACACAATGTGGCCTCATGAGTAAGAGAAATCTTTGGTGAAATGATTTGTTGCTGGCTTTCCCTTCTCAAAAACACATTACTTATTGTTAGTGCTGGAATGGTTGGGGGTTAGAGGAAATGGAGTGGTATCCCCTAGGATGTGGAGGTTAATGAAGGGGTTTCAAGGGGTATTTCCTGCAGAGTAGTAGTTTTCTTTCTTGCTGTTGACTTTTTGCACTTAATGATTTGACCCCAAACATTCTGTGCTCAATAATGCTAGATTTATGTTGTGATCGACTTCTTTAATTTTGATACATGTCTTGAGCTTGACAAAGTACACAGCTTGATCTTCATTTTCTACTGCTTAAGGTATCAAAATTTGTGATTATACTAAAGCATTATTTCTCTCAAGTCTCATCCAGTTTTAGGGAGAGAAATGACCGACTGACTGACTTGGCCCCCTGGTTTCAATTATTTTGGTTACTTAACCTCACTTTCATCACCAGCTTGCCATATTCATTGTAGAGTTAAGGCATTATGAATTTTTGGAGTTGAGATTTTTTACCCTCAAAAGTATTACTCATTTACACTTTGACCCCCGAGTTTTATCAATAAATTTTCATTCTTAAATATTCCATGTATGTACCACTAAGAATATACAGTACCTACTTTCTGAAAATGGCTGCTGGCCCCCAGTTTTGCCTGTAGAAGTCGTATCACGTCAGTAGTGATTGGGCATTAATGAGAATGGGATTATCGTGTTATGTTCATGCGGCCCATCAACTTAGCAGTTTGTCCGACTTGCACACGTGAGTGGCTGGGACAGGAGTGAGGACGGCAGGAAACTATCATCGAAATTGGCACAAACTGTGACTGCATTTCAATTAGTGCCAGTGAATTCAAAGAGCATATTAAATTTCAATGCTTCCGATTACAGTACTTGCCCAGTTAAAATTTTGTCTGTTTTTCTCATTTTTCAGCTGTTAAAAACTGATCAGTGGAATATAACGTTTCTTGGGGTGGTGGAAAATGAGGTATTCAAATCTTAGTCATGAATAGGACTGCCTAACATCCTCATTTTCCTGTTCTTATTCAGCAGAGACTGTGTGGGAGGAATTAAAATGTACAAAATGTTGGCTTTAAAATTTTGAAACGTCCTGATTATTATACGATTTAAGTTTTATAAACCTCCTGATTATTGCTTACATTGGGTTACCGTAGTAATGGAATTGGCTGTGTCAGGCATTTATGATGGGAACGTGCACTCTCCTGACATCCTGAAGGTCTTTTCAAAAACTGCTTAGGCATTTGTACATTTTACATAGGTGGATTACTGTCATTGTTTTTATGGGGATTGCTACTTTATGGCGGTATGGAGGGTGTATGGGGAATGCCTTGTGATTTATCTATTTTCCCAGAGGAGTGTTTCGCATTTTCCGGTTCTCCATCCACGTTCGTTGAATTTGACTGACAACAGTTTCGATAGCCATCCTGCTATCGTCTTCAGGTTGAAGGTGGAAAGAATAGCAAGATGGCTACCTATTGAAACCGTTGTCAGCTAAAGTCAACAAATGCAGATGGAGAACCCGAAAATGCAGAGTGCTAATCGACAATACCACAAAAACCTTCGCAAGAATTTTATTTTCCCAGGAATTTTGGGAGGCAGCCACCTCCCCCCATCCCCCATTAATCCACCGCTGTTCTTTGGGTGTGGCTGTTGCTTTTTTCTCAAGATGAAGATCTTCTGTTAGACTCCGCTCTGTAACTTTAGTAGACGAGACACCTAAAACAGTAAAACAGTACAACTCTTTGTGAATCCTTAAACCAAACAGTGGCACTTACAAGGCATTTTAAGGACATTGGTTGATGTATGACGGATAGGTGTCCTCTGAAGTCCTCATTTACAGTGGGAGACAATTGGTGGCCTTTGTCATGAAGGTTCTGCATCAATGCATCCAAGCACGCATGGATTTGAAAATCCAGAGATTTCATTGGATTTGATTTAATCCTTATTGTATCCAGGCCTCATTATTTCCTTGTCTTTCCGGGAAATTTACCTGATTGTGATTACTCATCTAAATGCATTGTGCATTGACAGAAGCAATGCAAAATTTGTAAATTTCACATTGAATATTATGTAATGCGGTCGGTTTCATCACATAGGCAACATCTTCAGGTCAGGTGAAGATGTCACCTATGCAATGAAACCGGTCGCATTAAATAAAATTCAATGTGAAATTTACAAATTTTGCATTGATTCTGTTTATATGGATTTTCACAAAGTTATGCCTGAGAATATTGAGTTAAGCATTGTGCATTTGCAATCATTGTGCTCACCATAGAAATTCATTCTATACTTGTCATCTTCATGAAAGCATTTATAGTCTGTGGTAATGTGAATTTTAATTATATGTAGTAATAAGTAGCTCACGTTGCAAGTACAAATGAATATTACAGTGTACTTTATTTCACTCATTCCATCTAGCAAGAAAATGGTGTTAGGTGATTGGTTGAGTCTTGATCAATAAACCCTGAAAATTCCATTTAATTAGGGCCTCAAGATGGATTATCAGACATCTTTAGCTTGTAATACTTGATATGTAGGTAGTGAACCCACAATTTACATTCTTCTGTGAAGCCTCTGTGTCCACAAGAATGTATTTTCAATTACCATATTCGATGGCATATCAGATGCACGGAAATATGATGCCTCGTGTTGGACATACGAATGGAATTTAATTTTCATGCAGTCCGCTTCAAAATGTGCCATTCTCTCTCTCTCTCTCTCTGGCATTAAAATTTTGTAAACAACCAGACCACCATGCGAGAGGATCGCACACTGTTTTGCTATGGTCATGAACTTGCATGGGTTCAGTATATCGCTCTTATTTCCTTGGATATCACCAAATCATACACACTTGCATATATTGACCCTGGTACTGCTCATCATAATAATACTCGTAATAGCAACAAAAACATCTTTTCAGTAAATAACAATATTTCGGAGTAGGATGAGGCAGTAATGACAGACTGGGGTAGATTAAGACTATAGTAGTTGACATCGGGATGACTTTACCCTGGGGGGGAAGGATTTGCATTTAACGTAGGTTATTTGGGTATTCTACCAGGTTAATTCTTCCATTACTGCCAACATTTCGAAGAACGAGTCGTTCATCATCTTCAGGGTTGAGTGTCAAGAAAGTAAAAATGGCTAGTTTATGTAGCAGTAGGAGTGGCCAGTTTATATACTAGTATCTATTGTTGGGTTAGGTGTCTTCTGATTGGTACGTGGACTCTTGCCTTTTTTTGCCCCTCGAATGCTTCTCAATATGGGTTTCCGAGAGTTGCTGAGAGAGTACCCCCGAGTCTCTATTGATGTTATTCCCAGCAAGCCATATCTCTATGCCTTTGTTGACCAATCTTTTCCAAAATTGATCCGCTCAGCAAAGAATTTTCACCTTTTCCCAATGGATGGAATCGTCTAGGCAGAACGCAACTCTGAATTTATCAGGTTGACAGCCTGAAGTCTTCTTATGCTCCTTGATTCTAGTGAAATAGCCCTCCCATTAGTAAAGGCAGAGAAGGAAGGGTTGAGAGAATCCCAGCATCGGCATTAGCCCACTCTTATATGAGAAGTGCTGCCGTAGGGTCCACAGTTTAACATATCAACCGCTGTATGGAGTACTGACCTTGAAGTGCCCTCATCATAGCACTCCATTATGGATTGGGATTCTGATGAAAAATCTTTACGCCAGGATTTTGACTCAGGCACTAGAAACGGAATGTCAGTACTTGAGCCACCAACGTTGGTTGGTCTTTGGAGGCAATTACATATTTTGTCAGAGGCTCTTTTGGAGGAAGTATAATAATTGATATGTATGCATATACTACCTATGGAAATCGAGAACATAATTTCCAGTGTACCATCTACCGCTGCAAACACTCACATTGGTGAAGCACTCCAGTTGGTGGAGCATCAACTGAGGGTCGGAGCATGGCATGCCAACCATCCTCATTTTCTCAGACATGTCCTCATTTTTCACAAACCATTCTTTATTGTTTGGGAGATAGGAATTCATAATTGTCCAGCAATTCAGACCTTAAAATTTGAAACCTCCATGAAATCCTGATCTAAGGTTAAATTAGTAAGTTGTGCAAGCTGCTGTAGATAGATAGGTAGTAAGATGGTATGGCTGCGGTAGATAGATGGTAATGCACCATCCAAACATCCAAAATATTGTGGTTTCAAAACTGACCTCTTGCATGTACCTATGTTGCTCTATCATGGCAGTAGGGCCTTAGGATAGACAGTGCAATGTAACCATAGGATTTAGAGCCACTGAATAATCATAATTTATAATTACCTGGATATCCATACATTAAAAAATTGTAGGTAGGTTGTATAAAGAGATACCTAATTGGTATGAACGTGGTATTTCAGGGATCTGAGTCCTCAAAAGTCCTCTTTTTTTTATCATAATTGTCCTCATATTTCCAGGGAAGCAGATGTTGATACCCTACTACCAAGAGAGCGTAAAAATGTTGTTGATGTCAGAATCTAAGTCTGGTCCCATGTAATTTTCATAGTCTTAATCTCGCTCACTGTCTTTGTGTTGGGAGGGTTATGACTTACTGTTAACCATGATGCATTGCTAATGTACTTCTGTCTTTGAAAATTCTCGGCAGCTAGCAATAACCTAATTTCGTCTCCATTTAAGGATAGCTCATAGTGAAATTCTATGCAAAATGTATGGTTTTGTGAAAGCCCTAAATTTACAATTTATAAAAATGAGCATGTTCTGAATGTTATGTGGAATCTAATGCACGGCCAGGTGTAATGAAATCCAATCCAGTGTCCTTCAAAATTTGCAAATGTCAATGGAGTACATGATTCCAGGGGAGACATCTACTGGTGGATAAAATTTTATGTGAAGACTTCATGGAAATATGACTGGAAGTGTGTGTGACTTTGAGGCATTTTCTACAATTAGGTGTGATACTAGTTCCCTTGCCACTGGCAGCTCCCCTGTTGGAAGCAGAGGTTGTGTTTAATCTTCTTTTTCTTTCTTAAATTGATTCTTCAGAATGGACATACATAATTTCCTTTTACATGTGAACTGCCTACTTTGTAGTGTATATTTTACCTTCTGACAAAGGCCATTCTGTGTTTACCATTGACTGTATTCTGAAAAAAAACCTCACCCATTCCTTCATTGCAACAAAGCACTGGGTTTGATGTTCTCGTGTGAAGTGATTGAAAGACCTTGGCAGTAAAATTAGAATGACCAACCTAGTGGTGCAAACCCTTTGGGTGGTCTCTTCTCTGAGCTGAATGCATTTGGAGAAGAGGCTGGTCCATGTGAAAGAGTGAAATCCCTCAAACATCTCGCAAGTAATATAGTAAAACTTTAGATTGTAAGCATAAATTTGTTCTGGAAACTTGCTTGTGTTCTGAATCACTCATAAATCAGAGCAAATTTCTCCATGTAAGTAATCATGGAAACTTAGATGATTCATTTTACAACCCAGATATATAAAAACTATTATGTAATACAAAATTTAAGGTAAAAAAAAACAAATTAGGCAGCGAGTGGCATGTGTTAATAATCATGGCTGGTTTGAGGGAGACAAGAGTGAATGAGAGGAGGATTATTGTATGGAATGACTTTAACCTTAACTAACGAAATCACTGGTGCCTGTTGGCTTCCTGGAATCTTTTTCTTTCTGTTTGACTTTAGCAAGGAACCTATCAAATGACATTTAATTTTTCCTCAGAAGATTTTGTGGAAATGTGAAATTGCATTGTCGACTTCTATAGCCTTTTTAAAATGGTGCTTTTTTACATATCATTGTGCACTCTTCCCCTCGTTTTATAAATCTGCGTAATCTCATCTGAAGCAAGGGATCCCTGTTTCTATCATTGGAGGGGAAGGGATTGGTGGCTATTGACCAATAGGTGACAGCGAAATGCACTTTTTTCTTTGGATCTCCGATGGGTGTGGTGGAAATTATGGGTGCCCAGTCTAGAAACATTAGGCAAAAGGAATTTTTTCAATATTCCAATTTTTCACCACTCCGGATTTTGTTTGAAATTTCAGGTGTTTTCCAGTAGGCATCCCGCACAACACAAAAACTTCTGACCCTTTTTTTTGCTTTCGTGAATCCCTGCAGGTGACCTTCAGACTGCTGTGACTGAAATAGGAAAGTAAATAAGGGCAAAGAATTGTTATCTCTTGATTAACATGATTCCAGACTCATTTTAACTCAATATCAGAGCTTGTATTCATAAAGCATGTGTACAGTTCTTCGCCCGCCCTACTCTCGTTAGTAGAACGACTCACCACCATGTGGAGGTGGCTGTACCTCAGGTTCCTCCCGTGCCAGCCCATCAAAAGGCACATTTATGTCTATGGTGCTGCTTCTTGGTCTTAAATACCGGTATTGTGGTGCACAATGTTATCGTAGACCTGATGAAACCATCTCTGCTGTTGATGCCGCAAACTTGGAAAGCTGCTTCGGTGACTAACGCCACCATTTGCTCCGCAGTGTGTGTGTGACAGGGAAACATCTGGATTTCAAGTGGGCCCACGTCTGTGTTCAGTAACTGTTGTAGAGTGAGATGCCATTTCTATTTCAAGTTTGGTTTCATTTGGTTTGGATGACGTCTTAAGACGTCATGGTGGCTTGTCCCCGCTGGCGGGTGACGTCTTAAGATGGCACCAGCTGCGTAACGATACTTTCTTTTATTGCCTCCCTACGGTCTCTCCGATTTTTGTGTCTTCACTGCGACGCACTGTGCTGCCACTTCTGGTTCTGAGACTTATTTTTGATGTGAATGCGAATGAACATCTTGTGGTCCATACTCAGTGTCATGTAAGGTTTTGCCGCCACTAATATTTGTGTACTTTCGAGGGTCTCGTGTGCAAAAACTATAAGGAATACAGAATATCTAAAACTATTATGACTGGATAGTTCGTTTCGTCGACTACCGGAAATGATTTGTCGTGAGCGGAGGGGGGTTGCGAGGTGACGTCACAGTGCTGCACATGGGGGTCTAGATTTGGGCTTGTGTGGGCACAGCGTGCGCTGTTCAGTTGTATCTCCAGAACGAGTTGGTCTATTTTAGTGATTGAGATGTCTACGGAGAGCTGAGAACGTAAGTTAGACGTTAATAACACAGCAAACACAAAATTAACATTGAAAGCTGAAAATATTAGTTACTATCGACCATAAATTAATAGGTTAGCCATTTGCACTAATGATTTCAACTGTTATGTGTAGCATATTTTTTACTTTCATTTCAACTTTCTTTCTGACAAACAAAACAAAAGAATCTCCCAATAACGAGAGTAATGTATGTAATTTCTCATTCACGAAATAAAGATCAGACGGCAGTATCAAGAATACTCGCTGTATTTTTTTTCCATTGCTGCATGCATTTACTTGCTGAGTTTTTCTTTATTTTTTTCTTACCACTGGTCACTTAGCACTTATATTTTTTACGGAATATCTACTCTCATATTTTTTCTTCATAAATATACAATATTTTAGGGATTTCATATTAATTTTTTGGGTGTGTGACTTTGTATTTGTATTTTCTTTTGTTTTAAACACTTTACACTCTGAGGGTCGTACATGCTCCTGAATCTAGTCTACTGGGCTTTTTTTAGCAACATTTAAATTCCTGGTGATGACTTAGTGGTAACAAAGGAAAAATCTCGCAAGGAAGTTGTATATAAATGGTGCTACCGTGGATTTGGGATCTCTTGAACAAAAAGTAAATACATAGTGCCCCGGAAATGAGTGTCTACTGAAAATATTGTCACAAAATAGACAACATTAGCGTTACAATGTAAGAACGAGTGGCACTCAGGAATATATGCCTTCCCGAGTGCTAATTGGGTATAGAGTGGAAAGTGTGGAGACATATACACCTGCTTTTTCAGTTCTGGGTACAAATTTACCTGCGGTTGTCTACTTCATACCAAAGCCTGTGAATGAACTGTTTGAAAGTGGATGAGTCATTTTGTAGGATTGTCTACTCTGAAATTACTAGTGATGAAGAAGTTCGGTGCAAATTCTGGGGGGTGATAAAAGGCCTTCTACCTCTCGTAAGTTTCAAATTTGTTGGAATTGAAGCTGTTGCATACAGTTTGAGATAAATTTTACATTTCATGTATCCATTCTTATTAATTAGGACTCCCTAAATATAAAATACTACTAAAGACTACTACTAAAATAATACTAAAGGAGATGTCGTGTGTGTGCTACTTGAAGGGAGAAAGGAAAGACGTTATGACATTTTGTCCCGACTGTGATGATGTGCTTGACCTCTGCCTAAGGCCGTGTTTTACGGAATATAGCAAGCAATAACACTTGTTTATGTATTTTTGAAGACAAAATTTATAATTTATAGTATAACTTGTGTGAAAAGAGAAGCAGATTTTTATTTCTTTAGATTTAGTAATCAAACAATTAGTAAAATGGAAGGAAAAAAACCTGTTCCACAAATTATATTAGCTTTAAAATTTATCAATCCACCTTTGAAAATTACAGTTTAATGTATATTTAGATTCCTTACAGAAAAAGATATTTACGTAATTGAAAACATATTTGTTCTTATTCCGAGCACTTTGTACAATGGGGAAGAGGGGAAAAACCTAACCATTAAAGAGAAAGAGGAGGGAAGGTTTGACTAGAAATAAATCTGGAGGAGGCTTCAAGTGCAGGAAATGTGTGGGTGCGGAAGACAAATAATTTTTACAATGAAGGCTTAAAGAATTTGGCGCACTGAAAATGGTCATCTCCTTGTTGCTTTCGTCTGGTTCTCTTCATGAGTGGTGGCGAAGAGGCCCGCGTAATCCTTTCTTCTGGTACTATGGGTGAAGTCAGAGGAGGTGGAGAGAGAAGGGTAGGAGTGGGCAGAGCAGGGGAGGCAGAGGGTTCGTTTCGGGTGATGTGGGGGCGTACCATCGGAAGAAGGAAAGAATATGTCGACACGTGCTTCGGGGTGTCAACGTTTAAGGTATGATTCGAATGTCTGGTAGGAAGGGAGGGTAGGTGAGATTGTGACGTAAGAAAATAGGCATTGAGAAAATCCGTATATCAGGCTGTTGACATGAAGTAAGGTGAGAGAAACCGTGAGGGCCTTAGGTATCCGCTGGATGTTGAGTGAAATGGTCTGACCTCCAGCACAGTTGGGTTGCCGTGGGTAGATACTTATACCTGTATGTTTCGCTTTCACTCCTGCTTCTCCCTCAAGCACTACCGTATACACACGAAATTTAACCCAGTGAATAAGTATCCACGCAGAACAAATATCACAATAAATTGACGGCCAGTGAAGATAATTAGCGTCATGTACACCCAACATCCCAGGCAAGGTGGCTATAAATTCATTCCCAAAAAAGAAAACAAATTGTGGGCTCCATTTTATTTTATTCTAGAGTCTACATAATATAAGACCTTAACATTGTTTCTGATACTGTTATGCACATCAATTCACTAAAACACGTCCGACGAACAAAAAAATTGGTGAAACTTAATTTATCTCCCGGGTGTATTGCGGGGTGCCTAACTACATTTCTTCCCATAGGCGGTTGAGGTCTCAAGACGTTGTAAATTTTTTTTTGCTTTATGATATTTTCGGCAATGGTATTTAATTATTATCATTAAAAGACACGGCAGACGAAATTTTGATCAGGAATTGTCAAAAAAATGGACTCCACACCATGGAAGAACAAGAAAAATAACGGCAGCATTGAATGTGTTAAGACCCTGCAAACATACTGTTTCACCCGTGTTTTTTTTCCTACAACTGCAAGGCGAATTGATGGCTGGTCTATGAAAAAGTTTTTCTTCTGGAAAGGTATCTTGCGTGCTGCTCTACAGCCACAGTTCCAAATATCACAGCACTTGAATGCTGCAACGTTGAAAAGTGACTTCATATCAGGAGTTAAAGTTTCAATCTTCTTTTCGAAATTCCCTTTGTTTTTCTCACCTCCTGTATTTTTCTTCACTGCCTGAAGTAGTCACATTTGTCTCTCAATGCGTGCATTAATTAAGCGCTTATCAACTGTGGGAATGGACGTTGACCTCCATATTTCTTCCACACGACATGTCACCCACTTCATCACCTCTTAACGCCAGTGGGTTGAGGAAGGCATTCCTATCTTTCATTTGGTGGTGCACAAGCCAGTAATGTTTTCAGGAATCTTTTGTAGGCAGCTATAAACCACTAAACTCCTTAGGAGCACCAGCTATAGTACATTTAACTTTTAATCGTGTTTTGGCATTTCTAAGCCAAAAAAATCAATCCAACCAAATTCCAAGGAACACTTGATGTGACTACTGGCTATTCCTGCCACAGACTAAAGCCAGCAACCACCACCAAACTCCCACTGGCCATGGCGGTTTTGGGCATTTTTCAATGTGAAAGAATTATTGTGCACGATGTCTCTACTTGCGAACGAGTTCTGCACCATGAACTCCTAGGAAGGCTCGATTTGTTCGCAGGTCAAACAAATTGAACCAAATGTATCTAATTAGGAATATTGAGGTGATCTTGCGTGGTATTTTCGTTAACCATCCATGAAAGGTAGCTACTTTGAAGAGCACATCTGCTTAGAGAGGACCGTACATGATTGCTGAAAGTATTAACGGACACTGCCAAGCAACTGAGGCACAAAGACTCTATTTGCGCCACAGACACATATGCATTTCTGATAGGATTTTGAATTTTTCACGTATTTATATAATTTTACCAAAATCACTAACAACATCAGTTGAGTGGGCGAAGAACTGTACACACGCATTATGAAAACAAGCTCTGAGATTGAGTTAAAATGAGTCTGGAATCATGTTAATCAAGAGATAACAATTCTTTGCCGTATTTACTTTCCTATTTCAGTCACAGTAGCCAGATGGTAACCTGCAGGGATTCACAAAAGCAAAAAAAAGGATAAAAACAGTTTGGTGTTGTGCGGGTTGCCACCTGAAACTGCCTGAAATTTCAAACTAAATCCGGAGCGGTGTAAAATTGGATTATTGAAAAACATTTTTTTGTTTAATGGTTCTAGACTGGGCACCCGTAATTTCCACCACACTCATCGGAGATCCGAAGAAAAAAGTACATTTCGCTGTCCCCTATTGGTCAATGGGCCAGATTTAGGTAGTCCGAGCAGTTCAAATGCTCTTGTCACCCATATGTAGGACATCTCCCAAGTCTTCAATTCTATGTTGGCAGCAGATTCAGGGAGGGCTTAAAGTATAGAAAGAGAGAGAAACACTTATTGAAATTTTGGCAATGGGAGGCGGTATGTTTGGGGATGGGATCAAGAAAGGGTGGACATTTGGTGGAGTGGCCATTCATTCGTATGGAGAGAGGGGTAGTGCATTGGCCAACATAGAATGAGGTGCAGAAATAACATGAAAGACGATATTGGTAGAGGTACAGTTGGCCATTGAGGAAGATCTGTTGGAAGAGGTGGTGGTAGAAGAGCAAAGGAGGGAGCAGCATTTGCATCTAGGGTGGTTGCAGGTTGAGGAGAACAGTGGAGAGGTGGCAGTGGGTTGAAGGGGGGGGGGCTCATGCAATTTTGGATATAACGCAGGTTTGCAGGATGCTTGAAAGATAACTGTGGGATACATATTAGGGTTATAGGAGGGAATTGAAAGTTTTGTTTTTTATTATTGGGTATAAATCACAGAGGATGTTTTTGATTTTATGGGTGCCAGAGAAGAATGTGGTGACAAGGTTGAGTCTGTTGGGATGTTAGGTTTGAGGACCCGAGACGTAACTGACCCAGATCCAGAAGTTTTATGCTCTTTTAGATGGCATAATGGAATATGTAATTAGTATTAAGTGAACGAGCCTTGAACCTGAGCGAGGGCTGTGTGATCCCAAGGTGAGACAATAAGCAGAAAATACCCCTTGTCTGCCGAGATCATCATGAGTAGTCAAGAGCCACATCTTCCACGTGGCTCCCTTTGGTGACCATGGTGACCACCACTATTGGGCAAAATACCTCTAACAGGGTAACTTCAGAGATCAAGTGACCTCAGGTTTTATTTTTTAACTTTATGCATCCATGGAGGGTTCAGTTTGGGTGGACCCTTTATTTCCATAGCTACTGGTAGGACCAATTATGGAACCAAATATGTAACAAAGAAATGAGGAGAGCACCATCCTAAAGGCACCATGTCCCCATAGACTTTACCAGTTCAACACCTTCCCTGAAGGAAAGGTTGTACTTGGAGAACACCCTAGGAGCTCTCACAAGGGGCCATCCTAACGATACCCCTATTTCATTTATGTGTCATACCACTGCTCAGGAGGAAAGGATGGTGATACAACTAACTTCTAAGAGTTCACCAAATAGGAGGCTTTGAACGAGGGCAACTCTGACTCTGGTGCTGCGGCAGAATTCAAGGAGATTAAAGATTCACCTGATGGAGATATCCCTTTGCCCTTTTGCGAGGCTCTTGGTCTCCTCAATGTGGTGGATGGCAATTGATGGAACCAACAGTTCTTATGTGCTTGGGGCCAGGGCCAAGTGACCTCACCAAAACTCTTATTGCGTCTAATCTAATCTTATGCAAGTGCACACCCGACACAGATACTAAATGTTGAGGAGGCACTCCAACATCATTGACCCTCTCATGTACATTGAGGAGCGTAAGTGAATGTAGGTAGCTCTCCCATGCTACAACAAGAAAAATATCAAGTTAATTAGAATACGCTTCAGATGTTGATAACAGCTTATTTGTGTCACATGTTGTTTCACATAATTACACAAAATAGTATCACACACAAACACCAGCTAAATTTCATCCATTTTACCCTGAAGTTAGGTCCTAATCAGGACTCACCAAAGCTACCACACTTACTAGTCCCAATGACTGTACTTTTAGTGCCTCTTAATGTGTATTACTATTCCGCATTTGGTTGGCAGTATGGGCTCATATGGAGATTCATTTTCCGTATGAATATCGACGAGGCCAGAAGTAAGACTTTGCTAATAGTGGCGGGAAAATTAAATTAGTGCCATATGTTTCAAAAACAGAGCCGAAACACTAACAATAAATAGTTTAATACTATGGGGTATATTCATGTTGGATTGGCTCATTGGAGCAATCTTACTTGCTTTCCGGGTGGCTGGTACCTTTTCTGTCATATGGTATTTGACCCACTGTCACCCCACAAAAATCTCTCCTGAGCTGTACTGTGGCTGTTCTATGCATTGACGTGTTTTGGAGAGGGTTTTTTTAGGCATTTGTTTAACCATGGCAGAGAGGAGAGTCAGTGCACCCATACTTCTGTGCATGTACTCCGATCTTTACTCCACTGTGACCCAATCCACCCAGCAGATTGTTAACATTAGTGTCACATTAACTAATCTGTTGAAATGGCTGAAGTCTTTGAATCAGTTCAAATTAATCCCCCTGAATGGTTTATTTTTCAGTGGCTCTTGCTCTGGTTGAAACCCATGGTTTAATCCAAGTTGCATGACATTATTGGTACCAGATCTTTCCAGAATATTAGATAAGAACACTGGGAAAGGAACTTGACATTTGAATTTTAAATGTGGTAGTGATGCACTTCTTCCTCACCTATCATACAAATATTTAACTAAAGTTTTATTGGTATGCCAGTCAAGAGTAATACATGACATATATCATGACATAATATGTCATGTATTACTCTTGACCGTGTTATTGACCATGATCTATATAGACCATGGTCAATAACACAAATAAAGATATCTACAATGAGTGTATCTACACATATGTAAATGCGATGAACACATAACATAATAAATGCTTAGATTTGAGAGGTGAAGGTTGGTTCACTGGTACATTCTTTATCCAAGTCATCATTCTCATTATAGACATGGTGTAATGACTTGACATAATAAGTGCTGGTTAACAAGTGACCCACAAGCTGGCTGGCTTTATTACGTGAATGCCAGGAAAGTGTCAGAGAAGAAATGCACTGCACAAAACACATGCGAGCAGGACATGCATTACACTCCTCCCTAGTAATGGATCTTCAAATGTAAAGAACACAAGACAATCAAATGCAGTCTAAATTTGTATGCACACCACCTCTAATTACCCAAAATGCTTTCACCAGTCCACGATTCAAACTCATAAATTTAGCCTCTCCACTTCCTTTACTGCCTTGCCGGATATCTTCTCTGAGGCCTCTCTGCAGCATCAGTTCTGTCCTCATCCACTGAGGCTGGAAGCGGATCTGATTGACCTGCCACACTTGTCCTTTTTCCCATCCCTGGTGCACACTTAGGAATGTCCCAAAACCCACGTCTCTCGGAGTCCTCGTCTTCCCTTTCCCTGTGGACTTCCACCCCCTGATGACCACCTTCCTTCTGCTTGGGTGTCCCTCTTCTGTTGTTCCTCTGAGTCCCAGTTGGCCCACATGCCTGTGAATAATATGACCACCCTCGATTATTAAATGTAAGTTTCTAGACCCTAGCACCTCCAAAATCATCCCCTTGACCCACTTCACTTGTCCTTGAGGGTAAACTTTCACCATTAAACTGTCTCCTTTGCCAAAACTTCTCAGTGGTGCACCTCTGCCAGATCTCTCCTGGGCTCTTTTTGAGGCACTGACCACTTCCCTTGCAGGAGATTTTACCATTGAAATTTGTGACTGGGGAAGTCTACCAAACAGTGTCAAACTATATGCCTGCCCAGTGGTTGAATGTGGGGTTATACAGCAATCTAAGAGAAAACAAGGCAATGCGATATTTAAGGGAACCCCTGAGTTTATCAATGTTTACATTTGGTTCTTGAAAACCTTCACCAAATTTTCAACTGCACCATTTGTAGCCGGGTGGTACAGAGGAGAAAATGTATGCTTCATGCCATTCAGGTCACAAAACAATTTGAACTCACTGCTAGTAAACGGGGAACCATTATCAGTAACTACTTGTTCAGGGAGACCAAAGGAGAACAAGACCCTCAAATGTGAGGTAATTTCCTCTGTTGAACCATTGCTGATGGTTTTTACCTCAGGCCACTGAGTGTGGCTATCGATTACTACCAGAAATAACCTTTTCATGAAAGGCCCAGCCAAATCAATGAGAAACCTTTGCCAGGGCCTTTCTGGCCAATCCCAACTTCTACTAATAGGAGCCCTTTTAGGTGGCAGCTGGTTAATCAAACAAGACTCGCATGACTTGACTAAATTCTCCAAGTCTTCATTTAATTTGGACCACCACACATACGATCTCGCAAGGGAAACTTAATTATGCTCAAATGCAACTGCTCCTGAACTGCTCTGTCAGAACCTTAGGCTGCAAATCCTCTGGGATCACTACTCTATTCCCCAACATTAAGCATCCCTGTTCAACTGTCAGTTGATTTTGTTTCTCCCAGTATGGCTTAAACTCACCCTTTACCTCCCTTGGCCACTCCAATAAGCAGTAATCCATCACTCGTCCAACCATCTTATCAGCCCTCGCTGCTCTCCTTATGGTCTGAGCTGATACTGGTTGCAACTCCTTTTCCCCAATCTCTAAATATGATAGCTCTTCCATCCTCTCCCCCTTCCATTCCAACGGTAAACGTGACAGACCATCTGCTACTTTGTTACATATTTACTGCCTCAACGTAATGAATGCCGTAATCCCTGTAAAATTACCGCCCAGCATTGCAACCTGTTGACTGCCATTTGAGGGATATGCCCTTCTCCCAAAATGTGGAGGAGAAGTTTATGATCAGTTCTTAGGATGAAATGTCTGCCATAGAGATATGACATTTTTTTACCCCAAATTAGGGAGTGCAAGTAGTACCTTTTCATCTTGAGTCGAGTATCGAGTCGAGTTGTAGTTACTCGCGAGTATCGAGTCGAGTCAAGTTGTATGAACTATGGCAATTTCCCAACCAGGCAATATAATAATGCATGAACCAACATATTCTCGTTTTCCCAATCCCCTAGTGCATTTTCTCTTCTGAACATATGGCCTGATTAAGAATGGAAAAGGTGATAAGGAATGTTTATTGTAATCGTGACAGAATTAGGAGATTAATTAAAATGAATATGTCTTGAACAGTTCCAATTGGACAGTTGAAATGAACTAACCTCTTGTAATTTGTTGACAGTTTTATTTAATGACTGCATTGGGTTGAAAACTTGTGTATCCAAAATTCCTAGGAAGAGCACAGAGTAGTCGTAGCAATTAAAGTTAGACAACAAGCAGACTATCAATACCTAATACAGTAGAAGTCCGTCATTATGAGTGTGGTATATAGCGAGAATCTGGCTGTAGTGAGTGATTTTTTACCAATGGTTGGTCTCATGGTTATAACGTACGAAGTTGGACGGTTGTAGCAAGTGGTTATTTCTCTCGTATTGCCATAACGAGTACAATTTTTCGTTTATGTCATCAAGGTTGCATAATGTACAGGCACCTTTTTCTATGAGCGACAAAGTTATTCAAATAGAAATTACTTTGCGGCAATGTATCACCTTGAAAAGGAAATTAACCTAATTTGAGATCAGAGTTCCGATTCTCTCTTCGCATGCTCCGATGCTCTAGGTACGTTACTCGTCCTATTGATGTGATGATGCATTTCGAAGCTCTCTCGGGCGCTACGCCACATAATTTCAGTTTGTGGAAAAATCATGAGGAAGTGCGAAATCTACCTCACTGCTACCACCGGGGTAAGGTTACAATTTGAATAGACTGAAATAATGGCTCCCATTGATTCGTTAGAGCTCCGGCCGTATAAACCCAATGTTGGCTTTTGGCTTTCGCCGTACTTCCGAATCATCTGTGAAAATTATGAGGCAAGTAAACAATGAACATTGCAAATTTATAATGGCAACATTCATTGTTTACGTAAGGCGAAGGAGCAATCTTCTCGCATGAAACCCATATCGTTCTTGAAGAATGTGTCCTGCACTATTAAATTTCTTCTTGTCCTAAAATTAGCGGTGATGTTTTCTCATCCTAAGCAAGAGGGCGGCCTATGGAGGTGTGAGAGGGGCATGCAGGGGAATTAGATGTCAATGCCTTTTGAGTTAGCGAGCCTCGGAGCAGCAGGATGCAACCCCCGGATGATGTCAAAGAATCACCCAAGCCGAGAGGGGGAAGACACTGTCAGCCTGTGCTCATCAAGGAATGATTTACCACCATCCTCTCGAAGCGAACCCGAAAAAAGTATCTGGTGTCGGAAGGGGTGGGGGAGAGAGCAAAGACGAAGAAGTCGACTGAATCGGAGGCCCAGGTTGGCCTTGGCGCTACCATCACAGCAAACCGCCAATGATGAAGTGCGACATGCTTCGCGCCTTGAGGGGTGTGAATATCATTCAAATCATCCTATATAACGGTCATCCCGTATTTTGCCATATGTTGGAACCATGGAAGTTGGCTGCTGAACCTCCCGGAAGGACACCCCCCTCCCCCCCAACTAGTGGAAGCCACCTGAGAAGTTAGGGCATGGGAAAGCGATGAGTGAAATGTGATACTTTTGATGAAATGTGATGCTGACTCAAGGAAAAAATATCGCTTCACTCCGACCCTCCGATGAGCTCCGAGGCGAGGGTGGAGGGGAGAGCAAGAGGTAAGCCAAGGACGCGATCACTTCTCATATCCGAGGAGCATTTCTGTGAAATGATCGATTTTAGGAAAGTTTACTACGATAGCGCTTCCTGTCGGCAGATTTCTGAGCTTATTGCCCTCGGCGGCTCCGTCGACTCGACTTTTGTAAAAATACTGGAAGTACTCGAGTCGAGTACCAACTACTCGACTCGACTCGAATTTTTGAGTACTTGCAGATCCCCACCCCAAATAGAATGGACAAAGCTTCTTTATCCATTTGGGAATGATTTTTCTCAGCGTTACTTAATGATCTGTAAGCAAAGGCATTTGGCCTTTCCTCACCATTGGGATACTGGTGCAGTAAAAAAACACTGCCAAGACCATAGGGATAGTATCACACTCTAGAATGATGGGCATAGTGGGATCATAATGGGCTAAAACGCAATTGGATGTTATTTCCCTTTTAATTTCTTCGAAGACAGACCGGCATCCCTCAGACCACACCCATTTTTCATCCTTTCGTAACAACTCATGCAAATGGGCTAAAATTGAGGCTAATCCTGGTAAAAATGTTGCATAATACTCCACTAGCCCCAGGAAACCTCTTACATAATTGAGAGGCATCTTTCGGCCTGGCTGAATTAACAACTGCTTCAACTTTCTCCTGTGCAAGCCCTTCCCATCAATCTGATATGCGCCAAGAATGTGATCGACTCGCGCATCTACATACACTTCTCTTTATTTACTTCAAACCCTAGCTTTCTTAGCCTCTCAAAGAGTGCCTGAAGATTTGCACAATGTATTGTCCCTGCCCCTCACAATAATGCCATCTTGAAAATAAGGTAAAAATAGGAACTTTGAACGTAAGGACCATGATGAGGGTTGGGAAGCTTGAAAATATTAATCAGGAAATGGAAAAAGGAAAAATAGATGCTTTGGGATTGTGCAAGGTGAGATGGAAGGATAGCGGGGATTATTCGAGTGATAGTTACAGGGTAATCTATAGTGGGGGAGATGAGAGTCAACGTGGGGCAGATATAGTACTAAATACCAAATTGGGGGTAAGGGTATAAAAGTTGAACAAGTGAGCGACAGGATATTAGTGGTAGAAATAATAGCATGCCCGACGAATTTCGTACTAGTCCAGGTATACATGCCTACAAGCAACCATAAGGAGGAAGAGGTGTACGAGCAAGTAAAAGAAATAATAAGGGAAGTGCCGGGAAAGAAAAACCTGATAGTGATGGGTTACTGGAATTCAGTGGTGGGGGAAGGGAGGGACGGATTAGAAGTGGTACGGTTTGGGCTAGGAAGAAGAAATGATCGCGGTGAAAAGGTAGTTGAATTTTGTAGAAGAAATAAATTAGTAGTGTCAAACACTTGGTTTAAACATCACCCCAGGCGTATGTACACATGGAAAATGCCGGGTGATACTGGGAGATACCATATTGATTATATAATGGTAAGGCAGAGATTTAGGAACAGTGTAAAAACTCGTGTAGCTATCCAGGGGCGGATGCAGACTCAGATCATAACTTGGTGATGATGAAGTGTGAAGTTAGATTCAAAAGGCTTTGTAAAGGTAGGAAGATAAAGAGGTGGAACCTTGAAGCATTGAAAGGGTTGAAAAGGAGGGAATACCAAGAGCTGGTAGAAAAGAACATAGGGGAAGCAAAGTGGATGGGAATAATAGAGAGAAGATGGGAGATTATAAAAACAGGCATCGTAGGAGCGACAGAGAAAACAATAGGAATGGTGGAAAAGAAGAAGGTATAGAAGCAGTGGGTTACGGAAGATATGATAAAGAAAATGAAGGAGAGTAGGATTTGGAAAATCGTCAACACTGACTTAGGTAAGAGGAAGTACAAGGAATTGAATAATAAACTCCGGCGAGTGACCAATCAGGCAAAATAAAACTGGTGGAAGGGACAATGCAAGGAAATGGAAAAGCTGCAGGAGGAGGGGGAAGTGGGCACTTTGTATGCCAAGGTGAAAATGGTATCGGGTGGTAAGAGAGAGCAAACGATACCAAAGGTTAAGGACAAAACAGGGAAGATATTAATCGAACAGGAAGATATCCAGGAAAGATGGAGAGAATACGTAGAGGAGCTATATGACAGCGAGAATAGACCCTTTAGCCAAGATCTAGAGGATGAAGGAACAATAGATAAGGATAACCTGGGACCAGAGTTACTTGACAGTGAAATAGAGAGGGCATTAAGGGAGATGAAGGGTAGAAAATCAATGGGAACCGATGACCTACCTTCGGAGTTACTGAAGAATCTAGGAAGTAACTGGAGAGAATCTTTTTTCGAACTTATTGGCAGGATCTACGAGGAAGGAGTATGGCCAGAGGATTTCATGAAAACAGTATTAATACCTATCCCAAAGAAGAAGAAAGCGTCAGAATGCGAGGAGTATAGAACAATCAGTTTAATTTCACACGCGGCAAAAGTCTTGTTTAGAATACTAAATAGAAGGGTTGAGAGCAGAGCAAACTGCTATTTAGGCGATGACCAATTTGGGTTCAGGAAGGGGAGGGCAACCAGAGACATAATTGCGGTAATGAGGACACCTCTAGATAGAAAAATAGAGCATAATCAGGATGTTTTTGCTTGCTTTGTTGATTTCGAAAAGGCGTTTGACAGAATAAACTGGGAGAAGCTAATACAGATACTGGGGAAAATAGGAATAGATTGGCGTGATAGGAGACTCATCAGAAACTTATAAATGGGGCAGAGGACTAAGGTGAGGGTAGCTGACGGTGAATCAGGGTGGGCAGTTTAAGGTTGCGGGTAGCAGCAAGGGTGCCCGTTGTCGCCTTTGCTTTTTAAAATCTATGCTGAGGAAATGGTAAGAGAGGCATGGGATGAGCTAGATGTGGAGATCAAAGTAGGAGGCCAGCGGAAAAAGTCGGTTGGATTCGTGGACGACCAGGCATTGGTCAGTCGGTCATCGAAAGGATTGGAAACTTTAGTGGATGCATTGGAAATGCAATGCGTCGAGAAATACGGAATGAAGATTAATAATAAGAAAACAAAAATAATGAGATTCTCTAGGACAAAGAAAGCGAAGCTGGTGATAAGAGTAGGAAGTCACAAACTGGAGCAAATAGAACAATGTAATTACTTGGGTAGTTAGCTAGAAGAAACAGGACATAGTAGCAAAGACATTAGGAAGAGAATAGTGCTAGCGAAGAGAGCATTCAACAATAGCATGGAGCTGATGACGGGGACCTCAAGTAAGGATGTAAAAAAGAGGCTGGTGAAGAGCTTGGTATGGAGTGTGACGTTGTATGGGTCAGAAATGTGGACCTTGAGAAAGGAACACGAAAATAGGCTGAAGGTGTTCAAGATGTGGGTGTGGAGGAGGATAGAGAAAGTGCATTGGACAGAAAGGAAGACAAATGAGGAAGTGCTTGACATGGTGGGTGAGGAAACTTATAGATGAGATTATGGGAAGGCAGGGTAGATGGCTGGAAGGGGTAATGAGGGGTGATAGTTTGCTGAAGGCTGTGATAGAGGGACGGATGCTGGGTAAGCGGGGAAGGGGAAGAAAGAGAATAGGTTCTATGGACGGGATGAAGAAAGGTAGAACTTATGCTAAGATGAAAAAGGAAATACTAAGAGATGGATATGGTACGGCACATGTAAGAATCTGTTGGATATTCTCCGACTTTCATCATGACCTAACTCTAACCAGTAGATTACTCTAATGAATCAATGAATATTTTGATATCATTGGAAAGATGAGAGTTTTTTTCTTTAAAATGAGGCCAAATTCTAGGAGAAGTGATTTTTCGCTCAAACTACCTTAACGTGTTAAAGTTTCATCACTCTTAGTTATCATCCAAAGGGCCCTAAAAGCTTTGAAACTAAATATGCATTTTTCGGGCAGGAAAGAAGCTCCTGCGTATGTAAAATGCTATAGGAAAGACCTTTACGGCTAAAATGTCATTGGTTCTATGTATCTCTTTGTGTTTCTGATATATGGTCCTGTACAGTTTGCGCTGCCCCACAGGGTGCTACCCAGCACCACTGGGGTTAACCCTGCACCCTTCCCTTCCGAGACTCTATCCCTACTGTCTGCAGGCACATATGATGGGGTACCTCCCCTCCCCATCCATGCAGAGGAGTCTGAAAATGCATGCACGCATTGCCTCACGCACTCTGACATAAGGTGTCATATTCTGGGAAATTTTTAATGTATACATGTACTGTAGAAACTCGATAATACGAAGTCAGCAGGACCGAAAAAAACGGCACTTCGTATCATCGAGTTTTGTAACATCGAACCTTTTGAAGAAATTGCAAAAAAAAGTTATTTCCTCCCCCCCTAACTGTTGTGATCCTTGACAACGTTTTGAAACCATATTTGGCCATTATTAGTCAAAGCATTCTTAAAACAATGTCTTTATATCATAAACTTTAACTCATAGAGGATCAAAAAATAACTATCACCGCATAGTTTCTCTATGCAAATATTTTAAGTCGGTGAGTAAGAATTTAAATTCAAGATCGCAACATGTTACACACATTTTGAAGAAACTGAGATTGGCCAAATCACATATTTTAACTTCTGAGACTCACGTCAAGGTACCTGACGTACTCTTGTACAACGGCAGCTCCTGGGAGCAAAGACCTGCAGGCAGTTGGCAAATCTCAACTACCCTTGCCCGGCTGAGTGCGAGAGATAGAGAGACACTCTCTTCCCCCTACCCCTTCCAAGGGGTGGAAAGGGCAAAAGGGGAAGGGGGCGCACCGCTCTTGAGCCGATCCTTCAGTGGGTGGACGAGCGAAGGCCTTCTATATTGCAGAAACCACTGTTTTCCTGAGGCCAACTACGCAGACCTTTTTCCGAAGGATACCCCTTCCCTTCTCTCGCAAGTTCAGCGTGCCAGGCGGGCGCCCGGTGGGAGGATGGGTGACCACGCCAACAGGCATGCACAGGCAATAAACACACGTGCTGAAGTCATCCGGGTTTTCCGACCGCCTGCATTTCCGATCCCTCCAACCCAAGCAATAGCCAACTCATCACATGTCTGGTCTGCAGCGATTTATGGTCGCCCCTCGGGAGTTCCCGAGTCCCATATCTCTCTGCTTACTCAGCCGTCTCTCGAAGAAAACGAGGCAAGGTCACCAAACACCCTGATGCCTTAACAGATGATACTTACCTCCTCTATGATTGCAGTGGTGTGCTTACCAATGGATTCTTCTGATTTTGAAGCATAGTCCAATAACTTGGCAGGGTTTTTCATTATATCGCGTGCTATGGAGATGCCTTTGGATCACAGCCTCTGTGCCTTGGTCTGAATGACCTCATTTTTCAAATTCTTCCTCACTTAAGGGGCTATATAAACGATGCAGGACCTGGTGAGGCAAAGGCGTGGCTAAAGGCAAGGCTAAAGGCGTGGCAGAAGTCGCTGGCAGGAGTGGCTGCATTTTGGAGTCGTAGGCATTTTGGCCGTCGTTGGCACACATATTGTTAGCGCGCATGACAGGGCACGCCTCAGGCAAGTCCTTCAGCTAAGTCCAGAGGGTAAACAGTCCGTAGAGGGGAAACTGTCCAAAGAGGGGAATTTGGCAAAAAAAAGGGTGGGTGGTGTATGAAAAATACCACAAGTCTAAAAGTGGAGTACGTATTATGAGCTGAGGCTAGAGCTATGTTTTTATAGGTCCGATTTTGCGCTGCTTTCAGAGGTCTCTATTTTCACTGCTGACCGCATTATGGCAGCAAGCTAAAGGTGTGCTCTCCATTATTCATTTGTTTCTGGGATTCAAACTTGCTATTTATGGAAGAAAACAATCCCATTGTTTTCCTACAAATTATCTACAAAAGATGATTATTATTTTTTTCTTCTAAAATATAACCCGAAAAATCATTATGTATCATTATGTATCACAAGGGCTGAGAGATGCCATTGTTTTGATTCATTGCATGTTGTTAGGTGGTAATTTTTGTCTTTTTTAATTCCAGGTCATGACAAAGTTAACAATGCCATTGTGGACATGATAATCCGAGATGATGTGCCGTGGAAAGTGATGGAAAGTGGTGGATTCAATTTCATCTTAAAGACTTTTGTGCCATCTTATGTTGTACGTATGTTGTTTTTTTTGTGAATCTGTTATGGATGTATGATTTTTTTTAATTCCTCTCGTAGTTTTTTTATTGATTGTAGATGAAGTAATTCTTTCTTACTGTATTTTTTTAGATGCCATCAAGAGCCAGCATAAGCGAAATAATTGATCACAAGTATCTCATTATATCCTCTCTCATGAAGGAGAAGTTGACTTCTGTGGACAGTGTGACCATCTCCACTGAATTTTGGGAAGGCAAGGTGAGCGGGAACAACACCGTTGTCGTTTCTGCCCACTATGTTTCAGATAACAAACCTCAGTCAATAGTGATTGGAATGATCAAAGCAGACGGTGGTAGCTCCGCTGACAGTGTGAAAGACTCTTTGTCTTCCATTTGTGGCGAGTGGGGCATTACCGTGGACAGAATCACGGCATTGGTCACCACCTCCCATGCAGTCCTCCATAATGCTGCATTACAATTGGTGGGCAAAGCAAGGGTGTTGATATGCTTTGCTGAGCAGCTCAATCGAGTCGCTCAGAGGTTGTTTGAAGATGATGATGTCAAGCAGCTTCTTGCAAGTGTTCGGAGCATTGTGGCTTTCTTTAAGGAAAATTCCGCAGCTCACAATGAGTTGAAAGAAAATCATGGTGTGTCCTTGGTTGGCCTTCTTCATAGTAAAATCAGTTGGTTTTCAAATTTTATACTAATGGATAAATATGTTAGGCATGCAGAAGCCGTCGAAGTGGTCTTGAAAAAATATCCGAATTCTCCCCAGGTGCTGGAAGCTCAGAATTTGAGTTCTCTCAAGGAGCTTGTGAATATCACAAATTCACTGTATCTTAGTTCCTGTGAGCTTCAGAAAGATGAGTACATGCAATGTGGCAAAATAATACCTCTTGTCAGCTGCCTCCGATCAGCTGGTTTGATGCTTAAGCCAGCCACGCTCTTGGGGAAGCTGTTAGCTCAGAAACTGATGATAGAAATTGCAGTCAAGTTTCGCAGGGTAGAGTTGGTCCACATGCTGGCTCATTCCACCTTGCTGGATCCAAAATACAAGGAGAAGTACTTCCAGGATAAAGTTGCGTGCTTGGAGGCCAAAATAAGGATCAACCAAATGCTCGGAGACGAGGAGGCCTCTGGCACGATGGGGGTTGGGAGTGGGGAGGGTGGCAGGATTTGGGACTTCCATGATGTCCTCGGGAATGGAGTTGGTGCCATACCTCAAGTGGGGAGCAAGTGGAATGAACTGCATGCATTTTTGTGCGGTCCCATCTCTCCAGAGGGCACAGATGCCATTGATTATTGGACTCAGTATTCCAAAATGTACCCTAAATTGAGCAAAATAGCTTTAAAGTGTTTGCCAGTAACAGGTGTGGCAGTTACTTGCAAGAGACTGATAACAAGCACTGGCATGGAGGCCAAAGATTGCGAGGAGCTGTTGAAAATACTCCTCCTCAAATCTGTGCCTTTCCCAATTGTATGACTGGACATGAGTGTACATAGCCTGTGTGTGATTTTTGCAGCCAAGCTGCTTGTTTTTCTTGTGAACACTATAGGGTTTGAAATACCATACTCTGCATCTTAAATTCCATCTGTGACTGCCATAACTGTTTTGTGGTTAATCTCCTATTTATAGAACTGGTAGGCAAGTTTATTTTGCACCCTATGCTTAGAGAGGAGGCATATTGTTTCCTGTCTTTTATAGAGATATGAAATAATTTCTTCTAATGTTTTGTTAAGTGTGGTTGATAACATTCCATGCAAGACTGATTAGAATAATAAACATTCACATGTGCTCAATTTTGTATGAAATCATGTCTGAGTATCAACTATACCATATATATGTAGTACCTACATACCATGCATACCATTTACAGTACATATGCATATCCAAATAATTACAAGTGTACAATATTTATAAGTATGTATGTACCTAATTTTGGATGTTCACTGACTATAAATGAGCATTCTCCTCTCCTAAGCTTATAAAAATGAATCTTTCAACAATAAGAAATGGTGGAAAAACTTACAAATGCAGCCTTCACATTTTCCATATCTCAAAAGCCTTCACACTTAGTACCTACCCTTTATACTGACGAGAAATTTCATTTTCATGGGGTTTGAACATTGGAATGGATTTAATGAATTGATTTTATGCTTGGGGAAGGTTATTAAAGATGACACATGGTTCATGGTGTAGTCCTTTTTTCAATAGTGAGAGCTGATAATTTTGAATGTGTATGGTATGAGTAGGGTTGGCATGCATCCAGTGGTGTACCTAACAGGTGGTGCGGTTGGCTACTGCCAAAGGTGCCATCACAGAGGGGGTAGTGCAGAATGCAAGTTTTCCCCCAATTGATAGGGTAATGTTGAAGTATAGATAAAAAACCTCATCTGCATATCCAATCGGAAAAATGTAGAGAATATATGTAGAGTATGAACAAATGGAGGAAAAGAATTAGATACAATTGTAGGGGTGCCACCCCTTCCGTTTTCCAGGGGTGGCAAAACCCCAAGGTACACCACTGTGTACATGTCAAAGGAAAACTGGGATCTTTTTAGATTTTAGGTCCAAAAATCTCTCTGGCTGGTTGAGTAGAAGTAATGTTATTATTTTTATGATGATCTACCAGTTGAGGTAAGCTAAAATGGAAGAGAGTAAAAATCCTATTGGCTTTTATGGTCCCTATCTGCTAACCCAAGTTTATTCTTCAACTCCATCTATCCTTAAGGCCTGTTCTCTTCCTTATCCCTCCCCCACCCACCAAACATCTTCCCCTCTGCAACAGCCTTAAATACCCTACCCCCCCCCTCATACCCATTCCTACCTCTTCCTATAACCTCCTCCAGAGGTTTTCTCACTGCACCCACTATGGCATGCACTTCCTTTATTATGTCCACTGCGCACTTCCTCCATTCTCCTCCACACCCACATTTTAAATGCCTGCAGCATATTCTCTTTCCTCAAGAGTCAATGCTACTGCATCATAGAATGCTACACTCCATATTTTAACTCTTTGCCAACCATTTCTCTACATTCTTACAGAAGCTCATCAGCTCCCTGTTATTGCTGACCCCTCTTTTACGAGCAGCGTTCTCCTTTTAATGCCCATGCAATTAAGCTCATTTTACTCCAAAGTTCTACCCCAGTAATTAAATTGTTCTAGCCTGATGTCACTCTCCTTGGAGGCCTCTCGTGTACCATGTCCGAGATCGAGTTTTCGGCTCCAGCTGGAACAGACATGGATGCAAAGGAGGTAGAAAATTGGACTAAATATCAAGACCTGCTGTTTGAAATGATGCAGATGTACCCTGTACTCAGTCGTCAGGGTGAACAACTTCAAGGCTTTTGATTACCATTCACCTGCATCGGGCAAGGGCCTAGCCATGTTGAAACACCGGTTGCCGTCCGATCACCGAAGTTAAGCAACGTTGGGCCCGGACGGTGGTTGGATGGGTGGCCCTCCTCTATGCCTCTACTGGGGTGGATGGAGGGGTGGTGGTACTCCCTCCAGACCTATGCCGGGAGGCCGGAGGGAGATATACCCAGACCGGGGTGATGGGAGGGAGGACTCCCTCCATACCTGTACCGGGAAGTTTAGGGGTGGCCCCTCCTTCATACCTGTACCGAGGTGCTCTTGTCCCGTCTGCAAGTGGCAGGCAGGTTAAACGTGGGATGGACCAAAAGGTCTGAATGCCAGGAGGGCTTCAGTTTGCCCTCTGTCCACCCATACATAATCAATCCACCTGCACCACCACACATGCACTTATGATGCAACAACAGTCCTGAGTCGCAATATCTTCACTCCCACCCCCAGATGCGTATACATTCTAGGCAAGGTCCTTAGAATATACTAAGGACCTTGAATTCTAGGAGTTAAATAATCAATGCGCTCAAAGATGCTCAAGAATGAAAAGATTAGATTATGCTGAATCGTTCGAGAACAAAAGAAAGCAAGAAAGTGCAATATCTTAGAAACCCTACCATTGGATTAATGCCTCTCCAATGACCTGTTTCGAGCAGTATAAAAAGGGTGAAGAATTGAGCTGCACAACACTTATCGTGAGACATAAACCCACCGAGCGATCGTTTAGAGAAGATGGCAACAAAATTTGCCAGTTTGCAGCAGCTCCTGAGAGCATGCTTGGGAAGCACCTTCCTACGTGTGGAGAGGCAGAAAGATGGTGAAATATATCAGATCTATGTATGTACCCAGAGACTGTGTGAAGAATGAGTACACGGATTCCATATTAATTAACAGTTAACTGCAGTTAATTAACATATTAATTTCCACACATCTTACTTTGTGTTTTTATACTTCATGTCATACTGGGTGAATTGCTAGCATTGTGAGAGTTTTCCAATCCATATTATTTAATTCTTTGCCAATCAAAGGGCATAAAGTGGGTATTCCTGTCGTTCACCTATTTTTTATTTTAATTACCATGTGTTTATTCATGAGCTCTGTCACGATTCTACTCTCCCCATACCCTGCAAAATCTAACGCGCCATATTATGAAGTCGGCTACTGTGGTCTTGAGGCTATATAATTTATTCCTTGTGTTTGTCAGATTGAATTATGCATGATAAATGACATCAGGCTTTCACGGTGAACGGTGTAGATGAAACTTTCTTGGGATTCTAACCGGGTAAGAGTTGGATGAATTATGTATGGTTCACAATATGTGCTTGTGAATTACGTATTGGGAATGATGTTACACAGTTGGGTACTTTCTAGTGTGTTTGATGCAATAAAAGTGAAACTCATGCTTTCATTTCTCATGATATGAAATTACCGCCTCTTGTAATACCCTGTAAAATAGGCATTGAGGCGTACAAAAGGGGTGGGGATAAATTTCCCTCGCATTAGTAGCGTAACGGGTCTTCATTCTTGCCATCAATTGATTGATTGATTTATTCACCATAAAAGAACAAGATTACACTTGTATGGATTTCGTCAAGTTTTACAAATAAAACAATACAAATAAAAATTACAAATTGAAAAAATTACAAAGAAATTCACAAAAAAAAAGAAAAATTTCAAACAAAGTTATATTACCAAAAGATGAGAAAAAAATATTTGTTTTCATCGTTATGACTTTTTATCTCTCTATGTACTCCTGAATGCTGTAAAAGGCATTTTTTACAAAAAAATCTTTTAAAGTATTCTTGAACTTTTTTTCTAGGCTATGCATTGCTTTTACTTCTGAAGGAAGTTTGTTCTATATTATTTTCCCAGAAATCTCTGGGGTTTTTTTTGAAGCATTGATATCCTGCAATGGTCACTGAAAATATTGAATTTGCCTCTGGTGTTATATTGATGGGCATCTGTATTTCTGGTCAGAGAAATGTTTTTGTAGCATGCATAGAGAATCACATTATACATGTACATGCCAGGGATCATCATAATTTTATGCAATTTAAAATATTTCCTGCATGACTCTCTCGCTTTTAATTTTAAAATACCCCTTAGAGCCTTTTTTTGAAGGGTAAGTACCTTTTTTATATTTTCCTGCGCCGAGTTTCCCCAACAGACAATGCCATACCTAGCCACAGATTCAAATGTACCATAGTCAGGGTGACCACAACTTTTTCTGAATCATTTCCCTGTATTTTCCCTAGCAGGTTTCTCCATAATATCCTAAGAAATGTGCTAAGTATAGGGTTTCAATACATCCCGAAAGTGCACCTAAATAAATTTGTGTAAATAGGAGCAGAGATCAACACACTTCTCATCATAATAGACTTTTATTTTTATGAAAAAATATTATCTTAAGAATTAACAATAAAAAAATGAGACTGTACAGGCAGCAAAAAAATAAACATGTCAATCGATCCTCTAACTTGAAAGATCAAACAAAACTAATTAAATAATCAGTAACTTTCTGTGAAAATATTGCTGTCTTACATTAAATGACCAGAAATTAGTTATTCAGGTAACACCCGACAATTACACTAAAAAAAGCTAAGATTTTCATTTCTTCATCTTCTTAATTTATTTCTCTACTTCTTCCTGTTTTTCTTTCAGGGCTTGATTCTCTGCTTTTAACTTATCTAGCTCATTTTTCTTCCTTTTCTCTTCTTCTCTCTGTAATCTACTCTTCTTTGCCATTTCAGTTTCTTGCCTCTTCTGAAGCACATCTCTGTACTTGGCGCTTGCTCCACGCACATTATTTAATCAACTTCCACTGACGCCTCGCCTCCCGCATGAAAAATCCCATCCCAAACTCTTCTCAGAGCAATGAGAAAGTTTTCATGTAGGTTCTCAACTAACATGTCTTTGTTCACAGAGAACCCACTCTCGACAAAGGCGTTACCGTGCGAGAACAGCAGGATAATTTAAACAGCTGCCCAACAATCCTTTAAGTCCTCTCGTTTGTTAAATTGGCTTGCATAGAATGAGTCCAGTCTATCCATATCCCTATTAAAGCCCGTGAGCTGTACTTTATCCTGGGATACAAACCTTTTGAACTGGATACCAGCACGGTCAGCCTGCAGAGCGGTAATGTGGTTTGCGGACACGAGAACCCTAAGACAAGAATCCATGTCTGTTTTACACTACTCAGGTTTTTTAAGAATTTTGTTAGGATCCAGACATGATGCTGCTTTGGTAAATTTGTACTTTATTGGGCTTCTCTCAACTATTTTCTTCTCAATGGAGACCAAAAATTTATTACATTCCAACCTAAATTTGTCCTCTTCGATGTCCTTCACCCTTGCATCACGGAGAGCAAAGGTTGCCCCCACACCAATATTGATCTGGGACAGTTTCAAACCATTCCCAACATCATCTACATTAATATTGATCAGCTTGTAGACTGTCTTCGCTTTGTTTAGGACGTCTGGCTTTACAAACCGCCCGTACACCTCTCGGAGAAGATCCTCAATGTCACCATGAAGAAATGGGATGACTGGCTTCAGCTTCTGATACGCTTTGAGAAATGGCTCAAAATATGATGCTATTGTCGCAAAGAAATGAAGTTTTGCCAGCAGAAGAGGGTCAGCAAAGCTACCTTTCACCTTCCTAATCGACCATGTGTCAGGCATATCCTTCATAGTGGGAGAGTAGGTCTTCAAATTCTTGAGTATTGTTATGACTCTTGCACACACAGGACCATTCTCAAGCCATTGGTAATTGCAAAATTTGAGAGTAAATTCATCACTTTCAGTAAAACGTGTAAAGTCTGCACGGCGCGCAGGAGAACCCTTGAAGACAAAATGGATTAACTTCAAAAATATTGAAATCTGCCAAACATACTTAACGAAACTGTACTGAAAGGCACCATGAATGACGTGGAGACCACAGGATCCCACAGGCTACCATGGGAGCTTACTGGGGCTACAAAAGTATCTTTGTGACATTTACAGAATACGGGTGGGAGCCTAATATGCCTCCAGTAGCTTCTGCTAGCTCGTTCTCCGGTAGCTTCCATGATAGAGAATACCAATGGGAGCACGTAGCTTAATGAAGCATCTTTTCACCGGAAAGCTCCGTAGCTTTGAGTTATAGAATAGGCCCCTTGGTCCGCCCCTTACCGAACTGCTAGCATGTTGCCTGCATGGTCGAGGGGTGTGTGAAGGGAGTGCTGGTGCTACATACACGCGAACGCCGTGACCAACTAAAAAACTTTTCTACCTAAACATACAGCATACATAATAAAAACTTATGTTTTAAATGCTAAGAACGGCACAAAACTATCCCATCAAATAACGAAAACCATACCGGTACTGTTCATCATACAAAAAGTCTAGGTAGTAATACTGCATACCTGCTGTAGTGGTGTTCAGACGACGAAATTAGTCAAGTTGTCCTGACGTTGACGACCCTGGATAGCATTAAGATGCCACTTCCCTGCAGCATGGCTTGTCACAGCCCGCTTGCCCATTGAACTCATGAAAAAGTTTTCTTACACACGATGCACTTAGCAGAGTTCACATCCTGTTCGTCTGCCCGCAACCAGCTTTGCCACTCAGGGTGAAGGATAGCATCAAGCCATGCAGGGTTGAATTTCAAAGTCATTATTATTTTGATAAGGTTTACTCCAACAGTACGATATTCCCTGTTGTGTTGTTGTCCGTCTCACAACACAAGCCGAGTCCAGCCAAGCCGACGCTAGCCGAGCGGAGAGGGCGAAGTGAGAGGAAAGGGAGGGGACTACTTCGGCAGCCGAGCTGGTCCGATGCGAGCCCATGCACGAGTGAGCGCACCAGCCGAACGGAGCGAGTGCATGGACCAAGGACGCACTGTGCTGCACCGTACATGGTGCTAACTAATTATTAATTGCCACATTTCGAAAAAGATTTCGAGATCCCAGACGTTTCTCTGTCCAATTCCGTTGCATTTCATTTCCCTGTTTGAGGGCACCCTGATAGTATATAGGGATTAGGATTTCTGATGGGCAGTAATTCGCCAGATTTTTTAAAAGAAATATGGTTGAGCATAGCTTATTACAACATTTATTTACATGTGGCTTCCAATTTAACTTATTGTCAATTACTAGACCAAAGAAGTTTATGTATTCCACCTCGGAAATCAAACTATCTTCTACTTCGACTGAGATGCTTGTCCGGTGATCCTTTATACTAAATGTCATGAAAACTGTTTTTCTTAGGTTTAGTTGCAAATTGTTGGCAACCAGCCATGCATGTCAATTTCCAATTGAAGTGAGTTCGGGTGGGCACCTATTAGTGAGATATCATCTGCATACCTGTGAATATCTATTTCTGGAGAGAGTATTGCTTTTTCAATGTCATTTATGTACACTAAGAATAGTAGCGGTCCGAGTATGGACCCTTGTGGAACACCATATTTAATACTTTTTATTGTTGACCTATAGGGAACACCATCTTTTCCAATATCTTCTACATACTGTTTCCTATCTTCCAAGAAGGATGCTGACTTTCACAGAGTCAAAAGCTTTTGACAGATCCATATTTACTCCAAAAACTTCCTTTCTATCATTTAAGGCTTTTGCAATTTGTTATATAATTAGTACATGCAGTTTCTATACTTTAATTTTTTGTGAATTTAATTTTAATTTTTTGTGATTGAGGAAGAACTTGGTGTTTAGTGAGGAATTTTAAAAGCCTTTCTTCCATTAGTTTTTCGAGTATTTTTGAAATGCCGGATATTAGTGAGATTGGCCTATAATTCTCTAATTGATCTTTGATGCCTTTTTTATGGAGTGGAATGACTTTGGTTATTTTTAATTCTTTAGGAAACTGACTCGTTATAAAAGATTTATTCGCTATATTTGTAATAGGTATCATGAAGGACTCCTGACATAGCTTTATAAGATAATTTGATATACCATCATGCCCACTGGACTATTCTTCAAGTTTCTGATAACCTTTCTGACTTCATTTTCTGTTGTGGGGTTGAGGTAAATGGATTCATTTACACATTTTAAGCTACATATTTCGCTTTTTTGATAATTTTTTTGTCCCATATTTTCCTTAACAATATTTACCCTGCTAAAAATTTCTACTGGTTTCAGTAGGATTTTTTACTGAATCCTACTGAACTCTACTGCACTCTATTGGACTCTACTGGATCTCGACTGTTTTCTACTGTTATGGGTACAGTAGCCTAGTGAATTGTACTGGTTTCTATAAACCAACTGAACTCTACTGTTTTCTACTGTTCAGATAGGTAGGGACAGATAGGTACAGGCAGATATATGTAGGTAGTTAATAAATGGCACTACAAAATTTAATCAATAGAAGAGCATTGTATTTTGGTGCATAAACAATCAAATAGGTATACATGATTAAAAATTCAAAAAGACATACAAATTTACATATTTAAACAAAAGTGTTTAAATGGAACTGACCTTACACACTCACAATTATCAACCTGAATTTGAACTGCGACACATTTAATAGTGGAAAATTGTGCACAAAACTTGGACCTCCTCTACCAACTACAATTTTCAGGTTATCTAGGCCATAGACATTTAATGTGCGAAGCGGCTTGAGAACAACATAAAGTTCCACATGTTCATCCCCACAGGAATTATATGAACAATTTTACCGAATGATCCCTCAATAAGTTCAACATAGGAGTCATTCTTCTGGCCCAAGTCTCTCCTATTCCTATTCAAGCCTATTCCTCTCTAGGTAACCTATTCCTCTCTAGGTAAGACAAGGAGATTCAAGAAGAATCAAGCTGCCCCAAAACGACACCGCCTGGCCAGCCCCTAGCTACGACGCTGAAGCTAACGTGCGGGAATTGGAAAAATCTTGTTTATTTGCAAAAATCTTGTTTATTCGCAGTAATATTGCATTTATATTCATACTATGTGGCAATATAGAATAACAATTATCTGGCATTAATTAATGGTAAATAACTTTTATCAAGATTTTATGGTATTTCCTCAAACTATCACGGAATTTTCATTAAATGATTATAGTTCTCAAAGTCACATTTATCCACGGAAGTGACTAGACTATACGTCTTTCTCAAAGCCAATACATCAGTAATGGGTGCGAGCATTGGTGTGTCGAGTCGTAAAGTAATTAGTCATGGAGGGAATGAATTGATAGGTAGATGCGAGATAGTATACTGTGACAAACTAAATCATGCCATTGCGCAATAGCATTAAATTGATTAGTGGCAAATTAATTTTTTTTATTAGTAAAAACAGTAGCAGTGCAGTAGACCTACTGTAAACAGTAGAAAACAGTAGGATTACAAGAGACTTACTGAAAACAGTAGTGTTCCAAAAAGCCTATAGGCTACTGTAAACAGTAGGTGAAATTTCCAGCAGGGTATGAAGAATGTATTAAATTTGTTTGCAATATCCTGAGGGTCACTAATTTCTTCACTGCTATTTTTAGCGAGCTGCAGCTATTTTTTCTTGTTCCGATACTTTGCTGGAATTTTCATTTTTTCCCACCGACCACAGTGCTTTCGTTTGATTGGAAGAATTATCAAATATTTTTTTAACATTATCACTTTTTGCCTTCCTGATAAGTTTCCTGTAGTCCGATTTTAATTTATTTTTTACAGCCATTAGACTAATATCAAGTTTACTGGCCTTGATTAAGGAATTGAGTCTACTTCTAGCAACCAGAACCTCCTTTGTTATCCAGTTGTTTTCTCTATTTGATGTGTTTTTAATAAGCACCCTTTTTAATGGAAAGCAAACGTCCCAATGATAATCAATAATTGATTTGAAGTTTTTAAACTTGTCTGCTACAAGATTTGCATTTATTACATCAGTCCAATCAGCACCCTTCATCTCCCATTTGAATAAATCCATGTTTTCCTGTGAATATACACGTGTGTAGATTGGGCCAATGTCTCCCTCATTTCCTTCCAGGGGGGATATATATTTCGAATCAAATTAGTTGAGTGTGATGGTCAGATATATTTGTTTCTACAACTACTGATTTGATGGTTTGTTTTTCTAAATTTGTAGCTATATTGTCTATTACAGTTTTTGAGTGAGCCATCTCTCGTGTTGGAGTAGAGACAGTTAAATAAATATTGTGGCATCTAAGAATTTCTTTAAGTTTGTGACTCTCGCTAGAGTCTTTTGAGATATCTATGTTTAAATCCCCTGCAATGACAATATTTTTATTTACAACTCTTTTCAGTATATTTTTGAGGTTTTCCAGAAAGTCATCTACCAGTGCGCTTGGAGATTTATACAAGACAATGAAAATGTAGCTTTCATTCCCCCTAGACCATTTTGATGCCGTTATTTCGAAATTTCTCTCCATACTGATTTTGTTTTTGAGATTTTCATACTAGGCCCTTGTGATTGATTTTAATTTCGTTTTGGCAAAAAATGCAACGCCCCCGCCTTTATGTTTCTCCCTGCAAAAATGATCGAACAACATGTAGTTCTTCAGTTTTAGACTAGTTATTTCATTTTCCCTTAAACCATGCTCAGTTATACACAGAAAATCTGGCATCTCCTCACTTAATAAAACTTCCAATTCTAATTTTTTATTTGCCAAATATTGAATATTTTGATGCAAAAGCTTTACTGATTGTCTATTTTTGTTATCAGACGTTCGGCCTGCGTTGTTTTTTTTACATTTTTTTCGGTAGATTGCTCTAACATTACACGTGCTGGTTCTGATTTCCGTTTCCCTTATACACACAAATACCTGCCACCGACCCAATCACCTTGCTTAATAAATAAGATCCCTGTCGATTAAGATGCACGCCGTCATGAGCTACTCAGGAAAAAATATCTCTTATGCAATTCATTTGAAACTGGTTTGAAACTCTTTTAAACACAATAGACTCATCTTCAACAGATTTGGAACTGATTTTCACTGGTTTGCATCCCAATTTTTAGTGTCATGCTCATTTGGAACCCATTTTCACTCTATTTTGCAACACATTATCAAACTATTTTTCAACTGAATAAATGCTTCACGGGATTCCCACCAGGTTAGATGTTCAGCCAGAGCCGACGTTTCAATGGCTAACTCTGCCATCGTCCTCAGGGCGTTGAGTTTTGGGTCAAAATTTGTCCGGGTTTATATATCTTCCGGCCGTGCGTCTGGTCGTTTCTGATTGGCCGTTGTCGTTCCTGTGGATGTTGTTTTTTTGCGCCGTCTTAATTATCTTTAAAACTGGTTTCCATGCATGGCTGATCACGTATCCCGTATCGCAGTTGAAGTTTTTATCCGCCAACCTTATCTCAATAGCCTCCTTTGTCAACCGGTCCCAGTATCCGTTTGATCTGCAAAGAAGTTTTGCATCGTCGAATACGATTCGATGGTCCCGGTTGATACTATGTTCCGCGACGGCTGACTTCTGGGGGTGGGCCAGTCTGATGCAAGTCTTGTGTTCCTTAATCCGGGTCTCGATAGTCCGACCAGTCTCTCCAATGTAGACCTCTCCACATTCGCAGGGGATTTGGTATACTCCTGGCGTCTTCAGTCCAAGATTAACTCTGGTTAGCTTACATTTCAGTTTCCGTGGTGGCTTATGGATTGTCTCAATTTGATGTTTTCCCATAATTCTCGATATCCTCCCGGATATAGTGGAGATGAATGGGATGCAAGCCCTCGCGACCGGTTTCTCTTTCTTCTCATCAGTTCTTTTCAGGACAATCATGTCTTCATCGGAGGGTTTCTTGAGAGCGCGATGGATGTCCCTCTCACTGTATCCATTCCACCTGAACGTTTTCCGCAGGTGTTTTAGTTCGCTGGGCAGGCTTTCTTCATCGGCTATGGTTCGGGCGCGATGAACTAAAGTTGTCAGAACCCCTCTTCGTTGAGCGGGATGATGGTGACTCCGCCCATTCAAATAGAGATCTGTATGAGTGGGCTTGCGATACACCCGGTGGCCCAGGGATCCATCTTCCTTTCGATTTATTAGGATGTCAAGGAACGGCAGACATCCATTTTTCTCTTGCTCCATCGTGAACTTGATGTTGTGGTGCTGGCTATTCATGTGGTGGAGAAATTCCTGGAGGGCCTCCTGCCCGTGGGGCCAAACGATGAATGTGTCATCTACGTAGCGGTAGAAGCATTTAGGTTTATGTGGGGCGCTGGATAGAGCCCTCTCCTCAAAATCCTCCATAAAAAGGTTGGCTATGGCAAGAGAGAGGGGAGATCCCATGGGGACGCCTTCCATCTGCTCGAAGAATTTTCCATCGTACATGAAGTACGTCGTTGTCAGTACATGATGAAATAGTTCCAACGTATTCTGGTCGAAGCGGGTCCTCAGGAGTCGAAGCGTGTCCTTGAGGGGAACTCGTGTGAAGAGGGACACGATGTCAAAGCTCACCATGATGTCCTTCTGGTCTAGATGGATGTTGCGCAGCGTCTTCACGAACTCCTCCGAGTTTTTTATGTGATGATCGCATCTTCCCACCAGCGGCGAAAGGACGCTGGTGAGGTATCTCGCCAAGTAGTAGGTAGGAGCGCCAATGGCACTCACAATGGGTCTCAGGGGTGTTCCAGGCTTGTGTACCTTAGGCAATCCATACAGTCTTGGGGGAACAGGTGCCTGTGGTACCAAGTTCCTCCTTGCCTCTTCTGGCAGCCCCGATTTTTTGATCAGAGCAATTGTTTTCCTGATTCTGCTTTCCATCGGGTCCTTTGGTATTGGCCGGTAGGCTTCGTCTTGGAGGATATCCTGGATTTTGCGGGCGTAATCCTCCCTCGCCATTACCACCGTGGCATTGCCTTTGTCCGCGGGAAGGATAGCATGTTCCGTGTTATCCCTCAAGCGGCGGAGAGCCTCCTGTTCATCTCTTGTGATGTTTGGTTTGGGAACAGCGGCCCTTTTAAGGACCATTGCGACGTCGCTCCTAATCTCATCCGCAGTCTCTCCAGGCAGCTTTCGTATGGCTTGCTCTATTCCTCCGACGATATCGCTGTATGGGATCGACCTCGGTGCAGGCGCAAAGTTCAGACCTTTTGAAAGGACCAACATTGTTGGCTCGTCAAGGCCCTCTCCAGTCAGGTTGATGATAATCCGCTTTTTGTCCTGATTTTTCAACTGATTTTCTGATAAACTGTTACGCAACTGATTTTTATTTTTTAAATTCTTATGCAACTGATTTTCACTCAATTTTGCTACCGATTTTCAAACTATTTTGCAACTCATATTAAATAAAACTGTGATGCAACTGCTCTTTACTAAAAAACTATTTTTCAACTGATTTTCAATCTGTTTTTCAACTTATCTTACTTCGACTGGTTTGCAACTGATTTTCAAGTGAATTATTGTCTCATTATTGAATTTGGCAGTGAAGGTGGTTGCATTTCGATGTTCAGTTTTTTGTGTTTTAGGACGTTCGTGTGATTTCTTCCGTTTGTTTACTTGCTTAACTTGTAATATTTACAACTAATTAGTAGTTGCAGTGCTGTATATTACGTAAATGTGTTTGCATATTGTCTGCAAGAAGAATGAATGGAAGGAAAGAAATACGCAGGTATGATTTAACGATCGTAGTTCACTAAGAATATAAGTCTTGAAACATCCTTTGTACCGTATTAAATGTTTCATATCTCCTGTCTGTCCATGAACTTTATGATACTCCATGGAAATTTTGGAATACTTTTAGGAGCCGAAGGTCATTGTTTGTCCATCGTACGATGAGCCATTTCAATCGGAAATTTCATGGGAAGCCAACTGTGTAATCAGTGGAACAAGGGTGAATCCTTGCGTTCGTAAACTACGAAAAGTGTGAGAGAAGTCTAGAAAGACGGACGTCGCCGATTTCTGGTAAGATGAAGCATCAATCCTCTCCTGCTCTTTTAAGTGGTGGTAATTGAACCTGTAAGCATTTTTTTGTTATAGAAAATTCATGATGGGAAGTGTATGAAATCATTACATCTTCATCACTCCTATTTTTCAGAAGGGCGGAAGCGAGGCTCACGACTATGAGGATGGAATCACAGTAGGAACCCTTTTTATAACTTGGGAGACGAAAATAGAGAACTCGCAGTACCATACCTATTACAACTTCATTTCAAGAGGTAATAGTGTAGACAGATTACCCTATGAAATCAGCAAAATTAACTATTCTCATTCGCATGGTGTTTGTACTCCTATATGTCTGGCATTAGGACTTTGGTGATGCTGTCTATTGATCCTAACTTCTTTCCAGCAAAAAGCTAATACTGGAAAATCAAGAAAAGGCATGGTAATTGGGGCAGTTACTCAGATGTTGACTGGCAGCATTTTAAGGAGGCATTATATGAGTCAAATGTTTTTAACTTTTTAAGTATTTTGAAATTGTGATTTTTATGTATGCTATTCTAGCGTTACGAGCAATAAAATTTGTAAATTTTGAATTAAGTTTTACAGTTCTTTTAAGTTCACCAATAAAGTCTACATTCTCAAGGATAGCTAGCCATTGCCTCAGCAACAGAACCGATTCTGCTTTTTGACACTTTGGAAAATATGGTGGCCAACTGGAAACGATAACTAAGATGCCAAGTTTGTAAATTTTTAGCTATAGCGGAGTTTCATTTCAACTTTTGCTGATACTAGTGCTATCAAATTTTGCTGATGTTAGTGAAATCTGTGATTCAATTAAACATTATTTGGCCTGAGTATTTGCTTTTACAGCACTTTTGGAAGTCATTTTCAACGTTTTTCAACCAATTTTCAACTCTTTTAAATCTCATTTTCAACTCTGTTGAATCTCATTTTCAACTCTATTGAATCTCATTTTCAACTCTATTGAATCTCATTTGCAACTCTTTTGAATCTCATTTTCAACAGTTTCAGGAACTCATTTTCAACTGATTTGTCCCGTGTTTCAATTTGCAAGGGAATTACAAATGAATTGCAAATGAGTGGAGAAAATGAGTTGAAAATCAGATTTAAAGCAGTTGAAAATGAGATATTTTTACCTGAGTAAACAGCGATCGTTAAGACGTTTGTTTACATCACAGAAAATAGCCTTTAAAGTACATCCAGCCCATCGAATGTTTTCATTTACCTTTTGAACATAGGCACGGTAAAATTCACGCCTGTGTAAGATACTATTTACCACTACCACCGACTTTGGAAAGTGACTCTTTGTGCACCTGATCAGCTCGTACATTTCTCCCATTACCTCTTCGGGAGATCTTGAGCTTCGGAGATTGTCTCCACGTGAAGATACACCGTCTCCGTCTTTTTCACTTCCTTTCGAGTGTCACGATTATACTTAACACAACTCCCTCGCCAAGTTCATAGGATTAAATGGAAACCCAGAGACTCTGCTTGGTATTCATTGGTAACGTTCTAGCTTATAGGCTGTTTAGAACTTTATTTATTATAATTCAAACTTTTTTCGTTAGTAGCGTCATCTAGTATCCAAAACGTGAACTTCGTTGAATGCGGAATGTTATCGTCTGTCATTTGAAATAAACATCCTGTTTTTGGATTTCGGCGAGCATTCGAAGTTTCTATATTCATGATTCGAAGTAAACATTTTATGGGTTGTGGAGATGTCACCAGTGCTGTCAGATTTTACCTTTCCTAGCTGCCTGACTTGTTTAATATGCTTCCCTTTATGAAATTTACCTTCTTGTGCTGCGGATTTTACATTACTATTTTTTCGCTGTAGAGGCAGCAGATAATGCATGGTATAATTCGCGAGAGTTCATTTACCCGGTTTGAAATACTTTCCGAGGCCCGTGAAATGAGATGGCCGAAGTTCATATTATTGGCCAAATTGTAGGTGGTAGATCATTCCCAAGTAAAAGTATTTTCTGCAAGTGGGGCATCTGCGCCGGTCGGTTGATCGTTGAAATGCACTCTCTCCCAATGGGCAGAGTGTGCATTGTAATTGTTTTTTTGTATTCTATGTATGTATATTCGGTTCAATTTTTAATTTCTATATTATTTTTTCTGTTCTCTACATTATTGCAGGTAGTGGCTGGAAATTGATCGAAGGGTTAAAAGAAGGGCAAACGCAAGTGGATGATCCAACCTTGGAAGACGTATCCTATTGGTGTCATCCTATTGATGTGCATTTTGCATTGAAGACCATTCAGGGTGTGTTTTATTTCATTTTTGACGAGGTATTTTTGCCTACTTGCACTTATTGTTAGTCTATGTACATACATTTCTTGCCTTTTTCTTCTGCATAAAGTATCGTTTCCTCCCAAAACTTTAATGGAACTCAGTTCTGTGAAATTAGCCAGTCAGTTATTTCACTGTGGATGCAAGCTTCATCGATTTGACAAGTTAAAACTTAGTGAATAAATTACTTTGAACTGTTGAACTTAGATTATCATCTATCTTTAAAGAATAATAGGTATTCCCGGTTCATCTCTTAATTATTGATTTTAAGGAAATACTTTTTCAGGTTGGCCAAAAATTCACCTTCAAGTTTATCGCCTGGACGAATATGGGAGAGTTGAGATATTTGGTTACGGATTTTGCCATGTCCCAACATCCCCTGGTGTCCATGAAATTTCATGTCTAACTTGGAGGCCTGCTGGTAATTGTAGTTCCATGCTTCTATTACTTTCCTTTTGTTGCTTACAGCATAAACCACATGAGGTAATATTTATAGATGCATTTTTTTCCTACTATTAATTAAATCCTAATTAGGTAATCGTAGGTACTTAATAAAACTTCTCTGATCCTGCAGAAATGAACAGATTTTTAGATTTTGTTATTTTTGGAAAGAATAGTATTTATTTCTTTAAATTACTAGTAGCATCGATTAGTTACATACCTCAATTAAATAACATCCTATAAATCTTTTAGGTTCTGATTGTTATGGCGATATAATAAAATCATGATCGACAAAAGTGAAACATACGTTTTTTAATTTTAACAGAATTGGTGGAACAACAACAATGTAAACAAATGGAAACTGTTGGCTAAAGAAACAAAAACAAATCAACAACAAAATTCATAATTAAGAAACACAAAAAAATAAATAATTAAATTCATAATGAATGCATACACGTAGCATCTCTCCCCAGACATATTTTGTTAAATGATCCATTCAAGTCCAAGTTGTATTCTCTCACAAGCACTGTCTGAGCAGAAATTTACACTTCATCAAAGTTTCCACCTGGTCCAAATGAGTTAAATAATTATCATGTGTACCTACAGAGATTTAGTCGTGATACAAGCGATAAAATACCTCGCAAGTTAAGTCCAAGGGACCGGGGGATGCTATTACTCTACGTGAGACCTTGTGCATTCCACCTTTGGGCTTTGGGAAGGGAGGTGTGGAAGCCCTTGCTCTGTTTGGTACTAACGTCGGGGGATTGAGGAGCCTTTGACACTTCTGGAGCTGAGACTCTGCATGGTACAGTATCCCACATCTGTAGTTCTTGGGTCTGCTGCTCTCTGCCCTCACCTTGCTCCGTCCATTTTGCATGGTTTCCTTTACACTTCCTTAGCTGATCAATGTGTAACAGTTCTATCTCCAGTATTCATTTGCACTAAGTATGCTGTACTACTGATTTTCGCCTCGATTCTTATCCTCACTTTATTAGCCCCCTCTTTCATGATGCAGCATTCAACGCAACACCACCATTAACCTGAAACGAGGGAGATTCTGGAAATTAGTTGGAGGTTCCCTTGGCCCCTGACATATCTTTGGCTTGAGCAATGACAACAAGGTTCGAGCTTGGTATTTTAGTTCAAGTGATACTGGGGATTTATCCGTCCCTGGTGTGTTTCTGTGTGACGTCAGGAAATTCACTAATTTATTCTCAATGGTGGGCCGTGAGTGATTTACCAACCCCCGGTGTAGATGCTTCATCAGTTCATCGACGGTCTGCTTTTCCAGGTTATTCTTAATAGTTCTAACACCTCATTCAGCGATACCATTTGAGGCAGAGTGGCAGTGTTGACTCTTGGTGACCTTTATGCTGCTCTCCCTTCCCTTCTCAGCTCTCCCTCCACTCGAGGTATGGGCCGAGTCACTCTTTATTTCTTAATTGAAATTTGGGGTACCCTTAAATTTTAACCCCCAATATGTCTACAGCATCTGAGTTTCTCTACATTAATTTTGAGTTCAATGAATTTAATATCTTAGTTTTATAGAACAAAATAGTTTTAAGTTACACTTCTTGTTATAAATCAAATATGTACTGCTTCGTATTAAACTTTTATATAATTACTATAGTATGTCTTTGCCTCCCCTTGAGGCACCACCTTTTCGAAGGCACCTTATGTGCCAGGGGGGGAGGATTGCGTGTGGTTATGATGTCAAGAGCTATGCCAGTGGTAGTAGAACTACTGGTAGGGCCTCCCTTGCCGGACAGGTCTTGACTGATGCGCCAGACAAAGTGTGCTGGACAACAATAGGGCAGATGGGGCTCTTACGCACTGAGAAGCAAACCTCTCTAGGGGAGTTAACTCCGAACACAAATCCCGATCCTCCAAGATGGGGGTAAGGCGTGGGGCTAGCAACTGTACCCTGTAAAAATATGCTATGAAACCTCTAATTATGCCTCGGATGAATCATGATGGCTCATTAAGATATCGACATGGTAAACGGACACAGACAATGAGTATACGGAAACTAGTGACTTGGAATGTAAGAACCATGCTAAAACCAGGAAAGATGAATGAAATTTCCAATGAAATGTTTAAACTTGGTTTGGATATAATAGCTCTCCAAGAAGTGAGATGGGTAGAATCTGGCAGAATTGACAAGAAAGATTTTACAGTGGTGTATAGTGGTCCCAGCCATAGAACTGGGTTATATGGAACTGGCTTCATGATCAACTCTAGTATAAGGAATAGTGTGATAAAATTTGATCCATTAGGGGAGAGACTATGCAAGCTAACGTTAAAAGGAAAATTTTGAAATATTGACATCATATCAGCACTTGCCCCAACAGTTCAGAACAAAAGAAGTAAGCATTCTATGAAAACTTGGAAAAGGAATGCGAGAAAATATCAAAATAAGATGCTCTTCTCATTCTTGGAGGCTTCAATGCAAAAATTGGCAAGGAAGATTTTTTACACAATATAACTGGAAAGTACTCCCTGCATGATGAAACAAGTGAAAACAGAAGACTACTCTGCCAGTTAGCTTTGTCACGCAACCTAAGTATTAAAAGCACACGTTTTGAACATAAACGTATTCATAAAGGTACCTGGAAAATGCCAGGAACTGGAATTGTGAACCAAATAGATCATGTGCTTGTTTCTAGGAGACATTCAACCTCCATATTAGATGTAAGATCGGCACGGAGACCAAACTGTGACTCTGATCACTACTTAGTGAAAGTAAATTTTAGAGAACGACTGGCTGCCTTGGAGAAAGCCAATGGCCCTAGAAGACAGAAATGGAACTTCAAAATTTTAAGGGATCCTGTGCAAGTCGCTAAATACAAAGAAGATTTAAGTAGAAAGTTAGCTGGGAATGTGGAGGGAGAGAGAGAGAGGAATATCCTGTTGAAAAGCAATGGATAAGAATTTCAAAAGCTCTCTCATCAACAGCAAATGGTACTATTGGCAAAGTTAAACTAGAAAGGAATGCAGAATGGTTTGATGGTGAATGCAAAGCTGCAATAGACAAGAAAAATAATAACAGATACATTATGCTTCAAAGGGAGACTAGATTAACGAGAGAAAAGTATCAACAGCAGGAAAAAAGCTGATAACATACTGAAAAGAAAGAAAAAGGAGCATTTGAAAAATATGGTAGAAACTGTAGAGCAGCTCAGCAAAGAAAGCAAGAAGTTCTATCAAGCAGTGAAACACAAAGGAGCAAAGGATATCACCCAAAACTAAACTCATCTAAGAACAAAAATAGAGAACTGCAGTTAATGAAACAAGAACAATTTCCACAAGTATGACATTTAATGCACGACCGGTTTCGCTTTTTACAGCATCTTCAGGACCTGACCTGACTTGACCTGAAGATGCTGTAAAATTCAGGACCTGACCTGACTTGACCTGAAGATGCTGTAAAATTCAGGACCTGACCTGACTTGACCTGAAGATGCTGTAAAATTCAGGACCTGACCTGACTTGACCTGAAGATGCTGTGAAAAGCGAAACCGTTCGTGCATTAAATGTCATACTTGTGAAAATTGCTCTTGTTTCATTAACTGCAGTGATGTTCCGGTTCCACTCCATCACTCCTGAAACCTCAGATTTTGTTTTTAAAAATAGCGAAGTCATAGGGGAGGAGTATCAGATAATAGAAAGATGGGCAGAATACTTCAACGGACCGCTTAATAAGGAAGTATCCTCAGAGATCGAAGAGCACCCACTAGTTCATAGTGTAGAGCAGGATGTACCCATCCCATCCATAGAGGAGGTAACTGAAAGTGTGAAAAGGCAAAGAAATGACAGGGCACCAGGAGAAGATGGTATATCAGCAGAATTGATAAAAAATGGAGGCCCAGAACTAATGGGAGCACTACACCAACTGGTCTGTAGTATTTGGAAATTAGAGGAGCTTCCAGAAGAGTGGAGAACTGGATTGATTTGCGCAATATTTAAGAAAGGTGATAAGTTAAATTGCAATAACTATAGAGGCATTATGTTACTGAGTGTAGCACATAAAATCATCACTAGTATTCTCATGAAACGAATAAGTTTCTATGCCGAAGACATTCTAGAAGAATATCAGTGTGGCTTTAGATGTGGAAGAAGCACCATTGATCAGATATTTGCAGTGAGACAAACAATGGATAAGTGTTACGAATACAACGTTGATTTGCATATACTCTTCATTGACTTTCATCAAGCTTTTGACAGTGTGAATATGAGAGAAATGATCCATGCTCTGAAAGGTTATGGTATTCCTCAAAAGCTGGTGGATTTGGTTGGGATAATACTGGAGGAATCCCAATGTAAAGCCTTTGTTTTGGGTAGAACAAGCAGCGCTTTTGAAGTGAGCTCAGGGGTAAGACAAGGAGATGCTCTTTCAGCTGTGCTATTTAACTTGGTTTTGCACAAGGCAATGAAAGAATTGGAATTAAGGGGAACTATTGTTTATAAATCCAAACAAGGTTTTGCATATGCCGATGACATAGCTCTGATAGCAAGAAGTGTGAAGGATCTTAAAGAAATGTTTGTTATCATTGAAGATATTGGGAAAAGAATGGGCCTCAATGTAAATGAAGATAAGACCAAATACTTGAAAATGTCTTCTTCACAGGATAAATGAGAGCTACAAAACCTAATTATTGGGAATTACGATTTTGAGGGCGTCAGAAAACTTACCTACCTTGGAGTAATAGTAAATAATGAAAATAAGAGCTCTGAGGAGATAAATAAAAGAGTAATGCAAGGTAACAAGGCCTTTTTTTTGCAAATTTACCCCTCCTCAAATCAACTCTTCTGTCCAGCAAAACTAAATTGAAAATTTATAAAACATTGATAAGACCAGTAATTACATGCTGAGACATGGGTTCTATCCAAACAAGATGAAGAAACATGAAGAAGATTTGAAAGGGAAATAATGAGTATCTATGGCCCAGTAAGATGGAGAAATAAGAGTGAACTTTGAAATAAATGAAATATTTGAAGAGAAGGAAAAAGTTAGGTTCTCAAAGTCATTGCAACTGTCATGGTTGGGCCATGTCGAAAGGATGGAAGAGTATAGAATGCCCAAATTGTTAATAAATAGCAAGATGGAAGGGAGTATGAGGAGAGGAAGACCACGCAAAAGATAGCTGCAAAATGTTGAAGAGGACCTGAAGACAATGGGGATTGGAATATGGAGAGAGAAAGCAAGAAGGAGTTCCGAATGGGAGCATATTTAACTGAGGAAGCCAAGGCCCACACCGGGCTGTAGAGCTGAGGAAGAAGAAGAAGAAGAATTTCTTCGTCTTCCTGCCTATTGATCTGACATTTATGCTGTTGCCCTCACTAAAGGATATAAACTCTGCTGATTGAATAGGGGGCCCATTATCAGTTACAATCTCTTTAGGGATACCGAACACTGTCATAAAACTTCTTAACTTTAATATAGTATTCTGAGCATTTGTGTTGTCCATCAGCTAAGCTTCAATCCAACAGCTTCAGACTATCCGTATGTGCTGCTCGTGGAGCAATAGCTGGCCTCTAAGGGTCTGAGGGATAATTAGTCTATTCCCCCAACACAGACACCCATTTGTGATGGTTAGTTCATTTCATTGCGTGAAATATGGACGTATACCTTCCTTGAATTGTTTCGGCCATCCTGTTTGAGTAAACTGGATAATTCTTTGGAACAACTTGTCTTTGGCTGTATGGACCGTAACATCCAAGCTGTCTAAGCTGTTATAAATTTGGAAAACGCACTCTGTATCCTCAGTGGCCTCTGATGGTAGGGGTAATCAAGGTAGCATTTCAGCATTTTCTACCTCTTTCCTGTAGGTTACCTGGTACATAATCATACTCAGCCAGTATTAGGGCCCACCTCTGTAACCAGGATGCAGCCAATGTTGGAATTCCGACATTGGGACCTAGAGTCCTCTTCAGTACTTGGGCATCCATGACAATTGAAAATTTTTGCCCACTTGAAACTTGAATTGTAGAAATTTGTGAAATTTCCGAACCCCAAAGATTACAGCCAAGGCCTCTCGTTCCACTTGTGCGTAGTTCCTCTCTGTAGGTGTCAGGGTTGCAGACGCACTAATGATTGGTCTCTCCACTCCCTCAATCTCATGACAGAGAACTGCCCCAACTCCATATGGGGATGAATCAGTCACAATTACCAAGGGAAACTGAGGTTGTTACATTGTAAGCTAATTATTTTTCAGAGGAGACTTTCAATTTCCTGAAATGAAATTTCCTGATCCTCGGACCAATGAAAGGGGGTGTTTTTTCAGTAGGTTTGTGCAATGGCCTAAGGATAGTGGATGACATTGGAATAAACTTACTGTAGAAATTGATCATGCACAAATTGGATTTGGGACCTGGTGGGTTTTCTTCATTGCTGGATTTGTTGAAAGTGTCTCTAACCTCTTGCTGTTCTTTGGCAACCTCTTCTATTTTGGAGGTGTTGAAGTTCATTCGAGACATTGGTTTGTTCGCACCTAAAAGATTTTTTTCTTATACAGAATATGTATGTGCATTCAGCAATATTTTAGATAGGACATTGAATACCACCTTTTTCCGGTACTTTAGTGTTCTTCTTTCATCCAAATACACGTAAAGCATCATAGCATATCAGATGTGTCTATGCCTCCCATGTATCGGTTGTATTCCAATATGAAATCTGGCTTTGAAACTGGTGCCGTATTTCTTTTTCATGCTATTTTCGACATTGTTGAACCTGTAGAAGTGCTAAGCAGTGATGGGTCGGACGTGATTGATCGAATCCCGAGATCAAGTTCTCTTAAAAGTTTGATCGATGAACTGGATCTCTCCAATGACCGAGGAGTTCATCTTTACCGATCACGATAGGAATGATTGTATGACATCAAGTATTGATCACGAAATGTGAGACCGGCCAAACAATAATGAGATAAAATATAGAGATGACTCTGTGGTGGCAAAGTTTATTGAAAGAAGTGTAATAAAAAACTATATACAATAATATCTATCTCAAATACCTACGTTGCTTAAGTACACAAATCAATCATTATCCTTTCACTGAGGATGTAAACTGCCAAACATAATATTCAAGAGCATCCATGTAGTCAATAACTTCATTTCAATTCGCATTGATTCCAAATTTTATATAATAGTTGAAACAACAAACTAATCGCAGTCATAAGGCTTATCCGAATGTTGCGAAGATTATGCAACGCTTTAAACTCATCTCTTGTCATAACACATTCATTAGGAGCGTTCGTCTACTTAATACAAATTGCCTTTAACTGTAAAAATATCACTACAAGAACACACGCAATACATCACAGCACCTATAGTACATATAAAATTTGTAATCACTGAATTTCCATTTGCATTGTCACTTAAACACACGATAAACCTTCGTTTCAATATTCTTGACAAATATTACGTCTCTTGCACAAGTGAAACTTAGTGATGCCGACTGTAATTAAAAATTGAATTTAAGTGCTATAGTTGGATAATTTGCTTTAAATTCTTACAGCCAAATGAAAACGGTGATCGGTTCAAACAACATTTCAAAATACACGTTTGCAGTGTTCTATGCTACTATTTATCCTTGATTTTTATGTTGAGTTTTGAATAATTTGTGGTTCATAAAATATTTCACTCTTCAATAGCTGTAATTGTAAGCGATACATATTTCTAATATTCTAATTAATTATGCTTAAAATCACAAACCAAGAATACTGTGTAAGAACAAAACAAACCTTCGAACGTATTGCACAATTGTGCCTTCAATTGTTTTCGAAGAACCAGACATGTTACCAGCCAACTATTGGTAAAGTCAAGGTTTTTACTAATTACTTGCAAAGGGCATGTCAAGGTGCATGCCCATGTCAAGTTTCAGAAACATTTGACAGTTTTACCAAAATTCCACTTTGGCACCATGCTACCAGAGTACCTTAACCCGGGAGTGGTTGCTAAGCTACCTATCATGCGAGCAGTTGCGTGTGAGACCTTTTTCTCACATTCAGATGCATCACTGATTATCTATAATATAGCGTTTATTGGCAATTTATTACACTATGTTTAGATTTAATTTATTTCTCTTAATGTTAATTTGAAACAATGATTTCCACATGTTCACAAATACTGATACAATTACATAATCATTGCTAATTTTACTGGGGTATAAGTGAAATATATCATGGGGTATAAGTGAAGAAAATTATGATTCTCAAGAAGAAATATTTATTTATGAGGAAATACATTCTCATGAGTCATAAATTTGCATTGACATATCTGCTCTCCACAAAATGAATTAACTTTTCCCGCATGTTGCGAAAGTGTAACACAACTAAGTGATACAAAAACACTAATGTCAGGGGTCGCACAATTGGCAAAAAAGTCTCACACCATGTAGCCGACGGTATCAGATATATCATTACTGAGCTGCGGATGCTTCATTTATACTTTTTGAGATGGTCGGTCAATAGGAGTAGATAAAAAGTCAGCTAGAAGGAAAGAAAGCTTATTCTAACTCATTTTTATAAAAGTGAGCACAAGTTCAAATCTGGTGTGAGAGAAAATCTCATAGCGTGACAAATTGCAGGTTAAGAGTTAAAAAAAAAACAAAAAAGCATGAAGTTGTAGGTCACGATGGGATCTAAATCCTCAGGGAAAGTAGATTTCAAATTAGAATCCTAGTTTAGGAGCCATGGTCATTCAAGTATTTTACCAGCTGATTGGTAGGTTCTTGGACAGTCCCCATTCTGTATCCCAACCTAAAAGAGATTCTCGCTTTCCCTCCTAAGGATGGCCCGTTATTAGATCCCTCTTCAATTCTTTGTATATTCTACCTCCTCTTATTTCATCCAGAATTCCTATCCTCCTCCTTCCTCTTCCACGCTTCCCCAGTGTTCTACCCTCTATCACTCTTTTCAATATGTATGCCCTCTCCTCTCAAAACCTCCTCCATCCATCTCTTCTGCCTTCTCCAAACCTCTGCCACAACCTTCCTCTCCTCTCCGACCATATCCAATACCTCCTCGTTCGTCTTTCTCGCCATCCAGCTAACCTTCTCCATCCTTCTCCAAACCCACATCTCAAACGCCTCAAGTCTACGCACATTCTCCCTTCGCAATGACCAAGTTTCCGACCCATATAGCGCCACGCTCCGTACTAAAGTTTTCACCAGCCTCTTCTTTACGTCTCTTCTCAGACCCCCCCTCATCAATTCCCTTCCCTTCGAAAATGCTTCTTTAGCAAGCGCAATTCTGCATCTGATGTCCTTACCACTGAACCCATTCGCCTCCAAAATACTACCCAGATACGTAAACTGCTGGACCTGCTCTATCTTCTGCCCTCCCACCCTTATATTCAGCCCCGCCTTCTTACTTCTAGAAAATCTCATTACTTTCGTTTTCTTGTGATTGATCTTCATCCCATACTTTTCGCACTGCACCTCTAATGCACTCACCATTGACTGTAACCCCTTGGCCGACTGACTAATCAATGCTTGATCATCTGCAAATCTCACTGATTTTATCAGCTCCCCTCCTACCTTTATTCCTACCTCCTCCTCCCCCCATGCCTCCCTTACCATTTCTTCTGAATACACGTTAAAAAGCAACGGCGATAGTGGGCACCCTTGCCTCACTCCCCGTCCCATCGTGGCCCATCCCGATTCTCCATTGGCTACCCTAACCGGCGCAGTCTGATTCATATGCAAATTTCGAATCAGACGCCCATCCCTCCAATCGACGCCTAATTTCTTCAACACTCCCATTAATTTCGTCCATTCCACCCGAACAAACGCCTTCTCGAAATCTACTAAGCATGCAAAAATATCCTGCCTGTACTCTAGGTTTCTTTCTACTAGCGTCCTCATCACCGCTATAGCGTCTCGCGTTCCCGTCCCTCTCCTAAACCTGAACTGGTCGTCACCCAGGTATTCATTTGCCTTCTTCTCTAGCCTTCTGTTTATAATTCTCAGAACTACTTTGGCCGCGTGGGATATTAAGCTTTTAGTCCTATAGTCTTCACACGTTTTTGCCTTACTCTTCTTTGGTATAGGAATTAGTACAGTCTTCGCGAAGTCTTCCGGCCACACTCCATCCTCATAAATCCTACGAATAAGCGCAAAAAGTTTTCCTCTTCCGTTCTTCCCCATGCTCTTTAAAAATTCTGCCGGTATGTCACCTATTCGCACCGCCTTATTTCTTTTCATGTCTCGTAGAGCTCTTTCGATTTCGCAATCTAGGATACTTGGTCCGATGCCATCTCTGTCGATATCGTCTTCCCTTTCTATATCTAACCTATTGGGCCTTATTTCTTTACCATACAGCTCTTCAACATACTCCTTCCACCTCTCCTGGATCTCTCTCGGTTCTACGATCACCTTTCATGTCTTGTCTCTTATCATTGTAATTCCCCTTCCCTTATTACCACCCGTCAGTTCCTTTACTTTCCTACATAATGCATCTGCTCTTCCCTCCTTTTGGTATTTCTCTAACGCGTCGATCTGTTCCCTCCACCATGCCTCTCTTGCTTTCTTTGTTTCTCTTCTAAGCCTGTTATTTAATTCTCAGTATTTTCTCTGACCTAGCTCAGAGTTTACGCTCTTCCATTTCCTTCTCTCCTCCATCTCCCTGATCATCTCCTTCGTGATCCACGGTTTTCTAATTTTAGTTGCACTCACTATGCCTAATGTTGCTTTTGCCGCTTCTACAATTCCATTTTTCAAACTTCCCCATTCATCTTCCACTGATCTAACTCCATGATCCTCACCCATTATCTCATCCACCTTCTCTCGATACTTCTTCTTCATTGCCCCAGTTAATGCCTCATTATTCCACTTTTGTACCCTCCTTCCCATTCTTATCTTTTTCAGTTTTACCCGACATTTCATGACTAATAAGTTGTGGTGCTGTGTCTGCATCAGCTCCTGGATAAGTATGCGAGTTTTTAACACTGTTCCTGTATCTGTGACGAACCATTATATAATCTATCTGGAACCTATCTGTGTCTCCCGGCTTCTTCCAAGTGTACCTACGTTGAGGATGATGTTTGAACCATGTATTTGTAATTACAAGGTTATTTCTGCGGCAAAACTCCACAGCTTTCTCGCCCCGGTCATTTCTCCTTCCTAGCCCACCTCCCACCCATCTCTTCCTTCGCCCACCACCGCGTTCCAATCCCCCATTACTACCAAGTGCTTACTCCCAGGTATCCTACCAATTATTTCCTCTAGCTGATCGCATACCCCATCTACCTCCTCCTCTTTATGATTAGAGGTAGGCATATAAACCTTGATAATAACTTAATTCGTTGGATCTGCCTTTAGTTCCACGACTATAATCCTATCACTCACCTGTTCTGCATACACTACTTTTCTACCGAGTTTCCTATTCATTATACGATTGCAACCCCACACTGACTTTCATTCCCTCCACTATAAATTACTCTATAGTCTCCGCTCCAGCAATCCCCGTCATCCTTCCATCTTACTTCACCCCGACCCATGATGTCTATACACACCCTCTCCATTTCTTGCTTTATATTCTCTAGCTTCCCCGCCCTCAGCATAGTCCTAACATTCCATGTGCCTATTCTGATAGTTTCGTTCCTCTTTTTTATCTTCTTTTCCTCTGCTACTGCTACGTCTGAGCAAGGATTTCGTGAGATGACGACCGCAGGGGCCTTGCTCCCACCGCTGCCGGGCACGACACCCGGCTCTCTGGGCCGAGTCCCGTAGTTGCCAGGATTCATTAACAATTGAGAACTGTCCATAATTTCAAGGTTGTTGTTTTAATTGAGATAGTATTCCATGGCCTATCCTAATAGCAATGACCTATGCTCTCGAATTAGCAGTAAAATACGTTTATTTGCTGACGATGCTGTCATCTATCGTGAAATTAGTGATCACTCTGACTTTGAAATTCTATCATTGGATTTAAACAACGTTCATGTGTGGAGCCAAGAGTGGGGACTCGAACTTAATCTAAGCAAATGCACGGCGGTACATTTCTTGCGGAGGTCGTCCAACTATCCCTGTGTATATGCTGTGGATGGCATTAAGATAAAGGCGACTGATGAAGTTAAGTATCTGGGAGTTACGATTACCTCGAACCTATCGTGGGGAACACATATAAGAAATATTTGTGGCAGAGCTCAGAAGTAGCTAGGATTCGTCAAGCGTATTGTGGGAAGATTTTCAGATGAAAAAGTAAAAGAGAGGTGCTATTTCGCACTCGTCCGGCCACACCTTGAATATGCAGCAAGCATATGGGATCTGGTGCAGAAAGACTTAATTCGGGAACTTAATAAAATACAAAGGAAAGCTGCGCGATATGTCAAAAACTGCTATGGGCGTACAGACAGCGTTACGCAGATGTTAAACGAATTAGGCGGGGAGCTGCTAGAGACTCGGAGGCTGTGCGCTAGGCTTAGATTACTTGAGCAATTGAGAATAGATATCTTTCAGAGCGTCACGGAGAACATCATATTAGAACCCCACTATATTTCCAGGTCAGACAGAAACGATAAATTAAGAGAGATATTTTGCCGAACAGATAGGTATGGGAATTCGTTTTTCCCCCGAACAATAAGGGACTTCAATAAATGGTAGGCGTAATTTCATAGAGCGTTTCCTTTTTATATGTAAACGGCTGGTGTCCTAACACCCCCCGCCACACGTCTATTAAGGCGGCTTGCGGGGTAGTATGTACATAGATGTAGATGTAGATGAATAGTGTTTTTTACGTGACACCATCACTTCAGAGGCCGCCCCACTGGGGTCAGACGCCTTTTGCAGCCGCCTCACTGAGGTACAGACGCTGCGCGGACTTTTACATCGCCATGCTAATAGATTAATATATTCTGTTTTCACCGTTTTGCGCAGGAAGGATGTTGCTAGAACTTATTTCACAGGGCTTGATACATACTTGTGCGTACTTTATATCAACCACATCGGAGAAAAAATTAGTTAACTTGCCTAAAATCGATCATTTTGCGGAAAAGCTACTCGGCTATGAGAAGTGATACGAAAATGAGCTTTGATATAAGTTCTAGCTGATCGTTCATCTTTCAATAGGGATACTCCTCAAGTTGGTACGCAAGTTTAATACAATTACTGTAGTCGTGTAAAGCAAAGATGTCCAGCACTTTTTTCCAGAGGCATTCGTGCCGAGCATTGGCGCTTCCGGCAGTCCAGCGAACGGCTACGCGTCCTTGCCCTGCCTCTTGCTTTCCCCTCCACCTCTCTCTCTCCCCCCACCCTCGCCTCGGCGCTCATAGTTAGGGGGTCGGAGTAAAGTGATATTTTTTCTCGAGTCAGCATCACATTTCATCATAGGTATCACATTTCACTCATCGCTTTCCCACGCCCTAACATCACAGGTGGCTTCCAAAAGTTGGGTGGGGGGAGGGGTGTTGCCTGTTGGGAGTCCCTTATCAGCTATGACGGCGAACCAAACGTATCACATTTCACTCATCGCATACCCACCCTAACTTCTCAGGTGGTTTCCACTAGTTGGGATATCCTTTCGAGGATATCCTATAGACATCCTTTCTAGAGCATTAGTAGCCAACTTCCATGGTTCCAACTAGTTACTACATCGGCTGCAACACAGGATGACCGTTATTTAGGGCGATTTTAATGGTATCCACTCCCCAGTGTGAATTTTTTTATCTGATCCAGATCCGATTTTTTTTAATGAATCCGATTTCAGTATCCGGAGAAACGTAATACCCGCAGATCTTTAGATCCGATCTGACCATCCCTACATAGTATTTTCCCGGCGAATCAGCTTGTGTCTTAGAGGACGAACAAACAATTTAAGAGCACATTTTGGACCATACAAAGTGCGTCTTATGGGCCAGGAAACATAGTAACTACAATTTTCGATGCCTGGCTAACGTTTGTCAATTTATGAACAAGTTCTCGGAACGCATCTCGTTCGTATGCCGAGGACTTACTGTACATTGGATGAGTACGTCAGTGACTTCCGACTGCTGGACGGACACCAGACGCCCCAGCGAAACCACACCTTTACTATTGAAGCATTGAAAAATGAGATATCGTTCAGGTAATGCATTCAGTGTATAATGTATTCGGCGACGATCATTAATTAAATGTTTAACTCTGAAAAGGAGCGCCGAAACGTTACTGTGATCCATCACTATTCGTATAAACGAGTAACTTTTTCACGTTGGGACCAAGATCCGAGGTTCGTAATTTTAAAACTTCGTTATTTCGTAATATCGCATACTGTTACATACATTTAGATACCCTTTTGGTCGGGACCGAAGATTTTCCTTCGTAAAATCAAAATTTCGTAATTTCGAAGCTCGTATTTTCGAGTTTCTACTGTATATATTTTTAACTGTTATGTATATAAAAAATATTCTTTCTAATTTTAATGAGAAAAATGTTTTTCACAATCACCTTACACGGGCAAATAGTGATATTCATTATAATTTTGTACGCACTAAAGTTGCAAAAATGGGACCCAAAGAAATGGGAATAAGGTTTTATGATAAACTGCCATCTTGTATAAAAACTGTGAACAATATAAACTCATTCAAGTTGAAATTGAAAAGGCATCTCCTGACCAAGATGTATTATTCTATTGAAGAATACCTCCGTGATAATTATTAGAACAATTCTATGCATTAATAAATTATTTGTATCTTAATATGGGTAATTATTTATGTGTATATTTATCTTTCGATATGCCTTATATCATATGCAATATTTATGTATCTGATCCTTTGGCAAATAAATTATTATTATTAACATGCTGCCCAACTTGGTAAGAATGGTAGGGTACAAAGTTTTCCGCATGGTCCTAAAGAAATGGCTTTTACCCAAACCTTGATACTCTCTGGAGGAATACTTTGAAATTGACTTCTCCACAGTAAGTTTCTAATTTTATCTTATAAATGTGTTTTCTATTCGGTGCATAGTTTTGCTCCTGTATCCTCACATGAGGCATTTTATGATTGACGACATCTACTACAATGCTTGTTGTGCAAGAGATGAATAATGATTATTATTGTAGAATATTTGCTTGGAAATGTAATGTAGTTAATGTAAGTGATAATGACACATGCTCCTTCTCAGCAAATTTTTTTGTATTTAGGTGGTATATACTTTCGAAAAGCCTGTGAGAGCAGAAGATGATTGTATCTTATGGAGAACTTGGATTTTGCCATGGGCATGCATTTTTTTCCTAGTGGTGAGTGAAATATTCTCCCATTGCATTCTTATTTCTTTCAGCTGGCTCTGCTCTTCAGAGGATCCGTCGATATTTTTTGGGTGGTGGCCCACACCTGAGGAATCCTGACCTCGTTCTCTCGAGTGGTGAACGCTATCGCCTCAAGACAGAAAGCATGGGTGAAGTACATCTCCAACTTGGAATCATTCTTAGAAACTTCCGTACTCTAGGGATTGAGGTCTAAGCACAACCTTTTCCGATGGAAATGAGAGCAGAGTGACAATTATTATTCAGGTACGAGCAGCAAATTCTCTTCCTAAAATATCTCTGTCACAGTTAATGTTACGTGAATCAAAATGAAAAATGAATGCATTTGTGTTGCTTGCATGAAACAACTTCTATAAAACCTCTTCTAATCAGGAATGCCAGTGCATTTTAATGCTTTAAACTAGTAGTAACTTTTTTTAATTCTTGGGTTGTTAGTTTCACAATTATCTGGATACATCAGCCTTGTGGGTTAATCACAGAAGATGGAGTGATGTTTTTCCAATTCATTGCTATTCTGACTTACTGGCTGCCTCATCATTATCATTGCTTTCAGATTTCTTGAGAAATTGGTTTCCTTCTGCTCATTATGTACTTTGTATTATTACCGGTCCCACCCTCCCGGACTTGTGAACGGGACAGGATTACACTTAACCCACGCGTACCCTCCCACCTCAGAGATACGTGGGGCAGAAACTCCGTCACCTGTGAAAATAAAATTTGAGACCTCTCCACAACAGGCCTCTGCGGGTAGTTTACTGACTGCGTTTAATTCTAGTTTCCCTAGCTATACCGCCGGGGCTGGGTGAAGATAGGACGTAGGACAAAGGTTTATGGGTAATTTCGCTCGCCAAGTTGGGAAGATTGAACAAAATATTAGTTTACCATTCAACAAAACAACCTTATACTCGAGAATTGATTCAAATGATATCACAAACAAGAATACCCTTCTACTCACTAGTGAAATGATGGTATGATTAGTGATGAATGAGGCATTTAAACGTGAAAATAAACCCTTAATGAAATGAATGAATAACATTAGATGAGTAATAATGGTTTAAACATTTAAACAGTAATACCCTTCAATTAAAGCCACTAAAAATGGCTTAATTCTCGCACACAGGCGAAATAATTAAATAGTCCACATATAAATGAACTATGGGTGAGGGAGGTAAATATTAGTCCTTCCCTTTACTCTCCTTTTCTGTTACAATTAGATATTTTGGCGTCAATCACTCGCCAATAGGAACAGAGGCGTATCAACATGATTGGGGGCCTGGGGTGCTATTCGATATGAGGGGCCTATTTGGAATTTATAACATTGACATATAATGGGAAGATGCTTTTTCTTGTATTCCTGCAGACCCAGAATCGACTATTTATCAATGGATTGCGTAATTTATCTCAGCATTCACAGAATAGTAGGTAAAAGGCATCCTTACACTCTTTTAATATCTTTAATAATTAATTTAAGTTAAGAAAAACTTCTTTCACATGAAGAGACAGACACACATACAGTCAAAAGTAGTTTTAGGGCTTCACAAATGTTGTAACGACTCTTAAAAATCCATTTCGATAATAAACTACTGCATATTCAAAGCAGACCATGACACTGCATCGTCTTTTGAAATAAATATAACTGTTTCATGCTGGATATGGTGGAAGTTCTCGATATTCATAATGAATAAAAACACTTAGTAATCTTCCACAGATTTATTTCTTTGGCACGACGCGTTACACCACACTGTGGCATAATCATGTGCACACACACACACAGGCAGCACATGATTATGTCACAGTGTGGTGTAATGTGTCATGCCAAAGAAATAAATCTGTGGAAGATTACCAAGTGTTTTTATTCATCATGAAAGTCTTTTGAAATCCCTGGAGCCCTTAGATGCCTTCGAAGCCTCATGATTTCTGGCACCATTTCTTCTTTCTCAAAAACATCAAATGTTTTTATTAGTTGCTGAACTAGGAGGAGTTTTTCATCACTTGCGTTTACAAGATTCATCGGATGAACAGCAGCAAACACTTGGTAAACATTTTCCAATGGGGATGATCTAGTTTTTAGATAAACAAGAAACTTATCAATACAATTTATTACAGCGAGGAAACTTTTACAAACCACATAACAATAACTCAACCACGACCCGGGTTTCAACGGCTAAGCGTCATCATCAGGTGAACAAAAGTGTACAGCAACGTTGTTCACCTGATGATGACGCTTAGCCGTTGAAACCTGGGTCGTGGTTGAGTTATTGTTATGTGGTTTGTAAAAGTTTCCTCGCTGTAATAAATTGTTGTGATGGAATACCACAAAGTTTCTGAAGACTACGTTTTAAACTTATCAATGTACTTAAACATGGAATGGTTCACTTCCTGCTGTAGAGTCAAGCCTGCATCTTTGGCCTTTTCCCCTGGCATCATTTTTTTAACTCGCTTGCGTCTCTGCTTTCAATATCCATGTCCATTTTAGCACAAGTTGCAGTCGCTTGAACCGACTAACTGGGATCGGAGGTAGCGGATTAATAACGGCGTTTCTGAATCAGTTGACAAAACTTTTATTCACCCCGAGAACAATACATAGTACTTGCCACACCAGGGGCCAGCAGCGAACGGCAAAGGGAAAAGGAGAGGAGGCGGGATGAAGGATCTAAGGAAGTGCAGACTCTTCGGCACCCCAGGAACAGTCGGCTCGGATGAAGCGGCGTCTGGCAATACGGCAAGCACGAAGGGCTGAAACATACAGCGTCGAGGCCCCGCCGACGCTGCTATTTATGGCTGCCAATTTTTCCACCCCCGAGTCCAAAGGGCCACAAAGGGGGGAGGTGGGCGACATGATTGCCCACTCCCTCATGCTGCAGTCGGCTCGGATGAAGTGGCCTTCCACTCGCCCGGGGGTGCGGGTCTTCTCTGCCCAGTCAGTTCTGCCGCGGCCGAGTTCAAAGGGGCAAAGGGGGGGCGACATAATCGCCCACTTGCGTGAACTGGACAGTTCATCCTCCCTTGCTGTACCCCACAAGTTTTTTTTTTTCTTTTAAAGGGTGAAGGAGAAGTGGTGGGAATGATGCCTTAGTTTCCGCTCGGCCCCCGGAATGACAGCAAAAGACACAAAAAAGGGGGTGGTAAACATGGTAAAATAATAACAGGCAAAATCTTAAGAAACATCTCAAACCCACTCGGGGTCAACAACCAATGCCAAAAATTAAGGGCAAATCTTGTAACAGAAACCAGTGGCCACAACACAATATGACGTGCCTGAGGTAGAAACCAAAATAACAAATCAACTTGTTCCGTCGAAAACCACTTTTTGTCAAAACACCCAGCCGTCCAACAGACCTTAGGAAGACGGACAACAGTTAAGGAGAGACCCAGGAGGACCCGGAGGAGAGAAATCCTCCAAAAATTTACCTTCCACCCAAAAAAAAGGGGGGGGAGGAGAAGCGAGACCCACCCCTCCGGACACCAAGCGGTCCCTCTTCCTCCTTAGCCGACTGCAGCATGGGGTCCGAGCAAGGAAAAAAAAGGGGGGGGGGGAAGGTAGGTTTCCGTTCGTGGTAGGGTTTCAGCTGAGATATGTGGCATTTTCTAGCAAATATCCCGCTCTCCTTTTCGCATAATTCCGCGTTCACCGGCGAGGTGAACCTGGATATCCTATAAGGTTGCGACCATTTGGGAGCCAATTTGGCTGATATTTTATTCACGGCAGAACTCAGGGTCTGCAGTTTATATACTACCAATTGCCCCACTCGAAACTGATGTTTCCTACGGTGCAAATTGTAGCGGGTAGCGACACTCTTGTTTGTACAACGAAGGCCTCATTCTTTCATCAGACCTCGTAGCCCAGTGGGTTGAGGCACTGAGCCGGTTATCCTAATATGGTGGCTGGGGTTCGGTCCCAGGTTGTGGCAATTTTTTTTTTCTTTCGAATATTTTACGGAATTACTGTAAATTGCCCACTCCCATACATTTACGGCAGTAGCAACAGTTTTTTAAATTTTCAGCCTATTTGCTGGATTTTCAATCAATGCTCTTGGGAGACTTTCGAAGCTAATTTCGGGATTCTAGTTCAGAAAAGAGGCTACACATTCTGACGGAACTAATGCGTTTACATTTTGAAAATACACGGATACTATCGTGAATAGGATGGGCTTTGATTGGTCGTGGATCTTTCTCAAGGCCGTAAACAATGAGCGGATTATTACTTTTTAATTAGCAACGATGTACTCACTTAAAATTTCCCAGGAGCCGCGCTAGAGTAATGACATCTGAAAGTATGCAATTCCACGCCATGAATGAAAAGTTAAATTCCTTCACTTGGAATAAACATGAGGTGGGAAAAGAAATAGTGTTATCATTACATGATATTTATTTGTGCTGGAATCTAATATTTTCCTTTCCCCCATGATACAGGCTTCGCTTCCATATAATATGTTGCTCTGCAAAAAGGTCATAGCAAAGGTTTTTTACATTCCCTCGGAAACTGTTACCATCTCTTTTTTACCTATATCATGTTCACTATCGAACAAGAAATAGAGTTACAGAAGTCATTACTCGAGCGCGGCTCCTGGGTAATTTTAAGTGAGTACATCGTTGCTAATTAAAAAGTAATATTCCGCTCATTGTTTACGGCCTTGAGAAAGACTCTGAACGACCCACTTGTCACATTAACTGAGCGCAAACTGGTCCCTGGCAAAGGAGAAGAAAAGTTGGCATTTTAAACTATATAGACTCTGGTAATCCCAAAATACAGAACCATCCATTTCAAATGGTTTAACTCCTTTGTTTGACCATTATGTTCACTATTTCCAGATTGAAGTATATAATGGATTTTTAATATTAGGAAAATGAGATTTCGAGTAGAAACCATATTTGTTCATTATGACCTTATGCTGACACCTGAATCTGGAGCTAAATAGTCATTTCTTTGTAACTTTTTCTAATTACTGATTTATTATCATGGACGAATCGTTGGAAAAATCCAATCATACATTTTGTAAAAATAATGATAACGGTCTATTGGCCAACTTCCATTTAAAGTTGATTAAATCTCATATTTATTGCTGCGACATGAAAAGCCTGCCTTAAAGACCTTTTTAATAGTGTTCACCTGAAGTTTCAGGTACATACATAAAAACTACCCAATGCAGTTAAAGAATTCTCCTGGTACTATCGTTTCCACTGAAAAGTAGACACCCACACGCCCGATTGTACTGATTTGATTGAATGGGTCTGGGTAGGAAAAAACTTGGAGGGTTGGCACATGAGGCTAGCTGCGGCCTTTGCCTTTATGTCACCGAGAGCCGGCGAGGATGAGCGCAGATGCGACAAGGATAGCGGAATCAGAGCCAAATAAACAATGAGAGCAAAAGCCTTATCAGAAGTAGTGATGGGCAAAGTCAGTCTTTTGAGAGATCTCTTGGTCACGCCTATCACTCCCACTTGTGATCCGATCGTGAGTGTAAGGTCACCTGCAATTTCAGGTACATACATAAAAACTAGCCAATGCGGTTAAAGCATTCTCCTCATACATTCTTGTAGTTTTTACTGTGGCGTAAAATTTTGAAATTTCTGGAAGCAAAATTTTTATTTCCTTAAAAAAGTGGTCAAAATATAAATTTGTTCAGTGAACTTCAAAAGGCTAACCGATGTTGTGAACATGAGCAGCAGGACTACATTTTGGTTCCGGGAATTTCCATGCATGTATGTAGTTAGTTGTTTTAGAGGTCACAGTTTTACCTTCAGCCTGGGAAGCATCTTTACTTTGACCTGAATGTAATGAACCTTATGCTGGGCAAGAGTGAAAATACTCAAATGGATGTTTTCTTTATTCTGTTATCGTTATGGTTTTGTTTAGTGTTTGCATATTTATAAACTGCGATGAAAAATAAGTTCTTTTAACCCTTTAACTGCTCCCATCATCTATTGGCGATTTGAAGTATGGTTTATGGTTTTAGTAAAAAAAGTTCAAGAATTCCAATTCAACAGTAAAATCAGAGGATAATTACTCATTGTAAATTTTAAAGCTAATTTTCCTTTAAATAAAAAGTGACAAATTTTAAAATCCCGCAAACATTGAGAAAAAAGTTTGCGTTTGGGGAGAGCTATATTTCAGATTATTTGCGCAGTTAAAGGGTTAATAAATCAATTTTTGAACTCAAACTTTCCTGAGAAATTTCATGTGATTAAGTTTGCTGGAGAGTTCATTATTTAATCCACAAAAAGTCTTGCATTAGTGAGTGACAGACTTAACTATAGACTCAGTGCAATTGCATTGGTATTAGACATAATTTAATATATCTTGTTCTGGTATGGGGTTTCCATCAGGATAGAGCACAAGTATGCTGCCCGGGCCAAATATGTGTGGATTGCCCCAGCTGTGGTTGTTCCTTCTCTTGTTCATGAGCAAAACTGCTGGCAGTCAAGGTGGAGGTGGGATATGCAGGGAAGGAGATTGCAGCACGTCAACCCTACAACCAGTGCAACCCAGTGTCGAAGATGAATCAGGGTTGCAGGGCATGTCTTCACCTTCATTTGTTGAAAGTGAGCTGATAATGTCATTAGTCCATCAGAATAGCACTGTTGGCAGTTAGAAATGCTGCCAATCTGTAAATTGCCAAGTTAATGCCGGTTGGGGAAGCAAATGACATTACAGATAAACCGTAGATGGTGGCCTTTGTTAGCATCTCATGGCATGGCAACCTTTTGTTGCTTACTTTCTATCCTGAGACAGTAGATTTAATGGGAGCATGGCATTAAAATTATTGTTAAGTGTTGTCGAAAGTAACTGGGCGTATTTTTTCCACCCTGATAACACTGCTTCAACATTTTTATTTACTGTACAGTATGTTGGAAATGGGATTTTAATTGTAGCAGATGATTTCCTCATCAGTTTTCCTAGGCTCGATTTTGATGTGTTACAACATCATTATCAGGTACAGGCAGTCCTCGACTTTCGTACACAATGCGTTCCTGAAGACGTGTACGAAAGTCAAATGTACGAATGTCGAACAATAGAGTCCCATACTAATTAGGGGTTATGTTCCTGGAGAGTTAAATATACATAGTAAAACCTTATATCAGTTGTAAGGAAATTTTATTTTTAATACAAAAGTTTAAAATAGATTAATTATACATATTTAAAACAATGTGTAATTACTTTAAAAACTACACAGTCTTGATGAACGGTTCTAAAAGAATGCTGAGTAAACATTTGCATTTCTAATTTTTCCCAAGCAGAAATTATTATTTCACTGATTATTTCCACTATCACTATATAGACACAAAACAAGAAGCATCAGGACATTTAATTTTTGGAACCTTAAACTCGATTTCATTTAATTTATCACAATTAAAGAAGCTACAAAATTTCGCAATTTCCTAAAATGGACAAAAGACAAACAAAAATAGAATGATGTTTCCCAGGTACATGTACATACCGTACACAACTTCGTGAATTTCACATTGCACTTCCCAGCATTTCGTACATGGTCTATAATTTTATCTTTACCCTTTACTATTAAACACACAGTTGAACGGCTTAAGTTCGATGATTGTCTTGCAGCAAAAGATCCTCCCAGTTCAGCTCGACTAATAATTCCCAACTTTTGCTTGACAGTATTAAGTTTATGCGACCTACGCATATTTTTGTTGTTCTCAGTCACATCATATTTACGTTTTGTACTCATTCTTACCATACAAAATTAATTAAATTCAGTAAATAAACAAGTTATACCTTGCTCTAAGTTAAAACTGCCCACAGTCGCGTATACTAGCGAGCGAGAACGCCAGATGAATCAGTTGAATGCTGGGATGCACCATACACCATCGCGGGAAATTCAAAAATATTGTTCGACAAATGTCCGAAAGTCCGAACTTGGTGTCCGAAAGTCAAGAAAAGGTATCAATTTGGAGCGTACGAAAGTGCGAATCGTACGAAAGTCGAGGACCACCTGTAATTGGTATCACAGTACACATTTTCTTTAAAGGAACCCAAGTATATATGGGTTGGGTATAATGTAGATTGTATGGGTGGGGGAGGGCCATCCGGAGCCCTCCTGGCACTCTAGACTTCTCGGTCCATTGTGCCATCCCACGTTTAACATACCTGCAACTTGTAGAGAGGGGACAAGGGCACCACGGTAGAGGTATGGAGGAGGAGCCACCCCCAACATTCATGGTGCAGGTATGGAGGGAAACAACCTCCCTCCAACCTTCCCGGTCTGGGTCTACCCCCCTCCAGCTGCCAGGTATTGGTCTGGAGGAGGAGTGTCACCCCTCCATCCACTCCCCGGTAGAGGTACGGAGGAGGGCCACCCATCCAACCAGGCCCAACATTGCTTAACTTCAGTAATCTGTTGGGAGCCAGTGATTCAACGTGGCTAGGTCCTTGCCCTATATAGGTGGGTAGTCTGCGTCAGGGTCTGGAAGGGTGTGTGTGGAGGAGGATGGAGGCGTGGGGTTGGTGGAGTTGATGGCTGAACGTGAGCGGTGATGTAAATGACCCCTTCGGTTGGAAAATGGTCAAATTGTTGGCGGGAAAGGGAGGTTGAAAGTTTAAAGCCAACAGTGGTGAATGATTGAAAAAAAGAGATGTCATTCAGTATTACTTCTTTTTACCACGCTTATTATAACTTGCCCTACGTTTGTTAGTTGTTTGTCAGGATGGAATCTTGTAATCATCAAAATCCAACCCACTTCCCAAATATCCAATGGAGCTGAAACTTGGCACACTTACTTAATCTCGATTGTTACAATACATGAATCAGTCATTAAATTCACTAATTACCAATTAAATCTACTACTAAAATTAAATGGTTTTTTACATTTAGTGTTGTGGGTTGCGTCATATTTGTTAGTACAGTGAAAATGTGACTCCTTGGAGTTTAGCACTGGGGAGTTTCGACTTAGCACAAATTAGAAAGTGTGAATCAAATTAATCGATTGTGGTGGTACTTGGTGGAAATTGAAGATAGAATTCGTCGTGACAAAAACACAGTACACACAATTCCACTATTTATTATTTTAATGCTGTCGACTGGTTTCAACGTCTAAAGCATCATTTACAAGACATTGTAAATGATGCTTTAGACGTTTAAACTGGTCGACAGCATTAAAATTAAAAGTGGAATTTTGTGCTGTGTTTTTGTCATAATGAATTCTAGGTAGTGTGGTTTAGGGACCTCTGGCACTCAGTGTCTCCTTTTCCTGCCATGGAATCCTTTACGGGAGCCTCCTACACCTACGGTTGCCGGTGTCGCTAGTAGAAGTTAGTACTTACAGTGAGAAGAAATGCTTATAATTTAAATTTCAAAGAACTGTTGTACAATTAATAGAGATAGACTAAAACGTATAAAGTTTTAAAATGTAAAAAAAGTACTTTTTTTTAAACCACTCTTATTTGTATTGAAGTGTACTAAAAAGTAAAAAATAATGTTTTCATCCCTCGGAAAATAAAAGCATGGGCACTTTTTCTTTACCAACATCCAATCTCTTGTCGTTAATATTATCAATGCCTATTCCGCATGGTGTTCCACTTGTACATGCATGCAGGGAACTGCGTGCACCATTTATTCTGACTTCAAGGCTTGGAATTGTGATATTAAAAATTATTTTATGATGATATTCAGCTTGAACTTTGGAAGCGAGCCATACCTCTTCTTTGTGATTGGTATCAAGACTCAAATGCTCCAGAAAACATCCTAAAATATATAGGTATCAAGACTGTTTTCAGGAAACCCTCAGGCTATACTTCTTCCTCGTAGATCCTGCTAGTAAGGGAAAAGGATAAATTACTTTGCACTATTCCACTGGAGCGCTGCAGCATCATCAGTCCTGATGATGCTGCAGCGCAGTGAAACATGTCGACTCAATAAATTGTATTTCTCCAGTGGAATAGTGCAAAGTAATTTATCCTTTTCCTATAATGGAATTCCACAACGTATCAGCCGCCACCAATAGCTTCCTACTAGTAAGCTCGTAAAATGGTCATCTTCCCTTATTACCTTAATTCTTAACTCCGAGGGGATATATTCCCACAGCTTCCCTTTCCTTCATCTCTTGTAATGTCTTCTTTATTTCAATGTCGACTGTCTCTGGGCCAAGGTTATCCTCCTTTATTGCAAAGTTCCACAGAGGAGGAAAAATCATTCACCGTGACCAGGATTTGGATCTGGATCCCTCGATATCACGCAGAGTGTTTTAGCCAGTTAAGATTTTTTTGTGCACTTGCAAGTGACCCCACAAAGGTAATAACATTGCTAGCCAAAATTTGTCTTGTCTATTGCTTTCTCTTTCTCTGTAGGTCACTGGTCTATTACCGCTGTTATCTAGCTCTCTCCTCTCCTCCTCTTCTCTCCACCTGTCCTGTATGTCTTGCCTGTTTTGTCCTTATCCTTTGGTTACTTTTGCTCTCTCTTAGAGCCCGACAACACTTTCACATGCCCCCTATTGTCAGGTATTATATGTACATAATTAGAACTGTATGAAGGGTTGGCCTTGCAAGAAATAGCACATCCTCAACTATTTCCTCTGCATTGTGTCCACATGACTGTACTGTGTAAGTACAAAAATAAGAAATAATGTTGTTTTCTATATTTTATTAAAGTAATCTTGGACTAATTTTTTAATACAAAAGAATTTGGATAACCACACGCAACAAACGTACAAAAAACTTCAGTGATCAAAATATCAATTCTGAAAGCGAGTGAACATGATAAAAACCCTAGCTTGCAGATTTTGTGACAATTATCTGGTTGGAACAGGAGACTTGTTTAGTGCATTGTTGTTAACTCTGGTTTTTAATTTTAAAATCTAACTCTAATTCCGGTGACATAAGGCAAAAACAAAAATGAAAATTGAAGTTAAGCCCAAGTTTTCAAGAAAGTGGGAAATAAAAACAATATGACATTGTGGAATTGTCAACATATGTTCCAAATCCTGAATTTTTCATAAAATTGTTTAGGATATGTTCCAAGGAAAAAAATAAAAACATAAAACCAGTTTTGGGTTTTTTTTTGCCATTAAGGGTCCTCATGGTAACCAAACATTTGTGAAACGTAGTACTCTTTGATGCCAGACATGGCAACAATGCCCTCGGCTCAAAAGCACTGTGGGAATTAGCTTATTTGATTGGACCCTTTTCCAGCAAATAAGTAAGAAGCTCTATTTGAGAAGTCCACCGGGTGTGGGACTCCACAGGTGCTGACATCTATGGATGATGGATGACTCTGCCATTGCAACGTCAGCACCTATGGAGTCTTTCACCCGGTGGAGTTCCCGAATAGAGCTTCTTAACAACACAGGCCGGGAAAGCCTAAAAAAAAAACAGTTGTTCCACCACCCATTGTCATTCAGGCACCGTGGAAGTGACAACCACTACGGCAGAGGGAACTAGCCGTGGAGCCGCGACGACATCTGAGCTTCTGATGACCACCACCAAAGACTCTAGGGATTTGACTGTCACCTCAACATATGGACACACACCACCAACTGCCAGCTTGCCAGCTTGGGACACCAAGAGGCGAAGAGTCGCAGTGTCAAACAGGAGCCATCCATTTGGCGATCTCTGCCCTTGTGACTTGCTGGTTAGTGTCATTCTAATTAGCTGCTATTTGAGTGGACGTGAGGCAATTTGGGCCACACATTATTCTCCCCATCTATGGCTACGTAAGATTCCATGGCTACCCTTTACCCGGACTATCTTTTATGAGATTTTGTAGGTTTTGGTTGCACGCTTAAAGATGAATTTTTCCATGAACAATGTTTTGTGTAATTTTGGCTACCCATGGGAATATTGAGCCCAAGATATTGAAGGCTTTTGTTGGAGCTGTGAGGCGATGCGTGTGTGTATGATGCTTTAGAGTGGTGATGGATCATCATGACGACTGTCAAGGAAGGGAAAGTATGAACCATTTACAGAGATGTGAAACAGGATTTGTCACTCGTCAATTATTCCAAAAGTGAAACAAACATGATCCAACTAGTAATACTACAATCTTGTGTAAGATGGTCTTAGACCCATGCACGTATTCATATAATACAATGTAAGAACTCTCTTCATAAAAATCTCTTGCTTAATTGGTCCAGTATAAGGCCACTTTAATGATTATTGACTCTGCCACAAATTAGAAAAATTCATTTTTTTCGATCCCGTAAACTTCCACAGCTAACCTTTTTACATGGTTTTATTTGAATCACACTCTAGAGGCTTTGGGAGAGTCTTTGTGTCAATCCGTGTCTAATTTTCCTTTTTCTCTCTTAATTGTGCTTAACCACTTCCCTGACAGGTTTTTTTTACAAAAATGGTCTAAAAAAAGTAATTTTTTAATTTCAGATTCAGAAGCATTAAAGGGAGGTAAATCCAAAAATGTTTTCTTTAATTTTTTATTCCAAATAACTAATGATTTATTCAATAATTTCTGAATGTTGCCCCTTAGCTTAAGGGAATTAGGCCACCTGCATACCAGTATAACTTTCCCTCTCGCAAACCTTAGTTAGACATCTAATGAGGAATACATTTAGTTTAAAAACAAATGTATATACTTTGGCGACAAAGTTACTGTTAACTATTAATTTTAGTCCATAGTACATCAAGAAACAACATTCAAACATTCATGGGAGTTAGGCAACCCACATGACGATGACTTTCGCTCTGACAATGTTATAACAAAATTCATTTGATGACAAATAACAAGAAACTTTAATTCTTTTACTTGATTTTCATTGAAGAGTGCTGGAATCTCTTTCCTCAGTGTTCCATACGAGTCAGTGTAGTGTGAAGCGAGCAAGTCGGCTAGATCTGGAGACGTATAAAAGTTATCTGCCATCAGGCAATATCATAGGCCAAATAATGGCTTCATTAGAGTCATCATCACTTTTGAGGGCATGGGTAAATGGGCAAAGTCTTCATCCAACACAGTCCCCTTTCCCGTGTAAATTGTCGTTGACCACACGTATCCAGTTCTCGATTCACAAAGAACAATTATATGCAAACGAATCTCTTTTCATAGGCATGAACTGCTGCCACCTCAATCTTCCCTTGTACAGGCTCTTGTAGATGGTAATGTCCGTCTCTGGCATATGGAGTGCCTTGGACTTCTCCTCTAGCTTCTGGCAAATCAGCCATATTTTATTTAGTTTGGCATTTGGGTGTGTTTGGGGATCAAAATCGTTATTATAGGCAAAATGTAAATATTGCCTTATTTTTACGAATCATCGGTAAGACATTGTGTGTCCAAAAAATGGAGAGGAGAGTATAGGTCTCGTTGACCAATTAAACTCAGTATCTGGCTTCCGCACTCTGCTCTGTAGCATTACAATGGGCAAAAAACATGAATTTCTGAGCTTGTCACAGCTCACCACTGATTTACGCTAGCACTGCCCGGCCCCGCTTTTTCACGCATTGTTACTGGCAAAGTGATTCATTTCCCAAGTTATAAAGTCAACAATTTCATCGTTGAAAAAAATATTTTAGGGAATCTCATTCGGGAACCAGGTCAAAGTTCATCGAAGAATTACCTTCAAAAAGAAACTTAGGTGGTGCCGGAGGAGGATTCGTTGAAAGCATTCCCTCCCACACTCATTCCTTCCTGCGAATGTTCCGCTGCGCCTTCTGATTCGGAGCTTGTTTCTCTGGAGAGAGTCAACTAGGAGCCAGGAACTTCAATGCCCATAACCTCGGAATCACTGCTGGTCAACACTGATTCCTCTCCGGAATCCATTGCTGATTGCCAAATGTTACCAAGCAAAAATAAATAATTTGCCGTAGAATTCACTCCTACTACACCGCTCGTGTTAGAACAAAAATGTTCGAACTAAAAATGGAATGTTTGCATCGGTGGAATTTAAGTGAAAAAGTGCATACGCTCTGAAAAGGATGCGTATGCTCTGAAACTCAACAAAAGACTGTCACCATCGTCCTTCCAACATAGTACTTGTGGAAACAATCACGATATGCAAAGGACCTTGCCCCTAGTGTGAAAAGCCCATCCCATGCTCATCATAATATTTTTCTTTTCCGTTCCTACCATTTCTTGGAAAATAAACACGTGTGTGTACCGCAACAGCATGGATTTCCCAACTAATGTTAAATTGATATCGGGAAAAGCTCATTAGTAAAGGGTTGGCTGGTGTGAGAGTAGCCCAAGAAGCAAAGGGTGGCAGATTAGCACGACATGAAACCAGGCGCCAGGTTGCTTAGTGGGCCATCGGCTCTCAAGTGGGTTTTTTTACCTGAAGGAAAGTGTCAAACATGACAATAGAAGGCATTACACATGTTTGGGATTTGTCTCTATCTCTCCTTTTTTCTCGTACTCATGTGGGCTAGGGTAGAACATACACAGGGCACTTGTGTTGGTTTCTATTGAGAACGTACGACCTTTAGACGTCTTCATCGTATAGCTGTTTTCTTAAATATGTTTCATCACTTCCGCCAGTATTCAAAGTATGAAAATGAAAGGGGCTGATGAAATAAAATTCTCAACATATCTAAACATTTACGCTTACACCATTTTATCTACAGAGAACGGTTCTATAGGCATTTCCAACATATATAAATATATATATTGTAGTGGTCCACGGCCCACCCGGATAAAACTTTGGGCCGAAAGAAATACGTACAAAACAAAAATCCTCGCGAACCTTTCTCGCGCAAGATCTGTGGGGCAAACCTGCATCACCTGATACAACACAAGAACATAGAAGCCTCTTTAAGAGAGGATAAGTGGGTGGGGGGTCCCCGACCTTGTGCAATTTTACATGCTCCCAGGCTTTATTGCCGGGGCAGAGCGTACTGAGGGTAGGAAAAGGATATACTAGGGGGTAATAGGGAGCCTCGCATCCTGACCCTTAGCTGAAACACACACACTGTCCCATTCATTTAAGCACGTATTATAATTGCATAATTCGGCACGTTTTACAATAGGTAACCCTTTTTAAAAACTAATGAAGGATGAATGAATGAAATGAATTTATGAACATTATTGGCAAAGAAAAAAAAATGCAAAAGAACAATACCAAAGGACAAAACACCATCGTAGGCGGTGAGCAAACGACACAAGTTAAAATAATTACACGTGGCAGGAGGTAATTATGAGTCCTTCCCAGGGACCGCTCTAGCAATACAGGCGCCCTAGGCGAATGATGAAAAAGGCGCCCCTAAAAAAATTTCGCGCAATCGGCGCCAAAAAACAATCTTTTCTTTCAAAAAATATCAATAACATACATTTCAATTATTTTATATTAATATAATTATATTTTTGATACATTTTATTTCTAATACATATTTTCATATATTTACTAATCACTAAATATTAAAATTGTACTCTTTATTGGACTGAATATTTCGCTGACACCGACATATATTGGAAGGAAAAAGCCTGATAGAGGAATACAATGTTGGTTCGAAAACATTACATTGTTTTACGCAGAGTTATCGACCGTAAATTGAAAACTGTTTACTTTGTAAACGGGCGCGCCCGCCGGAAGGTTAAGCAGCTAACAAGCCCTTTACTTTATGAAATAGGGTTATATATGTTATCGAGTATTAGGTAATAAGGTTGTCGGACTAAAGGGTTTACTATTTCCCTCCCCCTTCTTTTTTTCTTTTTTCTCAATTTTTTTTCTCGATTTTTTTCCCTTTTTTTTCTTTTTTTTTTCTTTTCTTTTCTTTTTTTCTTTTTTTTCTCTTCACTTGTCATTTCGGCGCCCCTCAAATCGCGGCGCCCCATCACTTCGCCTAGTTCGCCTATATGGTAGAGCGGGCCCTGGTCCTTCCCTCTCTTCTTTGAACACTCGGCCCACATCAACAAGATTAATGACACTGGGGCAAGGGGTATTTGAGAAAGGCGATTGCTGTAGCTGAACACAGGGGGGGGGGGGGTTTGTGGTGAAAATCTGTCGGGTGGTGGTGACAATCTTACATGACTGTACGGCGACAGCCACGGCCCAGAGATATCACAGCCTCGGTTCTTACGACTGCAGGCTCCTCCTCGTCGGGATTGGAGTGGCATCTGGCACACGATGTTCTGGACTCTCCTTCTGGCCGTGCTTTTCTTCCAAAATGGGGGGGGTCCCTTGGCATGGACCGTACTTAGCGATTCAGCGACCAAGTATTGCTGTCAGCGTAGCCTCTTCTCCTTTCCTGGATGTCTTTCTCAAATATCCGCGAATACCAGTCACTCCTTGGGCCTGGTGATGGGCAGAAGCTCCGCTCGCATGCCGTTTTCAATGTCAATTCTCCTTGCTGGCATTGCTGCCGCGTGCTTTTATACCCCCGAATGTTGAAGGGGTGGGGTTCTCAATGTGGGGGAGGGGGGGGGGGGTTAGGGGGTGTGGGTCGGGTCAAAGGCCCATATCACTTCACTTCCTTATCTTTCATCGCCGCACTCATACACTCACGCTCACACACACAGTCTCACCTTCCTCCACGGGTCGAGTTTTAGATGGGGTGGGGTAAGGGTATGGTCAGGTCCGGGAAGGTAGGAATATGCTCAAGCATGGTGTAATGGGGCCAACCATTACAATATAAATTACCGGAAGAAAAATATGCGAATGAGTAATATAGAATTAGATAATTATATATATAGTAACATATACATAAATGTAGCAACAAATATGTATAGTAACAAACATATATGGTAACAAATATATATAGTTAGAAATAAGGCAAGGAAAGATACATGTTCTGTTCCTAGAGAAATATTTTATTCCAATTACTGTGGAACTCATCGTAGCAGTGAAAATTAGTGCAAAATTGAAATTTCAATTTTTATAATGACTGCTAAACTGTTGAAGAAAAATGTAATTCAATGATTATGAAGAGTGAATGAGAAAATATAAATGAAAATAACTAATTTAAAAATTATTTACTCAAATAGAAAGTTTTTCGTCATGCGAAAACGGAAGTTTTACATCATAAATTTGAAAAAATTATCGATAAATGACAAAAATTGAAGTTGTAAATTTGGTAAAAAGATCGCAAAAGAAACTCCATGCATGAAGTTGATAAATGGATTGTTACCAATGACAATAAAGGTGAATGAAATTCCATAAGAGGATAACTTTTCAGCGAAAAAAAATAATTATGACCCTTGAATTACTAGAATTATTACAAAAATTGACCATTGTTTTAACATCAGAAATCAACATTTGAAAAGAGCGCAGCTCGGCTAGAGTGAGCTACAGGCCCTAACCTGATCCTCTGATGACAGAAAAACGAACTACTAGCAGCTGGCGAGAATATTCAGGCATGAGAAGAAAGGGACGAAATTTTTGCACTTGCCAGAGTATTCTCGGGCGCGTCAGAATTTGCACGTTTTCGGTGCCCGAGTATACTCGGGTACATTAGGGAAGTGGTTAAGAGTGGTCTGTGAGTGCTATTTTGAGATGTGTATTTGCTATTCTAGTAATGATCAAAAGTGAAAAATGCAAATGTGGCTTTCAGTTCTATTTTGTCTCTGGAAAAGATGAGTCTGTTTTTGTATGCTCCTCAATACGGCTGCTGCTAGTTATGGGATTTTGCTTTGAAATGACTCTCAATCAGTGTGCATCACTTTCTGGTCCCTTTATGGATTGATTTTATTTTACTTTGCCACTCTTTCTGCATAAAAAAATGGGTATTTCACAAATTTCCAGGGAGCGAGCACCACAAATGATGGTGCAATCATGTCATAGGCTACAGCATGTTGCTTGCCAATGCAGATATATTCACATCAAACAAATGGCCATGCACCCAACACAGTCACAATTTCCATCGATTCCAAATTATGGAATGACGTGCATTAATGAATGTGCACATTTCTCATCAACCTTATTCTTTGGCATTATTTAGCATTCCTTCTATTGCTCACAGCTTTTTCCAAAAATGAGTGATGCGTATTACTTCTGTGGAGCCATAAGAATTAAAAACATATAAATAATGAATTTTATATTTGTGTAATAGCAGCAAACATGTCAATGTAAGCTCAACATCAAATTTATGCTTAGGGTATCAAGATGTAGAGTTAGCATTTCATTCTAAGGATATATAATTAAGGCTTGGGATTGTCCATGCTCTGCAGAAGATGTGAAAGTGAAGTTTGGCATCATGTACCCTTGAGACATGTGTGCTCCAAAAGCTATCATCTTGAGTGTGCTGTGGTGATTGTATTTTATACATTCTCTCTAGGTTGGCTCTTGTGACCCGAACTGCTGCTGTGATATTTTTGATTGCTCGGAAGAGGAGAAGAAGGCGTTTTCCAAGTGCCTGCCGTTGCCCACTGCCGTGCCTGACCCAAGGCTCTGCCACCAGTATCGGTGGGTCTCCTCTCCAAATCACTCGATGGAGCTGCAAGTTGAAGACACCCACCAGCTAGGCCTCCTATGCATCAGTCGTGACAACAATCCTGGTCGCCTGGCACTCTCAGACTACAGTGTGCGTTTCTCATCTCTTATCTATTAGTTGTTATTCACTTCAGGGAAAATTATATTGCCATAGTGCAATTTTATTCATTCAAGTATTCTACCAGCTGATTGGTAGGTTCTTGGACAGTCCCCATTCTGCATCCCAAACTCATAGACATTGTCTCGCTTTCCCTCCTAATGATGTCTTGCCATTAGATCCCTCTTAAATTACTCTAATCTTCTACCTCTTCTTATTTCCTCCAGCATTTTTATCCTCTTCCTTCCTCTTCCACGCTTCCCCAGTGTTCTACACTCTGTCACTCTCTTCAACATGCCCTTTTCTTTCAAAACGTCCTCCACCCATCTCTTCTGCCTTCTCCGGACCTCCGCCACAAGCTTCCTCCCCTCTCCAACCATATCCAATACCTCCTCGTTCATCTTTCTCGCCATCCAGCTCACCTTCTCCATCCTTCTCCAAACTCACATCTCAAATGCCTCAAGCCTATGCACATCCTCCCTTCGCAATGACCAAGTTTCCGACCCATATAGCGCCACGCTCCATATTAAAGTTTTCACCAGCCTCTTCTTTACGTCTCTTTTCAGACCCCCCCTCATCAATTCCCATCTCTTTGAAAATGCTTCTTTAGTGAGCGAAATTCTGCATCTGATGTCCTTACCACTAAACCCATTCTCCTCTAAAATACTACCCAGATTCGTAAACTGCTGGACCTGCTCTATCTTCTGCCCTCCCACACTTATATTTAGCCCTGCCTTCTTACTTCTAGAAAATCTCATTACTTTCGTTTTCTTGTGATTGATCTTCATCCCATACTTTTTGCACTGCACCTCTAACGAATTCACCATTGACTGTAACCCCTTGGCAGACTGACTAACCAATGCTTGATCATCTGCAAATCTCACTGGTTTTATCAGCTCCCCTCCTTCCTTTATTTCTACCTCCTCCTCCCCCCATGCCTCCCGTACCATTTCTTCTGAATACACGTTAAAAAGCAACGGCGATAGTGGGCATCCCTGCCGCACTCCCCGTCCTATCGTGGCCCATCCCGATTCTCCATCAGCTGCCATAACCTGCGCTGTCTGGTTCATATACAAATTCGGAATCAGATGCCTGTCCCTCCAATCGACCCCTAATTTCTTCAACACTTCCATTAATTTCATCCAGTCCACCCAATCAAACGCCTTCTCGAAATGTACGAAGCATGCAAAAACATCCTGCCCAAACTCTAGGTTTCTTTCTATGTTCTAGCGTCCTCATCACCGCTAAAGTGTCTCGCGTTCCCGTCCCTCTCCTAAACCCGAACTGGTCGTCACCCAGGTATTCATTTGCTTTCTTCTCTAGCCTTCTGTTTATAATTCTCAAAACTACTTTGGCCGTGTGGGATATTAAGCTTATTGTCCTATAGTCTTAGCACGTTTTTGCCTTGCTCTTCTTTGGTATAGGAATTGGTACTATCTTCGCAAAGTCTTCCGGCCACACTCCATCCTCATAAATCCTACAAATAAGTACAAAAAGTTTTCCCCTTCGGTTCTTCCCCATGCTCTTTAAAAACTCTGCGGGTATGTCATCTATTCCCACCACCTTATTCCTTTTCATATCTCGAAGAGCTCTTTCGATTTCGCTATCTAGGATACCTGGTCCATTGCCATCTCTGTCGATATCGTCTTCCCTGTCTATATATAACATTTTGGGCCTTATTTCTATACCATATAGCTCTTCAACATACTCCTTCCACCTCCCCTGGATCTCTTTCGGTTGTACGATCACCTTTCCCATCTTGTCTGTTATCGTTGTAATTTCCCTTTCCTTATTACTACCCGTCAGTTCCTTTACTTTCTTATATAACGCATCTACTCTTCCCTCTTTTTGGTATTTCTCTAACGAGTCAATCTGTTCTCTCCACCACGCATCTCTTGCTTTCTTTGTTTCTCTTCTAAGCCTGTTATTTATTTCTTGGTATTTTCTCTTACCTAGCTCTGAGTTTACGAGCTTCCTTTTTCTTCTCTCCTGCCTCTCCCTTATCATCTCCTTTGTATTCCACGGTTTTCTAATTTTAGTTGCACTCACTACGCCTAACGTTGCTTTCGCCGCTTCTACAATTCCATTTTTCAAACTTCCCCATTCATCTTCCACTGATCTAACTCCATGTTCCTCACCCATTATCTCATCCACCTTCTCTCGATACTTCTTCTTCATTGCCCCAGTTAATGCCTCCGTATTTCGTACCTTCCTTCCCATTCTTATCTTTTTCAGTTTTACCCAACATTTCATGACTAATAAGTTGTGGTCTGGGTCTGCATCAGCTCCTAGGTAAGTATGTGAGTTTTTAACACTATTCCTCTATCTGTGACGAACCATTATATAATCTATCTGGAACCAATCTGTGTCTCCTGGCTTCTTCCAAGTGTACCTACATCGAGGATGATGTCTGAACCATGTATTTGTAATCACTAGGCTATTTCTACGGCAAAACTCCACAGCTTTCTCGCCCCGGTCGTTTTTCCTTCCTAGCCCGTAATCACCCACCTCCCACCCATCTCTTCCTTCGCCCACCACCGCGTTCCAATCCCCCATTACTACCAAGTGCTTACTCCCTGGTATCCTACCAATTATTTCCTCTAGCTGATCGTCTACACCATCTACCTCCTCCTCTTTATGATTAGAGGTAGGCATGTAAACCTGGATACTAACTTAATTCGTTGGATCTGCCTTTAGTTCCACGACTATTATCCTATCACTCACCTGTTCTGCATATACTACCTTTCTACCTAGTTTCCTATTCATTACGAATGCAACCCCGCACTGACTTTCATTCCCTCCATAGTGCAATAATGGAGGAATGTAAATAATGATAAGCATGGATTTCAGTAAGTATGTATGTGGTTTACTACCAATTTAAGAGTTCACTTGTGTTAATCCGTAATTTTTAATAGCTCTAAATGTAGGAAAAATTTCCATGAAACATCAAATTCTTATTATCCCATTTCATATTACTGCTCAGGATTGTATGTTACAGTAGAATCTCGATTTTACATAACCCGATTTTACGTAAAATTTGATTTTACATTAGTGAATGAGCGGTCCCGGTTGACTCCTATAGTATTCTTATGGAATCATTATTTGATTTTACGTAAATTCTACGTAAGGCTATTTGTGGTCCCTGGTGGAGGTATAAATTCGATTTTATGAAATGAAACAACAGAACTTAAAGAAACTTAAAGAAAATCGGGCAGATTCTTGCCCATATTTAAAGGAAATCTTCAGTTTAATGCTGTACTACTGTGGAATTCAACTGCAACAAATCAATCAATACAGTAAGTCCTTGACTTACGAACATCCAACTTACTAACTTACACGAAAGATATAAAGATACGAACATACATATCCAATCGAAAAATTCAAACGTGTGAAGGAATTTCAAATTTGGTGCCACCAGATAAGTTATTTGGCCATTGCAGCTGGCAGTGCGGCGTGCAGCAACTCGCGGATTGGTACTACCCCTCTTTGCTGTGACAAATTTAAACAATATTATCTCGATATATCAATTTTCAATGTTCATTGTTTACTTGCATCATAAATTTTTACGGATGATTCGGAAGTAAGACAAAAGCCGAAAGATGCCCTGAAAGTAGTGATATATTTTGAGATAATGCTACTCTTGACATTTCAATGGAAATCGACTTCCATGTGTCAAGCTGCCTTCGCATCAAATAGAGGCATTATTCCATTCACACAATTCAATAGAGGCTCAATTCAGCTTATGTGATGAATGGTAAAATATTATTTCCAGGGTATCTGGAAATTGCCTTACAGGCAGTCTTTCCATCCAGCTATCCCTCTCAATCACACAGCCGGAAACAATAAAGCTGTCTTATTTTAGGGTGATACCTCAGTCAGATAAGAACAATTGACGCATCTTAACTGGTTTTTCCCAGAAGACCCCTCAAGAAAAAAGTTCTTCGTTCCTTATTCCTGGGCGCGACGAAATACATCTGCGCTGGAATCATTCAGCGAGAAAGAGAAGTGGGTAACCCGAGAGGATCACTCCTTCACCTTATCTGTAATTATCTACCCTCGCCCAGTTTCGCTTTTATCCAGGTGGCTTCCACTATGTAGTGGAGAAGGGGTTTGGCCTTCTTTCAGGGGCCTCGGCAGCCCACACTAGGTTGATACGGCCGATGCTCGAATGATACGAGGGGAGCCATTATTTCGGTCGATTCAAATTGTAACCTTACCCCGGTGGTAGCTGTGAGGTTGATTTCGCACCTTCATGATTTTTCCATAACCTGAGATTAAGTTGCGTAGCACCCGAGAGAGCTTTGAAGAACATCGTCACATCAAGGGGATAAATAACGTAGTGCATCGGTGCATGCGAAGAGAGAAGCGGAACTCTAATCTGTTTTTACTTCCTTTTATAGGAAGCATCATTCACTAAGGGGAGTGGATACCACGTCAGAAAATCCATTTTCAGACTGTTGACTTGTACATCGTCATGGTGGCATGTTAATAGATAAAGAAATTCTTTTTTCACCATTTGGCGCAGGAAGGGTGTTGCTAGAAGTTATTTCATTGGGCGTTCACTTGATATAAAGCACATCGGAGAAAAAATTAGTAAACTTGCCTAAAATTGACTATTTCGCGGAAATGATACTTGGCTATGAGAAGTGATACGAAAATGAGCTTTGATATAAGTTCTAGCTGCATCATTTATCTTTCAATGCGGATACTTCTCAAGTACGTAAGTTTAATACAACTTTACTGTAGTCGTGTAGAGCAAAGAGGATGATCAGCACTTTTTTACACAGGTCTTCGCACCGAGCGCTGGAGAATCTGGCAGTCCAGCGAATGGCTATGCGTCCTTGGCCTGCCTCTCGCTCTCCCCTCCACCACCCCGGGTCTCTCTCTCCCCCCACCCTCGCCTCGGTGCTCATAGTTAAGGGGCTGGAGTGAAGTGATATTTTTTCTTGGGTCAGCATCACATTTCATTAAAAGCCTCACATTTCATCAAAAGTATCACAATTCACTAATCGCTTTCCAACCCCCTAACTTCTCAGGTGGTATCCACTAGTTGGGGGGGAGGGGGCGTCCTTTCGGGAGCCTCAGCAGCCAACTTCCATGGTTCCCACTAGTTCCAACATCGCAACACAGGATGACCATTATTTACATCGTTTTGAATGGTATCCATTCCCCAGTGTGAATTTCAATATTTCTGATTCAGATCCGATTTTTTGAATGAATTAGGATCCGATTTCAGTATCCGGTGAAACGTAATACCTGCGGAACTTTAGATCCGATCTGACCATCCGTAAATAGTATCTTTCCCGGCAAATCAGCTTCTGTCTTAAAGGGCGAAGTTATCCCCTCGTTGCATAAGACGCAGGCTTATTTTAGAGCACATTTTGGAGCAAAAAAAGTGCATCTTATGAGCTGAGAAATACGGTAACTACAATTTTCGATGCCTGGCTAACTTTTTTCAACTTACGAACAAATTGAACTTACGAACAAGTTCTCGGAACGCAACTCGTTTGTATGTTGAGGACTTACTGTACATGGCATTTTAAATGGTATACATATATATTATTATTTTATTTTCCCATCTTTCAGCACGAACAGTTATGGGTTCAAGGGGTTTACTTGTTTACCCTCTGACTGTTGCGCCGGAAAACTCACGCTAATCTGCTTTATGACCTTGAGATAGGAACCCTGTCAGCTGTTCTGAGTGATGTGATGAAGCTCGCTTTGGGGTCGCCTGCAAGCACACCGCAAGATCACCTTATTCTCCAACGGCATCATTATGTCACTAGTACCTTCATAATCGAATTTATTTCACACAGTTTCGTGTGAGCTCCATGATAGAGGATCTGATGGTGTACACTCCACTTCCTCTTCTTCTGATTCCTAACTTCCTTCTGATTTAGGGGAACTCATGTTGGTATGCACAAAAATCTCGTCACTATCCTCACTGCCATCACTTTCGTAGCTTTCTTTCAAAAGTTTGCGAATAGTGTCAGAGGAAGGAGAAGTGTGCCTTCCTCTTTTACTAGTGGTTGCCATTATTGACGGGGATATTCAAAATCGATACTAGGTTGTGTATCCCCGAGGAATGAAAAGAATCAATATACATTTGCACCAATCTCAACTACTTCATGCAGCTGTTTATAAGCATCCACACACAGAAAGCTGGCGACCCACACTGACTGAGTGCACAAAATTCCCACCCTTGCCAATTGGATAGAACAGTTACCTGGAGGGGTTTGGGGAATCGGGAAGTAGGCACCTAACCCTGGGACAATCACTACGTACAACAACACCCCTGCCGGCAATGATAAAGCCAGTAACATCCTCTCTCTACCTCCTCACTAAAATGCCACAACACTTACTACTAGAATCATCCCATGAATAGCCATATGAATGTTATTTACGTGGACGTTTTTGTTGCCTCCTTTTTTTGTTATGAACAATTTACTTGTATTCCTTTATTTATTTTAATATGCCCAAAGTAAAAGTCCTAGTGGCTGTTTTTGTGGTGAACTTAAATAAATAAATGGGCCCGCTAAAGTGGGAAACGAAGAAGGCACTGCTAAGCAGCCCTAGTGTCTTTACTGTGCTGAAATTTGGCAACGGTGTCTGAGTCTTAAAACACGAAGGTGGGTGCGAAATCCGATTAGCTCTCATCCCGCTCTATGAGAGGAAAGAGAGAGAAAGAGAAAAGAGGAATGTGTATTTTGAGGGTGTTTGTGTTTGAAGACTTCTTCCCTTCCTTTTTCTTCTCTCCTGCCTCTCCCTTATCATCTCCTTTGTATTCCACGGTTTTCTAATTTTAGTTGCACTCACTACGCCTAACGTTGCTTTCGCCGCTTCTACAATTCCATTTTTCAAACTTCCCCATTCATCTTCCACTGATCTAACTCCATGTTCCTCACCCATTATCTCATCCACCTTCTCTCGATACTTCTTCTTCATTGCCCCAGTTAATGCCTCCGTATTTCGTACCTTCCTTCCCATTCTTATCTTTTTCAGTTTTACCCAACATTTCATGACTAATAAGTTGTGGTCTGGGTCTGCATCAGCTCCTAGGTAAGTATGTGAGTTTTTAACACTATTCCTCTATCTGTGACGAACCATTATATAATCTATCTGGAACCAATCTGTGTCTCCTGGCTTCTTCCAAGTGTACCTACATCGAGGATGATGTCTGAACCATGTATTTGTAATCACTAGGCTATTTCTACGGCAAAACTCCACAGCTTTCTCGCCCCGGTCGTTTTTCCTTCCTAGCCCGTAATCACCCACCTCCCACCCATCTCTTCCTTCGCCCACCACCGCGTTCCAATCCCCCATTACTACCAAGTGCTTACTCCCTGGTATCCTACCAATTATTTCCTCTAGCTGATCGTCTACACCATCTACCTCCTCCTCTTTATGATTAGAGGTAGGCATGTAAACCTGGATACTAACTTAATTCGTTGGATCTGCCTTTAGTTCCACGACTATTATCCTATCACTCACCTGTTCTGCATATACTACCTTTCTACCTAGTTTCCTATTCATTACGAATGCAACCCCGCACTGACTTTCATTCCCTCCATAGTGCAATAATGGAGGAATGTAAATAATGATAAGCATGGATTTCAGTAAGTATGTATGTGGTTTACTACCAATTTAAGAGTTCACTTGTGTTAATCCGTAATTTTTAATAGCTCTAAATGTAGGAAAAATTTCCATGAAACATCAAATTCTTATTATCCCATTTCATATTACTGCTCAGGATTGTATGTTACAGTAGAATCTCGATTTTACATAACCCGATTTTACGTAAAATTTGATTTTACATTAGTGAATGAGCGGTCCCGGTTGACTCCTATAGTATTCTTATGGAATCATTATTTGATTTTACGTAAATTCTACGTAAGGCTATTTGTGGTCCCTGGTGGAGGTATAAATTCGATTTTATGAAATGAAACAACAGAACTTAAAGAAACTTAAAGAAAATCGGGCAGATTCTTGCCCATATTTAAAGGAAATCTTCAGTTTAATGCTGTACTACTGTGGAATTCAACTGCAACAAATCAATCAATACAGTAAGTCCTTGACTTACGAACATCCAACTTACTAACTTACACGAAAGATATAAAGATACGAACATACATATCCAATCGAAAAATTCAAACGTGTGAAGGAATTTCAAATTTGGTGCCACCAGATAAGTTATTTGGCCATTGCAGCTGGCAGTGCGGCGTGCAGCAACTCGCGGATTGGTACTACCCCTCTTTGCTGTGACAAATTTAAACAATATTATCTCGATATATCAATTTTCAATGTTCATTGTTTACTTGCATCATAAATTTTTACGGATGATTCGGAAGTAAGACAAAAGCCGAAAGATGCCCTGAAAGTAGTGATATATTTTGAGATAATGCTACTCTTGACATTTCAATGGAAATCGACTTCCATGTGTCAAGCTGCCTTCGCATCAAATAGAGGCATTATTCCATTCACACAATTCAATAGAGGCTCAATTCAGCTTATGTGATGAATGGTAAAATATTATTTCCAGGGTATCTGGAAATTGCCTTACAGGCAGTCTTTCCATCCAGCTATCCCTCTCAATCACACAGCCGGAAACAATAAAGCTGTCTTATTTTAGGGTGATACCTCAGTCAGATAAGAACAATTGACGCATCTTAACTGGTTTTTCCCAGAAGACCCCTCAAGAAAAAAGTTCTTCGTTCCTTATTCCTGGGCGCGACGAAATACATCTGCGCTGGAATCATTCAGCGAGAAAGAGAAGTGGGTAACCCGAGAGGATCACTCCTTCACCTTATCTGTAATTATCTACCCTCGCCCAGTTTCGCTTTTATCCAGGTGGCTTCCACTATGTAGTGGAGAAGGGGTTTGGCCTTCTTTCAGGGGCCTCGGCAGCCCACACTAGGTTGATACGGCCGATGCTCGAATGATACGAGGGGAGCCATTATTTCGGTCGATTCAAATTGTAACCTTACCCCGGTGGTAGCTGTGAGGTTGATTTCGCACCTTCATGATTTTTCCATAACCTGAGATTAAGTTGCGTAGCACCCGAGAGAGCTTTGAAGAACATCGTCACATCAAGGGGATAAATAACGTAGTGCATCGGTGCATGCGAAGAGAGAAGCGGAACTCTAATCTGTTTTTACTTCCTTTTATAGGAAGCATCATTCACTAAGGGGAGTGGATACCACGTCAGAAAATCCATTTTCAGACTGTTGACTTGTACATCGTCATGGTGGCATGTTAATAGATAAAGAAATTCTTTTTTCACCATTTGGCGCAGGAAGGGTGTTGCTAGAAGTTATTTCATTGGGCGTTCACTTGATATAAAGCACATCGGAGAAAAAATTAGTAAACTTGCCTAAAATTGACTATTTCGCGGAAATGATACTTGGCTATGAGAAGTGATACGAAAATGAGCTTTGATATAAGTTCTAGCTGCATCATTTATCTTTCAATGCGGATACTTCTCAAGTACGTAAGTTTAATACAACTTTACTGTAGTCGTGTAGAGCAAAGAGGATGATCAGCACTTTTTTACACAGGTCTTCGCACCGAGCGCTGGAGAATCTGGCAGTCCAGCGAATGGCTATGCGTCCTTGGCCTGCCTCTCGCTCTCCCCTCCACCACCCCGGGTCTCTCTCTCCCCCCACCCTCGCCTCGGTGCTCATAGTTAAGGGGCTGGAGTGAAGTGATATTTTTTCTTGGGTCAGCATCACATTTCATTAAAAGCCTCACATTTCATCAAAAGTATCACAATTCACTAATCGCTTTCCAACCCCCTAACTTCTCAGGTGGTATCCACTAGTTGGGGGGGAGGGGGCGTCCTTTCGGGAGCCTCAGCAGCCAACTTCCATGGTTCCCACTAGTTCCAACATCGCAACACAGGATGACCATTATTTACATCGTTTTGAATGGTATCCATTCCCCAGTGTGAATTTCAATATTTCTGATTCAGATCCGATTTTTTGAATGAATTAGGATCCGATTTCAGTATCCGGTGAAACGTAATACCTGCGGAACTTTAGATCCGATCTGACCATCCGTAAATAGTATCTTTCCCGGCAAATCAGCTTCTGTCTTAAAGGGCGAAGTTATCCCCTCGTTGCATAAGACGCAGGCTTATTTTAGAGCACATTTTGGAGCAAAAAAAGTGCATCTTATGAGCTGAGAAATACGGTAACTACAATTTTCGATGCCTGGCTAACTTTTTTCAACTTACGAACAAATTGAACTTACGAACAAGTTCTCGGAACGCAACTCGTTTGTATGTTGAGGACTTACTGTACATGGCATTTTAAATGGTATACATATATATTATTATTTTATTTTCCCATCTTTCAGCACGAACAGTTATGGGTTCAAGGGGTTTACTTGTTTACCCTCTGACTGTTGCGCCGGAAAACTCACGCTAATCTGCTTTATGACCTTGAGATAGGAACCCTGTCAGCTGTTCTGAGTGATGTGATGAAGCTCGCTTTGGGGTCGCCTGCAAGCACACCGCAAGATCACCTTATTCTCCAACGGCATCATTATGTCACTAGTACCTTCATAATCGAATTTATTTCACACAGTTTCGTGTGAGCTCCATGATAGAGGATCTGATGGTGTACACTCCACTTCCTCTTCTTCTGATTCCTAACTTCCTTCTGATTTAGGGGAACTCATGTTGGTATGCACAAAAATCTCGTCACTATCCTCACTGCCATCACTTTCGTAGCTTTCTTTCAAAAGTTTGCGAATAGTGTCAGAGGAAGGAGAAGTGTGCCTTCCTCTTTTACTAGTGGTTGCCATTATTGACGGGGATATTCAAAATCGATACTAGGTTGTGTATCCCCGAGGAATGAAAAGAATCAATATACATTTGCACCAATCTCAACTACTTCATGCAGCTGTTTATAAGCATCCACACACAGAAAGCTGGCGACCCACACTGACTGAGTGCACAAAATTCCCACCCTTGCCAATTGGATAGAACAGTTACCTGGAGGGGTTTGGGGAATCGGGAAGTAGGCACCTAACCCTGGGACAATCACTACGTACAACAACACCCCTGCCGGCAATGATAAAGCCAGTAACATCCTCTCTCTACCTCCTCACTAAAATGCCACAACACTTACTACTAGAATCATCCCATGAATAGCCATATGAATGTTATTTACGTGGACGTTTTTGTTGCCTCCTTTTTTTGTTATGAACAATTTACTTGTATTCCTTTATTTATTTTAATATGCCCAAAGTAAAAGTCCTAGTGGCTGTTTTTGTGGTGAACTTAAATAAATAAATGGGCCCGCTAAAGTGGGAAACGAAGAAGGCACTGCTAAGCAGCCCTAGTGTCTTTACTGTGCTGAAATTTGGCAACGGTGTCTGAGTCTTAAAACACGAAGGTGGGTGCGAAATCCGATTAGCTCTCATCCCGCTCTATGAGAGGAAAGAGAGAGAAAGAGAAAAGAGGAATGTGTATTTTGAGGGTGTTTGTGTTTGAAGACTTCTTCCCAAGTGGGTCATTCCACGTCAGTTCAACCACACCATGACACCCACCGACTCAGATTTTGACGAAACTTGGTACATATCATCCCGTCACTAATTTAAGAGACAAATCCAAGTTTTATTTATTTAGCTCCTGCAGTTTCAAAAAGTATTCACAGCTGTGATCTAATGCATTCAAACACTCATGAAAGCAATATTTTATGAATTTTTAAGGACAAAAACTTTGTTTCATCACAATAGTTTCATTAGGGTCTCTTATACTAATGGAGAACATCACAAAAATACTGTGCTCCAGAAGCCATTTTGTGAAAATTAAACTAATGTAGCATTAATTTTTAATGAAAGAATGAAAAAGTCATTATTTTTATTCTTGGGGATGATAGTACATACTTTTATGATGATTATGATAAAAAAATGTTAAGATTAAAAAATACCCTTTCAGTGATACATAATGGCACTGGTAGTTAACAATGTTTTTTGCCGAAAAATGATGCTAAGACTTAACATAAGAATTTCTTTAAGACTGCAAAAGACAATTTAAGGGATCATGCTATTTTTTCTTGAAATCCTCATAGCCTTGTGGTCAAAGCTGGAAAATATCTGGAGAATTGATCCTCAAATGAGTGAGATAAAATGTTTTGAGTAAAATAGTACACCTTGAGAGGTGAGCCTCCTGAATGGAAGAAATTGAGAACTTGCTTGACGTTTGAGAGGCTGGAACTAAATAAATATAATTTGTAGCCGTCTCTTAAATTATTGAAGGGATGATATGTACCAAGTTTAGTCAAAATCCGAGTCGGTGGGTGTCATGGTGTGGTTGAACTGACATGGAATGACCCAAGTGTGTCACAATTTCCACTTGCAGGAACCAGCATGAGAGCAATATCACCAGCCCTCTGACAAGCGATCGGCACCTTCATTCAATATCTCATATGCCACTTGCTGCTACATAGAGGCTCCATCAAAGAGCAAAGCCCCTCAGAGGGTCTCAATAGGGTCTCTACCCACCTTTTACCACCCCTTCACTGCCCATCCCCTCAGTGTCAAGTCCGGTGACAGTTGGGGACGGCTTGGCAGGGGCCCACTGTGTACAGGGTATGAACGATAACCACAGGGAATGGGAGTAGATGGATACCTAAGTCACACAATCGGAAGAGAACATGATGTAGGCAGGGTCGGGGCAGTTTCAGGCTAGACTCCAGGCTGTAGGAAAACCCCTTTTGGATTTTCTTACTGCGTGCACGTCTCTAATCTTGCTTACAGACTCGGATTTTCCCAAAGTAGGTAAAAATGGTAATTCGAAAAAAGTATCGAAAGATGATATAACGAGCACTACTTGAAGATGCTGCTGCCACGACATCGAACGCTAAGTATGTCTGCTACAGTTTCAGAAAGATGTCAGCTAACTGCTTACTCAAGGTTTGAAATGACATGGCATTGTGAAGAAAAAATTTAAGCAAACCACTTCATTATTTAAAAGTAGAGGAAGAAAAGCCTACTGGTCTTAATAGAGGAAGGGATCTTAATGATTACCTGTGACCCTAAAATGTTTTTATGGCAGTAATGAAATATGTCGAAAACTGTTAGGGTTATGCAACCCCTCCATACATGTGCAGGCTTTGACGGAAGTGCGTCTTCCTCACAAAAGATCAGGGTCGATATATTTGCCCCTTTGATATATCGAAGAGGCAACTAATCGAAATATCTATCGACCTTGACAAAAGATTCTCTGAAGCTGCCATCTACTGGCTGAAGGGTGGAGGAAGATACATATGTGTGAAAATTTCAGCAAGATATCTCGTCACCCCCACATGATAAAATGTAAATTCGAGTATGAAGAGATCTTGTTGCACCCAAATGGAAAGCCATTTCTGTATGACGAGATATCTCGTCACCGCCAACCAAGTGGTTAATAGTATGCGTGTAACATGGCAGTGAAAGTACCCATACCACTGTAACCCTCTTCCTCTCTAAAAATAAAATTACACATGATTCATAATCTTTACTAAATTACACATCTTTACAAAACTCTATGTGCACAACAGTGGTATATGTTGCTTTGTGCCGATTGTTGTGACCCTTCTTGGTCATTGTTGATAAAACTGACCCCAGATGAATTTTCGTGCAAACAATGTCATATAGCCTACTGAATGAAAAGCCTTACCCAAGTGCCAATAGTTTTGAGAGATACTATTTGAGCTCTTAAATTTCAGGCTCATTGCTGCTGCACTGGCTTATGTTTTTAATGATCCCATATACATATTTCATCGTAAAGTTTTTGGTATGATGCTCGTGGTATGTTTACCATATCTGTTCCTGTTTCACATGGGCCTGCAGCCAGCCAGATCACTCAAGGACTTCCAAGAGTTGAGTTGGAAGCAAGACTCATTCCGGTGGCCAACACCTTCGCTGAGTGGCGTGCACTTTGCTGCCAATTCATCATATAAGGTTGGAGACGTCTTGTGGATGGTTCACGAGTCCTCTCTGTTCCCTCTAGGTGAGCATGTTATGGTTTCATTCACCATGTGTGTGCCCTTTTGTACTTTTTTCCTTGCAAATAAGTCTACTATGTGTGTATTGAGTAATCTCTCATTGATTATCCTTTTTGAACGTACTAGAAATGTATTTGATTTGTATTTTGAAGGCAATATATCAACTAGTATTGCAGGAATTGCATTTCAGAAGGAAAGTATTTTACAAAATTGCCATGTACTGAAAACATTAAAAACTTAATGCCACTTACCTTCTGAAGTTTTCTCCTAACACCCAATACGATGGAGCACTGTTCTCCTGAGAAACACGGCCACATGCTGGACCACATCACTACATGCGTATGATGCATATGTCTTTGCTTGGATTGAGAAGTATTAGAGTTGGATGACAGTACTAGTCAAAGCTATTGCAACAAAGCTACAATGACCTCTCTGCAACGAAGAATGGGGTTGGCACTCACTAATGTGCACACGAATGTGAAAACCAAAACCGTAAATGAAAAAAAAAACATTAACGTAGAATGGGATCTCGGTTGAAATCCCAGCCTAAGGGGAATGATGATGCTCTCGCATCAGATCCGTCTGTAAATGAATACAAAACTTGGTACTCGAAAGTTATACAGTAAAACCTTTATGTTATGCACCTTGATTTTACGTTACTCTTGATTTAACTTGGCGACATTAAGGTCGGGAGGGGAAGCATTCAATGGTATTTCAAAGGTAAACTCTTGATTTTATGTAGTTTTTTGATTTTACAGTCATACTTTGGTCTCTATGGTCAAATATTCCTCCTTTTTACGTAGTTACGCAATACTTTGCACTTTTGCCTCACGTACACCTCTTGCAAAGCTGCTTCCCCAATCGCCTAAAAAGTAAGGGATCTCTGATGCGTGTGTCGGTCACTTTGTGTTCAATCAGCCTCCCCTGACCCCTGAAAAAGTAAAGGCCCATTCCCCTGGTAGTTGGTGCGGGTCAACACACGGCATTCATTAAGTTTGTTAGTTGCTGACTGACTGTGAGCGTTTGGGTGCTAACTCAGTCTCATTCGCTCTTTCCCGTGTGTAGATGCAGTCGTGTTCCTTAAAAGTGCCACATTGTTTTGCCCCGTTGACGTCTCCTTCAGCACCTCATCTTGGGCATCTACATGTCTTTTTATTTTACTGGGTGGACAGATTAATCATTTTCGTTTTGTTGACAAAGTGGATTTTTGGTTTGCTGGAGTTTACTATTAACTCTTCCAATTAACAATACGATCAAGTGCCTGGGCATAGTGATTTATTATGCTGAATTTTATACTTCTGCCCACAGCTGTCACAACGTACTATATTCGCAGATCTCTGCATGCCAGTGACTTCTTTGACAGTATTACAGTACGCGTTTGAAGTGTGGTAAGTGTAAGTACTTTTTAAAATAATACTTAATGCATAACTACATCATAACTATATATAATATATCGTTTCTCTTATTTTTACCTCTAATATCCCATATAGATCCTAAAATGTGTGAATCGGTAAACCATAAAGGTAATGGTTTCAGGTGTCACTTGGTGGAATTTGTCCATCATGAAGATAGGAAAAGAAGGTAGTGCAATTCCACATGAAAATTTATTGTACGACCTGGGTTTTGCCACAGTGCAACATCATCGGGTACAGCATTAAAAAAATGGTCGCCACTATATATGCACAAAAGTTGAGGAAGGATGGGCGGAAAATTGCTCCTTAATTCCCAAGACAAGGGAATACAATTTACGAGTGAATTAGAATGTGAAAAGAAGTTGAATTTTCTTGATCTGTCTATTCAGTACAAATATGGTATCGAGATGTTGAAGCAAGAACTAACGAAAATCAAAGGCTCTTTAATGGCTAAAAGTGCTGTTTCATTCAGTGACACGATTAGAGCAAACCCTGCAAATAAGCGGAGTGCCATACAAAGTGGAAAATTGATCCCAACTAAGCCTGTTTCGGGTCCTGTTATTGACAAGCGGAATACCTATCGCATGACATTTTGAAGTGACTCAGAAGTGCAATTGGGCCCTGCTTCAATAAGCACAAGTTCTGTATGCCCTGACGACAGTGCTTCGATTTTCCTCAATCTTGATGTGAAATCAAAACATGGTACGTAGTACCAAACGTCCTGTGGAGTATAATGACGTCGATTCTGTTTCTGCAAACAGCAAGAGTAGACGCCGTAATATCATCGGAACTTCTACGGAAGAATGCTCCCTTTAAGGGGGTCCCACGCCCTTTTCATCTTCACGTATGGAATTTCAAGCTGTGGCGATAAAAACTTTCAAAAATTAGGTGAAATTCCTGAGATAGACGCATTGAAAGATGTAGAAGTTGAAAAACTCAAAAGGTAACGCGTGGTAATTATGCTTTACTCCGTATTTCCATAAATTATGACTTTAGTGAAACTCAATCTGCCCTCGTTCTGGCATAAACATGTGCGTGTGGGAAAATACAATTTTTTTGAAGTAGTACTCAGTGTCAACAGAGGAAGGATAATGCATACTTCTTCTTCTTCACGACCTACCCTCTCTAATCTGAGAGAGGCCAAATCTACTGATTTGAATTTAATATTCAATGTCTGAGAAATAAGGTACATATTTGAACTTGAGCATTTTCTCTCCACAACCAAATGTGACCTGTTGTGTCTATCTGAACACTGGCTACATCAGGATGAAACTAATGGTTGCTAAATTCAGTGTTTTAAGCTTGATTCTACTTATTGCAGGACGTTGCATAAAAATGGAGGGGCATACATATTTGTAACCAATTTGTAACCTTAAACACTTGCATGTCAACAACTTTTGTTTGGATTTGCGTATGGAAGCTTCTGCAATCTATCTGAAATGTCATAATGCAATAATTGTCTCACTGTATTGTTCTCCCAATGGTGATTTGGATATTTTTTGTGATCAATTAGAAAAACTCTTAAAAATTAACTTAACTCTTAATATAATTATGGATTATTTGTTAATTGTATGTTAACTCGAGCACCCTCTTGGTGTTTCTTCACTGTCTTCTGCTTGATTTTATTTGTCATTTTCTGCTTGAGCTGCACTTTAGGGGGCATGGTCACTACATAAACTTTCCCTTAATAAACCACCTTCTTCTGGCTAGTTTTGTTATCGAATGGTTGATGCAGTTGGAAAAGAACACAGTGCAAACTACTCCCTTCGTCGACAATATCACTTCACATGGAAGAATGATAGTCACATAACATGGCATCAGCGACCTAGATGGCAGTGCGATGCAGATGTTCTCAGTATCTCGGTGCGAAGTCATAAGGGGCGTGAATTTCGATCCAAATTCAGATAAACCTTTGCAGTTTGTCACTATCATTTACCGAGAAATGTTACGATATTATTCAGCTCGTTTCATTGATGTGATTTATTATCTCACGCCAGCTGTATCCATTAAGGCAATGTTTTTCAACCTTCTTGAATATGCGACCCCCCCATTTGCATCTCAAAAAAGGAACCATGATTCAACAAATTAGTAAAAAATTAACAGGCACAGCCTTTCCGCAGAAATTATTGCTGAATCTTTAATGTAGTGTAGGTGTAGATTGTAATATTTAAAAATTAACTTTTCTCTGAAATTTTTGTATTTTTATTGTAGTGTAATGCCTATAATGCTTGCTTTTTATTTTACCTGGCTTGCGACAGCGACCCCCCCATCAAGCCTTTGCGACCCCCCTGGGGCTCGAGGCCCACAGGTTGAAAAACGTTGCATTAAGGAATCATATCACTTTGTTGGTAGGTAATGCTCTCTTGCAATAAGTTACTCTTCGGCGGAAGTTCTCATATTTTTACAAGTTGGTAAACATAATGATGTCTCTAAAACGGCTAATGAAAGCCTTAATTTGAATTATCATAGATGTGATCCAGACTACGCAAGGAATGTTGCGTTATCTTGATGGTGCTGATTGGTGGCAGTGCTAATCACTACAACATTTGCTCAATTTTCTCTAATAATGCGAACAGCTCATAATAAATAATACATCATTAAATTTGTAAATGTTTCGATGATAAAAAAGCAGTCCATTAACAAATAAGGCTTAGAATGCAGAATGAATTACAAATTATGGGTGCAAAAAATCGTGGAAATGGGAAATTTTAAAGGGTGCGCGCAAAATCAGCACGCTTTGAAATTCATGGCTTGCAGATCGTAAAGTGAATCCATCGTAGAGTGAACCCATCGTAAAGGGGGGGTCCACTGTAATCAGTGGCGCACTTAGTGTGCCAGTGCAACTGCTTGTGTTTCGCCAAGGGGCTCAACTGCTCATGGGTTAATAAAGATGTTTAATTGATGTCACATCTGCTCACAACCAACCAATTAAAAAACGAAATATTGTAATCAACTTGTTGTAAATGAGCAGTGCAAAGTACGACACTTGTAACGGTGACAATTCATTACCAAAAAACTCAATACTTGATATTTTGTTTTATTAAATGGCCACTTTGTAATCTGAAGTTTTATTGAAAGATAAAAATTGAAATAAAAAATTGGTAAATATGGTAAAGGTCCAGTCAGGTATGAGGGTCCACTTGGGGATGAATGCGTATAAAGTGTGTCCATAGCCTTCTCAACCATCTCATACATAGTCACCTTCTCATGGTGGTCCCATTAATCCAAGCAACCAGCAGGTCGGAGAAAGACGATTGAGGTGGGGGCTTTTTGAGGGGCTATACCCAAGGGTCACTTATGGGACTCCTTGCCTGTGCATGCAAAATGCATTTGAAGGCGACGTCAGGAAGGTGGGGGGAGAGCCAGTGAGGTCAATGGCCGAGCATCCACAGCACGAGTGAGTTGGGCTTCTACTATGACTCCTGGTGGTAGATTTGAAAGACCTTTTTTACCGCAGGAAATGCAGTACCCCGACACCGTCAAAAGAGACCGCACCTGTTGAAAGTGCTTCTCAAGAAGTAACCTCTGGAACCAGCAAAACAGGAAAGCCAAGACAACGCATGAAATGGACCAAGAAATGAAGGATTACATCTTGCATTGCTTCTTCATTATTAGAGGAGTTTTAAATGAACATTAAAAAGCAATAGACGAGCCTAATCGCTTTGTTGCTTTGTGCCCAGGATACGTGAATGTTTACCAGCCTCTGTGCTGAGGAGTGAACAATTAAAAAATTAAGATGTACAGTTGGTGTCACAATTGCTCATAACCAATCAACTCGAAAACAAACGTTTTTTTAAATGGACAGTGCAAAACCACGACACTTTTAATGGTGACAGTTCATAACCAGAAAACTCAGCACTTGATATATTTCATGAAAGTGGGTTTTATTATATGGCCACTTTTTAATCAGAAGTTTTGTTGACCTATGAAAATTGGAGTAAGTCTTGAGCATGTCGTAGTTTGTGTGGTTAATAATAATCAATGAAGCAGCCCATGAGCCTCTCATGGCAGCCCTCGGAAATCACAGCGTGTTCATCTGTTGCAAAGCCCTTGCCTGTAGTGATCAGTGTTGACCATTATAACTTTCCCTTTTGAAGTGAAATGGCCCTCCTGCATGCTCGTGTTGAACATCTACGTGTACTCCCACCCTTCATTTGATTCATTGTTCTGCAATGAATAGTTTGAGTTTAAAAAAATACATTGCAGTGCCATTTGCTTTAGCAGCTTATGATAAATGATGATACATACTTTAAATAATTATGGTAAACTATGCCATTGAAAATTCCCACAATCTTCCACATTCCATTTTAATTTTTGGACCAAACTACCAGTTACAGTTAACAGGCAGTTAACTAGATATGAGTTAACACGTTCAACGTGGCATATATTTTGCAAACTCTTGCCGGTGACTGAATTTTTTTTTCGCTAATTCTTATGTAAAACACTAAGTTAATATGGGATACGTTAATATTTTTCGTTTTTTCATCCAAAATATTGTGCAAAAAAGGATTTTGTGAAGGACTTCATTTGACGTCCGCCGCCATCGGATAGAACTTTAAAATTATGTTGCGGGTTGCGTTGCAGCCCCTTGAAACTGCAAGAATTTAATTTTTTTTTCTCGTCAGGGTTTTATAACTATTTTCTTTAAATTTTAAGGATTAATCCTTGTTATTTCTTGGGAAATATACCTATTAAAATCTACTACATGCTGGCGAAATTTATCAACGTTCGCTGTTCAAGTTTCAGCATGCGAAAAATTTCTTATACACTAATATGATTATCGTTCATCGTAGTGAAATATCTTCTCGCATCTCTTTCACATACGTATTAATATCTCAGTACACATACTCCATGTATCACGGTCATAAGCAAACTTTCACATAAAAGTCATATGATGAAGTGTTTTGAATCTTAAAATCTTGACCGAAAATAACGAAAAACGGTGACGAAACGTGGAGCACTTTATTGGAGTGAGTCTAAAAAGTCTGATATATATATTTATTACGAATGTTTGCGTTTATATTTTGTTCCTTAGAAAATTGTGGAGGAAATCTATTTTCAGTGGAGTAGGAAATAGTATAATACAAAATGTGCAACAGCCATCTCATCTCTATACTTTGTCTTTCTCCGCGCATTACTATCAAGTGTTCTGTAATGTCTTTCTTTACCGACCTCAACACATACTCCCAATCTCTGTCCCTAAATCTGAGGAACTTTCTTTCATTCTCCCTTGCCCCGTTGATCCCATGCACGATACTTTCTTTCTCTTTCCTACCCCACTTCCAAACCTGCGGCACCCGAAACTTACCACCGTTTCGAAGATCTTGTATTTATTGAAAAATATACTGATACCTGAAACCCTGCAACTTAAGCCATCCGTAATGAAAATATTCTTTTAATTTTCTGCATCATTGAAACTATGCAACTGGAAATGAATATATTCTCTACCCCCCCCCCCCCGGCCCAAAATTACCGTGGAAGTATATCATACTTTGGAAGTCATGCTTTATTTTCTATTACATCATATTTCAGATTCTTTTTTAAGCTAAAATAAATTGAACTCACAATGAAACAATAAAAAAATTCATTAATTAATACTTTCATTTTGATTTTCACTAATCTAATAAGTATATGAATACGATTGAGTTTTTTATATTTAATACGAGATAATATTTTTTCATAAAACGATATTTAAAGTTTTTAGACATAATTTCACGCCTGCCAAAAAAGAGAAGGCTAGGATATGGTTATGCATAATTTCTACCAAATTGAAATTGCACTGTTTTTTTGAAAATTGTTTACTTTACAAGAGAACATATTTATATTCTGCAGAACATATATGGTAGAATTTTCAGATAAATTTCACTGATTTGAAATTTTAGACACAATAAAAGCAAGTCAAGTTACATAAATTACATTAAAATCAATTTCTATGAACAATAATGATGACCATGACAGAAGATTTAAATAAATTTCATCAAATTTAACGTACAATAAAGTTAAATAAAACATAAACTAGACCCTATTTTTAAAAATAACAAAGAACCCTCAGATTTAATTTCAAGTATTCACTCTACACTGACTATATTAGCGTAATTTATCCTTCTTCATTAGCCTAATTTAACATTCTAATACATACAATTTCTTGATGTTTAAAAAATACAAAATGCATATACATAAACAAAAAAGTATCTATTTATTAACATGATATGCTCTAAAACATTTTGATAGACAAAGATAAGGAGTTCCTTCGCAGGCGGGGCAAAAATATGTTGTGTCCTTTCGTATTCCCTTGGAAGCGCATTCTTTACACTTTCTCTGGCTAGCCCGTTTCTGTCCGGGCAGTTTTGGGATTGTATTAGGGAAGTGCTTTGAAAAATCTACGGTCCTGCGGAGTGGAGAGGGATTGGGAGGAAGTGAGGCTTTGTAAGATGGTAGAAGAAGAGATTTTATCACGGAAAATCTAAAGTCATGCAAGTAATTGAATTTAAATGATAAGAAATAATACATTTTAACTCACCTCAAATCTATGCTTGCACAACGCCACACTTGCGCAGTGTAAAATCTTCGCACAATCGCGCAGCGAATACAAAAGCCACACGCTACACGATATGAAGAGGACACAGAACTTCAAACACGGTATGAACAGAATGTGGAGTGAAAGACAACTGAGGCCAGAGAAGCACGTGTGGGAGATTTAGGCAAGAGTGGCACCCTACCCCTACCCTAAGGGTACCCCCTCCGATTTACAGTTACAAAGAAGGACAGGGTGTTGAAACTTCGGAGGGCAGAAAATCGGAAAATTGTGAATTTTGGAATCTCTTGTAGAAAAATGGAAATACATATTTCGCGACAGGGACGGGGAAAATTTCTTTGCTTTGCCAGTACCACGGCCAGTACGGAGCTTTCACTACTCTGGGATCTTCTCAAGTACCTATTTCCCCAACTTGGATCGGGGCCTAGAGGGGTGTTGAAGCTTTTTCTCGACCACCGGGCGGAGATAATCTCCTCCCTTTTCTACTTGGGGTGCCCATTACGGCATGCGGTCGCGGTCAAATATTTTTTTATGCGTCGGTTTTTCTAATAGCATTGTTGCGACAGGATCGATATTTATTTATACTGAAATGAATCATTTTGGTTTTACAATGCCTTTACAGCTTTTAAACGAAATTCTACCGTTAATATTTAGCTCTCCAGCAACAAAAATCGTATAAATGGTTAAATAAATAATTTCGTCATTGCATTTCGCACTCGGAAATGATTTTTACGAGTATTAACGTAAAAATTATAATAAATTTAAAATGTCCTTATTCAAGATATTGGCATCTTCATTGCGCAAATCAAAGAATCGGTACTTAGAAATTTTCACCGGGTTAATTCATGAGATTTACGGTCTACGGAACTCTTGTTTTTGGAAATTTATGCACAGATCACATTCATCAAGTACAGAAATGTAAATTATGTAACAATTTCGGTATTTCCGTAGTATTTCCTCACATTTGTAGCTATTTATAATAACTATGTACAAAAAAATTAAAATAATATAATAATTAGAAAAAATTGTTGACGTGTCTCGAAATTTATAATTTTCCTTCGCATAATGAACAAAATATTCAACAAATAAAGACGCATAATAGAAATATATATGTTCAGAATGATATAAAGTTAATACAAAGGAATATACAATTGTAATTATTCTTAAAAGAATGTTGAATGCTCACTTCAAGAGAAAAAAAATAGAAAAATAAAAATTTTACAGAAAAAAATGTATAATAGTTATCTCAAAACGGCAAAAAGGACTACAAAGATCGGGTGCTATTTCATGGCTGAAAGGCAAGAGGGAGGCACTGAGAGATGGCTCAGCGAAACCCAAGGCCATTGAAAAAGAAGCGGAGCAAGACTTCAATTGACGTCCTCAGTCAGCCAATAGCATGGCGTAGGACGTCAATTGACGTCCTCAGCGTTGAAAGGGTTAAGGAAATATCAAGTACATAGTGTATTTCCGTGAAGCGGACCTGAAGAAGCCAGCTGGAACGCTGGCGAAATATTGTCCAGGAGAATATGGATAGACGCGGAGGAAGACCCTAAAACCAAGTCTCTCAATACATAATGTGTTGTCTGGTTGCGAATTGTTGCGGTTACTATTTGTCAAGGTTACGTACTGTCCAATTACAATAAGTTGATTACAAGGTGTGGTTTATGACTTAGTTGGTTACAGGTGGGCACAGAACCAATATGGTGTGGTAATCGTACTGGAGGGAACAGTTTCCTCAAAAATCCTAATTTTTCTCACCCAAATGTCCTCTCATTCCAAGGGAAACAGAGTTGGTAAGCCTGGGCTCTGGGCAATTGCGTGAGACCCTCTGGAGTGTTTGACCTCTCATGCATAACCCTGATCACTCTCCATGAGCAGGTGTGTCATGAGTCATCCCGATGGGGGTGGATTTTATTTACCCTCCGTGAAGAGGTAGAAGTGCACCAAGGGTTGGTGCTGGCGTGTAGCAGTTACATGGTCACCGAGGTCTTATTTTGTGATGAGAGGCTTGCCCTAAGTTAGACATTCGTCGGCAATCCTTAATATTTTCTTTGATGAATGAAGCGAGGGTCATCATCCCAGTTTAAAGCTGTAAACATATGTGGTGGTCAGTTCATTGTTGTCATGAGGATATTTAAATTTGCAGAGTTGACATCCAGCGGTTTCAGCAGCCTTTGCCAATCGAAAAAATTGGTGCGGTTCCTGGAAGATTGGAAGTCTTCATGCGTGCTGGCCCTGCCCTCGTTTGTCGGTGAGGAGGAGCTGAGGAGCTCTACGTTGGAGGAGAGATGCTTGTCACTCGGTGCCGAGCCTCCCTTAAGGAATGCAACCATTTTGAGCTCTCCATTGCACTGGCCCAACACTTCAGCTTCACACGTGAGTGATTTAGATAGATAAATGTTCATGGCGGAATTCCCTGGTCCAAGTTGTAAGGTACTTAAGAATTTTGGTCCATTGTACCTTTCACAGTCTTCCGTTTTTTATCCCCTGGAGATGATATATCCTTGCTGTAGGTGACAATGTCTGCAATGGGTAAAACCTTTCATCCTTTGGCTCTGGAAAGGATATGTATATTCTGGTAGCGATTTTGAGTCCTAGCTTGCTGGATATTTGCATATTTAGTTCCATTCCTTATGCTTTGCTGAGTTTCTACAAATTTTAAGCAGAGCTCTACCAATTATTATTATTTACAGAGTTCATCTGTCAAAGAAATTCTAAACCAATTTGGAAGTTTTTTTTTCATTTCATGTTGGTAACTAAGAAAATATGTAAATTTCTAATCATGCACAATATGTGGTTTATCTCTCCATGTTACTTGTGTTTAGATAACTAAACTGGGAAACAAGAGTATATTGGTAATATCCTGCTATTTCTTGCTAAATCAATTTACATCTGCATGGTGCCCTGACAATGTCCCTCAAGGGTGTGTGGTGTGGTAATACAAATTGGAAGTAAGGAGCCTGTAAGAGGAGGAGAAACTCCCTTTCTGAAAACTAGCCAGATGCATCAACAGTGAACAGTAAGTTTGCGTACGGAGCGTAAGTCAAAAGTTCGTCCTCCTCATGTTTCCTGCCATGGTACAAATCTTCTGACGCAAACTAACATTCTTGTCACACTTTGATCTCAAATTTCTGACTGAAAGTACACTATAATGACCTGTTAAATATTCTCTCTTGATAAAATCCACGCGAATAATCTTTCACCCTGATATCGTTGTCAACTAACATGTGTAACATAACTGATGTACCTACATTATTATGCACATAACCAGAACTTAGCTATCACAAATTAACATTAAAATTGTGACACCTGGCGGTTAGTGTTGACCTGAAATTATAAAAAGAGACGAAAAAAATCTCAGCATTTGAAGCTACAGCTAGAAGAGCTAATACATCGGACAGCTATTGAGTCAACAGGTTACTAGATTCATAAACAGAAGGAACAAATTAAATTTAACAAATAATTAAAAGAAATCGCTGGAATGGTGTTTAAGGAATAAAATAGCATTGTACCTTTTTCATCCTACTTTAATAGCTGGAAACATCCCAAAAGGGAGTTTAAAAACCAGTGATGAATGCAATACAAGAGAAAAAGCTGAAAATGCAAAGGATCTCTTGCATACCGTATAAACGCGTGTAAGGCGCACCCGTGTAAGAGGCGCACCCCTCTTTTTGTGCGTCGAAGTTGAAGAAAAAATTTTGAGTTTTTTTTTCTTCTATTGCGAGGTTTTGCGGGCCTAACTGAGAACTTTCGGCCATTTTCAAAGCCTTCTGCTAGCGATATTCTCTTATAATTTACGCGGCATTTTTCATAGGCATATATAGACCCCGGAGGTAAGTATTCACTTGGATCTGAGGTTTCCGCGGCGTTTCTCCATATTGGTAACGGCTTTCGGGTGTTCCTCTACAAGACAACGCGGAGGAACGCCCGCGTGCCCGAACGCCGCGTCACACTTTATGCCACTATTTACGGAGTCCAAATCACTCATGCACAGAGAAAAGACAACTGGTTTCCCCCGCAGGTAATGCCCGTAGTAGACTCCCTCGCGCGCCTTACGGATAGCCCTCCGACTGGGCAACAGCGCGCGCCTCTCCCTTTCTCCTCCGTGCATGCTCCTGGCAGTTGAACGCGCTCTTTTTCCAAAATAAATGTTAATCGATATTGATTAACCAACGAATTCCTTTAAGATTTTATAAGTGGATTCATGATGATGAACTTGAGAGCTTGAAGGTGGTCTAAACGGCGGTTTTCAGGGATGCGCGGAACGGAAAATAACGGATCCGTGCATTTGCATCTATAACTAAAATACTAATGCATTAAATAATATGAAACTTCGTATAGCTGTTAGGAAAGATCTGTGCTACAATATTTGTAAAGGAAATTTCGATATCTTGATCCGTGTTGTTATTACGAAGCCGTAAATGCGATGCATTCGTCCGGTACCCGGGAAAATGCGCTAAAATTCTGTTTTTAAGCACACACTGAAATCGATATAAACGGTAAAATGTTTTGTACACCATCAATAAACGCAGAAATAAACAAGCTTTAATTTGATGTACTTCGTTTTAAAATCGATTGAGCCATCTCTGAGATATTAGTCTTCAAACTCGGGTGACGGAATTTTGCAACAGACAGATTCGTGTAAGAGGCGCACCCTCATTTTCGGCTGCGATTTCTGGGAAAAAAGGTGCGCCTCTTACACGAGTTTATACGGTAAATAGACATATACAATTATTATATCCACGAAACATACAAGCAAATGATAGACAGGAAGGCACTACAAACAAATTTATATTAAAATAAAATAATTACTCAAAACAACCAAAAAATGTTACCTAGCCCCACTTAAAAGTTTGCTGATTTCTTCAACTAATGGCGTTAAATGACGTATAGAGCATCAGAGAAAATAGTTTGCTTACTCACCGCCTACATCTGTTTCTGAGGTTTGCAAATTGGAAAGAAAGAACTAGTCTGGGTGCAAAGGTTGTGTTATGTGGCATATGTTTATCATGGCATTTTAGATCCTAATCCTTGTGTATTCATCTTGTTGTCATTAAAGACTTGCCCACCAGAATTATGCATTCGTGCTCAACAGTGGATGTGTCAAAGCCCTGGTTTTGACGATTGTGTCGAAGTGGAGATTTTGCCACACCCCGTGCTGCGGGGAGGCAGTTGCCTCAACACGCTCATTGCCGTTCGACTCGTGGTGGATGTTTTGGGAGTGGGTGTTCACTCAGCCCAGGTGTACTTCGTCCTGTCAAACGTGTCCTTCTCTGGGGAAGCTGGGGCCATTTCCCGTCGCCACTCGGTCATCTTCAAATGGTGGAGTTCGGAGGAAGACATTGGAGCCGAGTATGACAAGGACAGGATTGTGTGGAAGCGAAGTGGAAGCCCGGGTTACGTAGTCGGCGCACCAATAATGGCCGGATGGAAAGAGACTGTGGTAGGTGGTCATTGTCTCGACAATGTACTGTGAGAACCCCCGAGTGACATGGTTTCTAGTTGCACATTACCACAGATACAGAATTGGACAGTAAAGCCCGTTTCACACGTTTACTTGATCCAGCACAAGGTCTAGTATAATCGCTAGTATGCTAGCTTTCCAGTATCGTGTGAACAGAACCAGTATACTGGCTAGCAGGCGTGCTAGCTAGTATACTCACTGAGCTACTGGATTTCGTACTTGATGCGGTACTAGTTTGCTACTAGACCCAGTAGGACCCAGTGGCCATCTACCAATCATGTTCACGTTACAGACGCTGTGCGGTCTTCTCTTTTTTAATTCGTATGGAATCATATGGAATAACTGCTTAGTAGCAAGCACAAGGTCGATGATCGTGTGAAACCCCCTAGTAGGGTTCCAAGCATGCTAGATTCCATCCTCAAAATCAAGTAGCGGCTAGCACACTAGCTCTTGTGCTGGATCAAGTGCAGTGTGAAACGGGCTTAAATTGGCAAAATGTATCGAAAACTTAGAAAAACAGAAACACTGCTTCTGTGGAGTACTTATTTATCTTTAGTCCAGCTATGTATGTAGCAGATGAATGTTGTTGGACACTTCATCTTTAAAATCCTCATGCAGACTCTTCATCTGAACAGTATTGTGGGCATTCAGTGAGAGATAAATGATTTTTTTCATTGTGATGTGGACAAAGAATTGAACTTAGGAAGAAGGCTTTTTCAATTTTCTGATAAATATTTATGAAACCACCTCTGTGCTCAATATTGAATTGGTTATAATTTTCTCTTAGTTGTAAATTTTCATATATTGCTGCATCATTAGAAAATGCAATATGCGTTTTCCATATTGCATTTTCTGCTGATGCAGCAATAGATGAAAATTTACAACCCACTGCAGATGCACAATCCCATTCTTTATATGTTGCTGCAGGGCATTTTCTGAAAAGGTATCCAGCAGCCTTAATAGATATGGCATTAGGTAGTGTAATGTGTTAGGACAGCAATGACCTACCACAATGGAAACACCGGTTCCCGATCAGTCACAGAAGTTGAGCATTGTTGGGCTTGGCTCGAGTTAGGAGGGGTGATCCTCCAATTCGTTAGAGTGCTGTTGCCCCTGTCTGCATGTGGCAGACAATAAGTGCGAAATGACCTTAGCCGTCGAAGCACGTTAAACAAAAATACTACTATGTGTTTGGACAATCATGCATGAACAAACTTATTAGCATTTTTGTAGTTATTGTGGGATTCTTAACATGAGCCACCCAAAATTACTGTACAGTTCACAAGTGGAGCCAAATCAGTTTGTGATGCACTCACTGGTTGCAAAATGAACAGTGAAATGAAGAAAGTAATTGTGTGACAATCATTACTTGGCATTATCACTTGAAAAACATTGCATATCTAATAATAGATTGCGTGATTCTACACCAAAATCTTGTCCATGCTATGCAGGGAGAATTAAGTACAAGTATGAGACACTGTATTTTTTAAAATTCATGTTGCATTTCACTCCCTTTAATAATAAAAATAACTAGGGATGGGACGGTTCCACATTTTCCCGGTTCAGGTTCCATCAATCGGTTCCCGGTTCTTTCAATGGGTTCTCAACTCCACTTCTCTATCACTGATGATAGTTAAACCACTAATGCAATTGGAATAATAAAATTTGGTATAAGATGTTATTAATTACCAAAACACCAGTGGTTTTAATTACTTTATTTAAAGGAAATAAATGTTGTAATATTTAAGCCTGAATAATACTTATTTATACCACAAATTAATTAGTTACAAGTACATGGGCCACATTCGTAGCTGTGCAAGAAAAGACAGGAAGTACAATTAAAAATTATTTAGATTTGTTCTTAATAACTGATCTCGTAAGTTTTGCAGTACATGCCAGTCAGAATTTTTTTGTTGAATTATAAATTTCTTTATTATGAAATAACTTCTTTCTTTAACTAACTGTGTAAAAGAAACATAATTTGCAATAAAAACAACCAGGAGTCATAAACTTATTGCTATTACCAATCAGATGTAACCATTCTTCACAGATATAGAGCATAATGTATTGCTTTGAGCACTGACACCGATTACTCAAATCGCGTTCTCGGAGAGACTAATTGAATATCGTAGTGGTCAATTAACGAAGGTTGTTTGCTGCTATCGAAAGAAGACTTACCTCGGACATTGCTTAATTTCTTATGATTTCTCAAATCATTCGCAGTGACTACGTCCGAAATGGCTTACGTAGCCAATATGGCACAAAAGTGATTTCTACCTCGCCAGTGAGTCAAAGAGCTTTAAAAGTCGTATGTATTTGTTCACACTGTATTTCCTCTTCCACTATGCTTACGGTACACAAGTCAATGCCTTTGATCGGAAACTTAAAAACACTCCACCGTGGGCCGACTTAACGACGGGACTTAAATAATGAACAAGAACAATTTTTAGCATTATGTGTTCACTGTGCGATGCGACCGCTCTAGCTTCAATCCACTCTCTTAACCCTCTCAACTTCGTCGTGTTTGGCATGGAGCACATTTTCATTACCCTTTCCGTGATTATCGTCAAATCATCTTGAGCATTATTGATTGCACGTTTCTGATTGAGAAAACAGCACTAATGTACGCTTCAGTTATTGGTCGTTTCAAAGATTAATAATACACAAAATCGAACCAAAGAACCGGTTTTATAGGCCGGTTCCGGTTCTCTCGGTTCCTTTAAGAACCGCTGGAACCGTGGAACCGGTCGTCCCATCACTAAAAATAACCTATGAAAATTATTATAAAATTAACTAGCATATTACTTATTTTTAAAAACACTACTCATTTACAACGTTTATGACTGAACAGCAATATTCATCATATCATTGCTCAAGGGAAACTTCTGCTTTGGTGTCATGCTACCATTCGTTTGCTGAGCTTCTTCTTACTGCATCTAAAGATGTGGCTATTTCTCACCATTTTGCCTAAATATTAATTGTGATAAATACATATACGTACTCGTATTTTCTTAATATTTTATCCATGATGAGAAAACCACCCTTGTTATATTTCCACAGACTTCTCACCTTTGTTATATTTCCACAGACTTCTCACCTTTGTTATTTCCACAGAAGTTTGGTGGAAATAACAAAGGTGGTCATCATGGATATCCATAATTTCCACGAGGTCAGGCCTGAGATCATCAGTTTTAATATTTTATTTTTCATTCAACACTGTAACAATCAGTGGTGGTCAATTGACTGTTTGCGTTTTTCTTTTGCGTCTAATTTTGTTCTTATTTAAATTAGCAGATTGAGGTTTGCTGACTTTTAATCTTTTGGAATAAAATAAGCAAAAATGAAGAAAATAATATTTTTGATGCCAAAGGTCATGAGAAATCACGTGTTTTACCTACTCTGACCGTGAAGTGGTCAATTGACCGCCTGTTTGTTTCTCACCATTATTCAGAAATTTTGCCAGTTTCTGCTGTTGGTAACGTCAAATATCATTTTCCCTTAAAACGGTATGACAAAATTTTGTTGCACGTGTCATAAGAAGAGGCTTTGCAACACTTTTGCGTATTAGTGTGTGTGTGGGGGATACTTTGGAGACTGCAGCCTGATAATCCGTTGCTGGTGAAATTTTCTTTAGTTGTAGTGATCAAATGCAAATGTATTTTGTTGCCTTGCGCATCGTATCGTCTGTGCCACAAATGCTCGGAGCCATTGTTGCTGGGGTCGAATAAAATCAACAGCACCTGAAGATGACGCATTAATGCATTGAAACTAGTTGTATAGTTAAACATTAAAGTGGACATATATGACAACTTTTGTTATTACTTCAGACATGGGCGACTTTCCCATGGGATAAAGCCATGCTACGTGATCATAAAGTAGTGAATTAAAATTTTAGAGATAGTTGACAATGCGGTCATAGAAAAGTTTTTCAAAAATTTTAGAAAAAAACAGAAAGTAATGCTATGGGTCTATAAATATTTGAATCCATAAAAGATCCCTTTCTATGAACTGGGCGTATCACAGAAGTTTTTAAATATACGTGGGGAAGTGACCGTTGGAGATTGATAGATTAAAGATATTTGATAGGGGGGTGGTGGAGAGGATGATCTTGGCGGCTTGCTTAATGATAGGCATAGGTACCTCATCACTTCCAACAGACCATTTGTTGGCAAAAGATTTAATGATATTTTCGACCTCCATACACTTGGATGGAAAGAGGAATATAGTGGTAGAAGTACTTGCCATTCTGAATGATGGTAGACTATTATTATCACCAACTTGGCAGAACTGTTTGTTAAAATGGTTAACAATGTCTAAAGGCTTTGAACCTACGATATCATTGAATTTCATAAAAGGTGGGGGCTGTCTGCTTGTGTTATTGTTTGTCTGCTGCTTTATGACATTCCACGCAGCTTTGCATATATTATTTGATGAGAAAATATGCTGATTTTAATAATTTTTATTGAATTCCTTTATGTGCTTTTTTATTTATGTAAAATCACTTTGTATTCATTATGAATGGATAGATCTGAAAATTTACATTGGCGATGTAGCTCTCTAACTTGAATGCTCTTGTCCATCAGCTCCGAAGTGAACTTGACATTCTTGTTCTCAAGGTTGGAATTTATAATTTTTAAAGGAAAGCTTTGATTTAAAAGTAATAGGAACTTGTTTAAAAAGGAGTTAATTTTGAGGTAAACAGCAGGAATGCTATCACCGTCCTCCCAATTTACCCTTGCCAGACTCGGAAGAAATTCCTCAATGCTGCTATCATTATAAATGCGTTTAGTAACATTAATTGGAGAAGTTGATTTAAAGCCATCGAGCATCAAGAACACAATCAAGAACATCAAGAACACAATGGTCAGAAATATGGCTAGATACGATGTTGTAAAAGCGATGTAATTGTTGGCAAGAAGTGCACAGAAGAGTAGTAAAGTTATACATATTTACTTTTTAGGTGTGTCACAATAAATTCATCTTCTCTAAAGCTTCAAATTTGCAAATCTTGTATTTTTATTTCATACAAATGTATCAATTCCACATTATCTCATTAATAACATGTTCTTTTTGTTTTAAAATATGTGGCTACCACTGTCTCACCAAAATGCAAAAGAAATGTGTTTTATGCCTAAATAAAGCTTTAAAAAAAACTTTATGCAGTTTACCTCAAAAACATACAAAATGAAAGAAATCGTCATTGCACGTTTTGAGTTGCCTTATTCTAAAAAGTAAAATAAGTCACAGGTACAACTCAAAACGTGCAAAGGAAAATGGTAGGATGCGAAAATTGGGAAAGCGGTCAATTGACCACTTGCAGCCAGAGTAGGTAGGCAGCCGACCCTGGTCATTCTAGTGTCAAGGATATCTCAGAACTCAGAAGCTGTGGCATTTGCCAAGTTACTTGCCCTGGTGAATGGCATTCAGGGAATTTTCAACTTGCACAATTTTTGACTGACGCAGAAACTTTCGAGGTCCTTGCTCTCTTTGTGAAGTAGTGCAGTGTAGTATTCCAGAAAGTGAATGATGAATCATTCTTTCATCCAACTCAGGAAGCCAGTGTCACATCCTGTGTAGGACCCTTGATGCAATATGATATGTAGAGATGTGGCCTTGCATGATTCAAGCTGTGCCGGAAGTACTCCCATTAAATTTTTACCAGTGTGGAACTTTAGCATGCCTGGAAAGTGACCCCTGAAAATTGCATTACATTTGTAAACAAGAACGTGAATGGTCAACAGGATCATGGTCCTGCTGGTTGCTAATACCAAACTAGGACTGTAACAATATGAAATTGAGTATCTGTCTTTTTTTCCATGGCAGTTCAATGGCTAAATTTGGTTCTACCTCGCCATGAAAAATGGCAATTTCTGCTTGTGTTGGTCGCTGAAGACCTATCAATGATCGAGATTGAATTTGCGCTTTTATAAAACCCTCTGCAAGGCTAAGGATAAATATTCGCCTCTTTTTTATCTTAGTCTCATTCCAGTTTGAATTTTGTGAGCACCACACTCCGCAACTCTGCAAATGTCTAACCCAGTCATAAGATGCGAATGACCAGTGATTGGTTTTTCTTATGCGCATATACTCGTGAACGAGTTGGTCTAAGGAGTCAACTCCTCCCTGAGTTTGGTTATAGTAAGTTATTATTTCTGGTTTACCACTCTCACTAATTTCAATAGGATGGTATATTGTGGATAAAAGTGTTATACTCTTTTTTTTCGGGACAAACGAAACTAATGTGGCATTCTCTCTAAAACCTAAAAGTGGTGAACCTTTCGGTCTAGATTTATTTGGAAGAAAAGCAAAGGGGATAAATATTTTGTTCTTTCTTACTGTTCCTACTAACGTTAGTCTATTTGATAGCAATGTTTTTGCCATGTCTAAATACGAGTATGTAAAATAATTGTCGCAATTGACATTGCGATTGCTCCTATTGAAATGTAGTGTGTCGTGCGGTGTCAACGACATACCAAGAGCATGAAAGCCAAATGGCTAGATGATTTTCACAGGTCTGCTGTTTTATATCCACAATAGATGTTTGGGGAGGGCGAAGAAATGACGGGTGGAAAAAATAAAGTAATTCCTTATGGTAACTGAAATGCTGGGTTTATAGAGACAATGTTCATGGTCTGCTGTATCTGTTTGTGCAGGAAATGTAATAGGGAAGGGGAAAAGATTATTATTTGCCCAAGCTACCGTGAGACCTGGCGGATTGCCGTCCTCTCCCACCCCGTTCACCCATAAACACTGCTTGGCTACCTGCCTCGCTAATCCCATAATTGTTCCCCAATGTTGTCGCCAGGCTACGAAGCATGTGTCACCTATTGGGCTAAGCATTACCAAATATAAAATTTTCAAATATGTGTTTTATCTCAATGGAATAACAAAATTCGTAATCTACGCCAATTTATAGAAGAATGAGTCCAAACACAATGTAAATCAGACATCATATGTTTGTTTTTATGCCATTTTATACTATTATTAACATGCAAAATGAATTTAACTAATGTCATAAATACGGCGTGTTTTGGCATATGTTTCTTTAACCCTTCCGTGACTGTGCGGGGTAAGTTAGTTACCCCAACTTATGTTAATGTTGTATAACTTTTATATTTTCAATTTTTTTCTTTCTTTATTTCTTGTATTTGAGCACAACCACTTTGTCATTCCTTTGGTGACGATTGAAAATTTTTTAGATACAAATTGTTTCTGAAAACCGTAATTTTGTTAGGTGGGGTAACTGAGGTACCCCGCACAGCTGTTCTCGGGAAGTCATAGTGTGTGAGACTCGTTGCCTGTGTGGGGTAATTCATTTACCCCAGCATTCTTTTCTTCAGTTAACGTCTCATTCATTGCATTAAAATATATTTTATAATTCCACAAATCAGATTTTTAAACTTAACGCTACTATGTTTATCAAAAATACAGCTCAGTCCTTCACCACGGTGTACAATGTAGTTTCGCACCTTTGGGGAAGTTGTCGTCTACTATCACGTTACCACGCCTCACCTTTGGTGAAATTGATATTTATTTTTAGAAGTCGGCAGTCATCATTGAAACGTTATCCTCTATATCTTATGACTGGAATTACATAATTATTCTGCGGCGACTTATTCATTCAATGTCATTGAGACTTCCTGGGTAAAGAAACTTTTTTCTTGGCTCAATTTCGGGGGAGTATATTTTAGATGAGTTTACATTCACCCCAAATACATATACAAAGTGAACATTCTGAAAAGTGTTGCAAAATTAGCCGATACAATACGTATAGGCAACTCAAACAAATTTTACCGTCCTAGGAGAAGGTATATAAGACCGTGCCCTCGCCTGCAATCCAACAATATAGTTCTGTGAGTGTTCAGGCACTTACTCGCTTTCAGAATGAAAAGGAGGCTCTACGGAGAGGCTGAAGTGCGTAGGATTTTGGAGGTAAGTGACGAGGATTTCGAAGTGAGTGAAGAGGAATCGGAAACCGAAGATGAAGCAGAGGAAGTAGAAGACTTCGAGGATGAACTTCATTGCGAGTTGCCGAGAGAAATCGCTACTGGTAACTCTTGTAGCCAGGGTGCTTACAGGTCCAGGTCAGGATTTCAGTGGAACACTAATCCTCCATTTTCCAGGAGACGGAGAATACACAATATTGTAACATCCCCGAGTGGACTTACGCAGCACAGATTTGTAAAGAAATGTTATTATGCGTACAATTAGTAAAATTAAAACAATACAATAGCTTCTGTGCATTCAAGTTTTCACATTTCATTTTTGTCACTTTTTGGCATAGAGAATTTGGGTGTTGATTTTTTACTGAATGTTATTAGTTGGAATACAGTCCGGGACAGCTGTCGCATTGCTTCAATATGTGTGCCCGTTTTTGAGGACAATGAAATTGATTACTAAAAAAATTTACCCATAATTATTCTCAGAAAGATAATTAAATTTACCAAATATGCATATATTTCAATGAAAACATTACATCGCTGAGAGAGGATTTCCAACTCTTTCAGAATGAAGAAATGATCCAGGAGATATGTGCCTGTACGAATCGCGAGGGCCATATCACCCAAGCTAAGAAGAACATAAACCAACCCGGACAAGAAAAGCCATGGGAAGAAGCGACTGAGTGAAATGTATGCTTTCGTGGCTATATTGATTGCTGCAGGAAAAAACCGTGTAAGAAATCTCCATTTAACTGAAATGTGGTCAGAAGATGAACTTATTAGAGAACCTTTATACACTGCAGTGATGTCCCGCGATAGATTTAAAGTCCTACCAATTCCAAAATTTTCGATTCAACGACAGGGGCACAAGGGTAGCTAGAATGAAGAATTCAAATGATAAATTTGAAGCAATCAGGTCAATTTACGACCAATTTGTGGCGAATTGCATTAAATGTTATATGCCGTGCTCTAACATCACGGTGGATGAACGGCTTGCCAATTTAAGGGGTAAATGTCCATTCAAAGTCTACATAAAAAGTAAACCGGGTTGTTATGGAATCAAGATCTGGGTATGCGCTGATTCGGAAACGTCTGATATTCTTTCTTCTCAAGTTTACGCCGGTAAGGTTGGAAACTGGAAAGAGAAAAATCAAGGACAACGGGTTGTAAATGACTTAGTGCGACCCTACTATGGGACTTACGTGGCGTGGGGTTACATGTGATAATTTCTTTACTTTCATTCGACTAGATCAAAAACTATTTGAAAATAAAGTTACAACTGGTACACTTAGGGCAAACAAAATGGAAATTCCTGTTGAATTTCTCCTGCATCCATCTAGGGAAATGTTTTCAAGTTTATTTTGGTTTACTAATAATATCACTATGGTTTCCTATTTCCCTAAAAAAAGGAAAGGCCGTCATTCTTTTATCAACCCAACACAATGACTCTGAAAAAGCAGGTCCAAAAAATAATTTCAAACCAGAGATAATAAGGGGCAGTTGATAATAACCAAATCAAAGGGGCAGTTGATAATGGGGATAAAATGACGTGGGAAAATGCATGTGTCCGTAGCACAAGAAGATGGCCATTTAGAATATTCATGGAAATTATAGATATGGCTGCATTAATTTTCCTTAATAATTTGGACAAAGAATCATCCCAATTGGAAAGCTAATGATCGAAGTAGAAGGTTTTTCCTTAGGGAATTGTCAGTCGAACTCTCTCAAAATAATGTTCTCCAAAGAAAGCAATTATCTCATAATTATCATTTGCCTTTAAAAAATGCAATACATATATTTTTGAAAGAAAAATACTTATAAGAGTGTGACAGAAACAATGGCACGCAAAACAGCACCCCAAGTAGATCAAAGCATTGCTATTTTTGTCCGAAAAAAGAGGATAAAAAGACTAAGGTGCATTGTACTGGATGTAACAAAGCAGTTTGCAGCTCTCATAGTGAAGACAAATAACTTGAATCTTGTTTTGAATGCCGGGATGGAAGTTGAATGCAATTACGTTTATAATGTTGTGAATTCAATAACGCCAAAATTCTACATGTTGCCATCTTATGTACTCGTATGTTAATCATAGTGCAATTACAATAACAAAATATGAAATATTTCAGCTATTTCACACAATACCGACGTAAAAACCTAAATGTAACCTACAATGTATTAAAAAATTTAACAAAACATGCAATTATATCACTAAAAAAGAACCATGATAGTGAATAACAAGAAAGACTAAAAAACAACATTTTTTTACAAATTATAAATGGGGTAACTGAAATACCCCACATAGCCGTTCGCGTAAGTTTTCAAGGCACAGTCACGGAAGGGTTAAAAATATAAACCTTGAAATTTGGAACCCGATATTGCTGTAAAGGAAAGATATACACAAAGGAAAAGCAAGAAACATCATGAGCCTCACGGACTCACCTTGCCCGGATTTGTTGTAATTCAATAAAATAATTTATTCCAAAGTTATTTTCTGAAATTAATTTGAATGTATACAATTTATAGATGATATAGAAATGGAAGAAGTCTAAAATTCACGCTAAGGTACCATTTCAATTGTAAAATAAAATGAAAAAAATGTGATGCGATGAGTCCGAGAGACTCACCTTGCCCGTATCAGGGTTAATGCCACAACCAGTAAATTCAGTTGATGTTTATCTATTTTGATCATATGCTGATCAATTTCAAACAAAATATCCAACCATCCAGAATTAATAGTTAAAGCTAATGTTCTTTAGCTTAGTGGAGTGAGAAATAAAATTATAAATATGCTTTGTGGTTAATGTGTTAAAAAGTAGTTTTATGTTTACCCAGTCACTGATTAATGGTCTTTATTCATTCCAGAAACAGTGCTATTCGAAACATGAAACTGCTTAAGGAATATGTAATCCTATAATAACTAATTCGTTCCCAAGAATCTGTTGAATGATTTGAAATTGTGCAGGTACTATTTTCACTATGGGGCAATTCCATGAAAACTCAATGGTGGCAGTGGCTTAACCATCCTTGGTTCTATTTCACTTTGCCCAGAAGGAAGACTATGATACGAAAAAAGACATTTAGCAAAATATTAGCCCATCATGTTAGTAATTTTTAAAGATGGTGCAGTTTGAATGTATAAGTTAGTGCAGAGTGAATTATAAAAGTTGCAGTTCTGAACTGTTACTTCAATAATTGTTGATATAAAGGATATATGTATTTAGAATACATATAAATAAATATTTGTATTAAGGAGACAAAAATCTGAGTACGTATATATTTATTAACTATTGACCACAAAGATATCTATTCCGAGCTCTTAGAAGAGTTTAATTTTAACAATTCATTCCAATTTTGTCCATGTTTAGAGCCAAATAACTCCTTAAATAATTCCTACAAAGAGCCTGCCTCAATTTTGCTGAACAGCCATGATGCCGGACTATACATAGAATGCAAGATTGTACATCAGTGGTGCACAACCGTGGCGCAATGGAGGAACAGCAACGGGAAGCAAAAATAAAAAATCTTTAATGGAAATAACTTTTACAAAGACCACTTAACAACACATCTAACACGACTCTGATTTCAACCATTAATTGTCATCATCAGGTGTTTTGTTGAGACAGTGTCTCTTTTTATATACTTTTCTGTAGTGAGGGGGGGGGTTTGGGATAAGGGTGAGGAAAGGGAATGTTGGGAGGTGGAGAGAAGTCAGAGCCAAATATTTTCAAGGGCAGTGGGTAATGTAGGGTGGGGAGCTGATGATGGAGGATATTAAGGGAAGGAGAATGGGGGGGAGGGGAGGGAAGCAACTGCTTTCGAGGATGAGGCAGGGAACAAATATGCAATACAGATATGCAATATGGCCGCCAGTGGGAAGACACGTATTTCACTCGCTCTGGTGATTTTTAGTGTTTCTGTTATAAGTTTCTCTCCTTTTGTGTTCTTCCCCCTCCGTGTGTGTGCTGTTTTGTCCTGTGATAACTCCCTGTTGTTGACGCGCTCTCCTCAAAATTACTTCAGTTATAGAAGATATAGTTTCTCTGCCTACACCTCGCGTGGTGTATCGCCCATCAGCCTTCGTCTACCCGTCTCATCGTCGCTTCGGACCCGGCTTTCCCCCGGGCCCTCCTTGGCCACCCCCATGCCGTACCCTCAGCGTGGAATTTTCTTCCTGCTAATCATGTTACTTTTCGGTGACATCAGCCTCAACCCTGGCCCTTTCAGTTCCTCGCTGAGTATCTACTACCAGAATGTGTGGAGCATAAAAAACAAGTTATCCATTTGCAGCTCCCATGACCATGAACTCTCCCAGTTGGATATCATTGGCATTTCTGAGACATGGCTAACTCCTACTGTTTATGATAGTGAACTACCTTTTTCGAGCACTCATTATGTTTACCGCCAAGATCGACCATCCAGAGGAGGCGGTGTGCTTCTTGCCATTAAATCGGTGCTCCCTTAGAAGCGCCGAAAGGATCTGGAATCAAATTGTGAAATAGTGTGGTGTGAGATTTCTTTATCCAATTCTCTCAACTCTCAATCAAAAAAAATTCTATTTGGCTGTTTTTATCTTCCCCCCTCTAGTGATGGCTCGGTTCTGGAAAGCTGCCTAGATTCTGTGCTGCGGGCTGTAAATCTTGGTTCGGTGATTCTGGTGGGTGACTTTAATTTGTCCATCCGCTGGGATTCTCCTACGATTTGACCATCCACTCAAAGCCCAAGATCACTTTTTCCTTGAACATTTCATAAATAGACTCCACATGTCTCAGCATAATCTTCAACCCACCCGAGACGTGGCAACGTTGGACTTTCTCCTCTCGACCGTTACCCCTAAAGAGATCACCACTGGGTAAAACATTTTCGACTCCGACAACCAGTCCCTTGATGCCCTCTTCCACTTTCGTGGCTCACGGAAACACTGCGGGTTTTCTCCCCCACCAACTAAGCCTTACCCTGTTTGGTCGAAGGTTCCCTGGGAGGACGTCAACCGCTGCCTCGACCTTATCCCATGGGGAGTCATAAACTCATTGTCTCCGGAGGAGGGAGTGGATTTTCTTTACTCCATTCTGGAGAGTGTCTTTGCAGACTTTGTTCCCTTCGTGAAACCCAAAGGAACAAATTCCTTGTCTGGTTTAAGGCTGACACTATACGCATTCTTGGTAACAAGAAACGTGCTCCTTCACAAGACCTTTCCAAATGTAAACACCCTTCGATCCTAATCAGACCTGCGCCGTTACTCTAAAATTCTCATTAGTCGTGATTATGAGGAGTATACGCTGAGCCTTTCCAACTCCATTTCCGCCAGTCCTAAAAAAGTTTGGTCCTTTGTGAACCAATGCCGAAATCGTCCCAATATCCCAGATACAGTTTCATATGGCAATAGTGATGCTCAAGGATCAGAAAGGCCTAAACTCTTTCATAAATTTTTTTCCGATTGCCTGCAGCCTTCATCAAACCCTCCCATTCCGCTTGACCTTTCCCCCTCAGCTAACACAAACCTTTTTCTAACCTCTGTGCAGACAGATATACGCGAGGTTTATGAATACCTAACTAGAATCCCTCTCCATCGCTCTCCCGACCCCGATGGTCTTAGCCCAAATTCATTCGTAACTGTGCCTCCTCTCTCTCATTACCTCTGACCATCTTGCTAAATCGCTGCTTTTCCATGGGAACTTCCCCCCCCCCCCCCCCCCCCCCCCCCAATGGAAAGCAGCTAACATTATCCCAATTCACAAAGCTGGTCCTAAAAGTGATGTCTCCAATTACCGTCCTATCTCTTTACTTCTTGTCCTTTCTTCCGTTTGTGAGAGAATTATTCTCAACCGAATATATTACTTCACATCTCCTTTTCTATCCCCACATCAACATGGTTTCCTCCCGGGCCGATCTTGCATGACCAACCTCGCCGTCTTTCAGCATCACGCCGTCAATGTCATCGAAAAGTCATCTCAGCTTGATGCTGTTTTCCTAGACTTTTCTAAAGCTTTCGACTCCATCAACCATTCCCTACTTCTTCACAAACTTAATCACCATTTTGGCATCCACGGCAACTGTCTCAAACTCATATCCAGCTTCCTTTCAAACCGAACCCACCGCGTATTACTCTCTGATTCATCTTCATCTTGGTCCACGGTAACATCTGGAGTACCCCAGGGCAGTGTCCTTGGACCATATCTTTTTAATTTATTCATTAATGACCTTCCATCTCAACTTCTTTCTTCCAAAACTCATGCCCTCCCCTATGCGGATGACTGCAAGATTTTTAAGCAAATAAATAACTCCTCTGACTGCCATGACCTTCAAGATGCATTAAATAAGACCTCAGCTTGGTGCAATGTATGGAGACTAAATTTAAATCCAAGTAAGTCAAATATTATGAGTATTTCCCTTAAAAAATCCCCAATTCATTTCAACTACTCTATCAACTCTATCCGATTGAACAGAGTTGCATCAATAAAAGATCATGGCGTAGTAACTGACCAGAAACTCATTTATTCAGAACACATTCAGGCTATTAAAAGAAAATCTATGTCCCTATTAGGCCTACTTTACTGAAATTCACTGAAATTAAAGATCCTAGAGCATTACAATCTTACTTCACATATATTGTCCTTCCCATTATCTCCTATTGCTCCCCTATATGGTCGATGTCTGCCCTAACAAATCTTAAATCTTTGGAACACATTACTCACTTTTTCACTAATATTGTTAAAAACAGAGTGTCTCATCTCCACAACTTATCCTCCGATGCTGTCTTGCGTTCACTTTCTGTTTCCAATCTTAATAACAACTTCCTTAAAACTGATTTTAAACTCATACACAGCACTCTGAACTCAACCATTGACTGCCCTGACCTTATTTCCTTCATTAATTTCAGAATTCCTACTCAACCTACTAGGACCCACTCATTGCTCCATATCCCTAGTCCCAGATTATCACCTACCAAGTGCTCCCTTATTGTTCGACTTTTGTCTCTCCTGAATTCCCTTCCTGTCAACATTGACCCTTTCTCCTTATCTTCCAACGCCTTCGCTAACCAAGCCATGTCTCATTCCCAAATAAAATAATCTTTTCTGGCTTGCCATGTTGTTATATTATTTGTCTATATCTACCTCTTGTTAATGTTTTTGCATATATTGTTACTTGTATCACTATAAAATGGCATCATGCTGCATGTGATCTATTTTTTTAAATAAATAAATAAATAAATGCATTGATCAGCGTGACTCCTGGGTCAAATAACTTCTTTAAAATTTCTAATTGTTCCCGGGAGTTAAGCCCCCAGCCGTTACGAACACACAAAATTTCTACCTCGAAGCCACTCATATGGTCATGATCATTTAAATGTTTAGCAAAATTACTTTTATTGTCATTGTTATTAAAATAAGCTTGGAAGTGTTCCTTTGTCCTAATCTTTCAATTTCTGGCTGTCTGTCCCATGTAGACTCCGTTGCAGTCACTACACTTGAGGGAGTACATTCTGCTTTTGGTCAACGGATCAAATGAGTCTTTGCACATCACCAATACATTTTTAAGAGTCACTCGCAGTTTTAAAGTTAAAGAACTGTGGAACTGGCCGCACAGTAACTTTAACAGAGTCACTCGGCGCAAAATCGTCTGGGTTCGAATCTCAGGCCAAGCGAATGATTTTTTCTCTGTGAATTTCACACAATTGTTTGAAAGTTATTCGAAACACGTCTTTTGAAATGTTTTTCGTAATTTTTGGGAACACTGTCCTAGGTACGGAATGGAGACCCACTGTTTATCACTGTTAGTTGAAGGCTTAGGAGAGTAAATTAAATTGATGGCCATCCTTCTCTGCTTTTTGGCAATACGATTATCGATTAAACTATAAGAGTAGCCATTTTTAGTTGCAATTTGTTTAATAATGCCAGCTTCTTGACTGAATTCTTCTTTTGACAATGAAACATTTAGTAGCCGGTGAAATGGTATTAGCTGGAATCTATATTCTTTACTTCAGACAATTTTTTACTGAAATATATACGGTACTGGTATAGATATGTGGACAATGTCATAGTATTGTGGGATGGTTTGGATGGCTAATTAGATTTTTTTCAGAAATTCCTAAATAACAGTCACCCCAAAATTTGTTTTGCAAGTGAGTTACATTCAGAACACTAACTCAATTACTTGGACTTGTCAATCACACTAAAAGACAATAGACATTTGTTTGGCACCTCTATACGCAAAAGCTAATGCCATTTCACTCCCTTATTCATCGGAGAGAATCTGAGTACAAATATATATATATTCCGAATCAGAAGATGGCAGTCGTGCTGCCGAAATATCAAACAAACGTGTGAGTTTCATATATATATATATATATATATATATATATAAGTTATAGTGTGAGTGTTCTTTTTTATGTGTTTATATTTAATTCCACCCCACCTGTGGCATAGTTTATTTATATTATCTCGTGTGTGATTTTCCACGAACTCGTGTATATATATATATATATATATATATGAGTTCGTGGAAAATCACATAAATATAAATAATAGATAATATAAAATATAGATAATTTAAATAAAAATAAATAAAAATATTATATATATATATATATAATGTTTCGTTCAGACAGATGGTGAAAGAAAGAGGATAGGAAACACACAAAATTGGACAATACAAAGGTGATGTGAAGATGGAATTATGGCGGATTCCAAGTGAAAAATTTCAACTAGACCAGGAATCGAACCACGGACCTTTCGATGTTGCGCCGAATGCTCAGACCACTGAGCTACCTATTCTTATAAGAAACACTATAAAAAACAGTGTATGGCCGGAAAGGCTCATTTCTACTTCTTGGGCTCTTCGTGCCACGAAATGCCCACAAGGCGTTACTGAAAGTGGAGTTGTGGGAGAAAACGTGTTCAGCTACTGGGAGGGAAGAGGAAATGGAGGGTTGGTTATTGCAGTTAGACCAATGTCCATTAAGGCGAATATTAAGGGGCAAAGTGGATAAGCCAATGTAGAAGCAGTCACAGAGTTGACACAGGAGGATATAGACAATATTATTCGTGATGCAGGAGGGTGAGGAAACAGAGGGGAGAGTAAAGGAAAGAAACTTATTCGGCATATATGTGGGGATGGGTAAGTGAGAAGATCTCCACGTTTATCGAATGAATTTATTAGAGCTTTTATGCAATTCCCCTTACAATCTCAGTCCATAACTTAGTTACAAGGCCTCCTTGGCAACAATATACAAGATGATGGCACCATTTACGGTCACCACATATAATAATATATACTAATAATATAATATATTACAAATATATATAACGACAACAGGAAACAAAAATAAAGCTTGAGAGTTTTTTTGGGTAATTATGTGAAGCATGAGCATCAATGATAAGAAAATGGCATTAACTCATGACAGGTGTGATGCGAAGCAGTGGCAATGGAGTGAGTGGTGTTGAGGGAGTGGATGTGTATTTTTATTTCTAGCAGAGTCTCAGAACTTAAGGTTGACACCGCAGAAATCCCCAGCTGATTGTGTATAAAAGGGAGATGTCATTTGTGTCCACAGGTGCTGGGTGGGGAGGAGGGGGTTGATGGGGGGTCTTCGGAGGGGGATGGGGGGGGCGTGTTGGAAGCGATCCGAGTGACGCCTCACCTGGACGGGTGGCTGACTCTGCTGGGGCCGGTGGCTGGGACTCAGGCTTGTGGCGGGCCGAGGAAAGCTGTCCGGTTTGGCCACTCTGCCCGCTGGAGCTGCTCGATTCAGGTCTTCCCAGCTGACCTCACGGCCGAGGGATGCGCAGCCCTAAAGAAGAAAGCACTGTCGTTGCTCCTAGGTTGGGATTCCATGGGGAATCTTTCAGAGCGGTCAGTCTTCCCCCAAACATTATTTCAGAACCTAGAACCTGGTAGTCATTTATTGTCATTAGGAATAAGTACATTTGAATGAAGTCGTCAAAGGAAAACAAGCAAAGAAAAGTTGGCATTTTATGGAAAGCGCTGTATAAACATGGTACATATATACTTTAGAAACTCAATAATAGGGAGTCTGTTGAACAAAAAAATCAGCACTTCATATTTTCGAGTCCTGTATTTTTTAACATTTTTGATGAATTGCAAAAAAATAGTTATTATTGCTTCCCCTAAAATTTGTTGTGTTTGGCATGGTTTTAAAACAAATTTTGGTTGTTATTTGTGAAAGCGTCCTTAAAAAATGCCTTCATAGCATAAACTTGATGTCATAATGCATTGCAAAATAACCATCACTTCATAGTTCCCTGTGCAAATGATGTTAATGTCAGTGGTCGTCATGGTGTGTTGGTCAGTGGTCAATTTCCACCCAGTTTTTATGAACTGGGTGGAAACGTATATGAAGCAAAATTTACACATTTTTGCATAAGAATGTAATTTTCTTAATCTTTGGTCAGTAGACTCAAGCAACTAGTAAAGGTGCTTAGGATAGGTATTTGTTTCCTACATCTATGCAGTTATCTCGGACGGGCAATGGGCAAAAGTGCCAAGAAACTCTCGGAGGGACCTCTGGAGGAAAACTCGGTTGCTTTATCATGCATCTCTCTCCGTTGCCTCCTTCGCAAGAGAGAGCGCCACCAAATGCTTTTACGTGTACTTCTTACAAAATGAAACTCTAGATTTTGGAAAAACATTTCATTAGTCACCGCAAACACAATTACTTAATTAATTTTGCCTTTCTTTATTTCTTATTCACACAGTTTTATTCCTAGTAAAAAATTTCTTCGGTGTGCTGTAATAATAAATATTTTTTTCTAAAACAATATTTTCGTTCATCTAATGATTTTATTTTGTAAAATTTCTCTGCTTTCTCGTCAAACATAATCCAAGCAGTCTTTATTCTCCATTAAGAGTCTTCCTAAGCAAGGTCTTCACTATTCCAAGCGTACTGAATGACCACTCTACTACAGTCACAGTGTAGTGGGTGGAATTCCACTTAAAATTGAGAGAGAGCTTGCCTCATGTCGGGGAAAAAACTTTGGTTTTATTTAAAAGGTGAGTAACTGCGATATCATTTAGCCCATCCTCAGTCAAATTCTTTTCCTCCTACTGGCATTTTTCTCCCACTTGCTCTAGTACTGCTGAGTATTTTGCTGTTGTTATTAGGGCAACAAAGGGTTGGTAACCACTGAATGCAGCTGGAATGCAGAATTTCTTGTGGCATAGATTCCCTCGATGGGTAGTTTTTCTTGGGCTATGACAAGCTCGAGAAAATGTTGTGAGATTATTTGAATGCTGTTGCATGTTTCAGACCATCTAGTCTCACACTTCCACGATAGATAGAAAGCGAATTCCTACGAGCAGTCGATTCCTTGAAAAAGTTTATTGTATCCTTTGCAGTGGCAATAGTGTTTCTAATTTCTGGTACATTGCTTCATCGCTCATTACAAGATTAAGTTTGTAGTCCTCATCATAGGTGTGCTCAGTGGAGTTAAGGGCTTGCTGCTAAGTAGAATCAAGTCCGTCCTGTGTGGCACAGGCAGAATCAATTGTTGCATGCATGCAGAAGGCAGTCTTCCTGGGGTCACTCCATTTGCTGCTGCGTACTCATGACCCAAAAGCAGAGTAGACTATCTGATGGGCGTCGGATGTAGCTGCGATTACTGTCAACCCCTCCAGAGTCTCCTGCCATTATGATGGCAATGAAACTGATGCTTGCCGGGGACTCGGAGGGGAATTTTACAACGGTAACAACATAATAATAATAATTTTTATTGTCATTAGGCCAATAAAACAGCAATAGACAAAGTCAATATTAAATATTACAATAATTATAGACTTGTGTCTCAAATAAAATGTTTATTACAAAGTATGTTACAGAATTTCATGACATACACACTGTGCTGGAAAGGGTGCTTAGCTACTGCGTTGGTTTGGCCTTAGACGTCATTTCTTGGCAGGTAACACGGAACTAAAATGTAGCACTTTAAATATTACATTTCTTCATATTGTCACTCTGATAGACTATATTAACTATGTATTTATTTATTTTTATGCCTTCACTCCCTTCGGCAATGTTCATTCCTTGGCTTTGTTGAGGCAACCATGTCCATTTTGTATAGAATTCCATTGATGTATCGAATGTTCCAGTGTATCAAATTTTGTAATATTATTAGAAGTGAGCTTTTTCCAACCATAGTTTATTTTATTCTTGAAGGAATCAAATATCATTATCTGAAATTATTTGCCTTTTGCCCATGGGTACAGCTCCTACTTCTCTGTTGTTTGTCATGTAAACACTTTGATTCATACTGCCCAGTGACCTCACCAAAAATGGCAACCTGTTTTGTAGACATGGAAGTTTTTGGAATGCTCTGTTTTTCTGGCAAATGAAATATTTCATTAATTTGCAATTGCCTACATACTCTTTCTTCACTGATGATAAATTTCTATGTGCAGGGTTAATTTCCAGCAAATAAATATCTTGTTGAAAATCTTATTTTCTTCTAAGATTCATTGCAATGTTTGGGGACTCCTTGCCGGAGAGACTCGGTGAGTGGCTGCCGCTGAGAATGGTATCTCATGATGGGAAGGAGTTGGGCGAGGAGGTGGATGAGCGTTGGGGCCGAGGGGAAAAAGGGGCAAGGCCATGCAGCGGACTGCACACGAGCGTGCACCTGGAAATAGCGACGGCGCTGGTCGGCTCGGTCAGCAATCCACAGGCCAAAGTGCTGGGTGCCATCCTGCGCATGGGGACCCCTCTGGACCTCCTCGAATCACGCAAGCCGTGGCACGTCTTCGGAAAGGGTGCAACGGCATCAATGAACGTGACGTCTGGTCATGTGGCGGAGCTGTCGAAGGGCAGAGGGGGGAAGGGGCGACTCCACCTGATGCTCGTGTCCTCGGTGAACTTTGTGGATGTCACGAGTGCGCCCGTGATGGAAGTGGCTCCCCCTCCCGTCTACCACATCCGGCTGCCGCACAATTTCTTCCACCCGTTCCTCTCAAGCTTGGCATCATCCCTCCGTGAGCCTACTTTGCGAGTTGTGATGCTCTGTGTTCCAATTGTGGTGTGCAGGTATTAGGCTTTGACACTTGCTGTGAGGGTGGGAAAAGAGCATAAAGTCATGACACTGTAATTTCTTGTTACTGAACATGAATATTTTATTACTTTGTACTTAATGCAATACCATCCATTGTTAGCAATAGAAGTTATGCTCACCCAATGAAACAACCTTGAATTGTGTTTAGATAGTGAACACATTTAAATTTGGATTGTGACCTCTTTACCTAATGTTTTGGGTAGTGTTACACTCTTTACTTAGTTAACTTGCATATTGGAGATCACTATGAGAAATATGCCCCAGGTGTAACTCATATCCGAGAGTTACTTTTTCACCACACTACATCAGTGATTGATTCTTCCTGCAACTTGGCTACGTTTGAACCCATCACCCTCAGAAATGCAGGGGGTTTGACTCTAGGACTTTGAACCAGAGAGGAGTCATTTACTTCTGCGAGTATGTACGATGTTTTCAGGGACTTAGTTTCCTGCGTAGCAGATGCCAGAATTATTAAGACTGTCTGGGCCCATCCATTCATGGTCACTTGTTTCTACTTACTGCAGAGACTGTAATTTTTCAATACTTGATGTTAATGCTTTCTTTCCTCCCTAAGGCCTAATGCACCTCGTGGAAATGGTTAGCCATTGGGATCTCTTGTTTTGATTATTGGTAATGATGACTTCTTTTGACTCTAGAACATGTCTTCTAGAGCTTTGGTCATTCAGGCTTGCCTGTCACTTTTTGCAAGCTGAGTATTGTGTATTTAAGTATTCCTAGTATTAGTACAAGCTAAGTATTACTCTTACTGGCTATGTTACATTGCACACACGGTATTTATTTGCATAATTTTTGGTAACATTTTGATGCATCACATCATTTGGATGCATTGACACTTGATGTTGATTATCAAACTTGTGGAGGTCATTGTCAGCAAAGCAAAATGATTCCCCCGTCCTGTGTATAAGAGTATCTTGGCTCAATCTAAATCCATCCCTATGTATTTTCATATGCAACCAATTTTTATGTGGAGTGTTTCTTGGCTGTGTTCCACAATGTTGTCTGTTTTAATTACCCATTTTACGTGCATGTAAATAGAATTAATTCTTTAATGGGAATATGAGGTTGCTTGAATTTTTATTTTATTTCATGAACTCTAGTTGTCCAAGCTTTAAATTTATCCAATGTCATTGCTCTGTTATCGTTATAATATCTGCAGGCATTTCCAAAAATGATGTTTAAATTATCTAGATTTTACCTATTTCATTGGGCCTCTAATTAGGTAATATTTTCTATCACATTGTACGTTTTATTATAATAATAATAATAATAATAATAATATATTTTATTTGTCCGGCGATTTGTTTTTACAAATATAGGACACGTCAAGATAATACACTACATAATGCACATAATACAATACAATTGCAAAAAGTTAAAAAAGAAGGAATTCATCAATAGAGTAAAATAAATTACTCGATAGGAATTCTCGGAGCTTACATTTGAAGAGGACCATGGTCTTTGCACTTTTGATTTCGCGAGGAAGCTTATTATAAAGCAAAAGGCCCATATGCCAGGGGGCGTAACCAGAGTTTTTAGTCCTTACATGTGTTTGATGGAGGTCTGTAGAGCTCCTTGTATAATGACAATGATAGTTATTATTAGTGGCATAATTTGAAAGATTTTTTTTGGCACAAACAATTGCAGCAAACATGTACACACAGGGAAGGGGTAAAATACAGAATTTTTGAAAGAGAGGGCGACAAGGGGCATAAAGAGATGCTTTACCTATCAATCGCATAATCCTCTTTTGAATTTTGAATATTATTTTAGAATTGGGTGTAGGGCCCCAGAAGAGGATACTGTACATGACCTGGGAATAGAACTCGCCATAGTAAATTGACTTTAGTACATCATTATTTACAGTTCCTCTAATAGACCGAATCAAAAAACAGACAGAACTCAGTTTACTGCGGAGTTTCTGAATATGGCCCTCCCAAGAAACTTGACTGTCTAAAGTGACACCCAAGAATGAAGAACTATTATTTTGTGGAATAGGTTTACCATCAATATTGACTGAGATGAGCGATTGATGTTTATTCTTATTAGAAAAATAAATTAAATTTGATTTCTCCACATTAAGAAGGAGAGAGTTTCGGTTACACCACTGTTGTAGGAGAAGCGCAGCATTGTTAGATCTAAAAGCCAGACTTTCAATTGACGAGGCTGATACTAGAATATTGGTATCATCAGCATACAGTACTGGAAGTACACCAGGTGCAGATTTAAACATATCTGGGAGGTCATTCATATATAAGAGGAACAGTGCTGGGCCCAAAACAGAACCCTGAGGAACACCCGAGACAACTTTTTTTTCGGGGGACGTAAAATTGGCCCCATTCGTTGTAAGGACAACACTTTGTTGCCTATCACTTAGATAAGACTCAATCCATCTATAAGCGGCACCTCTAATACCAAAAAATTCAAGTTTTTGCAATAAAAGATTATGATTAACACTGTCGAAGGCTTTAGAAAAGTCGAACAAAAGAATTAAGGGTTCTAATCTGTTGTCCAAGTCTGCTAGTATTTTATTCACAACATGATAAGTTGCAGTAGTTGTGGACCTCGATTTCCTAAAGCCATGTTGGGATGTGGACAATAAATTTTGGGATTCTAAGTAGTTTATGAGGCGAGAATAAAAAACAATCTCGAAAATTTTGCCAAATTGATTTAGTAAGGAAATGGGACGATATGAATTCATGTGTTGTCGACTGCCCTTACCTTTGTAAAGAGGAATGATCTTTGCCACTTTAAGGGGACTTGGAAACATGCCTAACCGTAAGGATTCATTAATCAAGAATAGAAGTGGTGCCTTAATTGCTTGGAAAGACCGTTTTATGATGACAGTAGGAATCCCGTCAATGCCTGAAGTGAACTTATTGCCTAGACTCCGGATTACATTCAGTAATTCTGAATCGGAGCAAGGCTGAAGAAATAAGGAGTTACAGGGGCTTATTGGCCGGGTATGTCTACTATATTGTTTCATATTGGGTAATTGATGTGATAAAAAAAAATTGTTGAGGGCAGTAGCCATTTGAAAGTTATCACCTAGAGTATTACCCTGAGAGTTCAAAAGTTTAAAATCTGGCCTAATACTCTTGTGATGTTTAGATTCTTTGACAATTTTCCAAATTTCTTTGGTTTTGTTTCCAGCATTATTGATCCTTTGGCAGTTGTAGGTCCTCTTGGCATTCTGAAGGATACGTCTATAATTCTTTTTCATGACTGAATATTCCAGTCGATCAGTTAGGTCTACTTTATTATGGAAGTACATAGCCATGTCTTTCATAAACATTGATAAGCTGCGAATTTCTTGAGACACCCAAGGCTTTGTGCAGCTTGATTTTGAATGGTTTCTTCTTCTTCCAGGCAAAATGGGAAAACAGTGGTCAAAGTAAATTTGGTATGAAGAGTAAAAATAATCGAAGCTGTCGTCAAAGGAGCACATATGGTAAACGTTTGACCAATCATGGGAATTAAGTATTTCACAGAAAGTAGCAGTATTTTCATCAGAGAAGAATCTCTGATATGAAGTTGAACAGTTTTTCGAAGAACTCACTGCAAGTGTGGAAAGTAAAGGAAAATGGTCTGAAATATGAGAAATAAGAACATTAGTTTCCACAGACATTAGGTCAATATTTGTAAAGATGTTATCTATGACAGTTGCAGAAGTGTGACTGACTCTCGTGGGCTTATCATTGGTGATATTCAAGTTAAAAGAAGAAAGAACGTCAAACAATTCCCGTTTTTCTCTTGAATCTTCGAGAATATTACAGTTGAAATCTCCGGTAATTATAAGTGAGGGGATTTCAGTAGCGTTATGAATTTGATCCAGAAGTTCTGACAATTTGTCGAGGAACATATTAAAATTACTAGAAGGAGAGCGATAGATAGTCGCTAGATGAACGTCTCTATCGTCGAGTTGAATTTTGGTTACACAAGATTCGAACACTTTTTCTTCGTTAAGTAAATTGTAGGGGAATTTCACAGAGGAATATCGTAAATTCAGAGACACAAGGATTAAGGCACCTCCATTTTTCATAACAGATCGACAAAAAACATCGGCGACAACATATCCCGGCAGATGGAAAAAGTTCACTTCGTCGGTCGAAAGCCAATGTTCGTTTAGACAAATTATATCTGGGTTATGATTACTCACAAAAACTTCTAAATCAAGTAACTTATTGCGAACACATTGAATATTAATGTGAAGGACTTTTAAATGTTGCACTACCCCGCCGGAGTTTTTTGGCGAAGTTTGGGAAAAAAAAAGTTCCCGAAAAAGTTATTCTTTCTGATATTCAGTGCAATTTTGATCCGATAAGTGTGAATGACATTGAAATATTTCATTTCATTTATTCACATTCAACTTTTGGAAGTGACTTAAACTCCGTCCAGAAATATTTCATGATGTCTCATTGAGTGCTTACTTCCTATCACGCACACTGCTTGTAATATCTCCTTGTCACTGAATATTACTGCTCAAGTTTTATCCGTCCACTTCTCCTCTCGTAAGTTTATCCAAAAATTGGAGCTTAAAGGGGAAGAGGAAGTTCAGTGGTGGCTTTCGGATGATGGACCTGGCCAAATTTCTCATCTCAGAGATCTTCCAGCATTTTTCAAGGTCACAATGACTGATCTAATCTTGCTTCACATTGAATAATGATTCTAGAATCATTATTCAATCCGAATAAAGAATCATTCTCTTGAAAATTATCTCTTAACACAGATGTCTTTGAAGTGCATGAAACATATTTTCAGTTGTTTCATCGTAACAGCAGTATGTGTAAGTATGATTTGTTTTTCACTCATACATATTCTAGAATATTTTAGAGGGATTGTAGTATTTTGAGGATATTGAATATTTATTGAACAAGTTATTGTAACCGTCGTATGTGCTGCTATGAGAGAGTTAAAATACTATGGGTCAAATTTGAGTAGTCTTTTTACGCATATGAAACTTAAGTTGGGCTATTTCAAAATATGTGTTTGCATTTAAAATGAAACACTTAAGCTTGGTTATTCCACAAGTTATAATTCCACAATTATATTTTGTATGGCACAAGGTATTGTATTTGAATTTAATAAATTCACTGTTTGAATGTAAAATATTTTTACATGTGTCTTTTAATGCAGATTGTTGCATGTTATAAGAACTTTGTCTAAGGTTCAGTTTTTGAACTTTCTGAACTGAACTGAAGTTCAGTTCAGTTCAGGAACTTTGTCAGCAGTACATAATTGACTGGCTTGGTTTTACTGTCTATTGCAATTCATGTGTACCATTTATGCTTACTCTACCCTTATTTCTCAGCAGTAAAATGAAATTTCTAAGGCCTTCCTACTTTGAATTTTTTTCGGAATACTTTCTCTTACTCCTGGGGTCATGGAATCCCGTCCCATACCATAGACAGATGGATCATCATCATATTTATATTTTCAAGTATTGGATGTACATACTGTTCTATATTTAAAAAATCGTACCGCCGAAAATTTCTAAGTCCTGAATTTACGACCATGTGGCAACATGCAAGAACCACGCCCCCCTGAGAGAGCAATAACCTCTCCAAGCGGCCCTTCCTCCCCGTAGCTGGGAGAGTTGAACCACTCACGGAAGGAAAATTTTGACCTGAGAAAAGGATTATTTCCAAGGGGAGGATTAGGATGGTTACCCTGTAAACACAAAATGCTGCTGCAGCGTGACGGATACCTTCAAATTTCCGATATTCCCGTGTCAGCAGCGCTACAGAGGCGCTGCAGCAGCGCTATTGAAGTTTAAGAACAGCTCTGCAGTAACGCTTCCACCACGCTGCGGCAACGCTTTCGTTATGATTTTTAATACATTCCAAATGCCTTATTATTTATGAACTCTAGGTGAACCTCCCTTTACCTCTACCTGATGAGCCACAGCCCCAAAAACATTATACTCGACCTGCTCGCCCTCTTCTTCAAAGTATAAAAGGAAGCTAAGATTAAAAATGCCCTAAAGGAAATAGCAACCATAACGGCTCGTAGAATTATCCGTTACCTCGTTACTAAAACCGCTTAAGTGTTCATTTCTAAAGAAGATACACTCAAAAGAAGACCAACTCGACCCGGCATAATTTCACGAGATACACACAGTATTGTATCCCATGGATTTCATTGAGTCCCCCACGGCTGCGTATGTCGAGAGCCAAAGATATGTACTTTTTAATGGCTTATCATGAAAGCTACGATGACATATATTGTGCCTTGTGATAAAGCTGAAGTTTCTGAAATAATCACGTGATGAAAAACTGTTCACTAAAAGATGCACTTTACGCAGCAACAATCTACAGTTCATCTGAGATATCAATGGTAGTCAGTGCCATCTCTTACTCAATTGTACAACCCATTCCATTCAAACAGGGGCGCGAAATGTATCTTGGCTGTCTGCATCTGATGTGGCTCCTAATGCGAGCGCGTGCCCTATGAATAATGTTTTTATCCGACAAATTGTAGAAATTGGAACTGACACCGATAAATACGGGAGGGTCATAAAACTGCGTGATCCATTCTGAGAACTTCATTTCGTACTCTACATCAATAGTTATCTTTTCCACTTATTTTAAATTATCTCGATACATATAATAAAACAGGTGCCGGAAAATATACTAACACTAACAATTCAACCTTCTCATTGCTTCGTGTTAAGGGAGGAGTAAAAGAGCCTATGTTCTTTCAGCGGTGGCTTCATGCTTCACGAACATGCATTGGTAGCGCTACAGCAGCGTGTTGCTGGTGTGCATCACCCATGCGCTGTTGATGCGCTGCAGCTATACCCTTTGGCAGCGCGCTCCAAAGTACCGCTGCGGAGATGCTGCGGCAGCGCTTCCTTAAGTGCGAGTTGCGCGTGCAACCTTGAAATCCTTGTGCAGCGCTGCTGCAGCTTTTTGTGTTTATAGGGTAGGGTTTCTTTTCTTGTGATGTGTGAATAAGAAGGAAAACTGAGATCTGCGAAGTTCAGACGCGTCAAGATCCCCTCGCACACGACAGATGCAAGCAGCCACGGAAAACAAAAGCCTATCTTAGGTCTCAATCCCCGGAGTTCCTTTCGTTTTTCTTATGAGTATTTTAATTTATACGCGTATTCATTAACGTACTTTTTTTCAAATGTTTGGCGCGTTTTCGTTATCTGGAAGTCCTTGTGATATCGGAATCTATATTATATTTGAGATGGTGTAATATACTCGGGTTCGAAACTAGATCACTCAATTTCACTCTGAAGTAGCCGATAATATCAGGCCCGAATTTGAGCGCACAACTGTCCTTGCAAAGCATTAAGAGCAAACATTTTCTATGGACGATATATTTCTGCGCAAACAATTGTTTAATTTTAAAATGATGAGCTTTGAATTTCACATTCTTTTAGCAAATAATTTCGTGATAATTCGAGGCTCAGAAAGAAGGACGTGCAGATTGAAAAATGCACCTTTCGCACTCATATCATCCTTCTTGTGATTTTGGTCGTTTTATTATTATCCAATGCAGAACTTCAAATACGTGTATATTATGTGTTCACTAATGACATTATACCGTATATGAATGACTTGAGCTGGCTGATCTTAGATTAGTTCCATTGGTCACCCTCTTGCTTCACCGCCATTACTGCGTTTTCCATTCGCCATAGGTCAGATTTTTCTCATGCGATATCTATCGAAAAAACATTCGTAATAGCACTTTCTACAATGCGTTTTGTGGCTTTTTTCCTAACTTAATTACCTAAGCAGCAAATATTTTATGGCGAAGTAAAGAAAATTGAACCAATGTCCTGTAAAACGTGCAGAATTAATTATGACGTTTTGAAATTAATAGGAATTTTTATACCGCAAGGACTCTCAGACAAAGAAAATCTAAATGCTATGTATTTAGGATCAATCTATTGTAAGCTAATATCGCTAATTAATACGAGTAGGAAACTAATAAAAAACGAAACGAGCAAGGGGGATGTAATTCGAACAGAGGATCCGCCTGGATTGGGATTTCGCGGCGAGTGTTCTAACCAGTTAATGGAGGCTTAAAGGATCGAGTTGTCTTCACAGGTACCGTGCATATATTGCCATGGAGTACCAGTGTGTCAGTGGCGTAGCGAGGGGGGGGGTCCGGACCCCCCCCCCCAAAATATTAAGACATATAAAAAAATAAATTAAGCATGGAGCAGGGGAAATTCTACAAATAATAAATTATCATATCGTTGTTAAAAAAGGTTTGTCCTTTTGTTTAAATAATAAATTATCAAACGATACGTTTGGGCTCAGCCGCTCGGGTAGTGTAATGGCGGTGTTAGAAGAGCTGACCGAGTTTCGACTGTCTAGTTCGCCCTGTTTTTCAAAAATTTTCCCCTGGTTTTGGCCCCCCCCACCAACAAAATTCCTGGCTACGCCACTACCGTGTGTGCGAGCGCTAACTGCTACTGTCTACGAGGTAAAGCTCCATCAACAAATTTCAAAGAATTGCGGAGCGGGCCGCGCAGTAACTTTAATGGAGTCACCCTGGTCACACAATTGTGTGAAATTCACAGTGAAAACATTCATTCGTCTGGACTGGGATTCTGAACCCAGGCGGCCCTTCGATTCCGCGACGAGTGCTCTAACCAGCTACCCAGGCGTCCTCTCTCTCTCTCTCTGTGAATTTCATGGATGCTTTGAGGATCGAGTTGTCCTCACAGGTATCGTGCATACAATGCCACGGAAGAGTTTTTTTGTGAGTGGTGGGAAATTAGTTTGAAGAAGGATATTTAATCTACCACGTCGAAACATGCAGTGCTGACCCAAGGGATGGGCAACGTGGGCAGAAGCTATAGGTGGTCGGTCGTTAATTAATGAATGAGCAAAGGGGACAGAAAGAATTAAAATTGGATAATGTCACTTCCCACATTCATTTCCATCAAAGATTACCTCCTTTAGCACATGATAAAAGTGACTGACACTCATAACTAATTGCATTTTAGAGCACAATGAAATCTGCTAACTAAATATTCACTTTTATTAGAGTTCTTGTCGCAACCCCAATCAGAGGAGCTGTTGCTATAATAATTGCACTACAATAAGTAATTACGCGGTAGGAATAATGTAAATTATCTCTTGAAATTCTTTTCCTCGTTAATTTTTAAGTTTGGAGACGATGAAAAATCTAGTTCCTAGCGGGAAAGGAAGCTACCATGAGGAGGGAATCGTTCTGCCACCCCAGAGTATCACGTCAATTAAAGCGTAGTTTAATAAATCACAGTTGGTAAATAAATTCTTCATTAGGTATAGCCAATTAAAATATTTGCATGATTATTGGCACTGAATTTGTGAAAACATAATATATTTTGAAGAAAGAGAAACACTGGTTTAAATTTACTCACTTTTAACTACCAGCTACCAAGTTCGTGGTGTAACTTTATGGAACTCCTTCATGATTGAAAAGAAAAAACTTTGTTCGTTCCACATAAATAATTATATTGCCGACGTAGGTTTCGTCGCTGGGCGACATTGTCAGGTAATTTACAGAAAACTTTTTTCACACAATATATATAGGTACACTGTGGGGGAAGCGGGTGGAAAGGTTTGGAAGAGGAGGGAGAGGGTTGGGCTGGGGGAGGGAGGGGGGAGGTTGGATGAGTAAGGAAAGAGAGAGAATCCTTGGTTAAAACTTTCGTGAGTCATTACAGATGTGTGTTTGTTTTACGGGTGTACCCCGCGTACTATAACCAGGTGTGATACCCAACGTTTCTTGGCCGTTGCTGGTCTCTTTATCAAAGGGAATATGTGATAAAGTGACTAGCAACGGGCACGAAACATCAGGTGTCACACCTGGTTATAGTACGCGGGGTACACCTGTAAAACAAACATACATAGTCAAAGAGAGAGAAGTTAAGGAAGAAGGGCGTTGTGGGGGAGGCTGTAGGTTACTGTTGTTTGAGAGGAGGGTTAGGCTGGGGAAGGGGGGGAAGTATGATGAGTAAGGAAAGGGAGGAGAGAAGATAAGTGCGCTGTGGGGGGGGGGGGGGGAGACTGCTGGGGGCTTCTGTTGTCAGGAGGGAGTGGGGGAAAGAGTGGTTGTGCGACCGTAAGTCACGATGGTGTGGCAAGGTGGGGGTAAGGGGGAGGTTTTGGAGGGTGGGCGTGGACTTCAGGTAGTGGAAGGTTAAGCAGAGGGGAATGGGATTGAAATAGAATATCATTGATAATAATACATTCGTCACATTTTACATATTTCCGAATTTCCACTTGTTCAAGTGCGTCCAACTTGGCCCCCTTCTTTTCCACAAGGAGGATTTCCGGTTGAAAACTGCTGTGGTGGTTGTGATCTAATAAGTTCTTGGCAAATGATTATTATTTCTAAAGCATGCCTAATGCTCTTTTACTCTTATTTTGAAACTTCTCCCAGTCTACCTGACGTAATTTTTTTACGCACATCACACGTCAGTTTATACACTCCACTCGCATTTAAAGGGTCTACCTTGTCTTTAGTAAAACTAATCATGTTTTTAAAATTTCTTTTGTTGTAAAATGCCGGTTTTAACTTATCTTTGGGCAGCAACTTACTCACTTCAGAACAAATATTTCCCAAGAATGGAATCCTACGCCACTTGATGGATTGGTCTCCTGTGAGGAGAGTGGGAAAAATACTTTTCATAGCTAACTTTATGCATTTTCTGTTGCAAAGGGTATCAATTATTTTTGGAGAATAACCGATGCTGGTGGCTATTTGTTTTATTATGTTAGGTTCTTTAGATTTTCTGGCCTCTGACATAGGGGATTTTTATGTCTGTGGAAAAGATAATGGAATGCAGCAAGTTTTTTAGAAAAATGATGCCTGGATGAGGAGCGAATGACTTGATCCGTGTAGGAATGCTTCCTAAATATTGAGAAGTCCAGTTAAAAAAAAATAATATTTATTACAGGCATCCGCCCAATTGCAAGTAGGATACATCCATTTTAAAAAATTACATAAAAGTTAAAATTGCACATTAAATATTGTTACACTACAAACACAAAAAATTCATTGTCCAGTCCAAGTGCAAGTCTAGTTTTTGGATGGTTTTTGAGATCAAGATATCCAAAAAGTTTAGCGTACCGTTAAGTTCTAAGAAGTGTGCTATACGCTTGCCATAACACATGGAAAAAAGCTCCGGGTGAACGTTAATGTTTCTTTTCAAAGGTTCTAGTATGTGCATGCAATATTAGCAGTGTCCAAAGAGATCATTAGTATTTGCAGAGAATTGAATTTTAAAATTTTGAAACCGCGGTCACGGACCTAAAAATGAGTGTTGCGGAAATGCAAGGTGTTGTTTTCTAACAATGTTATGTATAATTCCTCTGTTATGGATGCGGAGGTGTAGGATATATGAGAAGAGGGAGTTGATAACGGATGTCGATAATAATTCCTTCTCTTTATTGTAATTTCAGTGTAGCAGGTGTGATTGAAGGAGATGCTCGTCGTTGAGATCCAGGACGACCGCTGCCGAAAGCTGATGATTACATTGGATGCAAGTGTTGAGGGTCAAAAGTGGAATAAAGTGACATGTACTTGGTGTTGGAAGAGAACATCGTGGCTTAAAATGGACAGTGATCTGCTACTGTATTTATGATAATATATAGTATGGATAAAATGACATTGTTGTTAATCATTTTAAGCCCTGAGCATTTGATTGAATATATATGAATGGAAAGCGGAGCAGTAGCATAAGAGATGAATGGGCAAAACAAATCGCGCGGTTGAAAAAGAGTACTTTACAGTGTAAGAGGTGAAAATTGATACTACGGCAAGGGGTACATTCGTTCAAGGGGTCCTAAAAAATGGGACCTTTTGTCTCCCTTACCACAACGCGATAAGGAAGACTGGGGCATGAAGACCCCAGAGAGGCAAGTCCAAGGAGCCTTAAAGAGCTGGAGGGACAAAAAACCGACCCAGGTCGGGCGACACAGCAAGAGGGCGGGGTTTGTTAGGGCAATCTCAAACCACCTTTTCTTTCATCCTACATTCTTAAATGTTTGAATTTAAAACAGGGATTTTTGGATTATAAGAGAGTAATAGAATTGAAGGTTATGGTTTATGATTGCTTATTATTACCGGAGCAACGAGCGACATAGGCCCCCCCCTTTGTAAAATTCCCACCCAAGAGGGGGGAATGAGGTAGCCACCCCTTCGGGCAACCACCCCATCCCCTCCCCTGTTAGGTCGTCCGCCATCACCGCGGCGATCGACCCCTCCTATCAATTATTCACCCAACCCACCCATCAATACAATCTACCCACCGCGGCCGATTTTTTCACGTGCCGCCTCAATCATGCTGGGTTGAGCCGTGCTGCATATGCAGGCGTCATGGATACAGAGCCCATATGGCGTCTAATGAACGTACCAACTACAAGGATGCGCCCGTACCGTGCAAGCACGACCGTACAGCAATGCACCGGGCCGATAAAAGACATTTGCCGAGCAACGAACCAATCTTGCTCCGCCAGCAATACTCTTTTCTTTCAAAATTTGGCGCAAGCGTAAGAATTTGGCCTCCTACTAAACTGCGAGAACTTAAATTTATTATTCATTTGACTTATTTCTCCATTCAAAGTTATTTAATTTACTATTGAACAGTTTTCTCTATTTTCTCTTTGTAACAATATCATTTTTACATCACATTTATTCTCACTTATTGAATAAATTAAAGAAAACATATGCTGGTTTTAATTTACTACTACTTTACTGCCATCTTTGACCTGACACTGGTACCTCTTACACTGTAAAGTACTCTTTTTCAACCGCGCGATTTGTTTTGCCCATTCATCTCTTATGCTACTGCTCCGCTTTCCATTCACATATATTCAATCAAATGCTCAGGGCTCAAAATGATTAACAACAATGTCATTTTATCCATACTATATATTATCATAAATACAGTAGCAGATCACTGTCCATTTTAAGCCACGATGTTCTCTTCCAACACCAAGTACATGTCACTTTATTCCACTTTTGACCCTCAACACTTGCATCCAATGTAATCATCAGCTTTCGGCAGCGGTCGTCCTGGATCTCAACGACGAGCATCTCCTTCAATCACACCTGCTACACTGAAATTACAATAAAGAGAAGGAATTATTATCGACATCCGTTATCAACTCCCTCTTCTCATATATCCTACACCTCCGCATCCATAACAGAGGAATTATACATAACATTGTTAGAAAACAACACCTTGCATTTCCGCAACACTCATTTTTAGGTCCGTGACCGCGGTTTCAAAATTTTAAAATTCAATTCTCTGCAAATACTAATGATCTCTTTGGACACTGCTAATATTGCATGCACATACTAGAACCTTTGAAAAGAAACACTAACGTTCACCCGGAGCTTGTTTACATGTGTTATGGCAAGAGTATAGCACACTTCAAATCATAACATTACATTCAACCACTAGCAATGCAACGAAGTCATCACTTCCCAAATGCTTTACTTTTTAATTTATTACCAACTGCAACATTTTACAAGTTCACGTACGGCAGAGAACATGAAACCAGATTTTAGCGTTTAATATGCATACTTTCGAAATGCTCCCCGGCTCTCTAAGAAACTTTCCCATCTTATCTTTCATCATTGGAACTGATCTTCCTCACGTAGAATAGACCTATTGATACGACAATATTTTTATATATCTAATGGTGTCGTGACCCACTTATTTATTTTCTGAATATATAGTTCCCTAATTTTATTCTCATGATCAGATCTACCGTAGTATGACGGATTTCGTAAAATATTGTCAACGTCGTCAGAGAATAGACCGGTTTGGTACTTACATAATAGATTGAGTCTAAATTTTAATCGACGGTCTGAAAGCTTTTCCCATCCCAGTTGTTGCAAAAGGTCAGTAACACTAACGAGATTATCATAACGACCTTTAATGTATCTTGCCGATCTTCGCTGCACGCGTTCTAACTCAGTTTCCAAGCCTATCTCATAAGGATCCCAAATACTGGCAGCATATTCCAAGTGGGGTCTAACGAGGGAGAAGTAGCTGATTTCCCTAGCTTTATCGTCGCACTTGCCAAGTACTCTTTTAACAAATCCCAATTTACGATTAGGCTGACTGGTAATTTCTCGAATATGTTTACTCCACGAGAGATCATTAGTCAGTTTAACTCCGAGGTATTTAACCGATTCGACAGTATCTAATTGTCTGTTGTTTATGCAATAACTGTAACAAGGAGTGCTTTTCCTTTTCCAAAAATTCATTACAGCGCATTTTTTCAGGTTTAATTCTAGCTGCCACGCATCGCACCACTCCTGTATTGCCTCGAATTCCTTAGTTAACACTTCGAAAAGGAAATAAAATATTATTAATAATATTTTATTTCATTGTGATGTATAAATGTAGAGTATATTTTCTTTAGTCTGAAGTAAATATGTTTCTATACAGACCTCAAGGCTTTTTTGTGAATTGAGGCTTCCGGGATAATGTCTGCTATGTTAAAGCAAACCTTGATAAATTTCCTGCCAGTGACTCTTACGACAAACACACCACCTGTTCAAGAAATAGCAATAGTACAATGGGGAACAATACACTCGAATCACCAAAATTCCTGATGATCTCAAATATATCACTTTACTCGACATATTTAAAAAGGGGGTCAAACTATTTACTTATTTACTTCCAAATTGTGTCATTTCAGTGAGGGAATATATATTTGGAAGATTATCCGTGAAATACATAAGTAGCATGCACTCTATTCTATATTCATTGTTTTGATTTACTAGTATGGAACTTATTCTGTACTGCACTTTGTATTGTAAATTTGATAAAATCTTAGGTGTATTGACTTCATCATCTCATCTATTAATCAGTGCTGTTTGTCTTTAAAGAATGTATATATTTTTTCAAGCAGAACTCTGTCCTGATGTAGCCATGCGCTTTTATTTGTGCCAAAGGTGAAATGAAGTTATTATTATTAATGTGGTTCCAGCTACAGTTGTTGTCACCATCAACCGTGAGTTACCTCATTCCACCAAGTTCCAACACCAATGCATTGTAATCTTCCTGAAGAGCAATATCTGTTTTCCCCCATGACAATCCAATATGAAAAAAGGGTAAAGGGACAGGGATAGCAAAGAAATCCAACATTGCAGTGGAATTCTTATGCAACAAATAGCAACGTACAGCTCCAAATAGATCGTATCACATATTTTGATACCACTTTTTAATTAAATAACATTTTATTGTACATCAGATTCCTTTCATACAAAGCTGAAATTTAGGATGAAAATAATTGAAGGCCCAAGAGAGCCAGGATTGCATTCATAATCACTTATTTCATTTGATAATGCATTGCGTTTACCCTCACCTACCATATTCACTTTCACAGCATGAATCCACACGATTCTCATTGCATTGCTGAACATTCCAAGAATGGACTGAATGTCAGTAAAATAGCAAGGATTTAGGGAGACTCCCTTAAAAACGCCAACAAATTAGGGATCGCATTATTTTCCTACAATGAATGTCATCTTCTTTGGTAATAATACTGACTCACAAGAAGCACAGCATCTCTGCATTTATCACATTCTTTTTTGCACTGAAACTTGATGTGAAAAGTTCATTTAGAATGAGATTAGGAAGCACTCACTTCTTTCGTAAACAGGAGTCTATATCCCAAATGAATGTCACACCAGATATTGGTGAGAAATTATAATCATCCATAGAGTAATTTTTGGACACATTTAAAAATACAGCAATAATTAACACATATACAACTGGCTTGCATTAAATTCTGTCAGGGGAACAGATAATTTTCAGTCAAAATCATATGCCAACATTGCGTTTTATGACTTTGTCACATAAATTTCCATGTAATTATACTCTAAGTCAGGTTATTAAAATTGTTGCCAATATTGCTCAGTGAGAAATTTCAATGACTTTATGAAAGCCAAAATGTCTACACAAAGTGTGGACAAGGAGAAATGCCAACAATTGATGGAGGAATATGAAAAGGAGGAGGCATAACTTTCCCAACTAAAACTATAAAAAAAAAATTGAGGAAACTTGAGCAACAAAGTCCTTAACAATTCCTCTCTTCACTAAAGCATTCTGAGTAGAAAAAAAAACAATATTTTCCATACGAAAAAGCTACCAACTCATGATAAACCATATTGCAGATGTTAAAGCACTTGTTTTCAAAATATAGCTCTCTTTAGGAATTGTTTCCACATTCATCCAATTGTTTGCACACACAATATTCATATTTACACCACGCACACCTAAAGGGGGAAAAATTCAATTCTGACGTTGGAAATCACTCTCGTATACACAGGTACACTGGATCAAAATTGTATAGCACAGTCAGCAGTGGCTGGCCTGGATTGAACACTCTCTCGCAACACTCAAACTTGACATACCCAACAAGCGTTAATGTCTCAGCCTGCTGGGTTGAACACAAAATTAGCTATTTTTAATTGGGAGTTCCACACAGATGCATGTACCGAGAGTTTCCAATCGACTGGCTCTCAAGAAAGATGGCTTCACAGAAAGAGACATGCCTAACCAACACAGCAAGGTATGAACAAAGTGAAATCTTTGGATAACCCTGTACAAAAAAAGACCACTTACAAAACTGACTGATAAGTTAAAAATATTTTTGTGAAGAGTGAGAGTCACATATTTTTCCAAGTCCTCTTAAATATTCTAATTGAGGCTGAAGAGATTATTAAATTAGAAAATAAAGCTAAAAATGAACATTTTTAAAAATTGATGAAAGTGTAGACAAAATGATTGACTTAGATCGCAGCAGAGGGCATATGCGTGAACAAAATATTTGGGGAGCTAACAACCCACACAGCATGTATTCAATATGTATTTAAAATGTATTGGGAACATATGTATGCATTCATTTTGTATTAGTACAGCAACATGTATTGAATACATATTGTGAACACCACATCTAATATGTTAATGAGCTTGGTATTCCAAATGCACAATTAATACGTGGCAATACTCCATATATGTTCCTGCATCTCTCTATTCATGTTGGCATCAGAGAATGTGATATGAATGTACTTATTTTCTATACCAACACATCAAATCCCGATAGAACTTTTGTGAAGTAGTGTGGTGATCCCATTGGTGAGTAGTGCACCTATTTCCGCTTGAATGGGTTTCACATTCAATTGAGATATGGCACTGACCACCTCTCGTGACGCAGATTATCTGTTTATTGTTGCCGTGCCAACTGCAGGGTTAAGTGAATAGTTTAAAACCACGCAATTAGTAGTTAAACTGTGATATTACTGTGAGATGCAGCATCAGTCAACTCAATATTAACAATGGGCATTTAATGAGTTTAGTTCGTAGGCTCTCAAAGTGATGAAGCCATTTAGAACAGAACACAACCCTTGGATACCTTCTATTCCAGTGTATCACTTGCACATGATGGTTAAACCTAGAATCACCGACGAGGGTTGGAAGGTCCTCATACCCACTCATCTCTGTGCATGGTGTTACGGCTGTGGGAGTCTATTGCTTTGTATTAAACAAGTAATCTATGCTATGGACTCCTTGACTTCGAGGGTGTAAAACATCATCTTGGTATTCAAACTGCATTGCCTATAAGCCAGGTGGAAAATATATGAATGGAATCACCACAAAGACATCACCAACGTGTACGATGAAATCTTAGAAATCCTATGTATCAGATACATATCCCAATACATATTAAATACATCCTCTAGTGTATTCCAATTGTATTAAAGTGGGACATAACCTCATGATACATATTGAATTCTTCCTGCAATCCTTTCATGATACGTAATGAATACACACTGTGCTGTGTAGGAAATGTAAAATATTTCATGAATAAAGAAATAGATTCTTCAAATCCATTTTTGTGGTTATGTAAGGTCATGAAATGACTCTAATTATGAGATTTGTTAACCCAGTTTCAACTCCAAGAAGAAAATGATATTTTTTAAATGTTGGATGATGAAACCACTATAAAAACTAAGAGGCTGATTGTCAGTCAGTGTGTGTAAGTATTCTTTATATGATGACATTTTGAAGCCTTTAGAGAGTAAAACACATATATTTGATCCACAAGCAAAAGTGCTGTGGAACAATATTCTTCAGCATTCTTAAGTTCAATTTCATACAAAAACATCTCCCACTAACACAGTCCATTGCTAAAGTTCACTTTAACAGTTACTTGGATATGTCATATTAAAGAACTCTTCACCAATCACTTATGATTCAGGCAATGAAGACCATCTCAGGGTGTATTATTTAAGTAATTTGTGAATTATTAGAATCATGGAATAAATTTTCTTTCCGTCCATATCTTATAAAACTTCTATACTCTGGCCTCATCAGTTCATACACTCACAGCAGAGTTTTTAGACATGAATCACTGACAAAATGCCAACACCCCCATCACATGACGGATGCAGTACGTTGATACTCACTACTTGAATACAGACTGGACATTCACCTACAGTTGACAAGAGAGTAATACTGCACCCACAATGAGCAAATGAAGATGGTGTGTCACACTCAAGTAGAACATCGCAGAGAGTGATTGCACCCTCCATTGTATTCCATGTCGCACCCACACACATGTGTGCTTATCAGTAGCCTCTTAGTAACTCGGGGGAAAAATAAAAATTACTTCATGTGGTTCCACAAAATAAGTATTTTTTTGCAAATTGTTTTGCTAGACTAGTACTTTTAGGTTAGAGTAAAAATAGTTTTATGTACACGAATACTCTTTTGTAGGGGAAGGGCAAAACTGAAATCTGTGGCAATGATTGACCAACGTACCATGTGGAAATGCAATTAACAATACAATGGAATCACATAAGTTATGGCCTCTAATACTGACTGCACGTTGGCTACTTTTACACACCTGTAGGTACAGTGGTAACATTAAAATTCACTCGATGACCAGACTATGCAAAATGCAATCACCCTTTTTAACTTACAATTGATTTACCCTCATTATTTTTAGGACTTTGGAAAATTCACTTTTTAAAGGCAGGTAATTAGTGGATATGAAATATTAAAAAAAATTAAGTAAGCTATTCAGTAAGGAATACCAATCACTTCCAGAGTCAGTTAAGTGGTAAAGTTTTCATATAGTGGTAAACTGATTGGACCCACTGAACAAACTATATGCAATAGTACTTCAAACATTCTTGAGATGCACAATATTGGCATTACAACAAAATAATTTCCCATATCACAACTACTCGGCCACAATTCCTCAAATACCCCATCTTTGGTGAACTTAAAGTCCATTGCATTGTTTGTTTCCTTCCATTTCAATTTCTAGAAAACTTTGAAGAGAGATGCCCACCAAACTAGAGTCTTCTTGGAACTAAAACAATCTCTGATAATTTTCTTCTTAACACTGGGTGTTTGTTCAAGATGAAACAATTGAAGAGAGCACCAAGAACATTTGCAATCGATAATGTTCTCACATGGAATGAAAAAAATTCGTACTGCAATAATAACAATTCCCAGTCTGGCCATAATGGCCACAGGTTTGCAATGAACACACGCTGCAACAAAATCACACACACTTTCCAAATTAAGCCTCATGCAGTCCGCTTGGTCGCAAACTCGTGCAGGATGTCCCACGCCATGCCCACATTGTTGCGAGTGATGCCCAGTGCCCTGATCACTTCCTCTTGAGCGTAACCCTCCGAGGTCAGCCGTGCAATGTACTCCATGTTCAGGTTCTCGTACGGTGGGACGGCTGACGAGGATTGGGCATCGTCGTCATCCTCGGCTTCGCTCTCACCCGCGTTTGGCCTGAGAGGCGACGACTCCCCACTCCCCCTCCTCAACCCCTCCGTGGTCAGCCCACCCTCCTCCGACCCCCCTCCTCCCCCCATCCCACCCTCTCCCTGCACTATCCGGTTGTCCAAGGACGCCCCCCGTGACGAGCAGCCACCTCCCCCCCCAGGGTCTGTCCGCTGGCTCAGGTCCACCACGAGCATCGTCACGTGCTTGGGCGTGGAGCTCTGGAGTTTCTGCTGCTGTTGGCTGGTCAGCCTCGAGTTGCTGCCGAGAGCATCAAATGACAATGCATCACTTCCATGCCATCCACAAAAAAATAAATACAAAGGGGGAAAGCGGTTTGAATAGACCGAGGAAGAACAGCATGGGTTTGAGATTGGATGCTGACAGAGCGCAGGGGGGGGGGGGGCTCCCGGAGTTTAAACAGAAAGTGCATTGACCATGCGTTGTCACTTGAGGAGGAGAGGTTGGTCAGATATGTGGGGAAGGGAGGGGGCGGGGGTCGTCAAACAAAAAGTTGTTATGTATTGTAATCATTGCATTTCGTTTAACCACCCCTTGCTGCCAAACTAGCCCCCCTCCCCCCCCCATCAAAAGTTATAAAATCAAAAAGTTATAACTGACGTCATCATGGACAAAAAATTGTCAATAGCAACAGCAAATCAGAAAACATTAGCATGCAGGTATTTATATTAATCTAAATATTTCCCGTACTTGAATCAATATGTTCTTGACTTGAGTAGAATGCTCAGTTCAGAAGCTGTCCGCATATTAGTCTCAAATTTCATCACGCTCCTAACAGTTACACATAACTTATTGAAGAGCCTGGGTCCCACACGGTAAAAGACTTGTGTGACTCCGATAATCTATGAGAATTAAAATTGATTCTATCCCTTGTTCTACAGTCATGCACAACAATATATATATTTATGTAAATGTTCAAAAGATCATCAGATCCGCCCATCCCTTACTAGCACCTGGTTTCCCTGGTGAGCATGTGGAAGGTAAACGAGATGCACTCAATGTGAAAGTAGTGTGATTCAAATTGAGTGAAAGCTTTCCATATTGAGAAACTGAAATGGAAAATTATACTCCCATCAGGTTACTCCAAGTATGGAATAAATAACTGCATGGCCATGACCACATAACAATTTACCAATTTAAACTTTTCGCTTGAAGTTGCTCCATAGCGCTGCACATATCCTTTGTATTGGCTGGAGTTCAACTCACACTGACCTCAAAGTGAAATCACACTTAAACTGTCCGAATTCAAGTTTCCAGCACATTAGCTCACTCATATTCAGCTCACACCAGCCTCAACTTCCTTCACATGACTCTTTTCACCACCTGGCTAGACAGATGAAGCAGACTCACCTGGGATTTGGTGCTCCGAGTGGCGCATGGGCGTTGGAGGGGACCCTTAGTGATGGTTGAGAACCAACGGAGTATGGCTGGGAGTCAATGTCAACCATAAGACTAGCCATGCTCACAGAATGATTCACAGGAGAAAGACCAGAACCTAAGAGGCAGAAACAATAAAACCCACCATTCTGTACAGGCCTGACACAATTAATCTTCCACATAATACTCCTTCAACATCACACATTTTTTTCACTTTCCTAGTCAACGTAATAGTTAGAACATGTTTTCCAGAAACCAAAGCATTTCTCTACAAAAATTGCATATTTCATCCTCAAGAGGATGAATAAATTGCATCTTACTGATGGTTTGACCGGGAAAATGAAAAAACGTTTAATACCAGAGGACTCTGAATCAAAATAGCTTATTTCAAAAGCAGTCAATACAACAATGCTGGAGTTGATACAAAGTGTGTGGTGAAATAAGAAGCTAGCCTGGATGAATAATTAAGCTGATAAGAAGATATAAGCTTGGCTTTATTCATAGCCATCATAGCTTCATAGTTCATCATTATCGTGGAGGCCGTGCAACCCTTCTACTGGGCACAATGCCTCTCCAAGTGGTCTCAATGCTCTCATAGTCTTAAGGGTTCAATGCTCTGTTTGTCAAGTTCAGATGCCACTCATGAGCAACACGAACCCAGCAGAAGTGGCTGGTGGGTGTCTCACATGAGTGATGGCAATAAATTATTTAAATAGCTGCATGGAAAATTTTAGGAACTGGGAAATGACGACAATATCTTACACGCACTCAATGTGTTAATTGTACATATTTACCTTGTCCTAGCGATGAGTAATAAGGGGGATTTCCAGTTGCCTTTCTCAAGTTTACTATTTAAAATAAACTTCATAAATTACTTTATAATTGCAATACTAAACAAACTCTATGGGTATTAATTTTGTTTCAAAAGGGCTTTTATGCATTTTCAAGGAAAAAAATCTGATTAGTACATCATGTGTAAGTTATCAAAAAATGCAAACTTGTGCACAAAACCTTTCATTTAAAAAATCAAGATGAATGCACTTGACGTCACAGAAAACCTAAGGACAAAAAATATTTGGAGTTATTCTAATGCAGCTTCACCGCAAGAAGATTGGCTACTTTTGGTGCTCAACTGCTTGGCACCTTTGTTTGGATGTGTTTTGAAATAAGATCCAAGGGCAGACTGAATGGGCTTCTTTGTTTTACTGCGGAACATTTCCCTGTAGCAGCCCAATGCATCTTCAATCTGTTTGGCCCATTTGCTGCTTCTCTCTCCAAACTGGAATCATGTAATCCGTCAAAATGTTTACTCCTGTTTCAATTGGGCTGAAGGCATCAGACATGTGCTTTCCAGTCAACTCTTTCTCGGGTGGTCCCTCAAGGGCAAATGGTGTCATCCTCTTCTTATCTTGTCTTCTGCCTAAGTCTTCTAAGTCTTCCGCCATCAATTCCTCTCCACTTGCGTTAATCAACGTTTTGACGTCATCTTCATCCACTTCGTCGAATCTGGCTTCCGTCGCCAGTTCCACAATTAGCTGTCGGATTTCTTTTTCAGGTGCACCTTGGAACACTCTAAAGTTAACACATTCTGGCCAAATGCTTTTCCACCAACCTTTTGGCATTGATTGTATCACCTCATTCCATGAAGCACCAGTGTTGCACCAGTGTTGGCTTTGCTGATGTTGCACTCTTTCCAAAATTTGCAAATTGTACACACCCTCACCATCAGTTTCTTTTTGGTGGGTCATCACTCGATGAACGTAATAATTTTAACCATTGCTATGACACCTTGGTCCATTGGTTGGACAAGCAAAGTGGTATTTGGTGAAAGAAACACCATTTCAATGTTTTCCGTGAACTCATCCACATTTACTGGATGACCCCCCGGGGCATTATCTATAACTAACCTTTAAACGCCAAAAAGTGTTGGCACGGCATTTGGTGCTTTGGTACTGCAGAAAGTGACATTTTTGGCTCATTCATTTTGAAGGCCTCCTAACGATATTGCATGCCTCCTATTTGGTATAAGACTTGGTGACAGTCCTCTTCTTCCTGCGCAATATGAAGGATAAAGCATCTTACTTCAGAGGGGATGGAATAGCAAGAATAGGAATTTTGGGAAACCCAGAGGGTTGGGAAAAAGGTCTGTCCGCCACCATGCCCCTACCGCACTCTAGCCTAATCCCTAACCCTCTTCGGAGGAGGGAGGTGCCATAAAACATGCATGTGCAGAGTGAGATGCTTTCTTATACCGTTATGTCTTTCTTTGCACCCAGTATTTGGTGTATGATTTTTCATGAGTTATTACTTGCTGCCAAACCTTTGGTCCGTGAACTCTGACAGTGAGTTTCCAGCTCCTTTTTCCTTCCCCCTGATACTTGGCAACATTTCACTTGCCAGAGGACGAAGGTCCTAAGAGATCTTTCTCTTCATCGAGAGCAGAATGGAAATATCCCGATAGAAAACCCAGGACTATTCGTCACGTCATACCATTTTACGGCAGGACTCCGGGCTTCAATCTTAGTGAGAATCCCGGAATAAATGTGGATTCTTCACCTGTGAGTGTTTTTCCGATGTATTTTGCAGAAGTTATTCATCTCTTGGTGGATGAAACTAATAGATTCTACCACCTGTACGTAGACTGAATGGACGAGAGACCATCTCCCCAGCCTGATGTGACAGAGAGTGATTTTTTAGCCACAGTGTTGCAAATGGGACATGATGTAAGGGATTCCCTTGGAGACTATTGGCCACTTTTGGATCAGTTTCATACCCCATTCAACAGCAATACAATGTGGTGAGACAGATTCATTCATATCCTCCACTTCCTTCATTTAACTGACAACAGTAACGAACCTAATAAAAACGACGAAAACTATGACAGACTATGGAAAATAAGGACTGTACATATTTGACATGCTCAACAAAAATTATGCTAAGTTTTACTTTCCTACGAAGCACTTGGGAGTGGATGAAGTTATTGTCTTATTCAAAGGAAGGGTAGTGTTTTGGCAATACATCCCAAAAAAACACAAATGATTTGGAATAAACATTTAAAAATTGCGTGACGAGACTGGATACACGTATGAAATGAAAGTATATATGTATAGGAAAAGATCGACTTGGTGTTGCTATGGAAATGACAGCAACACACGCCACTGTTCAAGAGCTGACAAAGAGAGTAGTAGTATTTGAACATAAATTGTTTATGGACAATTTTTTCTCCTCACCATCTCACTTGGACGATCTCCAGAAGACGGATATTTCCTCATGTGGCCAAATCGGAAGGGCATGCCACCAGGCTTTGACCGCAAGATGCTAAGAATGAAGCGCCGTGACTTGCGTGTTTCAGTGAGAAATCACTTGACTGTGTTAGCTTGGAAAGGAAAAAGAGAAGTGTTCGTGTTGACGAATCTGCATAGTTCACCAAAGGAAGGGAACTTCTGTAATGAACTTGGAAAAGCAAGCAAGCCAGCCATAGTCGAAGACCACAATCGACAAGTGGGATCTACATCTACAAATTACCCTGCAAGCCACTTCAAGGGTGTGTGAGCTATGATATTAGCTGTCGAACGTGGAAGTGGATGAGGGAAGCTCTCACAGAATATGACAGTGCTGAACAGCTGTGTGGCCTTGGCCTCATGCGGAGGACACATGACTCAGAGGCAGTATCGCCTCGCTCTCGTGAGGCAACTGATAGAGAATAGGCACGTCAGCACTTCCCTCGATAACTACGCAGAGGGGAAGACCAAGCATGATGGGAACTGAGCTGTGCCGATAAGAGGCAAGAGAGTGGCCAGGCCATTGGCCAGGGAAGGGAAGGCATGCCCGATGCTATGTGTGTACTCAAAAAGAGAAATATGTTAGAACGCAAATGAAGTGTAAAGTTTGCGATGTTGGACTATGCATTCTTCAATTATTTGAGGAATATCTCATGAAATAATAATTTTCTACTGAGATATTTTCAGTTTTATGTAAAAGGATATGTATGTACGATACATTTTTATTCTCTAGATTCTTTTTTGGTTTATTTTTTCATTGAATATTTTTCTCTAATTTATTTAATTTTTATTTTATTTCTGTCCGCTGATCATATACATGATATAAGACAAGTTACATATTACAATTAACACATTACAATCCCAATGGGGAAAAGAAGAAAAAGCAACATATAATACAAATGAGCTAAGATACCATTACTCAAGTCTTATAATAGTTTTTCCTCAAAGAATTCGTTGGCACTATAGTAACATTTATTAAACAAAATCTTTATTTTTCTTGGAATAATGAGGAAGAAGGAATTGTTTTCAGTTGATTAGGCAGTTTGTTGTACATTTTTGAGGCCATATCATATGGCGCATTAAGATTGGAGGAGTACAAGCTATGATCGGAATGTACATCTAGTTTATTTCGGGTGTCGTGAGTATGGATTATAGCATTGATGAAAAATTTTTTCGGGTTATTTTTTACAAATGTTGCGCATGTTAGAATAGAGATTGAGGGAAGAGTAAGTACATTCATTTTGGTGAAAAGGGGCCTACCTTGTGTACTTATAGATATCTGAAAAATTACTTTGATTGTCTGCTTTTGCACAGAGAAGACTTCCGCTGATTCCCGATGGTTACACAAAAATAAGACAGCGAAGGTATAGACAGCGAAATAGAATGAACCTCGGCATAGCATAAAGACTTCAGAATGGGGATGGAGCCAATTGGAGCCAGCCACCTAATCATAAAAATGTCTATAGAGACTTTTTTTAAAATCAGGGATTCAATGCGCAGTGACCAAGTCAAATTATTTGCGATATGTAATCCTAGAAACTTATTATTAAGAGAAGAGGTGAGATTGGGCAGATAACATCTTTGCAACTGTGAGATGGTAAATTTGCATGAAAGTTTACAAAAGTAGTTTTTTTATTATTTACAATCAACTTATTGTTGTTACACCACTCGGTCATTTGTTTGACAGTTACATTAGCCACTTCTAGAAGATTTGGAATGGAGTTAGGTGTTACTAAGCTAGATGTATCATCAGCATAAAGTATTGGTTTACTATGGGATGGATGGTGAGGGAGGTCATTTACGAATATAATGAAGAATAGAGGCCCCAAAATTGAACCCTGAGGCACACCTAGATTCACCTTCATTGATTTGGAGTTGCGAATAGCAATGCCATTTTGCCCTACCAAAAGGACGCTAAGATTGTATGGTCAATATGATCAAATGCTTTACTTAAAACAAAAAAGATTCTCAAAGAAGATTGCTTGTCATTTAATGCAAGATGGATGTTATTAAGAAAATCAAAGATTGCAGTATCAGTAGATTGCTCAGCCCTAAAGCCATGTTGATTAGTACTAAGTGAGTTATGCAGACCAAGATATTTAAGGATACGGTTATAAAAATGTTTTTCAAATATCTTCGAAAAGACAAATAACACAGAAATGGGTCTATAATTATCTGGTTTAGTAAGAGATCCCTTTTTTGGGATAGATAACACTCTTGAGTGTTTGAGATCACTAGGAAATATACCTGAGGAGAAGGACACGTTTATTATGTCAGCAAGCAGAGCCGCTATGACAACTTAGGTGGTTTTTTTTAACAGAACTGGGATCCCATCTAAACCAACTGACTGGGAATACTTGAGTAGTTTTATGGTAGAAGGTACTTCATTAGGGCATGTTGGAAAAAGAAAAAAGGAAGTTGGAGAATGGCTATTTTTGGAAGGAAGTGGAGGGATAGAGGGGTGAGTTGTGTAACCAGAAGTTTCATTATAAAAATAATTATTTAAAAACATTGAGCAATTTCCATGGGATCAGACACCTCCGTATTTTGAAAGATAATGAATTCTGGACTATTTTTGATATTGGAAGCTGAGGTGTTTTGTTTGATTATGTTCCAGGTTGATCTTACAGTATCCTTGGAGTTAAATATGTAGGTAAAGTACATACATATTTAGATTTCCTAGTAGTCTGTAAACAAGATTTGAAATCTTTGTATGCCTGTAAATATGCTGTTCGTAAGCTAGGATCAATAAATTTACTTTTATAATGAAGGTCATGTACATACTGGGATTTAATTTTTAGCTCTGGTGAGTACACTTTCTTTTCACAGCCATTATGCTTCTGTCACACTCTTTTTAAAGGAAATGCTGAATTGAAGTGTATAATAAAGACATTGAGAAAGGCTTTGTACTTGGAGTCCACATCATTGGCCAGATACACTTCTTCCCAAGATTCTTGGGATAATAGACTTAAGAAATTATCAGTTGCTTCAACTGAAAAGAATCGTTTAGTTATATAAAGAGGAGCAGACCTTACATTAGTTTGAGTTAATTGTAGTTTGACTGTGATACCAAAATGGTCAGACATTCCAGTGTTTATAGGGCTGCAGTATATGACTGAGTTTGATAAATCAGATATCACATGATCTTTGAGAGATTTACCATTAGGTGAGAGTCTGGTGGCATCGTTGTTTACAATTTGGAACCCAATTGAGGCAATTAGGTTCAGTAGATTAATCTTGGCTGAAGAATTTTTGAGTATGTCAATTTTTAAGTCACCACATAAAATAATATGTACCACTAACTTTGCCCTTAAAAACATGTAACAACACATCATTTAACATCTGGAGAAATTCAGGGACCTGGCTATCAGGAAAACGATAGATATACAACAATGCAAATGATGTTATGTTCACTTTCAGGAAGGCTATTGAACATTCAAAGACCTTCTCAATGCTGCAGTTAAATTTATAGGATTTAATATTAACATAGGATCTGGAATATATAGCAATCCTTCCACACTTGTGATTTTGACGACAGAAGGAGATAAGGTTGAAGTCTTGGATTCTAAAAGTGGAAATTTCGGATTCTGACAACCAAAGTTCTGATAGTGTGAGCGATAGATTCTGCAATTCTGCAAGAGGAACCAGTATCTCGGTTGATGCTAGAATTGTTTTAAGGATGAGTGTTCTGTGGTTGAGGTAATCGAAATGAAATTCGTCGTTCAACTTAACTAAAATAACTGTATTCATGGTCATACAATACAAATTAACAAAAAACACAGAACGAATGAGTCGGGGTTTGAATACACGACCGGATCGACGCCTTCTCCTTGGTCGAGTAGTCGAGGCCACAGGTAACGTCTCTTGCTCCGCACAACCTTTCACTCGGAGCGAGCATCAGTGAGTGAGTGATGGTCACGTCTGTCTGCCGCCGAGCCGCACGTGACGTGGCCCGACGACAGTTGCGCAGCGATATTCGAACAGATAGTATTACAATGTCAGCAACAAGACTGTCAAGCAAAATTTCCAACAGCAACCCTTTTTTTCTAAGGCACTGAACATTTACATAAAAATGCTGTACCAACATGTTTTGGCATTTGTTGGTGAAATGGACTTGAAGGATGTTGAGGATATTTCAAATCGATTCCCTTTTGATCTGAGACTTTAATCGACAGCACTTTTAGTGTCAGTGCCACTCTCATTAGTCTCATAAGTAGTGGAGACGCCAAGTCAGTTATCATTTTCTGTAGTTTTGAGCTTCAAATTCGCTGTGGTGGATCTGACAACCCTCCCAGTGACAGAGGGTAATCCTCCTATTTTTTTGGGGAATTTGAGTCATCGGCATCCGTTTTGGCGTAGTTGCATCTTTTTGGACATCCCTGATGCAATCAGGTATTCATTTTCCATTATGTATAAACTTTAAATGGTTTTATTCGAACAAATTCTGACAAGCAGTTCAAAAGATAGAATTTTTTTCCTGAGACACAAAAGGAAAACATAAAAAGGGCCAATTTAAATCCAGCAGGGAGAAAATTGGAAGGACATTTAAATCCCACATTTAAAGGTTAATAAAGCCATTTATGTTTGTGAGGCCATTTTTAAAAAGTATTTTTTCACATAAGGTGAAAATATACGACTGAACCCATTCCTGAGAAATCTTTGCCATCATCCAAGCTTTATGAGATTTTCTCCACATCAAAGGAAGGTTATCATTGATCGGTTCTGCAAAGCTCAGGAATTTTCTGCATTTGTAGCAAGGGCTTTAATTTTACGTCACCTTCAGCATTTGCACCAGCAGGAGGAGGGTGAGGTGATCCTTGGCTGCTTAGGTGCAGTCCTCTACTCTTTCACAAGGTATATTCACACTGCCATTCTCTTCCAGTGTGTTAATGAATATATTTATCTCTTTGTGACTGGTTCTATACATGTAAAACATGTCCTGGAATGAATAAATCTATTCTATAAGCCCGTTTCGTCAACTTTAAATACCTGCCATGAGGTATAACCACTCATTTATATTATCCCCTGAAATTTCTCGGAATAGCTCTGCTGATACAGTGTCTGCACTCGCTACTTCACTGGTAACTTTAATATGGTGTAGACTTGCTCGCCGCTAAAAAACGTGCAAACCACCCATTACTTGCTTTGAGGGTGTTCATTTCCTCCTCCTCCCTCCCTTCTCCCTCACTCTCTCGTAAGACCTTCCATATTGATCTTGCCTTCTCCTCCTCAATCACCATCACACACATTGTGATAGATCGCTGATTTTGGTCTTTGATCCATATCACGAGAAGAGCGTCCATAACTTTATCCCTACTCTTCATTATTCGTGCAGAACTCCTTGGCTTTCTGCAGAGATTTTCACATTTTGCAAATTTGCACAAATTGTTTGCACAGTTGTAGTCCAACGTGCGTGCATTCTACGATCGGCCCCTCTAAATCGTGGAGAACCTCCATTTCACCTCTAAATTGATTGCTTTGTGGGGACTCTTTGTTGATGCACTTCCTGCAGATATACCAGCCATATAAACCGATAGATATGAACACATGCAATCTATTAGATTTAAAATTCAATTTTCATGTCTCGACTCAACTTTGCTACGAGGACGCAGGATATAGAGCAACAAACAAACGATCACAGGAAAGAAACCAGACTGACTCAATTCTTGCCTCAATGATATATGTATTCAGTGATAGCTGCTTACGAACGCAACGAAATGCTTACTTTATTATTATTTTGTGTCCATGTCCTCAGAGGCCAAGGAGGGAGGGGAGCACACGGGAAGTTTGTTGGCTCAAACATCACAATCTCTCTCATGCATTGCACACTCTGTGAATTTTCTGTCACTGCTTGTGACGACGTAGCTTCCAGAAAAAGAGCCCACGATGCATCCGGGCAACAGTGCCAAACGAATGACCGCATGTCACTCGCTTCAAAGGACACACTAGTGTGTCACTCGTCATCAATGTGGCAAGGGTAAAATTTTTCAAAGGGTGAGATCTCATAACAGGATTCACCTACATTTCAATGAAAGAACAAAATTACTTAATGTTGCATAATTGCTACTGGGGAGGTGATTGTGCCTTGTATGAAGTATTTTTGTATTTTTAATGTTTTTTTTTTTAATTAACCCTAAAAATGAAAAAAAATTAAATCGGTAAAAACTTTTCGACGACCCTCACCAGCATGGATGTATGAAATATGCTCATGAAAATTACATAACAGTAATACATAGTAATTAATACAAAAATTTAAACCCTTTATAAAGTTAGACATTTTTGAAATAAAAATAATGCCAATTCCCACAACTACATACCGAAATATGTATTCATCAGCCAGAGTTCCAAAGAAAAGAAGCTGAATACTTTGTCGAAAAGAAAACCCGCATTCTTTCATCAGTAAAAATGTTATTCAGAAATGATACAGAGCATTCTGCGGTAACTGCCGTCCCCATGGCATAAAAATATTTTTTCCATTCAATGGAAATGCCATTTTGCCTTCCTCCCAACAATTCAGGGGGCCTTTGTAGCTCCCCAGAAGACTTTGATTGAGTCATAGATTTACCTCATGCGCCACTACACTTGAAAGTTTTGAGGATGAATCCAATACATTGATATTTTCATGGCATGACCATATTGCAGCTTATGAGCTGCAGCATCGTAATACAATTTAAATCATCAGATAATACCAGCATACACCAGCATATGAATTAAGTATTTAGTTGTCATTTTTAGAACTAAGTCACAACGATCCAGATTTTTAGTGTGGGATCTCAATTTAACTTAGTAGCAATTTATGACTCCTTTAACTGTGCTTTACATGTAGTGCTTCTTTTCAGAAATTAATGCTGAGGTCAGAATTTGAATACTGAATCCTGCTATAAAATCATCAGGAAAAGGTTTTTTTGTTTCTTCCTATGGAAAAGAACATGCAGTTTCAAATAAGACTTTTCAGCATATTACTGAAGTAATATATTAACTTATGTAATTAAATTAATAAACAGTCATGTGAAAAGTTTTTATATTTCAATTCATGACAATAATGATTTCCGCACAGCGATAAAAGGTTGGATATATGTCATTATTGAATGAATCGTTCAAACTAATTTTCTAAAACAATTTAATGGTGAAACTTGGATATTTTCACTCACAAAAGAAATTTTGGAATTATTCTCTATCCTGGCGGCACGAAAACTACAGGTGATAGGAACTTACTGTTGATATTTAAAAATACAGGGGACCTGGTTGAAAGGTGTTATCAATGGATTAATGCACAAAAATTGCCAATTTCCTTAAAAATATGTGTTTTTATGGACTACATACTTCGCATCATCCTCCGCCGATTTACGGCATATTTAAATTACGCAGGTACTCGAACAGATGGCACCACTAATCAGAGAGCTTCATATCTTAGATGAAACAAACTGAAAAGGCATTTTTAAAACAATAAGCACCAGGTTTCCCTCCTATATTTCTGATATTTAGTGCTGTTAGCACCGGTTTCCCTCTGAGTAAATAGAAATTTTTGTCCTTCACTGCGGGAGCGTGCGCATGCATGCGAATGCAGTGAAGGGCAAAAATTTTGCTCGCTGCAATCGCGAAGACGTAGGAAATCAATTAAAATAGTGAGTGAAGTAGGGAAGCTCGGTGCTGTGTACAAAATTTTTGTTATTTCATAACAATTTTTTAGGAACAGTATCCCCCTCGGCGATTTACTGCATCATTGAGGGTTTAGAAAACTTCCTCTTACTCATTAATTCAACACAAAAAACATGTTTTCGATTCACCTCAAACGCAGCAGTGAATAAATTTTCTACTACCAATTCTACCCCATTGTGGCATGGGATTTTCAGTTATTTTTTCCCGTAGATCTACCTGGATCTACCATTCAAACATGGTATTATTAATACCATGCGATTCAAGATGGTACACTAACATTGGTTTGAGTTTTAAATCACCCGATGCATTGCCCCCCAATAACAGCATAGTAAATAATAAGCAAATATAACAGTTATGAAACAAATAACGCAATAATTATTCGCTCAGGTGAACCTTTTACGCTATGGGGAGTCAATGCCAAACTCTTCCACCGAATGGAAATTACGCATCAGATGCGCCAAAGTCCTGTTCGTTATTCATTTTTTTTTGGTTGCGCAAAATTTGAACAACATTATCATGAAGCACTGATGACGTTGAACGATTAAGGGTTTTAGTTGTTGGACAACGTTATCACGAAACAACGTTAAACGAGCACACAGTGTACTGTATATGTCTGAATATACCCCTGATTTTGGTCAAATATTGGTAGTCAAATGGGGGAAGGGGAGTTATTATCGAGTATAGAAAGCGAAAACCACTCAGCAATTCAGTTTGCTAATGGTAGAAAATAACAGAGAAAAATAGGTAGCAATACGCTAACATCACTCATGTCATTAAAAAAAGAACTATATTATTAAGAGTTAATGATTATTATTTATTATTTAATGAATATTTCTTCATGTTGATGTTGTTATGGCGTTAAAGCTGTATGGCAACTCGGTAGTGGGAGGGGGGCAGTATTTGGACGTAAGTGGCATATATCGGCTCTAGTAGTGTTTGTAATAATAATGGTACCAGCATTGAATAATAAAACATGGGGAAGTGGCGTGCAGACCACCTGGGGTAAAATTTGCCCTCAGTAGAGTGTCAGGGGTGACTAGCCCGCGTGTGGAGTCGCCTTCGCATATAAGACCCAAGGGTTCTTTTAATGCAATTATTTTGCGGAATAAGGTGAGTCTTATTTGCCACCAAATACAGTAATTCAAATAAAATTCACTCATCAAACCAAATTTACACATATCATAGCTTTATTTTAAGTACAGTAAAGAGACCTGAAAAATGTTATTACGCCATGCATTGTTATCAACCTTTGATTGTACACACTTTTATTTTACATATTCCCTCTTTTTCGATCCCTCCAACCAAGAAAAAACGAGGATTTTAACAACTGTGTACAAAAGACTCTCAGTAAACATCAAGCCAGGAAAAATGCTACGTCATCTTCCAGTTGAAGTTAACCTAAGAGCTACGAACCGAGACAAATCTTGGTGTTCTCATAGCTGGGTCCCTCCTCTGCAATTCCGCCAAGGGTGTCAGCTGTCCCACCACTGTGCTGCCTCTGCAGGCATGCGACAGATGACAGGCCAGAGGTGGCATTGGAGTGGGGGGCAGCGGCAGGGGAGGAGGAGGGTTGCTTGGTGGCGCTGCTCTGTGAGGAGGAGGAGTGTGGGGCGGAGGGTGCTGGCGAGTAGATGGCGGGAGGGTGAGGGGAGGGGGGCGTGGGGTGGTGGAGAGATGGGCACGACTGGTGGTGGGGCGGGGGCGCCGAGGACGAGTGGTGGGGTCGGCAGTGGCTACTGCTGCGATCCGTGGCGTGGCAGCCGCGGTGTAGGGGGTGCGAGTGGTGCAGGTGGAGGGGGGAGTGGTGGGGGTGGGGTGCCGGGAGGGGGGGCAGCGGCGACGACTGATGCGCCAACACCACGCTACTGGCACCGTTGGCTCCGCTGCTGCCATCCCTCGCGTGGAGCGTGTCGTAGCTTGGGTCACCGACGACTGCAGACAAGCAAAATGGTAGCAATGCATTATTACCATGGAAATATTTCACAAAGCAAGTGTATTCCATCTCATACAACTACCAACCATTCATTGTAAGTTTCATGAGAAGTACTCAGCTGTTAATTTATGCTTTACAAACTTTACATTCGTGAAAAATACTTTGCCACAATTTATTTTTTACATCATTTGGGTAAAATATGCCATAGGATATATGAACATAAAAAAATTGATGCTTGAAATAACAATGTTTCAAATTTATTATTTGCTGTATCATTGTGATCTCTTCCCCAGGACTACAACCTCGGCATTTTGGAAGGGCTCGCAATTCCAATTACCTTGACCTAGAAGACAGATCTTCAATTTCCTTGACAGCTTGTGATCTTTCGAAAGCTTTCGATTGTGTCTCACATTCAATCCTACTGGAGAAGCTCAAATATTACGGGCTTCAACACACCGAATTAAATCTCTTGGAATCCTATTTATCTGATAGACAACAGAGTGTATCGATCAATGGGGTGAAATCTCAGACCTTACAGGTTAAACATGGGGTCCCTCAAGGGTCCCCTATTATTCCTGATCATGGTCAATGACTTGCCCTCAAACATCCCCTGTATCTCCTTACTGTATGCGGATGATACTTCTTTCATCCATAAAGTTAATAGCAAGGACAGTGCTCATATTGCTACTAGGACATCAATGAAAGAAGCTGCCAAATGGTTTTCCGCAAACAAATTTGTTTTAAATGAAAAAAAAACTCAAGTTATGTCCTTCTCACTAAGTTTGGCAGCAAATCCACCCGTTACCATGAAATTGCTTTGTTTTCAACTAGACAATAAATTACTTTGGGATACTCATAGCTTATCTGTTGCTGGGAAACTTTCAAAGGCTACTTTTATGTTAAGGAAACTTAGGACATTGGTACCTCAAGAATACCTTTTATCTGCCTACTATGCTTTTTTTCATAGCCATGTAAACTATGGCCTTGAAATCTGGGGACATGCTACTGCCACCAAGGAGATTCTTATTCTCCAAAAAAGGGTAATGAGGTTACTCACCAACTCATCGCCACGTGAACATTGTAAGCCCCTCTTCAAACAACTGCAAGTCATGACTGTGTATGGTCTATATATTTTTAAAAGTGTGTGTTATGTTAAAAGAAATTTAGACCGGTATAGCGTTCGAGGAGACTCTCACTCATACTATACGAGAATGTGTGATACTCTTGACATTCCTAGATGCCGTCTAACCAAAACATATAATTATTTAAATATAGCTAGTATTAGATTTTTCAATGTGCTTCCTCATGAGGCTAAACAGGCTAACATGGCTCATTTCAAAAGGGTGCTTCAGCATTGGTTGATAACTAACCCTTTATATGTACTCTGTACAAGAATATTTTGACAGTAACCCCGGTGGTATAATCTTTTGATTTGTTCAGCAGTGTTAAATAACATATAACAATTGAAACAGAGCAACAGGAGGTTACACATGGAGCAACCAATTGCTGGGACATGGAAAAACAGGGAGGATTCCAGTTTCCCATTACAAATTACATTCAAAGTACATCCTCCAAATATTCCACAACACTGTAGTAGCATTTTTCAGATAAAAGAAGTTTGAATTTCTTTTTAAACAGAGAAAGTGAGGTGCTATTTTTTATTTCATCAGGAATCTTATTGTATAGGATAGAGGCAGAGTGGATAGGACGTTTAATACAGAGAGAGCTGGAGTACTGATTGGAGTGAATGTTATTTATTGAACGAGTGAGGTGATCATGGTAGGTAGAATTGGTAGGAAATTGAGAAAGGTTTGCTTTAACGAAGCAGGCACATGTAAAGATATACAGAGATGGAAGGGTGAGAATTCTAGATTTAGCAAAGAAAGTTTTACCTGGAGTGCGAATAGGGGCTTGATACGTCATAGCTTTGATTGCTTGTTTTTGAGCTGAAAATTCTCTTTTAGCAGCAGATGAGTTCCCCCAAAACAAAATGCCATAAGAAATATGAGGATGGATTTTAGCATAGTGGACCATTTTTAAAATATCGAGTGAGACTATAGGCGACAACCTCCTAATCATGTATGTACCCACAGAAATTTTATTGAGTACAACCTGTATGTGAGGTGCCCAGCTGAGGTTTGTTAGAGATTAGGAGTCCAAGGAACTTCGTTGTAGACACATCAGAGAAGTGAGTGATTTTATCTATGTGAGGGATGAGGTCATGTTTGTTAGAATTTTTTTGGAGGAATTGGAGGCAGAAAGTTTTCTGATCGTTAACTATCAGATTGTTCTATTACACCACTGATGCATTTCCATAATTGTAAGATTAGTCAAGGCAACTGTGTTTTGAGCACTTTCGGCAGTAATGATGGTGGAGGTGTCATTGGCATAAAGAGTCGTTTTACAGTGAGACAAGTGATTAGGGAGATCATTGATGTAGAGTAAGAAAAGCATTGGACCAAGGAGGGATCCTTGAGGCACTCCCCTTGTTAGTTTTATATGGTTTGATTTAATAAATGAGGATCTGTTACTACAGCAATAGCAGACCATTTGTTGCCTATCACTTAGGTATGACATGATCCAATCCTGGACTGGACTAGTGATACCCAGAGCAGTTATCTTATTTTTTAGAATGTTATGGTCAATCAAATCGAAGGCCTTGGTGAGATCAAAGAAGATTCCGACAGTACAGAGTTTATCATTCAGGCCATGTAGGATGTTCTTTATCAGCTCAAAAGATGCAGAGGTTGTAGACTTGCCAGTCCTGAAGCCATGCTGATTTTCATGAAGTGCGTTGCATGAAGTTAAATAATCCTCCAATCTCTTGAGGAACAATTTTTCAAGCAGCTTTGAGAAAACAGGCAAAATTGATATGGGTCTGTAATTATCAGCTTCACTTATAGAGCCTTTTTTGTGCACAGGGATAATGCGGGAATGTTTTATAGCCGATGGGAACTGACCTGAAGAAAAGGAAGAGTTTACTATGTCTGCCAATGGAGTAGCAATGACATTTGATGCAGCTTTTAGTATGGGCATGGGGATTTCATCAAGCCCTGCCGAATGTGAGTTATGAAAGGAATTTAAAGTCTTTACAATCTCCGAAGGATCAGTTGGAAAGAGGAACATTGAATGAAGGGAGGAGTGACTATGTTTTGCGATGGGTGAGGAGGTATTTGCATCAAGTTGTGAGGCAATATTGCACAAGTAAGAGTTGAACATGTCAGCGATTTTCTCAGGGTCAGTGAAATGTTGGCCATTGAAGTTCATGGAGGTAGGGAGAGTTTTATGAGAGGCTTTAGTTAAATTATTAATTACATTCCAAGATGATTTGATCACATTAGTAGAGTTCTCGATGTAATTTTCCACATGTGACTTTCTGCTATGTGAAAGTAGGACTTTGAACTCTTTTCTGGCTAACTGATAAGTTTGGCGTAGATTAGGATCATTGAATTTGTATTGAGAGTGAAGAAAGCGAACATGCTGGGACATAGCATAACGGCTACGGGCTCAAGCTTGAAGGGGTATTCTCTGTTATAAGCCCCTGCCGAAATCATGGTAAACCTAAGTGTCCTGGTAGCCCAACTGGTAGAGCACTCGGCACGAAATCGAGAGGTTCCGGGTTCGAGTCCCGTCCACGGCACATTTTTACCCTCTGATTTCTCGGCTTTACCATCTTCCACATCACCAGTGTCTTCGTCCAATTTTAGTTACATGTTTCCTATCTCTTTCTTTCACCTTCTGTTCAAATTATTATATATTTATTCGCCTAATGGCGGTGTGTAAGTGAGTGAATGAAGAAAAAAAAAAAAAAATATATATATATATATATTATACGATCAGAAAACTTTCTGCCTCCAATTCCTCCAAAAAAATTCTAACAAACATGACCTCATACCTCACATAGATAAAATCACTCACTTCTCTGATGTGTCTACAACGAAGTTCCTTGGACTCCTAATCTCTAACAAACCTCAGCTGGGCACCTCACATACAGGTTGTACTCAATAAAATTTCTGTGGGTACATACATGATTAGGAGGTTGTCGCCTATAGTCTCACTCGATATTTTAAAAATGGTCCACTATGCTAAAATCCATCCTCATATTTCTTATGGCATTTTGTTTTGGGGGAACTCATCTGCTGCTAAAAGAGAATTTTCGGCTCAAAAACAAGCAATCAAAGCTATGACGTATCAAGCCCCTATTCGCACTCCAGGTAAAACTTTCTTTGCTAAATCTAGAATTCTCACCCTTCCATCTCTGTATATCTTTACATGTGCCTGCTTCGTTAAAGCAAACCTTTCTCAATTTCCTACCAATTCTACCTACCATGATCACCTCACTCGTTCAATAAATAACATTCACTCCAATCAGTACTCCAGCTCTCTCTGTATTAAACGTCCTATCCACTCTGCCTCTATCCTATACAATAAGATTCCTGATGAAATAAAAAATAGCTATAATAAAACCGAATTTCAACAGTTTCCCGTAATTTTCTGTCACTGTGGCACTCGAGAAGAAAGTGGACGAGAGTAAGTTGAAGGCGTTTGAGATGTGGGTGTGTGGAGGAGAATGGAGAAAGAGTGGTAGATGGAAATGAAGAGGAATGAGGAAGGGGCTTGACGTAGTTGGTGAGGAGAGGAAACTTGTGGATGAGATTAGGGGGAGGCATGGGGGGGGTGGCTGGAAGCGATGGTAATGAGAGGTGGAGAGAGGTTGCTTAAGACGGTGGTTAAGAGGGGAAGGTGAGCAGAGAAGGGGAAGGAAGAGAATGGAAACAATGAAAACACGTAGGATGTATGCTGAGATGAAGAAAGAAATCATTTGAGGAGGTCATGAAAGAGGAATCATGAGAGGGACCAGCACCTTCTAGGGGATTTTTACTCTCTTCCATTTAGCACTAACATCTAATTGGGCGATCTACCTTTTAAATAGTACCCTAACCCTACTACTTTTAATTTTTAAACTCTACTAATATTGTGACACCAAGAGCTCATTCAATGGCAGTACCAAAAGCTCATCACCAAAGCCTTAGGATCAAATTTGACCTTGGCATTGCCAATTAAAGATGCAGGGATTCCATGGATCTTTTTGGGGGAAAAAAGTGCATCTTAAAAACCAGAAGAGAGGTATTCACACATTTTATAAAAATTAAAAATTTACTCAGTAATTCAGAAAAAATTTTGAGAATTGATTATGGACTCAGCATGTAGTTGTTTTCACTTTAAGGCAAAAAAATGATACATACCAATATCAGTGGTCATTGTGGTTCCCTCGGAGACATCACGGTCCCTCTCAGATGATATTGTTACGGTGAGCGAACATGGGTGCGGTGGTGCTGAAGGCATCACTATCGACGACGATGAGGGAGAAGATGACGAGGGTGGCTGGTAATGCTGCGAGGTTGACGATGAGGGAGAGGTGTGTACGATGGATGGTAAAGGCACTTGGATAGGGGGGAGGGGAGCGTCCTCCTTCGGCACGGTCAACTGAGTCACACCGCAGCCATTGCTGTGGAGTCAAGGGAGAAGACTAAAATTGCATTTATAATGTTATGCCCACAAACATACAGTCAGGACAATAAATGAATGGATAAGGGCACAGTTTGCTCACTCCTCACGTATACATGTATTCAGTGGGATAAAACAGGATACTCCACCCTCATCTCTCATAGTAAAAACATTTTATATTTTACCACAGTTTATTTCTTCTTCGACCAGTTTCACCTTGATGAGGCAAATTCTGAACATATTTTCTATACATAAAATGTGTAGAGTCACAATATATGATAGGTAGAGATTTAAAAAAAAACAAAAAGGAACACTCACACGTACATAATTTTGAATTTTCGACCAGCAAAGGTCTGGTCTTCTTCAGGAAGTGCTGAGTGCAATGGTGAGAAGGATTAGAGAGGATGATGGAAAGAAGGTAAGGAAGGAGAGGGGGAGGAGGGAAGGGGGAAAGTAGGTGGGGAGAAAAAGGGGGGAGGGAAGGGGGAAAGTAGGATGGGAGAAAAAGGGGGGAAGGAAGGGGGAAAGAAGGAGTTTGTGAGCTCCATTGATTCCCAGAAAAGAGAATTCTAGGAATAGCCAGATACATGCCCGCTCAAGTGTCGACAGTTCATGCGAGGAGGCCGAAGGAAGGAGGAAGGCAAGGATACCTAGGTGAAAACAACAGTTGCACTTAAGGTTGGGGGAGGAGGCATGGGTGGGGAAGGGGAGAGAGGCATTTTGGGAGGAAGTATTACACGAAGCTCTGTGGCAGTTGATCCAGATGCTGAGAGGACCCCTGGTGAGCCCAACATAGAAGGCCTCGCAGAGATTACAAAGAAGAATGTAAACAACATTATTGGTGATGCACAAGGAAGAGGAAACAAAGGGAAGAGAAAAAGCATGGAAATTTTGGGGGAGGGGTTTAGAAATGATGTCTTGCATCTTACTTGAAGTTAACATCTCCCTATAAGGCTTGAAATTCCATAGCGTTCATAGTTGGAGCAAAGGCTTCCGCAATGGCTGATCATGCTGGAGTAAGGTTTTCCAGAACAGCTGTGAGTCAATTTTCATGACATGAAAACTGACACATGCAGCTGTTCCAGAAAACCTAACTCCATAGTGTTCACATCAAACCTACTAAAGAGCAGCAATACCTTCACTACAGCAGCTGCCACCCCTCCCATACCAAATGCTTCCTCCCTTACCTTCTGCCTATCTATGGTCACTGCATCTGCAACAACCAAGTTTCCCTCAATAAATTCCTCACAAAATTTCACCACTCCTTCCTCAAGTGTGGTTATCCAGAATCCCTCCTTGATAAAAAAATTCAGAAAAATTCCTGCTCCAACAAACTTCTTCCCACCATAGATTTCCGCATCCTTTTCATTTGCACCACTTATTGCCCAGGCGTAAAGTCACTAAATTCCATTTTGATAGACCTAAATCCCATCCTTAAAACCACGCCTCCAGCACTAACATTTTCTCTAAGCCTACTGAAATCACCTAAAAGCATCGCACCAACTTTTATCATATTTTCAAATCTAAAAACTCTCTGAAATCCCCTATATGTATATCCCCCCCCTTATTGTACTAGATGCAAACTCTGTCATATCTTTACCTGACCTCCTCCTCCCAATGCCTCCCATCACCTCTCTTCCTCACGCTTCTCCCTCCTCTTGAATCTCCAGCACATAATGTTGCCTACCATTTACAATGTAATCCCTGCCCGGCTTTCTATACTGGAAAATTCTTGAATCCCCTCAACACACATACCAACAATCACCCCTCTAATTGTAAGAGCCCTTCCTAATCTGATTCTATTCCCGTACCGATAGACGTCTCGCTCCTCAAACAACCTTTCAACAAAGTTACAATGCTTCTATTTTTTTTTCTCCCCACTCAAACTCAAAATGGCAAAATCAGCATACATTCGGATATACTAAGATTTTCATTCTCAAGGCATCAATGTATTTCACCAAATTCCCTCCCCTTTTTCCCCTCCCGTATGTTCTTCTCCCCTAACCCGTCCCGTCAGTCACTGACCCTTCTTCAGTAAAAGAGTGAAAGGTATAAGACCAGAAGGGGCAGGGGAGAAGGAGGGAAAGTGAGGGGAAGGTTGCGATGGGCACGTTGTTGCACCTGGCTGTACGGGGAGGGGTTGAACAAGATGAGCATTTAATGAAAGGCTTTGCAGTACCAGATGATTGACATTTCAGAGTTCCTAAGCTGCATGCTCGAATTGTCGGCAGGGAGGGCATGGAGGATGGTGAGGTAGAAGCAGAGGTTTAGTCAAACTGGAGGAGTGTTCAGAGACTGAGACATAGGGAGGGGAGGCTTGGTGTCCTTTCATCTGAATCAACAGGGGATTGCAGAAATTCATTATTCATTAAAAATTTAATCATACATTCATTCCTTCACTCAGACCGCTCAGAGGCATAAATAAATAAATGTTTGGTTCAAGCAGAGGGTGAAAGAAAGAAGATAGGAAAAGCATAAAATGCGTTACATAACAAAATGGTGGTGTTTTGCCAAATCGGAGAGATCACTCAAATTTAAAAATAAAATTTGAACAGTTTGAAGGCATAAAGTATGCATAAAACACACACCCTCCAAATTTTGGTGTTTTTGATTGATTTTTATTGGAGATATACAACCTTCAAAGTCGCAGCGGAGCTGTAACCACGCCCACCCCACGAATCGTATTTCTATTGGCTGGCTCCAATCGTGACATAGAAAGTTCAAGAAGACGCCATGGAGAGGCAGTGAAGGAACGGACTTGAGAAGGCTGCTCAACATTGAGTCATCTACTGAATCAAACAATGGGCGAGAAACGGCGACTTTTTCGATTCTAGGAATTTACCATCTCTATAGATATTTTGTATAATTTTGTACATCAAAATGAATTATTTCAATCTGCTGAAAGCAGGGGGAAAACATACCAGGTTATGTAAATGGCATACAATGTCCGGCATTTACGGATCCGTAACGTATGAACTTCATTTAACAATGGCAGATGGCAAAGTAATAAATTCCCTCTCTAATACCGCATCATCCCAATCATGCAATATTTGTGGGACCAAGCCTCACCAAATGAATAAAATCGAGGAAATAATTGAAAAGGACATCAACCATGAAAGTCTCTCGTTTAGTACATCTCTCCTTCGTGGCTGGATCCGTTTGTTTGAATGCATGCTCCATATTGGATACAAGCTAGAGATAGGCAAGTGGCGCATTGCTTCTTCCCAAAAGAATGAATTGAAAGAGCGCAACCATAAAACAAAATAGTTGCTCAAAGATAATATGGGATTAATTGTTGACTGCCCAAAGCAAGGACTTGTAAACTCCAATGACGGCTCAATGATTCTTTCAAGAGGCGAAAAAAATCTGCCAAAATTACTGGCATGGATCCGTAACTGATTCATCACACCTACCTATTATAAACTGGTGTTATACCTACTTAGAGCTCTGTCATCAAATTATGCCCTGAATACAGATGCTTTCCAGAATTATTGTCTACAAAGTGCCAAACATTTTGTTACAATCTATCTGTGGTACCCTATGCCTGTAACCATCCACAAGATGCTGATGCACAGTGCTGACATCATTAATGCTATGCCTCTCTCAATAGGATATTTCCTGAGGAACCGCAAGAATCCAGGAACAAGGACTGTAAAAGATTCAGAGAGCTCCATGCACGAAAAATGAAAATGGAGACAACCACGTCCAACCGATAATAAATAACGTTCCATGCCAGAAAATCTGGGCCCTCAGATCAGTTCACATACGATTTTCTCTCTCACTCATATTTAACACACACACGGTCACACTAACCACTATAAAGAAGACAGCAAGTTACAGATTTTTGCATTCTTTGTCATCTTTCATGCCCGTGAATTTAGAAATTGGAGTTTTGAAAGAATATTATAATATGTATGTTGTCAGAGCTCACTCATTCCCGAGTTCAAACTGTTTTCATTTCTGAAGTTGATTATCTGAATAGAAATTTAGGAACATACATAAATAAAATATGACTCATGAAAAACATACTGCATCTCTTAGCACTCATATCCACACATATACACATTAGGGTGTATCACAAAAAACTTTTTTTTGAAATTCAAAATTGCAAGTCGATAAAAAGTTGTCACTGTGCTCACATATGCACCAAAAAAAATTTGAGTCAAATTGAAAAATGTTTAGGTCTCCCGGAATGGGCCTAAAGTTTGATTTTTTTTGTCAAAAATGTAGATTTTCAATTTTTTTTTAAACGTAAATAAATTGCAAATTTTTGTTTTCAAGTACAAAAATCTAAAGTTTCGAATGTAATTTAACATTAGAAAAAATACATATTTGTCATGTAACATCTACGTCTCCCGAAGTCTACATGAAAATGAACATTTTTTACCAAATACACATATTTTTCAATTTTAAACCCACCCTTCAGATTAATTTCAATCATTTTTTTATATTGTAGGTATTGTTTTGCAGCATTTTTAAGTAGCGAGAACATTATTGTATGAAATTGTGAATGCTACACTAAGGTGTGGTTTCACTGGTGCGTCTCGTGGCTGCGTCTGAACGCTGCGGCAAGTCGCTGTGGTGTGGTGCTATTTAGAAGGTCGAAAAGATGAAACAATAAGTAAAGAAATTATTAGTGGTAAATGTGTCCGGATAACTATACAAGAAGAACACATATCTTTGTTTGAAGAACGAAATTCAACATATTTTGGACACGTTACTCCAGCCAGTGGCTCTGGGAAAGACATAGTACTGAAATTCATGAAAGAAAACTGCATTGATGAGAAAACTATTTAAGCTCTTGGCTGTGATGGTACTGCATCTAATACTGGAGTCTATAATGGATTAATTTCATTGTTCTAAAAGGCTTTAAAATGCCCAGTACGAGCAGTGGTTTGTTTGCTTCACTTGAACGAATTGCCACTTAGAAAAGTTATGGTCACCCTTGATGGTCAAACTTCTGAGCACAATTCTTCGAGAGGCCCAATAGGAAAACGTTTAGCATGTTGCCAAGATTTACCAGTTGTTGAGTACAATAAAATAGATAGCGTTTTTCCAGAGGTTGATTTTAAGGATTTGAGCACTGATGAGAAATATCTCTGGCAAATATGTCAAGCTGTGTTTGCAGGCTATGTTCCAAAGAGTTGGCAAGGAAACATCTTCTATGCAAGATGACTGACAATGGCAAACACCTAATTTTACGCTTTTATATTGCATCACTTGATCCAACCCCTCAGTTGAAAAACCTGGCTGAGTTTGTAATAAAAGTTTATGCTCCCTCATGGTTTACAATTAAATGTCATCAAAGGTTTATTTATGCTTCACAAAACGTTTTTAAGATTGTACAACTCATCAAGTGCTTAGAAGGTGATCTGAAGGCTGTTGTTCAATCAATGCTACAGAGAAATGCTTTTATGGTACACCCAGAACATCTTCTTTTGGGAATGTTGTTTGATTCACGAAAAAATATTAGGTGTTTGGCAAGCAAAAGAATACAAGTAGCTCGACAAACAGATTTAAAAGCAAAGAGTGTTTTCAAACCCCCACAAGTTAATTTTGATGCAGAGGACTATGTATATCTTATTGATTGGCAGTCTACAACTGTAACGGAACCACCTCTCCGAACTAACTTAAGCAAGCAAAAGCAAGAGTTGATTGTTGAAACAGGAACTAGCGATAGAAAGGAGTTTAAAACTCCTTCACACAAACAAGCAGTGGAAAGTATTGCGAATTAGGTTACAGAAGCGTCTAAGCACGTTTGTGGCTACAAAGAGAGAGATGGTTTCACTAGATCAAGATTACGAGATCTATTATTACGAGAGAGATTACGAGATATATTATATTACTCGTAGATCTATTGATGGACAGAAAATTCTTCCAAAGTTTGAAACGAAACATCACATCTGCAACAGCCCAGGAATAAACATCAAGTAAGACTTTATTTTCTATATCAATAAAATGTCTACTTTTTTGGAAACAATCAACTCTATCTAATATTTTTGGTTTTTTTGTAAGCATATAGATGAGTAGCTAGAAATTATTCTTTAAAATCAGCTTAACTAAAAACTTTGGTTACAGGTTGCGAGAGTTGCTGATAACTGAGATGTCACATACATTTAAAATTAACCTATTCCACACAGACAACTATAATATTCTTAAATGTTCATCAATTATCAAGATCTATAGATTATATAATCAAGATTCATTTTTAATTACTTATTCAAGCTTAACGTTTCAATATTTGCAATCATTTTTTCCTTTTGAAACTAAAATCCTTTTTGCATTTCTCTTACTCGAAAAATAGACTTAATTCAAAAAAATAAAGGATAATTTTGGGCTAGTAAACACACATTAGATTTTAATACTTTTTATTTGTATGGTTAAAAGAAATTTTTAAATCAAATAAGTTGAATATAAGTAAATGAAACTGTCAACAACAGACCTTGATTTTGCACAAATATGACTTTTTAAAACTTATCTGGGAGACATATATGTTACGCGACCGCTATAATTCTTTTTATACTGTTAACTAAGGTTTTAAACTTTATATTTTTGTACTTGAAAACAAAAATTTCTATATCAATAAAATGTCTACTTTTTTGGAAACAATCAACTCTATCTAATATTTTTGGTTTTTTTGTAAGCATATAGATGAGTAGCTAGAGATTACGAGAAAGCATTCTATTATTTGAAAGCATTCTATTATGTTATGGAAGGTGATCTATAGGTGTACAATTAGCATGCGTTAAACACATCATTTTTACGTTTTTTTTATCAATGGGGGGGAGGTTACAACCCCTAAACCCCCCCCCCCCCTGGATACGCCCCTATGTGTATGTGGATACTTCAATCCATGTGTTAACGAATGGTCAACAGAAATCAAAGACAGATGATGAAAACAGTCAGAGACACAGTGTGTAGTACTTACACTCAAGAATGCAGAACTCTTCAATAGATATGTGCTGTAGTTTTATCTCAGAATAAAAGAAACTATTCCTCTTCTGGAGACATTTAAATAGGTAGTTTGAGTGACTTATGACCACACATCACATGTAATTCCATGACTTTGGATTAATTATATTTCAGGAGAAAGAGCTCTTACAGCTAATTATACCAAAATATCAGCCAGTTATTGCACTACTTTTTAAGACAATATCAATTCAATAGAGGCCATAGGTTTTCCAAATGGGATATGGTACTGAGTGAAGTACGCTGAGTGCAATACGACTGAGCCCTCCAGAGTAGTGATGGGTCGGACGTGATTGATCGAATCCCGAGATCAAGTTCTCTTAAAAGATTGGTCGATGAACTGGATCTCTCCAATAACCGAGGAGTTCATCTTCACCGATCACGATAGGAATGATTGTATGACATCAAGTATCGATCACGAGATGTGAGACCGGCCAAACAATAATGAGATAAAATAAAGAGATGACACTGAGGTGGCAAAATTTATTGATAGAGGTGTAATAAAAAACTATACACTAATATCTATCTATAAAACCCACATTTCTTAAGTACACAAATCAATAATTATCCTTTCACTGAGGATGTAAACTGCCAACAGAAAAGTTGCGTTGCGTTGGAAAAAATTTGGGGATGGGGACAAGTTGATGAGCGTAATAAATCTTCATCTTATAAAGCCTTCGTTTCAATATTCTCGACAAATATGACTTCTCTTGCGCAAGTGAAACTTAGTGATACCGACCGTAATTGAAAATTGAATTTAAGTGGTACAGTCGGATAATTTGCTTTAAATTCTTACTGCCAAATGAAAACGTTGATCGGTTCAAACTACATTCCAAAAAACACTTTCGCAGTGTTCTATGCTACTATTTACCATTGGTTTGTATAATGAGTTTTGAATAATTTGTGGTCAATAAAATATGTAACTCTTCAATATTTTTGCAATAGTAAGGGATATTTCTAATATTCTTCCTAATTATTCTTAAAATCACAAATCAAGACCACTGTGTAAGAACAAAACAAACCTTCGAACGTATTGCACAATTGTGTCTTCAATTGTTTTCGAAGAATTACCCACAGCTCCACGGAAACCGGCACTTAACGAGGTAGCTGTACACATCGGTCATGATTACAGTTTATACTCGCTATGCTCGTTAGGGGTCTCCGCCCCCTAGAACCCCCACGACGGCTCGCTTTGCTCGCCGTCACCGCTTGGTGGCTTCGCCCCCAACGTCTGTGTATGTTCAAAAGAAGTTGACTTTTGCAACATATTGCCAGCGAAATATAAGTGATAGAGAATAAGGATAAGCATAAAGTTGTAGGCCTCGATGCGATCTAGATAAAAAAAACACCCAACAGATTTGAGACTCGACTGCTAGTTTAGAAGCTGCAGTGGAAAACCGAAAAATCCAAATTTGGCGCTATGTTTCCAGCGAACTATAAATTTTTAAGAGATTGGCATAAATATAAAGATTAAAAAAAAAACGCCCTAAAGATTCGAGATCAGACTCTTAGTTTAGCAGCTTCGAGACGTGAAGTAAAGAAACAATAGAAAATATCACTTTGGTACCATGCTGCCATAGAACTATGAGGAAATCCAAGTTTTTTGCTAATTATCCATAAAGATCATGTCAGGTCGCACGCCCCTGCCGACTTTCAAGGTCATACCTACTCTAGTGAGGGCGTGAGGGAAAGAAACATTAGAGTTTCATGAATCAGCCGACTTTGGCACCATGTTCCCAGAGATCTACGAGGAATGAAAAAAAAATGATAGCAGAGAATCGTAGGCCTGCATGAGATATAAAAAACGCCCAACAAATTCGAGATCTGACTTCTAGTTTAGAAGCTACAGTCGAAAAACAGAGAGTTTCACAAACATCCAAATTTGGCGCCATGTTACCAGATAACTAAAAGGGATGGAAAAGAATGAAGAGAATAAAGTTGTAGGCCTGAATGAGATTTTTAAAAACGCCCAACAGATTCGAGATCCGACTTCTAGTTTAGAAGCTACAGTTGTAAAACAGCAAGTTTCACAAACATCCATATTTGGCGCCATGTTACCAGCCAACTATTGGTAAAGTCCAGGTTTTTACTAATTAATTGCAAAGGGCATGTTAAGGCGCATGTCCATGTCAAGTTTCAGAAGCATTTGACAGTTTTTCCAAAATTCGACTTTGGCATCATGCTACCAGAGTACTATAAGAATTAGAAAAAAAATACAAAACGCATGAAGTTGTAGGTCACAATGAGATCTAAATCCCAGGGAAAAATAGATTTCAAATCAGAATCCTAGTTTAGGGGCTACAGTCAAAAAACCACAAAAAATGGAAACTCTATACTAAATGTTGTGCCTGGTGAGAAAACTACGAAGCGTAGAACACCAATGTTTTTTGCATGTGCAAGAAAATTCAATTCCCCGAAGTGAAAATTTTGTCAGATTCCAGATCCGACCCACCATTCAAAAGATATGAAGCGAGAACTGAAAATCTACTTTTCGTTAAGTACAAAAATCTGCCATTTTTATTGTTTTGGGTCACTTCCGGTTAAAAATTCCATGATCCTGGCTCGTCTGGAAATGGTCGGGAATGTGTATACGTGAGTGAGTGAGTCACACATGCGGCCGTATAGTATTAGGAATCACGAATGGCCAGCGAGAGCAGCGTTCGTTATGATTTTGTATCAATCACAAATTTCCTGAGAGATCATTGATCGTAGGCAACTGGAACATATCACTAGCTGTAACATCAATCAATCATGGCCTTACACTCACGATTGAATCGCAAGCGGGAGTGATAGGCGTGACCAAGATCTCTCAAAAGACCGAATTTGCCCATCACTACTCCAGAGGGATGTTATTAAAAAACACGAGTAAGTTCTGAGGCACAGATCATGTCCGCAGTGGAACGAGGGGTGGCACGAATATTTTGCCAATTATGTTGGAAAGTAAATTTATTGGTCACCACATATGTTTTAAAAAATCACAAAAAAAACCTTTGGTTGTGAAAAGGCATTTTTAGGGAGTGGAGAGAAACAATTTAAGTTGAAGCCCCAAAGATCTATATTTTGCTAATTACAGAGTAGTTCAGTCATAAAAAATGAAGTTTGTGAATCGTTAATATTATAACTATGCATATTTACTTCATGTTTCTTCCCATTTATTATAAAATTCAAATGGGATCTCTATTATGTCAAGAGAGAAAGAAAACTCACTCAAACTGCCTTAAGATAAAAGATTTATTGGCTGTATCTTTTTTGCAAATCCAAGATGTACACATATATCACCTGGGAGAGGTGCCGGGGCTGGTGAGCGTGGGAGAGGCGCGGCGTGGGGGCAGGGGAGGGGGTGGTGCCGAAGGCGACACTCCCCCCAACACAGCACGCCGGCCCATCTGTGGTGAGCAACGAGGTGACATCATGGGACTCCGGTTGCACTGCACACGGCATCGGCACAGACACGCAGCGTGGCGAGAGAGAAACACGAGAGGAATGACATTAGAGCACACGGCGGAGGAGAGGCATGCAATGCACGCCAAGGCTCCACCGCTAAAGTCACTCGAGCAAGCACTTGAGTGGACATACACGAGGTTAGCGAGGAACTTGGCTCAGCACCAGCAGCTTTGCTCGCCTTACAACTCTCTCCCCAAATTAAAATACTCTCACTTAGCTATACTCTGCGCACACTCTTACCACCACTGGCCCATCTCTCACTCCAAGAGATCACAGTATAGCTTCAATATTTAGATACATACACGGTTCTGAGCATTATTGATGAAACACCAAGGGAGGAGTCCTTTCTCATGGGGAGACTAGTCACAGCGGGCACATTACATATTTTGTAATTGTTAACTGTTAGTTCACTCTCTTCAGTAAATATATTACAAGAAGTTGAAAAAATTCAAGCCAAAATTTACATTCTGGAGATAATTTACAAATAAAATACATACGCATCACATATAAAAACAACCCAGAGACCAATGTGTTGGGTGAATTACCATAAAAATGTAATTGGGCCAGATTATAATTACTTCAGCAAAAAAGTAATCATTTACAATAAGGAGTAAAATCACATCGTAATTTAACAATTAAAAATTCAGGCATTACCACAACAGTTAACTCCTCAGAGAGTTACTTTAAAAAAATAAATTATATAATTGTAATTTTTTCCAGTCCTCAAGAAATAAGTGAACATAACTCAAGAGTCAAGTCCCATACACAGCGGAATCTTGTTAGGACGTTCCTTAATAGCACGTTTCCCTCATTGGGACGTTCATTTCCTAAGGTCTGCATCACAGTGCATGTAAATAACTATGGTTAGCATGTTTTGGTTACCTCTTAAGCACGTTTGGAGGAGGACCATGCCAAATTTGTCCTAGGTTAAGAGGTTTACTTCTTGCATTAAAAAAGATCGTTATCACTTAAAATACTATTTTGATAGTCATATTATGGTTTAAAAAAATGTTTATGGAGTAAGAATAATCTCAATATGGAGCAATCTCAAACATTAGAATCGCCTATTCAACGCTTGGCAAGGTCCCCACAAGCAGTGCATTTTATTGCGATATTCATTTGTTTTATTGCTGTTGCCATAATCGCCTATGGGATCAAAAGTGAGTGAGCAACAGTGCATGTGATCATCATCTATGTCATCATCAAAAACTACAGCCCGAATAGCATTTTTAATGTCGATGACCTGGGTTTATTTTTTAATTTGCTTCCTGATCAAACACTGGCGTTTAGAGGAGATAAGTGCCATGGAGGAAAAATGAGTAAGGAGAGGCTGACTTTCCTATGTTACAATGAAATTGGAATGGAAAAACTGATTCCATAAGTGATCGGGAAATATAAACGTCCCAGATGCTTCAAACATTACCTTGGACGTATGATTGCAAGTCTAATGCCTGGATGACCACCACAATTTTCGAAAAGTTCCAGCGAGCACTGGATGCAAAGATGGGTGGATCAAATCATAGAATTTTGTTGCTTATTGATAACTGCGCAGCACACCCAAGACACTGCATTTTTAAGAAATGTTAAAGTGGTGTTTTTTCCTCCAAATTGCACGCGTGTTCTTCAGCCCCTCGATTAAGGCATCATACGATGTACACATGAGCACACCCTTGAGGGTTGGGATCAGCTGTTCGGAGAAGGGGAGGGTATGACCTTCGACGAGTGCGTCACCTGTTACGCCGATATCGAAGTCTGCAGGTAGGTTGTAGGAACTTGTGAATACTAAAAATGAAGCTTTATTTATGGAGATAATTACGTACCAAATGAATAATAACTATTCTAAACATAATCTTTCATCTTCCTAAATGTAATTGAAAAAGTCGGTAAATCTCATTATTGCGTATTTTTATCAGTAGATTGATATCAATAGATGTCAATAGATGACGTTTATAAACAGAAAGGAAGAAGAAGACACCGGGGAAGACAAAGCAGAGCCCGAATATCCTCTAACATTCGCAAAAACAGTGGAAGCGATGGCGAGTGTTCGTCAGCAGTCACGAAGTCGATGAAAGTGTGATGAATACTTAAATAAAAATGGACTGTACTATCAAAGAATTAGGGCTCAAAAACAAAGAACCATTGACAGATTCTTCCAGCTACCATAAGTTTATATGTATTTTCATTAAAAATTAAGCATTTTTGTTTGCAATATTTGTGGAGAACATGCGAGAAGTTCCATTTTTGTTTTGTTACAAGCAATCAAGTTTACGCCATTACGCACGGGAAAGACGATGTTTATGAGCCGGGACCTCAATTTGTTCATGTTCTCAAGGAGTTCTGACAATCCTTATAATGCTATAATATTTGTTCATGAAATTAAAATGTTCATCATGGTAAACACAAATATATGTGTTCTATGATTTGCAGAAATCCCACAGAACAAATAAAAACTTATTGTTTTCGAATTGTCACACTTTCTCAGCTAGTATTACACCAACTGGAAAATTTTCACCTATCCTTAAGGTGAATTAAGATTAGGCTCGGAAGTTCAGGAAGAGAATTCACCCTATCCTACTGTGTCCGAATTTTCTTGGCTTAGGAATCTTCTCACGATTTGGCAAGTTTGGAGTAGCACAGCTTTTTGCCCGAGGTTAGTTATTAGTTTTTTTTATTCTCAGCTTCTCAGTTTGTTTTTTTAAACATATGGGACATCACTCCCTCCGCAGAGATTACTATCGGGTGAATGCTGAAATCATTTAATTTCCAGATATATTTTATTTCGTCGGCTAAATTTCTGTATTTAGAGATTTTCTCTCTCTCGGTTGACCTTACGTTGTGGCTTAGTGGTTTTGCTATGTCGATTATATTAGCTTTTTTTTCTCTAATTTATTGATTAATAGGATACCCGGTCTATTGTAATCTATGGTTTTGTCGGTTAGTATCGGTCTGTCCCAGTACAAAACATGGGTTTTTGGTTTCAATTACAGCAGGTGGCTGATACTTGTAGTATGGTGGGATATTTTTCTTTAAGAGCCCGTAAGTTAGTCCCAGGTGTTGGTGGATTATTTTTGCCAGTTGGTTATGTCTATTCAATTATACATTCCCTGCAAGAGCTGAGCATTCAGCCATAATGTGCTCAATTGACTCACCAGTGCATCCACATTTTCTACATCTATCGGATATTTCTAGTTTAAGAATATGTTTTTCATAGTTATGGGTGCATATAACTCTGTCTTGAATAGCCATAATAAAACCTTCGGTCTCGGGGTAAAGATAACCATCCTGGAGCCATTTTAAAGATGCAGTTTTGTCAACCCAATCCTCCTGGATAACTGCAGGAAATTTTCCGTGCAGTACTTTGGGCCTCCATTCTTGTTTCTGTTGGGCAATGTCTGGCAATTCCTTCTGATTATCCTCATCTCTCAAGATTATTATTATTATTATTATAGCATTTTCGGTGCAACCTTTGTAATTTACTACAAGCAATATAAACATAAAGCACTACATTAAGTGAGAAGTGGGCATTCGCACCATGGATTCATCTGTCCTCCGTCTTAATTATTTCATTGGAAGCGCAAAGGGAATAATATTGCTAGGTGGCTTCGCTAACTTTGCCGCTGAACTTTGTGAAAGCAGCATCTGCAAACTAAATGTGCTGTTTGGTTATTAATGATGATGACTATTGCTAGTACGCACCAGCATTAGGTATCGTATTTATTTTATTGGGAGGTGGAATAGGTGGAAAATAAACTATTTTTACAATGAATGATAAGCAGTTATCTATGGCATGAGCTAAAATGAGCGGCAGGATAACATTCCCCTTCAAGTTATGCAACCAACCAGTACGTATTTGACTTTCCATGGAATGCCTACCCTGTTTTGCATGTATTCCTGGTTACCACGTTCAGAATCCCTGGTCCCTTCAAGAATGTACCAACGAGAGTCCGCTGTATCCCCAAAAGATATAACGTAAGTAATTATGAAAGTAAAAAATACTTGTAAGGAGGCCCAAGTAAATAGAGAAAGATGAACAAACACATTTGAGAGTAAATCAAAGGATAATTACCCAACACAGGTTACTGCATAACTCATTATCCTGATAAATTCATAATAATGGTTGGCAATAAAAATATATCTAGTAAATCTTTTTCTACAAATGGCAGATAGCATAAAACGTGGATACTCACCCTTCCTTCTGCAGTCTCGGAGCGAGGGGAGAGAGCCAAGGCTTGCAGACAACTGCTGTTGCTGTTCCAAATTGTTAGTTCCTAGACAAAGTGATGGGGAATATTATTACAAGGAGTTAAACAGAGGATTTAATGACGTACACTCATTTCATGCCTATAACACTGTGCAGCAGACTGCACACGACATTTAAGTTCAAGACTCTTGAGCTGTTTAATTACATTCATTACACATGGCATTCAAACTCTTGAAAATCCGTAAACATTTTACAACACAATAAGAATTTGTACATAAGCATATCTTACCAAGACATCAGTAAAGCTACATTAATTTAGCATTAGCTAAAGCTAAATTAATTTAAAAAATCTAAATTGGTCTAAGAGTTAATAAAGATGGTGATAAATTTTAACAATAATATTCATTCAACTGTTGATAGATTTGGATGGATTGATTGATGAAATGTTATTCCAAATAAGCATCGCCTTTAATTTGTTTAAAATTACTGCATGAATAACAAGTGTGATGAAAAAACCAAAAGTACCTTTGGTAGCAAACGATGAAAACCCACAGATGAAGTACATATCAATATGCATATGCCCCAAAATGATTATTTAGTCCTAGACTTAGTGCCTAAGAAGCAGAAAAAAGAATGGACCTAGTTTTCCCACTACATATTGATGATTTCATAGTTTCCATACACAACTTTGACATAGCAATAAATACATAGTCAAAGAGACAATAGTGCAGATGTTCCCAACCCCATCTTGGTTTGTGTGTACCAATTAGTCTTCCATTTTCAAAAAAAACCAAAAGTGAAAGGTGATATTGCCACTGAACAAGGTGTACTGACAATGTCCATGATGGGGAAACGAATAAACAAGCGAAAGTTGGAAATGCATCACATTTGTGAGCGCAGGAAATACAATGAGAAAGGTTGGTGTAGCAAGAGCATTGGGTGGTTTGTAAAAATGATGCATAACCATTAAATGCATCATCTACTGTAGTGCTTTTCCAATTACGTACTTTCATTAGCAGTCATCAATTTGAAGATTGATTTGCAGCAGCCACTCTCCTCCCCTCAGATTTCATTCCTGAATAAGTTTTCGTTTTAACATCCATCACCATTGGCTTCCATACTTGGTACTCCTTGATAACTCTTTACATTCATTTCTCCATCCACTATTGTTTTCAAGATGCCGTTGTGTCTCAGAATGTGTCCAATGATTTAGTCCCTTCTACTTCTCAAGAGTTGTCATAAAACATCTTTTCTCCCCAACCCTTCATAGGACATAGCATCATAATTTTCAACGGGCTTTATAAATTGGTTTACCTATTTTGAGCGCCTACCTATTTAGCAAAACCATTGCACTTGCAAGTGTTTAAGTCAAATTAGGATCAAGACACTTGCTAAGGCATGACATAGTTTGCTATAAGTGACAAGACCAGTATCAATAATTTAAAAGAGCAAAGGGCTTCCCAATTCCAATAAAAAGTTCCATCAAAGTAAGGATGACAAACATTAAAGTGTCAAAAGTTCTTATCAGATGTCAAACGATCACACCTTATACACAAAGAAGAAAAACCAAAAAGTAAGACCTTTGAAAGCATTGAATCAGCAGTTTTAATTTACACAACTAACATCAGCCAGTTGCAATTGCTTTGAAAGAAATAATAATAAAATAGAAACATTTTGGGTAATTCCACCTCAAATCAACAAACAATTTTCGCTGAGGGTATTGTGTGTGCTTGAAATTGGCGAATGGGTTGGATATGACCTCAAGTGAGACGCAACAGAACAATGTAAAATATCACGTTAATTAAAATTTAAGTGTATTTTAATTTTTGCCAAAAATCCATCCCTTGAATTATATTTCTCAGCTGCTAATAATAATAATAATCTCTATATAGGTACCTAACAGCGGAAGCCAATTACTAGGTATTTATTACATAAATGAGCACACACAACCTATCGATTAAAACTGATATTATTACTTCAGAAGGAGGTGGTTAGGGTAATCACTAACACAGGATTCAATGAACATTGTAAACCACTTTTTGTTAGATTAGGCATCATGACAGAATATAGCCTTTGTATATTTCATATTCTGTTGTACATCAAAGTAAATCTGCACATGTACTCAATAAAGGCTGATGTACATAACAACGCCACTAGAGCCAACCACAAACTAGACATGCCTCACTGTAGACTGGCTAAATCATTTAAATATGAAGATTTGGCTATTAAATGCTTTGATATGCTGCCCAACTCAGCAAGAATGGTAGGTGACAGTTTTCCGCACGGCCCTAGAGAAATCGCTTTTAACCAAACCTTTATACTCTCTAGATGAATACTTTGAAATCAACTTCTCTACAATAGGTTCTAATTTATACTTATAATGTGTTTTGTATTCTGTTCATTGTATTGTTCCTGTATCCTCACATGAGGTGTATAATGACTGACGACATCTACCACAACGCCTGTTGTGCAACAGATGAATAAAGATTATGATTATGAACCATGCCCCGGGAGGTGTACATTTCCTACCCATTGGCGGGATTCAAACCCACAACCTTCAGTTTGGCAGGCAAGGACTTTACCTCGCCGCCACCACCGAGGCCAGCTAATTATCTTTGAGCAATGATATATGGCTCATATTAGAGCTCAGTCTTTTTCGAAGACAAAATAGCAATTAAAATTGATTTACTCAATTTTCTGTATGCTGTTTTATTTCAGAGTTTAAAAGTTGTTAAATAACATTTCACAAATTGGTACTTCATCCCATACTTGGTTTTTTCACTGTACTTTATTTGCAAAAATGAATCCTAGTTTGTTTCTTCCCAACTCCTCCGCGCACAATCATTTCACTCGTGGAAGAGATGATGTGTACATTTAACGAGGCAATCTTGTGCAATATCCAACAAGGGTCCAGATCATTCAGCCTCCCTTATTTCTTAACAAATTACCAATAAGTTTAAAAAATAAATCCGCTGTAAAGATGTTTAAAATGGAACTGAAGAAGCTGCTGCTACTCAAGTGCTATTACAATATGGATGAATTCACGAGTGATAATTTGTAATTGTCTTTTTATAAGGGCTTATTTGTATTATCTAAGGGTTTCTATTTCCTTTTAATCTTTGATCATGTTCTACGTCTCTTGCTCGACCAACAGAACAGTAAAATATTATTATTACTTAATTGATTCTTGGCCTGGAGCATTCATGCAGCAGACAAAAAATATGCACATACTGATTGTTTCAGTGTATTGTATGAAGGGTTAAAAACTACATAGTTAACTACCAATGGCTAATATTTGTCATTCATAAAGTTAACCAAAATTTAGACTTAAAAATTTAGTTGAAGTCTAGCCTACTTACAGTTACAACATATTTGTTACAAGTTCAGCAATGGGGCATTTACTAGGACTAAAAAAGTAGATTAATTATTTGGGTAAAACATTCCCTTAAAAAATATACACTTTTCCTTCGAATTGATATTTCTTATTGATTTGAAAATATTTACATTTAGATGTATTTTTCAAACATGAAGAATATTGCTCATGCCATTTTTTAGTTTTTATAAAAATCATATTATATTTTCATAAAAAAATTATAAACTTATGCTAAATTAGTGTAAGTCTCCTTTAATTTTTCAAATTTTCCAGCCTCAGTGGTGGCGGGGTAAAGTCCTTGCCTGCTAAGCCGAGGGTCGTGGGTTTGAGTCCCGCCCGGGTCGGTTTTTCGCCTGCCCAGGGTGTTTCTGTCTAGTTCTGGTGGTTCGGCCCCTGAGAAATCTGATGACAAGCCAATAGCTCATCGGGGGATCGCACTGGGGGGGCATACGCAGGGGACACCACCAGAATCGTCCGAAGAGAGCAAAAAAAATATCTCTACACCATTACAAGTGGTACTACAGTAGAGTCTCGGTTTTCCAACCTTTGGTTATGCGACCTTCCGTGTAATCCGACTGTCCCCGTGCACGATAACTACTGTATTTTATTTATATTTCGTAGTTCACTGTACTGTATGTACATCTTCTACACAACATATTAATTACTTTGTCGTAAGTGCAGTCTTTCATATTATTACTTGTACGTTATATAAAGTTAAGTAAGACACGTGTATTTTATAAGTTTTCAATGTGTAAATTAAATTTAACATTTTTTTACATTGTTTTTATTATATTCCGTGTTATCTGACCTTCTCACTTATCCGACCTTGCCACGGCCGGTTTAGGTCGGATAATCAAGACTCTACTCTATTCATTTCATGAGCATATTTAGTAAATCATTCAATATGTTCTCTTTTTTCCGACTGAATAGACACATTGAGGCTTCTTCCCCTCTTCTGAAGCGTGTTGCTCCGCATATAAGAGTTTTATGGAAATTAGGGAATATGGTATATACAAGGGTAAAAAATCTCCCTGATTCCATTTCACACCCTCTCAGCATGACCTCTGCCATGGTGGTCAATTCTTCCAGTGACAGAAGATGGCTTGAAACAAACAGTTCATTTTCCGGCATATCACTCCCCATTGTTACTGTGATGGTCTGCGGCCATCGCAGTTTTTTTTCTTTCTTTTCCCTTTTTGTTGGCCTCCACACCAGGCATTCGGCTCGACGAAGGTTCCATGTGTGTATGTATGTGTGTGTGAGTGCGTGAGAGGAGTGTCGTGCAGAAGTCGCCGAGTCGAGTGGAGCAAGGGAGGAACATGCGACCCTAGTTAAGTGCCTCAGCTCCATCCCTGTTGACGGTCAAGTGGGTGATCCCCCCCCCCCTTTTTGCCCCACTGCCCCATGCACTGATCCTTCTCCCACGTGATCGGTTTCCCCCCCCCCCCCTCCAAGTGATCTGTGGGCCTAGCTGGGGAGGCAGAAGAGAGCCCCCCAACCTTTCCGTCAAGTTGTCGGCTCGAGAGTTCCAAACAGCGGTAATTACCTTGTTTTTTTGAATTGCCACAAGTGTCTAGAATCAGTTGTGTGAAGTGATAGACATAACTATTCGTCCGTCACTGTCGAAAAGGAGAGACTGAGGCTTAAGTTATTATTTTCGTATTTTTTGTATTTATTTAACATGTGTCACATTTTGGGGGTAAAGGAAAAACAGTCTGTTTTTCCTCTCATCGTGCTGCGGAAGATTTGCGCGTGCCATAGCACGGGGAAATTGATAAATGTTTTTTTCTTGTAATGCAATTTTGATTTATAATATATTTGTTGAATGAAAGTTTTGAGTAGTTGTACTTCCTCGTCCCATTGCCTGATTTAGAGTCCACTTCCCCCCTTATTGAATTACGTTTTTTTTGACTAGCCGCAAACGAGTCAGGGAACCCCCCGAAAATTTTTAGTATTTTTCAAATTATATGTAGTCGGTCTGTGCCTTCGGGACTCATCTGGGCGAGTCTTGGGAGCACGGATTCGTTACATTACGCAACACAAGCATCCGCACATGCTCTCCCCTTTGGTCACTTCAGCATCTCAAGTTCATGTCTCTCTCTTAGTTATTTTAATTGAGTTGGCAATGATTGTTAGTACGCGTACAACAATCTGGAATTCGACTTTCTGGAATCAACACTCACCCATTATGAGGCAAAAATTATAAAGCAGAAGGTAATCAGAAGGGAAATTACTTCTTCTTATCAAAGACCAAAGGGGAAAATTGAAGAGAACCCTACTGCCCCTTTCAGCCCATCGATGAGAGAACAAAATGCCGGAAAGGAACTGGAGTAAGCAGGAAGTGATATGCTGAGGCAACTCAAGGAAAAGTTGACAAGTACGAATTAATACAATAAAAAAATATGCATCCTATGTAATTGGCTCAAAGGTGGGAGTGGGGCAAAAATTCAAGAAGCCTCTAAATACTTAGGAAAGAATAAGAGTTAGTTAAGGAGCAGGGAATATTATGCACCGTTAAATCTAGGTGAGAAAAGCCACTCTCTAAATAGACAGTAAACCGAGTGATTTTGTTTTTCCATGATGCTGATGTAAGCAGAGAAAAGTTCAGAGTTAAAGATCTGTAGCGTAAAGAGCAGTGGATAGCAAGCACTTACATAAACAGACCATATATTTGATGAAACTTGAGATCATTCACGCTTTTAAGGAAACAAATTCTGAAGAAAATGTTTATTTTCAAAATTTTCGGAATAGGACCAAATAAAATGCACTCTTGCTGAAATTTCGGGAATAACTCACATGGTATGCATTTGCTTGATGTTCAGTTATAGATGGAGCAAGGATGTTGGCACTAAATCTAGAGGATGTCCTTGCAGCCGCTTGTGTCATATAAATACTATTTTTTTTCTGCCATGCAATGTTATCCTCTCAGAGAACCATGTCATTTAAGAGTTTGTAACGACTGCTTGGGACCCAGCAAAGTTCCACAGACTAAGGAGAAACATTTTAAAGAAAATTTACTGGACTTCATTTCTTACAGCCGATGGGTACATACTTTTTCATCTCTCTCAAAATTATTACTTTCGTTTCATTGAAACACTGGTAGAAAAGCTGCAAAGACTACAGAGTCTCATGGCTCCAACAAAAAGAGTCTATATCTGAGAAATTTTCAAGACAGCACTCAAGGTATGTACTGGAACAATGACCAAGCAATATTTCACCCCTTTGCCTACTATTAGCACCAAAATATTGTGGATGATGTAATCCTTTGTAACACAGTCGGTGCAGGTCAATTTTTATTGTTCACTGAAGAAGATGACAAGATTTGATCAATCCACGGACCGTAATGGGGCCGAGGACTGCCAAAGCAGTCACCCACCAGTGACACGGATGTGGTGTGACTTCTTAACAAGGCATCAGTAGTACTGAACGTGTTCACTATGTCATCATTACAGACATTGTGAAGCAATGGAGACATCAATGGAGCATTTTTATTCAAAAGCAGCTCGAATACACTTCTTGCAACCAGGGGACCAGAGTTCGGATTTAACAAGTAAAACAGGGTTTTAAAAATATAAAGTTTCCCCAAGAGGAGGAGAACCAACCATCTCATCCGCGCCACACAAAAGGTAAGGAAATAAACGCTTGGACCACAGGCTTCAAAGATATCGCAGCACGATGCCCTTCACAGCCAAAACTTTTAAAATGATGAAATATTCTAAATGCTTTTACATATTACTCTCCATTTGCTATTTGAAACCCTGCATTACATTAGTATTTAGTCACTTTAAGAGTTAAGAGAATTGTGAGTTGATATTTTAGTGAGCTCTTGTCTACATTTCAAAAATAGCATTCAGTTAACTTTATAAATAGGTAACAAATATTAGCCATTGGTAATTCAAGCTATAGTTTATCGCACTTAACGTAATAGTCTGGAGGTATCAGCATCAACAAAATTTCTAAGCTTTAGTATGAATCATTGCTCCATGACTGTTAGAAGTAGAGAAATAAGGAATAGAAAGAAATATGATTCAACGAATGGATTTTCGGCAAAATCGTGAAAAACTATAAATACGCATATGAATGGTGACAGAAGGATTTTTTCTCAAATGGTTCTACAATACATATCTTGCTAAGGTGATCTGATACCCAAACAACCATTTGGAGTGAAATCACAGACCCTAATGCAAAACCATACTCTGTAATGGAAACATGATGACAGGGACAAGAACATGCTTTTCAAGCGTGTTGACTCACCTGAAGAGCAGAGGCGACTTCACACTCAGGCAGGCGAACATGCAACAGCAATGCGAGGACAATCGGGATTGCAGCTAACCCATGCACATTCCACAATGGTGGATGACATATTTTTACAACAACAAGCAGGCACTGTCTTATCATTAGAGGGTTATAACCACTTGGAAAGATATCCCCTGACCATGAGTTTACACTCAATGATTGCTGATGAAAAAATTGTTTGGTTCACATAAAAATGCATTTAAAATATGTAGACAAAGAACCTGTTTGCATACAACTCATCATAAATATTCAACATAATGAATGATTAAAAAAATGAAAACAATAGAAAATGATTATGGCCTACAACACGTAATGCAATAGTCATTAAATTGTTGGCATTTGGCGTGATAGGGAGATATGGACAAAACAAAAGGGCCACTGAATAATTAAGTTATTTAGATGAAATCCTAAAGCCACAAACAATTAAGAATAAACTTCCTGCTTACCAAAACTTTTGAGTGTGGAGACCATGCAACAACGTCAATAGACATGGCCCACTAAGCTTGCTACAGGCAGAGCACATCAAAGCACTTTTAAAAATTTTGTGTGTTTAATATTTCTCTGCTGAAAGGAAAAATGAAACTATGCATGAAGTCCTGTAGCCAAAGTGTTAAAGAATGAAGCACAAACAGAAAGTAAGAAGAAACGCTGGGTTTGGATTTCAAATTAGAAAGCTGAGAGAACAAAGCTGTCAAAATCCTAAATATGAGAACATTACAGGGCTTCATTCAAAAGAACTTCACGTAATCTACACACACCTACTAAGAACTGAAAAAAATCACTGATGAAAACGTGAGGAATATTCCTCACAAACCATCATAACCACAATTTCTGAAAATTACTTTTAAAAATAATATAAACAAATGGTCCATGAGAAAATAATTTATGATTACATAAAAGAAAATCTATTTTCAAATTGAAACAGTGAAGTGAAAACTAGGCTTTGATATGAAACCTTGAAAGTGTCGAAGCATTAAAATAAGCCAAGGTAAATCAGATTAAATTAATTAACTACATTCAAGCTTATTAAAAAAGAACAAAGGACCACATTTGAAAAATATGAGCACCTCCAAGGAAAAGTACACAGAACAACTTGTGATCAGGGCAATGAAGAAGAAGTATCGAGAGAAGGTGGATGAGATAATGGGTGAGGAACATGGAGTTAGATCAGTGGAAGATGATTGGGGAAGTCTGAAAAAATGGAATTGTAGAAGCGGCGAAAGCAACGGTAGGCGTAGTGAGTGCAACTGAAATTAGAAAACCGTGGATCACGAAGGAGATGATCAGGGAGATGGAGGAGAGAAGGAAATGGAAGAGAGTAAACTCTGAGCTAGGTCAGAGAAAATACCGAGAATTAAACAACAGGCTTAGAAGAGAAACAAAGAAAACATGAGAGGCATGGTCGAGAGTACAGATTGACTTGTTACAGAAATACCAAATGTTGTATTGTCATATGCCGGCAAAGGCTTAGAGAAAGTTCCCGAGGTCGCCCGACGGTGTTTCATTACCATGTGCCAGTCGAGGGTTCGAGAAGGTTCCCGGATTCCCTCGAGAGAGTTCCCCAAGGTCGACGGAGTAATATAAAAGGGCGATCTTCGGCACGGCGCGGGGAGTAGTCAACATGCTCGCAACACGGCACCTCGGAATTCTACCACTTGTATTCTCGGAGAAATAAATTAGTATACTCATTGGAAGTTGGTGTTTTAATCTAAGAAAAGGTGCGGAAGCAGCACGACGAACGCCTTGAAGCAGTTTTGAGAAGGCTACTTAAAGCGGGAATAACTTTAAATGAGAAGAAATGTAAATGGAGAGTGACGAAATGCTGATTTTTAGGTCATATAGTATCGGCGGAAGAAGGTTTACTCCCGGACCCGGAGAAGATAGAAGCCGTCCGCGAGATGGAGAGACCCAGGACAACGGAAGCGGTGCGTCAATTACTCGGCATGGTTCATTATCACTTAAAATTGTTGGATCACCTGGCCGACATGACTCAACCTTTAAGAGAGTTATTATGTAGCAAAGGAGATCTTCCGTGGACGGCAGTTCACGAAAAAGCGTTCCAAGAAATAAAGAGAAAACTCACCGAAGCGCTCGCCTTAGTGATTTTTGACCCTAACAAGCAGTGTAGAGTCTCAGTAGATTCATCATCCTACGGATTGGGAGTGGTTTTAGAGCAGAAGCAAAAGGACGGCGAGTGGAAAACGGTCAACTATGCATCCCGATCCCTGACGGAAACCGAGCAAAGGTATGCGCAAATAGAGAAAGAAGCGATAGCTTTGACATGGGCTTGTGAGAAATTTATCATTTATATCCAAGGGTCTCATTTCATTTTAAGGACGGACCATAAGCCATTAGTGCCTTTGCTGAGTACCAAACCGTTAAGTGATTTATCCGCGAGATTGCAGAGATTTCGAATGAAACTTCTGGGGTATCATTATACCATAGAACACGTGCCAGGAAAATTATTATATACTCCCGATATGCTTCCTAGAGCTCCACTGGATAGAAGACCACAGGATAAGGACGTGATGTCGGCAGAAGAAGACGCTGCGATGGTGGGAGAAGTTGTCAAAGCACTCCCAATGACGGACAGAAGATTGGAAGAAATCCGAGAAATGCAGGAACGAGACGACGTCCTAATAGAAATAAGGGAATACGTCAGGCATGGGTGGCCAGCACACAAGGTGAACTTAGAACCACATCTACGGAGATACTTCGAAGAGAGAGGGCATCTCAATGAGGCCGAAGGGTTACTCATGCATGGACGCAGAGTTGTTATTCCAAAAAATTTGAGGCGAGAGATGCTTTCAAGGATACATCGGGGGAACTTGGGCATTGTAAAATGCAGAGAACGAGCACGAGAAACTATCTGGTGGCCAGGGATATCGACGGACGTTAAAAACACTGTCGAAAAATGCGAAGAATGTCTGGAGCGGCGTCCACAGCCGGTGGAACCTTTGATGCCGACAACAATCCCCGAACGACCATGGAAGGAGGTAGGGATGGATATCGTGACTATCCGAAACCAAAGCTTTTTAGTTATCGTCGATTACTTTTCAAGATATCCAGAGGTGACGCGACTAACAACGACCACTGCAGCTGCAGTCATTGGAAAAACCAAAGCTATTTTCGCAAGGTTTGGAATTCCGGAGGTGGTTAGATTAGATAATGGGCCACAATTCTGAAGGGAAATGTTTGAATTCGCTAAAGAATACGGTTTCCGACTAATCACGAGCAGTCCAAAACTGGCGAGAAGTAACGGGCAAGCAGAGTCAGCAGTTAAAATAGTATGAAATATCTTGGAGAAAGAGAAGGACCCAAATTTAGGGCTACTCTTTTATAGGTCAACTCTACTGGTGACGGGCTACAGTCCAGCAGAGCTTCTAATGGGAAGGTGACTCAGAACGAACTTGCCTGTTTTACCGGCCTCGTTAAAACCACCGTGGCCGGACCTTCGAGACCACCAGCAGAAGATGAAGACAAAGAAAGAGAAGGCGTCGGGAAATTATAACCGAAGACACAAAGCTCGGGAGCTACCAGAGTTAAAACCCAGGGACCGCGTGTGGTTCAATGATAAATATTGCTATGGGGAGATAGTCAACCGATGCAGCGAACCCCAGTCATACGACGTGGAAATAGACGGAGGCGTGGTACGACGGAATCGAGCATTCCTAGCATCGGCCCCACTGGCGGTGCAGAGGAGCGAGTCCAGTTCAATGGATCTCCAAGAGGGTGTAACGACAAGGAGTGGCTGGCAGATAAGAACAACAACTTGTATTTGTGAGAGAGAGAATATGCACTAAATTTTTCTTTCTTTTCAGAGAAGAAAGGGTGTAGTATTGTCATATGCCGGCGAAGGCTTTGAGAAAGTTCCCTAGGTCGCCTGACGGTGTTTCATTACCATGTCCCAGTCGAGGGTTCGAGAAGGTTCCCGGATTCCCTCGAGAGAGTTCCCCAAGGTCGACGGAGTAATATAAAAGGGCGATCTTCGGCACGGCGCAAGGAGTAGTCAACATGCTCGCAACACGGCACCTTGGAATTCTACCACTTGTATTCTCGGAGAAATAAATTAGTATACTCATTGGAAGTTGGTATCTTAATCTAAGAAAGAAAACACTACACCAAAAAGAGGGAAGAGCAGATGCATTATATAGGAAAGTAAAGGAACTGACGTGTGGTAATAAGGGAAGGGGAATTACAACGATAACAGCGAAGACAGGAAAGGTGATTGTAGAACCAAAAGAGATCCAGTAGAAGTGGAAGGAGTATGTTGAAGAGCTGTATGGTAAAGAAATAAGGCTCAGTACATTAGATTACTTTCTACCATAATGCTTTTGTTTTTAATGATTTATTATGTACTGTCATTCACTTTACCCCTCCCGCTTGTAAACATTAAGCGCCCATTTACTAGTTACTTAAATATATAAAACTAAAAAACTGACTCATTCACTTTTTGATCCAAATTCCTAGGCATTCCTAATCAAGCTAAAAGGTTGAAATTTTAAGGGGAGAGTTGAAATTTGGAATAGAGACAGGAAAAAAATCGAAAATCCCAATATTTTTAATTCATTTCGAGCTGAGATGAGATTTTGTTTTTTCATGGGATTAAACAGGAAAAACTAATATTTTCAGTGTAGAGGAATTTTCTTTCATTCATTAAAATATGAAATAATTGAGATACAAGTTTCATTCTTCTGCCATTATGAGGCCAAAGCATTATGAAGTTTAATTCTTGCAACCGATTTTTCTCTATCTATCGATAAACTGAATTATTTTAAGATAAAGCGCAAAATTAATGAAAATTTTGATCTTGTTTCATTTTAGTAGCCAGGCATTTTTTCCATTGTTTCCAAGACTTGCAGTACCTTATGTACTGACTATAAAGGCTGCATTTAAGGGAATTTAACCCTCTAGCAGCGTATTTGAATAGCTTTTAGTGATAATATGCCTTCGACCTGCATTATTAAATGGACAGGTGCTATCATTGCACCGTTGTTAAGCACTGGGTTAAATTTCATGCTCTTCTTCCTCACCTCTCCGTAGCTTAGATACACTCCTCCACTTTCTTATGTCTACGGCATCCGTTGGGATCGCACTAGATTCCTCCATTTTACTTCCGAAACTGTCCCTCCACCAAATCTACCCTCTGTCTGTTTTTCTGTATTTCAATAGCTTTTGACAATATTAAACCTTTGACCTACACAATTTTCAATGGTAATGATGATAGATATAAATTATGGTCATTTATTACCCTGTATTCTTGCAAACCATGAATGAAAGGATTCAAATTATGAATAATTTTACAAGTCAAAATATTCATATAAGACAGTATTTACACTCTCACATCTGTAAACTTAAGTCATTCTCTGATTTTATATCCAAATTTTAAAAAATCACCAGCACACTCATTTTAAGGCTGCTTAGAAACCATACTAAATTATACACTTTGTATTTTTTCTACGGTTTTAATTAGCGGAACTACGTGTTTTGCCGATCTACGGCATCATCAGGTAAAATTTCTAAGATTGTTTGTTTATTGACCGTTGTTAAGTTGTCATAGAAAGAAAAAAAAATGCTTAGAACATTTATTTTGTGGAGGCCATTAATTGATTAAAACATCTGTAGATAGAAAGGAGACTATTCTTGAGCAGAAATTCTACTAATGCTACTTTTAGGTATTTATTGGATTAATGTCCAAATTAATTTTAATAAAAGATTTCATTGCCCCTCTACTAATGTATACAATACATTTCATTTAGCTGGACTGATATTCAATCAATACCTAACTATTTATAAGTTAATATGATTTTATATTCATATGAGTTAGAAGTAGCTAAATGGCTCACGGGTTGAAACAGAAATATCAAACACAAATTTTCAACAACCAAATCATCATTTATATCGAACATGGGACTCATTCGTTCACGGTTAGAATCCCCGAGTCTTATTATTTGCTTATATTCATTTGAAATCATCTACCTATTAAAGATTATTACAGTTTTCGTTCACAAGCATTAACATTTAATGTAGAATAGGGGACCTCCGCAGCCCGTGGGCCATTTTGATACTCACGAAATATTTTATGTGGTCTGCAAAAAAATATTTGTTCGGCCCACATAGTTTAGAACAGCAAATCATTTCAATTTAAAGACAAAGTTATTCAAGGTAAGAATTCCTTAAACACTTTATTGGCTTGATTACAGCACGTAACCTTCAGAATTATGAGGTTCATAAGCATGTTGCTCTCGCATTTCGTGTTTTACAGAGAAACATTATATCTAAAAGTTGCTCGCAACCCACTTGCAATTTTCAATTACAATGCCATTTTTACCTTCAAGGGTCCACTCAATCAAGCTTAGGTATAGTCAATTTTCTTTGCGTGCTTATTACTCCCATCTTTGAGAATTCTCGTGGACTTTGTAAGCATATTTATTATGCTTTTATATTTTTTTCAATGAATTAATATAAAAATAACCACCGTTATTGCCCAGAGTTCCAGGCCAGAAAGGTTTTAGTTTTTTCTATTTTTCTATTTTTTTTATATCCTTAAAAGAGTATATTAAAAAGTTTCCATGTACAAAAACGTTCAATCTTGAATTTTTACGTGGAAAAACCCTACAACCATGAGATCTTGAGAACAATATGCCCAATTGACCAAGGTTTGAGTTTCTTTACACCGATGTTAAAGTATTGATACATATATTTTGCAATTTTAGTTAAAATGTTTGGTTTTAGCATTTCTCCCCTATTTTCCAAAATCAAAACGATACCAAACACCATTTATTACCATAATTTATTAGACCTTATTGCTTTCTTTTTTGATGATTTACAATGCACTAACATACAATTTACCCCTATCGCTTGCAAACTGCAACCCCCCATTTACTAGTTAGATATAGAAAGGGAAGACGAAATCGACAGAGATACCATCGGACCAGGTATCCTTGATAGCGAAACTGAAAGAGCATCACATGACATGAAAAGGAATATGGCATTAGGAATTGATAACATACCTGCAGAGTTTCTTAAGAGAATGGGGAAGAACGGAAGAGGAAAATTTTTGTGCAAATTTGTAGGATTATGTGGATGGGGTGTGGCCGGAAGATTTCGCGAAGACTATATGAACTAATTCCTATACCGAAGAAGAGCAAGGAAAAAATGTGAAAAGACTATAGGACAGTAAGCTTAATGTCCCATGTGGCCAAAGTAGTTCAGAGAATTACAAATAGAATGCTAGAGAAAAAGGCAAATGAATACCTGGGCAACAACCAGTTTGGGTTTAGGAGAGGAATGGGAACGGGAGATGCTATAGCGGTGATGAGGACGCTAGTAGAAAGAAACCTAGAGTATGGGCAGGATGTTTTTGATTTATAGATTGCAAGAAGGTATTTGATAGGATGGACTGGAAGAAATTAATGGAAGTGAAACTAGGGATCAATTGGAGGGACAGACATCTCATTCAGAATCTGTTTATGAACCAGATGGCGCAGGTTAGCATAGCCAATGGAGAATCAGAATGGGCCGTGAGAAGACGTGGAGTGCAGCAGGGGTACCCACTATCACAGTTTTTTTTCAACGTGTATTCACAGGAAATGGTAAGGGATGCTTGGGAAGAAATGGACACATGAATCAAGGTGGGGTGAGATCTGATAAAGTCAGTAAGATTTGGAGATGATAAAGCATTGGTTAGTCAGTATGCTAAGGGGTTACAGTCAATGATGAATGTGTTAGTGATACAATGCGAAAGCTATGGGATGAAGATAAACCATAAGAAGGCAAGAGTGATGAGATTTTCTAGAAGTAAGAAGGCAGGGTAGAATATATAAGTGTGGGAGGGCACAAAATAGAGCAGTTCACACTGCACAGTTTACATATCTCGGTAGTATTTTGGAGGAGAATGGGTAGGGAAATAACATTTATAATTGCCTTTCATTCATTATGCTTGAAGATTTAAGATTATGAAGAAGCATTTTCAAAGCAAAGAAAAGGGAATTGATGAGAGGGGGGGTGGGGGGGGGGAAAGAAGACACATAACTCTGTGAAGAGAGACACACTGAGAAGAGACGCAAAGAAGAGGTTGGTGAAAACTTAAATATAGAGCGTGGTGCTGTATAGGGCAGAAACTTGGTCATAGCGAATGGAGGATGTGCGTAGATTTGAGGTGTTTGAGATGTGGGTTTGGAGAAGAATGGAGAAGGTGAGCTGGATGGCGAGAAAGACGAACGAGGAGGTATTGGATATGGTCGGAGAGGAGAGGAAGGTGGTGGCAGAGGTTCGGAGAAGGCAGAAGAGATGGATGGAGGAGGTTTTGAGAGGAGAGGGCATGTTGAAGAGAGTTATAGAGGGGAGAACACTGGGGAAGCGTGGAAGAGGATAGGAATTCTGGACGAAATAAGAAGAGGTAGATGATATGAGGAATTTAGGAGGAAGTCAATGGTGGGACATCTATACGAGGGAAAGCGAAACAATGTATCACATTTTTGGGACGTTGGGATGAGGACTGTCCAAAAACCTACCAATCAGCTGGTAGAATACTCAAATGAACTGATAAAGATGCGTAACAATGTAGTGATTCATAAGAACAACAAATGAAAGATAATAAATAATAGAGAACAACGCTTTTAATACAGAAGGGAATAACTATGCAAATAGAAGACACGTTTGTTCCTCATGTATTTTCAACATGGTGAGAATCATGGGATGAAGAAATCTCAATTGCAAAAAAATATTAATGACTTTGTAGTCGTGGACAGAATTAATGTAAATCAAGGTGATACCCATCAAGGACTTCATGCACTCTGCTGACAGTTGGACTAATTGTCCATTGCTGAACAATATTGGCCTCATGTTTGAGAAGATTGAGCTTATTCACTTCAGAAGATTCTACGTCAATGGCAGCTCATTGTCCATTAATATCACAGCTTTTTGACAGAAAAAGTTTCATTTTGCAAGATGGTCAACATCCAATCATCTGCTGCATTACATACGTCAATGTATGCAATGCATGGAATATTGAAATTTTTTTCTAAAACTCATCGGAGATGAAAAAGTTAGTTTCATTAAAAAAAAACTTGTTAGTAAACAGATCTTCACAGCAACCAAGGGAAATCAAAATAATTATGCACACAGGTATTATTTGAAAATTAGCAGTCTATTGTATTGCATGTAAGAAAATAAATTACAATTTCATTAAGATGATTCCATCAAGTTATTTTACAAAAATAACACTATCATATTTCAAATCCTTATCCAACAGAAAACCGTTAACAAAATACATATGATGTTGCTGCTCAGCTATAAATTGAGCTTCCAAATGAACTTCTAAATATTGATTCTTTTAAATGGGTGTAATGGCCATTCTGCATTTTGCAAATTGATTTTAGTACAATGCTTAGAAACAAACACTAGGCTCATGCTCGACTAAACAGCCACAAACACACAGATTGATAAAAGGAGAGGGGGGTATGTACAAATAAAAACAAGTAATTACAAACATAAGCCGTGCATCAAATAAAAATATAACTGTGACAGCACAAACTGGACACAACCTCAAACAAGATGCCAGGGAGGAGCAGAGGGCATTTTGGACGCTCGATACAGTTCACACAACTTGAGCACACAAGACACACACACGAGCAAACAAATGTGCACAACTAACACTCGGAATGGGCAAATGAAAATAACAATAGCCGCCAACTGCACAAACAGTAGTTCTCACTGAACGACTGAACATTTTACTATGTTTTTCCTTTTTATTTAAGATTTAAGGGGGAAAGAGGAAATATATACGGGAATAACTCAAGCACTCAACAAAAACTACTATATATAACCACGAGAGAGGCACACGGGGATGCTTAAATAGGTGGATGGGTGAATGCATCATTCATCAGGAATTGGACCACCATGCCATGCTGACAGATGTTATTTATACAGCTGATGCCATAGAGAAATTGAAATTTGAAAAGGGTTATGGGACACAAGATTTGCATGGTATATCACAAAATATATCTACCTATCTGCACAGATCTGAGAAACGTGTATCATCAGTAATACAATACACTAGTTGCATTGTTTTAGTACAGCAGACAACTCTGATGACTCAAAGTTCTTTGCTATCATACAGCATATCTTCTTTACTGCACAACTACACTTATCGAGCATCACCCTCTGTGCAATGAACACAATTAACTGCAAGACTTTCCGAGCAAAGCAGTGGAGAAGCCAGACTGTAGCATCAGTTTGAGGTGCAGGCATGGAGGGATATGACCAACATATCTATCTATCGACATGTGTCAAGTCTGGATAAGAAGGAGATGTGCGAATGGGAAACAGTCAATGAAGGCAATTTGTAGAGACCATACCTTGCATAGGCTAATTTTGGACTTCAAGAAAAGCAAGGAAATTTTAGTACACAACAGCTGTCCTGTTCACGTTTATGCAAGCAAGGGCAACGAGAGAGACATGCCACTCCCTTGAGCAAATAAGAGGTAGATAATGCTTAAGTTCATAACTATTCTTTGGCAAGATTTTATATATACAGCGCCTATGTACTTGCTGAGAAATATATCAATCATTTAAACTACACAGAAAATTGATTCAACACAATGAGGCCTGGTACGCACGACGAAAGTGAGAGATCTACAAATATAGATCGGTATCAAAAATCTACTTAGGGAAAGACCAAACAAGGATGATTTGATCCAATATTAGCATTCATGAGTTGATAAAAAATATTTCTTCATAAGAAACTTGAGCATACAAAATAGTGCTCAAGCAAAATTTTAATATTGTTATGCTTTGAGAAGGGATAAATCAGAGTATAATACACATAAATATATTTTTATACAAATACATACACACATATAAAAATATAAATGTATACATATACATATATATGTGTATATATACGTATACATATATATGTATATATTTTATCATTTTAAACAACTTTGGAGTAAATATTTTAACTGAGAAAAACAAGAAGCCATTTCATAAAACAGCTGTGATGTACGCTCTCTCTTATTTTTCCTCGTCATATCCTGACGAGGGTCTCTCTCCCTCCCAGGGTGTTATATTGCACGTCATTGTACTCCTCCTCCTCCTCTCACATTCTGGGGGGGGGTAAAGGGGGGGAGGGTAAAGGGGGGAAGGGGTAGGGGAGGAGGAGGAGCGTCTACAGTCAGTCCGACTGAGAGGTGTGGTGGGGTGGGGTGGGGGGAAGATGTGGTGGTGGGTGGTGCAACAGGGGAGGAGATGAGCCGTTTGCACTTAGAGTGTGGGGGGGGTGGGGCATCATGGTGTTGGCGCAGGTGGTGTTGTTTGGTGGTGCTACCTCCTCGTCGTCCTCGAGCAGCAGCAGGTCATCCGCGCCCAGCACTCCTCCACCGCCCGCACCACAGTTGCCACCAGATGACGACGGGCCCCCTCCGCCACCTCCCGTCCTCAGGTGCTGCCTCTTGGGGTCAAACGGGTCAACCACTATCTGCTCCGTACCCTTTATCTCGGCTCGACAGAATGGACAGCCCTGGCCTTCTGAGTCCTGCAGAGGGATATGCAGTGAAACACACACATAAACAAACGATTCAATTAATCTAACACGATTGAGTCACTCACGAATGAAGTACACGGCACAAGCAGCTGGCGTGTCTCTCACATGAGTGACGGTGCTAAGTACATAGTTACAATTGCTACGTTGAAGACTTGAGGAATTCTTCAACCCCAACAAAATGTTACATGCACTCAATGAGCTACAAAACACAGATATGACGGATTTGGTATGTTCCCAGTACACAGTAAAAGACTTTTTCACAGGTTTTCTACCGGGTAAGGTTTTTGGCAGCCGATATTTCAATGACAAACTCCTCATCTTCAGGGCATTGATCTCTCTCTCGTTGAATCAACACCAAGAGGAAAACAGCCAAGTTAATCATCAAAATGTTAGCTGTGGTAAACCTCACCCATGTCAGTGGCAGTGGAAAACCCATGAAAATATTTCTTCCAGATTTTAAATACATATATTCTATCATGTACGAGGGACAAGATCATATAATTGGATTCATACTGGAATTGGTAGGAAACTTAGCACAGCGGGAGAAAATTTTTAATTATTCCAAGAAAGGTGGGGACTTAAAATTTATTTTTATTTGATGAGCAGAACCAAGGATTCATTCAAATGACAACGTTCACTAAATTTAAAAGCCACAATACTGCATTCATTTCAAAATTATGTCCACTTACTCAAAAGACACAAATTTACACATTCAAAAGTCCACTTTAACCAATCTTCTGAATTTCCAAATTTATGAAACCTCTGCATTTTTAAACACAAACAGGTGAACATCTTGCTTTTTCAAAAGCTTTTGACAAGGTTAACCACAACATTCTCCTTGCTAAATTTGAATGCATAGGTATTTTTGGGGCTATGTTAAAATGGATTAGTAGTTACTTGGATAATACAAAAATGATTGTTAGGGTAAAAAATGCTGAATCACCATATTTCATTGTCACATCAAGAGTCCCTCAAGGATCCCACCTTGGCCTTTTACCCTTTATATTATTTATATATGTAACATTACATAGTTTCCAGGGTATATTTGCCAAAATTCAGAAAGCATGCCTTGATATTTTTCCGATTTTTTGACCTTCTTCGTATCCATGTTCCTCAAGAGCAGAAAACTCAATCACGAACATGGAGCATGATATCAGGCAGGTCCAGGAGTATGATATCAGGCTTGGTCGCCTCCAACTGCCTGGTGGTGGAGAAGGAGTGATTCCACCAGATTATACATTTATCTTTCTCCAGAACAGATTCAGTATCTCCAGGGGTATAGGGGGCAGCACAGGTGTTTCGTCGATGCCATAATGGTGCAGTAAGTGAAAGTATAACACCCGCAGGTCCGCATTTTGCTGAGCTGAATGTGCTACATGGCGTAATAACTACAGCCGGGGAGAAGGTGACTCAATGTCTCAGGCTGGGCTCGGCACGCCCTGCATCTCGTGTAACCTCCACCTTTAAAATAAGGCGGTGTTATACGAATGTGTTTACGACACCATCCTGGCACACGAGGATGAAACCCTCGGTCTTGGAATTTAGACAGGTGGAGACTAGGAAGTCAGTTCCTTTGATAGCCTATGCTTTTCCATGTTTCAGTAGAAACATCCATGCAGGGGCTTTATTGGTACACATACGTGTGTCTGGAGCAAGACCTTCTACATGGCTTTTTTAATTTTGAGCTTGAGGACATCTGCATTTAATGACACAATAGTTGTGTCATCGTCACTTCTGCCAAATGACAGGTTGAAGTCCAGACCGGTTTCGTCCGCTGCCCTCTTTGCTGTCTGGAAGAGAAATGCCCCACCTCCCGCACTCTCTCAGGAGACTGAGCTAAGGGTCTGTGCTTTGGAAGAAACAAAAACTCTGTTGTGGAGACACACCAGACTCAATGGTACTCTAAAGGCTCGTTCACAACAACTTAACTTGGCGTAACTTGACTTATTCTCTCGTCGAAGGTGAACCAGTGTGCGAAATTTCTAACCAATCACAGCGCACCACTGCAAAAGTCAACCTTACAATCGATTGATGAGGCCTATCGATAACGTGAGTTTCGAGAATTGTAGTCAGCTCCCCCGAAACAGCTCAGTTGAGGTGAAGTATCCGTTGTAAATAGAGGGTTGAACTATAGAAGTATTAAAATGGAAGGTTTGTTGAACATGCGAGGGTTATTTTGCACTGACTCGATCAACTCATCCGCATCAACTTCCGCTTAAATGTATCCACATGCGACTTCACAACAAAATCACGTTTTCAATATGGCTGCTCGAAGAGATATCGAGTTTAGCAATCGATTGCTGGCCAACTATCAATAGTAGAACATGCCATGCTATTGGCTGGAATTAAGAGAAAGTTGAGCTGAGCTCAACTCCAGGCTACGCCAAGTCGAGTTACACTGCTTTAAGTCGTTGTGAACTGGTGGATGCTTTTCTTAAGGTTCATCCCTGGCGTTGCGCCGAGTCAAGCCAAGTTACGCCGAATTAAATTGTTGTGAACGAGGCTTACCACCTGCAAAATGAGGGAGGCAGAGTCTGGCGACAGAAGATTTCTGAAAATGATGATCTTCCAAATTCCTCATTCGAGGTTCATGCATTAAAAGGTGTGCAGCAGTGTAGGAACCGTGAACAAGTTCATGGCAAGAATCTTGTTCTTGCCAGACAGCTTGGAGTTCCAGATATTTCTGAGTCTGTCTGTTCTTGGCGGTGAGTTTTCCCTTCACTGCTGCAACCTCCTGCATTCGATGCTAGGGGATGCGTATTCATAGATGTCATTGTCCTCGAGGTGATGAATGATGCTCCCCTCAATGATCTGCTCTTCTGCCACCATAAACATTTGCAACTATTCACTGATACAGTGGAAGCCCGGTATAGTGAGTACGGCTTATTGCGAGAATCCCGTTTTAGCGAGTGATTGTCTTTGTACCTCCAAAAGGCCTATGTTTTACATGTAAAATAAAGTGGATATAGCGAGGCCAAAAACTTCCTTCCACGGTATACGCTCGGTATTACGACAGATATCTCTCGAGGGCGATGCACCACCTAGCAAAAATTAACTATTTTGTTTTGAATTATCTGTTAATTAAACTAAATATTCAAGATGTGAGCCATATCTGCAACAGCTAAAGCCAGTTATGTCCAAACATTAGTGATTTACGGCCTTGAGTACGCTGTGTGCGCTCCCATTTTACGTTCTTCTTTTGTTAGGCCCAGTCATCAGTGAGAGGGGAGTGGGCGGACGACAAGCAAGTTGAGAGTAGAAGAGGGAACATTCAGCAGAATGAGAGCGATTGATAAACGCAAACCATTCCGTCAACTCGATGCGCCCAATCACACGGCAGCAGAGAGTTGTGATGTAGGTAAGGGGCGGAATTTACTCGGTCGGAGGGGCAGAGTTTACTCGGTTGGAGGGGCGGTGTTTTCTCGGTCGGAGGGGCGGAGTTTACTCGGTCGGAGGGGCGGAGTTTTCACGGTCAGAGGGGCGGAGTTGTCTCATGTGGTTTGTGTGGCAGCATCATGTCCGCGAAACGTAAATCTTTGGACCTTAAAACCAAAATTAAAATTATAGATGAGTGCGAAAGTAACAGGTCTTCAAAGACTGACATCGGGAGGCGGTTTGGTGTGTCGTCATCTATGTCGTTCACAATATTAAAGAACAAAGATAAAATTCGTGCAGCAGTGACCGAACTAGGACGACCTAGTAGCCAAAAACATTTGCGGCATGGGGAACATCCTCAAATGGAATCTGCACTATTCAAGTGGTTTTGCCAGTAAAGGTCTGCAGGACTGCCCATAAACGGTCCGATGTTAAAGGCGAAAGCTGACTACACTTTCATGATACATGATGTGCTAGCCAATCGACTGAGGTATTTTCTTTTCTAGTGTAAATAAATACTCGATGACACTAATTGAATAATTGAATTTGAATCATAGAAACTGCTAGGAATAGGTGACTATGCGAGAAATATCTTCGACCACCGGTACATGCCGTATTTCAGTGAACCTTCAGGCCAATTTTCCCAACTGATGGACGTACTGGTTAACATTCGAAAACTCGACGAAGTTGATATTATCGTCATGACATATTTGCAAAATTATCCAAAAACTACAGTATACCTAATATTTTAATTCCGATTAGTTACGGTGTCTTTACAGCTTTCTTCGGCGATCGAAAAATAGAAGAACTGGAAGAAAAACACCGAAACTGGAGGAATTAATATTTTATGTAATGGAAAATGTCCTGTTTATTTCTTAAAATTAGTTGATATTCCACCAGATTGTGCCTGAAACTATTTTTTTGCTGTTTACCTTCGTCAAATACCATGGAAACAAAAGAAATACGGTAAACACGAACGACTATGAGAATTAGGTGGCTTTATTCAACACTTTCGGATACAACGAGCACTCGATTTAGCGAGTGATTTCCAAGGGATTATGAGCACTCGTTAAACCGGGCTTTCACTGTACTTCATATTTGAGGCATATCATTAGATCATCTCTCACTCAAACAAGAAGAAATTCTCCCCATCATTAACAATGAAAAATACCTGCTGTTCGCAACAGTGGCAAGGTTAGCAGATATATGCTTCCAATTACATACACTGCTTTTAGAGTTAACAACTGAGAAATAGGGAACATGCAGTTCCAATAGGAATGCTGCTTATTACCACGATATGAATAATAATATGCCGATGGAACTCTGAGAAAGGTGATTTAATGAAAAAAGTACAAATAGAGGAGGGATAACACTTCCATACTTGGGCTCTTGTGCGGACTTCTAGCTACGGAGGTTTCGCAATAGCAGAGGTTTGCTGATGAGAGGTAATTTTACATGTACCGCATATGCAAAGGTCCCAGGACCGGAACATAACTTTGTAATACGGAGGTTATTGTAATATAGGGGTTCGTTGTAAAGAGGTTTTACTGTAATTCAGTAGAGGAAAAAATATTGTTACTTGTTGGGAAAAATATAAAATGCAGGCCAAACACTTGTGTCCTTTGAGATGCTGTAGGAAACAATTGTGGATGAAATTGGTCCAAGGACTGTGCAAGAATGAGGTGGTGGTTATGAAAAACAGCATAGTATGGTGCTCTTGACAGTTTTGGCAGATGGAAAAAAGCTTCCACCTTATATCATTTTCAAGTGAAAAACCCTCACCAAGAAATAATAGTATTACTTACACCATTATTAGTGAGAGATTGAGACTGAAGCAGTCCCTTCTTCCATCTAACCCCTAACCCTATGAACGTGAGATTTCCAGCCAGTCTAGTAGTAAGGGTGCAAGAAAATTGTAGGAAGACAGTAGTATGGTTTTAGACTGGATTAAACGTGTACGGGAATCCTAGCCTGATGCCTTATTAAAGCTGCATAGCATATTATAGCTCAATAGTTTTCATGGGTATCTTAAATAGCTCGTAAAACAAAGGTTACAAGATGGAAAGACTGATCATGTGACGATTCAAGGTGGTATTATATGGTTTTATTTACAACCACTTGACGTTTGTATCAATGGGCCATTCAAAGGGAACATGAAGTGATTATAATTATACACTGAGTGAATGGCAAGCACTGTGCATGAGGACTCTCTCACAGGAAACATAAACACATAAAGAGTTGACACACATCTGTCAATGGATTTTGGAATGGATCACAGAAGCTTGGAAGCATGTTTCTGGAGGACTTAGTCCTAAGAAGATCTAAGAAATGTTGCATTTCAATTGACAAGCATGACAACAAAGACAGTGAAAGGACAATAATGGTATAATGATGATTCAATTGACAGTAGTGGTGTCACTCAAGGAACACAACAATTTAATTGCAACTGTTTCACAATGGAAACAGTTTCAAAAACGAAACAGTTCTGTGGAAAACCCTGTTGTGGACAACAGCTAGAGGCACACCAAGCAACAGGCGATGTAATAAGAAAACCTTCACTCAAATAAAGAAACAATTTCATTTGGATTCATGAAAGATACTCCACAGTTCTAATGGATGGACAGACATGTGTTGGCTAAATAAACTGGCAACCGCCTGTAACAGACTCAAATCCATTAAGTTGTAGCTTGTAACCGCAACATAGCCACACCTGCAGTGCAACTGGAACAAAATATTTAGATGAAACAGTCAGCTTCAGCTATCAGTTGCTGCTGTACAGCACAGAGCGCATCAGCATGGCTGCCTCACAATCACGACAATGAATCAAAGAGCTGAGTAGCAGAGACAAACACTAAAAACGAGTTACTGTTTTTATAGAAATATTCATTATTCATTTATGATTCCATTTCCACGAATGTTTTTAAAAAATATTAAATATATTATGACCATATATCTCTCTCAATGATGTAGTTAAGCACATGTGTGACACTTGCAAGCCAACTTGGATTTCAACTTTGATGCTTCTTGGCACAATGGAGACAGATGTGCCATCCAGGTCTGTTTCTCATATTTCTGTTTTAAGTCTGAAAGGCAGACAAAGGGAAGCTACTGAGAATAGCACATACAAACACCAACCCCAGAACAAATAATATTTAAATGAAAATTAGTGGGTGACATCTGTCCTCCAGGCACTAAATGCAGGATCAAAAATATTATGCACACTAATCCACAAGGAGGAAGCTCCCTCATAGAACAGATGATGTAAAATGGACAAGCAGTATTATATTTAAAATCCCTATGCAGGATAAGAATTTATTTTCATTTGGAAGAAATTTAAAGCAATGGAAATCAATTATGGCAACTTACCATTCACTGGGCAAGAGGAATTTTGAAATTTTTACTCCTGTACGCAAAACTTTGATTGAGATCAAGTAATTACAAGAATATCTTACAGTAGCGACATCACCAATCAAGGTGATTATATAAAGTGGTCAGTGTCTTATGATCTGCGATGGTTACTTAGGACAAAATAGAAGTGCAATGGATGAATCTGGGGTCAATAGGCCAAATGACAAAGAGCACAGAATGAGAAGGAAATTAGGAGAAGGGGAAGGCATACCTGCCAGGATGTAAGGCAGGGGGTGCAGAGGAGGTGACCACAGGGCTCTATCCGAACGTCCTTGTCATTCTCTGCACATATCTTGCACAGCTGGAAAGTTGATCCCATTTCACAGTAGAGCTCGTACTGCTCTTGGGTCACCCGTATGTGGTCCTCGGGTGTGGCCTGCACTGCCGACGACAAGTCTGGATTTATGTTCCGTCCATCTGGGAAGAGGTAGCTGCAAACAGAGAGTGAAGGGCAAAGCATAGTTACGAGTTAGAATGGCAGAAAAAGTAAGAACACACTGATTAGTAAACAGAATTTATATTTTCAGGGGGGGGGGGGGAAATTGTAAGTTTAGTAGGAGGGTATGGGTCTGTACATGCACGCAAATTCCTGCTTCGGCATGCTTATGTGAATCTTTATGTCATACGCGTCTTATATTTACTCATAACTAAATTAAATCAAGAAATTACTAAATGGGTGGACAACAATGCCCTTATTCTTAACTGCCCAAAGACAAAAGCCATCATCATCGGAAACTCAAGGTTTCTCAACCAAATCGATAACAATCACCTTCCTCAAATCACAGTCGGTAATTATAAAATACCATACAGTGACTCAGTTCGCACTCTTGGACGTACCCTCACAAGGAATCTGTCTTGGAACCAACATGTAAATGACATATTTAATAAAGTTAATATATCTCTCCATCGGTCAAAACTTCATAAGCACTTACTCCATATTTCCACACGTAAAATGTTAATCTTCACACTGATATTCCCTTCCTTTGATTATTGTAGACTTGTTTTTAATGACATGCCTAAAGAGTTGGATAAAAAATTACAAAGGCAACTAAATTCATGTGCAAGATTTGTATTTAATCTAACAAGGAGACATCGCGTGACTTATGTTTCGGGATCCAAACGAGGCAATTATTTTCTGAAACTATAGAGAGAATGCGGGAAAAGTGTCACAGCTTTCTTCCACATAGGCCCGGGTTCGAGAGAAAAATGCTATTAAAGAATCTTCCTCCGTATAAATCCTTTACAGTTCAATCCTCTCTCAAGAGAGGTCGTAGCCCAGTGGGTTGAGGCGCTGAGCCAGTTATCCTCATATGGTGGCGGGGATTCGATCCTAGGTTGGGGCATTTTTTTTTCTTTCAAATACTTTATGGAATTACTGTAAACTGAAAAAAGAACCATCGTTATCATTTGAAGAAAAAAATCAACATTTTGCAAAGAGAATTGACTCTAATACGGGCACTTGCGTGTCCCTGACCGAAGAACTTGATATACCAAGTTCAACGTGGAACATAATTTTTAAAACCCGTAAATGTATAGAGAAAAGTGCTAAGGACTGCGGCCCTATTGGTAAAAGGCGTAAATACATTAAATACTCCAAGTATGATGAACTTGAAGAAATTGCTTCAGTCTTCCCCCGAAATAAGGCCGCATAAACGCTGCGAGAGGCGCATTGATGACTTCAAAGCATCAAATGGATGCTTACACCATTTCAAAATTCGATATAAATATTGTCTAGAAAACCATTTGTGGTGAATCTAAAAGTGTACACTACATTGATGCTGAAACAGTTTCTCACTGGAAGTGCACAACTTTGCATAATTATGTTGATGGCTTTGCCTATTCACTTAAAGACATTTTTACTGTGGACGAGACAGGTCTTCTTTTTAAATAATGCCACACAAGGCCCGAAAGACTTCAAAGGGGACCCTTGTCATGGGGCCAAGCTCAGCAGAGGTCGCCTTACTGTTTTATCAGGAGCTAATCCAGAAGGCAGTGAGAGACTGAAGCCCTTTGTTTTTGAAAAGTCCAAAAATCCAAGTTGCTTTAAAAACATTAAGACCTTGGTTACAACCTATGCAGCCAACACAGAGGCATGGATGACATAGACTATTGTTGAAGAAAAAATGTATGCCCTTGATGCAAAGATAAATATATGTAGGTAGACACCACCTCAAATCAAGTTAAGTTAAAATATGAGAATACTTTTATTTCTTGTTAACTTTTGTTTATTCATTTATTTATGTCTATTTGGTGACCCATCAAATATTAAACACCACCTGTTAATTTAAATAAAATTATTTAACATTAGGCTATGATTTTGCTTCTATTTCCTACAAATTAAGATTTCCCTCGATTTACATTTTCCCGCGATTTACACTTTTTTCCTTCATCCCCGTCAAAAGTGTAAAAGAGAGGTTTTACTGAATATCGGAGCACGACTCGCACCGACTCTTATCCATGGCAGCCATCTTGTTAAAAAAAGGTACGGAAGAATGGAAGCATGAAAAGGGTAACACAATGAAAAGCTTGGTAGTTTCAATAATATTACACGTGTGAAATAGAAACAGGTTGTGTTGATTGAAAATGTGTCTTATATGTTTTGCATGAAATCAGCAACCATTTAAAATACTGAAGTAAAAAGACAAGTTGGAATATCTTCTTCTGGATAACCACCATTAAGCATCAGAAGTTTCATTAGGCTTGGATCAGTAGGCCGGTGACACTTCAATTATCACATTAATTTTCTCAAAAATATAACTCCAGTAGACCTTCAACAACAGGTTTTTAATAAGGATGAGTCAAATCATAAAAAAATTATCGAACCAAAATCTCTAATTTTGAATCCTGATCTCACTAAATCATGAATCCAAGTTGCTTTCCATCATCAACTCATATCTCAATCGTGTCTCAGGCTCAACTTTGTGGACGTTCATTTTACAAATGAAAAGGAAAACTTTGTTTTATTCCACTAATTTATATTCAGGTACTACTAGATTCGATGCAGCAGCGTCATCTTCAGGTACCTGAAGATGACGCCGCTGCATCGAAACTAGTTGTTCCGGAGAATAAATTGGTGGAATTATACAAAGTTTTCCTTTTAATTCATATCAACTCATATATTAAACGAAATTAAATTCAAGTATTTTCTAGCGAGTCCATGAAGGTTTTCCCTCAAACTCTATAAGTAAAACCACAAACAAAAAAATTCAGCTTCACAATAAAATTTATAAATTCTAAAGAAGGTGCTTGTATCAAAAACACAAGTGAATTATTAATTTTTGCTCATCAAATGAAGCATTCTTTTCCTGTTAGAGTCTCATGGTTTTTTTTTACCAACCAAATCCCAGTACAGTAGAGTACCTCAAACTCGGACACCAATAACTCGGAAGTCCAGATAACCCGGAAACCCTAGCAGAGCGGTAAATCCCCGCACGTCAAACGCTACGGCACCAACCGGAGCCCGACGCGACACCGACCACATTAGGTTTTTTGAATGGTTGAATTTTAAGCTGTAGTTTTTGTATTTTTATGCAATAAATAAATGTTTAATATAATAATAATGTACAAAAACTCGTACTTTCTCTTATTTTTACTCCTTTTCCGATAACCCGGATATTTCACAAACCTGGTCACCCTTCAGTCCACATTAGTCTGGGTTTGCGGGACTCTGATGTATTACTGAAGGCTCTTCTCAAAATAATGTCGCTGGAAATGTGCAAAGGTGTTTTCCGATAAAGCATTTGAAAACTACCACTCTACTCAGAAAGGCTAAAAGATTTAAAAAAATGGAAAAAATTTTGCCTCTGAATTTCTATACTATCGCGTTTTACATTAGTGGATCATTTTTCCTGCCCAAAAAATACCTTTTTAGTTTCAAAGTATTTAGGGCCCTTGGGGCACGAGTTCCCGATAAATAAGTGTGGAAAAACTTAAACACACTTATTTAACACTCCACAACGATTATTTTTAGAGGTGGAAAACATTAATTTTCTCAATTCAAACAACAAAAGCTTCCTTGGTGCACATGCACCGTGCACCAAATTTCTATGTGAAATGTTCTTGACATTAACATCTAATCTCCATCTATTTATTTAAGTCACCATGAATTTCCATGCAAACTATTGAAGTAAAATGAAGACGTGGCCAGAGACAAATACAGTAAAGTTAAGTTATGACTGTTGAAGGTTGGCTAATGGTAAAATGTAAAATAATGTTTCTTAAGATGATTGTTGTCATGACCATATGCCAAGTAAACGGCAACCGTAACTAATTGTAAAATACACAACCATATAATAAAGTTGCCATTAAACAGTGAGAAAAAGATCCTGCTAAATATAAAATAGTGCAGTGCACTGCTGCGCAGTGGAAGCGTGCTGTGCCCATAACCTCTTGATTATATTTTACATTTAGCAGAATCTTTTTCTCACTGTTTCATGGCAACTTTATTATATGGTTGTGTATTTTACAATTAGTTACGGTAGCCGTTTACTTGGCATATGGTCATGACAACAATCATCTTAAGAAACATTACATTTTACCATTAGCCAGCCATAGCCAACCTTCAACAATAATGCAGATCTTGGGGGAATAGAATAGAAGATATATTTATTATGTTCTGGGCATCACCCTAGGAGCAAATAAACGGAGGAACGTTATAGGCAACCTGCACTATTAAAATAAGGAAGGAGTAATCTTTACAACTCACAATTGATGTGCACATAAATGAAACTCAAAAAACCTACGGCACTGATCGCATTATTTTTGTATGGACGAAAATATGATTTCACCATCGCGTGTATTTATATTTCAGCCTTTGGGTCTAGTATATTACTGTTGCATTAAGAATACATACATAAAATTTTCATAGGGAGCGTAACAGGTTGAAGGCATTCTATATATCAAATCATCTCAAATATGCTGCTTGAACACTGTGTCAAAAATAATTTATCGCCTACGCACAAAAGGTCATTGTCACAATTCCTTATTCCCACTGAATCACCCAACCCCTGCAGTCCATTGAAGGTCGCGACTCGGAAGGAGGCCGCTTTGATGACACGCAAAAACTACTCGCCACACAATGAAAGGCTGCATCCGGGATTCCCAATGGTGATTAAACAAGACGTTGCCTGGACCCCGAGGTGGCAAATGCAATTGGTAAAATGCCATAATACACAATAAATTGTCCATTATAATAGTGAGCTTGATCAATTACATCTACAATTAATAAAATAGCTTGCAAAGGCCTTTCACGTGATGAGGCAGAAATGATGTGGTCGTTACCCTGTCATGGATCTTTGTCATTTGACAATAGATCTGGTGTGATTTTACTGTCGTAAATTGGAGCATGAAACTACTGATGGCTCTCTGCAAAGCCAGAAGAAAACGAATTGATTATTTTCGGGGAAAGTACAGACCCGTGAAATATCCAAAACCGCGGTTCACTGAGGTGCATTTCATCCAAATTTGACTGTACTCAGCAGCAAGATGTCAAACAATCTAGAGTTTACCACAGCGTAGTGCTACATATCCTCCACCCACAAAACTGGGATTCAAACAGTTTATGGAGGAGAGGATTCAATTGAATCTCTAATCCATAGATTTGACTGAATCCTCATATCCTGACCATGATATTATGTTTACGGATTCTGACACGAGCACTCACAATCCTTCCCGATATCCATCCAGGAGAGCTTGACAAAGGGACTTGTTCTGTGGAATTGTTTGAAGGATGTCGCCATCCGCTGTCACGTAGCCAATCGCCCACTGCCCCAGTCTTGTGCAACTTAGACGGAACACGTAGCTGAAACATTAAAAAAAAAAATATTCAGCAACCATGTAAAGAGAATTTGGCAAGAAATACAGAGTGAAGAACTGAGGGAACATAAAAGAATTTTAAATACAGCATAGTGACATATGACAATTACAGCAATGAATAATGAATTGAAACACCAGAACATCAATTTTATCTGAGAGGCAATAAAATGCTTACATCACCAAGACAAAGTAACATCAGAGTCCAAACCATTACCTACTTTTTGCATTACTGCACATTGAGCATTAATGTTCCTAACTGGCAAAATAAACAATAATTGCCTCACAATGATGCCATAGAGTGGTGTAGTGGCTGGTTTGATAATTTTTATGAACAGCATTTTTTGTTAAGAAAGGCAATTTTGCACATAATGAAAAATACATATTTCCAAAATATGTACGTTTCTGCCACATCTGGTGGTAAGTGATGGAAACTGGGAATAAATTATAAGGTTTTTGTCAATGCAACAGGACTAATGAAGAGAAAACTCAGAGAAAGCATCAGAGGATTTAACAACTGTTTTTGTGAAAATATTTCCAGAACTGGATAAATGCCTCTGAAGAGAATTCATTTACTTTGAGGCCACAATGCTCGGCTACAAACAATAAAGGATCCAGACTAGAGCCACTTTGACAATAAATTCGAAATACTCATGCAATTAGGAATGTAGTGAGAAAGGTCTTCTTCATTAATCACATTCTTTTCATCCCAGCCACTGCCTCCCGCCCCACAACATTCCCATCCAAAGGGGTCCTCCACAATTGCCCGCCAATGTCTACGTCCCATTCTTTGCATCCCAATGTCTTATTTACCCACTGTCTCACGACGACAGTGAGACCCCAAATCCCCATGTCAGGTTTCGGCACCCCCTCCTCATACGTACCCAACTCTGGTCATATAATAAAGCACCTATCATTAGATGGAAGCCAACTGAGAACACTAGTGGGGTTGTTGGCAGGTCACTACCATGGGAAGATTCACTCCAATGGAAATTGAAGAGACATGCACTGAGTTGTTGAAGATGTTGTACACACGTAGAGAATGACAACATCCCATCTGCAGTGTGTGAACGCCCAGCATTTACTAGGACTCAACATTGCTACCTGGGAGTAGATACCCTAACTACAACATTGTGGCCTTTAGCAAGGTTAAAAGATCCCCAGAGGGCAAACTCAATAACAGTATGGTGGTGGGCACCCGCCATGGACCAGTAGGTCTAAGAGCCTAACTGAGGAATTCTCCTCAAATATTTACCAATTTACGCGCTCTTTATGATACAAGGGAAGCCCATGTTTTTCAAGACTTATCTGATGATGCTGCAACATGACAAAACCTAAAATCCCATCCCATTCTGAGGAAACCAAAGTCCCTTTGTTCATTTTGGAAATGGAGAAATCAATTCCACCACGTGATGGTGGATACCATTATGTTTCGACATTCAATGTTCGATAGAGCCAAAAGATCCTCGGAGAGGCCCAGTTTTTATGTCCATTGTGGCCTAAAAGAAAGGAACTTAAAGAGGTTTTTCAAGTTTGTCCACTCCAATATTTGTTGGAGTTGCATTTTTGGTATCCAATACATATCAGCTTACACACTGATTCCAATCACTGGAGGCTGAGGGAATTTCTGCTTACCTGCCTGGCTTATTTATATATTTCTGCAATCTGGCTTTCACTTCATCATACGTTAAAAATGCTACATAGCCGGGATGTGTAACAGCCAAGATTTGCCAATTCCTCAGCAGTGTGGTCCATGGTTGAAAAAGTCTGAAAATTATGATAGTTATTTTTACCATCTGCTTTAAAACTTAAGTTCCACTTCCATAGTGTAAATATATGATACAAGATCAATGATTCAAAATTTGATACTAGACTTCATCCAAGATAATAGCAGAGTTGAAACACTGATTAGGCTTAAAAATAAATGAAAAGTTAACACTTTTTTCACTGTCATATGCTTTAAACAAAGGCCACCACCATCATGGATTCAACTCTAATTTATGATGAGTTGTGACCAGAGGCCAGGCATCAAAATTTCTTTCGATTAAAACTTGAGTCAAGATTATCAATTTTCTATTTAATTATCATTTCAAGGGTTAGAATATTGTTTGAATATAGAAGAGTTTTAGAAGTTTTGGATACCTTGTATGAGCATTGAGTGGCAGAGTTATTTACTTAACCATTCTTGTAGCTAAACTGGAATTTTTAAAAGTAAATATTAATGAATTATAACCTGTAAAGGTGGACTATCTTTTGGAAATATATCTTAATATTGTAATGAAAAAATCACTCACCTAGTAAAAACATCAAATTCAAAATTGGAGATGTAATCGTTACACGTGAGGTCGATGGTAGACTTGAGGGCCATGGCTTCCAGCCCCGTGCTGATCGCGTGCACTTCGTTCAACGTTTGCCGAAAAGCTTTCCATGGGACCAGTGTGCTGTGGGAAATAAAAGAGAATCAACGTTTCATTTTTTGTCCAGAATAAAAGAGTGAAAATTAACAGATGTAGTGTAGTCCACTTTATTTTCACAATTACAGCACGTGTTTTTGAGAATCACATCACCATCATCAGGCAATATATCAATGGTGATGTAGTACCCCAAAAAGCAGGTTGTAATTGATGAAATAATGCGGACAGTACGACATCTGTTATTTTTTATTCACAAAAATACTGCTCCACCACAACTTGCCAGATACGGTTGACTTAATTCAGAATAATGACATTAAATATCAAATGAATAAGATGTAGCCAAGTAACAGCATCAATAAAGTAACATGAGTAGCAGAATAGAATACTAAGCACAGCTACTTTTTAAGAAAACCTTACAAATATTATGAATATTCACAGTAAATTTTGTTGTGATCTGCAGTTTTCATATTCCGAAGGATTCAAGAGATAACATTTGCATGAAAGTAAATAGAAAGTGATGACAAAACTACACTAAAACAACAGTCAGACATAAAAAGAAATACGCAAACAAGACATTGACAATAAGGTATGAGAATTGCCCTTGGGAAGATAGGTCCCAAATAAAATATACAGCCACATTATACACAGAATTACAATAGTCGGTGTTTATGGCCGAGATAAAAGTTTCCACTAGCCATCAGACTAAGGCAGTAAAAATGCAATCACACAGGCATTTAAAAGTCACCCAATATTAGGATCAGTTTCTCGATGAGGCTATGAGATTGTCCATTGCAATCCTGGGAATGCATCAGAGGAATTTTCCCATCATGTTTGGTATTGAGTGATGTGAAACCCATTGTCGCCACAATTCATCATTCACCCACTTCGCCTTGAGAACCCTGTTATTTATGACAGTTTAAGGTTGGCAACATCGTATGCAACACCATGATACCTATTGTTTGTTCCATATTAATTACTGCTCAGATTCCCACTCTGATGCCATGTAGAGAGAGAGTACTCTCAAGAGGAGGACTCAACTCCATCCTTCAGGAGGGACGAGATGACCCCTAACCCTCTAAGAGCAGTAGCTCAGTTTTTAGACACGTACCCAAAAAAAGCAACAAGCCAACTGCTCACTTCTTTAGTGGCTCAAGTGCATCCATCTCTAGACATATACCCTCCTCATTATTCGCCCAGTATCAATTTTATTATTCCCGCAAAGCACCAGATCATGCAACACTATAGGCAGTGCAGCATCTATGATTCCTTTAATCAATGCTCAATTGGATCAACAATGCACAATGGGCAGTGAGGAAGTGGCTGCACGTGAAATAAGTGACCATAGCCACTTCATTAGTGCCTTGGAAGTCAACAACTTGCAGACTCAGATCTAGTGCTCAATAGTCTACATTGCCTGAAGTGTCAACTGCCAATAAAGGTGATGGGGTTAATTTGATTTGCCAATTTCAACCCGTAGAGGACACAAGGGAGACCATTAATGCTTGACAACAGACGACAATAATTACATAATAGCACCCCTACTGTCCATGCAAAAAGTCGACATACCCGAGTTTGAGATGTTATATCTCATTAACCAATAAACCGATTGTAACACAGTAAACTGCATATCAAACGTTGAAATGCGGTGAATGCTGAGCGTTAAAATCCATACCACTTCAATAACCTTACCGCGTCGCGGCAAATCCATCTCCCGGCGCGCGGTGCCGAACCCCGACGCGCGATCGAAAAATCAAATTTATTTCCGGCGTCGCAAACCTTTTTCAAAGTTAACTGCATATAAACCTTAAGAAGTCTTCAAATAATGATCTGATGTAAGTCACTTCGCGTGACTTTGCCAAAAACCCATTTGAATCTCCTACATAATGTAAAATTTGGTCTAAAAACAGCGTCCGCCATTTTGTAACGACACAGCAAGATTGAATCGAAGCTATTCTTTAAAACTACGGAATTGTAAAGTAAAAATACCATGCTAACTGACAATATCGTTTTTTATTCCATGAAAATCCTCCTTAAACTTCACCATCAACTTAAGTCGGAAGTTTTTCCGAGAAAACTGAAGACGGGCATTTTTCTCGAAATTTGCTCATGTTTGAGCCCATGTATCTCAGAAATGGATACGAACTAAGCAAAATAAAGGTCTATTCCAGATACATGAATTGATTTTGAGTGTTCATGCGAAGTTTCAAGTTCATTTCTCAAAAAACGTCATTTTGGACTTTTGGCCAGCTTTTTCCGATTTCCGACCACTGTGCGACGGTACCTTGGGTCCTTCACAGCTCCGCGCGAACAAATGAAAGGCCAGATGCGTCGGCGCCAAATATTGCTGAACTTTGTTCACCAACGCTATCAATTTAATTATTGGATCCAACTTCTTTTCTTATTCTCCTTCCGATTAGCTTAACTTAGTTGTACCAATTAGTATTGTTAAAGTAGCGACTGCTTTGTAGATCTAAGTCGTATATTTGTGAGTAATATTTCGTGTTCGATTGATATTTTAGGGATAGAGGGTTAATTTCCATTGTGTTCATTCAAATTATAACTTAGTTATACCCGTTAGAATGGTTGAAGTAGTGACTTCTTTGTAGAACTGAATAGTACTTTTGGGTGTAATATTTCGTGTTCGATTGATATTGTGGGGATAGAGGGTTAATTTTCATTGTGTTCTTATTAGCTTAGCTTAGTTGTACCGATAGGAATAGTTAAATTAGAGACTTTGTAGATCTTATTCGCGTATAGAGGGTTAATTTGACAAGTATTCTTTGTATTAATTTTTTAAAGATTTTTGAAGAGGGCCAGTGGAGAAATAACTAATCATTTCGCTCAGATGAAACGATATGGTGGCTAGTCTGAGAAATACACGAGATAAGTCATTTGAGTATCGCACACGTGCAACAGCAGGGCCTTCAAATTATATTACTACACTCAATGCAAACGGAAAATAAGACAAGTTACATGGTTAACATAGGAAATTCTTGAAAGTAGTCATCGAATATCGCTCACATTTTCCCCGGCATGGCGTTAAAATTTAACAAGGTACCTACTTCGCCCAAAGCAAACAAAAAGACGCATGGCACACATAATTATAGTTAATTTAGGGAAAGCCTCACAATATCGATATTCGGAAGCTTACAATAATACAAACCAACAATTCAATCGCATTCTTATATCATAGTCGAGGTAATACAGAACCTTTTTGTAAATAAAACTACTTTCCATGGTTGCATGTAGCTTCAAATCGCCCGGTCTATCACGCACTCAGAGAACCCGGCAAGCGAACGGAATTTCTGCGAGCACGCCAGCGACATGACGTCATCAATTCTCAAGACGGGATTTCATTGGCTCGCGAGTCCTAGCGTGCGCGCAGCTGTAAAGGCACCCTAAGGCAGCTCTAAATGGAGTACAAATCCTTTGCAGCAGGCGTAGGCCTCTCACCTCCTTACATGATTTCTTTCTTCAACTCGGCACGCGTCTCTCTTCACCCCTTATCCTCCATCTGGTCCATTCCCTTCCTTCTCCGCTTACCCTCCCCTCTGATATCAACCTTTTGCCTTGAGCAACCCTTCGACCCTCACCAATACCACAACAACCCCTTCAACCACCTACTTTTCCTCTTTCTCACCTCATCCATGAGATCACGCGCACTGCAATTCTTCGTTCAAAAGCATTCCCTCCTTTGTCTTCCGTTCCGTCCACCTGTGCCCCACTTTCTCCTTTTGCCTCCTCAACCAAACCTCAAAACGACTGCCGAGTATTCTCGTCTTCCTTTCTCAAAGTCTTCCTGCACCACACGACGCCATACTCCACGTTCGACTCTTCCGCATTTCCTTTACATTCTCACACAAGGTCAATAATTCTCTCATATTTGTAGACGCCTCCTTTGCAGGACGCTATTATCATTAATATTTCTTGGCTGCTATTCCCATTGTCCAACAACACAATACCTAGGTAGTTAAATTGTTCGTCCAGCACCAGTTCGCGCCCTCCTACTAAGCCGCGTTTTCGCTGACCCACAAAATTTCAATACTTCAATTTTCATATATGATTATCTTCATTCCGCATTTCACGCTTTCATTCATCTCCCGATACCGGCAATCCCTGGAATGATCCATTAACCAACGCCTGGTCGTCAGCGAATCTTAACAGATTTATCAGCGGCCTTTCCAGGCTACTTTGATTACCACACCTAGCTCTTCCCATGCCTCTCTTGCCATTCCCACGGGGCTTAATGCTAAAAAAAAACAAAGGCGACAACGGGCAACACACATGGCCTCACCCCGCAAACGATAACCACCCACCCTGATTCTCCGACATCCACCCAAACCTGTCCTCTCGAGGCCATATCACAAGTCTCCTCCTCCCTCTCCAATCCACTCTTATTTCCACGCGTACCAACACCCTCAATAATTTTTCCAATTCAATCTGCAGAAAGAGTGCGTGGACCATGATGATATACTATTTCCACTTATAACGCGTCCACTGACAGATAAAATCCGTCGACAATCACCTCGAAGACAAGACGCGGCTCCCTCGTCGTTCCCTGCTTCCCCGGCGAGCAGTAGCGCCAATCGGAGACTCGCAAAGCGCACGCCGCTAGTCCACGACGCCGCCAGGGAGCGCTCTTCCATCGAGAGCACACACGTTTGGGACACGAAAAGGCGGCGCTCGGCCGCGACTTCTTCCCAGCGCTTCGAAGGCTGTGTGCTCTTCTCATTGGCTCTGTCCACTCCCCGCCCACTTGTGACACACGCGCGAGATAGCGCAGTGGCGCGTCACTCGACTAGCCTTTCATTCGCCACACAGGGCTCGCAGCCAGCGCCATGGAAACACTCAATGGACTCACTCACTCAACCAGAAGGCGAGGGGGGTGGAGGGGAGGAGAGGTAGGGGTGGGGGGGAGAGAGGAGGGAGAGGGGGATCAATGGGTGAGTCGACCGTCGCGGAACAAGAAGCGAAGAGAGAAGAAGGAGGGAGGAGGTTTGCCGTAGGGGGGGAGGGACCCTTTTAAGAATGAAGGGGAGTGGTGGTGTCTTCTTCAAAGAGCCCAAGAGGAGGAGGGGGCCTTCTCCTTTCGGACGTCTGGGCGAGATTCCGCTCCAGTTACAAAAGAAGAGACCATTTTCGAAGTCCACGTTCAATTTGAACGAGTATCAAGAAGTAAGCACAGCTGCGCACTTGAAGACCCGTCAGGAGATCCAGAGTTGACACGTTCGCTCACGGGAACAAACACGATCGCATTTTGCTGTTTTTGCGTTGGTTTTCAGACGAGGCGTCAAATTTAAGAGATTTTTTCAATAACTTTGCGGTAACAAGATCACCTTTATAAATACGTACTTCGATCGAATTCGTTAACTATGTAGTATTAACGAAACATTCGGCCGAGACTCGAACGCGCGGAATGCATAGCGGGAGGATATCCGAGCTCCAGCGCACATCATCTACAGCCCGCGAGCCGCCGCAGAGGCGTGAGGCAGAATTTTTCCTGTTTTCATCTTCAAGAAAACGACTAAGTCGAATTTCATTTTCGATGGATTGACAACGGTCCTCTCACTACGCTTGGAGACAAGCGGTTGTTTCACCATTCCATTCATCTCCCGTGCCTATTGGACACTTCCGCTGAAGCCACGAAGCAGGAGACAAGTGGAAATCGTTCTGCTCATCCACGTCACTTCCGGCTCCTACGCAAAACATGAACATGAGACGAAATTAAGGGAAGTAAACAATCCGAAATTTCGTGTCTCTCACTCAGCAATCAGTGCAATCGGAAAGTCCCAATCCTAGACCACGCGGCGCATTGGGACTAGGATTGGCGCGGAGCTATTTTTTTCGTCAAAATTATTAGGCGATAAGGAAAGAATGCAATGATTTCGGGTAATCCTGTCAAGAGTTCCGTATTTGGCACACATCCTTCTCCAGTCACCTGAGCTCATTTACCTACGCCCAAAGCGCCACATTCAATGCATTAAAAATCACACAGAAATTAAAAACATACTTTATAAAGAAGTTCACGTCGTTTCTGCAACTTCCATTAAATATCGTTTAGGAGGAAATAGTATGTTACGTAACTAGGGATGGAAGTAGGAATTTGCGAGTTATTTATTTTTGATTTTGCTGATTTTTTCAGATTCTATTATACCTTCAGAATTTTTAATGGAAATAACTTTTACAAAGGCCACTTAACGACACATCTAACATGACTCGGATTTCAACAATTAATCGTCATCATCAGGTGATCACGTGATGATGGTGATTATTGGTTGAAGCCGTGGTCGTGTCACATGTGTTGTTAAGAGCCAATGAAAATGTGTAAGACGGTTTCTTTAAAAATATATATATATTTTGGATTTCATGGGCCTCTTAAAGGTCAGGGTCGGACGCAAAGTTGGCCGTGTGTGATGGACACATATAACAGGCAATAATTTCTATTTCTCACGGGATATCATGTTAAAAAACTATAGTTGGTGGTCGAGGTCATCCTAAATTACACGCTTTTACATAATTGACCTACGGTCACTCTGTGCATTGGCAGTGCAGGGGTTTCAAAATAAAACAAAAATATGTGAGTAGATCATGAAACTGAGTGCCAATTGTTTGCTATTCCCATAGTTGCCCAATTTACATTTTGTTATTTTGTAGAGGGTGTCATGTAGAACTCATTTGAGACTAAATTTGATCAGGTCACTAAGGGCATACAGAGTACAGGGTGCCTCAAAAGGTCACTCCGACGCAATTTGGAGCTGTATTCAGGTCATCTCTCACAAAGCCCAGAGTCAATAAATACTACAATGCTCATTAGGTCAGTACCTATTCTTTTCAAAAAACCAAAATCCAGTTTGGGCACTTGTCAGCAACCACTAAAAATATGCACTATACAAGGAAACGAAAAGTAAGTTCGAAGCGCACGACTATTCTATACTTATTGGTTTACCCGCATAGGGAGCGCTCCGACTACAATGTTTGGAGCGGAGCGGCTCGAGGGTAATAGAGTACGCTAGATATGTATTATATCGTGTTTACCTGTGAAAAGTTTTAAGAAATGCAATGTTTAATTATTAATACATTGCTATCCCCCACGTTGGGTGTCTCTGATTAATGAGGTAATTATCACGCAATTCCAACTGAGAGATATTTCTTTTTAGCTTGCCTCGGGTCAATATTGAGAGCCTAGAGATGGTTGCTAAGTGGGGTCGAAGTAACAAGCTCATGGACCGAAAGTAGATGAGGGAGGGCTGCGAAATACTTCGGAAGAATGTATGCGCGCGTAGAGACAGGAAAAGGTGTTAAGAGAACCTAGAAGAAGAGGATGGAAAGTAGCAGAGGTATTATTGGACGAATACATTTGAAAGCTTTAACCCGCTGCTCCAGCAACATACTATAAACATGTAGGAAACTAACATTTAACATTATTATTATCATGTACTATTCCACGTATTATGTCGGAGAGTAACTCACGGCCATAGTAGTGAAGAACAGTGCCGTGATGGCATTATTATAGAGGAGCTTATATATTAGCTCAACCGGTTCGAATCCGAATAAACTAGGAATTCGTATTTCCGTAAGTACGTAATGGTGAAGGAGAAGAAACACGGGCGTGGAATTGAGAAACCAACGAAGGGTTGGGCTAGGAGAGAGAGGTGTCCCCTCGCTGCTTATGCCACCCCGCGAGGATCGGGTGGGTCAATGCGCTGCATACCACCCAGGATAAAACGGGGGCTGTGCCGTTCTCCATATATATATGCGAATTGCAATGCACTCCACCAATATATGCATGCGCTACTACAGTTGGGGTTCACGACCTGCGATTTGGTCACAGTGAACTCTTCGTCACGACCAGGTGCCGTGACAGGGTCCAGGAAATCACACCTCCGGTATTTGAAGCTGTTACTCCCGTCTTTCTCCGCTCCAAGCCGATGCAGTTCCGTCACTCCTGCAGCTCTGGACCTGTGACGTTCCGAACTTTTGACGCTTTCCGGTGTGACACATTGGAGCAGTGCGATTTTCCCCATTTCGGAGATGTGCCTATATCGCTATATAATTATCCTTTCGCCATCACTCCGGAAAGATAAACGATCCCTTGCGACTCCGCTCCGATTTGAACGCTGCGCAAAATTTTATATGGAGAAGATGAAACTCCCCCCACCCCCGCCCCCTTATATGCATCAGAGTTCAGAAAAAAAATTTATTTTCCCATTGATCTACAAAATTCGAAATTTATTTGCAGACTCTTTCTCACCCCCCCCCCCCCCCCCGCTTAGCTAGCTAATACTGATTTTTCAAGAAGATTGCCCCCCCCCCCCCCCACGATTCGGAGGGTTGTTGCGCTGCGTTGATGAACACTGAACTGTACGCATACATGCGTACAGCTCAGTGTTCATCCGTTAAAATCGACAGCTTAACTCATTACGCACATAATGCGATATCACATGGAGGCATTAATTTAAGAAATAATATCGTACATATGGTATGTTTGAATATTCCCGAGAATGTATAATGAATATATTAGTCGTTTGTGACAATTGAAATACATACACATAGTTTAAAGATGTTCTTTAAATGCTCAACCAGGGAGCATTTCTTAATAATACTTCGTGAACTGGAAATGAACGATCTATGAACAGTCTCAAGTTAATAGTTCAGAATTGAACATTCAATGAACATTATGGTTGTATGCTCAGGATAATTCAGTGGTGGAGTACTTTTAATTAGTTCTTGAATGTCTTCTACATAGTCTCTCCCCACTGGGTGTTAATAATATTTTTGAACTCCTTTTCAATCTGATCGCCATTCTAGCATGTAAGCCAGTTCTATTCATAAAAAATCTGTAGTGTTATATCCAACCGCATCAGTGCACATTCGGGAAAATCCTTGATCAGGGATGGATCAGCAAACCTAACTCCTTTGCATAATTTATACTTCAATGGTGACTTTTCAGTCAATTTTAAGCAAATAGTTTTAAAGTACACCCTGCATTCTTTCTTGATTGCAAAATATTTCAGCTTCTTCAAGAACTACACTGCGTAGCTCAGCTCTGACTGAATGTCCTAATTTTAAACGTTTTACTGGGGCTAGATTGTCACTCATTTCAATATTGACTTGGTCAACACTGCTGGCATTCTTGAGTATGTCTTCCTTCATAAACAAAGACATTCAATCCACCATAAGACGAGTTAGTTCTGTGTACAGAGAGGGGGAAAATGGATCATTACCTTGGAAATAACAAACGAAGGGCTTTTGGAATGCGAGTAATATGAGAAAAAAGCCAATCTAGGTCCCATGAGTTTGTCCTTTATTCATTCGCACATTTCATTATAGCTGCGTGAAGTCACCCTTTTGCCATCCCTCTCCAGGGGCACTAACAAATTTCTCCAAATTTGGAAGAATTTTCAACGCGCTTTCTGCCACTTCCGCATTGTTGAGCCACCTAACTGGGCAGAACTTCTTAGGGAATGAAAAACTCTCAGTATAATATTTGTAGTCGCTCCTCCTCGCTGGCATATATTTGGACAAATTATAGCAAGCTCAAAGAAAGAGTAACACATTAAATCCAGTGGCCTTTTCTCCAGTTTTAGAAGAATTATGTACATTATGAAGCCCACATGAGCCCATAGAGACAAGCAAGGGATCATCAACATCATGCATGGATTGAAGGTGTGCCTGCAGGTCTGTCACAAATTTGAAATTGACTTTAGGCCCATCCATTGAGACTTGGAGGAGATTCTTTAAGTTCAGACCAGAAAGTTCTTTCAAAATACCTTTCAGCTGTACTGTGATCAAAGAGAGAGGAGCTGATATAACGAGTAGAAACTTCATTTTTTGCTTTGCTCCAAAAACGCAGACGAATTACATGGGAAGACGGTATTATTTATTCTTGATACACGATCTTAGAAAATCGTTTATACGCTTATTTCAACCATTTGACAAATCGTAATATAAATCACGGGATTATAAAAATGACACGTATAAGGTTGAAACATTTTAAGAAATTTCCAGGTCGCATTAAAACATTCCGCGACTTCTCCGGGTTTTCCATAACCATTTTTAAATTCCCTGACTTTTCCCAGTTCTCCCGCTTTTCCAGATTTGTGGCAACCCTAATGGACACACCCACGCGTGATGCAGGATTCGAAATCGCAGCACCTTCATTCCCTATTCATTCATTCATTCAAGTATTCTACCAGCTGATTGGTAGGTTCTTGGACAGTCCCCATTCTGTATCCCAACCTAATAGAAATTAGTAAAATCTTCTCGGGTTTGCCACCGGGTAAGGCTTTTAAAGGCCAACGTTTTATCACTTACCTCTACGGGGAGGAAACACACCACACACTGTTCGTCGTTTTGAAAAGCTACGAATTGAGAGGTCAATGCTACTTAGCAGCTTGTCATTTCTGAAGAGATGCCGTGATGAGAAAATCATTCCAAAATTTCTCAGAATACGCTCGCCTATAAACTCCAAGGCGTCCAACCGCATTTTAAAAAGAGCAACTTTTGCTCTCATCCAAGAGCGAATCCATCAGAAGCGAAGTGTCCTAGATGCCAACGCCAAGGACCTATTGGATCTACACCTCAGCTTAGCCGCTACACTTTCTCCGATGGATTGGGAGTATGTGGACCGGGCGACTGTGGCTCAAGGAGAACTTCGGCTACGTAATGATACCCAGAGACAGAAGAGGAAGTTTGAACGATTATCCAGCAGTATGGAATTAACGTATTCCTTGGAGTGTAATCGCGTTGTAATCAACCTGACGGAGAAGTCTCTTGACTCGCCCACAATATCTGTGCTTTCCAAGGGCCTCAATTTCGCCCCTACACCAAAATTTCCTTATTTGGACTTTATAGGAGGAGTGGAACAAGCAATCCGGAAACTTTCGGTAAACGCAGCCGATGAGGTCAGGAGTGAAGTCGTAGTGACGATAAAAAGGGCAGTTCCACCGGAACCTAACCTCACCAAAGAGGAAAGAAATGCCCTAAACGCCCTCCAGCGGGACCCTGAACTCGTTCTTTTACCAGCTGACAAAGGGAACGCAACAGTTTTGATGAGCACAGAAGAGTACCACAGAAAAGCTAATGAGATACTCCAAGAAGGGTCCTACAGATCCCTCACGAAGGATCCTACTGATGCAATCGTGAGAAAAACTTATGAACTAATCAAAGACACGAAGCTAGACCCAGACTCGAAATCCAACCTTGCAGTACAGGGAGCCGTTCCTCCAAGGTTCTATGGTCTGCCAAAAATCCATAAGAAAGGCATTAGGCCCATCGTGAGTGCTATCAACGCTCCAACATACAAGTTGGCAAAATATCTATCTTCCATTCTGTCGCCAATAGTTGGCCATTGTGAGCACCATATAAAAAAACTCAGCTGAGTTCGTGAAGACACTTGGAGGCATCCGGCTAAATCCTCCTGACATCATGGTGAGCCTCGACGTCGTGTCCTTGTTCACAAGAATTCCACTAGAAGAAACATTTAAGATCCTGGAAAGTAAATTCGACGAGATGACTGTTAGACTGTTCCGACATGTCCTTAAGTCAACTTATTTCCTTTATGAGGGGAAATACTATGAGCAAACGGACCGGGCTCCTATGGGTTCTCCTCTTTCTCCAGCTATTGCAAACCTCTTCATGGAGGTTTTTGAAGAAAACTACATTCGGCTACACTACGGCCGAGGAATTTTTTCCGGTATGTGGACGATACTTTCGTCGTTTGGCAACATGGACGGAATACACTTGATGATTTCTCGAGTCACATGAATCACCAACATCCCAGCATCAAATTTATTATGGAAGAGGAAACTAAAAATTGCCTACCTTTTTTGGATATCCTAATTGAAGGGAAGCCTGATGGTAGTCTTGGACGACGTGTGTACAGAAAACCTACTCACACTAAGCTCTACTTCAATGGAAGAAGTCACCACCATCCCTCCCAAAAGCAGGGCATCCTGACCACCTTGATACATAGCGCAAACATTGTTGCAGATGCAGAAAGTCTTCCCTCTGAATTGGAACATTTGAAAACTACGTTCAAACGTAATGTATTTAAGGACAGAGATTTTCACTTGGCCTTGAAAAGAACCGATAGAATAAGTATGAGGCCGAAAGAAGATCATGAAAAGCCGTTGGGAAGAGCCTGCATACCCTATATCTTCACTGTCTCGGGAAAAATAGGGAGAATTTTACAAAAATATAACATCCAGACGATCCATAGACCTCCAGGGAAAATTAGAGATCGGCTCGTAAGAGTAAAAGACGACCTCGGCCTCAGAGTGCCTGGAGTGTATAGCATCCCTTGTGAGTGTGGCCTCGCCTACATTGGAGAGACTGCACGCACGGTGGAAACCAGGATCAAAGAACATAAGAAGCATATAAGACTTTTTCAACCCGGAAAATCGGCCCTGGCAGAGCTTAGCCTAGATAATGCGCACTCCATCAATTTTTACGGCACACAAATCCTTTTCCGTTCAAATGGATACTGGGATCGTTTGATGAAAGAGGCTGTCGAAATAAGTTTGGAGGAGAAGAAGTTAAATCGTGACTCTGGGCAGTACATCAGCCAAATATGGAGACCGCTACTCAATAAAATCAAACGGTCGCGGTAACAATTAAAATTCAAACCGCTTTGAACGAGCCGGTCAACAACGGGTTTTTTCAACCGCCGTTGGCTAGCTATAAAAACCCCGGAATGGACCAACTCGGCAATCAGTCTCAGCCCTGATGACGATGAGGGAGTCACTCGTCGAAACGTTGGCCTTCAAAAGCATTACCCGGTGGCAAACCCGAGAAGATTTTACTAATATTATTCGCCGGGAAAACCTAAGATCTTTTATCTAATAGAAATTGTCTCGCTTTCCCTCCTAAGGATGTCCCGCCATTAGATCCATCTTCAATTCTTCACATCTTCTACAGTCTCTTATTTCCTCCAGAATTCCTATCCTCTTACTTCCTCTTCCACGCTTCCCCAGTGTTCTCCTTTCTATCACTCTCTTCAACCTGCCCTCTCCTCTCAAAACCTCCTCCATCCATCTCTTCTCCGCACCTCTGCCACAAGCTTCCTCTCCTCTCCGACCATATCCAATGCCTCCTCGTTCGTCTTTCTCGCCATCCAGCTAACCTTCTCCATCCTTCTCCAAACCCACATCTCAAACGCCTCAAGTCTACGCACATCCTCCATTCGCAATGACCAAGTTTCCGACCCATATAGCGCCACGCTCCATATTAAAGGTTTCACCAGCCTCTTCTTTACGTCTCTTCTCGGACCCCCCCTCATCAATTCCCTTCTCTTCGAAAATGCTTCTTTAGCAAGCGCAATTCTGCATCTGATGTCCTTACCACTGAACCCATTCGCCTCCAAAATACTACCCAGATACGTAAACTGCTCGACCTGCTCTATCTTCTGCCCTCCCACCCTTATATTCAGCCCCGCCTTCTTACTTCTAGAAAATCCAGGGTGTCCGGTGAATCTCAATTTCTTTTTTCCCTGAGTTTTCCAGGTTTTCCAGGCAAATGTTTTGCATTTTCCAGGGTCTTGCTGCACTTTGTTTCTAACATATTTTTAATGAATTTCTAATAAAATCGGCATAATTTTCCAAACATGAAAAAACGAAAAATTTCGGTCCCTACTTTGAGTTAAAAACGTAAGAGTATACAAGGAATGTGGAGTATTACGGGTTTTATTTCAACCAACAAATAAACAAAAACGGTTAACTGACAGCAAAATTCTGAGTCAGGTGCATTTTGAACACAATAAAGTAGATTCAGACTAGTTTGATAAAGAACATGTAAATAAAAGAAACTGCTGTGACATTTTTCAATGAGTGCATTTCCGATTCAATTTCAGCAACAAATTTCTCGGCTTTTCAAGAAGTTACGTTATTTTGGTTTGCAGCTCTTGAAACTTTTGCAGTATGTACCTCTTTGTTATTCTTTTTCTCTTGAGGCCTTGGTACCTTTCCTCTTCTCCCAAAAGGCTTCACTGTACTTTACATGAACATTTCGGAAACTGTGAATTAATTGCTTTGTGATAGGTACGGATCTAACGTCCAAAAGCATTTAATTATGTAAAACAAAATTGTATTTTTTGGACAATACACGAATTTAAATTAGGTTGGATTGCCCCTGTACCGTGGCCCTGTCGACTACAAACCCGAGGGCCGTGGTTTCCATACAAAGTGACCGCAAAATGTATTTCCGCTCCTTCAAAAACATTTCTACAAACATTAGTACGAGGAGGGTGGAGATAATTTGGAAAGGATTATTAATTACATATAAAACAATACCCAATTATCCATTTAGGTTGCCGGACGAATGGTTTTCGTATAATGCGGGAAATACCACTGCGCATGCTCAGACGTTAAGATTTCTCGTAAATTTGGCCACACCAAGAATTCCATTCGTACGGCTCTTCGAACAGAATCTTGATTTCCGCGTGAAATTCTGTTTACGGTGACAGATTTCGGCATCAATTCCGATTCTATCCGTAGCGGCCATTTTACATGGAAATTATTCCGTGTAGAATTTGCCTTGTTATGCAATCGGCCCCCTAGACTGCGCATAGGGAGAGTGGTGTGGGATGACGAAGCACAAGCTGCGAGCGGGCGCACAGCTATGGAAAGTGTATTAAATGAACAGGGATCGCAAGGCTACGCTGAGCCGAGTATAATGCAAGCAAAGGCGGAGGTTAAACCTCTCTCTCTCTGCCTTAATGGAAATCGGCTGCCATGCATTTTCCAGGGTTTTTCGGAAAAATACAAAAATTCCCTGAGTATTCCCTGAGTTTTCCAGAACAAAATATTTCCCTGAGTTTTCCCGGTTTTCAAGGTTTTCCAGGTCGCCGGACACCCTGAAATCTCATTACTTTCGTTTTCTTGTGATTGATCTTCATCCCGTACTTTTCGCACTGCACCTCTAATGCATTCACCATTGACTGTAACCCCTTGACGGACTGACTACCCAATGCTTGATCATCTGCAAATCTCACTGCTTTTATCAGATCTCCTCCTACCTTTATTCCTACCTCCTCCCCCCCCCCCATACATCCCTTATCATTTCTTCTGAATACACGTTTAAAAGCAACGGCGGTAGTGGGCACCCCTGCCGCACACCCCGTCCCATCCCGATTCTCCATTGGCTACCCTAACCTGGGCAGTCTGATTCATATACAAATTTCGAATCAGACGCCTGTCCCTCCAATCGACCCCTAATTTCTTCAGCACTCCCATGAATTTCGTCCATTCCACCCGATCAAACGCCTTCTCGAAATCTACAAAGCATGCAAAAACATTCTGCCCATACTCCAGGTTTCTATATAATAGCGTCCTCATCACCGCTTTAGCGTCTCGCGTTCCCGTCCCTCTCCTAAACCCGAACTCTTCATTCACTATACCTTTCAAAATAAAAGTCATCGTCTTTTTCGATGAAATTAAAATATAACCTCTGCATCCCTAGAAAGCAGTCCAATACTTTTCTATACATGTTTTCTAAGGCATTTAAAATAATAAAAAAAAGGTAGAAAGACATTTACGCGTACTTTGTTTCTGAAGTCGCACTCACGCTATTAGAAATAGCACAATCGGCAACAACTAATTACCAATCATAGTTTTGCTAAATTCACATTAACTCTTTACGTCATAATTTATGCATGTTACTCGAAAGGAGAATGCGAAATGGACTCCCTAAAAATCTAAAGGAAGTAGTTCAAAGGATTGTATTGCGCTAGATACCGGTTGATAACTGATAAATATCATCTTCATTTTAATTTCGAGACTTTCGAGAGTCTCGTGGCGGTGGTATCGTCTTGCCTCGCCAAAAAGTGGTATCGTCTCGAGTCTCGTCTCGAATTCTCACCCACGGTCACGTCTCGAAAACGAGACAAAACGAGACAAGACGAGACAGTCTCGAGTCTCGCGGCAACACTAATTGTTATCGTATCCCTCGATACGTAACGGTCGAAAAGTTCCGTGATAGACACACAGATAGTGAGCAATTATTGAGGAGAGGAGAAAGATGTCCCAGAAATGAGATATTTCGGGGGGGGGGGGGGGGGTGAGGATGACGCGTCACGGCAGAGGTAGACAAGAGAGCACAATGAAAAGAGAGAGAGGTTTCTGTTTCCTGGGCGGGGGAGGGGGGGAGGGGGGCGGGAGCGAGGCGCTCTCGTCCGTCAATTGAGGAGGAGTCGGGGCGGGTGGGAGAGCCCGCCGATGAAGGGGAAAGAGGGGAGGTGTGGTCACGTGGTCTCTCTTCCCCCCCTCCCCCAGGACACTTCGATTAGGCTCCCGCAGCGCAGGGATGAATGGGGTCGGCACGCGCGGGTTGAATGGGGCCAGAGGTGGGGGGGAGGCCCACGGGACACGCACCTACAGCTACAGCTGGGGCCTGTTTCTCAAAGCTACAAGTCCGCAAGTCTACAAGTCGGAATCTTGCAAGGGTGACGTAAATTGTTTCTCAAACGAGAAGGGAGGACTTTTTATAAATATATTTTTCAAGTTAAAATGGCGTACGTCATCCAGTCCATATTTAGCTATAATTTGAATATTTCAATATATTTCGCGAGTTTCTCCAGCCATATTATATAACCAAGAGTCAGTGCCACGTTGCATTGTGTCTATAAATGCATGAATGCAAGATAAACGGTTTTTTTTGGATCATTGTTGAACTTAAAATATCCCAAGCGAGGACGAATCATCTGCAAAACTTTAACATTTCAAGGAAAAGTCGTTTATTCCATCGCATGAAGTGAACATGTACTCGAAATGAACGTTGTTCACAATTCTGGCATGTCAAGACATCATGTTGTGCTTTGTTTATCATTCATAGATACGAAATAATAGCGTTATATTGTCAGAAAAGCGAAGACTACGTACGTTGACCAGCCGTTTTGAATGTCGAGTACATATAAATACCCAAAAGGAGAACCCTACAGAATCAGGAAATGAGTTGACGTAGCTGCTGCATCGTGCTGCCCTTTCGGTGGCGAAAGTTCCTAGGTCGATTCTCTCTCAGGCGATATATTTTGTTTTCTCTTTCATTATGGTCAAGGAGGGATTTGTCCACCGAATTGCGTAACTTCGTAATATTACTTCAGCACACTTTCACTTTTCCCCGTGCCGCCGTACTCCAGTTTGGATAACTGGAGTACGGCAGATAGCTTTACTTGAAAGGTGATGGATCACTTATTTCACAGTCTGTCAATCCTGTATAAACTCTCCAATACAAACAATTACAATCAAACAATTACAATCTGAATTAGAATTGCCAAGGTACGAATAGGAACCCTTAGGAAACCTTACATAATCTTGGAATGAAGAAAACTGCGAGAGAACGAAGTTAAGGGTTAGTAAATAACAGACGGACCGTGAAAGACTTGGTTTAATCCTTCCAATACCCTCAGTACAAATATATTTACGAAATAATGAGACAATATTATCGACAAAAATCTACATTTACTTATTTATTCCCTGCTCTCGCAGGAAGTGGAGTGAACAGCCTTTGGGGTGATAATCGCAATAAAAATAGTATAAACAGCGCAAAATGTTACACCAAGAACACCGGACACAACTAGAGGGCGTATCCAGGTAAAACCACGGCATATTATCGTAACAATAGCATCTTCCTGTATGCCACAAAAATGACTGCTTTTAAAAAAGGCTGACCCACGTACGCAGTCTCCCCTTGTACATTCAAGGCTGAATATTTCAGAGCTATTTGCCAACTTAGTTGGGAAACTTATACCCTGCATGTTTACCTCTCAACGTATAAACTAATGGCGTGACATGAATAGTATATTGTTAAATTGTAATAAATAATACTAGTAAACTCGTGCGAAGAATTCGCATATTCAACCTTCCCTAGGGTTGCTAAAAGATATAGGTTTTCCAATTTCCTGACTTTATCCTGACCAACATTTAGATTTTCACTGACTTTTGGAAACGCAACAAAGAGCCTAAGTCCGCAATTCTACGTGAGAAGGGGAAATACATATAGACAAAAATATAGCCATGACTAGGAGAGTATTTATCATAATTTTATAAACAAAAATTCCGGTACAATTTCTCCAAAGTACAGCGGCCGTATTCATAGATTTTGAGTTAAACCGGGTTGGGTTATGCGGTTTATCTTAGTCCGGTCTAGGTGCGGTTTAGAACGGTACTAAAAGTTGGTAATCATAGCTTGGGTCGAGGGAAATAGCACCGGGGACTAACGGAGTCCGAGACTTGCCTACCGCGCGAGGATGGAACGCTTGGCAACACCGCTATTCGTCAAGTAACAGGGTATTTCCTGGAATTTCTTGACTGGTTTTTGGGGTCTTCTGAGGAGTTGTGCGTTATCTGCGAACCCTTAACCCATGCCTTTACCACTCATTACTTGCTTCTGGAACTTTCTTGCTCACTGAAATCGGCCTGCTCCCTGCACTTTGGATATCTTCCATTTCATTTTTGTAATTATTTATGACTTAGACGTGTTGTAATTAATTTTTCTATTTTTCTTTAAGTTTATTATCCTTATTAAATATATAATATAATCCCCCAGTTTTTTTCGTGCAATTCACGTAATTTAATTTAGCTACAGAAATAATTAATTCACTTAAACTTATCAAAACCCACAGCTGATTGAAATGAACTTTAAAAACTAACTATGTAAAATGTTACCAAAAGGATGTTACAAAATATGAAAGGTATGAAATATTATTGATATTATCGTGATTGAACAAAACTCACCATACGAAATGTAAACAAATGAACACAACTAAGTGATGTGAAAACAAATTTAATAAGTGCGAACTATTATACCTAATAATAACTGTACTTACTAAATTATGAAGTTGACTATTTAACCCGTTTACCGATAAAATTAAACTACATATAACAAAATTAATTAACTAGGTATCCTGAGAACGAAACTACTACATTGCTGCCTATACAACTATTTACGTCAGTATTAACCTCAATCACTATACTACCCCTTAAATTAGCTCTAACTTGGAGAACTCGCGATTAATCACTTAGCACCTTCGAAAATCACCACACCACAAAAACCGAAGAAAAAGTGGCGACGCGCGGAGCTTAAAATTAACGTTAAACCATTATTCCATAGGTTTGACTTCCTCCGGAATAAAGCTGCCGGGGATAAGGCCGATCAGCGCTAAAACGACGCTATGAATATCAGTTCAACGACATTACCGGTCTAACTTACTTAAACTTACGGTAGGCGTAGTCTAACGTAGCTATGAATAGGACTTCTGAAAAACAAAGACTTAAAAACAATTTGGTTGACCTCGGGAACATATTATGGCATAATAAAATGAACACTAAACTAAGGTAAATGAGGGAGTAATTGAACATATAGCATTAGTTGAACTTTTAGGGGATAACTGAAAATATAATCCTTTCTCCGGTTCAAATATTGTAAAGGAGTGGGAAATTACACTCCTACCACCTAACTATAAAAATAAAATACGACACGCATGTGCACCATATTGAAAAAAGATGACTGACATTTAGTTCTGACCTGCAGTATTACTGTCTTCTTTTCTAAGTTTTCTTCCACAAATCGTTTTGATAAGGTCTTAAGGATTCCTAACACTCGAGAAAAACACTGCTTTATTCCGATTGATTGCAATAATATGAAATGCTTTGTAACATCTAATTCAAATATCTGTGAAGAAGTCCAAATAGCAAGACTCAAATTGAACACACGACTTAGTATTAAGGTAAATGATTATGTGGCATGTATTTACGACTCAACGTGGTGGCTCGGAGTTGTTTGAAGCATAGACATTAAAGAAGGAGACAACTTTGTGCACTTCTTCCATCCTTCAGGACCTAACACAGCATTCAAATTATCAAAAAAGACAAGGCGTGGGTACCTAATGAAAATATATTACGGGTTCTTTCTCCGCTCGAATTATCAACGGCAACTGGTCGAGTGCATAATATGAAAGAACTGCTGAGCCAAGAACTGTCTAATATCTTGACAAAGAGGTAGACACTCATTTAGCCTTTATTATGTGAACAACCTAAACAGTCATTGATAACAATTCTACAGCAAGTCCAGTGGAAAAACATTTCAGGATAAATAGTTGGCCTACGTTCCAATGTCCGCCTACATATTTTTTCTAAGTGAAACTGAAATCTACAACTATCAACACATTGAATAGGTAACTGGTTTGCTAATTATAAATAAAAATTGGACTTATTTTAGGCAACATTTAATTATATGCACCAATCTGTACATTGCTTCTAAACAGTCGGCGAGAGTAAATTTTTTGTAACTTCAGTGTAATGTAACTTCCAAACGAGGAAAAACACATGCTCCAAATTTTTAGGGCATTCTTTATAGGATCATAGCTTATCATACTGAAGATGTCTAATTTTTAAAAGGTCCCCCACCGGAGATACCGGGGCCCAAAAACGGTAAATTTTCAACTTTTCCTATTTTTCGAAGCTTGTAACAGCTAGAGGCTTAACAAACACGCAACTTTTTTCTCACAGACATTTACTATGGTACCCAAACATACTATTAAAAAAATATAAACCTTGTGATCACAACCCTTCTATAAGAAAAAAATAGCAAAAGTTGTAAAAAACAGTGATTTGTATCAAAACTTTGTACTCATCGTTCTCATAGATGTTATATAGTGATCCATTTTTAATAAAAAACTTTGTACTTTTCCACACTTTATTTCACAACTGCGACCGGTTTCACCATAATATGGCATCTTCTGGCCAGAAGATGCCATATTATGGTGAAACCGGTCGCAGTTGTGAAATAAAGTGTGGAAAAGTACAAAGTTTTTTATTAAAAATGGATATCTATCACTTCCACGAAGTCAAGCCTGAAACAATTAAATTTATTTGTTATATAGTGAGGTTATTAAAAACTATGTCAAACGAAAGCTCAATTTGTGATGATTAATCTGGTATTTGAATCATTCTCCTACATCTTGTAGTTTTCGAGTAACTATAATCACCAATACTAGCTTAAAGTGTCATTTTTACAACGCGCTGCGACATTCACGGGCCTGTAAGTCCTTGAGGTCATGGAAAAAAATAAACAAAAATTGGTTTTGTGCACTACAGACATGTAGTAGTAAGTGTGCAAAATTTGATTTTTTTCTGAAATGGTGCCGCAACAAGTGTTCGGTGAATTGGCATGGAATGACCCATGTATGTATCGCAATGCGGTAAGCAAGCGCCCCCCACCGACTTTCTTCCTCCCCCAACCCACGCGACCTCAGCAGCCTCTTTCCTTGTGACACACCCCTCGATTCCACCCCTCTGGAGTTTCAGAGACATGGACAAAGAGTTATGCTACCGTTATACTCTGTAGGCCATGAGTAAGGCGTTGAGAACTCGTGGCGACGGCAGTGTTGCTGACCGCGGCGGAAATCTTTGACAGAAATACGCGCCACATTAGCCACGTGATAACCAATAATGTGAAATAGCAATTTGAATGTTAACATAAACTATGCCTCTGGAAGTTTTATACGATGGATATTATTAAATTTGGGACTAGAAACAAATAAAATTAAGAGATACCCTGCAAGTTGTGGTTAGAAACGCGAGAAACATAACATCCTCCGATGTTACGGACAATTAATGATCAACAAGTGCTATGAACCGTTCGTCACTCGCAACAATGCAAGCGCGGCTGCCCCACCGTGCGCTCTCGACATCTGGTGGTGCCGGCAGCAGGAGGACTGAGGACATTTTATTTACAGATCTCTCGCTTGAAGTTAACCTTTTACGGTAATTTTTTTAACGCAGTGGGGCTAATTGTCGGCTATAAAAGAGAAAAGTAGGTGAAGAGTCACAGCTCAACCACAATTTGCTCCAGGAGAAGCGAATACTCAAGCGAATAGTACCCTTTAAAGGTATCAGGGCATCGCCTGTAGACGATCAGGGACTTCTCGAACCTTGTAGGCTGGCAGGATCGGGGTGCTGGTATTGGTGCTCAGAAAGGTTATACTTGTGGCAAGCACCAAAACAAGTTCTAGTAATGTCGTTTCGCAGCTTAGTAGTCAGACAAATATCGGTTTAAGGCGAGTATAGTCCATGATGTGACACTTCATGACCTTCTAGTGAACCAGGATCAGAACGGCAGCCTCGGGATGCTACCGAACACCTTTCACTCATCTAGCGCACTAAAAACAGGTGTGCCGGAAAAAAAGAACGCCTCCCTAGCTCTTTAGTTACCGAACAGCACGAGTACAAGGAAAACCCCAGTATTTGTCGAGGATTGTCTAGGATATTTTCGTTATCCCACCTACGAGCGCTTGGAAGTTTGGATATGTTTATCTCAAAGGGGTCCTGAATACATGAAAACAATGACCGGCTTTGTTATTAATTTCCGGGTTAAAACCTATTTTTCCCGGGCTATATACATGGAGGAGATGGTTCCGGCGTTCTAGAAAGTCAGCAAAAAGGTAAAAATAGGAGGGTGGAAAGTGAAATTTATAAGGTTTTCAGATGAAATGATTCTGTTCGCCGAAAGAGAAGTACACCTCAAGGGAATGTTAGAACATCTTAGGAAAATTGAAGCAGACTATGGTTTGGGGGTAAATAAAGAGAAACCGAAGGAAATGAAGGTCGGGGAATAAGAACAGTTGAGCATCACTATGGAAGGGGTAAGGTTGGAACGAATCATAAGGTATAAATACCTTGGAAAAGGAGATGGGAGGACCAGAGATGTGTTACGGATACAAAATCAAGGATTGGATTAACGAAGAAGGTATTAAGAAAGAAAAGGATACTATAAAGTAAGTAGTGAATTGGGATTGAAATTTAAGAAGAGGCAATTGAAATGTTTTGTGTGGAGTGTTTTCCTGTACGGATTTGAGGCGATGGGATAAGGAAATGGATGTAATGGAAATGTAAGTGATGGAGAAGAGCACTCATATGATACGGATATGGAGGATGAAGTGGTCGGACTGATAGGGAGGTCTTGGAGAGTGGGAGGGGAAAGAAAAGCCCTGTGGTACGCGCCATACATTGGATCGGTCATATCATTTGAGGAGTCATGAGCGCTTGCTACGGGATATTAGCTGGAAGTGAGTGCGGAGGGGGGGAAATCCATTTGGAGGAAGATGTCGAGGGAAACGTGTCGCGAGGCAAACGCGAGGATGAAGAGGGAGACAGAGAGAGAGAGAGAGGTGGCGCCATCTGCGCGAGCAGACAACCTACGATGGTGATGATCACGCTGACCACATTCGAATTACATTTTAAATTTTAAGCAGTTGTCAGTTGCATAAGGTAGGTAAACGAACATTAATGACCCAAAAACTGTTTTTGATTAGACTGAACGTCTCAGTAATTGACTAAGTATAATACACATATATACGAGAAGTCGTATATAGAAGAAGTATAAATATAATATATGTTTTAACATGACTGATTTGCTAACGCCGTACTCTCGCAACGGAATATTTGTTTTGAGACTCCGTAAAAAGTATTAAGGGACGCAATGCATTTACTTTTTTCAATTACCCTGAAAGCATAATATGAACTACGCACATTTACATTTCTGACGCGAGGCTTGCGCCGCTCAATTTTTTAAATGCAATCTATTTCTGGAGCGCATTTCCGCTGCACCACATATCCCATGGAAACGACGACACCAGGGTTCCAATTCTCTTTATCGCCAAAAATAAAAGCAATAAGTGAGTGATATTTTGGTATTTTCCGAAAGATGAGATATTTTCCTTTTTAATGAGATCAAATTCATTGCATTGCGGGGGGGGGGGGGGTGGATCGGGCGCCCACCGAAGGATGATCTGCCGGCGGCGGTCACACGTTCCATTGAACAGTCCCGCTCCCTGTCCGTCCGCTCAGCAGGGATGGAATGGTCACGTGGTGGCCTCCTCTCCCTCTCTCTCCCCCTCTCCACTTCCGCAGCGCGGCCTCCCGATTCAGCGCCGACTAAACATCCATGTGGTGAAAGTGACGTCACAGTCTCGACAAATCATTACTTTTGAAGGATATTCCTTGAATTTTCTATGCCGTGACGTCATTCACGTTAAAAAAAATTCGTATTTTCGAGGCTTCCCTGAATAGGGCTAATAGTTGTTCCCCCTTCTACCGTCGCACAGTGGATGAGCGCCATGCGACGGCCCAAGAGATACATCTCGGAGGAGTTTTCCCCAGGGAACGCGGTTTGTCCCTCCCGACGCACCACCTCCCCCCCGCCGATGCATTTCAATAGCTTGTCAAAGAAACCCATCACTCGAGGTTACTTTATCTGAATGTATAAAATTGTGGGGTGAAAGTGTAGCTTGACTTGCCAATTCATTTGATAACCAAAGGATACATTGTTCTATTGGAACAAAAGTAGTTGGAATTTAGATAGCAGAAAAAAAATTACCTGCAAAAAACATCCAAAATCTGTTCAAAGTACACGTACGTATCTGGTTTTACGGTGCACTGAAAGTTGATTATTGCAAACACGATTCTTGTTGAGTTGATTCTCAGTAAAGGCGCCAAGCATGAACAATGTTAAGTTTTTATTTACTTTGTAGTGAAAAAGCAGTTTTTTTGCGTACGCATATAGTTTTAACGAAATCATTTGGCTAATTGCGAAACAATCGGCCGTGACCTTGTTGCGTATCAACAGACAGCCACCTACAGGAAAACAAGCGAATGTTTCGCGCCTGCGCACTTGGTTCAAATTCACCGTCGTTGGTGTAGTGCGCTCAAACTGGGCTCACTTCACGACATTTCTCGAATGAGAATCTCTCAGTGTGTGTCACGTGATCTGCCCTCGTAGCAACGTCGCCATGCAATCGGGCGTCCCCGGAGTTTTCACGAGAGCGACTCTCTTCGGCGATCGAAGGAGACCAACTGGAGTCGTCGCACGGCGCCGTGTCTTTTTCATCGCAGCGTCGAAATCCGTCCTTCCGAGACGTTTGACGGGCAACTTGACATTTTAAAAATCACCACTGATTACCATCAGTTTCTCTGAACTTTCTTGAACATGAACTTTCGATTGAAAATGTTTTAAACGTTAAAAACAGAGCCAGCCCTGCGATTGGTTTTATGTAATAGTTCAGAGTGTAGCAGGATTGAAAATGGACCACTTCTCCTCTCCGGCTCTCTCTCTCTTAATCGTATCCTTCTTCCATTTCCTTTCTTTCGAGTTTCTCAACATTTTCCTCGCTGTGTTGGACAGCAAGAATTTCGTCCGAGCATCACCACCAGCCGATAAAACATCTGAGGAACTTAGATTTATGCACCAATGGTATGCACATTGTACCACCGCTTTTTAACTATAGATATTCACTAATTTGTCTATAACATAACAGTTTTGGTCTTTGAAACACTTAAAAAGGGCCTAGGATCATATGGAAAAAATTCAACCCTTTATATTTTTGTCCGCCATTTTTGTACAGCGCCATCATTTTTTTTGTGAAACTAGTAGTTTACTTATAAACAGCTTTTATTTTCGAAGATCAGGATTAATCAAGTGTTTGAAGTATTTGTAATCTAGTTCGAATTCCCACCACGTTATTCTTTTGTAATGAGGAAGTCAAATTTGAGTTGGAGAAATAAGTCAAATTGTGTGACTGCCCCACGTGTTCCGGTGCCGTGGGCAGGCAGTCAGCCTTTGAACGCCATGTTCTGTTTGAGAGTCTTTTTATTGTCATAAAATCACAATCTTGACATTTTGGATTTTTCTTTTATCGTGATCCGTCTGGTCCTTCGTTCCCTTCATCAAGTAGCCATCGCGTGCACTGCACGAAACATTGAATTCAGCAAGAAATTACAATTTTGCAAATGTACCTTTCAGCTCATTATTGAATTTCAATGAAAAAAGGTAAGACTTACCCATTAATTATTTTTCTGGTGTAGTTCTCCAGCACTAGTGCCAGGAAAAGCAAAATACCTCAGAATAAGGCTATTTACTTTATACAGTTTGTAAAAACTTGGTACCTAGGATTAAACTGGCAGTATTTCAGGTTAAATATCTAAAATGGAACCGTGTGAAAAATTCTGAAATTTTCACTGAAATGTTTTCTTAAAAATATGTAACAATTGTGGCAAAAATGTTATGACTGGCAATGAGACCAAGTGGTTATAGAGGTAGAGAGTCTCAACTGTGGCTTAAAAAACATGTGGGTATAGTTTACGTATAATTGCAGCGAAGTAGATATTATGCAGTTATTGTTATCTTGTTATAGTAAGATAACTGAAAAAAATCAAGTCACTGAAACTAGTGACAAGAATAAGGATTTCCAAATCTCCAAAAATATTACATAGGTATGTACACTAAGTCTACACATACTGTCAATAACTATTTGCGAGAAATATTAAAATTCTGCATAACACATATCGCTACTTTGGAAGAAAACCGGCATAGCTAAAAAAGTTGCGATTGTTCACATATGTCACAATCAAAACGGAAAAGTGGTATGTTTTTATGTCGACGAGTGTCACAAATGTAATTCACATATCCGGCCACTTACTAAGCAGAGTGCAGTTTACGGAGATAAAAGTGATATTCAGTTGAACTTTGGTTAAATCTTTAAATGGGATTTTCTCCAAACTAGTGGTTTTCGAGTCGTGCCGGTTTTCTTCTTAAGCAGCGATATGGAAATTCAGCATTTCTACAGACAAAAGCTTTCCATAGACTCATTATTGCTATAATTAAGTTTCAAGAGGCTCTTTTACTGCATGATAAGTGAATGAGCGTACATGCTTACCGGCCTTGGTGGTGGGGCCTCTGCCCTTCAACTGAGGTTTCGGGTACATTTTCAGAATGCTCCCAAACAACATCGTTAACGTCTTAATTAACATGAGGAAAAACGCAGGTTTTAAAGGCTGATAGAGCACCAGTTCTCTCAAATTGGTGAGCACCTCCTTGACCATTGCATTTCTTCTTCTAATGTCTTCGCTACTACGTCCGTTCTCCTCCAACGTATGCATGTGCTACTCATGCCACTGACTTGCTCTACCGGCTCCCAATTGCTAGTGCCTCCCAATCCTCAATGGCCAGCCTCGCTTTCTACGTCCTTTGAAATCCTCAATACTTAAGTTTTATCATTCAACTGTTTCCGTTCTACCCGCGCTTGATTTGTATGTCTATAAACACCATATACTGCTGTTTTGATGACTTTAAGAATATATTCTGCTCACATAGAGGGCGTCCCACGTGACTGCTTGGGGGGATTGACAGTTGGGAGGAAGGAGTGTGGCCCAAATATAAAAGGCGGCAGCTCAATTGAAAGAGGGAGTCGAACGGGAAGTTTTCTCCGATGAAAAAAAACATCCACCTCCTAAACCACAACTTAATGAATTCCACGCACGTTGCCTTCACCGCACTGCGAATACATTTACAGCGAGAATTCCCTTTTCCGATGACAAGCTAGCTTCGGCATCAGAGACATTTGTGTGCGCATGAACAATTACATTATTTATTCGATATATTTTTCCTATACTTCACCCACTTTTGCCTCGAAAATGTAATCTCAAGTTTATTTGGTGGGTAAACAATCGAAAGGGTAAGAGTGGAATATGGCTGACGCCAACGAATAAATCTCTTAAGTACCAACATACGTCTGACACGAATGTGAAAATATTACTTATTTTATTTAGAAGTTGAACATCAATCAAATCAGAATTTAACAATGCAATATTACATAAATGCCGAGTTCTAGCCCAATAAAGACTTCCATTTTAAACGAGATATAGGCTTCCGCAGGAAGTGATCCGCCCTAATATTCGCTCGCTTTGGAGAGAATATGTAAAGGGGAGAGAGAGACGGGCGTGCGGGGACAGCCACGCCCACCGCCCACACAAGGGCCCACAACAAAGAGCAGCCCACTCGCCGACTCCGAAAGACCAAAGAAATGATTACATTCCCACAAATTTACCCCATAATGCCATCGGCCGCCACGGAAGTATATAACGTCCATACTTGTTAGATGAGGAAAAGAGAGATTAGCTGCATTGAACCACTCTTATAAGGAACACTCGGCGAACATCGCTTTGAGGACTCTGAGACATTTGGAATTGTGGATAAACCACCGAGAGTTATGAATAAACGATTCCGAGGTGAGGAGGAGACGTCCGCACGTGGCCTTCTCGGAGGATAGGGCAAATGAAGTGGGTCCTGAGGATAGATTTAAGAGTTAAATACGTAGAATTGTACAGAGTCTCTTTTGCATCATAGCGAACATCTTTAGGTTCCACAAAGTAACGCCTGAGACAGATGGACTTCATTGGTGTACCAACAAAGGATTTTACCAAGATAGAATAGCGACAAGTGTAAAGGAAAACATTATGAATCCTCGATCCCCGCTACAGATAAATATTTATATTGATACCTTGGCGCTTTTCCATCTTGGTTCAACATGATGGAAGAGAAAATGTGTGGACAAATACAGAATTGGGAAACATTAAACCCTGAAATATATCCTCTGATCCATCCCCCACTGTCCTTTGCCCTGGAGCACACCCCTGCAGGCTCCTCACCCCACCCCGTCGCTTAATTAATCCCTCATTGCAAATGATTCCAAGAGCCCTAGGGTAATGTTCCCCCAAATATCGCTCATAAGGGACCCTCAAAAACAGTTTTAATATGAATGCACGTTGAGAACGAAGGTAGGTAGCTATCCACAAATTATGCACTTCTCCATGGTTGAATTTCCGCAAGCCGCTCGCAATCAGTACAATTGAATATGCGAGTGACATCTCTGATTTCTTCGGCGGTCGATAGCGGTCGCCACAGTCTCTCCGACACGGCTCGCCATTGCACGCCAAGTTACATTGACTTCAACATAGCCTGCAAGTAGCATTTCGATAAAATCGCATTGCATCCGAAGAATTCCTGGTATTGTTAACTGAGAGCGGGTATCAAAAACGTAAATGACACGTTAATTTGCCGTTTTTTTAATTTTAGGAGGACTAGGTGTTACCTACATATTTAAGTATTTATTTTTACCTGGACATGATTTTCTAGTTAAGAGGTTGCCAAAAGATTGCTTGGGTCTGCTATTGTATTGAATATAAAGAAATAAAATAATTGTCATACTGAATACGCTTATAGAGCATGGTTGTTACAAAATTCTGAATTTTTAAATTTCCTGACTTTTTCAGGTTTTCCAGGTGTTTGGCAGTTTTTCCATGACCTTTTCAAAAATTAATAGTAAATGTGAAACACCCAAATTAGATAGCAGATATTATCCTGTGAGGACGAGATGTGTTTATGATACAAGACACTACCTTCCTCCAAATACACCTAACATTTCCTTAAGCTTTTATCCCTGCTTAGTATTTTAATGGAAATTTTAAGTGAAAAGGAATTCTTGATAACTAGTAAAATTGCTCTTTAATAATCTAGGGATCTTAAAATAACATGAGAAGGTGAAAATTCCAGAGGGCTTTCCCACAACTTTAAGTCATTGGGAATGTTCTGAGAGACTTCCGAAAATACCACCATAAGATCTAAAGAGAACAAGTAAGAAATGAGTGCAATTAAAAAAAAAATAATAACTTGTTCATACTAATGCAACAATATGCGAGAAGAAAATCTTACTCTCATCTAAAATATGTATTTTTTTAAATAAAAAATAAGACAAAGTAAAATTAAGAATGAAAATGCATTCAGTTTAAGGTGTGTACAATGTACGAGGGTCACTTTTAAATTAAGAACCGTTTTGGCATAAAAAAATGTATCCAAATAATATTTTTACTACTCCTACTTAAAACTTTCCTTTATTTTTCTACATAGTCCCCAAGGAGATATAGGGATTTTTTAAGACGTGGCACGAGCTATACGATTCCCTCATCATAGAAGTCGGCCGCCAATCCATCCAACCAGCCCACTAACAGTTTGTTTCAATTGTTCGTCAGTTCCCATCCACTTGCCACCCAAAAACTCCTTCAGTTTTGTGAAAAGGTGGAAGTCCGAAGGTGTCAGGGCTGTAGTAGGATGAGGATTGTCGAGGTTGTCTCCCCAATAGAATGTTTCCAACAAATCTTGCGTTTTCCGTGCACCGCGCATTGTCGCATGAGGAAGACGCACTCCCCTCTACTAAGTGAGAGTAGGCCACGTCGGCCGTTGTCGATAGCGCGCCATTCTTTCCATATTGCAAGTGAACAAATAGCAATGTTGTTGGAGTTAACAGATCGTGAAACATGTGCAAATGCCTTCTGTTTTCATCGAATAGTGAAGCGCCTGTATTGACGAACGTGCGCTCTGTTTTTCAAGTCCTCACAGATGGGCCCCACCAAATCGCGCGGGTCTTCCGTTTGTCCTTCCACAATTAGACAAACCACTATTAACATATTACCCTCGTTCAATACACCTTACCCATACACTTCCCCACAAGCTGCCGATGTATTTCGGCTGGGCGAATTATTTTCGCGTTCAAAAATCGAATCGCTGAGCGCACTTCACAATTGGCGGCGGGATTAGTGATGGACAACATGGTTCTTTAGTAAGGAATGTGAAAAATCAAACAGCTCACTCAAATTCTCGAGACACAATGGGGATGTGGCCCTGGGGACCCTATATAGGGAGAGCTCTCGACCGTTAGACGGCTCCGTTCAACGACGTACTTGAGTAGGGTGCGCAAACGGTTCTTACTCTAAAAAAGACCCTCGTAACTTAGTGATTAGAGATGAACTAGAAAAGTTATTTAATGGGTAAACAATATTATTCATTAACTAGAGATCACATATTATTTGTAATTATTATTCCATGCTAAAATACGAAATGAGAAGACAATCCAACAGCTATCAGCCTATGGGGATGGGCATGTCGAAGAATGTTTTCCCAAAAACTATGATAACATAAAGATAATAAATTAGAAAGGGAGAAAAAATTAAGGCTTTAAGATTGACTCCTTACATTACAATGATACCAGGAAAATAAACAAAAGACTTTCCTTCTGGATAGTGAATCTCAAAATAATACATTCAATGAATGATAAAAATACATACAAATAAACTCAAGGATTGACTATGAACGAATGTGACAAGTCTGTAACAGGCGAAAATTTATTCTCGATTGCTACTCTTGAGAACACTAATATTGCCATCAATGGCATCAACTTCCCTTTGGCTTTCAAGAAACATTTTTCGTTTCTGCACAGTTAGATCTCTCAACTGATTAATGACCCGTTTTTTCTTGCATCTTTCATTTTCTCTTTCAATAATTCTCTTCCACTCCCAAACTAATGCGTCTGCATAATTAGACCTGGCATTCCTTACCCTCAGGATAATTTTCTTCGCCAAATGCAAGCAGTCTAAACCACCAACATCCTGCAATGCATCATAGACTTGTCGCTGTGCAACAAGAGATATAGACAGATGATTTGCAACAACTAACTCATTATAAATTGAAAAGCCCTTCTCAACAAATGCATTTCTATGGCTCATGATATATACTGCAGTATTAGGATCTTGCGAAGGAAACGGACAAGGAGATCAGATTGAATATGAATCCGACAAATTTTCATCCAGAAATGATCCAGCCTCAGCTCCTTTCTGTTAAAAGTTTTCATTACCTCCATGACTGTAGGATTAGTAATAAAATTTGAACTCCTTTTCAATCTGATCACCATTCTAGCATGTAAGCCAGTTCTTTTCATAAAAAAATCTGTAGTGTTATATCCAACCGCATCAGTGCACATTCGGGAAAATCCTTGATCAGGGATGGATCAGCAAACCTAACTCCTTTGCATAATTTATATTTCATTGGTGACTTTTCAGTCAATTTTAAGCAAATAGTTTTCAAGTACACCCTGCATTCTTTCTTGATTGCAAAATATTTCAGCTTCTTCAAGAACTACACTGCGTAGCTCAGCTCTGACTGAATGTCCTAATTTTAAACGTTTTACTGGGGCTAGATTGTCACTCATTTCAATATTGACTTGGTCAACACTGCTGGCATTCTTGAGTATGTCTTCCTTCATAAACAAAGACATTCAATCCACCATAAGACGAGTTAGTTATGTGTACAGAGAGGGGGAAAATGGATCATTACTTTGGAAATAACAAACGAAGGGCTTTTGGAATGCGAGTAATATGAGAAAAAAGCCAATCTAGGTCCCATGAGTTTGTCCTTTATTCATTCGCACATTTCATTATAGCTGCGTGAAGTCACCCTTTTGCCATCCCTCTCCAGGGCACTAACAAATTTCTCCAAATTTGGAAGAATTTTCAACGTGGTTTCTGCCACTTCTGCATTGTTGAGCCACTTAACTGGGCAGAAATTCTTAGGGAATGTACAACTCTCAGTTTAATATATTTAGTCGCTCCTCCTCGCAGGCATATCTTTGAACAAATAGCAAGTTCTAAGAAAGGGTAACACATTCCATCCAGTGGCCTTTTCTCCAGTTTTAAAAGCATTATGTACATTATGAAGCCCACATGAGCCCATAGAGACAAGCAAGGGATCATCAACATCATGCATGGAATGAAGGTGTGCCTGCAGGTCTGTCACAAATTTGAAATTGACTTTCGGCCCATCCATTGAGACTTGGAGGAGATTCTTTAAGTTTAGACCAGAAAGTTCTTTCAAAATACCTTTCAGCTGTACTGTGATCAAAGAGAGAGGAGCTGATATAACGAGTAGAAACTTCATTTTTTGCTTTGCTCCAAAAACGCAGACGAATTAAATGGGAAGACTATGACTATGAAGACTATAAATTATTTATGCTTGATACGCGACCTTAGAAATCGCTTATACGCTAATTTCAATCATTTGGCATATCGTAATATAAATCACGGGATAATAAAAATGACGCGTATAAGGTTGAAACATTTTAAGAAATTTCCAGGTCGCATTAAAACATTCCGCGACTTTTCCAGGTTTTCCAAGGCCACTTTTAAATTCCCTGACTTTTCCCGGTTTTCCAGGTCTGTGGCAACCCTGATAGAGGCACATATACATTTAATGCAATGTGTACAACAAATGTATATCATCCACGAACGCCAGGGGAACTCAAATGCTAGTGTAATGCAAAATAAAGCATTGATTGTCGAAATTAGGTGGTGCTTTAAATTGTTATATTTATTTGTAAACCTACTTTAGCCGTTTATTTCTTTGAGAAAAAACAGGGCTTAGCTATAGCGTTTTAAATAGGTGGATAATGGCCTTTCCGCCCAAAACACTCCCAATTAGATTCAAAAGTATTCAGGCCCCTTGAGCTACGGGTTCCCAAAAATTTACAGTGACGGGAGTTAAACACTCGAATTTCCGCTCCAAATCGGCCATTTATAGCTAGGTGGAAAACAATTCTTCTCTTAATTTCTAAAAATATGTGCTACCCTAGTACACATGCATTAAGAATGATACATTAAATCCAACATATTATAATAACGCACAAAAAGTAACAAAACAAATGAAACAGTAAAAAATACTAATAACCCCAAAATATCCAATAAAACAAAAGTCATATAATACAAAAAACTCAATAAAACCAAAAAAAGTTGGGTTAGGTTTGAAAAAAACCCGGGATTTTCACAACTCTTACCCATCGATAACGTCTTCTATTTTTTCAACTATTTCTCAAATTAGTACGGTTAGCAGCAACACTACGGTATCATTACAAAGTTCGGATCTTTTTCTTGACAATTAGGCCAAATTCATAGCATTATGTTCATGGTGATATCTCGTTCGAACTACCTCCAACAAGTTTAGACGCATGTATCAGAAATACGTAGAGTATACAAAAAGAATGCTATCAAAATCAATCCCCTATTTGGCCCTTAAATTTAACCCGCCAGCTTCTCCATCACGTTTTCTACTGTGACTGGCTTTCAGCCTATTCTTCCCATCAGCTGTGTCACACACTGTACTTATGCTCGAAGTAGTTTTGAATGAAGCTACAGGCTTCTTTCCTCTGTATGTTATTTCACGAACCAAATCATTCCGTGTTTCGACCACCAGTTCAGAGGGTCGTTGACTTCTATCCCGGGTTAGGATCAGACGCCGCTTCTTGAACACGAGTGACGACAGAGCCAACTCCCCTACGCACCCGTGGAGTTGGCGGAAAATCGGTTCGTTTTCATCGATCTGCTATACGTGCACAATGTAGTCAAACAAGTACACCTCAGCTCTGGTTTATTCCAATGTCCAGTCGCCGGCACCCTAGACTTTCATGAATCGTGGGAGTTGACCACCGACGGCACAATTCCCTCCACAATCACGGGTCGTCGGCACCAACTCGCGGGGGGTTGTGGTTCACGTCGTCGCACGGGACAGCTGTGGAGCATCCAAGGGCGATTTCGGCGATGGTCGGCAGACAGGCAGTCCTAGAGTAGCAACCACCTCCCCTCTCTGTTGTCTTGTTTATTTACTCGCGGCCTTGGCGACGGCAATTGAACTCGCGAGTCGTTACATCTTCTATCCCAAGAGAACACTTTCATCCCTTCCGAGGTGCAATTCCTCTACACGTAATGACACCAAACATTTTTCTGCTCATTTTTTGTATCTAGTACTATTGGGTTTACGTCCCGGAAGGTGGGGTGATTCGTACATATCGCAATAGCGGGACCAGTGTCAACTTCCGTCAAAATCAGAGAGCCAGCCGTCCGGACACTCCACTCGGGCCCAACAATTCCACGGCCCATCTAGAACGGCGGGGAACGATGGCAGGCCATTAATACCACATTTCAAAATAACGGTGTGAAATGAAGAAAAAATATTTAGGAAACGAACATGACTTAGAAGATGACTTAACTTGGGGATAACACAAACGAAACATTTTCGGCGTCGTCTTCAAGTTCCTCAGATTACAGGAAACATTCGGCGAGTTTCAGTGCGAGACACGGACGATATTTAGGTATCCGATATAGTCGACATCCTGCGCTTATTTCTCTAGAAATGACATAAGCGACCAAATATTAGCAATACCCAAATGATAGTTACCAAAAATCCCTCCTCACCACACTTGACCATGAGTGAATGCAACAAAACAAAGAGAGAGAGAGAGACACTCCGTCTTAAACATACGACCAGTTTTCTTCATTCGTCCTTTCCCCCCCCCCCCGTCTCCCCCGATTGATTCCTTTATTCCCCTACTTTTACACCCCATGCCACACGCCAGCGGCTAACGGCGCGTACTACTCGTAGAGACGAATACCTTACTCGATTCACCGCTTTCCCGCGCCTCCCAACAATGGCGCACGACCTATAGGGTGGAGAGAGGAGAGGGGGGGGGGGTGGGACGCGAGGCCCCATTCCACCCCTTCGACCGTCATGGGAACAAACAGCGACACCACGATCACTACTCCTGCCATCTCTCTCATTTGCCCTCCCCCCACCCCCCTTTGCCCAAAGGGGGGGGGGGAGCAAAGGAGAGGAGGAGGAGGAGTGATCTTGGAGATGAGTGGACGCGTCACTCGCAGGCAGATGGACCGACGACGACGGGAAACAATGGTGGTGCCCAATAAAGGGTATAGGGGTTCGAAGGGCCAGAGGGGAGGGATCACAAAGAGGAGGACGAGCTTCGCGGGTGGAGGGACGGAAACCGGGACGCCTCCATTCCCCTCCACGCGGGAACTGTTCGTCTTTTTTTTTTTGAATGAGGAACGAGCGACGCATGGCTTGAAAAAAAACAAACGTGTTATAACGTGCGCGTGCAGCACTTACTTCGAGATTGAAATCCATTCGGTGTGTGTGTGTTGGGCGAATCGAGGATGCCACAAGGAGAGACAAACGGCGCTTGTTTCAGGCGTGTCTATCACACACACTTCAGCACTGGACAAAGGTGAAAGGGGAATCTACCATGAATAGATTTTAATTAAATTTGGCACGTGGGTAGTGCCCACCTTTACGGCCCATAATTCGTAGACTAAATTACCAGAGTGTGTTTTGCCCCTGATATATAGACAAATGTACAACGTAATGACGCAGCGGTAAAACTGTCGTTTTACGCCCTATTTTTACAAGATCCAGCAAGGAAATCAATGGAAAGCAGAAAGATTATACTTGATATTAATTAACTTGAACATGCAAGTTAAAATGATCCATGAACTGCTCTAAGACAAACTCCAAAATGTCATGCTCTCAAATTCAGGCAATGCATAAACCAAGATGGACTCCAAGAAACAGGTCATTTTGCAGCCACAGTCAAGTGCCATAGGTCTGAATGATGCAAGTACTCCAAAAAATAATGTATTTCAGTCAAGATTCACATAAAAACATACAGAAAATGTTAATAGGGTCACTGATAGTATGCAGAAGAGGTGGAAATGAATATATGGTGGTACAAGGGATGCTACTGCAGACTTAATTAGGGGCTTCAGAAATAAATTAGCCTGGACTGCCATACTAGTTCAAGGAATATTTTTTATGTTTGTTTGAAGGCTTTGATTTATTTTGTTATGGTTTCAAGGGTGAATTCGTGAATGAGACAAATATTGATTGCAATAAAACAACAGAATAACTTTTAACGTCGCAAGAGCTAAAAGTTTATGCGAAAAAAATTGTCGATAATTCACTTCTTCTGTAAATGAAATTTTCTAGTGCTTTTCACTCTGATAACAGGAATTATTATTGTAATTTCACTCCGAAAACCTATCGAGGAATAAAAGAAATGTAATTTATGACAGCTGGTATTTCGCGCAGTATTTTTTTCTTGGCAAAACCAATATTAGGCGTTCGTCTACAATAATAAGTTCAGTTGAGTTATTTTTTGAGAGCCCTTAGTGAATTAGCTCGTAGGCTTCCACGGATGTTGTGTCAAGTGTTTCTTTTTTCGGGATTCATTCCGCGATGTTTAAAATTGTAAGAAACAATATTTCGCTGGTCCTCCTGCCAGCTTCATCGGGTTAACTGAACTGATTCTTTAGTCTCGCTCGTCTTTATGTATATAAGTACGGACTCCCATTGTTGCCGGATTTGGGGGGTATTTTTGCAATCTCACCTTTTTAGCGACTGTTAGTGGAAAGGCGGGAGATCAGTTTACCTCTCTTAATGATCGGCTCACGAACGGTTCGCGAATTGTCGAAGCTTCAATTACCTTATATCAAATAAAAGATGCCGAGACTAGCGAATACCCAGATTACTCAACATCTTACGGAAGATATCTTACACTGTACATACCACGAAAATCTAAATACAGTCAAGACTACAAGCGACATGTAAGCGATCACTCAATATTTAAAAAAAATTAAGTGCATCTAATTAGTGTTCGATTAACAAGCCCGGGAAATATCTACCAAGAACGTAGATTTTAAGGAAATATTTGTGAAAATTATGAAATTATGGTATAAATAACTGAATTCCATTCTCCATACACTGGCGGATAGGCACACGAAAACAAAGGTATCAGCAACATTGTTGGGGAAATATTGATACGAAATGCATACACAGATAATTCAAGCTAATAATAACATAAGAATTTCAAACAAAGCATACCTTCAAGTGCCCAAAATATTGGAGTTGAAAATGCTGAAGTTCTTCACGTTTAGCAAATTACAGAAATACGATTTAATATCGTTTGTATCTTTCGCGCCCTTGTTTATTTTCCAACTCAAGCTTCAAGTGGAAACGATGGTGGCTCCCAAGGTGAGTAGAGAGAGTCTATCTACTCACCTAGGGTGGCTCCATGTCACGTTCTCCACTCACACGCTCACCATGACAGGTGAGATGGAACTAATAGCAGGCGGTGATAATGAAACGGATCAAGAGTCGAAAGATACGGATCAGAACGGATGAATCGTCTAAAAGACCAGCACATGACCGGCAGTTCACCGCTTGAGATCCGAAGATGGTCACGCCGCCTGGGTGGCGGAGTTGAACTACGAAAAAGTGACATTTTATGACGTATTCTCACTAAAGTGAGATTACAAAATAACCCCCCTGGTTGTTGCTGCTCCCATTGATGTTGTTATATACGAGTCCTCACTCATTAGTAATATATATATATATATACATATATATGAAAACGAGCGAGACTAAAGAATCAGTTCAGTTAACCTAATGAAGCAGACAGGAGGACCAGCGAAATATTGTTTATTACAATTTTAAACATTGCGGAATGAATCCCGAAAAGATAAACAGTCAGAGCCCTTAGTGAATACCTGACGACTAAATTGCAAGGAATAATAATAATACATGCTTGATTATAATGAACGAATAATAATTTACAAACTACAAAGGAACCACGTCACTACGATGGGAACGAAGGACGGAAGAAAAATAATACTATAGAATAAAATGGAAGTACAGAGTGACAAATGACGACGAGTGAACATTTAAAAAGAACATACACATTTGGTGGCTGTGTGGTAAATGTCACCGCATAACGCTCAGTGTTCCTAGACACCAGTCAGCGAGAGAGCAGTCAGTATATAGTTTGCGCCCACTGTAAGCACATAGGCATGCATATACGAAGGTGAACATGTCTTTCTTTTATTCCACTTCGTGAGGAGCCTCGCGTTCATGGAGAGAAGGTCATATTTGATGGCGACATCCGAGAGCAGCTTTGGACATTCGACTACAGAGGGGGTGGGTGAGGTGGCGGGGGGAAAGGAGGGGGGGGGGGAGGTGAGTGGGGGGTAAGGCGGGGGGGGGAGGTGAGTGGGGGGTAAGGAGGGGGGGAGGTGAGTGGGGGGGAGGTGAGTGGGGGGGGGAAAGGAGGGGGGGGGAGGTGAGTAGGGGGTAAGGGGCAGCTCATTGAGGAGCAAGTGATCTCCGTTATAGCAGTGTGATTGAATCCGGGAGACAGAATTTAAATAGCAAAGTGGAATGTGGACCACCACGCAGCAATAGGCCACATAAATGTGCAAATGTCAAGTTACTTTAAATAGAGAACACATGCACAAATAAATGCTGTGCTGAATCAATTCCTTCTTCAAAAAAAAATTTCAAACATATTTTGTTCCGTTACAAGTCAATAAAATTGTAACAAAGGTTAGAAATGGTATTAGCAATTGATAACGACTTGGAAAACGTTATGAAATTAAAATTCAACTGATTGAAAAGCGGGAGGAAGAGGCCCGGAAGATAAAAAAACATCCTCGTCCGATTATGGACGCGTGTCCCTTCCCCTTCGGAGGAGATATCAGAGAGAGAGCGGTTAAGATGGCGCAACCATTGTTCTCTCCATCTCTCACAACGCACACGCGGGAGAGAAGAAAAGAATGAGAGTCTGCGCGCGTGATTTAGAAAATGCAAACGCGGGGATGGAATAATCGTTAATGGAAAGGGGGGGGGTTGTGTTGGGGGGAGGGGAGCGAAGGGGTGGGGGGTTTAGAGGAAAGAGGGAGAGAGTGTGAAAGAGCGGAAACCGATGTAAAGAGACAGAGAGCATTTCTTCTTTTTTTTTCCTCCCCCCCCCCCTCTTATTAATTCTGCCTCCCCGTCACGACACTCGTGTCGCCAGCATCCCCTCTCTTAATTCTCACTCATTCCCCCAAACACATGTGCGTGTGGCACACAAAAGAAGCAGCAGCAGCAGCCGAGGGGTGGGTGGGTGGGTGGAGGAGGAGGAGAGAGGAGTCAAGACGGATGAACAGTCGAGGAGGAGTGGGGAGCAGTGCGGCCAACCGATGTAAGCCGCGTGGGATGTGTTTAAACGACACGGGCGCAGGTGTTTCTTGCGCCTAGTTTCGACTCGGGGCGAGGGGGGGGGGGAAGTCGTGAAATGTTTAAATCGCAGCATACATATCCATCCATCCATACATACATATATCCATCGCTCGCATTCTTGCCTCTCTCTCCCCGTAAGCAAATGGCGCTCTCACTCGGCTCCCGCTCAGCGAGTTCCCGGCCAGCCACCAAATTCTCCTTTTAGATGACATTCTGCGCTTTCTAGATTCATAATCCGATAATGCTTTTCACGGATCCTTCTCCGCTGAACATCTTTGACCGGTTTGGCAACGGAGTTAAATCTTACGGTGCTTAACGGAGGATTGACGAGGTGGAGGGATAGAGCTGGGGGGGGGGAAGGTTTTTAGGGGGCGGGGAAGGGGGTGGGTTGAGAGACTGTGGAACGACAGTGGTTCACCAGGGGGATGCTGGCGCGCGTGGCTCGCGTGGGATTTCTAGTGCCCCGTCGTCAATGTCATCGGACACTGAGAGGAGGTAGGTTACGGGGGAGAGGGAGGGAAGAAGGTATGTACGTCTATATACACGTATATTTATATAAACACGTTGTCTACCTTCTGTAAAGCAATAGAAGATGTAACTCTGTTACGATACCGGTCGTTTTTTGCACTTGGTGTGACACAGGACCTTAAGTGCCGCCGAGGGCAACAGAGCGTGGTCAGATCATAAAACTAGGGACACATGAATTAATAAAGCTTACGCTCATTAGATAATATTCAAATTGCTAACACAACTAATTCATTGACATTGTGGGATGCAAATTAAGGCGGGATCAAATCACGCGGGATATCATTTCAGTCGAGGTGTTTGTTTTCATGTATGTTATAAAGAATGTATAAATCACAAAAGTACCAAGTCGGCGAGGGCGGTTAATTTCACCTCCACAACATTAATCGTAGCCACTCTTGTCCCTTGATTTAATAGTCTTGCTTCGAAATTACGCAAAATATTCAATCTATATTTTTTACCAGCGATCTGTTTGGGATTCCCAGGCTAAGTCATAGAATAATTCGGTCACACTACTAAGTGTATCGTAACAAGGTTTAACAAAAATAGCAGCTCTCCGCTGTACTCGTTCTAATTCCGATATCAATCATATCCTTCGTCAGTGGCGCACACGCTGCCGGGATTATTGTTGGCGAGAGGTATAAACGAGAGAGAAAACAACAGCATCGATCTTCCACCTTTTCGTCACAATTTCCCAGTATTCTTTCAATAAATTCTAATGTTCGATCAGATTGCCCGCAGATTTCCTATAAATGTTTCCCTGATGAAAGATATTGCCTGAGGGTTACATCCAAGTATTTACCGACTCTACATTTAATTATTCAGCCTTATTAATGTATCAGATCCGTTGAAAGAGAAAATAACTTTCCAAAATTTCCAGACTACCAAATTTCAGGAAGCACAGCACAATGTTTCCTTCTCAATCAACTGTACATCATTCCGATCTGTTTTTTATGAGCGCAGAGTGTCCGAAAGGAATGGAAAGTTATTATGTTCCGTATTATGCAAAGTAAGCAGCCCACTGGAAAGGAAAGCACTGCAGGACGAGAGGGAAGAAGGAATAATTTTACAGCTACACGGGTGGTTTCTCTTATTTTTTCGCCATTGCCAGACATTGACTGGACAGCTGACTTGCAGTCGATTAGATATAATGCCTGGAAACCACGTGAAATGACAAGAAATTTGACAGCGCCGCAATGAGACATAATCTAGCGGCAAGAACAAGGGTCTTCGTCTGGCGAAGGATGCGGCCTCTCCGGTCCCCAGGCGGCGCACTTGTAGCGATGACACAACAGACATCCGGTCGGGAGCAGGAAATCGAAGCGGGATAAGTGTGTGTGTGCAATGGAATGGCGGAACTTTCTTTCCGCCCCGCCCACCACTTGCCCTTTGCGGTCGCGATACAAAAGGGCGAGGGAATTATAAGGGGGGGGAGGCCAAGGGTTGCTCTGATCGGAAAAATCGGAACTTCGTGTGGCGTAAACGACGACCACGACGAAGGGAAGAGGACAGCAGCAAATTGTATTTTTCGCTGACGTCATCCACTGAGACACTTCCTCAAAAGTGTATTTCGGGGCTGTTTCATCGGATCTCAATGACGACAACTCGTCGTATCTCGGGTGAGAGAACAAAATCACAACGGCGCCATGACTATAAAGAGTAAATGCAAAGGTATGCATACGTATCAGGTGAGGTGAAATGCCCGGAAATCACCGCAACTTAAGAATTGTCGTGGGGTCAACGCAGACGACACATTCGCGGCGCCGTATTAAGGATTTATCAAGCGAAAAGTATTTAATATTTCTTTATTACAACTGAGTGGAACGTTGCATTAATCTTCGCTCTCCCAGAGGACGGACACAAACAGCCATGCCCCGAGTGGTGATAATTCCACCCAAGAAGGAGGGATTAGAACCCGCGACCTTAGAGTTGGAAGGCGAGGAGGTCTCTCTACCCCACCGCCACCGGGAAGATCATCCGATGGAGAAGTGAAGAGCAGGTGTTATTTTAGTTTAAAGATCACATCTCGAGTACGACCCGCGAGCATTTGCGACCCTTTGAAGAGAGAGAGATATATTTACTCTGCGTATAATAAACCACAAAGGAGAGCCGCAGCGTTCGTTTAAAACTGCTCGGAGAACGAACAGAAGGGGCGACACCTGAAGGAAAGAATTAGTTCGGTTCGCGAATCAAAAGAGCTTACTTGACAGATAAATCCCGATCACAAGAGTTCCAGGGTTAAAGGGGGGATTCCAAACACTGTTCCTGCACCATTTATATATATCCCAATGGAGGAGAAAGAGGAGAAAGAGATAAGAATGTCCAACCGATAAATATCACAATTCCTCCTCCCAACGCACCATTCACGACTGCACCGAAAACAAAAAAGGCAGATAATAAGACACGCACACACTTTCCTCTTCCAATATTCATATTCCTTTCCCCCGTTCCCCTCCTCCTTCGTGGCACCTTAGCCTCAATGCCTTCCCTCCTCATGATCCCTGCACGTCGCTCCACAAAACACACACGCCCCTGCGTAAACCGAAGCAGTGGGCGAGAGACACCCTGTCGCCCTCGATGGGCCCCTGCCCCTGAACACACCACGCATCGGGCCCTAAAGCATAAGTCCCAACTTCCAAATGTTCTTTTTGCGGTGGCAACATCTTCCAAATGTATCCGACAATGAGGAACTGGGACGGACACGGCCATATAATGTTGGCGATTCAGAATCTATTAACTCGTAGAACGACTGAAATACACGTGGCCTCGAGGCGACTACGACCGCGGGCGGCATGCCTTGGCCTCGAGTTCTCGCACGCGGCGTGGAAGTGACCACCACTTGGCGCGTCAACTGGATAAGAGTGAAACTGATAAAAAAAATTAAAGCATACTTTATATTGCTGTAAAATTACGTCAAGTTAAAATTAATGGCATTTTTTTTGGCTACCAAGGAATAGTTTTAATTATAAAATTTAAATCCGAGAGTTCCGACAACAGCTAGTTCTCAAAAGCTCTCCACATGATACCTCAACACAGCGCACATCGCATGATATCACAATGAGATATCGAATATCCCCAGCGATCGCCATGTCTAACATCCGATCGCACAGCCATGATGAGAGTACATAATAATAAGTCAGGTAAAACATTGCACTGGATGAAAACGCACCCGTACTGCACAGCTACCGTATGTACGTCAGGCTACCATCTATATTTTTTCGTTTGAGATAGGTTTAAGAGAAGAATGAATACCCATACCAGCGGTCGGAAACCGTTACCTGTACGCGACAATTTTCACACATACATTAATTATAAGATGGGCTCTAGACGCCTATGAGCAAGGGCATAGAATATTGGGCAATGTAATATATTCGTCGTTTTCCTGTCGTGCCAATTACAAACCTTTCGCCTGCCTCAGGTATCTGTTCTTCATCTACTATTTTTCATCGTCGCGCCCCCTCTGCCTCCTTGCATATGATTATCATTCTCCACACCGTGCCCTGCCACCGTCCGACCCCCCCCCTTCATCACAAAGCACCCTTCTCCTGCGACGGCAACACATTACCTCTTATTACCTGTTCCAGCCAACCTACCTCCCCCCCCCCTTCATCTCCTCCACAATTCCCTCCCAATCACCCTCAAGCACTCCCCCCCCTTCTTTCTCCTCCGCCGCACCCACACACACACATCTCAATGCGCCTATTTTCGCCCTCGGACCACGCATCTGCACCACAACACTCCACACCTCACATTAAACCTTCCGTAAACATTTTCTTCACATTCTTACGCAAGTAAGCCGTCTATAATTAAAATCTCCTATTACTGAACTCCTCCTTTGCAGACTCTGATATCCTTCAATTATCTTCACCAAAATGGCCGTTGCCATTCAGCATACTCCTAGATGGATACCAACTCGAGTTTACGCCACCCTACTTTTATTCCACCTTTCTCGAACTAATTTTCTAATGCATCTAATAACATCTCCATATTTGCAATCTCTTTTGGATGATTGAACAACCAACACTTAGTGGTTCGCGAATCTATTTCTATTACTGGCTGCTAACTGTACTTAATACCTGTTACTATCTGCTTTACAGCGAGCATCACATCAACTGTGTTTTAAATTCAGATTATCCTTGATTATGAGAAGTATTTAAGTTTAATATACGTTATGCACTTATTTACTTATGTTCATTTTTTTGAAACAATTCTGCGATGGTTCCTTTTATTATTTTTTCCATTGACTTATTTTCTGCAATTGTAGCTGAATCCGGTCGCGGAAATATGCTTCGGCGTGAGCATGGCTACGCAAAGGTAAAATTACCTATATATACCACCTATATAAATGTTTATCTAATAAATATGTTCGGTGAGATTTAAAATTGTCGAAAACTTCATAGGTCTTAGATGTGTTCTTTTTACAAAATTACACTGATGATAGAGGACTTTAATTATAGATTTAAACCTCACGTGAAAGAAGGCGAGAGGCACGACCGGTAATAATCTTATAGGTAAGAAGTTAAGAGCACCGAACACCCCAAGTCTACAATTATTGGAAAATATTCTTCTTGCAATTCTGCGGTGAGGAATCCCGTTAAGGTAAAGGGGATATGCCAATCTTAAATGCGTCACGAAGAGCCAGTCTTTTTCCCTAACGAAGAACGATCCCTTCATAAGTTTATTCCGTCCATTCTGTTGACCTGCCAAGGAGCAATGGACACGAATCCATGTTCTCTTTGTGGGGGCAAACGGTAGCCAGCTGCAGCTCAACAGCGGCAGCAAATTTGGGAGTTCGTCCAATGAGTATGAGTACGACGCGTCACATATATGACGAATCGATGACCTCAATGGTAAAGAAGAGGCCGATCTTCTTGCGTGAACCTATAAAAGGAAGGCAATGGAATACTTTTCTGGACAAGCCACTGCAGAGAACCAGTAGTTTCTGTATACAGCTGCATGTTGAATCCAGCATTGATGACAACCGCAGGCTTCGAATGCGTGAAGAGATTTTTTACCCACTGCCACCAAGCCAGAATGAAATCCGTTTTTCCAATGTGAAGGATTACATAGCTCCCAACTTTGAAATCAATTAGGCGTCCGAATGTTTTCCGAAACTGTTGGATTTACCTATAGTGTTTGAGTCACCTGCCTGGGAAATTCGGGTGTCTAATGTCATCTCGGGTTTTTTCAAGACCGTCTCATCAATCGCGATTACCATCCTATCGCAACACTCGATGAGAAATCACGAAATAGCTAAGAAGCTCACGTAGGAAAATCATCCGCCATTCATTTTTAACACGCTTTGACTCCAACATTAGGTACTTCCCAAATCTCACGTTCTATCAGACCCGTCGTCATGGCAATTGCGACTGCCTTCCCCTCAATTCACTATCGATACCTACGTCAGAATTCAAGAATGGCTAAACAAATAAAACACCTAACAATTTTGAGGAAACCAGGACTAGCCACGGTAGTTACATTTACGGAGTCACCCGCAAGTGCACATAAGTGCGATATTCCACAGAGGACTCGGCGCGAAAAGTGAATGAATGCTTTGTAAATATTCGATTTAGAGACACCGAACGATCCCTTGATATGTGTAATATTTTAGGAATGCCGTGAATGGAATTGTATCACAATGTCTCTCCTCAGTTCGACACACGTAGTATTATAGGATAAATAAAATAACTTTTAAAAACGTGGTTTTATTAAAAAATGTGATAAAAAGAAGAAGTTAATTTTTTGAGTTGTCACTACTGGCCCACAACAGGCGGAACGTGATTATTTGTGACTAAAAATAAAACCATGGGGGCACAACCAACATTTGTAGTACAAAAGGCTTTACCATTACTATATAGGTCACGTGGTAAGAACGTATGGACTTATGAGAGGTTTTTTGTGCACATGCGGGTGACTCCGTAAAGGCAATATTTCGGCTAGTCCCGGTATCCTCAACGTTTGTAAAATGTAAGATCATAAAACACTACCCGTCGTTGCCGTTTACATTTTTGGCGGCATTGATCATACTGATCTATTGTGGTCCCTAATCGTAAACTGAAAATATTTACTCTTTGAATCGGTCCATCTTGAATTCTTATCTCTCAAATCTTATGCATGGGAATAAAACAATGGCACGTATTTTTAATATGTTTTTACGTCTTCGGAGAAGTCACACGCCATAAGTTTATCAGGAGATAAAGACTATTCTTTAATGTACACTGTCATGGCGATTCTCATCCTATTTCTTTTAATTGCCTCGACACGCAACTAGACTTTTCATAGCAAATCCTAGCTTAGCTTGACCGTATGTATCTCGATAGTGTTCACTCCAAGATAGGTCATGAGTAATTGTGACGCCTAAATATTTAACGGACTTCTCTTTCACTATTTCCCTATCGCTTATTTTGTAATTTAGCGATACCATTTAGGGGTAATTTTCTTTCTCTAAACGGTAACTGCCAAGCAGTTTTTAGGTCTAGTAATGCTGCCATTTTTTGCAACAGACCTCAATTGCAACTAAAACCGGAGTCGAAATCTCTCTGCGTCTAACCGCGTCGTCTGCAAAAAATCTTTAGAATACTATTAACCACTTTACTGATGTCGTTAATGTATATGAGACATAAAAGAGAGCCGATGATACTTCCTTGGCGAACACCCGATTCGGCATAGAATGTATTGGACATGATACCATCTCTAACGACTTATTTGTGAGCCTTTAAGAAATGCGTAATTCACCATACAGGGTCTGTCCGGTAAGTAAGGCAAATATATTTTTTTAGAAAGATTAATTCAAGATAAAGTTATAAAATTATAAAACTCTTTTAAGTAGTTCCCTTGGGTATCTACACACTTTTTCCAGTGAATCTGCCATGTACGGTACGCGTCCTGGAAGGCGTCTTCGGGAAACTCTTTAAGGGTCTCCGTTACGGCGGTTTGGATCGCTTCTATCGTTCCAAAACTGATTACTTTCAGGGCGTTTTTGATCCTGTGGAACAAGAAAAAGTCAGCCGGGGTCAGTCAGTCAGTACTGGATAATCAGTGTTCTTTTTCCAGAGTTTCACAGTTTTCCCGGATGTGTAGGTAACCATCCTGTTCACTACATCCCATGGAAAACGCCTTCTATTTCCTTTCGGCAAAAATGTCGATAAGTAGCGCGATAAGTGGCTGATATTTTGGTATAAATAGAAAAATGAGACTTCCTCATCCTTTATAAAGTAGCCAAATTGATTTAATTTTATGCGAAATGACGCTCGTATAATAATTATCTCGCTTAAACTATCTTAAGCAAGAGGCGAGAATGAAGAAAGGCGAAGGTTTTCAGCTCATAAAAATGAAATCAGGTTCTATGAAACCCTTGAAATTTGACAAATATGCATGTTGTTAAGGCACTGAGGCCTTCCTAGACGTGCTATGTAACGTGAAGTAATTTTGCTAATTGCGGAAGAAATTATACGTGGCAATAAGCTGAGAATCTTTGGTTCGAGCATGAACAAAGATAAATAAAATTTGGAAATGATAAGAAATGCATAAGTAGATTCTAAGTAGGTACGTGATCTAATATATTGGCCAAAGTGAGGACTTCATAAGTGTATCAATTTGAAGTGAAACAGCTGAAGACAACAAAGTACCGTGACCTTGTCTAATCCGAGAGGATCAAGGAGAAAAAATCCCAATGTGATGTAACGTATCACACACCGGGAGAATTCCTGGGTCGCACTCTACTTCCTCCTCGCACAATCACACCAATCAGTCAGTTGAGGACACTTCCTCATTCACGGTCTTCAGCGAACCCACGAAGGGGGAAGAGGGGGGGTGAGTCAGGGGAAGGGAGGGGGGAGTCAGGGGAAGGGAGGGGGGGAGTCAGGGGAAGGGAGGGGGGGAGTCAGGGGAAGGGAGGGGGGGAGTCAGGGGAAGGGAAGATTGGATCGAAATTAAAAGAAAAATGGAGAGGATATTTCACGAATGGATTTCAATAGTGGTGAACTCTTGTTGGACCCGTTTCCGACTACTATTATTATGACCTCTTTAAATTGGCAACGATTTCAATTAATTCCGATATACGAGCAAATTCCAAATTAAACAACCTTAGATTAAATAAAAGTGTTCCTTTATACGTTACGACCATAGTCATAAGTCCTCCGTTGACTCGTGAACACAATCCAAATCACGCCACTGGGTCACTGTGGAGTCAGCATTTGTGAAATCGGCGAGGTATACATGGAGCTCTTACCTGAAATGAAAAAAAGGGAATACATCAGAAACACTTCTTGGATAGAGCTCAAATCAAATCGTACTACTTAATACTAAAATCACAACGTTTTAGTGACTGCGCATGCAACGTAAGTGCACCGGAAAGTATCGGAAACGTCGTCACTTAACACTGGAACCGCGGAAATCTAACGCAATCGTTTCCTAACGTCATAATCGGTCCATTGATGAATGCCTATCTTGTGGACAATTATATAATTATAAAAAAAAAATTTGACTGATTTTGCTCTAAGTGGAAAAGGAAGAACGTGAGCCACTATGTTCCACGATAATTTCAGACGTCTGTGGTTAAAAAAATCACTATGAATGCCAGACCTGATATATCGCTGAAATTGAGACCAATGAAACATAAATATACAAGAATTCTTATTGATGAAACCTTGCAAACGGCATTGGATCAAAACTGACTCATCCAGAAGTTTAGGGGGAATATATTGAAGTGGCAACTTCTGAAGAGAATCTATTCCCTGGAAAAATCAAATTACATATTTAAGAAAAACAATAATATTGATGAAAAATAACGCTAAGAGTACCTACGCAACAAAAGTAGTTCGGCGAGCTATTTCTCAACTCATCTTCGAATTCTATTAGAGAATTTAAGCAGACGTCAGAAGCATGAAGTACACATGCAATGACACAAAAACTGATATGAATGAATGGGTATGAATGAATATTTGAATGAAAATTAAATAAAATGTTTCATTACTTACAAATATTTACTTTATTTGCAGTGAAGATTTCTGCCGACGATTCCTCGTCTAAATTTGCGTTTACTGAAAATATGGAATCTCAACTTTTTGTGCATTAAATAATGGCAAGAATTTAACAGACGAATGCGCGGGTTTCAGCGATCTTTCAGATTCCCGCACGGTAAAATCAATCACGTGAGACATGACTTACAGCCCCCTCGCGTGTCACACGCCACCAATACCAGTGTGGACTGCTGGCCATTTTTATCCCAAAAAGACACAAAAAAAGTCCAAAAAGGTCGGGCAACATTTTAGACAATTTTTCGAGGCTCGAATTCGATTATATTACTTGAAATTTTCGCGAATGCCTTGAATAGGCACACGCCCCCAACCCTCCTTCCGGTATGGAGGAACCAGTCAAAGCCTCCTCCTCCGCGCGTGGTGCAATCCAAGGTGGCCTCACGTGAAAAGGCGAAAGGAAATCTACAATCGCTTCAACCTGCATACAGCATCCATCCGAGAAACAATCTTCCGACCTTCATCCCAACCGTTGTTAACTCGATCGAAGACTGCCACTAACGATGCCACTTTGGGTCCCGGCAAAGCACCGACTAACGATTTCCTGAAAGTCAAAACCGGGCCTTCGCACTGAACTTTTAATTTCATGAATATACGGATGTATGCGTAGCTCGAGCGGTCGTCATCGTCATTAGCCATGACACCATCCTTTGATTGGTTGACCCCTTCACGCTATCCTGCTTACTTTTTCTCTACGCCCTTTACACATCTCGTTATAACCCGTGTTCCCGTATTTTTCCCGTGCTCCTTCCACTTCTCCCCATTTACAAACTCGTCGAGTCTCAAAGTGTGGCCTAACCATTGGAGCGGCGATCGCTTTTCGAAATTTAGGAGACTTGGGAATTTTCACGCTTCAAATGATCGACTTTGGAGAGGAATCATATGTTTAGTCTAATAACATGATCGACCCGCAACAGCAGTGAGCCAGAGGTCAAAGGTCAGCCGATTGAATATCCTCATTTTTTCTGGGCAAAACGGCCATTTTGAACGTAATTACCTCATTTTATAAAAACTGTGGAACGAGGATTTCAACCATTTTGGCTTGTTCTGACGACTACATAGAAATATATGCACGTGCTAAGTTTCAATTTCCAATTAATAAATTCCATCCTCCGGGTACAAAAATGTTTTTTCAAGCGCTTCATTTCCAAGATCATACTCCTTTTTGGATATGTCATTCAAAGTATAGATATGATCGCTTCTCATCTCAACTAAAGCGCGACCCAGCAAAGACCACATCATGAGCCTATCTATTCCCTCAATGGGCACTCCTCTGTATAATTTGCCCCTCCCAACTATCAAGGCAGGTAGAGTGACGAATGTATGAAAGTAAAACTAAAAGGGCATTGACTGAAGATGTTCATAAAATGATCACGTCTATAAAAAAACAAGAATGGTTTCAAAATTCTATCATTACTGGCACTCGAAGCACACCGGCAATTAAGCGGAAAACAAACTATTCCAGGTTATTTTAATGCTGTTTCGCCCGCGTGTGACATGACACTAGCAATTTATTTTTTTCAAACAAAACTTTTTTTAAGAAAAGAATCGCAGAAATTCTTATATTGGCAAAAAAAAGTTCACTTGGAGACAAGAGAGGAAAAAATAAATGCCCACGTCCTTCTAACTACCTTCGGCAGTGAGATAAATTCTAAGTAGATATTTGAAAAGCTGAATGTAAACTCTCAGAAATTTGAATAAAAATTAAACAAATTTTTAGATACGTGATCCTAAAAATATAATGCTTTACACTTCAATGACAATACAGACCCCCGCAAAAAGTCTAATGTGAGTCAACTATTTTTCCGTAATCGACGTTGACGCACTGTAAGTCGCGTCACTATTAAGCCCAGCTTCCAAACTCCGTCGTACGATCTAAAATTCGATTGTGTCCCAGGCGACGTCAATATTTTCCTTGGATTCGAGGTCTAATAGCGTTGCAGAATATCGTGCATGAATAAGTCGACGTACGTCAGTGTGTAGGTTTAACAATGTTACTGCCTAAAGAAATAAAATGACTAAAAACGATGCCCACTAGTTTGTTATATCGAGGACTCCAATACATCTCAACACTGACTTTTGTTACATAAAAAGTGAGCTTTTTAAAATAATTTTTGTTTGATAATTATAACGCAATAGATAGTGGAACAGTTTGATTCCAGAGGTATTCAGAGGAAATCGAAAGCATTCGTTTTTCCCCAAAATGTGTTCAACTATGAACCATAGCTAATTGTTAATGAGCGAGAATTACGGAAAATTACACGCAAAACCACATGCAGCAGCCAATGGTGAGTGACCATTCAAATTGTCAACACCCATGGACGTACCCTGGATTTGAAATTGGGTGGGGGAGGGGAGCTCATGTTCGGTCCAGGGAGGGGGGGGGGGCGAAGAAGCAAAATAAAAATACAGGTTTTGGTAAAATTGTTTTTATTGGCATTACAAATACCTTAACTTCAAGACTTTCATCCTTTAGATTATCGTTTTCTTTGACAAATTCCGACGCACGCTCATCAGACATTATCCAAACATTCTTTCCTCTCCCATCGTGCTCCTAATCCACGTCTTCACTACTCTTCATAGAGTACTAAAGGACCATTCTGCAGCCGCCGTAGAGGGTGGGATTGCGATTAAAATTGAGAATGCTTGCCACAGGGAGGGGAAAATACATTGGTATCGTTTAAAAGGTCAACGACTTCATAATCCTTTAACTTGTCCTCGGTTAAACTTTTCTTCTTCCACAAGTTATACCATAGGTTATCCGTATAGCTATCCGGTTATATCTACTAATTTGTAAAAGCCTCTAAATATTTCTGCGCTCTTTTGAGAGTCCCTGACACTCATTCAGTCAGATGGAGGCGTCTTTGCTTAGGAGCAAGACGTGGAACAGAAATTTCTATTTCTGATTCTATTGCATTGTCTTGCGCTTTTTGAAGTACCTAATTCGTCAAAGAGACTGTCTGCGTCTTCACAGTCCTTTTCGATTACTTCTAGGATTCCAGTTATGTGTTCTCCTACCGTTATCATATCCATGCTCCTTGCTTGCAGGGAGCATTAACCACTGTTCTAATACTGCCGAGTATTTTGCAATGTTAACTAGGGCAACGATGAACGAAGGTTTAGTTACTCCTGAATGCAGCAGCTGCCTATGCCACAAGAAAAGTGGCTTACCTAAGTAGGTACGCCGCTTTTCTTGTGGCATAGTTGATAGGCATGATTGATAGTGCTTCCAGGGCTTTGACTAGCTCGGGGTAATTTTGAGATCATGCTCGAATTCTTTCGTGTTTTTCAGACCATCTAGTCTCGCACATTCGCGATAGATAAGGAGCCAAATTCCTAAAAGCAGTCGATTCCCTGAAAGACGTGATTGTATCCTTCTAACAGTGGCAATGGTGTTTCTGATTTCCGGTACATTATTTGTGTCGTTCATCACAAGATTGAGTTTGTGGTTTGAGCAATGGAAAAATAATTCTCGCGAATATTTTTTCCTTAAAATCGCATGTACACTACCCTCTTTGCCTGCCATTGTAATAGCCGTCAAAACCAAATCGGATACAATATTCTGATGGAAGATTATTGGTAACAAAAATTTGTCGATTGCTCTGACGATTGATGGGGCATCTTATGCTTTCATTTCCACAAAACCAGCTAATTCTTCTCGAATTTTCCCTTGGATGTGTCACCATAGAAACGCAAGCCGTTTGATAACTATTCTTTCCCTGCTTTGACCGGTGTCGATTTTTTTCCGCCGGAATCAATTCGTAAATTCAATAGACCAAAGAAGCTGTGCATTAAGTGCTTCGACTAAGCACAAAACGCAACAGTCTCCTTCACGCATTGCTTCATTTATTCTCTTGTTCTTCAGAATCCGCAGGTTAAGAAATCACCGGTTGAGACATGCAGCCATTTTGTCAGGACGACAGAACCAACTAAACAAATTTCAGATGAATTAGATTACGTGGAGGAACTATATGATTTAGAATGTGCCATTGGTCTGCTTCTTCTTAGTGTTTCTAAATACAGAAATCAGAGATATTGTCTTCCAACCTGCAACGACAAGAAACACGATTCGACGCAATTATTTTTGCAAAATCGCCATATCCTCTTTCAAGGTTCTATTTTTGAGCTTCTAGGGGGCGGGGCAGATGCCCCTTGCTGGCAGCCGCCCCTTGCTGGGTACGCCCATGCCCGGACTGGTGAAAATCACTTTTGAATTTTGCCCTACTGTTTATTCGATTTCGGCGCGCACTGCGCAACAACTCGCGCACTGCCAACCGTAATAAGCGGAGGTACAGCGATAAAAGGTGAAGCGGGTTCGGGAGCGGAATGAGAAGAGAAAGAGCGTCGCCCTGAGGAGGCGCTCTGATGTTTCCCATGCGAGAGCAGATTGAACACACAGTCACAGGCGCTTGGACGAATGCCAACAACGCAGTAGTGGAGAAGGTGAGCTTCAAGGTGATGCCCCAGGTGAAGCAGCAGCCCATTTCGGGACTTGGGAAGAGGAGTCCTCATTCGACCACCGGGGGACGAATACCCCCGCGATAGGGGATCGCATGGGTGAGATGGGGAGGTCGGAAGGGAGGGGTGTCAAGGGTATCCTTGGGCAGATCCTGAAAGTAACAAGACGCCCACGAGAAGCTCTTAAAGGGCAACTTGGCGCACCTCACGATCCACTTCCCTCTACTTTGCATGACGACGAATCGAACTATTGACATCGTATAACACATTTAGTGATATTATAGAAAACCGTTGCACTGACTGTACATGGAATACTTTTCGTAGCAACACACGACTAGCCATAACTAGCGCAATACCAAGTAAACTTAAAAAGGTCAATACTGAACCTAAGTGGTATAATGCGGACGTCCGGAAATCTCTCAAGCGACAGTGAATCTGGCTCGCAAAAATGAAGAACGCACATCAGGATCTACCCGAAGAGGAGTATATGAAGTTATGCGAAAAATACAAGATCGCGAAAACAACAGCTAATGCCTTTCAAAAAGCATTAACGGAATTCAAAAATAAAATATTGGGCGAATATTTAGAGGATAACCCAAAGGCATTTTGGTCGTACGTGAGGGAGTTTCAAGGCTGCAAATCAACAGTAACGTCACTAAAGAACAATCTAGGATAAAGAGCAAAACGACAAATTAGATAAAGCAAATATCCTCAACACCTTTTTTCAAAGCGTAATACAACATGATCTCCAAATTACAACGCCACAATGCCTAGGCTATATAAGCACCCAATGCAGTCTATTAATATCACTAGTCGTGGAATAGAAAGTCATCTGAAATCCATTAATTCCAAAAAATCACCCGGTCCCGATCAAAGTCCCGCCCGAGTTGTGAAGTGAAGACTTGTCTTGGTGGAAACACGTCCGGGAAATCTGCGGACAGGCTTGTCGAAAATTGGGATTTATTAAAAGAATATTAGGAAAATGCGACGAGAAGGTTGAAGAGCGATGTTATTTTTCACTCGTGAGACCTCACTTGGAGTTTGCCGCTGGCATATGGGACCCTTACGAAGCAGGACTAATCTCTGAAATAGATCGAATACAACGGAGAGCAGCAAGATTTGTGAAAATTTGTCACGATAAACTTAGCAGTGTTACCGAATTGTTGAAGGAATTAGGGTGGGAATCTCTAACTGATCGAAGGGATAATTACAGGTTAAATCTTTTGCGCAAACTCGGAGCAGACAGTTTTTTGCCTGACGTTCAACATATAATGCTAGAGCCAACGTACTACGGTAGAAGCGATCACAGGAATAAGATAAAGGAAATTGACTGCAGAACCCATAGCTTTAAAATGCCACTTTTCCCACGCACAATAAGGGATCATAATGAAAGAGTCGAGCGAATACGTCACACGGTCACGTGACAACAAGCGAGCCATGTTGTGGGATACATTGGCCGAGTTCCTCGTTGCCGTGCATAGTGATCCACAGCATTTTTTTATTTATTGCGAGAAATGGTGCAATACTGTGATGCTCCTTACTGCAAAAGTTCGCATAAAACACCAGGGGTATTATTCTACAAATTTCCAGCGGAAGGAAGCATGTTTATACCGTGCGGCAAAAAATATATGACGGGATGAAAGAAAATCAAAAATTTCGTCTTCTATGCGTGTGTGCTCCCGACATTTTTTACCCAGTGATTACAAAGAAGTCTTGTCTGGAAGAAAGTTTTTGATTTTTAAGAGATTTTTAAGACCAATTTGCGATGTTTGCACCTGTCCTGGTGAAGGAATAGCATTAGGATCAACGCAATACTGGAATGTTGGTGGTTCCCTTTTTCTTTTCAGGCTTGGCTTGGCAAATACAGCATTCACTACTGCATCAGGTTCAATTTTCTTTCCCCTGGGCTTATACCATTTCTTTTCCACGGATGTACAAGACACGTCTACCGGTATAATATCCTTCAGCCCCGTCGGAATTAAATGGTGGAGGAGGTAAAAGAGCCCAAAAGCGTGCACGCGTTTACCGAGTCTAAAAAGGGAAAGAACAAATAAGCAGAGCTTGTACTTCACATGATAACGATATCAAACAACACATTTGTTCTGTGAGCTGAAAGGATCACAGCCACAACAGTGTATAATATGTAAATACGGACATTATGTTCACAAGAACAAGATTCAAGTACGGTAATCGGAAAATGTTTTCATCCAGACAAGTGTATTTCATTTTCTATATTCGTGAGTTTCGGTTCAAGTTTCGACTAGTCTCGATTACCTAGGTATACCTTCCACGAACTTTGCGACCGTGTTCTCGGCCGGTACCACTTGTCACCGGGAAAAAACTGTCATGGTATCATTTATTAACTTTTATTTTAGGGTAGGTTATAAATTAAAGTAGAGGTGTACATAATTAAGTGGTATATGGTGATTGCATCAAGTTCATATCAAAATAAATGTAAGTAAATGAGTCGTCGCAGAGGAAAAAAATCAACTAACTAATAATTGTATCATGCATAGGTACTATATATTGTTCGAAGGTGAAACTATCATTTTTGCTGCGACGTTGTGCAAACAACATTAAAACACGATGTACCATAAAATGATGTCATCATATACATACATCGTCATTTAAAATCTTGCATGACTAATTCCTGTATCATTATTTTTATTATTACCTACCATGCTTTGCAAGCACATTTCGAGGATTTAATCGCAAAGTTTTCATATTTATTTCGTCCTTCAAATTAGAGTAAACGAGCGGGTTCATTCTTTCTTTGCCTGGGAAAGCAATACGCCTTCACAAAAACCGTATCATCCTCAGTTAAGTATTCCTGACCATACCTCCTTGTAGTAGGACGAAATAAACACAGATGGATTTCCTTCCTAGGAAAGCCTCGCGCTACCTCAACTTCCCACAAACTTGAAGTCGCAACTTATGTTAAAATACTTTAAGCTTTTCAGTGACTTCGTCCAAGAGACGCCAATAATTTTTCCTTCCTCCATTCCATTTAATATAAAATAATTTTCATGTAACAAGTAACTTGTATCATCAAGTAATAATCAAATATCACGCGTTAGACAGATTTTCATCACACATTAAAATGGGACAGCAACCGGAGGGAGTACCCTAGCAGTAAAAACTGCAACTACCGAGGCTCCGCCCATTCTTGACTCGTCCATTGTTGCGATAGATCAATCATATGAAACTCCCACCCTCAATAGGTAGAGTAGAATTTTCACTTGTGCTTAATAACACCACATCATTACTAACACTTCACACCGGTCGATTAGTCCGGCATTATTTTATTTTGTTCTCTGCATTAGGTAGCATCTCGTAGAATTCATAAATTAACAATATCAGTAATATTAACCACTATATGTGTCTATAGCATTGTTCTGCATGTCATTTACGTAGAACTCTCCCAGTTTCTGATTGAACTGCGCACTGTTCTCCTGACTGCTTTTTGGCCTGCGCCTAGCGCCAGGGGGAGCTTGCGATGTTCTGATTTGAGCTGGGACGAGTGCTGCATGCCTGGTGTTGAATGAATGGAATTTGTGCCTGGTGTGGAACATTCCAGTATTGTGTTGATCCTACTGCGATTCCTTCACCAGGACAGGAGCAAATATTGCAAATTGAACGTAAAAATCACAAAAAAACCTTCGGTGGTCAGTTTTTCCCGTAAGGCGAGACATAAAATAGCCACGTTAACACGCCACATTAATTTATTTAGTAAATGAGAAATAGAGTAGCATAAAGCATAAGTGATTGCGTCAATAATACTACGACATTCACCCCAAGCTTTTCATAAAGGCCTAACTTTAAAAATAAAATTAGAATATTTTTCATTGGTTATTCGAGATAATTAACACTCGCAAACAAACTGTCGAAATCACTCAAATTACACACCTGCGAAATAAGAGAGGGCTTGGGGTGGGGGGGGGAGGGAGGGGTTGTTATCAAAGAGAGGGGGGCGGGGGGGGGGGGAGAGGATTGAATGAATGTAGGCTTAGTGTGAGTCAGCTGACTCTTGAATAATTGCCAAGCGGGCAAACCCAGTCAAGGCCGCCGTGCTAAGCGACGGCGCACCCTCCCCTCCCCTCTGAAACTGGGTGAGGGGTGGGGGGGGAAGGGAGGGGAGTAATAAACGAACGAGATGCGAGAATGGAGCCGAGATCCTTCCTCCATGAGATATGAAAGCATGAATGAATTAATGTAAAGTATGAGCGTATCCGATTGGATGAGCGTTGGAGTGTTTTGCCGGAGTTAAAAATACAAAGAGTAGAGTAGACGACCTATTTGGAGTTGGTGACTACTTCGCACAACATATTCCCGCCAATTGCTATCGGCCTCGTGTTTACTCCGACCTGGCCGTGTAAGAGATGTAGTGCTATGGGAATGAGTGGGTGATGGATGAACGTGGTGTAGTGGATATATCCGTGATGGACATATGTAACATAGACGGTAGGCTACAGGGCAGGTCAATTAGTGGGGTCAATAATTATGTGTTGCCATTTAGTAATTTAGCTAAGAGTACTCCGAGTATAGGCCCCATGAATAGCTTAATTGAAGACAGCAATCTTGAAATGTCCCCAAAACGCATAAACAACAATCATGAAGCATTAGTCGTTGCAGTAGTTAACTGCCGTAGTTTAAAAAATAAGATTCCAGAATTTCACCACCTTATTCATAGCATGGAGTGTAACGTCATTATTGGCACAGAAAGCTGGCAGACGGACGATATTTCTGATAGTGATTTTTTTCTAAATCGTTCAACGTTTACAGAAAAGATACGTCCAAACGACCAGAGGCGGAGTATTTATAGCTGTAAAGAAAACCATTGGCAGCCAAGCGGAAATCGTCCCAGATACCAGCCTAGAATCTGTATGGTGCTCTATTAGATACCCTAAATCAAAAACAATATTCGTCTGTGCGTACTACAGGCCACCTGACACCGACGTAACTTTTAGAACTCGAAACATAGAGAACATCACATCCAGGAACACCAAAAGAAATTTAATCATAGGTGGAGATTACAATACGCTCTTTATAGAATGGAGAACCTACAGTTACATATCAGGGGGAAGAGACAAAGATATATGCGAGTCCCTGCTGTACACGTTCTCATCAAATCCCCTACATCAGATAGCTACGACGCCTAACAGAGGGAACAACATTATTGATTTACTGGCAACAAATATGCCCGCAACAAGTAATTCAGGTAAACACTGTTGAGGGCATTAGTGACCATAGAGTAGTTACCGCAAAGTTCTCATTGAATAACATTAAAAGTTTTAAACAAAGAAGAAAGTTCTACATTTTTAAAAAGCCGATTTCAATGCGTTTAAGAGTCATCGAAAAAATTCTCTTCCCGACTTCCAAGAATCAAGCGTAACGTTAGACACGGAGGATAGTTGAAAAGCTTTTCTTTCGATCGCACATTCGGGGATCAGAAAATACATTCCAAGTAAAGTAAAAAAAGAGGGCAGCGAACCAGGATGGTACAATGCAGAAGTGAGAAAATCGTTAAGACGTCAGAGAGTATGCCACGGCAAGATGAAAAAACTCCGTCGAGATTTGTCCACTAATGATCAAAATTTAATATTTGAAAAATACAAATTGTCTAGAGCCACTACAAAGGAAGCCTTTCGGAATGCACTCATGGATTTTGAAAGAAAAACATTAGTTGAACGGTTACAAGATAAAACAAAGACATTTTGTTCATACGCAAGGGAAGTTCAAGGCAATAGATCAACAATTATTCCACTACGAAACGAAAATGGCGAATTATTAACAAGCAGCTCGGACAAAGCCAACTTATTAAATTCTTATTTTCTAAGTGTGTTCACCAAGTCATCGCAGAGTACATCCGTAAAGTTAAATGATCACTTCCAGCAAATGATGCCGCCTATCGACATTTGCACTCTCGGAATAGAAAACTTGTTAAAATCCGTAAGTCCAAATAAATCTCCAGGTCCTGAAGAAATTCCTGCCCACGTAAATCGAGAATTAGCTTGTGAAATAGCACCCTACTTGCATAACATATTTAGTAAATCCATCGACGAACACAAAGTACCCATGGACTGGAAAATTGCAAATGTCACTCCCATATTCAAAAGCGGTAATAAGGAACAGCCATCGAACTAAAGGACCGATATCTCTCACATCTATATCTTGCAAAGTCCTTGAACATAAAATTGTAAGTTCAGTTATGGGACACCTCATATGCAGAACTTGTTAACAAAAACGCAACACGGATTCAGAAAGGGAAGATCTTGCGAAACTCAATTAGCACTTTGTGTCCGCGACATTTTATTCTCAGGTTAACATAACGTTCCAGTTGATGCTATTTTTATTGACTTTAAAAATGCATTTGATAAAGTTTACCACAGTAAACTACTCATGAAATTAAAATCCTACTGTTTAGACGACGACGTAATTTCTTGGATTAGAGAATTCTTAAGCAATCGCGTGCAAAGGGTTGAATTAGATGGCGCTCTCTCAAATGAAGTAAAAGTCACATCGGGTGTCCCACAGGGAAGTGTCATAGGCCCACTTCTGTTCCTTTTGTACATAAACGACATCGGTGAAACAGTTGACAGAAAGTTTAGATTATTTGCAGACGGCGCAGTGGTGTATAGAGAAATCCATAGCCTTAATGATAAGGAAGCGCTAAACTAAGGACCCCGAGGCAATACAGGAGTGGTGCCATGCGTGACAGCTAGAATTAAACCTGAGAAAATGCGTTATGAATTTTTGGAAACGGGAAAACGCTCCTTGTAACAGCTATTGCATCAACAAATGCAAATTAGAGACTGTAGAATCGGAAAATACCTCGGAGTTAAACTGACTAATGATCTCTCGGATAGTAAACATATTCGAGAAATTACCGGTCAAGATAATAGCAAATTGGGATTTGTTAAAGGAGTACTTTCAAGTGGGACGATAAAGTTAGGGAAATCAGCTACTTCTCCCTCGTCAAACCCCACTTGGAATATTCTGCCAGTATTTGGGATCCTTATGAGATAGGCTTGGAAACTGAGTTAGAACGCGAACAGCGAAGATCGGCAAGATACGTTAAAGGCCGTTATGATAATCTCGTTAGTGTTTCTGACCTTTTGCAGCAACTGGGATGGGAAACGCTTTCAGACCGTCAATTAAAATTTAGACTAAATCTATTATGTAAGTTCCAAACCGGTCTATTCTCTGACGACGTTGATAATATTTTACGAAATCCGACATACTACGGTAGATCAGATCATGAGAGTAAAATTAGGGAACTAGACTGCAGAACGGATAGATTTATGATGTCATTTTTCCCACGAACGATGAAGGACCATAACAGCTGCCAATAAGACTTTAATCTATGTTTGTCGAAAGGCTATGTGTAGCTCTTATTAGAAGTATTAGTACTTCTTTATACTTGAATCCTTATCTGTTACCTAGTACTAACAGCACGCCGTGCATGTTTTCTACATGTCTTGAGCCTCTTGTCAATTTGTGTAGTTGCAAAATGCATATATATATATATATATATATATATATATATATATATATATATATATATATATATATATATATATATATATAGCAATATCTTCACTATAACAGCTGCCATCCCTCCCATACTAAAAGATCCCTCCCCTACTCTCTTTCTACACGAGGTTTTCGCATATGTAATAACCCCGATTCCCTTGATAAATTCCTTTCCGCTTTGCACGGATCCCTTCTCCGACGAGGATATCCTGAGACTCTTCTCAATAAACGAATTCTCAAAAAACCCTTTCCTCCTAAACCAACCCAAAATAAGGAGAATTACAACCTCTCCCTCTGTACCACCTACTTCCCAGGCGTCCATGCCCTCAAAAAAATCATTAAAAACCTTTTCCCACTCCTCTCTGATAATCTCACCACCAAAAACACATTCCCCAAATGTCCCTCTCTCACCTTCAGGCGTCCCCCTAACCTCTCCAGCATCCTAAAAACCACCAAACCGCTGACTAAACCCTATATTAGCTCTAAAACCCCACCCAACCCCTGCCATCGCGCGAGATGCAAAACGTGCCCTATTCTTATTACTGACCCCCTCCCCGCTAAATTCCTCTCCCACCCACTTCCTTCCGTCCCCTCTCGGTCATGCACTTCCCACAACATTGTGTACATCCTCCTTTGCAACCTTTGCGATTCCTATTACATTGGTCTCACCACTAACGCCTTAAGTGTTAGATTGACCGGCCACCGAGCCAGTTGTAAGCCGTCCTCGCCCAATGCCTCCTTCCCCGTCCCGGTCCATGCTTCCTCCCACAATGTCAGTTTTGACAAATGTTTCCGAGCAGGCATATTGTCTTCCCTCCCTCCCTCTGCCTCTCCCCTTCAATTACGTACATTAGAATTGGCTTGTATCTGGCTTTATTCTGCCTATAATCCCCCCAGATTAAATCGGGCTCACTGACCCCTACCGCCCCTTCTCCTCTCCCCTTTCTCCTCCTTTTATCCCCTCCCGCCCCTCCCCTTTCCTCCCTCCCATATCCCTTCCTTCTCCGACCCTCTCCCGCTTCTTCCCCTCTTCTCCCCCCCTCACCCCGCTCTCCTCTTCTGACCCCCTCCCGCCCCCCCTCTTCTCCCCTTTCTTACCCCTTTCTCCTCCCTCTCCTCCTACCTCACTCTACCCCTTGTCCCATGCCTATCCATCATTCTGTATCCTTCCTTCTGTGAGAAAGACAGCTTTTCGGCTGTCGAAATATCAGAACGTATAGTGTGTGAGTGTTCTTCTTTTTGTGTTTCTATATTTATTTCCGCCCCACCTGTGGCAAAGTTTATATATATATATATATATATATATATATATATATATATATATATATATATATATATAATCTACCTAGAGAAAGATGGAAGCTACTTTCCTTCGAAATATCGGAAGTTTTAAATTGTGAGTGTTCTTTTCTCCGTTTATATATTTTTATCGGCCACCCTCTTGGCATATTGTATATTTATCACCCGAGTGATTCTCCTAGAAGTTTTATATATATATATATATATATATATATATATATATATATATATATATATATATATATATACGGTCCCTCTCCATTGTGATAATATCCGTAGGGTAGTGCATGCTTTTGAGGCTTCGCCTCGTGACAAGCATTAGCGATTTATGCTAATGCATAAATATTCGTAGTTACACTAACTTTAGGGGATAGTGTAATGCATGTTGGTGAAGTTGCCACACACCCATGAGGTGGCTTGCAGGGTATATTGTATATGTATGTATGTGTGTGAAGGGTGCGTGCTTCGTTGGTTCGGCCATGTGAAAGTCGAATGGGTGAAAGTCGAATGACGAGTGCGTAACAGACTTGTCATGTGATGTGTTGGTGCCACAGCCTCTTTAGGAGGCTTGGTGGGCATGTGTGTGCTTCCATGTAAATGTTCACGTTATTCCGCTTGATATATGTTTTTTGCACTTAATGCGCGATCGTACATGAGTTGCTTCCATATGAATGTTCTGTATCTGTTGGTTTACTTTCCGTCATATTCACTCGGAGGTGTTGCTCATTGGCTGCCTAGGGGGGGAGAAACTATGTCATTCTTCGTTGTTAGTCACTTGGCAGTGAGAATTGAACTTTATTAAGTCCGTTTTTATGAACTTTTGGAAAAAGAATAACTCGGCCAACGAAACGTACACAATTAAGCATACCAACTTATCAAATGTAGATTCAGTTAAATACTTAGGTGTGACCCTTAGTCAGGACCTGTCTTGGGGGAAACACGTCCGAGAAATCTGCGGACAGGCTAGTCGCAAATTGGGATTTATTAAAAGAATATTAGGAAAATGCGACGAGAAGGTTAAAGAGCGATGTTATTTTTCACTCGTGATACCTCATTTGGAGTACGCCGCTAGCCTATGGGACCCTTCCGAAGTAGGACTATTCTCTGAAATAGATCAAATACAACGGAGAGCAGCAAAATTTGAAAAAAAAAATTTACGATAAACTTAGCAGTGTTACCGAATTGTTGAAGGAATTGGGGTGGGAATATCAAACTGATCTAAGGAAGAAATATACGTAACATCTTTTGCGCAAGTTCCTAGAGGACAATATTTGCCGGACGTTCAACAAGCACTGCTAGAGCCAACGTACTATGGTAGAAGCGATCACAGGAATAAAATAAAGGAAATTTACTGCAGAACCGATAGATTTAAAATGTCATTTTTTCCACGTACAATAAGTGATCATAATAGTTTAGACAGATCAATCGTATGAAACTCTCATCCTCATTAGGTAGAGTAGAATTTTCACTTATAATTAATAACATAACATCATTACTAGCACTTCACACCGCTTGAAATTTCTGGCATTATTTTATTTTGTTCTCTGCTTGAAGTAGAATCTCGCAGCATTCATAAATTTATAGTATTAGTAATATTAACCACTAGATGTGTCATTAGCAGTGTACTGCATGCTCATTAACGTAGCACTCTCCCAGTTTCTAGATTGACTGCACATTGTTCTCTTGACTGCTTTTTAGTCCGCGCCTAGCGCCAGGGGGAACGTGCGAGGTCCCGATTTGTACTGGGAAGAGTGCTGCATGCCTGGTGTCGAATCACCCCTTGCCACACATCCTAGTGGTGGCTTACACGGTACTTCGTAGATGTAGTTCTAAAAATGCAATATTACAAGCTCTTGTATCAGTTGCGTGGCATTTTTTTGATACATTCCCCCTTTTTTTGCCACAATTTCCCATCTCTGGCATAGTTTCCCCTCGGCGGACTGCCGTTCACCCTGGCCGGACCACGAATAATACACACTACAGGATTATTGAGTCAGCATGCGCTGTCACCCACCGGGAATTTGATTGAGTTTACAAACGTCGCCACTTACGGCGCTGACTGCAGAGCGATCGGCATTTCACGGGGAAAAACATGACAACAGTGGGAAATAGAACTGATGTCAGTGGCGTAGCCAGGAATTTCGTTCGGGGGGAGGGGTACAAAACCAGGGGAAATTTTTTGAAAAACAGGGCGAACTAGACAGTCCACAGTCGAAACTCGGCCAGCCGTACAAACACCGCCATTACACTACCCGAGCGACCGAGCCCAAACGTATAGTTTGAGAATTTATTATTTAAACAAAAGGACATACATTTTTTAACAACGGTATGATAATTTATTATTTGTACACTTTCCCCTGCTCCATGCTTAATTTATTTTTTTATGTCTTAATATTTTGTCTTTATTTAACCAAAAGTAGCCTCCGAGGAAATCCGCATTGCGAAAATTTTCACATCCAAGTAAACTTAGGAGCGCTAAAGCCGGTAAATAGTGACAATTTTCCCAAAACGCGTACTCCAGTGAAAGAAATTATATGAAATGTAATAAACACTTCCAGTGAAATTCGCCCACCTAATACCCATAAGCGTGGAAAAGAACCAACCGACACTCAATCTACAAAATATGACATTAACTTTATAGTAGTTAATTGCCGTAGCGTTAAAAACAAGCGCGCTGAAATCGAGCATATATTTCAGGACGCAGACGTTGTCATAGGAACGGAGAGCTGGCTTACTGAGGATGTAAGCGACAGCGAAGTTTTTCTTCCAGGATATAAAATCTACAGAAGCGATCGAAGCGATAGGACAGGTGGCGGAGTTTTTCTAGCAGTTAAATCACATTTACACAGCACCGCCCACGAAATAATTGACAATGAAATAGAAAGCGTGTGGTGTACAATTAAACAACGAAACAAAAGGAATATACATCTTTGCTCTTTTTATAGACCTCCAAACTCCAAAGTTGATGTTATTTACCAATTAGAAAATCAAATATCCGCATTTACTGTGAGAGACAGTAAAAGTGTAATAATTATTGGGGGAGATTTTAATCTGCCATCTATAAATTGGGATTCTTACACTGTAAAACCGAATTCTAAGAATAGGGAAATCAGCGAGATCTTACTCAACACACTTGCTAATCACTCACTTTCCCATGTAGTTGACAAGCCTACGAGAGGAAATAAAGTATTAGACCTTTTTGCAGTAAGCCATCCTAAGTTGATAAAACAACTCGATATTATTGACGGCATAAGTGATCACAGAGTAATTTTTGCAACCTAAAATTTGAAGTAGAGTCAGCTGTAAAACCGAAACGCAATATTTATTTATTTGATAAATGTGGATGGTGTTAACAAAGGCGACAGATAAAGTGAAGTATCTAGGAGTTTCGATAACTTCGGACCTATCGTGGGGAACACATATAAGAAATATTTGTGGCAGAGCTCTGAATAAGCTAGGATTCGTCAAGCGTATTATGGGAAGATTTTCGGATGAAAAAGTAAAAGAGAGGTGCTATTTCGCACTCGTCCGGCCACACCTTGAATATGCAGCGAGCATATGGGATCCGGTGCAGAAAGACTTAATCCGGGAACTTAATAAAATACAACGGAAAGCTGCGCGATTCGTCAAAAACTGCTACGGGCGTACATACAGCGATACACAGATGTTAAACGAATTAGGCTGGGAGCCGCTAGAGACTCGGAGGCTGCGCGCTAGGCTTAGATTATTTGAGCAATTGAGAATAGATATCTTTCAGAGCGACACGGAGAACATCATATTAGAACCCCATTATATTTCCCGGTCCGACAGAAGCGATAAATTAAGAGAGATATTTTTCCGAACGGATAGGTATGGGAATTCGTTTTTCCCCCGAACAATAAGGGACTTCAATAAATGCTAGGCGTAATTTCATTAGAGCGTTTCCTTTTTATATGTAAACGGCTGGTGTCCTAACACCCCCGCCACACGCCTATTGAGGCGGCTTGCGGGGTAGTATGTAGATGTAGATGAATATTTCGGGGGGGGGGGTCCGGACCCCCCGAACCCCCCCCCCCCCCCTCGCTACGCCACTGACTGATGTATTGCCTAAATCAGACATATACTGCATGTGCTACTATTGTCAACAATGCAGGAACACTTTGAGCTTTACTGCCATCAACCAGAATGCAATTTCACAGCTGAAAATCAATGAGGAATCATTAATCAGCGATATATTGGAACGTATACACTGCTGATGCACTCGCAAGCAATACACACGTAATACGCAAGTAACTGACGTCTCCACCACGTCTCAAGAACTTTTTTGTCGTCCCAACCAAGGGCGGTTTAATATCGATGGAGGCCCTCGGCTGGAAACAAATGTTGGGCTCCTTCGTGAATGGTGAAAAGGACAGAATGCTAAGAGGGCGCCTCAGCAATCCTTGACCAAGCTAGGCCGCCCTGGTCCCAACCTAAAAAGTGCTTGGTATCCTTGATACAAAATGTCTACCGGCAATGGAAAGAAATTACTTATCGCAGTAATTACCGTAACGGAATATTTTCCAAAGATGAAATAATTCTTACATTCCTCTAGTTGGATGCATAGAAATTCTATGGAAGTTGTGCGATAGTCATTTAGACTGAAATGTAGGTATCACAAGAATTTGAATCATCTAACATCGAAAATACAAATCCTAATAAAAGAATTGGCAGAGATAAGCAACACTTGGCACTTTAGGACTTAAATCAGGAAATGTTAAGTCAAAGAATAACAGCAACTAACAACAACAATACTGGCGATCAGTTGATGTCAATGAAAACTCCAATAACACACTCATAGAAATTGGATGTAAATAAGCAGTACAGTTATCATGCTGACAACTTGGTCTTATATTTGAAATCAAAACTTTACGCAACACCTATGTTATAACATACTATTGTCACTCGGGAAAAATACATTAAACTTCTATTTGCCCAGTGGATCAATTACAGAAAATAACATAAGATGCAAGTAATAAATTGCATTTTGTATGATACATATTATATATAAAATATTGTTATATGGAAGCCATAATAAAATGTACATTCAACCTAAGAATGTGAATCTTTAGATACAATTAAGGGACTTATTGCCCATATATTCAGAAATGAAATAGTACATATCTTAATGCATGACTTTATCCAAATAAGCCTTAAAGGAATAAACACTTGCAGTTAACAATAGTCTAACAATACTCTATACCCACTTCCTAGGGTTTTAATTTAAATAAGTCTTTCCTAATTTCTGAGAAAGGTATATCGTTATAACTTCTACTTATCTTGTTATGTAAGTGTAAATTGAAATCAGACTTTGGAAAACATTTGAGTGCAGTTGTTCTAACATCCTCCTCTCATCGTAATCCAATCAAAGTGAAAGTATGAAGAGAGCCTGGAAAGAAAGGAATACATGTAACCAGCACAATCATCTAATGACCTCACCTTGCGTAGAGTAATTAATATATGATTCAATTTAAGCAATTTCACCTTATCATACTTCACATGAGGGGACTTACTAACCTTCGCCTTGAACAGGCTTCTGTTCCATAAGCCCAACTCCTTATTCCGCTTTTTGGCACTTTCGTACCCAGCGTCGCAACCAGGAACACAACAACGGCGGTTAGTCCTCATTTTTAAATTCTTGCCAAGAAGACTTAAACAGTTTTCACTGGCAAAAACACTTCGTAAACAAGATTTCGGTCGAGCAAAACACAACCACTTGCACTACCGCTAATGGAGGAAGCCGGAGAGGACCCGACCGCTCGATACAATCAGCGCCGCTATGCGGCCGATTTTGGCGAACGAGTAAAAAGCGCGGTAAGTGACAGCAGAAATACGCTTTCCCGTTCCGTGGCCTCCTTATGTAGTAGGCTCTTTGCTCCGGACTTAGCCGAAGGACTTGCACGAGGCGCATCCAGACCCGCGCTCTCAAGGACACCTCGCCAACAATGCCTACGACTCCAAAGTGCAGGGACTACTCCTTGCCTGCGACTTCTCCCCAGTGGCAGCGACCTTTGGCCGCAAGTCGCAACCTTTCCCTCACCAGGTCATTTCTCGCTTATATAGCAGTCCACGCAGGAGAATATACTGAGAACCTAAGGGCATCTGACGGTAGCACAGAGGCTTTTTTCTTCTTATTCCGCGGCGGACGGAGAGACAAACCAGTTCCCTAAGCTCCAATTGAAGGCTTCCACCCATCCCACTATTTCTTCCGAGGCTACCAATCAATCGCCTCTATCCTTACCTGCTCCATTTCAACCTCGCCAAAAATTCCCCCAGTCCCAAAGGTGTGAACCACCCAAGCCTCGTTCACTCTAGTCCGGTCTAGTCGGTGAGGAGGAGTACGCATCGCTCCCGGCATTCAGTCAGTTTTGACCTCCAGGCAAAGGACCTACGATGTCATTAACACGATGTATGATGCACTCCACCTCGTTTGACTAAGAGAGCCTGTCGGCTCGCACTTGTACAATTATGTGATTGATTTTGGTGTGGGAGTTAGTCAACGGTTGGCTGAACCTTTGACAATTGGTTTGTAATTTGTTGCCGTTGTGAAATATGCCAGCTTTTATTAGTTTTTCATCGATAATATTTGTTTTTGCACAGATTTCCTGAATATATATTATCTCACCTGAGCTTGGAAAGAGTTTGTTTGTAGAAGGACTTTTTCGGCGAGAACATTATTTCTCGCTCTCCCGTTTCGCCACAACTGTAGAGCCGAAGGAAATGAATTTAACGACTTAAATTGAAGAAAGGCTATTTTAAAATGTTGAGGACTAATAAATAACCGTAGGCATGTATTGTTGTGATTTTGTAGAAACTTAAGTGATCTTGTGAAGTTACTCTTCGCGGAAATGCGCCGCGTTGGCAGCAAAATAGTTGGGAGGCCAAGAAAGAATCGATCCTAAGACTTTATATTCGTTCGGTAACCTTAGTTTCACGGCTTTTCCAGTGCAAAAAAACTACGATGAAATGTATACAAACTCGGGTGTGGGTCTGTAGGGTGCGTAATATTAATGGTGTCAAAACTTCTCTTTTATGCCTGAACTTCTCAGTAATGAACCATTTGAATAAACATTTAAAGCTTAGACATGACTTCGTGAGCACGAAGGAGAATATCCCGCACACGCCATGGCAGCGGAAACACGCGAAGCGGCGCGCGCCTAACTGCACAGCGGTCTATCGGATATAGGGCGGCCTTAAGAAAGAAGCTAATGGCCGCTATACCCACCCTCTCCTCCCACTTCGCCACACTCCCCTTGATTTGCGAATGAGAGAGAGAGAGAAGGAAGGAACCCTCAAAGAGGGTGGGTGTGTCTGGGCGGTGTGGCGGGCCAAGGTGTGGGGGTTAGGAAAGTTTTAAATTTGCCCCCCCCCCCCCCCCCCCCCCCCCCCCCGCATTCGCTCTCGCTCGCTAGGGAGCGGATATGCGTGGGTGGTTTCTCACGGAGGGGGGCCCCCACCCGGGGGAGGGGGGCAGGAGGAAACTGCACCCTCCCCCGCTTTCGGGTGAAATTCCACCCCCCCCCCACCCACTCCTGTATCCCCTCCTCGCCTCAGCCCACGCGGCGATCCTGGCAACGGGGGGGGGGAGGGGCCGGAGTCTGTTTCCTCGGAAATGGAAAAGTCCTCGTTCGCCGGTCCTTTCCCATCTCCCGTCCCAATATTAGAAATAATAATAACGGGGTGGCCTCAAACTTTCTCGGGGCCAAGTAGCCGTCGCTGAAGTAATACTTTCGGTAGCTACACTCGGTGTCAGTCGAAAAACAATGCTTTCACTGACAAGCATACACATATACATCTACAATATACCCTGCAAGCCACCTCATGGGTGTGTGGCAACTTCACCAACATGTATTACACTATACCCTAAAGTTAGTGTAACTACGAATAATTATGCATTAGCATAAATCGCTAATGCTTGTCACGAGGCGAGCATCATGCCTTGGCTGTTAAAAAGTAAACAAATCGACAACAGTGACATTTTATGTGCAAAAAACATATATCAAGCGGGATAACATGAACATTTACATGGATGCACACACATGCCCACCAAGCCTCCTAAAGAGGCTGTGGCACCAACACATCACACGACAAGTCTGTTACGCACTCGTCATTCGACTTCCACCCATTCCCTCAACATGGCCGAACCAACGAAGCACTCTCCTTACACCCACATACATACGTCCACCACGGGAACATCCACCACACCACGTTCCTTCATCGCCCACTCATTCCCATAACATCTCCTAAACGGCCAGGTCGGAATAACCACGAGGCCGATGCCAATGCCCAGAAAGGGGAACACGATTCACAGCAAAAGAAAAAAACTGGCCGTGAAATTACCACACCATTATTATCTACTTTCTTAGATCATTTTATATCTCCAATGCTGAGCAACTGGGGCATTCACACTCTGACTGACTCTCGAGTATGCAAGCATCGGGGAGCGATTCGCCCGTTTCCTCTTCAGAAGCACTTGAAAATGCCACACGCAATAGGATTCTCACCGCAGACCGGAGGGACTTTCTATTTCGCCATTTATTACGAGTATTCATGGGAGCAATACCTTTTCTTTAACAACTGAGAAAACAGATAATCTAAGCACCCTAACATTTTTGACAAGATCGGTCCCACACATCTTGCTCATATATATATTGTTATCAGGGTCGTCTCCAAGGAGCACAAAGCCTTGCAACATTTCCGCAACATGGAGAACGCGGCTTCTACCCTTTATCGGCGAATATCTCGACAAGGAGCGCAATAAGTTGTTGACGAGTTGGAGTCATTAGGAAGACGAGATATTTTTCTTCATAATGAGGTCAAACGCATTGAATTCTATGTGAAGTGACACTACCGTTGGTCGATATTCAAACGACGGTTTCGAGGCGCAACACGCGACGCACCACAAAGTTCATTTTCCCCGCGAACGCATCCGCAAAGCGCTGGTGACGGACACGGCGTTCAATCACGCAATGCAGCAGCGGCACCACGCACCATTAAGAGCGCGCACCACACATGAAGCGCAGCGTAGACCGGACAGGCGGAAGTGAAAGCGCACGTCCAAGTAGCGCGGCCATCTAAGGGCGTAAAAAGGGATGTGGTTGGAAACCACGTCCTAGAGCACGGAATGTCAATAGGTACCCGAAACTCGGGTCTACCCGGGAACTACCCGAGTAGAGCTCGCGAGTCTGAGCACCCGAGTAGAGCCCAACATCCGGAGAGAGATGTATTCGGAGGACGTTTGCATGGTTCGAGAGCCCTGTTGGACGGGATACGAATCTGAGGTATTTGGAAGTTTAACACCTGCGACATGATCGACATTTGTTTTTAAAAAGTCGTATACTATTTCTTCCAATTCATATTACATATGTAAACTCGCGATTGCCTTTTTCATTAGGCATTGAAGATCTTGGGGAATAAATCACATCCTTCCCGTAACCTTTTTCTCTTTATTTCCCTTTTATTGTTTACATGGAAATTATAAAACCCGTGGCTCAAAAAGTTTACCTCCTCGTGCATTGTTATTTATCATTTCCACGAGGGCAAAGTTGAAGTCAAAGTCCAGAAGTTCCGTTGAGAGAGGCAAAGCGTGAGGTGTGACCCTTTTCAGCGCAAGGGACCGGGAGAAGAAAGGGCGAAGAAGGCGCTCACTTTCTCAATAGATACATCTCTTGAGTGAACAAGTGGTGAGCAGAAAGGTTTGACAGAGCTGTGGAGCGTCTTAAAGATCAACTCGTTTTCAATAAGCGTGCTATCGCGTCCCCGAAACGAAGATGAGGAGGAGGAAATGGGATAAATTGAGAAGCCGTGAAAGACAGCTCGTATTCAACGTCTTCGCATATGTAAACAATCGCTCGGTATCACTGAAGCCTGCGAAGAAATTTCTAAATCAACTGGGTGCTCACAGACTACCCTGCAAAGGGTAGACTGTGAGCACCCAGTCTACCCAGTGAGCTCACAGTCACAGCTCACAGGGTAGACTGTGATTTTTTTCAGCGCTTTAAAATCATTTTTTCATTTTTTTCAGCGCTTTAAAATCCGCCATATTAAGAAGAAGGAAAAAAAGATTGGCTCAATGGAGTAATTACAAATTAATGTACAAAATAAGGGGAACAAGTCGCAATTGAGTACATAACGATTATTTTATTATTCCCCCTACTCATGAGTTCCAGAAGCGCTGGCCCTTCAAGTCCCCACTTTCACAACCCACGCAATCAGCAATAATATAACAAGTTGATGCTGCCATGAATGAAAGTTAAAATAAAACAAAGAATTGACAATTTTGCATTTCATTTTTCAGCTTACACACGTTATTTATACCTAAAAATTCAAGATTTCGAGGAAAATATTTTTACTTAATATTCCAGGGAAGTATTCACATCTCAAAATCATATTCCCAGAAGTCTTCTAATGAGCAAATTCAAACTGATTTTTGAGACTATGGACGTCTAGTTAGTACTGGTTGCCTACGTCACCAGGAGGCGAGCCCACGGAGCGGAAGTTTGGCAACAGCGTTCTCCATAAGGCCCATAATGTCAACTAAATGTGGAACGCGCTATACGGACAAAAATGTTGTAGATAAAGCAAATTATATGCGCTCACAGAACATCAACCACGAAAATGTTCATAGAGTGCTGTAGAGGCAATGACACACGATTCAGCACCACCAATCCACCCCAACATCCATAAGTGATACATAGTTTGATTCGACATAATACATGAGAGCGAAGATTTAGGTAATGCACACGCTTCATTATCCACAATGTAAAACAAAATGTTAAGAAGTGATCTCTAGCAAAGAGGAAAATTTCGTCCCTCTTGAAGATTTACGTTTTTTGTTAAATGTGCGATTCCAATGATTTAGGCCATCAACGTGCACTTTCAAAAATAATAAAAAAATAGCACTCACCCCGACCAAAGTAATTATACACTATTGGGCCGTACCCATAAACCGCGCTGCACTTATATAGCAGAATCTCCGCTATAACAGTATATACGGTATCCAGATATCCCGCTACAGAAACTCTCCGCATTGTTAGGTGGGCGACCGTGTTGCCGCATGTACTTTGTATTACATTGATGACGTTTCGTATGACGTAGACATATGCAGCGACATTATTACTTCCTTGATGCCGGGATTGGTTGAAACTACCGGAAACAATTGACTCACGAATATACAAATTTCTCAACTTGTAAACAAAGAATGGCCGAACGTTGTGGAACGTAAATTCTTTTCGGCTATTGAAGTCATTACCGTGAAGTCGGCTATTGAAGTCATTCAGGCCGTTATTCACATCCGCATCTTAGGCATGATTTGCTTGATGAAGATCCCCTAAAGCGCGAGCTTGGATCAACTTTTGTTCTAATCGTCAACGTCAAATAAGGCGGTCTCAAGATGTTTCAATAAGGCGAACTTCATCAATCTCTGTACGAGCTCAACTGCGGCTTCTCGTCGCGATTAAGCTCGTCTTCGGCATGTCGACCTCATCGTAAGCACACCATGCAGTTGATTTTCTGCCGTGGATATGTTCCTCTAATGAAGTTGAATCGTTAATGTATTTTATCTCTTGATTGAATCGAATGTCTCTGATACATATTTATTATATTTATAAGATATCATTAAAAAGTGAGTATTATGCAAAACTGAATGCAACTAAACTGGAATATAACGGAATGTATGTGGAGCGAATGGGATAATTTTCAAAACGAAGAGAACACGATGGAAGATGCCCTTTCTTCTGTATCCTGCTAAGTTATGCATATTTTCATGTATCTATCTATTTACTTGTGCCAACAAATCACATCCGTGATTCCAGCACCGAGTGTCACAAAAGGTAGATGCAAACTCGAGTTGTCAGTGATTTCAGGGACAAGAAACTGTACCATTTAAGTTTTGGCCTGGTGTTGTTTTTTAGATTTGTTTGATTTTGAGTACTATACGAAAAGTTTGGCTCTATTTGTTGAGTTTCATATGCGTTGTGCAAAGCTTGTGAACGAAGGATACGATATCATGTAATGCCGACGACTTGATGGCTTTCATTTGCTCGTTAAAGTTGGTGTTTACGTGTTTACTCTTTGTCTCGTTTTAAATGCTATTATCAGTGTTTAAATAATCCGTGTGAATTATTTATACGAAACGATAAGTGAAATCTTGACATCTTTATCTGAATTTCATTGCAGTCCCTGTGTTTACTAGTTCACTGTGTTTCTAAGTCGGTTTAAATAACTTGTACCGTATGGATTTAAATAAAAATCACTAATAGCACGAGCCAAAAAATAGTTTCATTTTTACTGGGCGATTTTCTTACACCCTTTTATAACTATCCACGGTGGAATTTATAATAATAGTTTTGTGGTGAGTGACATTTTTTTGCGTGGTATATGTTCGTGAAAACAGTATTAATACCTATCCCGAAGAAGAAGAAAGCGTCATTATTCGAGGAGTATAGAGCCATCAGTTTAATTTCGCACACGGCAAAAGTCTTGCTTAAAATACTAACTAGAAGGTTGGAGAGCAGAGCAAACTGCTATTTAGGCGATGACCATTGGTCAATTGACCAATAATTGACCAGGAAGTTCAGGAAGGGGAGGACAACCAGAGACGCGATTGCGGTAATGAGGACACATATATATAAAGAAACAGAGTATAATCAGGATATTTTCTCTTGCTATGTAGATTTAGATAAGGCGTTTGACAGAATGAACTGGGAGAAACTAATACAGATACTGGGAAAAATAGGAATAGATTGGTGTGATAAGAGACTCATCCGATACTTAAATATAGGGTAGAGGGCTCAGGTGAGGGTAGCTGACGGTGAATCAGGGTGGGCAGTTATAGGTCGCGGGGTGCGGCAAGGGTGCCCGTTGTCGCCATTGCTTTTTAACATCTATGCTGAGGAAATGGTAAGAGAGGCATGGGATGAGCTAGATGTGGGAATGAAAGTAGGAGGCCAGTGGATAAAGTCGGTTAGATTCGCGGACGACCAGGCGTTGGTCAGTCGGTCATCGAAAGGATTGCAAACTTTAGTAGATGCATTGGAAAAGAAGTGAGAGAAATACGGAATGAAGATAAATAATAGAAAAACAAAAGTAATGAGATTCTCTAGGACAAGGAAAGCGAAGCTGGTGATAAGAGTAGGAAGTCACAAACAGGAGCAAGTAGAACAATTTAATTACTTGGGTAGTACGCGAGAAGCAACAGGACATAATAGCAAAGACATTAGGAGGAGAATAGCGCTAGCGAAGGAAGCGTTCAATAATAGAAGGGAGCTGATAACGGGAACCTTAAGTAAGGATGTAAAAAAAAGGCTGGTGAAAAGCTTGATATGGAGTGTGGCGTTGTATGGGGCAGAAACGTGGACCATGAGAAAGGAAGACGAAAATAGGCTGAAGGCTTTCGAGATGTGGGTGTGGAGGAGGATGGAGAAGGTGCGTTGGACGGAAAGGAAGACAAACGAGGAAGTGCTTGACATGGTGGGCGAGGAGAGGAAACTTATAGATGAGATTAGGGGAAGACAGGGTAGGTGGCTGGAAGGGGTAATGAGGGGCGATGGTTTGCTGAAGGCAGTGATAGAGGGAAGGATGTTGGGTAAGCGGGGAAGGGGAAGGAAGAGAATCGGTTTTATGGACGGGATGAAGAAAGGTAGGACTTATGCTGAGATGAAAAAAGAAAATACTAGAGATGGATAGGGTACGGCACGTGTAAGAGTGTGTTGGATATCCTCTGACTTTCATCATGACCTACCTCTAACCGGTAGATTACTCTAATGAATGAATATGTACCTTGATAAAGGTGTTTTGGAATCGAAAATCATATTACTAAAAGATATATTTTGCTTCATTGGTGGAGTGTATATTTTGGTTCATGAGATTTGGTTTAATAACTTTCTCATTGGTAAAAACTTTAATTTCTTACTTTGTACAGTATTGTAGAACTTGGAAAGGCTACTTGGCCTATGCAAGGAAAGAGTTGGGGCTCTTGGTAATCTATCCCTTTACCTCCTGTAAAGCTTTGAAAATATAAATATGTTGCAATCATATCCCAACAAGAATTGTACTCTGATATTCTTAAGTTTTGTGGACACTGGCTATTGTTTGTCAAAATTATTCAACTTGGATAATTAAAAGCTCATCATTGACACACCTAATATTCTATTCAGTAGCCTAGCTCTAATAAATATATATATATAAGGAGATGGTACTTCCTTGCTTATTGAAGAGCTGATTATACATCAGAATTAACTAATACCTATAATACAAGTTTCTACCCAGGAAATGCAATTAATGTGTGTTCTATTAATCAACCCACCCCTATGATAAAACGACTGCATATAGTATCCAAGGTTTCAAATAAAAAGTTTCCATGCATGTTGTACTGTAATCAAAGTCAATTCATTCAATATCAGAGGAGTACATAGTATCAAAATGTCTAGGCCTACTAATGAGTGAATAAGTCAGCTTGACACCTCACATCGATAGTATAGCCAAAAGATCATCAACTGGTGTGTTAATGTCCTGCGGGCTAGCTAACACTATGGGACTAGACACTCAAAAATTGCAATATTTTGCAGAAGTATGTATCTACCTAACTTCCTGTCGCATAAAATCGTAAGCAAGTGAGTAATTTCAGTATTGGAGGCAGGTGTAATCCTCGGATATCCCGATTTTGTGGCGAAACCATGGGTATAATGACATCTATAACAATTTCCTTGGAGAAGCGATATCTGGTTCTAAATTCAATTTCCGACAAAATGTCCATGGATTTCCTCGGTCTCCCACAATTCGTCGTGGTCTAGGCATACGCTCTAAATTCAATGCATACCTAATAAAGTTGCTAAATTTATCGTCAATCACTTGATGGTACATATTCGCGTTAGGTACAAAAACCCACTGACTACTCTCGACGCAATTTTTCATGTGAAAGTGTGGTGTCACGACTTAAAGAGATGATTGCTGAAATAAAATGCTATCCCTACAATACGTCTGCTAAGAAAAATGTTCGCACTAATTTGCAGTAATGGAAATCATTGTTCAATTAAAACCGTTGGCATCGCCAACTTCATTGTGAACGTCAAATGTTAACATAAAACCATTGATAGCAGTTATGCACGAAAGGGTTATGAGCACAATCCTTCAAACATGATGTGTGTTTTAACGCCCAAATAGCTACGTGACATTCATTATGAGATGAATATCATAAGATACGGTGTGAGGACGCAAAAGTATACCTACTGTACTGTTCCATCGATAGTAGTAACATAACTTAAAAAATTTACTCATCAAATGTATGACATTATTAATAATATATTATACGTTTTAACGTGAAACAAAATGGTTTCCAAGGGCATGGAGCTACCTATGCATAAAATAACATTAATTGAAGGTGATCCGAAGGGGCTCGAAAACGGCTTTGCTGACAAGTATTTGAGGTAACATAAAGATTTATTAGGCACAAGGAGTGTGATTGCAACATTCTCAATGCCCATTTATACAAAAAGAAATGATCTTTAAGACATGATGGTGCCCATACGTAAATTAACAGAAAAAATATGGTAAAGCTGAAGAAGCTCCAATACGGTTTTGTTGACGTAAGTACTTAAACCTGAAATATTGTTTTACGAGGCTCAAATATGGAGATTGAAACATTCACGCTATGTTTTTATTGAAAAAGAAATGGTTATCATGAGCATATGGCATTCAATACATCAATTATCAACGATTATAAATGGTAGTAAAATCTTCTCGGGTTTGCCACCGGGTAAGGCTTTTAAAGGCCAACGTTTCGACGAGTGACTCCCTCATCGTCATCAGGGCTGAGACTGATTGCCGAGTTGGTCCATTCCGGGGTTTTTATAGCTGGCCAACGGCGGTTGAAAAAACCCATTGTTGACCGACTCGTTCAAGGCGGTTTGAATTTAAATTGTAACCGCGACCGTTTGATTTTATTGAGTAGCGGTCTCCATATTTGGCTGATGTACTACCCAGCCCCTCGATTTAACTTCTTCTCCTCCAAACTTATTTCGATAGCCTCTTTCATCAAACGATCCCAGTATCCATTTGAACGGAAAAGGATTTTGGTGCCGTAAAAATTGATGGAGTGCGCATTATCTAGGCTAAGCTCTGCCAGGGCCGATTTTCCGGGTTGAAATAGTCTTTTGTTCCTTAATTCTGGTTTCCACCGTGCGTGCAGTCTCTCCAATGTAGGCGAGGCCACACTCACAAGGGATGCTATACACTCCAGGCACTCTGAGGCCGAGGTCGTCTTTTACTCTTACGAGCCGATCTCTAATTTTCCCTGGAGGTCTATGGATCGTCTGGATGTTATATTTTTGTAAAATTCTCCCTATTTTGCCCGAGACAGTGAAGATATAGGGTATGCAGGCTCTTCCCAACGGCTTTTCATGATCTTATTTCGGCCGCATACTTATTCTATCGGTTCTTTTCAAGGCCAAGTGAAAATCTCTGTCCTTATATCCATTACGTTACGTTTGAACATTTAAAAGCCTTACCCGGTGGCAAACCCGAGAAGATTTTACTAATATTATTCGCCGGGAAAGCATAAGATCTTTTATGATTATAAATGCGATACGCGCAGCAGACGAAATCCGGCGGCCATGTTAGTTGTAGCGAATAGCATGGTCTGTGGGGTTCGCTACTTCTTGCAGCGCGCGTTTGGGTCATTCTGTAGCGCGCATTCGTCGCTATAGCAGACGTGGATGACGTATACAGTGGAGATAATGCTATAGCGAGGTTTCTGGATATAATGCCATTTTTGAAATGGATGGAATTAGGGAATCTTTAACCAAGTAAATATAGTGTTTTTAGATATGGGATTCCTCTAAACGGTTGGCGCTTGGATACCTTCCTTATTTCTGATTGGCTGTCGAGTTAATATTAAAACCATGCGATTACTATGCGATGCCCACAAACGATACAATAGTCAAGAGAAGGCCGTCAAACGAACTCACAAAGCAACTCGTGCCGCTTTCCCGTACGTGTCTCGTCTCTCTCTCTTCTACCACCCATCCCTCCGTTCCCCCCCCCCCCTCTCTCCCCACCCCCGGGGGCCTCTACCCGCCCCCGCAAGCGCCTCACAACCAAATCCCCGCTCCCTCTCCGCGCAGTGCATCCTGGTTCTTTTTTATTTATTTATTTTATGTTAATAATTTGGCGATGCGGCCATTTCAGTTGGATGCCCGTTGTTTGCACGTGGATATTAAATAAGAATTGCGGGAGATGAAGTATCGTACCTCAAGAATTACCCAAGACTGAACTTCCCTATTTTGAGCTTTATCCCATAAAAATATACATACAAATATAATGGTACCCGTCTGTAACTCAATCACGCAAACACGGCTGAACCGATTACTTTGAACATTTTCATGAGAGTGAATAAGGGCACTTGGACGAACAAGGGTTATATTTTAATTTCCTCAGGGCCCCAAGGGCTGCTAAGCGGGCATCTAGATTTTACCCCCATAAGATAAACATTGGAATCAGAGTACCAGTTGATTTTTTTGCTTTTTAAATTACATGATTCATAGTACAGGGTTGAAATTATCGGACGAAGTATTTAATTCTTGCATTCCATTATGTTTTACGAAGTTGAACGTCTTTGCTAATAAATTATATTTCCAATTCCATAATTATCAATTTTTCTCCTATTTCAATCAGGGCATATCTCCTTGACAACCTGAGCTACGGGTATGAACGAGAAATTTCGCCCGGGCCTTTTATGGCTTGCATTATATTGAAGAAATAATTAAGGGTCCCAGGTGCCCAAGGGTCGCTAAACGGGCCCCTAGATTTTACTCCCATAAAAAAGCATTGGAATCAGTACAGAGGTGGATTTTTTTGCTTTTTCATATAGCTTGCACTCATGATACAGGGTTGAAATATTCACTATCGAATGACTGAGCAAACGATGTAATTAATGCTTGCATTCGATTATTCTATTCGTCTTTGCTTAAAAATTAGGTTTTCAATTCCAAAATTATCAATTTTTCTCCTTTTTCAACTGTGGCATATTTCCTTGTCAACCTGAGAAATGGCAATGACCGGGAAAATTCGCCCGGGCCTTTTAAGGCCCGGGCATTATATTGAATAAATAATGAAAGCGAATTTCAGTGAGATTTCAGTTTGGGTATTTTTTAGCCTAACCTCTCTATGTGTGCATTTTTTGGCTTTTAAGGAGTAATTTCATTTAGCGCGTCACATCGATTCATATAATTAGGGGCCAATCGGTATGCGTAGTATATATCGCATGCGACGTGGAATTTTGCTAACTGCTAGAGACATACGTATTATAACCTATAAAAACCTTAATGCAGTCATAGGGCTCAAGTGGGATGACTGGGGTTCCAATCGGCCCCAAATCACCACTTTCTATTTCGCCTCGGAATGAATGAAGTAATGATTCGTTTATCTTGAAATTTTGAGCGTAAGTACATGATAGTTATTTAAAAAATAAATATTCAAATATTGGGTCTTGATTGTTCTGGAAAAAAATCTAGCTCAAAATCACTTTTAAGGGAAAATATTCTCGAAGTTTGTTGCGATCTTCCCCACGCCCCCCAAATGCGAAACTGGATTACTTTCATCAGTTTTACTGTTTTAAGAACAAACAATTTCAGTAAATTAGATCAATACTACTTATGCATCATTAAGCTACTAAACGGCCAATTTCCACAAAGTAAAAAAAAAACTAATATGATAAGTGATAACTAATAACGTCAGTTTCTCCTCTGTTTCAATAGGACTACTACATAATTTATTACTTTTACCTCTGTCGTTGAGAATCAAGGAGCATTTTCGCCAGTAAGGGGATACAAATTACAGGGAGATGAGGTGTGATACGTCGCGAGTTCATTTCTTTTTATTGAATTGGGTGCAATACAATAAGGATTTAGTCCGCATTAGATGAGTCACGTGGTATGCCCCGAGGATTAGCGAAACAGGCGAGACCCCTAATAGGCACGCTCAAGTCGCGGACACTCCTCCTCCCTCCCTCCTCTATATATATATATATATATATATATACTCAATCATACGAAAATGACGCTCAAAGGCGCGAATAAATTCAAACATTCATAGGAAAATGGAAATGGATAGGTACACATAAAATGGGGTGTGACATAAAACCCCGTCAAATTCAGAAGTTTATTGAGTAGCCTTGGTGGTGTAACTGGGAGCACACCTGACCGGCAATTGGGAGATCCGGGTTCGAATCCCGGCTAAGGTGAAAATTTTTTCTTTCTGGATTTGACTCATTTTCATCTTCCCCACCAAACCCTGTGTTCGTCCTTTTATGTGTACCTATCCATTTCCATTTTCCTATGAATGTTTGTATATATATATATATACATATATAACACTAAATATATGTATGTATATATATATATATATATATATATATATATATATATATATATATATATATATATATATATATATATATACATATATTTTTTTTTTCTTCCTACATGATTCTTCCTATACCTTACGCTGAAGAAGGTGGCGGCGATCCACCGAAAAATTTACAACCCGTGTGAGTGTCTTTTTATGTGTTTTCATTTTAGTCACACTTGTGACAAAGTTTTTATATATTTATATATATATATATATATATATATATTTATATATATATATAATATACCAGTGTCACTAGCTGTGACGCACTTAATACAGTAAAACACTTAGAAAGAACACTCACACGAGTGTTCTTTTTAAGTGTTTTACTGTATTAAGTGCGTCACAGCTAGTGACACTGGTTTATTATTATATTGTGCTACGCGCATCATTTCCTAAGAAACTGTATATATATGCCTAGATTCGCCACATTTTCATCTTCCCCACCAAACCCTGTGTTCGTACTTTTATGTGTTCCTATCCCTTTCCATTTCCTATGACTGTATGAATGTATTCGCGCCTTTGAGCGTCTGTTTTTCGAATGGATGAGTATATATATATATATATACGTGTGAGATATCTATTTTTTGTGTGCCTGTATCTTTTTAGTTTGTCACGCCTGTGACACCTCAGCTGATTTTTATTTTCACCACGAGTGATTTTTCATCGATTGACTATATATATTCCTGAGAGAGAGAGAGGGGAGCGCGTATAGAATCGCATAATCACGTGGCACCAACTGGGGAGCGGCGGCGTCACATCGCAACACCGTTGGTAGCAATAGGGGGGGTGGAGGAGGGGGGGGGAGGAGGGGGGGAGGAGGTGGGGTAACGAGGGGAACGACGCGCCGTGATTTCATTTCAACCACCGCCACTATGACAAGGCAATCGATATTGGTTGACGCAAGGGAGTGTTGACGAGTAGTGGGCATTGGAAGAACCTCCGCGTCGAAGGGACCATAGAGAGAGCGCAGAGGCGGTCTCGACACACACACACACACGCAGGTAAGACCACTGCGAAAATCCCAGCGCGTCGCGACGAAGGGCCGCAGGGAGAAAGGCAAGAGTCCACCCGCGAGGACGGACGAGGGAATGAGAAACTCGTCCACTAAATTCTTCCAAGCAACGTAGCCCGAAATAGAGAAGGAAATTAGTGACAATGGAGGGACAACTCTTTCGAGGTTGTTAAAGACACCAGGCGTTACCCTCCTCCACAAATTCACCAAGCCAAAGATCTTAAGATTTCGCGTTGCCAACGGAGGAGAGCGCGGCGTGGAGGGCACGTGTGCAGCCACGGCTGCAGATTGGATCGATTGATTGACTGAACGTTTTTCTAATGTGCAATTGCCTCGGGGCGTATTTTTTTTTACCAATACCTGATGTATAAAATCACATTAACCATCTAGATATTAAAGCGACGCCATGATCGCCTCTAAATCGAGTATGAGAGAGAGAGGGGAGTGAAGTGGGAGGGCAACAAAGTCAGTTACCATAACAGGAAGAATCATAATGCGAACGTGAGACACGGCGTCTCAAAAGGCAACACGAGCGCATAGATCGACGACTCTCTGCCATTGATGGAACTGGTATTGATTAACCGAAAGAGACAATTAACGTCATCAATATAACCTTACGCATATATTTTCAAACGTTTTGAAAATAATAACTAACCACTGAAACCCGAGTGGAGGTATTTTTGTGAATAAAATGTAGTAAACAATCAACGGGCAACAAATATCTTAAGAGGAGATTTTCTCCATGGGACGAGTATTCTACGAGTCCTGCATTTTTCGAGTATTCACCGTGTTGGTTGTCTCTCCTGTTCCAACGGGCTTCTTCAGGTCCTCATGGATCTGATGAGGCCCGTATGGGAACACGGGTTAAATTGTTTGTCAACAGAAACAACCCACGCGATCCCAAAAAAGACGAATGCTCACATCAACGCCGCGGAAATATAGGATTCAACGAAAGCCGTATCTACACAATAATATATGCCCCTCGAATTCCAGTTTTTGCGGTGGAGTATCAAATTCATAAGTATGTACTTGCATGCGCAACTATCCGGGTTTCATCAATATCTACTGCTCAGCTGTAATGGTTTCCGTCGAAGGGAGCAATTGCGGTGCGCAGGAGTTGGCGGGGATGCGATGGAGGCACACCCAAAGCACGTCACGGCGAAACGACGGCGCTCTATAACACTCGGCGCGCGAATCTCCCAGTATTAGGAGTAACAGCACAATCCAGACCAGAAAATCTCAACGAAGACTGTGAGTACTCACTTCCATACGTATGTAAAACGAAGATTAAAGATTCAAATGGCAACAGTTAACGATATCCATTGTTGCAACCGCCGAATTTTTTTTTAGTCCAGCAGATTAAGAAATTCAATATTGCGGGACGAAGCCGGAAGATGGGTGGAGGGCGAAATGGTGGTGGGTGGATTTTAAGACGAGATCTCAGCGGGCTCCAGAGAATATTGCAACCTACAATCTACAACAGGATTTTTTTATAACGACCTGGAAATATAATTAAATAAAATAGCAATCAAAAATCGTCCTTATTTGGTATGGAACCGGGCGACGAGACCGAGGTCTCCGCATGGCGCTCGTTCACCGGAAATAGTCGCATGGCAACAGAGGCGGATGAAATCAGAATGGATGTGGTCCGGATCCATGCATCGTTCGAGGCCTCCACAATACAACATCTCCAAAGAAGAAGAGGAGGAGGAGGAGGCTATCCAAAGACTCCGTAATGACAATAACCCCCTGGTCGTGCCAGCAGACGAGGGGAATGCCACGGTTATAATGTATAGCTAAGAAGTTACAATTATAGGATCCTGTGTGTACTACGAGAACCAGCTTACCAACAAGAGCTGAAGACGGACCTACGTCCAATAAATACATCGCGAAACATACTGGCTCATCAAACACTCATCCGTCCCTGAAGAGGATGAAACATACAGTCCATGTACAACGATATGAACCCACCGTACGGAATAGAACCCGGATCTCAATTTAAACCACTCCGCGGAAGCCTCTTTCCAACCGTTCCTTTCGATCACCATTGTGTCCCATAAGAAGCCACTTCTGTGTCAAAGATAACGGAAAAAGCACACATAGAAGATTCTCTACAACAAAATGCTCAAGAAAGTATCGAAAACCATTTTTCCACCCCAGTTATGACAAATGCGCAACCAATAAAACGTAAAAAAAATAGGGATTGTAAGGCCAAGTGCAAAACCCCACTTCTAAAGGAAACCAAAACAAATAAATCTTAAGCCAAAATTCTCATATTTAGAAGCACAAACACCAGGACCTACTTCATTACAGACAACATTAGTAAGTTACAGACAACACTATTATCCTATTTTTCATTATATACCTATTCATCATCTGGTATTGCGTCTACGAAGAAGGATCCCAGCATGGAAATTTGTCGCATACAAAAGGGAAACGGAATTTCCGACATCACAGAACTTCAACGGCTCTGCACTGCTAGTAGAGCCCTATATTTAGGGTGCGGTCCAGTTGGCGCTCCCGCCCAGGCCTACGAAAGACGCTCCCACGAAAACAAAAAGGGCCTGCTGGAGCGAGCGCTAGGCTGGTTGTGGCGGAATTTCAAAGTGTTGGAACGTTGTTCGTAGGTGTATATAAGGGTTAGGTCCAATCTATGTAATTAGTGTTTTGACTATTTTAAATTGTGATCTGCCAACTAGAATGTTAGAAATTTCTGAATTCACAGCGTAATCCTGTTTATTGTGCTAAATTTCATTTCAATATGAGGTCGACGTGATCTACGTCCTCAAATCTAAGAACACGAGCAATGCGTGCATTGCCCGTTAACTGTATACGGCCTTTGGAGTTAAATATTTCTCGTGTTCTTTGATTATTAAAATAAGTTAACTATTTCTATAATTACAATACTTGTGTTAATAGTTTATTTAAATGTTGAGTTAAATGTTTCTCGTATTCTCAAATTTCATTTTTGCACAATGAAACGAATGCGCGATCAATGGGGAATCGGAATTGAAAAAGTTCGTTTATCTTTGAAGTGGTGACTAAACAGTTTAGGGTACGGTCCAGTTGGCGCTCCAGAGCGCTTGTAGCGAGCTCCCGAGAGGTCCACTTGGGGCTTCGGAACGGTCCCGTAGATCAGCGAAGACGTCACTGACGACGTCATCGCTTTCGCTACCGCCAAGCTCCAAGACGCTCCCACAAACACTAGGGTCTGCTGGAGCGAGCCAGAGCGCTAGGCTGGTTATGGCGGAATTTCAAAGTGGACAGTTCGGAACTTTCTTGATGGATGTAATACAAGGGTTAGGTTCAGTCAATGTAAATAGTGTTTTGACTATTTTAAATTGTGATCTGCCTACAAGAATGTTAGAAATTTCTGAATTCATAGGGTAATCCTGTTTATTGTGCTAAGTTTCACATTAATATGAAGTTGACGTGATCTACGTCCTTAAATGTAAGAGCACGGGCAATACTCTTCTCCATTGCCCGTTAACTGTACACGACCATTGGAGTTCAATATTTCTCTAGTTATTTATTTAGGTATTAACGTAAATTACTATTTCTTTATTTTAATATTTAAAAATGTACGATATATCTCATGTGAATATATGTTTATTAACGTAAGTTCAATTATTATAATAATTTATTTTTCTTTACACGTAACCTGGAGTAAAATGTTTCTCGTGTTTTCAAATTTTACTTGTGCATAATGAAACGAATAAATGATCAATGTGAAATCGGAATTGAAATAGTTTATTTGATTTTTGAAGTGTTGATAAACCAGTTTAATCATAAAGTTAGTCGCTCGATCTGTTTTAGAGCCAGCACTGTACGAGCAAAGGTTTTTTTGTCACTTAATATCGTAATTTATGAAGTGAAAGTCTGATTATTGCAGACCAATAATATTCCGAGGATCTTTTGATTTGAATATAAATCTGGAAATTTTCTCAATTATTATGAGTCAATATTTCTGGTAGATCCCTACCATGGGGTACGGTTATCGAAATATTCTTCAGAAAATGTTCACATTGTCATGCAAACTTCATTAAGTTCGATTAGAGTGCATTGTTTTGACGTAATTTATGATTACTGTAAACGAATTCGTGGAATGAAATTCAAATGTAGACACCAGTTGTAGATACAAGATAATGTATGACTTCCATTTCAAAAACTTGCATGTTGATGGCCAGAATGAATACATATAGTGCCTCCCCGATTTTCTCTCGTTGTTATGACTGAACATGTTAAATGAAAGACTTTGTACTATTCCACAATATGATGCATATTTTGTATTATATTTGGGTAAAAATATACATCATATTGCGGAATAGTACAAAGTCTTTCATTTAACATGTTCAGTGCAACTAAATTCCACAAAGTATCGCCTGCCTCCATTAACATCTCGTTGTTATCATAAAAATATTTGTTATTGTGTCCGTGATCGGCAGGAATACAACCTGATCTTTAATATAATAACTAATAGTGTTGGTAAATCAAAATTTGTCGCAAAACTAATACATTCCAATGTATATAGCAGACGATTCCGTCTTTAAGAACAACAATAACAAACGGTGGCCATGACACTTTGCCACAAACGCTCCAAAACCGGTCCACTTGGGAGCTTCCGTAGCAGTTGTAGCGCAAAGTGGACCGCAGATAGGTAGCGTTTGGAGCGCCATCTGGACCGTACCCTTAAACATAAAGTTAGTCGTTCGGCCTGTTTTAGAGCCAGCACTGTACGATCATAGGATTTTGTTTATTTTAATATCTTGATACAGGAACAGGCTGAGTGAAAGTCGGATTATTCCAGACCAATAATATTCCTAGAACCGTTTGACTTGAATATAAATTAGGGTATTTTCTCAATTATTATGAGTCAATATTTCTGGTCGATGCCTGCCTGCATGGGGTACGGCTATCAAAATATTCTTCATAAAATTGTATCCAGAGAATGTTCACATTGCCATCAAACTTCTTTAAATTCGATTAAGATCGCACTGCTTTGACGTAGGTAATTTATAATTAATTTAAACGAAATATTGACACCAGTCGTATATACAACATAAACTTCCATTTCAAAAACTTGCGCGTCAATGGCCAGAATGAAAACAGTGCCTCCCCGATTTTCTCTCCTTGTTACCATAAAAATATTTGCAATTGTGTCCGTGATCGCCTTCAAAATTGGCAGGAATACAACCTGATCGTTAATAGAATAACTAATACTATTGGTAAATGAAAATTTGTCACAAAACTAATTCATTCCGAAGTTAATAGCAAACGATTCCTTCGAAAAGAACGACAACAGCAAACGTCGGCCATGACACTTTGCCACCAACGCTCCAAAACCGCGGTCCACTTGCGATGTTTCCGTCGCAGTTGTAGGGACCGCTCATTCAAAGCGCTTGGAGCGTTTGTAGCGGCCTGTAGCGGCAACTGGACCGCAACCTTGGATATAATGAAGTAGGCTAATCAGCCATTTAGGCATTCAACATGAACGCAGGAATTTGAAATCAGCATTAAAGCTAATATGAGTGTTTCCAAGATTAATCGGATCATAATTATTGACTCCGTATTTGTTAATTAAAAAACGAATCTATATTTCTCATCTTTATATGCATATTAAAAGTCACTGTATGTGGGTATGTATGTATGTTCCACTTCTCCTCCTAAACCACTGGACCGATTTTGATGAAATTTGGAACACATGTTCGTTACTGGTAGACAACAAACACTCTACGTAATAAGAACTAAGATTTTACAATTTTCCACAGATAAAGTTTAAATCGACCCGGGTTTCGATGCACTGCATCATCATCAGGTCAACACTCTACGGTTCAATTAACCAAAATTTTTTTTTGCAGGGTTGGGGGTGTAAACCTTACTAATATATATACAAATGTAATGGTGTCTGTCTGTTGCTCCATCACGCAAAAACTACTGGACCGATTGAGCTGAAATTTGGCATGTAGATAGAAAATATATCTGGTTGTAACATGTGCTATATTAAAAAGCCTTCAGGGCCCCTAAGTCCCCAGAAGGTCCCAACTCGTGGTCCATGCTATGCATTGGGTTCGGTGTAGTGGTTTAATTTTTTTTCTTTAAAAAAAAACTTTCATACAAGATAGAGGGCTGGAATTTTTTTTATCGGATAACTGAATAAATGAAGATTCTAATTTTTTCAATCGATTTTCTTATAAACTCCGTATGTCTGAAATTCATGTTTTTAGCTGAAAAATATCACATTTTTCTCTGAAATTAACAATAGCATATTTCCTTGACCACCAGAGATTTTATTTTCAAAGGATATTTACACCTTTAGCATTTAAATATCACGTTTTCCTGCAGGCCCATTATAGCACGTAGAAAAAATCTGTATAAGAAGGGCCCAAAGTCCCAAGATAGATTGCTTCGGGGGGTAATCGATAAATTCAATGCATATTTACAACAAGTGTACTCTTCAACGTCTATTCTCAAAGTAACTCTCATAGGGAAACTGCATGTAATATATGTAATAAGAGAACACTGACGTAGTAAACGATAGACATAAAGGAATTAAATAGAGTACACACGCAATGAAACGTGCAGAAAATAGTATGGTAATAATGTCTCTGTAGCTACAATAAAAACAGCGTTGCTTATTATCGTTTAATACTCAGATGTATTACACGTAGTGGAACCGTCTGCCTCTCATTACGATTGCGAACGGTTTTTTAAACTAAGTCCCACATCATAAACGTTATGAGTTATTTATATATGTTTAAAAGTGTTAAAGTGCAGTTAACTTACATTCACTCACTTTCGGGTTTCTCGTGAAAGACTGAGGACCAACTCACCTCTCCGTGCACCTGGAAAACGGTCAGCGTGTCTACTACAACGAACACAACAGGTTACGAACTCCTCAAATGACCACGCTGACAGTATTCTTCAGGCTTTGTGGTTTTCTTATAAAATAAGTTCAATGTTTTTCACACCCGTTGGATTTCAACGGATACATTCTGCTAGTAAAATATAAAATTGAGACTTATTGGAAGTATCACTATGAAATATTAATCTTTTCCTCAGTAAATTGCTCAACGTTTTGCGGAGATTTTCAACCGTTTAATATCGTTGAAATTATTTTTAAAAGGGTGAGTGAAGCTCACACAGGTTATGATTAAAACTTGAAGGAAAAATACTTTAATTATCATTTCAATTATTCCGTCTCTCATTGAGTTTGCCATTCAAAAGAGCGCAAGGGCATGTGCTATCGTCTTTTGATTTGTTTTGGAGTAGGGACCCCATTTCCCCTGTGCGCACTATTACAGTGCGTCCTAGATAATAGGGTACTTGAATGTGCAAACCTACGACCAATAGGACACTGGCTTGCAAAGGTCTTTCGGCACTATTTAAGTGGTCTCAACGCCATAATGGATGAGTAGCAGCCGATGCGATTTCCAATGAATATTTTTCGATGGCATGTTATTCAATGATATTCTATGTTTAACGTCAACTATAACACGATGACAATCCAATAGCCCAACTGTAAAATCCATAGCGATTTCCGTCACACCTTCTTCTATAGGGAAATGATTACCCACGATATCACGACAAGGAGGTTTATGAATCAGTATGAATACCTATGTCCACAGGCATCAAATTGACGTAATGAACTGGGTGGTCTGATCATGAATGTTAATTGTACATCCTTAATTACATTCTCGACGTAATCACGATCCATCTTCCCACGACCCATGTCATTGATCAAAATGTGTCAGCTAACATTGCCGTTTTTCCTTGTCGTCTGTGTCCCGGATTGGACTACGATTATTCTTCAGAAGTTATGGTGTGAGGCCTGTTGGAGAATCATTCGGAAGTGAGAAATTGTCTTTAGTACGCAATTACAGGTACGGCCATGTTTGGATACATATCATATCCCTTAAAGTGGGTCTATACTTCCAAGCCACCTCAATTTAACGGTCGCCGCCAGTGGTTGCCTACTGGCATGGTGGTAGAAGCCCAACGGGAAACTGTGAAGGTGGCGCTGACAATAATGGAGTGGGGAACAACGATTATCCTTGGGTGGGGATGGAAAAGGTCTACTCCGTTGTCAATGCAGACTTGGACGTTTAACATTGTTATAGCCTTAATACGAAAACAGTATCAATGGTTGTTGATTTTTTGCGAATATTTGAAAGACGATTCTTTGATTTAAGTGGGCTGAAAATCCTCATTTTTGAATCTTGTCTTCGCAAAGTGCCCCGGAATATTAACCGAAAAATTTCGTAAAAACCAAAGTTTTGCTATTTTTTATAACAAACACAACCACTTCATGATAAAGTTACTCCACTTCAATATACAAATGACTCTTCATCTACAGAAGACAAAAATTGCAAGTCTCCAGCTGTCACGGCAAAGCCGTTACTGGGTTAGAGGGAAACGTCTGAAACGAGCTCCTTAGCCCCGGTATAGAGCCATCTTAACTTAAATTAGGTAACACAATGATTAAGGCGAAGAGCTGTAGTGCGCACATGAAATACATATTAAGTTAACGATTTACCAAGAAACCTTTTCTTTGGCATCACATATAAGTCCTCAAACAAATTGTAAGTCCTCAAACGTAACATTAATCTCTGAATGTATGTATGATGTACCTACCGTGAAGTCTTCTTGAAAACTTAGGCATCACCTGAGTGAGGCAAACAAGTTGTTGGTCATCAAGCGTAATAATAATTTTAAGACAAATGTGTTCGTTTTATTAAAACAAACAGGAGACTCATAACCACCGTCCGTATTATAGCTTACGTTGGAAAAATGTGCCACTGCAATTACTTGGCACCTTCGCAACCGTCCTGTGGGATATATTACGAAAGTAAAGAAAAAGATGTATCTTCATTATCTCCATCGTCTCAGGCTCAACCTTGTGGAAGTTCATTTTATCGTAAATGAAAAGGAGAACTTTGTTATAATCCACCAATTTATTCTCAGGTACAACTAGTTTCGACGCAGCGGCGTCCTGAAGATGACGCTGCTGCGTCGAAACTAGTTGTACCTGAGAATAAATTGGTGGAATATAACAAAGTTATCCTTTTCACTTACGATGTATCTTAATTACTTATTTAACTTGTTACATTGTCTGCAAGCATTATCAGTTCATCGCTAATGATTAAGTAAGGATGAGGGAACCGCAGTTATTATGATCATTTTTGATATGAAATCAGATGTGAATGACGCAGGCGACACAAAGGAATCTTATGCGATTGCTAATTTCCTTAAAAAAAAGCTAATGTCATTTCCCTTGCATGAAAACAAAAAAATATAACAATAGAAGTCAACCATAATCCCCAACTTCAGAGGACGTCGCGGTAAACGTACGCAATAAGTCAACTTTCGTCACCTACTACAGCGTGAATGCAACACTTACTAGTAGGAGGAGGATGCTCCGACCATCTCTCGCAATTTAGAATGCTTACTACTCAATAAGACGAAAGTCACCTGGAAGTGTAGTTTCACCAAAATTACCCCCACGATGAAAAACGCACGGCCAAATATCGTTTTTTTCTCAAACGCACAAAGTATTACCCAGTTTCTATGTTTATGCAAAAATAAAACAAAGCACAGTTAAACAATTTCTAATCAGTAAAAGACAATTTTTACAATGTCGATATTACACCCTGCAGAGTTAACGACAGCCTTGTGAATATATTTACGAGTCTGTCAAACAAATGTTTGACTGCGACATCGATGTCATAGAAAGACTTGCTGTTACTACTAAGAGGCAAAAAAGAAATACGCGACAGCCAATGCTAACCAGGCGATATGTTCGACAAGTAATCACAGAAGAGAACGACCTTATAAAAGCTTGTACGTAAATTGGCAAAGATGAGTTAAAATCCCAATTCAACCATTATGTTCTGTACATCAAAACATAAAAGCAGCGTCATAATGGCGGCAAAATACACCTAATGACTTACGACAACGCTAAACAATATTTTAAATGCCACAATTCGATGAAATCTACTGATAAATCACATGATCTGAAATTTGCAAGTAGTCTTGGCCAAGTAGGACGCAGCATCTCTAGCGGCTCCAAATATAGTCCCTCTAGTCATCTGTAGCCTGTTTACACGGTAGTGTAGCGTTTCAACCGTACCGCAGTATTTGTTTTTAATTTGTTTAATTTGGTATAGTTTTTGTTTAAATGTTTTCATTTATTTTAGTTTACAGATGTTTAATTGTTAAAATGTTTGGTTGCGAAGGTTTTGTTTTGGGAGAGGGAATGGGTTGTTGAGGGCGGAGGAGAGCAGGTCTCTGGAAGCGGCAGGAATAAAAAGAAGTTTGGAATAAAGAAATCAGAAACTAAGGTGTTTCTAATTTGTACACCCCGTCCGACGCTACAGTAGGTACTACATGTACCCGCGTCACGGGCAAATGCACGTCCCCTCAAAAAAATAATCACGTAACTACAACACCCTGCGAGAATGCATGGGCACACACGTCCAGAAAAAAAGCCCCTGTTCCGAGTCGGTGAAGGAGTTCGTGCAAGTGTTCACGCATGTTCTCGCGCGGGTTCATGCATCGTTTTAAATGGCCTTCACGCATTCGGTCCGCCCGCCACAAATGTCAACGAAGCGTCTTTCCCTGCGCTTAATATATACTTCGCTGATAAGATTTTCAGTTGTTCCGTGAACCGAATACTTGCGGCGTAGGTTCTCTCGTCAAGTGTCCCACTACTAGAGCGAAGTAACATTCATCTCCCTCATTTACTTCTTCATCCAAAGACTTTCCTACTATTCGCTCCACAAATCCTATCCTCTTTAATTCAGCGCTGAAAATGCATCGACCCCACTCCACTCGGCTTTATAGGATAGACGCCGTTCGGAGGAACCAAGGGACATGATGAGATGCTCATCAAGACGATGGACCGCAGTTGCAACAACGCCGATTCCCTCCATTCAATGGCGAAATGTTGCAGTAGCGCGATCGACGAGGACACAATTTAAAATCGGAGGAGGCGTGGCACGAGGTCTCCGAGATCGACCGAACGCATTCTATTAATTCCCTCTCGTGGGGCCGGCGCCTGTTGGCATGGTAACAGACGACAGAGCTGGGATGAACCCCGGGATGGATGCGACGACCCCCCCGCGCACACACACACACACACACACCACGGGAGACAACGAATCGTCCGAATTTCGCCACCCCACCCACCCTCCATACTGGATTGAGTGTCGATTGAGCGCATAGCAAGAGGAGAGGAGTTTGAGCGCCATTTCTCTCCATTGAGTCACCATGGAGAATACTTTCTCATTGCATTTTTAGGCAACTGTGAGAAGCAAGGACGAAATATAGCAGTCAAAATTACTCTATACCTTTAGTTTATGACTGAAATTCTCAATGATTAACTATATACACGTATTTGACTTGACTTGTGGTTTATTTTACCTGGGGTGAATGAGACCTAGTGGTCCCAGGCAATGACTTGACTTTTTTTCACGCCGCGCGTTAAAAACGCCTTCACAGCCGAGTGTATTTTTTGAGATTTCGAAAGACGTATTGCCGCGAGCAAGAAATTTATTTTTGGAAATAACTTAGAAAACTCACGAAAAACTTTCCGTGACTTATTCCTGACATTTACACGCCGGGCAACAACGGTCCGAATTACACGTCCTAGCTTCCTTTTCCCCTGCCCTCTTGCATGGAGACGTGGAATGATGAAAACCTCGGGAATCTTCAAACAGCTCTCGTGAATCTGCTCTCGAGGATGAATCCAAATAGAATCCGGCTGAATGAATGCAAAAGGGAACCGGGGTGTCTGCAGCATTCCGGTCGTCTAATGTCGGCGCAAAAGTTATGCTGCACAGAGAATAATAAAGAGAGAACTGTGTAAGGAAGCAAACGTCCTCAACACACGTATTTCCCTGTCTCATTTTCCGTCGAATGGTTGCAATTACGATTTTTATTTTTTTGCCGAAATGTCGTTAGTCTTGCGAGAGTGAAAAAGAGCCCATTTTTTGAGCATCGAGTAGAAATGCCGAGCATTTCCGGATCACCGAACGGTTTCTCTTGTTTCAATCACCATCAGATTTTAATACAACCCTTGTTAGTGGTTTAGGAAAGTTTCGATTTTTTAAATTTATTTTTTATAGGGCCGTTGTTCATTTTGCGAATCAACTTTATCTCCGTTTGCTAGAGTCGTGGGGACATGACAGAGGACTAAATGCCATTTGGGGAAAATGCGAGAGTCGACGAAGAGGGTGCACCCTCGCACTCGGGAGAGGTCCATCTCCCGGAGGAGGCGAACGGCGACGTGCTCGACTTCGACGATCGACTGAACTGGTGTCTCCGTCTTGGTAGGCCGCTGTTGCTTCGATTCCTCTTCGATAAATGTACGTCGCATCGCCAGAAAGCCCCACTGATACCACTACCTGAGGGGAGAACATTGATTTAAGGGGAGGGATGAAAACCTATGTCGCTCTAGGTTAACTAGGAGAGCGCTAATAGAATAATGGAATATGGCAATCATATTTCTTGAACTAAAACGGATAGGAAGTGACGAAATTGATGTAAGAACTGACGTAATGGAAAATACATATATGGGAGAAAGGCGTCTTGTGAAAAATGTCTGCACGTGTCAGGCGGAGTAGTTCAGGTTGATGGACGGAGAATAGGAATGGACAAGCATAGGGGACACTAGTATGGAAGGGGTGAGTCCATGATCACCCACAGCAACAGTTTAACGTGCACGTATTCACCATAAATGGTTAGAGACGCTTGGGAATGAGAGTTTGAATGAGGAATGCAGGTTGGGAGTGAGCCACTAGTCTCAGATGACCAATTCAATCGGCACAATCCACAGAAATTTACGTCCACAGGCTCTGCCGCTCATCGCAAGAGTCAATCCAGTCAAGCAGCGTGCAAGCTCCTAGTCTCTAGGAGCTCCTAGTTCTAATACTTATCGTAGAATCGTAAAAAAATGTCAGTTGAGAAGGCGTTTTCATCGAACGGCGTGAAAGAAATGTTGAAGCCGCATGTAAATACCGATACACTTAGGGCTTCATACTTCTTTCGTAAATGACGGTCGCGCATGTTGTTCCCGAAAACAACAGTCTCTCTTTTCCAGTCCTGGAACAGCGCGTCGCACTTCGCTTCCCGCACAACGCCCGTGAAGGCACGTGCACCACCACGAGACGCGGAAAAGGATTATATTCGACCTCCTCGACAGCAAACCGAGGCGCCGGATTCCCATGAACAGCACCCTATAAACGCAACGTAAACCACTTCGACGTGAAGACACCATCGGGACTGGAAGAGAATCTACCGTCATCAATTAACAACATACGGGTATCCCAGAAAGAGAAGAATTGACGAACCGCCGAGAAAACCTTGGAACCTACTGAGAAGTTCATTAATGTATGGTTATCCTTACAATGATCTAATTGTTAAAGGTATAAATGGAAATGGAAAGGTTTGAATGGAAGAAAGTAAATATCCTCTAGACTACAATAGGCGCAGGCCCCTACATCTCCAAACACGATTTCCTTCTTCAATTCAGCAATACGACCTACCTCTCAACATTCTGTTCATGAATCCTATTCTCTTTCTTCCCCGCTTACCCAACATCCTCCTCTGTATCGCGGCCTTCAGCATCCCAGTATTACCAACCCTGCCTCCTCCTGAATTGCTCCTTAGCAGCTTCCTTACCTCACCCAAGCACTTCCTCGTTCCCGTTACTTTCCCTCAATCACACTTTCTCTACATTCTCCTCTCTTAACTTCAATGCCTGCAGCCTATTCTCTATCTCTTTTCTTCCGAGTCCAGGTTTCTGTAGTAACAACGCAACAATGAACTCCTTGCCAATATATTCTTTATATTCTTACATGATGTACTTGTCACCATTTACCTCCTAGTGCGAAACGCTTCTTCCGCTAACTCCGCGACTGCCCACGATCATTCTCCAGTGACTTTGCTACTACGCCCATTTTCCTCCAACGCACTACCAAAGTAATTTAATTGGTTAACCTAAGTGATCCAATAAAACTGAATTCATCTAGTTCGTGCCCTCTTACTTTTATGACCACCCTCGCTTTCTTTGCCTCAGAAAACTTTCTAAAAACTGCTCGAGCTTTAAAGTGTAATTCGAGTACGATCTGGAGAAAAACTAGCTCAGCCTGCATGAATACCGTCTCAGTAAGGTTAGAGGGCATCCGGTAGGCACAATCTTATTGTCGTGATATTGGACGCGCGGTATGATTATTATTATCCGTTGAGGCAGGGGTGGGGAGAGGAAAAGAAACCAATCCGCGTTAGGGGGGCCTCCGCGACACTTATACCTTAAACGTGCATGCTCGTTGCATGAAACGTCTCCAAGTGAGTTAGTCAGGAATAATGTTTAAAAATATTCTGGAACGCTCCGTGGATGATATTTTGTGACTCTTAGATTCAGAATGCGATTCTCTTTCATCCTGTACATTCTTTTCTTTGGGCTTTCATTCACGTTTCAAATCACCGTTTACATTTTCAAATTACATTGAATTTTTTGCTCTCCGACGATTCTGAAGGTCCGTATGCCCAGTGCGATCCCGATAAGCCATTGGCCTGTCTCATTCAGGTTTCTCATTGGCCGAACCGCCATAACTTGACAAACACCCATTTAGGTATCAAAGATGACTGAAGAATAATCTAAATCAAACTACCTTCAAGGAGACCCATTCCACATCCCACCCCTCAATACATATTATCCCCCACCCCCTCACTCAAGTCCCTTCCCCCCCTCATTCCGATCGATGGCGTCGCCCTCCAATCACCACCATCATCCATTTGCATTTCCTCGTGGAGGGCGAGCGCCACGAGCCACACGACAAAACTCCACAAGTCAATCGAAATGGCCAGATCAAAGACGTAGTGCGAGGAGGAGTAGCCCAAGCAAAGAAGGTATTCTACCAAGAAAAATGCAGTATCAGCTAGCTAAGCCAGCTTGGGAGCGAGGAAGCACTCCATTAGAGAACATGGGTGTATTTCGAGAGCGCTCTTCTCATGGGGCAGTTTAGCTTGGGCGATGGCAGCAGCAGAGCAATTGGAAACAATGTAAAGGCGGTACTGGCGAAGAATCACGAAGATCAAATGGACGGGAAGAATCAATCATCTATAGAGAATCATCCATACGAAAAGTAGAAAAATGCCATGATTACCCTGAGAAGAAGAGGATTTTGTCACACAATAGCCTCTTATAATGGAAGGAGAAATAAATGAGAAGATTTACCGAGGAAGACAAAGAATAGAATGAATCAGGAAAAGTATGAAGAGCGTCAAAGAGAAGACTTGTGTAGGAATGAAACGTGTGTTATCTTATCAGACGGTTATCCTATCTTCTTCGGATATTGATGACTGATCTCATTCCCGATGAAATCAATTCGTGTGGCTGGAGAGAGGCGTAAGCGTGAGTCATTGAGAGTCTCCATATTTTGATAACATTTGAATTAAATCATTGTTATGACTTGGGTTTTCGGCGAGGAGGAAATTTAAGCGAAAACTATTTCTAACACTACGTGTTTGTTACTTGTATTGATACCTCTTGATATTTGTTAGAAACCATTAAATAATATGAAACTATTATTCCGCGTTTAGGAAAATATCCGCACACATGTATCTAATGGAATTATTTCGAAATATAAGCCATGTGCCATAAAGGCTACGGAGGCACGAGCGAAGTGCCCGCCTCACGGGTACGACTACTTACGACTCTACCATATATATACCATCCAGGGTAGGCGTTGGGGAAAGGGGGGAGGGGGGGGGAAGAAGGGAGGGGGGAGGAAGAAGTATCCCTCCCCCCCCTTTCCCCAACGCCTACCCCGGATGGTACATATGGATCATGTTTTTGTCTTTACTCTTTGTACCTGAAGATGACGCTGCTGCGTCGAAACTAGTTGCACCGTAAAAAAAATTGGTGGAATAAGACCAAGTTTTCCTTTTCATTTATTAGTTGTTTTCTTGGCGAATATAAACGTAATGGGTCTACAATACTTAGGCCGCCGATTTCCCCATACTGTCGCCCCATTTTGACGAATATACAGTCTCAAAGGGACAATGGACATGCAAAAGAGATCACTGCCTTGGAAGTCTCCGTGCGGAGCTCTATGTTTGAAAGTGGGATGCTCGCTACTCCCATCAAAGCCCCATTTGCAAATTATCACCATTTCTTCATCATTTACTACATTAGTGAGAAGGCTCGCTTCACTGGTGAAGATCCTGTCCACCGCATGATTCAGTAGAGCTTGGAGTTTTGTTTCTGCCTTTGATTCTGTCACTGTTATAGAATCCCTTGGTGGGTAACGTTTCTGTTTTGCGGATAGTACCTTTCCGTATGATGAGGAAATATCAGCATTGCACGATTTACACGCCTCTCTTATCAATTGATATTGGTGCTTGGACAATTTTTCTTTGAGATATTAGTTAATGACAATACACTCAGTCTGCTCCGTTGAGTTGCGGAAAGGATTGCTGATTAAAAAGTGATTGGCTCTTACAATTCGTATCATAGCCCTGTGGGCGCCAAACGGCGACATTCAAAATACGTACGCCATGACATGGTAAGCGTTTGGACGAAAAACATCGTCGGCACAATTCGTGCAGATGAATCTTTTTCCTTTTTACATTTCATTCATCCTTATCATTCCCTCTAAACTGATTGTGAGTGTGCTTAGACCCAAAGCCAGCAAAGTAGCAAGCTGTGACTCCAATGACCTTGGCTGGACTAGGAGAGAATGAGGCAAAGGAGTTCAATAAATTTCTGTACATCGCATCAAACAATGAATGCTTCGTCTCTCGAACTCCCACTTGGAGTCTCCTGCCATAAGCTGCGGCGCAGCGCGCGGGACCCGGTTCGCATACGGCTGGTGGTTGCCTCAGTAATCGAAGCATTGTTCAAAAAGGAGCAAGTAGGATAGCAGATAAATGTTACGCGAAACGCTTATAATAACTCCATGCTAAGTAGTAGTGCAAATATCACGACAGGGCATCAAGGGGAATTTTTTGTAGTCTTCGATTTATAAATTTCCTAAAAACTATATTCCAATAGCTCTTCATTTCGTAATAGTTAATAAGCCATTTGTGCCTCTATCTAAAAAAAAAGGATACAGAATTGAGATTGGTTCATTTTCCAAAAATGTGAGCGAATTACATTATGGTAAACCCGATTTCCTTAAACGCACTTCCGCTTGCTAAATCCCAAAAACGTGGAGCGGATTGGAAGTTGTTGTTTTCAAGCCCTGAGTGAATGGCTGCCTTATGTTCTATCCGATAGAAATTTTATCGATTTATATAGTCTGAAGTTTATTCATTTTACCAACACAATTTTTGTTTGGAAATTTCCACTTTCATTTTTTACTTTAGTCCAGCCAAAATCACTGATGCGACAGCGGCAGCTCACAAGGCGAAGTCATCGCTTGCGCGGCGTCAGTGGCGGTGGTCGTCGGGGCGGCCGGAGTGCTGACGCGGGCGGAAAGTAGTGATGGGCCATTTTGGAACGAATCCACTGATGGAACGAGAAGGAACGAATCCGGTTGTGGAAATATTCTCATTCCAAAGGAACGAATGGACCGATTCGTCCCAAAGGTACGAAAGGTTTCGAAGGACCGAAAGGAATCAAATAAAGGAAAGGATTCATAGGAACGAAGGGCCGAAAAGATTCGAAGGACTTAAAGAAATCAAATCAAGGAAACCTTCAAAACTTGATGCCGGATCTCAAATTTGTTGACGGTTTTTTGGATGTCATCGAGGTTTACAACTGTATGCCATTACTTTTTCTCTAAAACCAATAGTTGGCTGGTAACATGGCGCCAAATTCGAATTTTTTGTGAAATTTGCTGTTTTTCGACTGTAGCGTCTAAACTAGAAGTCGGATCTCGAATCTGGTGGGCGGTTTTTTTTAGATCTCATGCAGGCCTACGATTCTCTGCTACCCATTTTTTTATCCCTCGTAGTTCTCTGGGATCATGGTGCTTAAGTGGACTAATTCAAGAAAATCTCTAATTCTTCTTTCCCTCACGCCGTTACCAGTGTAGGTAAGACCTTGAAAGCCAGCAGGGGCATGCACTTTGACATGATCTTTACGAATAATTAGCAAAAACCTGGATTCTCTAGTAGTTCTATGGTAACATGGTGCCAAAGTGATGAGGAAGCGCTGACTAAGGACCTCGAGGCAATACAGGGGTGGTGCGATGCGTGGCAGCTAGAATTAAACCAGAAAAAATTTGTTGTTGTGAATTTTTGGCAACGGAAAAACGCTCCTTGTAACAGCTATTGCATAAACGACAGCAAATTAGAGACCGTGGAATCGGTTAAATATCTCGGAGTTAAACTGACTAATGATCTCTCGGGTAGTAAAAATATTCGAGAAATTACCGGTCAAGCTAATCGTAAATTGGGATTTGTTCAAAGAGTACTTGGCAAGTGCGACGATAAAGTTAGGGAAATCAGCTACTTCACCCTCGTTAGACCCCACTTGGAATATGCAGCCAGTATTTGGGATCCTTATGAGATAGGCTTGGAAACTGAGTTAGAACGCGAGCAGCGAAGATCGGCAAGATAAGTTAAAGGCCGTTATGATAATCTCGTTAGTGTTACTGACCTTTTGCAACAACTGGGATGGGAAAAGCTTTCAGACCGTCGATTAAAATTTAGACTTAATCTATTATGTAAGAACCAAACCGGTCTATTCTCTGACGACGTTGATAATATTTTGCGAAATTCGACATACTACGGTAGATCAGATCATAAGAATAAAATTAGGGAACTACTAGACTGCAGAACAGACAGATTTAAAATGTAATTTTTCCCGCGAACGATAAGGGACCATAATAGCTGCCAATGAGAGTTTGATGAAGATTTTGTCGTTAGGTAGTGTAGCTCTTAGTAGTAGTAGTACTCCGTAATACTTGAATACTTATCTGTTACCTAGTACTAACAGCACGCCGTTCACGTTTTCTACATAAGTCTTAAGTCTCTGTCCATTTGTGTAGTTGCAAAATACATATATATTAATGGTCCCTCTCCATTGTGTTAATATCTGTAGTGTAGTAATGCATGCTTGTGAGGCTTCGCCTCGTGACAAGCATTAGCGATTTATGCTAATGCATAATAAGTCGTAGTTACACTAACTTTTAATGCATGTTGGTGAATACTCATCCCCTATCACACCCCTGAGGTGGCCAGCAGGGTATTTTGTAGGTGTAGATGATATTTTAGAATGTTTCTTTCCCTCACGTCTCCTAGCTGCTAAACTAAGAGTCTGATCTCGAATCTGTTGGGCGGGTTTTTTAGGTCTCATCAAGTCCTAACATTTATGCCAATCATTTCTCTCTAACACTTATAGTTCGCTGGAAACATGGCGCCAAAGTTGGATTTATCTGTTTTTCCACTGTAGCTTCTAAACTAGAAGTCGTATCTCAAATCTGTCGGGCGCCAAGGTCCGATTTTCCGGATTTTCGGCTGTGGTTTCTAAACTATAATTTGAATCACGAATCTGTTGGGCGGTTTTTTCTCGATCTCAATCAGGCCTACAACTTTCTGCTATTCGTTTTCTTCATTTCTCGTAGTTCTCTGGCAACATGATGCCAAAGTCGGCTTTTCGTGAATCTTTCGAATGTATCTTTCCCTCACGCCTTCGCCAGTGTAGATATTACCTTGAGACTCGACAGGCGCATGTGCCATGACATGAACTTTACGGAGAATTAGCAAAAACCCGTACTTCCGCGCAGTCCTCCGGAAAAATGGTGCCAAAGTGAAAATCTCGCATGTTTCTTTCTCTCACGCCTCCACTGACTAAGACATTGGGGGCGCATCCCCCTTGCGAGCACAGCGAGTCTCACTATAACTCTCCAACACACGGGTATGTTTCTTTCATTTCTAAAATGCGCATTCCTTGCACTTGCACTGAGTTAAATTGTCATTTGCACCACTAACGGGAGTGTTTCACAAAACAGATATTAGCTGGAGTGACGGAAAGCCAGATTTACCTTCATTATCATCGATAGGTAGCGTGATTCTAGCCCATAATGGGATACTTTGTGGGCCGTAGTCGCCGTGGTTAAGTAAGTATCACCTCTGCATTTCTTTTGAAAGTGTCATAATCGTATATTATTTAAATGATTTGAAGCAACGAGTAATTGACGAGAGCAAATAGCACGAATAATATTGAATCATATCATTGACATGTACCCTAATGCCCGAATTCCCAGGCGCAACTTGAAAAGGAACGAAACTGCCCATCACTAGCGGGAAGTGTCCATTGAACGACGCTACACCCCAACCCCCCCCCCCCCTCTCGACATACGCCCCCCTTCGAAACACCACCCCTTTGCAACGCGTGTTGTTGTCGCCACGCGCCCATTCGTATTCACCCCCGTGAACAGTGAGAGAACAGTACAGCGAAAACAAGAATGTCATATGCTCAAGGGGCCATGGAAAAAAAACGACTCCTTTATGGATTCCCGATTTTTATTTCATGGGCTCCAAAATTATGTACGTACAATCTTTCTTTTTTAGAAAATGCAATGAGTGGCGTAGAAAACGCAGCCATGGAATCCACCCAACCAGCATTTATCACGTTATATTCAAAGATATGAAATATGAATAGAAAGATAAGGAAATGACGCGGAGGGCATTCCGCAGAGGCGAAGAAGAAGAGCAGTGACTGAATGAATGAATCGTCGGGTGGGTGGGCGGGTGGGCAGTATCGCCGAGGCCACCACACCCACTGCCCTCTGACCTCGGGCACACAACTCGTAATCAGCGTGAACCCATGTGCCATCAATGGCCTATTTATCCCGTCAGAAACAGGGGCGGGTGGAAAAAAACAATTGCTTCCACTGAAACTAGAGAAAGCTCGTTCCGGGCCTCATCACCTCAAAACCACACAGCGAAACATGAAATCTATGAGGAGACCTACATAGATTTCTCCGACGAAAACATAGGCCACACGCATTCATGAGACTTATATTAATCTGCTATTTCTATTTTTGTTTTCAATTCATTTTCACGAAGTTAAGGCTTTTCGTAGAAACGCATAAAACGGCTGTTCCTTTTGGCGCGGGAAAAATGGTAAAAAATTAATAACTAGAATTTGGTCAATAAAGGACAAAAGGACTATTTTTTTATAAAGCTTTTTGTACTTGTTCACTACTTGATAAGACACTTTAAAAGACAAACGGAATATGTAATTTTCGAAAAATTTTCAAAATCAAAATAGCGTCTAATTCCACTTATCTCACCTTGCATTATCTTTCTATTTTTACGCTATCCTTATCCACCTTACCCACCACAAACTTATTGTAGTCATGATTATTGACGAAAGATGTAAAAATAAGTTAAGCATGCAGAAGGTCTATAAACATGACAGCGATGGAGAACATCTTATACATACCCATTAGACCGTTCCCTTTCAGGGCAGACAAAGTCTGAGAACATAGTAATGGATGTTATGGCCTGAAAAAAGTGGCTCTCTTTCACAAGAACTTCCTCAGCAATTCCCTGTATCCTTGCTTACCTCTTTCGATTCTATTACATTACTATATGTTGCTTCAGACACACGCTCTCTCCTATCCCTAATAGGATTCCCAACATTTTAAGCGTCTCTTCCAATACAGTCACGCATGGATTTCGCGGTCTCTGCCCCTTTTCCTCTCCTTCAAACACCATTCGCCACTGCCACCTGCTTCGTCATATTCCACTCTCTCTCTCTCGACGTGGCCAAACCAACAAAGCACAGCAATAATTACTGGAGCATCCCCATTAACACCAACATTCTTCCGCATACTCATTCCCTTAACCTATATCCCATTCTACTTCTGCCACAAGCACTACTCTCAGGCACTACTCCACGACCACTGCATTTCGCATTATACTCTTGTGCTTATATGTACTGACATGCCCATGTTTCGCTGCCACACAATGACGTAGGGATGAGAACACTTACGTACACTGCGATTTTCTCATCCCTAGACAAACGCTCATTCCTAGATGTGCTCCTCATACTACCTACGACTCTCCTGCCGTCATTCGCACGCCTTAAAAGTCTCTTTATCTATCCTTCCATCTGTCGCAAACATTCGGCCATGATACACAAAATCGTTCACTTGTTCAATTATTTCATCTTTTACCATTATCATTCAATTATTCTTCCCACCCTTCCTGTCAAAAGCAAGTACTTCGGTCCTCAAATTCATTCTCCCTGTTGCTTCACAAGAGTTGTGCGGGCGAGCCCATATAGTAATATTCCTGTGGGCTCTCTTAGACAACAACACTCGTTCAAGAGATCATTCACGCACCAGTGCAACGACGTCACGCATCTCTCACACACACTGTGATCCATAAAAACATTGAACAGCCACGGTGTCATATTACGCATCCCTTCCTTACGCCCTGCATCACACACAGTAAGTGAAACCAGTCACTCAAGACCCAATTCACCCTCTCCCACTTACTATTAACACGAGCTGCCGTCATAACATTCAATAACTGATCATTCTTCCCATAGTCCTTCAAAACCTTCTGCACCTTATTTCTATTTGAAATTTCGTACGCCTTCTCCAAATTCACTAGCTTAGAGTACTATAATTTCTTTCGGACGTCCGTACATTTTTCCAGCATTTGCTGAAGTACGAACCTCTAATCGCAACATCCATTCCCAAACATAAACTCACTCCGTACACATTCTGTCAATAGCAATTTTCCTCGCTCTTCATTACGTAACACTTTCGCCGAAATACCAATTAAATGGTCTATAATTTTTACACAAGGTTTTGCCACCCTTGTCCTTCGTACATACAATGGCCCTGTTCTCCAGTTTTGCTTGGAGACTCGAGATCGTCTTGTAAAAAAAAAAACGAGACGATACCAGGGTCGGAAATTCGAGACTCTGTGTGAGTGAACTCATCTTTGCTTTCTTCTTGTGTCCTTGTCTAATTCTCCTCTCTTGGTGATGGAATAGCTGCCCTTGTGTGCCATCCAGAGGCCACGGCTACGGGCTCAAGCTTGAAGGGGTATTCTTTGTTATAAGCCCCAGCCGAAATCATGGTAAATCTAAGTGTCCTGATAGCTCAACTGGTAGAGCACTCGGCGCGAAATCGGGAGGTTCCGGGTTCGAGTCCCGGTCACGGCACATTTTTACCCATATATATATATATATATGGGTAAAAATGTATATGATATAATGATATATATATACTGGGACTTCCCGGAATTAATAAGATTATTATAGATATATTACAAAGTTCATTTGGCCAGAAGTGTGGTTGGAAATATTTTCTTGAGTACCTACAGTGCGGCGGGAAGTTTCGATGCTCGTATTTTTTTCCGCACACTTTTCTCACCCGAAACAACCCGAGGAGGAAGAAGCACGAGTCATACGCGGCCGTCAAGAGTCAGCAGCGATCAGTTTCGGACGAGCCGAGAACGACGCCCCGCCGCCGTGCGAAGTAACAGTGATGCTGCTCAGTGTATCACGGCGTTCATTATTTATTATTTGGATGAATTAAATACTTGTGTGTTTAAAAAAATAGCATTCTTAATTATGATGATCTTCCTAAGGAGCAACGATTTATCTCTTCTGTTAGATGCTGAGCTTCTAAATTGTGGTACAAAATTACGATGGGATATATTTCGTACTATTACGGTACGATAAACTGATAAGTAATACGAAGGAGAATTAATCAGCGGTAACTTTTCAATTGTACGAAAAATGAAAACAATAGATAAGTACCAATCGTGTCTTTTACTGCCGCCACTCTCCCGCGCCCTTTCCCCCTTAGGCGCGGGATTCCCTCCTCTCCACGCCTGCTTCTCTCTCTCCCCAAAGCCCAGGGGCTAGCGAGTGCCACGAAGTTCTTCGATACGCATCAAAATCCTATATACGAGACATTACCTAGTCATCCGAAACGAATTGCCGATCGATATCGATCGGCTGATGAGAGAAGACCTTCAGCAGGAGGCGAGGAGGTCAATTGGACCATAGTATTGAGAGTGAGACACTTATGGGGAAGGATTGATAGGGATTGAGTGGCAGGGCGGAGAGAAACCCGGCGACGGTATTAGCCTATACTCTTTCTTATTTTTTTCAATACTGTATATACTATCATGCTTCATTCACGGTGCATTTACCGTATGACGCGTACGCATATTAGAGAAGCATATCTATATATTTCCTGATTGCAAAATGTCCACAGACAAAGTAGCTAATCTCAACTCCGTATCCTGCCTACTTGACCATATTCTTTTCTCCGGCTTAAACATTATATGCCTTCATCTTATGACCTGTATGAATCGTTTGTTTCATTTCCTACCACGTGACAAGGGGTTAGGTGAAGAGGGGACTAGATAGAGTCAATCTCGCCCCATTTGATAAAAGCTAAACCCATTTATGCATAACCGAGCTATAGCTATCTATCTAACCTTCATATCTATTTAACCTATGTATCCATCTATCCACAACCCAACTATTCGATGGGAGGCAATGAGGCAAGAGGCTTAACGTCCAATCCGAGTGCCTTCCACGGGGCTCTCCACGCAGGGTCCACCTTTGAAATAAATCCCCGCCACTCATCCTGGACTCGAGTCCGGGCCCTCTAGGTGGGAGGCCAGCCCACACGACGATCCAATCCGCATGCAGCGTTCGAATGCCCATCGCCATAGGCGCCAACGTTGGCGCCAAAGGAATCGGGGCAAAGGGTGGTGACCCACGCAATCGGAAGGGAATCAAACGTAGTATAATCACAGACGTGCAGAGGTGTGTGTGGCAGGGAGCGCGAGGACAACAGAGACACGAAGGCGGGAAGGAAAGGGCATTCCAAAGGACGAAAAGAGCAAAAGTATGTGCGTTAAATGAGTGGTGCGATCTGCTTTTGCAGAACCAATCACCAACGGCGCGTAGGAAGACGGAGTTTTTGCTCTTCGTTCAACAACCTCTCACGTGACGTCGCCTCCATCAGCTCCACTAGGGATAGAGCGCGAGTAGCTCTTCCAACCAAGACTTCTTCTTTCAGCTTTGCCAAGCAACGTGTTCACTCGTAGAAGTTTTGAGGGAGGTTGCGGTTCTCCTTTTTAATTCGTTCACTACCCCGATTAAATCTCTCTGCGCAGTGTCTTAAAACATGGGGCGCACTCAGTCTAGATGTGGCCTAACCAGAGCGAAAAAACCGCTCTTTTGATTTTTCATCAAATGACTTTCCTACTATTCTCTAGATAAATCCCTGTCCCTCTATTGTAGTTACGTAAACTGTAACGGCCTGGAAGCTATGGTGATTCCCAGGCACTTAACCTCATCCGATACATATATACACTAATTACCCTAACACGTTTCAAGGAATTGCTACGATTAAGGTAGTTTGAGCGAAAAATCACTTCACCTAGAATTTGATGAATTTGGCCACATTTTAAAGAAAAAAATCGCATCTTTCCAATGATATCAAAATATCAACCCTTTGCCGAACTACTTTTCGAGCAATTTGCCTATAAATATATAAACTGTTTTACATGGGATAGATTATGGCTGTGCACTCCAGAGGGAGAATATTGAAAAAAATTAGGAACTTCTAGCACTTAGATTTCGTCAAAAAAACTAACTGTGTGTAGATTGCATGTTTTATCAACTATTTACAAAAATTAATCTATTAGTCACCATAATAATGTTTACAGAATCCCAAAAAACCTGCCGTTTTGAAGGGTTTTCAGCCGCACGGCGGGAAAAAATGAGTCAAGTTAGAGACTTGCGTAGATATTTATTTATTTACTGAGAATTTTCGTCATATATAACTATATCTTTGCGCCATTAATATTACAATATTTATTTCGTACTTCTTACAGACGCTGAAATAAAAAAATAAAATTTTGATACGGTCTCCATTATGAGTAGGGAACTCTTATCTCGCTCAGACCACCTTAGAAGAGGTTGTAGAGATTCGATGTATAACCGTTGGGTACTTTTTTTGTTGCTATTTATCGGAAAATGACCGCATCGCCATCATACAATGAAACTATCAAATAACTCTAGAGTTAATATCGTAAATGTAAATGAGATACGACAGGGCACCGATCACGCTTCATAGCGGGATGTCACTCGACTCATATCGTGTCGTAACTGAACCGGTCGCAAAAAAAGGAATTGAACGAGAGAGAGAGAGAGGCAATTAGCAATGAGAGAGCGCGCCATGTAAAAGCGGGTTTCTCTCTCTCATATATATATATATACTCGTGTATGGCCCCTCACTCACTCGGGCCGTCGCGTGGGATGGGGAAGTGGCGCTCTTTTGAAATTCCGCGAGCCCGTGGACCCGTGACCGATACGCACGGTCGATGACACCACACCGAACACATTGCCGGAGGAGGAGGAGAAACGGCTTCTTGAGGTTCCGGCGAGAGAGGGGAGGGGGGGAGGAGGAGGCGGGGTTTGAGGCGCGCCTCGGGAGTTCCCGAGATAGTAATGAAACTAAGACCTTTCGGAAAACGCATGCAATTGCGATCTTTACCATTGGAGACGCTGCTGGTGCAGATCGGAACTCTTTAAAAGCGACCTTCGGCGCAAACTGACGACGATGAACGAAGCTGCTGCGGTACACGCGCGCAGAGGCCAAACGCTGATCGGTAAGCAGCCGATAGGAGGCGTGTATTTCACGTAGGAAGGGCAAGGCCATAGATACATATTTGTATCCATGGCCTTGAGGCAGGGTTGGGCAGCATTTAAAATACACGCATTTTAAGGTGGTTTGAGCGAGATCGGTCCCTAGTCATCATGGAGACCATATTCAATTTCAGCGTCTGTAAGAAGTATGAAATAAGTATTGTAGTATAAATGACGCAAAGATATAGTTATATATGACAAAAATAATCAGTAATTAAATAAATAATCTACACAAGTCTCTAACTTGACTCATTTTTTCCCGCCGGCTGAAACCCCATTCAAACGGCACGTTGTTTAGTGCTTCTGTCAAAATTACTGTGGTGAGTTATAGATTACTTTTTTATAAATAGTTAAGAAAACATGCAAACTATACACCGTTAGCTTCTGACGAAAACTAGGTACTAGAAGTTCCTATTTGTTAATTATTCTCCTTCTGGAGCGCACAGCCGTAATATATATCCCATGTAAAACAGCTAAAATGTTTAGGCAAATTGCTTGAAAAGTAGTTCGGCAAAGGGTTGATATTTTGATGTAATTGGAAAGATCATGGTCTTTTCTTTTTCTTTCTTTCTCTACCTTAAATACATTTGTATTTTCGAAAGAGCTCTCTGGAGTATTTTGTACTTGAATTTAAAATACAGAAAAGTAGGAGTATTTTGTAATTGAAATACAGAGAAAACTAAAAGATATGCACAATGCACAATTTATCAGCAGTTCAAGAAGAAGAGAACCTTTTTAGAAGAGACCTGCACAGTCTTAAAACCGATTACCGTGGCCCTGAATTTAATGCAAAATAAGAAGACATGCTTTCATCGGGAGCTGTTACCTGCATTAGTTTCTCTCACAAACCGACTTTGTATGCTGCTAGAAATAAATCTCAGACACATTTCTAATGTTGCTACACTTCTAATCAATTCATTCAAAGAAAGGTTTAAATTTCCTTTTGATATAGCTCCACAAGCAAATGATGCCATTTTAGCCGCTTGTTTTCACCGACTCTTCAAATTGCGATGTTCCCCAACACTGCTTCCGAAAATGATAGGAAGAGGATATACAAATTAAGTGTGAACTCACTTGAACAATTCTCTTCCACACCTACCGAAAGTTCAGAAGATTAAGCTTCAGAAAATGATTGTAACTTCTTCATTTTTAGCTCTCGACAAACGAAGCTGTCTATTCAAGACAAAGAGAGAAACAACTTTCAACGTGCGAGCTGGCACAATTCTTTCATGATAACGGGAAAACCATAGGCACCATATAAGTAAATATGCGATCGTCAAAGAGGCATTTGTTCGGTACAACACAAGCTTGTGTTCCTCTGCACCTGTGGAAAGACTGTTTTCTTTCGCAGGATTTATAAATTGACCTTCATGGGGTGCTATTTTTGATGAACTGTTTGAGGAATTAATTGTACTCGAGGGTAATATGAATTATTGTACTGACTATTTTTGATTAAAGAAAACCTTAATATGACTGAGCTACTTGTTTTATTTTGTTGAATCAATTATATTTCAAAATACAGTATTTTAATAAGCATTTTGTCAGATGTTTATTAATGTATTTTGTATTTGTATTTAAAATGGAGAAGAGAAAGTATTTTGCTCAACCCTGCACGTAGGTACACAACAAAGTCACGGACGAATGTAAATAGGTGAAGAATTCATTAAAAATCAGAATTTATAAAGTTAAATTTTTCATTACACAGTGTGAATAAAAACTTTACAGCATCACTGTTCGATGCCTTCACGGAAAATCGACACAAAAACAACAACTGCAGATGTGATTACCGACGTTCTTTTCTCCTCATAGTGCACACATCATTCGGATCCCGTGCACGTGGGCTGAATGGAAAGCAATCACGCGCAGTTGTGATTGGCGAAGAGATTGGAGGTGCACTATAGTAGAGTGAGATCACATCCTTGAGCGGGGGGGGGGGGGATAGATATAAATAGTCTGATATCACAGTTTACCCCCGCGTCGACGCGGAGCAGCGTCGGTGTCGTGGCAAGAAGAGGTTTGTGCCGCACACAAGGTAATCCTTCACAATTAATTGTACGCCCCAGGCGGAAGAACATAAGAGTTGACGATAGGAGGATCCCTCCCCGCCCGGCCGCCACTCCGGGTGTGTGACATGGAGAGGATTGGAGCGGAGAGAGGGGGGGTGGGAAGGGGGAGTGTACATACAATTGCTCCTGGGCAAGTGTGTGTCTCTTGCGCGCGCGCGATACACGAAAGCAAGCCGTCGAGGACGCGGCATCGGAGTTTGGGTCGTGAAACACCAAAATAAAAACATCAGATATTTCAACGAACGTGGTTTACTCATTCGGCGTTCCCTTAATAGATTGTTAGGGTCTTGGGCAGGCCCTGCCTTGATTTCATCCACTGCAACACTGCGTCTCAGCACACTCTCGAAAAAGCTGTCCCTTTTTCCTCACAACGCCACAGTCGCTCACCTCTCGATTACACAGTGTGCGTGCCGCCCCCTCCCCCCTTCCTCTTCCCCCTCCCCCTCTCGTCCCAACGATAACTTTTACATAGTTCAAATGCAATGAAAGCTGCTTTGTTAAAATGCATGCGTAAGAAGTAGGGATTTCTCGCGGACTTAGAGCCAAAAAGTCACATGAGCTGAGGCATCATTAAAATAAAAAGAATCTCCTCAAAAATAGAACACCAGATCGCGGTAGTTGACTGTGAAAAGACTCGACGGGGGTTCGAAACCGTACTCACACAGGCCGGTCGGACAAGTTACCCAGTTACCATCCATTTGCAATGGAGATATATTCCAAAGCCCCCTGTACAGTACATACTACGAACTATACGGCTAAAGCACACCTCGCCGGCAATTTGGAGATACGGATTGGATTCCCGGACAGGTTATACGACTTTCTTTTTCGGGTGATTACTATACACTGCCATTATAATTATGAAATAAGGGTCCATTATGTTTTTCCTATAGTATTTATTAGGCACTTACTTACTCTAAGCTACATTATGGCCAACATGCTGAGGAGATGGTTATCAAAGATCCTTTTAACGTGCAGAAATCACTCCGAAAGGATTTGTTAGAATTATAGCCCAAAAGGTTTCCATGACCCTTCTTTCCCTATTTTCAACCTGAAAATATTGCCTCTATGACACACTATTTACAAGGTATTAAGATTATTCTACTTCCGTAGTGGTGATAGACCCAAAGATATGGACAAACCACATTGCCTTTCCCTACGAAGTATTTATTATTGTTTACCTAATCATTATCGCACATTCTTTATATGATATTTTGTCTATTTGAGGTCCAATATATGGAACCTATAACCAGCGGAAATTAAAAGGAATGACAAAAAGAAATCTTTTCTCAAACAAGTAAAGCTTTGTCTATTTTGCCAAATAAACTGGAACAATGTATTTTTGTAAATCCAAAATTTGGTGCCTGCAATTAAAACTTTGCCTTGTACAATGTGCATATATCACGTATGTCAATATCTTTATAAAACTCTGATTCTATGGTAGTATTGCTGTTTATTTCTGAAGGTGGCCGAAAAGGAAAATGCCTTGGTGATCACCCTAAAATATCATATAATTTAAATTTTTTTATTTGTTCTTGAATTGTATTTTTATACACATAAAGTGACAGTAAATTGATTAATATCATTACAAATTGTTACATTAAATAAAGTTGTAATACTAAGTTTAAGTGTGCTGCTAAGAAATTTCATTAATAATTGTTACATTTGTAACATTCCCCTCCGAGTATCAGGCAAGCATCAGGTATCATTGCCGTCACAATAGCCGAAGACTGGGTAGGGGTTGTTGGGCAGATTTTGCAGCCAGGACCGACGCCCATGGGATGGGTGGCTACGCTGCGTTCGGGTCATGTGTAACGGATTGAAGGGAGTGACCCCAGGATAACGGCCTGCTGCATGCTTGCCACTTGTGATTCCACCTGTGCCACGCGGGAAGGAATATACGTGATGCTATCTAGCAGCGAGCCCTTAACTCCTCCGAGCACACCTAGGGTTAAGGGCCGTATCCAGAAACCTCACTACTGCTGGATACGTCATCAGATGGTGACGTAGCTGCTATAGCGGCCGAGCTCCGCTACAATCACCCGCTGCAAAGTCTAGTGAGGTCCATGCCATGCTACTCGCTACAAGTGCCGCTAACTAACATGGCCGCCGGATTTCGTCTGCTTATCGTCTCGCATTTATAATTAATAATTATTGACGTTTAAAGGGCTATAAGCTCATGATAATCATTTCTTATTATGTAAAAATATAGTATGAATGCTTCAACAACGGACTTTGATGCTGATGAATTAATATTTTACTTAACATAACTATTTATAACATCTGTCAACAATACCGTGATGAAACCTCTTCGGCTTCACCGTTTTAATTGCTATTAACTTCCGAACGGGTCCTGTCATGCCTTGAAAACCATTTATAATTAAAGAAAAACAAATTATGTACATATTTAATGTCTTGCCTTGATGCTCGTGACATACTTTTTTACGTAAAATAACTACTGTCAACACAACTATGCTGAAACCTCTTCGGCTTTGCCGTTATAATAGGTATTAACTTTGGTATGGACCGTGGCTTGCCTTGTAAACCATTTATATTTTTATATAAGTGTCCAAAGAAAGTTGAAATCACCGCTTTGTGTCTGTGAAATTTACAGTTTGCGTAAAATACTCAAAACAAGAAAGCCGTCTTCCAGCCAGCTCTATCCATACTCAGTTACTGCTAGTAAAAGTAATGAGAGTTCCAAGCCATGGAAAACCATGTACAATTGCGTTTAAGCGTACCTAAAATGTGTAATTTTGATACTGAAATGATGAGTAAAAGTTTATGGGAATGTCTCAGAGATAGATGGAAATGGCATAGTGCTTCTACATCCGTTGACAATATCTCGTTATATTCATCTCATAATGAATGTCACGTACATCTTTGGGCGTTATAATGCAATGCATATTTGAATATCCCACTACACAAATGCGATCGACAGTTGTACGTGTATATTTGCCACCCACCATGACGAGTGATGTTGGTGAGGCGAAGGATTATTCAGCAATAGCTACCTTCAAAAGAAATGAGAGCGCAAACTTTTCATAATTAACGTCTAGATTTAACAACATTTTATTTAAAAAATCACCAATAAAGTTGGTTCCGACACTTCGTGAGCAAAACTTGATGGGGTATTGCTTTCCCACCCAACTTGGCGCCTGGTACACCGGCCGGCTTGCCCCGGCGCGCCGGCAACTACCGGCCCCGGCCGGCCCAGGCACTACCGCCGGGGCGGTAGTGCCGGGGCCAGACGGCAATCATCGGCGATCGGCAGTATGCTATAGTCGAGACGCATGGTACCTAGGTACTTGTCTAGAGTTTCCCGAACGCGCAGATCGTCATGATGTATCGGCAGGTACTCGATGATAATTTTGCCAATTTTTTGAGGCATTTAGTACATAATGAAGGCCATCAGATTCCGAGAAGAAACATGAGGGACCGGGAGAATCCCATGAAAATACTAACGCATCCGTTTTCTTGGACTCCAATACAGCTTTCCTCGCAACAACTAAATTTACTATTAAGTTCTTCTCCTCCGTGGAAATCCTGCTCCCTTCCCCTGTCTCCATTTTGTTTACTAACAAAGTCACGTTGAGAATTCGTTATTCAATTATCGCCCTTAGTTCCTCCCGATGCCCGCATCTAGGGGAACATAAATGTCACTACATTCGTCTACGTCATCAATGTAGCCCAAAATAAATGTGGCAACACTGCCCCCACCAATTTGGAGCGATTTGGAGTAGCGGGGTTTCTGGATATAGCATGCAGCAGCAGGCTCCGCTGCAAGTTCAGCACTGTTTCTGGATGCGGCCCTAAGACTACCAGGTTCCGAGTGTGTCCGGGGTAGATTTGCTGAAGTTTAAAAGCAGGTCTTGATATTACGTCAGTTTTTCCACCTCCTTCGCATCCATGTTCGTCTCAGGAGACGAAACCGGAGCCATTCACGGCCTTATGTCATGCGAACCACTCCCGAACCCAACACAATCGTGCTGTACACGTTCTCATCAAATGCCCTACATCAGATAGCTACGACGCCTAACAGAGGGGACAATATTCTTGATTTATTGGCAACAAATATACCGCAACAAGTAATTAAGGTAAACACTGTTGAGGGCATTAGTGACCATTGAGTAGTTACCGCAAGGTTCTCTTTGAATATAATTAAAAGTTTTAAACAAAGAAGACAGTTCTACATTTTTCAAAAAGCCGATTTCAATGCGTTCAAGAGTCATCTAAAAAATTCTCTTCCCGACTTCCAAGAATCAAGCGTAAAGTTAGACACTGAGGTTAGTTGGAAAGCTTTCCTTTCGTTCGTACATTCGGGGATCATAAAATATATTCCAAGTGAAGTAAAAAAAGAGGGCAGCGAACCAATATGGTACAATGTAGAAGTGAGAATAATTATTAATAAAAATTGGAAAATACAAATTGTCTAAAGCCAATACAAGGGAAGCATTTCGGAATGCATTCATGGATCTTAAAATAAGAACATTAGTAGAACAGTTATAGGATAACCCAAAAGCATTTTGGTCATACGTAAGGGAAGTTCAAGGCAATAGATCAACAGTCATTCCACTACGAAACGAAAATGGCGAATTATTAACAAGCAGCTCGGACAAAGCCAACTTATTAAATTCTTACTTTCAAAGTGTGTTCACCAAGACATCACAGATTACATCCGTTAAGGTAAATGACCACTTACAGCAAAAGATGCCGCCTATCGATATTTGCACTCACGGAATAGAAAACTTGCTAAAATCTTTTAGTCCAAATAAACCCAAAAATTCCAGCCCGCGTGTATAGAGAATTATCTTGTGAAATAGCACCCTACTTGCAGAATATATTTAGTAAATCCATCAACGAACACGAAGTACCCATGGACTGGAAAATTGCTAATGTCACTCCCATATTCAAAAGCGGTGATAAGGAACAGCCATCGAACTACAGACCGATATCTCTCACATCTCCCTCTTGCAAGATCCTTGAACATATAATTGTAACCCTCGGCATGCAGAACTTGTTAACAAAAACGCAACACGGATTCAGAAAGGGAAGATATTCTTGGTTAAAACTTTCGCGGGTCATTATCACTGTATGTTTGTTTTTTCGGGTGTACCCCGCGTACTATGACCAGGTGTGAAACCTGACGTTTCGTGGCCGTTGCTGGCCACTTTATCAAAGGGAATGAGGTATCTTATGAGTTGGTGGAGTTTATATAGGGGTTTCAAGGAGGGCAAAGGATAGGAAGGGGAGGAGTGGAAGGAGTAGTCATAGGCAGAGGGTTTCCTATTCACCGCGTGTCCCAGAGTTCCATCATTTCTCCTTTGCATCAATACGTCCAAAAATGGAATTTTACCATCTTTTTCTACTTCCATTGTAAAAACAATATTGTCATTTATACCTGAGTTTCCCGAGTTTCCTTTGTTGTTTCTTCTTCCTGGTTTCCGCAACGGATTCCATGTGGGCCGCTGTCATTTTGTCCAGTCGATCAAAGTCTTCTTTCGAAGCTTGATGAATTTTATTATTACTTAAATATTATAAATGACAATATTGTTTTTACAATGGAAGTAGAAAAAGATGGTAAAATTCCATTTTTGGACGTATTGGTGCAAAGGAGAAATGATGGAACTCTGGGACACGCGGTGAATAGGAAACCCTCTGCCACCAATCGGTACCTCCAGGCAAATTCACACCATCATCCCGCACAGATAAATGCGGTACTCAATACTGTAATTCAGCGTTCCTGCAGAATTAGTGACGAGACCAACTTCCCGGCCGAAAGACAGAAAGTGGAAGCCATTCTACAAAAGAACGGATATAGCAAGAGAGCCATCTCCAAATCATTTTACAAAATCATGACCAAGGATGAGGACGGCCCGAAAAAAGAAGAAATTGGGACACCGGACGCAAACAACCTGGCACCCAAGAGAGCATTCCTTCCTTACGTCCGGGGGGTAACGGATAGAATAGGGAACATCCTCCGCAAACAGGATATCAAAGCTGTGTTCAAGCCACATTTAAAAATTAGAAACTGTCTGAGGAGTGTGAAGGACGCAACACCATTTCAAGTGGAAGGAGTGTATGAGATACCATGCCAAACTTGTAAGAAGAAATATATCGGCGAAACCGGACGCTCCGTCAAAACCCGCTTAGAAGAACACGAGCGGGCGATTCGACTGAAACAACCCTTAAAATCAGCAGTAGCGGAACATTCAGCCTCGGGACACGCGATTGACCTCAGACAAACAAAGATAATCGCCAAAGTGAAAAACTTCAAGCCCCGGCTGATCCGAGAAGCTTTGGAGATAAGAAAATGCCATCTAAATTTCAATAGGGACTGTGGCCTCCAACTCAGCCACACGTGGGACCCTGCTTTGAAGCGGAATAAAGATGCAATGACTACTCCTCCCCTTCCTATCCTTTGCCCTCCTTGAAACCCCTATATAAACTCCACCAACTCATCAGATACCTCATTCCCTTTGATAAAGTGGCCAGCAACGGCCACGAAACGTCAGGTTTCACACCTGGTCATAGTACGCGGGGTACACCCGAAAAAACAAACATACAGGGAAGATATTGCAAAACTCAATTAGCACTTTTTGCCAACGATATTTTAGTCTCGGGTGAACAAAACGTTTCAGTTGATGCAATTTTTCTTGACTTTAAAAAAGCATTTGATAAAGTTTCCCACAGTCAGCTACTCATGAAATTAAAATCCTTCGGGTTAGACGACGACGTAATTTCCTGGATTAGAGAATTCTTAAGCAATCGCGAGCAAAAGGTTGAATTAGATGGCGCTCTCTCTAATGAAGTAAAAGTCACATCGGGTGTCCCACAGGGAAGTGTCACAGGCCCACTTTCGTTCATTTTGTAGATAAACGACATCGGTGGAACATTTGACAGTAAGCTTAGATTATTTGCAGACGACGCAGAGGTGTATAGAGAAATCCGTAGCCTTTATGATAAGGAAGCACTAACTAAGGAATTCGAGGTAATACAGGAGTGGTGCGATGCGTGGCAGCTAGAATAAAACCTGAAATAAATGCGTTGTTATGAATTTTTGGAAACGGAAAACCGCTCCTTGTAACTGCTAATGCATTAAAAACAGCAAATTAGAGACTGAAGAATCGGTATAATACCTCTGAGGTAACTGACTAATGATCTCTCGTGGAGTAAACATATTCGAGAAATTACCGGGCAAGATAATCGCAAATTGGTATTTGTTAAAGGAGTACTTGGCAAGTGCGACGATAAAGTTAAAGAAATCAGCTACTTCTCCCTCGTTAGACCCCACTTGGAATATGCTGCCAATATTTGGGATCCTTATGAGATAGGCTTGGAAACTGAGTTAGAACGCGTGCAGCGAAGATCGGCAAGATATGTTAAAGGCCGTTATGATAATATCGTTAGTGTTTCTGACCTTTTGCAGCAACTGGGATGGGAAACGCTTCCAGACCGTCGATTAAAATTTATACCTAATCTATTATGTAAGTTCCAAACCGGTCTATTTTCTGACGACGGTGAAAATATTTTACGAAATCCGACATACTACGATACTACATCAGTCCATGAGAATAAAATTAGGAAACTAGACTGCAGAATGGACTAATTTAAAATGTCATTTTTCCCACGAACTATAAGGGACCATAACAGCTGCCAATGAGACTTTTATCTAGGATTGTCGTTAGGTAGTGTAGCTCTTAGTAGTAGTAGTACTCCGTAATACTTGAATCCTTATCTGTTACCTAGTACTTACAGCACGCCGTGCAAGTTTTCTACATAAGTGTCAAGTCTCTGGCCATTTATGTAGTTGCGAAATACATATATATAATAATGGTCCTTCTCCATTGTGATAATATCTGTAGTGTAGTAGTGCATGCATGTGAGGCTTCGCCTCGTGACAAGCATTAGCGATTTATGCTAGTGCATAATTAGTCGTAGTCACACTAACTTTAGGGTATAGTGTAATGAATGTTGGTGAATACTCACCCCCTGCCACACACCCCTGAGGTGACTTGCAGGGTATTTTGTAGTTGTAGATGAGAATCGTGATGGGGGAGTAATCTCAATGCCCACTGCTTTTCGAAGAGCGGTGCGCATTCCTTACACAAGGACACGACATACCAGCGTAAATCCTGCACATGTGGTGCAACTGAGTAAACGAGCGGATTTGGCCGGTGTGGTGAACAGAGTAGATACTGGCTTCTCATCCTGTAGGTTCCGGCCTCGAATCCCCATGAGTGGGATTGCGGAGTGGAGTCCCGATCTCTGCCTGGGTGGAGAGCACTTCCAAGGACAGTAGTCCTTCGGATGGAGAGGCGCCTTTCGTTAAGAGTACGCTATGCCAACGGGCATTACTCTCCCTCCACACACTTACCCCATTGCCCCGAAACAATCCTTCCCTCGCCAACCCCTCCCTCCCCTCACCACCTACTCAAAAGCGTAAATGACCACCTCAACATTCAGCCGCCGATCGCCCCTCCCCGAGAGCAACGCAAACGACCTCCGAAAGCACGATGGAGGAGATAATCTCCAAGTGCGCCCATCGCTAGGGATCGACAATAAATATAGTGGAAACTGATGAAGGACAGATGATAAGGTAAGAATGTACAAACACACATGAAGGAAACGTTGGCCCACGGAGATTCGAGCGGTGCTCTATCAAGACTGGGAAAGCCGAGCGAACGCGGCAACAAGTGCACCGCACCCGCTCCCTCGGTAGCATGTGAAAGTATTTTGAAAGTATCCTGTAAAGTGTATTTTTTATTGTTGTCGCCTATTGGCGAACCTTTCGTTGTGCGAGTGTGTGTGTATGTGTACTATAGCGCCTCGAAAGTATCAACTTCGGTTCTTCGCACCACCCAACTGGCCATAGGCCTCGGGAGGGGCGTAAACTGGACGTGGAACAAGTCTCTCGAAGATTAAGAAGCTAAAATACAGGTTTTATAGCGTCTTTAATTAACGCCCCCGCCCCCCCACTCGTACTTCCAGAGTGCAAGGCGTGAAAATGTCAACTCCCGCCATATAAAATAGGTTACACCGAAACTGACCGACAAAATTCGCAAATAGTTATTCCCAAATACTCATCACACATGTGTACCCTGTGTTATATCTTGAGCAGAAGGCATGAAATCACCAACTTATACAACGTATACCGTCCACAAAATGTACGTACCTACAACGCTAAGAGGTGGCTGACACAATCCACAACTAATAACAATGCCAAACACAGAGTTAACAACAGACAATAGTTATTTCAGAAAATTCATTTAGAAAAAATAAAGAATAACTTACCAACAACGTTTGCTGGACAGAATTTGAGGAATGTATGCCGTTCAAGTCAAAAGACTTTCAAGTTAAAAATTCTATCACATTTTCAGACAAGAAATAACATTTCAGACAAGAAAAAACAAAACACTATTTCGCAACTAATCTCACAATTAACTGATAAACGGCAACGAAAAATACGAAGCTATCATTTGATCTGGAATTATGGATCTTCACCAGGCCAAATACACGTGATCAATGACACTCCACCACCTACGAAGAACCGCCCCTTCACCTCTACCCCCCCCTCCCCCTTACGTACTCCTGGGTGTAATTATAGACGAAACTTTCCTGTAAATCACCTGAAGATGTAACTCGTTACGAAACTGGTCGTTCCAATAAATTGATGTGGAAATGCAAACGACAGACGTTGTGACGAGCGGACGTGCTACTGTTGTTTTTCCAACTTAAAGTCTGGAATTTCTCGTGATCGTGCGTCGTATGTGAAAAATTTGGTCATTGTAATTATTTAAAGTTGTCAACTCCGTACAGTAGCAGTGTTCCCACATGAAGTGTAATAAGTGCGACGAAACTATTCATCAAGAAGAATATGTTAAGTGCTTTGGAAGCACTTCATATATGCACTACAACTGTTCGGGGCTAAGGGAATCATCCTATCGGTCTATGTCGGCGAAGAAGAAAGAGGCCTGGAGATGTGTAACCTGCCGATGCAGTGAGAAGAACGGCACGGACTCGAGAGATAGCTCCTCCATCACAGATGCCCAACCAGAGGAAGTTACCGATGCAGTTATCACCAGAGAGGACATTAATCAGATAAAGAACAGCCTAAACTTCTTGTCCGATAAGTATGATGTTTTTGCTAGTAGTATTAAGGAGTTGAAAGACACTGTAAATAATCTGGCGAATACAGTTTGTGACCTTAGAAGTCAGCTTCAGTTGAAGGACTCCCTAATTGACGATCTGCAAAATAGAGTCATCTTACTGGAACAAAAGCAATTAGAAAAGCAAATAGAAATAACAGGAATCCATAGTGATGGTGATGACTGTGAAGTGCTGACCAAAAAAGTTATTGACCTTGCTAATAATATTGAAGTTACTCTTGATAAAAATAGTATCTCTGAGCTGTATGTTCTCCCAAAATCAAACATTAAACCAAGAAAAGTTATAGTTAAATTCACCAATAAAGCTGTGAAACAATCTATTCTTGCTCATAAAAAGAAATTAAACGATGATAAATTTAGTAAAAAATATCCTGACTCAAAAGTATACATTAATGAAAGCCTAACTTATTTTCATCGGCAGCTCTTGTGGCAAGCCAAGACTAAAGCACAGGAACTACATTTTAAGTTTGTATGGTATAAAAATGGTAAAATATTAGTTAGGAAGAGTGAAGGCACTCAAATAATTAAAATAACTTGTGAGAAAGATCTAAGCAAATTGGAATAATCTATTGTATCAATAACCACTACCCTAAAGGTAAAATGAGAATGTTCATGTATCTATTAATCAGGTAAACAGAAAATAATCAAGTGATCAAGGTTGGTCATGAAAAACATTTAAAGAATTAAAAAAAAAAATAATAATTGATCAAAATGGAACCACTATCTGTAATTTCTATTACCCCACATTGTAGATCATATGCTAACATGGCTAACTTTTGTAATAATAATACATCCTCTAAAGGCTATCTTTTTTACTTACTGAATGTGAGGTCTTTAAAGAAACATTGGGATGAACTTAATGTGCTGCATAATCAACTTAACAAATTTAACCATGTCTTTGGCTTTGCCCTAACTGAGGTTAATGTAAAATTGTCAGAAATACATCCCTTTCATTTAATTGGATTCACTTCCTACCATAAGTTAAGACAAAATCAAAGAGGAGGGGGAATTATTTTCTATCTAAAGGAAAATATACCTGGTCAGGTGATTGATACTGAGATAAATGAGTGTGAATCTCTTATATTGACGACTAACTTTGGCTCTCAAACTATGTTAATAATAAACATTTATAGACCACCACATAAAAACAAAAAGGAGTTTCTTACTAGTCTAGAAGCATTCATTGAGAGCAGAAATGAAAAACAAATAATACTACTTGGGGACTTCAACTTAAACTTAAAATCTAAGAGGGATACCACTGTGGCAGAATATAAAAACATCCTTGCTAACTGTGGTTTCCTGACCTACATTAATAAAAACACCAGATTAGAAATAAGAAACGATAAAGTCATAAGATCTTGCATTGACCATATTAGTGTTAGAGGTTTGCATTATAATATTAATGGCTTCATTATAAATACAAAACTCTCTGATCATTTTCCAGTTGGCATTTTCATCCACACTAATGATGACATACCTGACACCAACAAAATGGAACAATTCCATAAAGTAGAACCAGAGACAGTGTCTTACATTTCTCAAGAGTACCTCGGGAAGTGTGAGACATATAGACATTTCATTTGAAAGAGGAAGGTCGAAAGAGTAAAATAAACGACAAACTGAAATTAATAAGAAAACAACATAAGATAGACGCATGGTATATGAAATCACGAGTAATTGTCAGCGTAAAATTAGTGCAGAAAATCGTGCGTTGAGTTCGTGACTGGGTTCATTTGAAATAGTTTAGAACGTTCCAGGACATAGAAACCACGAAACAAATTTCATTCATTAAGGTTTTAAAACTCGAGAGAGATTTGCGTAATGAAATAATGAAAAATTCGTGCGATTCGGGGAAAATGTCCAAACATACTTCTAAAATAAGAAAGTGAATTTCAGAACAGAAAGAGATTAAAGGATGAAGGAGCGTCAAATTCTGAATCTATCGAGACCGCGCACTGTCATTCGCGGAACGTCTCAGCAAATCACGGGGCGGGCGAGAGTGCGCTTCGGGGAGGAGGAGTGGAAGATGCACACAGCGAGATGATGTTCCGAGCATCACAACGGCAGCCGCCGCCTGTCGCGCTTTTTATGAGAAAACCTGGCACTATATGCAGGATTGTTCACTCAAACGCGTGTGTCTCTTTATGAAAAAACCAAACACTTTTATACCTGCCAAAACGTTCCGAAGGAGTTCCAGAAACCATTGAGGATGAAAACATCGCATTCACAAACGTCCCTCTCTCAGTAATGGTGAGGCAATCCTTACCTGCAGGAAGAAAAGAAAAAACAATTAGTAAATTCTCAATTTTAACACTCAAAAGGAAGCCATAGTCAACTCCTCAACTACTATCAATTACTACAGAATATATCGTCAAACAAACCGTCACAAAAATGTGAAAAGTGTGACACATGAAATCTGTGGAACCATTGAATACACAATGACACCCACCTCTCTGCTCCATCTCAAGTGTTCACTCATAAAGTCAAGTCAAATAAGGAGGAATTGCATGGCGAGGAGAGGGTAACACGACGTGAACTAAATTAAGGCATATAGTATACGGTCAGGGGGGGGGAGTGCTCCGAGAAATCGGGAGCTCGCTGTCCCCGGACGAGAAGACGACTAAACCTAATCATACCCTCCCCTTTAAATCCAGTCCTCCCCCCGCTCCACCTCCATCCCCCGCTCCACCTCCATCCCCCCCTCCACCTCCCCCTCTCTCTCTTCCAATATCCACCCACGCGAGAGAGAGAGAGAGGGGCAAAAGAGCCCCTCCCCTCTATTCACGCCACCCCTCCCACCAGGGTCGCCAACATTCCCCGATTATCATTGGAAGACTCCCGCAATCCGAGCATAATTGTCCGATGCAGGATTTCAGGCTTATTCCCGGCGAAGATGTATGTCAACGATCTCATTCGGGATTTAAATATTCAGGTCCATGGCGGCCAAGGTCTCGACGCTCGAGTCGAGTATAATTGTACTCCCGCACCGAGAGACGTTTTCCTCCCGAATAATAATACGCTTGAACAAAATGTACACAATTCTCTTCCTATCAATATCATTTGCTGCCACTTGTAATTGTTGCTTACATGTTAATTGCTACGAACATCAGAGAATACGTAAATGCATCTCAAAATTACGAGATTATTATTAACGATTATTACTCGATGGCAATTGACATTTTCATCATCACCTAGTGATTTCAACATGGCTAGTTCAATTGTTATCTAACTGTTGAATTAATTCAATATAATTATTGAGAATACATATTCAACTGTAGTATTAATCAAGCGCTTAGCTTAACAATAACTTTATCTCCCACGACAGCACCCACACGATACAACTCATTGGAACGGAATTCTCCACGAATCAAGAATTCAGGAGTTGACAACCCTGAGACCTTCCACCACCACCAACACCCCACGGCTCGCTTTCCCAATAGCAATAACCTCCTCTGCCTCACCTTCAACACCCACGCAAAGCTGCCCGATACCCCGTTCCCCGATATCGGTTCTCGATATAAACATCGACGATGAACATGATGCGTTGAAGTCGGCGACGATGCGATACCTTCAACGGAAGTTGGGAGCTGATTAAATTCTTCCTTTAACATTCCGCACAAAATATTTCCTCCTCGTCGCCAATGCTGACAAGGTAGCGCCGTGGGATATTTCATCACGTGGTGCTTCACTCGGCTAGCCACTGGGAATCGGATTGTTGCGTAGACAAGATTGGGTACAGGCTCCCCCCATCCCCCGATTGTCAGGGTTCCAATCTCCGGGCAGCGTCGGAGACTTTTAACTGGAATCCCTACTTGGAAGTCACGTCAAGACAGTAGTTCAAGTGCTCTAATCCGTCCGTCGGATTGCAGATACGTTAAGACCACCGTTGGCACCTTTCGCTGAGCGTTGGTTAATGAATGAGCGCTCAGTTCCTTCCCCGCACTCCTTCCCTCGCCTTCAACCCCTTACACCTCGAACGACCTCGTCATTCTTCGGTCACCATCCCGTACGTAACCAACCAACCGTCTCCGACAGCGATCCGGGCAGTGATTGACTCGACACACAGAAAACAATTCGATTTAGAAGGTTACGACGGAATATTTCTAAAGCGTGCAAGTTTTTAGTGATCTAGAAAAACGAATTCGGGTAGTCAAGGTAACCAGGGCATTGACATAATTCATGCATTGGTTCATAAGTGAGGGGAGGCAGATCTATATTTTTAAAATTGATAAAATTAACAACACTGCATGCACATAATTATAACTTAAAGATGACGAAATAACCAAACGTGCAATTTTTCACAGTATAAAATTCACCTGTGACCCGGCTTTCATTGTTAATTCATCATCTTCACCTGAAGATGATGCATTAACGTTGAAAGCCGGGTCGAAAGTGCTATTTCATATAACATTTAAAGAATTACTAAATCAACATATTACAGCCTTCGATATACATTCATAACAATATATTGGCAATTTTTCGGACATTACTAGCTTACTAGTACTATGCGTCCTTCGCCGTAGATCAAATATTCAGCTCGTGACTTCAGACGGTGCGATTTATTGTAAGAAAAGAGAACTTATCAAAATGTTCACGTTGTTCTGTTTTGTGTCTCGCCTCGGTTATTTACAAAAATCAACGCTTCCTCTTATCCAAAGGAGACCATCCCAAAGGGACTTGACTCCCTATGGCGCGAAGTCTCAGACGGGGGGCATTGAATATGATCAGTTGCATACGGAATTCTATTCACTGTGTAGCGGTCACATGCTATACACGCCAGCGCTGCCTATTTTGTAGAAGTTAATGTTCGCTCCAGACGCGACCCAGAGCGCTACCGTCGAAGCGCTCCGCCATGCCTAAAAAACTCTCGAGTTTACCCCTCCGCTCCTCCCACTACTTCCTTCCCCCCATCTACTCCCCCCCCCCCATCCTAATCTCGGCCTCCCCGTGCACTCGTCAGTGCGGGAGGAAGGTCTTTTTTTGGTTAGAGCGATCGAGGGCGAAGGTCCTCCTCACCTATGCCACAGACTGACCCTATGCGCTTGGAAGGCACGAATTTTCGGCAAGTTTAAGTTATCTCTCTCTCTCTGAAGTATCTCGCTCCTCACCTGTCGGCTCTCGGCTATTAGTCAAGCACTTCAATTATTGGCATTGTATTACTGAACGCTACACACCTCCGGCAAATAATGTTTTGAAAATGCACCAAATGTTAGTCTTGCTCACGGAAGAGGATATGTGGAATCTTTAATTAGTATGTACACCATTAAAAAAACTGTTACCTTTTTCTTACGGTAGAATCGTTAAGCGCATAATGACCCCCGCAAGACAGCATCTTTAAAAGTTAATAATGAATAAAAACAGTTGGTAATCTTCCACAGATTTATTTCTATGGCACGACGCGTTTCACCACACTGTGGCATAATCATGTGCCATGTGTTTTTATTTATTATGAATATCGAGAACGTCCACCATATCCAGCCTGAAACGGTTATATTTATCTTTAAAAGTGTTTTTCAATCAGCGGTAGGCACTCCCGCCTATAATAAGAACTTAGAAGTAGCAAGTTCTTATTATGTTCATATTCCCCAACAAATCTCGCCTGATTCCTCCCTTTTACTCGCGCCTATAATAATACAAGTGAGACTGAGTTGCCACTGACAGTGCAACACCACGGCGACGACGAATACCACTAATATTAACCACGATTAAACCTCGAGCACCTCTCTAACGATGCATTCTTTTCCTATCCTTTAGGTAATTCAAAATGCTCACTTCTTTCTTACAATTAGTTTTCAAGATTCAATACTTGAGCACCCGATTTTAAAATGGCTGTCGCGACGCATGGCGAGGGACCTAAAAAAGGTGAGGTTATTTTTCCCCAAAAGCGGTGTTATTTTTATAAAAAACGGTGTTGTTTGACATCTTTGCGGTAAAAATATTTGACAATAATAACGTTTAGAACAAATTTTCCGATAAGAAATACTGACATCAAACTAAAAGAGCAGAAGAAGAATTTTTGTCAGTTAGTGAACAAATTTAGGATTTTAGGTTCCTACATTTGTTTCCAGGGGGTGAGGTAATGGTAGAAAGATCAGATTAAGACACCAACCACTGGAAAATGCAATAATGGTCAACTGAGCTGTCCCAAGATGCATGGGGAACTGGGATGGACATGAGGAAGATTAGTAAACCTACCTTAATGGTAATAAACCCTCAAATCAGGGTGGACAACAATGCTCCACACACAGGTCTCAAATCTTCACAAAGAAAAACAGTTGAAAGTGGCCAAATTACTATTTTTCAAGTTCGGTCTGTGGTAAGAACTCTATTATAGTGTGAAAGTAACTTCTCTGGATCTACGTCAAAGATTATTTCAAAACAACCCACAAAAACTCCCAACCAAAAAAACCCTCTTCACTATGAGGTCATAAATGGACATTCCATTGTGGGCAGGTCTCAATATCTTTTTATTCACCTTCGCACATTCCTTTATTTTTTTGAGAAGCCTTGGCCATTGCCAGGTGTTGCCAAGGAATGTTATTCAATAAACCACAACTTTATGAATGTCCAGCCCCGATGTGATGATGTCCAGCCTTGGCTGTGAGACATTTCCTGTCAGAGTTCGATTGATATCAGGGGGTACTCGAGAGGCTGAAAACCTTGGGGAGACCAAGGAAAAGTCACAGGGGATAACTCTGCGGATTCCAGCCCGGATTTAAGAATTATTTGTCAAAAACTGATGTTTTAAAATATTGTAATCATATGATATATTTTAATTTGACGCGCTCTTCGCTTATATATTTTTCTACGTTCTTAGACAATGGCCCTGACAGCACCTTTCTCCCATTGCTGAACGCTTCTTTCGATAGCAAAGATCTTGCTCCTGTTTGTGACTTCCCTCTTAAGACCTTCCTACCCCTCAATGGCCTGATGATCTTTAGGTTTTCATTTGGCCACTACGCACCACACCGTCGTAAGCATAGAAATAAAATTTCAATGAATATAAATAAAATGTCAATGAAAAGTCTCGAACGATCTGCGGAAACTGGATTAATGATTCGAGACTTACAGAAATGCTTTACGACGGCTTCAATATGGAGTGTGGTTGCATACGGAGCTACGAGCTCACGAAGGAAGGCGATGATAATTGGATGAAGACTTTTGAAGCATGAATGTCAGCGGGATCGCAGAAAGAAAGGTTATCGGTGGACATGGTCGTCGCAAGAGAAGCGTGTAAGCGTTGAAGGGGAGCTGCTTCATTGCTGGCGTGCATTCGCTCTCGGAGGCAAAGATGGAGATGGTGGAGGGATGGGGGGGATGATGAGGGCCGACGACGGCAAGTACGGGGAAGGCGGGGTTAAGAGGAGAATGTTGGGGAACAGGAAAGCTGGTAAGTGTATACAATATTTTTTTAATTTTGTATTAGAGCATTAACTACGCACAATTTATGATTTTATGCATCACATCTCTAAAAAAATTTATTAAAATACTAATAAGTTTTAAATCCCCTCTGCTGTTAACCACAATCAATGATTCCATCATTGTAAATTTCGAGGATTTAGTCATAAATTTAATCAACCCTTTACCAACTTGCTTAGACAAGTCTTGCCCATAGGCAAGTAATGACGGAGTTACTTGAAATTTAATCCGATCCTTTCAGTGCGTCGGGTTCAATAAACTGGTGGAAAAGTGAGTGAAAAATATTCAGACTTGAGCCTCTAATTCAAATCCTGAAACTGGAGACTTTAAAACATGCATGGAAACGACTCAAGTGACACAAGCAGTATTGGTTCGCTTTCGGGAGACTTGGAGGCGCTACTTGATGGACCAAAAATTACGCGATCAATTGCGATCCCGCGGGTTTTCGGATGTCTCACGTGAGATTTTATGTTGATCCCGCACAGCAAGATCCGTGACGAGACTGTGATATAATGCCACTAGTCTTATGCACTGATTGCATCGATATCTTCGTAATTATCAATGCAATCGATTAATTAAGGGTTGGCGGATGAATTAGTTCAATCAACTTCTTAAACAATGAATATCAACGCACGTGATGATCGCCGCCCGAGGACTCGTCGCCGCTTGATTCGATACCATTCGATACATTTTAATAAAGGAAATACGTTCAGTTTGGTGATTTTATCTTTTCCAGTAAAAACCCCTCCCCCTCCTTGCAACCCACCTCACACATGTAGAAACACCCTCTAAACACTCCACCCCTCCCCTTCCCCCCCCAGCCGTCGGAGTCGCCTAGCAACAGTCTTCCGAGAAACCCACAGCCTCTTTGGTACTCATTTTTAAACCTAACGGAAATCCTCTCGCCTCCCCCTTCCCCACCCGCCCCTAGTGATGTAAAATACCCGGGTATTTATAAATCGGGGTAAATACCCAGGGTATTTACTCGGACAAATACCCAAAATTCATAAATACCCGGGTATTTAGGATTTACGCGATAATCATACCCCACATTAGACCAACACCTCATCAGACTTTTATTTTGATAGTTTTTACCAATTACATTCAATAAAAAGTATTTTAAAAGAACAAAAACTTAGCCACTTCTGCCAGCAAAAACATTTTAGTAATTCTTGTTCAATTTTAGGAGTGAACTAATAAGTTTAACAATCTTATTTTGAGTCAGTTTCCGAAGTACCTTGATCACTCGGAAATATCTATCTCAAGGTCCTCATTATTGCTGTTGCTGGTCGTAGAAAAAGAATATGACGTTTCCAAGCTATCCTCTTCCTGTTCTTCTGTCGGACTGTCCACTTCATTGGCTTCCAATTGTTTTGATAGATTATCTGTTTATTCTTTTCTTTTGAATTTTTGATACCATCAAGCAGTCTCCAGCTGTGCGCTAAATAAGCGATTTTTGCAGCTTGTTGTGTAATCAATCTATTTCTCATCTTGTTATGGATCCAGCTGTACGCACTTAATGTTCTTTTCCGTGGCGACTGACGTGACAGGGTTCCTAAAATTCTTACAGCCACATCAGGCAACAGACAAGTTCCTCTCAAACCCCTCCACCATAATATTGAGCTTATATCTTTCAATGCCTCTGATACACTTTCCCAAATGAAAGATCGTCGCCGAAGGCCCTATTTATCTCTGTAATCTGCCATCTCTTCTTTGCGAAGATCAACAGCACTCAAACCCATGTGGTTAGCAGCTTCACAAATATTTCCTCTGTGGAACATCGCCATTTCGAGAATCGCACTTATGTGCACTTGTGCGGGTAACTTCGTAAAAGGTTACACCGCGGCTAGTCCCGGTGGTATCCTCAAAGTTAAAGTCATTGCATCGAGTAGTTGTCCTTCAGGCCTCAATTTGCAACCCTGTGCAGCACGGTTTAACGGATCAGCAGCAAAGTGAATTTGACCTACACCCATTTTTTTTCCTTTTCACAAATTTGGTAAACATATGTTTTTCTTCAGCCTTTTGAAGAGGGAACGCTAGAATATCTTCATGTAAAATTGTCCGTATCATCATTATCATCTATCGTCATTAATATCATGCCCTAAAATTTTATTTGGTTTAGTATACAGTATGCATGTCTTTGTAGTCATACGTGCTCTGTTTGTGTTACTCACACGCAATCGTCAGCTTCAAAACTTTACGGTTGGTTACAAATTATCGATATTGAGCCGTGCGAGATGCCATTCAGTCTATAGAAATTGCAGTCTGTTTTATTACCCTTTGCAGGTCACGTTCAGAGTGCAAGTGAATTATATCAGGCGCTTTTGGCACTGAATAAGACGGCAAAGTATGTGAAGAACTCATTGCGTAACTTCGGAGTGATCGACGTTGCTCCAACAGGTTTCAAGAAGAACTAAACTCAAAAACGCCAGAGGCCGCGAGTCATCTGGAGGATGATTACTAAGAATAATGACATGAGTCCCGAGTCATCTTAAGAGATTCGTAAGTCGAAATAAGAGCACAATTGTATACAAAACATCATTGAATACATTTCATTTAGATTGTACATCATTCAATACATACAATACGTTTCGTTTCGAATACGTTTCGTACATTGTCATTTAGAAGAGAAAAGAGCTGAAAGATTGCATGAGTCGCTCTCCCCCGGCTCATGCGTTAGTGAAATGGCATGGCATTGTGGGTAAAACTAATCTCTAAGACGAAGCGCGACCGTTGCAGGTCTAACCAAGGTACCTATATAATTACTCTCCCAAAGTCATACTGATCATGAGAATAATTATTATGTCCTTTTAAAGACATTCCTTAGCTAATTTTATGTCCTTTTGTGATCAATATATCATCTTAATCTTAAAAAAAACCTGCTAAGTGGTAGAGCTCATAAAGTCATAAATACATACCCGTTTATAAATACCCTACCCGTTGGGCATTTACCCGACTAACACCACTACCCGCCCCCACTCCTTTCCTCAGCATAAGCCCAGGCTATATATATATTCTTAAGTACCCAACCTACCACCAAATGCACACGAGAGTATGCCACAGTGTGGTGGTGAAACGCGCGTCGTGCCAGCGTAATAAAGTTTTATGGAAATAACAAAGGTGGTTTTCTCATCATAAAAATATTGGATTTTGTTCATAGGGTATCAAAGTACTTTCAATCATGTAAAACTTTAAAAGTGTTATATTTCTCTTATTTTAGGAGTAAGTTGGAATATGCATCAGTTTTGACGCCATGCTAAAAAAATCATTAATGAGATCGAAAAAAATCCAAAATAAATTTATCAGATATTTATATTATGCTTGTTTTAATATTTATCACTTGCAAGAGAATTGTGTATCTCATGACCCCCTATTGAAAATGTTCGATTGTCATAGTTTGGAGTAAAAAAGAAGGCATGTAAAAGATTTCATTATAAATAGTGGTTAATGCCAGTTTTGTTTGCAGAACATCAACTTTTATACCTCCAACGTTCGTCTGCGGCCTAAGTCTCTGTTTATCTAAAATATATAATACTAGATTATGCAAAGAACTCGCCATTAAATAGGATGTGTGCAAATTATAATTCATTTTGTAGTGTTCTGGATCTATTTCAAGTTAGGAACATATTTTGTAAATCAGTATCTGATGTAATTGATTGATTTGATGATTGTGTACATGTACATTTATTTATTTTGTACCTATCCTTAGTTTGCCCTTTAATTATGTCGTTGGGCGAACAATAAACCTAAAAAATAAATACTACATATTCACTTTTCCTCCTTCGCCTCTTTCACGTCCTTTTCTCTATTACCTTTTAATTGCTGGTGTCTTAGCACCCCCTGCCACACGGCTCAGAGGGCGGTATGAAGACGTAGTCGAGGGTGAAGGGAGCTTTAGATCATGCGTTTATAGTACAAAGCATGCGAGTTAAAGAGCCTCGGAGGCAAATGTTTGGCTAGCTGAGAGTCGCGTGTGGAGACCATTAATGGGCCGTCAAGAAAACCCCCACCTTGAATGTGCGATTAAACCGATCCATTCACGCTGTCGATGCATCGAGCGAAGTTTTCGACTTTTCTTCTTTCGAGTGTGTGAGTGATACGTCAGCCCGGTGAAGAGGGGGTTTGTCAGCATATTGTGACAAGTGGCGATGACGGCGTCTGAAGAGACTCCTTTTCGAACGTACCCCACCTATAGATGTGTGCAGGGGTGGTGGCCGCATGTAGGTACACGTATACATGAGTGGAGGCAAGGTGGGGGGGGGGGCAGTGCCCCGCGCCCCCCTGGTGTTGCAAAAGCGGCGGCGATGCGGAGAAATCCGTTCCACTCGAGCGCGGCGCTCGTGTCTCCCTTGCTCAGCGATCGCTAGAATCGCTATTCGGCCGGAAAACAGTGATCTACGAGAGGGTCACGGTCAAAAAACTCTCGAATTATCGTGCGCGCAGTTTTCTGCTTGGGGTTTGCGTTCATGCGAGGTCTGCTGAGCGTGTATCCTGGGCGCCTTCGAGGTGTACCACTTTTGGAGACGCATTAGAAAATCTGGGCGTGAAATACGGAGGGAAGATTGATCGTAATAAAAAGACAGTGATGGGATGTTTCCCAGTCAAAGATAGCGACGCTGGTCAAAAAAGTTGGAGGGCAAAACTGGATCAAGTAGAATAATTTATAAGAATGCAAAGAAAGTGTTGACATGGAGAGTTCCACGTAGCATTTAGCGCTGTATGGTTCGGAAATGTGGAATCTGGGGAAAGAAGAGTAAACAAAGGCTGAGAGTCGTTTGACGAATGGCTGCGGAGGAGAACGAGGAAGTGGCGAGGCAAGTGGTGGAGAGGCAACGGCTGGAGGAATGGTATGCTGAGGGATGCTGATGGCCGTGATAGAGGGGAGGGTGTTGGGGATAGCAGGGAAGGGCTTCATATGTACACGTGGATTGAAGGAGAGACTGGACGCATGCTGAGCTCATGAATGAAATCATGCGAAAGAGCCTGCGGCTGTGAAGGATGTTTAAGGTCTTCGGTCTTCAATGAAACCTTACATAACCAGTTGATGATAATGTATATATGTTACAAATGAAAAGTCAAATGCCGAATGCTCCTCTTATAGGGATTGAGGTAATTGTTTCAAGGACGGATGGTCACATTTAAGAATCTTTTCGCTTCGGCTATCTTGGAAACAATTCTAGTTAAGATTTCCACCCACCACGCCTCGTGGTAATTTCCCTAGACTTCAATGCTTCACCTCAATTCACGCAGACTGAAATTGATCTAGTTGACTTGGCGCAAAGTTTCACCGATGTTCTGCAGAAAACTCATGAGGTTCGTTTCGCGTCTTGTACCACGTTCAGTCCTCCCCTCCCGCCGCTCTTGACCACTGCGAAGGATTGCGACTGCAGAGGAGCGTGATTAACAACCCCCTCCGTATAGTCCCGCGTAATATCTCACCACGGATCTTGAGCTGTCATCGCCCTCAAATCCAGTCCTATAAAACTTCGCGAAGGGAAACTACCGCACTTTAAGCCACGCAATTATTTATAACCATGAGAAATCTCTTGCGGGGCTTCCGGAGCGAACGCATTTAAAGAATGCGCGATTCAAACCGCCAGAGGCCGTGAACAAACGTCTTCGCTCCCACGGAAGCGACCAGAGGGGAGGCCGTGATAGCACCTTAAGCAGTCATTAAACCCCCTTCGTCTCAACCCGTCTTCGCCACTCTTTAAATAGCCCCGCATCCCACCCACGCTTTATCATTCTATTGTAATAAAATATTTAAAGACAAAATATCAATACACAACATGCCGTATTGTGAATCCGTAAAAGCATCACATTCCATGCCTGAGTAACTTTTATCTCAATAATACTCTCAATACCGAAGTTTAATTTTAGGTAGCTTACGGTACTTACAAATGGCGTAGTACGGTTAATTATAACATTATACAATGTATTTGTTGGCATTGTCCGCCACGATATATGTTAAAGTAAGTACACCAAAATGACGCAGGATCGTAGCCTGACGGCCCTAAGATGCCCGTCACTCCAGTTTAAGAATAAAACACGTAATTTTCGCATTGTTAATTTATGTTGAGAAAACCACCTTTGTTATTTCCACAAAACTTAATTCCGCTGGCACGACGCGCGTGTCACCACACTACTGTGGCATACTACTCATATGCCACAGTGTTTTGTGGAAAGTTGTTCCGTGGAAAATGGAAGTTTTGTGGAAATAACAAAGGTGGTTTCCTCAACATGGATATCCATAATTTCCACGAGGTCAGGCCTTATATCATCAGTTTTATACGTAATTTTTGGTTTGACGAGTACATTTCTGATTTTTCGGAATTGCTCGTATATTACGCGCAGTGCGCCCTTACACCGAAACCTTTCTATAAATACTTCATGCATCACTTTTACAATTTTCTGATCTCATAATTACAAAATTAATGAAACTCTTGCTATTTTGACAAGCACATTCATTCTCAACGGCATAGTTTGTTAAGAAACTTACACTAATTTCATTTTTTTTAAGTGTTGGAGAAAAATAATGACCTGCTTGATCACATGTTACAATTGGTCCTCTTGATATGAAAACGAATCACGAGTCTACAAATTATTTAGCGCATTAAAAATGCTAAGTTAATGTTTTTTTAGTTCTGTAAAAAGATTAATAGTAGGCATTATATTTTCAACGAAGAGTATATTATACTAGCAAACAAGCATAGATAATGAAATTATTGGAAACAAACTTCAAATTAAGTAAATAATTAAAGATGAAATACTAAAAATGTGTAGATATCATTGTGCACATTATGCAAAGAATACTACGGTGGTTTTCTTCATGGGTGAGGGCGACCTCCACGGGCATGCGCGCAGCAAAGTGTTCCTTGCATAACCGTGAACCGAAGGGACTCTCCACTCCCCCAACAACTTCGCACCGCAGTGGAAAGGCGAAGAGGAGTGGGAATGTGTCGTCGCCGTCGTGTCAGGGTGTCTCTCTTGTCTGTGGAAAGAAGAGTCGAATTGGCTGCGAACGACTCTCTCTGCATGGAGAGGCAAATGCAGCCTCCGCACTACCCAAGGTTCCCTAGCTCACCAATGGTGCCAACTCTTTACCAGTTCATTCCAAGAGTTGCCCGTTCCGGGAGATTAAATTGGAAAGTACGGTCACAACCACCGTTGGATGTGTATTCCTCATTATTGAACGGCATTGATGTGCTTTTTGCACACAATGGAATAATCCGTACAGAGAGATTTAGCTTTGGAAGATATTTCCACGAGTTCATCGACATGGAAATTATTTGGCATACTTTGTAAATAGAATGTTCAAAGGATCATTCAGGAGCCCGTAGTATATCTCTCCCCTGTCACTATCAAGAAAAAACTATTTCACAAATTGAGGATCCATTAACGCACACCTGCCGGAGTGCACAAATGGATCCTCAATTTAGGCAGACTTAGGCCGTGTTCCAATCCACGCTTATGCGCCCTTCGTGCCCTAACAGACGTCACATTCAGGAAGTGACGTCAGTGAAGTGTCGTTCCAATCCGCGAGGCGCTAGGGTTTGCAGGGCGTGAGGGGTGAAGGGTGTGAAGTGTTTGAAGAAGCTACCTACGTGCCCTTTTGAAAGCTGGTCGCGATGGCGCAAGGTTCCCCGAAAACCACTCCTGCGGAATGGATATGTAAGTACGAGTGTGCATGCCTGTTTAACGAGTGATATCACATGAATTTTTTTGTAAATATGATTAAGTTTTAGTTATTAATAAAATTAAGAGTAATTTATTCTATTCGGAGGGACGGAATTGTAATATGCGAATGTATTTTCGAGGATGTGAAGCACAATTTGTTTCCCATGCGTCCACTGGAGTGGAAAATGTACGTTATCTTTATTAATTCTTTATGGTGTATTTACGAGCTAGTTCTATAGTGAGTTTAATTCCTTGGAGAACTAAGTGTTTTAACATGTTATTCCTGAAGATAGATATTATAATTGCTCCCGTACCATGTGCTCTCAATATGTGCCAGTGAACGTTAGCCCACTTCATCATTTGCCTAAAAGCTGGTCGCTTTGTAGGTTGTATTGGCCAGAGAAATGAATAACAAATATATCTACTGTTCTAAAAAGTTTATTTTTCTAATCTCCGATCCATGTGCATGCATCGTATCGAAGATAACCCAGTGTAGTTCATTATTGCGATAGACACGAATGATTCATTGATCTTTCGTTGGATAGAAATATAATTATTTTCACAAGTTATTTTTGAAGATTGATTCTTTATTTCCTCCGTGCCATGTGCTATTCATTTTGTGCCAGTGAACGTTATCTCACTTAATCGTTTATGCTTGCCCCCTTGAGGTGGCTAGCAGGGTATTTTGTAGATGTAGATGCATTAGAAGCAAGTAGCTTTTTACGTTGAATTCAGAGTGATAAATATTTATACACAATGTTGGTCCGAGTGATATCTCATCATGTCTCCAAACCGTGTGCTCGCATCGTATGGAAGTTACCTTATTGCAGTTCGTTATTTATTCTACCATGATATTCGTGTGTATGTATTTTAAATTGCTCGCTTTTCATGATTATAAGCTAACACTATTTTCTTTTCCAGGGACTGACGAAAGGACCCATCTTTTTATCTCCCTAAGGGAAAAATACCATATGTTGTTCACCGGGAGAAGCAGCCACTGCCTATGGGTATGTGCACAGTGTTTCCAGCTTTCATTTTAAATCTGACTGAAACAGATGTCACTAATTTATCTTCAAGTATATACCATCTCATGTTTACAAATATTTGAGGAAAGTGGGAGAGGAGCTGGGGTATCCTGGGGGCCACCTCTCCTTGAAGAAGAAGTGGGAGAATTTGGTGGACCGTTATAAAGTAAGAAAATGACCTGATTTTATTCTCATTCTGTGAGTGGGTTCTATTGCTCCACTCCTTGTCTCTCTTACCATTTGATTGTGTCCATTTCACTATTAATAGGATTAAGGATGTGTTGGAAAATTATAAATTGTCAAGTTAAAGCCAGAACTTTTATTGGGAAATATGTCTTCAGTGTCACATAACGAACCTCAGAAGCAAACTCAAGTGGTAACTTCATTGACTTACATGTCCACATTTATCATGTGTTTGAGAAGTATCAATTGGTCCTCCCTAAGAACCTATTTAGGGGTCACTCCTATTCGTAGTGTATACATTGTCTAACGAGAAGCTTTATCATTTTGTAAATTAATGTAAGTATTTTGTAAGAGTTGGTCCTGCGCAAAAACAAGTAGAGACTTTAGAGTAGAGAGAGAGGAGTAGTTTTTCAGAGACTGGTGCAATGGTTTCTGATAGAAGAACCCTCTTAACTGCTGAGCATGTTCAGCAGCTCATATTTCTTAAAAAGAATTTCCAGTATTTACAAATGCAAGAGGGCTTAGAGTCTGAAATTTAATCCCAGTGATTAATTGTAAGAGTTGCAAAATAAAAGAGTTATCACAATGTCATTTCTCTCATTAATTGCTCTTATATCACACTTTGGATTACTGAACTTAGTTCACGAGAAAGAAAGAACATATTAAATTTTTTGGGAAAAATAAGTAAGGTATCGGCAAATAATACTATCGGTATCGGCCGCTGGTATCGAGGTATCGGTTTGGTATCGGAAAAAGTGGTATCGGTCCAAGTCTAATAATAAGTCAAGTGTTTTAAAAATTCTTAGTTGCTGAAATGAATTCTCATATTGCTTAAAGTAAAGAAAAAAAAGTACCATAATGTCACACTCATCAAATTAACATTTTACCTAGCTAGTTTGATTGCATTCAACTATATCTTAATGAATATGTTTGGTTTATCTAGCTTCCAAGATAACTAACACTAGCTATTTTCTTTTTCAGAAGTGTAAATATCCTAGGAGTGGTGTTGGAACCAAGGGTGGGGACAGAGGTCCCTTAACTTGGAAATATTATGACGCGATGGATAGTATTCTATCATCGTGTCATAATATAACTCCCCCTGCGGTTGTGGACAGTGGGCTTGCTGCCCAATCAACAGCATCTTCCAGGTCCCCGGAAGCCCCTGCCAGAGGTCACACCCAGGAGGGGCCAGAAGCGTGGCCGAGAGGATACCGCAGATATCCTGGAATATTTGCGAGAAAGTGATAGTGCCTGGCAGAGGTCAATAGGGGAGCTGGTCAAGGTTCAAAAAGAAGTTGCTGAAGGGATCAATGGAATTTTGAACAATTTGAAAAAATAATATATAAATCAGTTTACTGCGGTTTTCTCTGTTGTTAAACATGAAAAAATAAATAAAAATTATTTAACTTCATTTATTGTATTGTTTTTTCCTTCAACTAGCCCTTAGTCAACCCATAACTTCTTGTGCTTGGTGTAACACTGGCAATCTATTAATTGTATCTGGCTTGTGTAATTGGCATGTTTCCATGTGATTTCAGCTCTCCGACTCAATATTTCTCATTGATAGCACTTGCAGTACCATCCCAAAGACTATGGGACCCAAATTTCTTTCCATCACAGGAATGTTTTTTTTTCAAGAAGAGATGTGAAGTGAGCAGGGCTGAACAGACCAGTAGTCCATGAATGAAAATGTCATTGCTTTGTCAATTTATTCTCTTTGTGTGCAGTTCCATTCAATCTTTCCTGTAATTATTTCCCTTGCATTATTGCGTTCTCAGAGTAGTTGTGATTGCTTCTCCTAACTTGACAACTGTTTTATTTAAAGTCAGCATCACCTGTCCTCCTCTACAGATGGGAAACCTTGGGAAACTTTTATGAAACAGGAAAGGTTGAGGTCACGTTATTATGAGACAACATGGCGCAATACAACACCGCTTACCATATTCACTATAAATTTATTGATTCAAAATAGAATCAAATTACCAGAAGTCAACGGCAGCCCATTCTTAAAAGTTGAACATATATTTAAATTCACAGAGTAGGTTGGAATTATCAATGTTATTTGGAAAAATTACATTCGTCCATTATTATCCATCCATCCAAAAAGTCCAGGTGATGGCGAGGTTAACTGAATATGACATGACGACGTGATAACAGTTCAGGCCATCCAACGCACTACACTTGATCTGGGGAGGGCACCAAAACAAAAGTCAATGCAATGCACAGTAGTGGTGATTAATGGTGATGCAACCACATCACAGTCCAGGGGACATAATGCACCACACATGGTGTGGGGAGGGCACCAAATAAAAAGTCACAGTAATCCACAAGAGTGGTGATTGATGGCGAGACAACCACATGCAAACATCACAAATATTTGTGATGTTTGCATGATTCGAAAATTCTCGGAACGGCAGTCGGTGTAATGAGACTTGAAGACTTTCTCACGTAAATGCCAGACGGATATATATTGATTTATGAACTTCTGTAATCATCAACGAAGGTAATCCGTACGGGGACAGAATCATGCCCACATCTCTGCCCTGTGTTGATGCAACATTACCAGAATTCAAAATACTTCCCAACATTCGTATCAGTTGCGAAGAATCATGACAATCCACGCGTATAGCAGTATTTTTCTGTAGTTAACAAATGGCCCCTTGCACCGTGATTCTTCAAAAACTTAATTGCAACATACCTGACAGCCTATTTGAAAAACGAGAAAATAGATCTCCGTATAAACGACATTCATACAAACTGCCTAACCAAATCACCGCTTAGAATGCGCAGGTTTCGCCATATCTAACAATCTCTCAGCCCGGTTGTAGCAGATATTAATACAGTATTTCAGCTTCGAGCGTAAAACACATCAAAATCACAAGTCAGCCATTCGATCAACTTCGCAACTACCACTGGTGTCGAGACTAAAATAGCTGGTGCCGAGACTACAATAACTTGAACTCCCTCATGAATTATACGTATTTAAGTTAAAAATATTACGCATTGGCATTAACATAATGCAAAATTTAGAATTTTATTTAATTACAAAAAAATACTATTAATATATTTTAAATTTCAAGTTTCCGTTTCAATTTCACGTATTTGAGCAATTTCCTCAGAACCGTGGGCTGACGATAGCATGTACACACACCAAGTGAATAACTACTACTTCCGTATTTAAGTGAACTTTTCGTTTCGGACACAGCTTTAATAACTTAACCCTGCGGAGGTTAAAACGCTTAACACGAACAACGCTATCCTGCCGCTTTAGTTTAATCTGCTCGGTTGGTAATCGGCGAATCGGCCCATGATTATTCTCAAGATGGACGAGAAAGGGGTCGGGACCCTATTCGCCGCGAGAGCGGAGGAGAGATTATTCTCCTCCGCGGACCGTGACCTTTTGGAAACCCTTCGCCAAATGGGCGAAGTACCCTTCAAGGGCGCAGGGGTGCAGTTTTGAACACGGCTTAAATCCTTGTATCACTCACGACAAAAAAATGTACATTTAAGACATTTTTTATTGAATTTGTATGAAACGTAACACATTCTATGCTCATGTAATTTTTAACTCATTAATATAAACTCACCAAATTAAATTCCAATCTCATGTAGGCAACTAAGTATTTATAGCAGTAAAGAATGCCATTGTCAGCTAAGCGGAAATACCTAATTTTGGTGTTTTACTTATCCTATTAATTTTTTAAAAGGTCAGGGAAAAAGTTTCCAAACACCTAGAAAACCTGAAAAAGTCAGGGAGTTGAAAAATTCAGATTTTGTAACAACCATGACATACGTGTGTTTTCCACAAATTTATTTTATTCAGATACCCACAGATTTGGTAAAATAAATCCTTGGGATACACAAATTTGTGTTATTCTTATAATAATGGTAAGATTCCACCAAGATATTCGTCACATGATTACACATTTCCTCCTGACAAGTACGAGTTTTTTTTTCTATTTTGAACAACTTAAATCTGTCGTATGTGTTCACACCCACATCTACGATTCTAGCATGTATCATATAGCTTCATTCCATGTATAACAAACACTGAGAAATATCAACGAATTCAAACGAAACCACCTGCCACCGCTCCGAACGACTCGCAACGCCGGACCGCAATCACGTGACTCGATAATCTCATTTCTTGAGATGACGTCATTTATTCCAAGATGGCCGTTCATCACTCGAGAGAGGAGCGGTGCGTGGGCGTCGCGAGAAAAACAAAAGAAACGCGTTCTCGCACGCCACGATTCGTGACGCCAACCACGGCCTTTCACCCGGCGACCGATTTTCAAGGCGTCCAAAGCGAAAAGGCCTGCCAGAATGCCTTTCCCAAGCCACGGTTCGCGCTGGGAGTGTTGGGACGTGTACTCGCGTAATGCATCTACAAAGTACCCTGCAAGCCACTTCAAGGGTGTGTTGCAAGGGGTGATTATTCACCAACATGCAATACACTATGCCCTAAAGTTAGTATAACTACGACTAATTATGCACTAGCATAAATCGCTAATGCTTGTCACGAGGCGAAGCCTCACAAGCATGCACTACTACACTACAGATATGCTCTCAATGGAGAGGTTGTGTGGGTAGAGGGGGGGGGGGGGGGGAGGAACGCGGGAGACAGAAATGGTGACCTCAAGAGCGGGTTTTTATTCGCAAGGGACGGATTCGCAGGCATGGGACCTTCACCTTTAAACACGGCGCGACGCATTTCCGCGTCCGATTCATTTGTTTGCAGTAAATGAACGAACATCAATGCGTACTTCATAACTCGTAGCAAAACGATCAATGCGTACTTCATAACTCGTAGCAAAACGATCAATGCGTACTTCATAACTCGCAGCCAAACGAAGTGGAGTCTCCAAGGCATGGATGTCATTTGGAACAATAAGAAAAGTTGATGCCGCGTACGCAACTAAATCGTGAGGAATAAATTCTACTCTTGTTTCTCATTCGGATGTGCGGACATTTGCATTCTTCCTTGCAAGCCGTCGCAGGAACGTGTGGCAGAGGGTGCTAGGACATGAAAGGGGAGAAAATAGGGAAGAGGAGGGGGGAGAGGACAGATTAGGTGAATAGTATGTTAACGACGTGACTCAATTAGTGTCACGGTGTGTAACTAATGGTGCGAGGAGTTGTTGTGCGTCTATCAGTTCGACGTGATATCTTTCTTCTGTTTTGCCTCTTCTATCCGTCCTAGAGAAAAAGAGCAGGGTCAAAATATAAATCCTTCATAGGTCGGCGGCTGAGACAGGCGGTGATGCCGATCGCCGCCGACGGAATATGTACCCCTTCACAGCTCTGCGGCCAGAAAACAAATGAAGGGGGTAGGCGTCACAATGACATTGGAAATGCAGTACCTGCATGTCATCGGAAAAATCAAAATTACTTGATTTTTTAGTTCAATTTCCTTGATCAAACGAATGAATTGGTTATAAAATAATTTGGCAATTATTTATTTTAGCTAATTTGGTGGCAATAGTTCTGCTTTAACCATAATTATATGTTAACCAAACGTGCAAGGTCTCCATCGTTTTCGTAAGGTAATTGAAATAAGTTGAAATAAAAGTCTCAAGACTGGATTCCAGCATTATTTAGCCCTGAAAGCGTATATTTGTGCGTATTAAATAATTCGGTTTTCATTAAACTTGCCAGACAAGGTTATATTGGTATTAACACATGAGCAGTTCCACTTGTTGCACGGGCAGTAAACAATAGCCACGACATGAAACTTTCCACACCGTAATAGTGGCATCAAGATTGGATAACTAATGGTTAAAATAAATATTTTTTCAATGGCCGATTGAAGACATTCTCAACTTAACGGTAGTAAAAAAAGCCTTGCAATAATCTTAGGGAAAGCTATTTTCGTTTAATACAAAAGCAGTTTTTCTCATATAATCATAAATTAAACTCTAAAGAATAAGGTATATTGTAGAAATAATAAGTACGGATAAAAAGAAGCCTTTACGAAAACAGAACGTTTCTAAAGCACTCAGTCTTAAGCAAGGCGACCCACACGGACGTGTACCTCCACGCCAACTCCCACCACCACCCGCAGGAGGAGAATTCTGTGATAAGCAGCCTACTCCATCGGGCCCCATCAATCTCCGACAAAGAATCGCTGCCTGCGGAAGAAAAATACGTTCTTACTGCCCTAGACAAGAACGGATACAAGAGATCCATGGTCCTGAAAAGGGCCTTTCGGATGAGGAACCAAGGCCACCAAAATAAGAGAATATCGAATATGGTAAACGAACCAGGCTTCCTTAATACATTCTTAGCACCAAGATGAGTGTCAAGTATTGACCTAACCTTGGTAATTTAAATGGAGGTAATGACATCATTAATTGGAAGGTAACAAAGGGTGAAATAGAGTGATCATTAATTGATAGCACTTTAAGTACTTAAGAGAAATTGAGTAGTCTAAAAATATTTCAAAATTTACCATGAAAAAAATAATAGGGAATTATGTGACAAGGAACTACGGTGGCAACTATTGACAGTGGAAAACAAAATGCGGCAACTACTATATATGGTAAAAATGGCTGAAAATATTATTTTAAAAACTTACCAAAGCGTTGAAAAGAGTAAATGAAGGTGGGGATTTCCGTAATCAAAAATGAAACAAAAAAGACACCGACGAAAAATGAAAACTTGACCGTTATGAAAACTGGAGAAAAATTCGCGGGGCTTCGGGTACCACGACTATTCTCAGAAATAAACATGCTCCTACATCAGGGTGCAAAAGGATAGAGAGAGTTAAGAACACACACACACACGGGAGATGTCCCACTGATGGAAGAACCAGTGGAAGAGAACCCTGCTCCCAGATGACAGGAAAGACCAAGGGACCCAAAAAAAACAGTCAGAGAAAGTTCTTGGATCCAGTATCGCCAAAATACATAGAACCAATTGTCTCGTTAGATGAAGCCAGAACTGCAATCCTGCACTCGAGATGAATGAAGCACCTGGACATGATGAAACAACACATGGTGCCGTAATTTTCAAGCTGTGGCATGTTGTAGAGAAAGCGCTTCTTGCTTATTTCTTAAGGCCGTTTTGCACGGTACATTTTTTTGTACAATCTATCGTGTGAACGCATGTATCAGGAAATTGTACCGTGTAAAGCGGCAAATTGTGAGAACGCTTGTGCGAATGTATGAATGACTGAACGGAAAATAGAACCTGTTCTAATTCCATTCAGACAATCATACAATTTCGATCCGGTTTTATTCAACAGATGGCGCAGATATGGCTAAAACTGTGGTGCCTGTGTTACGATAGAAAATAAAGTTGTTTATAGAAAGGATTAACACTTTCCCGTCGAATATTATGAGTAAATATTATCTTGTGAATATAATCTTTAATGAGTAAACTCTTCTCGGGCTCTCCACCGGTTTAAACAATTCATAATTGTCGACGTTTCGAGAGACGACTCATCAATCATTCTCAAGGTAAGAATTAATTACGTCGGCAATTATGAATAGTTTGGACCAGTGGAGAACTCGAGAAGAGTTAATTCAAAGTTACCTAAATGTTTACCTCGTCATTTCGTCGTGTTATTTAGTGTTCTGGTTTTTCAGTGTTATCGCGATACTTTGGTTTAAAATTAATTTATTCCCCCAAATTTATGACTGGTTGCGAAGGCCTCCTCAAGTAGAGTTGATATCCCGCGTGATTTAATAATTATTATTTTATTTCTGCTGTTTAGCAAGTAACTAAATCGTAAAAAATACATTAAAACTTTGGTACAAATACAAGGGAGGGATATTTGGAGGGACTAAAAAAAAAGGGTCCCGTGTTCTGCTATATCACTTGATAATAACACTTTGTTACACACACATAATAAACTCACGAATTTTGTCTATCAAGAGTGGAGATCCGGCGAGAAACGGCAATGACTTGTTGCACTAAAATCCAGATGAGAAAAAAACAAAACGATGCAAAGGTGGAATATTAAGCCAGAGAGAAGAGTCCAAGAGAGCTTTTTCTGAACCGGGAGAGTTATCAGTGGGCAGATGGTCGAGTTGAGGTTCCGAATTTCAGGTGATCAGCTTTTCATGGTGTCAAATACGTGAGTGAAACATATGTTCACGAGTGAAACATAAACATGATAAACAAAACACTCGCGAATTCCGATTGTTTTCTATCGCTAAATTGCACGGAAAATTGTGCGTTTGCACTCATCGTGTAAAGCGACATTCAGTCTGATTCAGTCGTTCGTACAATATTTTCTTGCACACTTGACTGTAAGTACATGCATTCGCACGATAGATTGAACAAATAAATGTACCGTGTAAAACCTCTATGGCTGTAAAACCTCTATGGCCTCTATGGCTGCTTGTTCTTCGTTTACTTTCCCGATTCATGGAAATATGTCAAACTAACCGCAATCTTAAATACTAAAAAAAAGGACTCTTCGGATACATAGACCTACCAAACTCCCACTCTCCTTCCGGGATAGGGAAAAGCACTTGAAGGATGATATTAATACGAAGCAGTACGTACATCGGACTGGATAACCCATTCCAGACGAAGTAGACTAAGAAGAGGCCGAAAGGCAGAAGAAACCATCCTTCGGTTGAAAGGCTAATTATAACAAGGTACAAAAAAGTACACTTCAGTAATATTAGGCATACACGAAGCTTTCGAATCTGAAGGGCAGCCTTCGGCACTGGACGAACAACAGACTAGAAACACCAAAAGAATTAATGTAAAACGGGAAAACGGAATATTCCGGAAATACCATTAGCAACACTCGACACCAAGCATTATAGGGATAAAGAAAGAGCTGAAGGAAATAAGAGAAGTAAAATGGAATGAAGAGTGGAATAACTCGAAGATATATAAATACGCGAAATATTTCCCTGCATCGATAAATTGTTCAAGATTGAACTGACAAGAAGCAGTGCACAAATGTAGACAGGCCATCGGAATTTTAAGGAATTTCTACAGAGGATTGGAAAGATAGCCGAGGTCCTGTGCGATGAATGCTGAGTCAGCAACTCTATTGAGCGTGCCACCTTTAGCTGAGAGTATGCATGTATAGGGGGCTCTCTTAATGGAGAGATTCAATTGTCATGTGAATCTCTCCATAAGGTGCCGGAGGTGCAACGTTGCCAATGACAGCAGGAAAATTAATGTCAGGCAATATAAAGAGAATTGTTCTGATGTAGAAAAAGATGCTACTTCTAGTGGTGGCAATAATTTATCGATTTACTTTAAAATAAATGTTATAAAAAATATTTCCTTGAATTTCCGTTAGTTACCTGATTTCATCTTCCTCACCCAGTTGCAGACAAACGGTTGACATTATTAAGTTAAAATTTACACAAAATGTTTTTCATACGTTTGCCTCTATAATGATTAACTTTAATGGAAACAAAAATGATAGAAACAGGGCAAACCTCATAGAAGCGAGGAAATGTGCTGCAAAAGGTCTGAAAAAAGTCAAAATGCAACAAATGAAAGAACACCTCATGACAATTGAATTAGACTTCAAACGGAACAACATTAGGGAATTCTACAGAACGTTCAAAAGCAACTTAAAGAAATATACACCACCAAGTATACAATTCACAGATCCTAAAACACAGAAAATTGCATATAATAACACAGAATATTGCAGAATACTTGCGGAGTATTTCAAAGAGCTTCACACATGTGATCCACCAAAAGAAAAATTCACATTTGATATTCAAAACCCAACCCAACCGGACTCCAAGCCACCAACAATAGAAGAAATCAAAGAAATCATAAAACAACTCAAAAACAACAAAGCCTCTGGAGAAGACAATATAGTTGCTGAATTATGGAAATACTCAAGTGACAACATGATATCATGTTTAGCAGAAATCTTCAAAGAAATCTGGGAAACGAACAGCTTACCATCCGAATGGACATCTGCCATGATTCACCCGCTCCATAAAAAAGGAAACAAAAAAGATCCCAACAACTACAGAGGAATTTCCCTCCTGCCAGTGACTTACAAGATCTTGTCCAAAGCACTTCTAAATAGAGCTGAGGGAATTCTTGATCCACAGCTTGGAGAATATCAGGCAGGGTTTAGAAAAGGAAGATCGTGCTCAGAGCAAATACTAAATTTGAAGAACATAATAGAATTGAGAAAAATCAGGAACTTGAAATATGTTGTCACTTTTGTAGATTTTAGAAAGGCCTATGATTCACTGGACAGAAACACACTAATTATCATTTTAAGAGAAATGGGACTCGATAATAAAACTACAAAAATAATTGAAGCAACCTTAACAAACACAACTTCCAAAATAAAATTTATGGGGGAACTTTCAGCCTCTTTTGAAATCAAGTCTGGAGTAAGACAAGGAGATGGTTTATCACCTCTACTTTTCAACTGTGCGTTAGAAAAGGTAGTCAGGGAATGGAGGAATGCCATTGACACTAAAGGAATATCTTTAGGAAGGAACCCAAATAAAATTACTATAGATTGTCTGGCTTTTACAGACGACATGGCATTGGTAACTGACTCGCTGGAAAATGCCCAACAACAAATCAAAGAACTACAGGTACAAGCAGCCAAAGTAGGTCTACAAATATCTTTTGAAAAAACGCAGTTCATGACAAACATTAGTGATGCCCCTCAAAATCTTAAAATCCATACAAACACAATATCCAAAACAAACTGTTTTAAATACCTAGGGGAATTGATAACAAACAACACAAAAGAAAATATAGCAATAGAAACTCGAATACACAAAATGGAAAGGGCATTTTGTATGACAAAAAACATATATAATAAAAAACCTTATCTTGGAACACTAAACTAAGACACTACCAAACAGTGGTTAGACCTGAAACGCTTTATGAAGCAGAAACACTTAAACTGACAAGAATGGGGGATCTCGAAAAATTAGAAAAGGTTGAAAGAAGAATTTTGAGGAAAATATTGGGACCTAAAAGTAACAGCAATGCAGAATACAAACTAAGACCAAACAGAGAGCTATATCTAAAAGTTGAAAAATTAGTCGATGTAATGAGAAAAAAACGAATTCAGTTTTATGGTCACATATTTCGAATGAGTAACTCCAGACTAACCAAGAAGATCTTCAACCTACTAAACAGCTACAAATCCAAACCTACTTGGTTCATTGAAACTCAAAAAGATATGGAAAACTTGGGAATAAAGATTGACACAATAGATGACCGAACTCTTTTTAGAGAAGTAATTCACTCAGCAAAATTTCCAGAAAGAAAAAAATCGAGGGATGGAAGAAAATGGACGCAAGAACAAAAGGAAAGGCACTCTCAAAGGATGAAGGAAATATGGACAGAAAGAAAATTAAATCAAAAAAGGCATATCCAGAAGTGATTTATCGCACCCTCAAATGGGTTATTCGAAGAAGAAGAAGATTAACTTTAATTTGTTTTTAACTGAGTTTCAACGTTGTTGTATTCATTTAAATATCTTTTGGTCCAATATTTTTAAATTTTGCAAGGTAAAAAGCTGTCGCCTGCGAACTTTCGCATCTCACGATATAGATCCATATTTGCTGCGTATGAAATTTAGATATAACTTTATACTTGTTTTTGGTGAAAGAATTGTACCTCTATCTCGATTATAAAGGGAGTTATGAATTTTTTATGTCGCCAAATATTTTCTACGCGCCATAATTCCTAGCTAACCTATCGCGTCGAAGGGAGATTCTCGGTCGGAGAATGAGCTTGATACTTTCCTTACTCTTGTCTCTTTGCTAACAAAGATATTGTTTTTTGTATAACATTTAGTAAAGTCAGTAGCAATATATTTAATTAGAAATATACTAGTTTCAAGAACTTGACTGACGAAAATACATAAACACTGAATCATTCAGCAAGTATTTTTGACAGCCAAGAAATAAGAGGTAAGCGTCTTACGTGCCTTTCGGCTGAAAATACGAATGAATTCTTACGAGGGATATTCTTATCCAGTGCATGGCCATTGGCTGAGTTTATATTGGGTATTTCTAGAAGTTCCGTGAAGAAGGTGCGATAAAACATCTGCATGAGAAGCGACCCTTCGGTGTAAGGGACCGGGGGAAGAATGGGCGCCAAGGGAAATAGTTTCTCATCAGATTTCCGCGCGTGAACAAGTGATGTGCAGAATAGTGGTTCAACAGTGCTGAGTAGTATCTTCCAGATCAATTTGCTTCCAACAGTGTGCTATCGCCACGCCCGAAACTAAGAGGCGGAGGAAAGGGGAGAGGTTGAGAAGCCGTGAAAGAGAGATGGTGTTTAACGTGTTCAAATATTTCAACCAATCGCTCAATGTCGTTGAAGCCTACAAAGAAACTTCGAAAGCCACTGGGTGCTCATAGTCTATTATCTACAGGGTAAGAAATGAAGCATCCCACGGTGCATTGGTTACTCATTCGAAAAAAGTTAAACCGTATAAGAACGCGAGATCAGGGATGTATGATGATTTCGTAAGATCGGGAGTTCGAAGGAAAGTTCATGAATCATTCATGAAAAATATTCCTCCGACTCTAAAAACCATTCTAAACTCCATAAATATACAAAAGGATCTTCCTAATTTTAAGAAGACCACGTTATCCCGTCTTCTTGTTGACACAGGCTTCGGATACAAACGCAGGAACAGACAAGTCATGCTTATTGAAAGAGACGATATTATTCGTTGGCGTCGTAATTATTTAAGACTGTTGAAAAAATATCGCCGTGAGTGAAGGGAGATCGCAATGTAAACAGACGAAACGTGGATCAATGTTGGACAGACGATAAACATGGCGTGACAAAGAAAAAAAAACACCTAAAAAATACGTTTGTTGGTAAATCACCGAATCGAAAGCCAATTACAATAGGCTATAGGTAATTTAGCTTAATCACTACATATTTACGTAAACGTCTATACTTTCGAAACCCATTGCATTATTAATGCTGTAAATTATCGACACTCGAGGTAAATGAAACTTATAATTAAGCGATAAGAATTAAAACATTTCCATTAAATTATTCAGCTTATATACGTAACTTACATTTAAAAAATAGGGGATTTTGAGAACAAAATGTTTACTTTATATTCCGGCAATTCATACAACCTTTACATCGCAGAATCCCATCCCCATGAGTCTAATTATGTGCAAAATTAAACATATCTTTGAAACTAAATAATTTTGGCGCGGAGCTATAAGTGTTGCCTATGCTGTCAGGATGTCACTCACGGAGCGGAAGCTTGGCAACAGCGTTCTCCATAAGCCCCATACTGTCAACTAAATGTGGAACGCGCTATATTTTTCACAGAGTAATTCAGCGTCTTAAAGTTGAGGCAAGGAGACGACACTTGGCAAATCAAAATGGGATATGAGACTGATTGAATTGGGGAGGTCATACTATTTTGCCAAAAACAAGGGAAAATAAAGGAACTAAATAAATTAACATTTACCGGAGAAAGGACGACTGCCGGAAGAAAGCGATAAAGAAACGGACGAAAATGAGGAAGAAGTGCCGAAGAAGAGAGAAGAAAGAAAAACGCGGGCCAGAATGTGGCATCAAAACCGCGACGATGATTGTCAATATGGAATTAAAGTAAGGAAGTAAGCAATATATGGTAAATAATACATATATAATTATGTTAACTACTTTGACTATGAATCGGGTTCGGGAACAAATGAGGCAGTAGTTTTCTCAAGTCTTCCGAATGTCTTCTCGGAGCACGCCCTTTCACTTCTCTCTCCAAGATCAAGATCGTCCAATTCTTTACTTGGACGCCCTCGCGCCGAGGCGGGGGAAGGTCTTGTGACCGCGCTCCACAACTCTCCGCGGTGCGGTCCTCCCACGTTGGCTCTCGCACCACGCGCGGTCCCTTGCCGCTCCCTCTCTCAATACTCCTCGCCCACTCGCACACCGCAAGCATAACCAGAATGTTCTATGTATATTAGATCCCCCCTCGAACAATCTAGATTCCCCCGATTCAGCACTTTCCACCTAGCATATAATACTAATGTATTACTTAAGTATTTAACATTACTAGTATTAATAATCGCTGGAAAATAATAGGTAGGGGCCGCCATTTTTTAGAAAAATTAGAAAAAGCACTTATATTTCACTTCAATTTTATTCAATCCAAGGAAATACTACTGCGGTCCTCTACCCTCGGCCAACCCTTTCATTTCTACGCCAAGGTGTTTATACTCTGCCGTCCTTCACAATTAGTCGCAAGGATTCCATCCCATTAGTCTATCTCGGTAATTCTTTCCATTCATCTTTCCTTCACTGGTTGTGATAGATGGATGCCGTGTCGCAAAACGTGCCCAATAAGTTGGTCGTCTTCTTTTTCTTCTTTCTAGAGTTTTCGTCTTTTCTCTCCAACTCTTTCGTAGCACTTCTTCATTGAAGATTCTCCCTTCCCCGTGGTCTTTATCATTTTTCGGTAACATCACATTTCCATTGCTTCCATTCTACTTCCTCTGGGGTACTAGGAAGGAACTGGCGATGGAATTTCTTCAACATGATCCACTGGGGCGCCGATAAATCGTGACTAATGACGAGATTGCGTGAATAAGGTCACGTTTGATAGAGTACACGACGAAGATCTCGTTTAGCATGGGCCTGCTGCCCTTTGGCGGCCATTTTTGGTCTGGGCTAAAAATATACGCGAGTACAATTTATGACTCCCGAGGTCCTAGCGCGTTGATTTTTATGCCAAACGAAATATCTAGACTAGACATGAACAATTATCCAAAAGGCTGACTTTTCACGATATTTGATGGAGACATCAGAATAGCAATGCATGTACCTAATTTAATACAAATCATATTTTCCGTCTAAATTTGGTGGCACCGTATAGCGATAGTTTAGAAATAACCCCAGATATGTCATTCTCCTCGCCAAGACTACGTCACGTGCAGCTACTGAAGCAGCCAAGAAGATTTGAATTCAACTGGAACTTAAAAAGTGGTTCGAAATCCGTGATTCCCTCTCCCATTGCCTTTATTGTCTACACATGGAATTGGATTGTTCTTTACATTGGATCGAGAGGTGCTATACTGCGGGTAAAGTAAAAATCTGTGTCAGGGTAATTGCCTTACAGAACTGATGAATTCTTCCTCGGTCTTACCACCGGGTTAGGTTCTCCATGTTGGCCGAAGTTTCGACGGGACACTTTCCTGTCATCTTGAATCCACAGCCTTGAAGATGACAGGAAAGTCTCCCGTCGAAAAGTCGGCCAACATGGAGAACCTAACCTGATGGGAATCCGGAGAAGAATTGATCTGTATCATTCGCCGGGAAAGGCTCAAATCTTGCCTTTTAAAAAGTCAAATATTATTCATATGAAGTTATGTCGACTTCATGCAACCCAGAAATGAGTTGCACATCTACCTCTGCCGTTATCCACCGAAAGTGTGGTGCGTGATGGCACAGCAGTTGAGGATTCATTTCACCCTAGAGTGGTTAAACTTTCAGACCATTAGTTCTCAGAACCAGAGTTGCAACTACTCAACGAAGGCTTTGAATTTTCCCCGATCTTGTACCGCAAAAATATGATTAACCTTGCCGCCGACTGTGACTCTTCCCTCCGTAAATAAACTCTCGGCTGCTAATATCGTACGGCCGAAGACATTTCCAAGTACATCCCAATATCTCCAAAGGATCTCGTCGACGCTGACACTGATGCAGAAATTGAAGATATCCATAAATAGTGCCAACCTGGTTGCCACAAAGGCAAGGGTACCGTGATTTTATCTAAACCTATGGATAAAAAGAACAACCCTTATTGATTTTTTTTTATTTTACCAAAGGATCCTACCCCTCGCTTTCAAATGTGACTGAAATAAACATTGTCCCGGAGCTCAAGTTTATTTCCTTTTCCACACCGCTGGCAATCGATTAATGCGTATCCCCTTCCACCTCGCCTATATGGACTTCCTAAAATGCACTAAGTTTATATACCTACTCAGCCGCCGTCATATTGATCGACTCCTGCTCATAAGCTTGCATTTGAATTGAATACCACGTCGAGAGAGCTTCAAAGTTCAAACAAACGTTTAACATTAAGAAATCTATTGAGCTGACTAAGAAGCTGGCTGACATAAATATACCTCCTAATTCTAAACTTGTTTCGTTTGACGTAACCAACCAGTTCACTTCAGTCCTTGCAAAAGAGGCAGAGGTGTCTCGTAGTCTTTAAATGCTTAAAAACCCACCCGGTGATTCGAGGAAAACATCCGAATTGGGCCTGTTATTACACTGTGTTTCCCAAGTTTCCCATTTCCTTTTTAACTATCTGATTTGTTAAACAAACCCATGGCCTAGCTATGAGCTAGCCAATATCACCATTTTAAGCGGATACATTTATGCGTCTTTAGAAACTTTTTGATTTCTTATTACCTGAGAGACAAATTCAAGGCTTCATTTTTCAATCCAAATTGCGTGGGTGTTTGATTCTAAGGATAAATTTGATGTGCTGGAGAAAAGTGGTGTACACTTTCTGAGTTGTAAATGTTCCAATTGTTTGGCGGTCTATATCGGTCAAACGGGACGCGATATCCGTATCCGGGTAAAAGAAAACCAGAATTGTTTAAAGCTCCCAGTTTGTCAATCACCTGACAGAAGAAGACAACCGAAGTGATTTCATTTCAAAAGTCCTTCACACTCAGTGCAAGGGGCAAAAGATGGACTATCGCGAAAATGTAGAAATTGTTTTGCATTCTAAAGAGAAAACTAAATGTGTTGATTGAAATGCTCCCTCCCCACTCCTCCCCTGACCTTTCCTTCTTCCCCTCCGCATCGCAATTCTCCATCAGCGCCCCCTTTGCTTCGGACCAGTGGATGTCCTCTCCTCCCGTTGCCTACACCCTCACTCGTACCATATATATATATATTTAAAAGGGGCTCGTGGTGAACCACTGTCACCTTGATAATGACTGTCGAAACCCTGGGTCAGGAAAATATAAAACTTTCTGTGAATATTACAGAGTGAAATTGTTTCCAAATTACCTGATTTAAGGTAAAACTTCAGATGTTGTCCCGCACTCACCAAAAAGATCAGATGAAATGTAAGATAACCCATAACGTCCCACGAGCCATCGATCAGTAGTACCACCAAGTCCATTGCGGAACGGGTGAGACGTCTTCGGGAACGTCGGAAAGTCGACGCGGCGCTCGTCTCAATCGAGGGCGCAAGCACACCACCCCTCCCGACGAAAGCAATAATATTACCCGCCTACACGCACAACAGACGCGCTATCACACCCACCGAGTGCCACTCCCGCCTTTTTCACACCTCCCTCTCTCTCGGCATCGACCGCGTGCGCAACCCCAGTCTCTCCCTCCCTCCTCCGTATCCACACACGCGGTGAGATTGTCTCCACCCCCGTCAAAAGGGGTTTGACCTCCTCCCCCCCCCCCCCCCCCCCCCCCCCCCGGGAACGCAAACACTGGGAGGGGCGTCGCCGAGGGATGGAGTTGGAGAAATGAATGGAGGGGAGGCAATTAGGGGCGGCGAAGTGACGACTGACTCCCTCTCACGTGGCGTGTGCAAGTAGCCAGACTATTTTTAAAACACGCGGGGGGGGGGGGGCGACGGGGGGAGGGGGGCCGGGGGGGGGGGGGCAGCAGCCTTGACCCGAAGTAGAAAGCGCGGGAGAGAGAGAGAGCTGTTTCAAGAGAGAGAGAGAGGGGTGAGATGCAAAAATCGATCGCAAAGCGAGATGAGAGCTTCCTCTCTCTCTCCACGACACACACAAAACACATATTACGGATTCGAGTTATCCATGACGTCCTTCAGAATAAATAAATAAATATATATATATATATAACACACGCACACACACCCCCCATTACTAATTCACGATGTCTCTCCGGAGATCGCGCCCGTTTTAAAGGACTACTCCCAGGCAACTCCTACGGAAGTCGAAATTTGGCAGAAAACAGTTTGTGACGTCTGAGGCCATTTATGGCTTAGATTAAGTGACCAACATGAGAATTTCAGCGAGATTCCAGTCTGCTTATTGTCCACCTCAACCTCGCAAATAGATTATGCTTAATGGTGCATGCATACTCCACACCTATTCACGACACATTGAAAAGATTCTTTGAATCCTATACAGTCCAAATATTTTAATCAAATACTATATTTAATTATTTCTTCATCCCGTTGAATTTCAACCTCCCCTAGCACACAACGACATGACACCATCTCCTATTACACGACGACGGGCCCAACTTCCTAGGCACACAATTAATTACATCGGTTAATTCAGCCGTAATTACATAATTTACCTATGTCATTCAATCGAGTAGTCTCTTGAAGGAAAATTGGCGCAATAGGAGGGATATCCAGAGGAAGATTGCGTCGGCGTCACTAACGAGGAAGAAATGATGACGGGACCTTGCGTAAGGATTTGAAGGAAGGTCTGTGAAGAGTCTAAATATAAAGAGCGTAGCGTTGTACGGTAGAGGATGATATCGCTGGGGCCTTGGGGTAGGCGGAGCAATAAAATAAGCTTCCTGGATGGAATTAAAAACGATGGGGATGAATGTTGAGCTGAAGAAGGAAAGCGTTCAAGAAGTTACTAATCTCTGCCATACACCGTTATCACGAGAATTGTGCCAAACACGATTTATTCTCATTATAACTCTTCAGCAGTGTTTTTACACGAGGTTTTTTCAAAATAGTTGGCGATATGAACAAAAATGGGTAAAAATTATTAAATAAAATATAAAACTTTAGACAATCAACGCCACACACAGCTATAAAAGATTGAACGGAAAAGATAATGGAGTGACCAAAATGTGGGTAAAAATCCTTACGAAGTTTCCCAAGATGTTAACGTATAGTCTCAAGTAATGTTTCATTAAACGCAGTCCAAGAAATATTTTGAAGTTGCATTTTAAGGCTAAAGCTACCTGTTTCCATATAGCTATGATTTACTTTTTATAACCAATCGCACAGTAATGACTTGGTTATGCTCATTCGGGGACTTGGGTTCTTTCTATGCATTAAATATTACACGGCGATTAACTTTTACACCACCATTGGGATTGGGATTAGATTCCATTTGATGACGAGCAGCCACCGGAGTCAAGAATTGGAACCTTGCCTTATGACACTTCACTAGTTTCTCTTTGAATAAAGGTGCGATATGATTACGGAATGCCTTCGTTTCTGTTTTGAAGAGCTGAGGATAAAAAAGAGGGAGACGACAAAGGATATATGTCATTTCGAGCATCCTCCGTCGCCACCTGCAGTGACCCGTACCGAGTTTAAAGCTAAGGCGGCCTTTCAAAATGCATTAACGGAATTCAAAAATAAAATATTGGGCGAATATTTAGAGGATGACCCAAAGGCATTTTGGTCGTAGGTGAGGGAGGTTCAAGGCTGCAAATCAACAGTAAGGTCACTAAAGAACAATCTAGGAGAAGGAGAAAACGACAAATTAGATAAAGCAAATATCCTCAACACTTTTTTTCAAAGCGTCTATGCAAAATGCTCTCCAAATGACACCGCTACAATTCCTAGGCTATATAAGCACCCAATGCAGTCTATTAATATCACTAGTCGTGGAATAGAAAGTGATCTGAAATCCATTAATTCCAAAAAGACACCCGGTCCCGATCAAATTCCCGCCCGAATTAATACAGAATAAGCATCAGAAATACTACTGAACCAGTACCTGAAAATAATATTTGAAAAATCTCTAAACAACATCGTCTTCCTTACGATTGGAAAATCGCGAACGTTACACCAATATTTAAGAGTGGCGATAAGGAAGAGCCCAGAAATTATAGACCGATTTCCCTTACGTCTATCTCGTGCAAGATATTGGAACATATAATCGTCAGTTCGATTATGGGGTACTTGGATAGTCAAAACTTGTTATCGCCAAATCAGCACAAATTCCGGAAAGGCAGGTCTTGCGAAACCCAGTTGGCCCTCTTCCTTCACGACATTCTTTCCTCGGGAGAAAAGCTTGTCCAAGTAGACGCAATATTTCTAGATTTTAAAAAAGCTTTCGATAAGGTCCCTCATTCAAAGTTACTCGTTAAGTTGGAAGCATACGGAATACACCACGACGTAATATGTTGGATAAGAGAATTCTTAGCCGACCGCGAACAGAGGGAAGTTTATTTATTTATTTATTTCCACATCCCCGAAAACAGCACGAACGGGCTTTTTACATCGGGTGTATTAACATGTAACAATGGACGAACATAAACACCCATGTCCTGAGTGGTGAAAAATCCACTCAGGCGGGACTCGAAACCGCGACCCTCAGTTTAGCAGGCGAGGACTTGACCCCGTCGCCACCAGGGCCGACAAGTTCTAGATGGCGTTAGCTCAGATGTAGTGAAAGTTACATCAGGTGTACCTCAGGGAACTGTCAACGGTCCCTCCTTATTGTTCCTTTTGTATATTAATGACATCACTACCGTTGTCACTAGCAAAATTCGCCTCTTCGCAGATGACGCAGTGTTGTACAGGGATCTAGGCAATGAGTCCGACAAGATTGGGTTACAAAAAGACCTAGATGCTATAAATGAATGGTGCAATACTTGGCAGTTAGAATTGAATTTTAAAAAGTGCGTTGTTATGAATTTTTGGAAAAAGAATAACTCGGTCAACGATACGTACACAATTAATCAAACAGACTTATCAAATGTAGAGTCAGTTAAATACTTAGGTGTGACCCTTACTCAGGACCTGTCTTGGGGGAAATACGTTCGGGAAATCTGCGGACAGGCTAGTCGAAAATTGGGATTTATCAAAAGAATATTAGGAAAATGCGACGAGAAAGTTAAAGAGCGATGTTATTTTTCACTCGTGCGACCTCACTTTGAGTACGCCGCTAGCCTATGGGACCCTTACGAAGTAGGACTATCCTCTGAAATAGATAGAATACAACGGAGAGCAGCAATATTTGAAAAAAGTTGCTACGATAAACTTAGCAGTGTTACCGAATTGTTGAAGGAATAAGGGTGGGAAACTCTAACTGATCGAAGGGAGAAATACAGGATAAATCTTTTGCACTAATTCGGAGCAGATTCGGTTTTTTGCCGGACGTTCAACATATACTGCTAGAGCCAACGTACTACGGTAGAAGTGATCACAGGAAGTGATCGGCTGGTGTCCTAACACCCCCCGCCACACGCCTATTGAGGCGGCTTGCGGGGTAGTGTGTAGATGTAGATGAATAAATTAAAGGAAATTGACTGCCGAACCGATAGATTCAAAATGTCATTTTTCCCACGCACAATAAGGGATCATAATAGTTGCGAAAGATCAATCACATGAAACTCCCACCCTCAATAGGTAGAGTAGAATTTTCACTTGTGCTTAATAACACCACATAATTACTAACTCTTCACACCGGTCGATTAGTCCGGCATTATTTTATTTTGTTTTTTGCATGAGGTAGCATCTCGTAGTATTCATAAATTAACAGTATCAGTAATATTAACCACTAGATGTGTGTATAGCATTGTTCTGCCTGTTTGCATGTTCATTTACGTATCACTCTCCCAGTTTCCGGTTGGACTACGCACTGTTCTCCTTACTGCTTTTTGGCCTGTGCCAAGCGGCCGGGGGAGCGTGCGAGGTTCTGATTTGTGCTGGGACGAGTGCTGCATGCCTGGTGTCGAATCACCCCGTGCCACACACCCTAGTGGTGGTTTGCACGGTACTTCGTAGATGTAGATGTAAACTTCGATATTCCAGTCAGAGGAAGGAAGAGGCCAAGTAGGGGGGAAGGGGGCCGAGGGGGGGGGGGGGAGGGCAATATTTGCGGCTGAGAAAGAGAACTCCGATCTAGCCACCTTCCGCAAAGGACCCGGGCGAGGCATGTTATGCGGGGAATTTATTCAAGAGATTGGAAAACAACTTTTCCAATGCGAAAACAGCTCCTAGGGATTAAAGCAGCAACGATTGCAGATAAGAAGCAAAAGAGTCTTGAAAATAATAAAACTCCAAGCAGGTAGTGCGAGACACGCCAAAAATAGCTGATGGGTATAAAGAGAGCCATAGTATAACGACCGGAGGACAATGTTGTCGCGTGACACCGAATGTAGGCCATACCGACATAATACAAATGGATTCGAAACACGATTCAGACTTTCACCTTTCTCAGAGTACTGAATCTTTTTATCATCATGAGATCAGTATCCGAAGGTAGGTTTGGTGCAGCTCTCCACTCATAACCGTTCCATTCCTACAAACAAGTCTTCACTTCGACATCCTTCATAATCTTCCTGATGCACTCCATTCTCGTCGGGAACTCTTCTCGACCATTTCCTTGCCAATATTGTCTTCGAGAGAGACTGCCGGGTCACAGAAGTTGTGTCCAATAACTTTGTCTCTTCTTCTTCGCAGTATTTTCACGTTCCTCTCCATCTCTTCGAAGGACTTCTCTCCCACAATTGCCTTTTCATTCTTCGACAACCCCGCATTTCCACCGCTTCCGATCTGCTTCGTTCTGCATCTGTTACCGTGTCCAGGCTACACTGATTAACATTGGAGAGGTATGCAAGTGTAGGTATGTATTAATTAAATGTTCCCTTACATAGAGATTGTGTCGCTGGCTGTAATAGAATCAATATTTTTACATGCTACGATTTTAATAACTTCATCGAAGAAGAACGCTGAAGAAATACAACTTGAAGATCAAAGTCAAGAAAACCAAGATTTGGGTTTGTGGAAGAAATAAAGAAGACAGAATCCCCGTTAAACTTGGACAGCAAACACTTTTGCAAAAGGAAGAATTTTGCTTTCTAGGAAGCAGGATCAGCTTCAATGGAAGATGAAAGAATGACATTGTGAGCAGTATAGCCCAAGTAAGGAAGTCATTCTACCAGAAGAGAAGTCTGATGACAGCTGTTAACACAAGCCAGGAAGTGAGGAAGCGCTATTATATTACAACATTTATTTGGAGCATGGATTTTTCGGCAGTGGAAGCTAGGCAATAAACCTTTACTTGCAGAGCAAACGAGACTGGAAAGCAATCGAGAAAATCGAAGAACGATGAAGATAAAATGGACGGCGAGAATCACCAATGAAGAGGTCTCCCACAAAGAGCTGGGGAGAAAATAAGCACGCAAAATGATTTATTGGTCAAATTTAGCGACACACTAGCTGGGAGAAAACACTTACGGCCAGAGAAATAGATGGGAAGAACTACTGAGGAAGACCAAGAATGGAATATATCAGACAAATTATGAACGACGTCTGAGTGGAAAATTATGTAGAAAGGAAGAGGTTGGCAGAGAAAGGAGAGTGGAGATATTCGGATTGATGAACCATTATGATGATGACGACGACTTCCCATCAAGATTAAAAATCGGTAGGTGCCGGTGTTGAAAATATGCATCGGTGCCTCCTGATCAGCACTCCCGTCTAGTGGTCAACCATTCTACTACTCAAGGAAAACAGTTCGGACCTTTCGGCGCGCATTTCTGCGGGCGTAATGATTTATATAAGTACCTGCACTAAAACATTTTTTTTTAGTATTCTACTAGCTGATTGGTAGGTTCTTGGACAGTCCCCATCCTGTATCCCTATTTCTGAAACATTGTCTCGCTTTTCCTCCTAAGGATGTCCCGCCGTTAGATCCCTCTTCAATTCTTCATATCTTCTACCTCCTCCTATTTTGTCCAGAATTCCTATCCTCTTCCTTCCTCTTCCATGCTTCCCCAGTGTCCTCCCCTCTGTCACTCTCTTCAACATGCCCTCTCCTCTCAAAACCTCCTCCATCCATCTCTTCTGCCTTCTCCGAACCTCTGCCACAACCTTCCTCTCCTCTCCGACCATATCCAATACCTCCTCGTTCGTCTTCCTCGCCACCCAGCTCACCTTCTCCACCCTTCTCCAAACCCGCATCTCATACGCCTCAAGTCTACGCACATCCTCCCTTCACAATGATCAATTTTCCGACCAATATAGCGCCACGCTCCATTATAAAGTTTTCACCAGCTTTTTCTTTACGTCTCTTCTCAGACCCATTCCCTTCTTTTCGAAAATGTTTCTTTAGCGAGCACAATTCTGCATCTGTTGTCCTTACCACTAAACCCATTCTCCTACAAAATACTACCCATATGGGTAGTATTTTGTAGGAGAATGGGTTACGTAAACTGATTGACCTGTTCTATCATAAGCCCTCCCACCCTTATATTCAGCCCCACCTTCTTATTTCTAGAATATCTCATACTTTCGTTTTCTTGTGGTTAATCTTCATCCCATACCTTTCGCACTGCACCTCTTACGCATTCACCATTGACTGTAACCCCTTGGCAGACTGACTTAACCAATGATTGATCATCTGCAAATCTCACTGATTATATTAACTCCCCTCCTACCTTTATTCCTACCTCCTTATCCCCCCATGCTTCCCTTACCATTTACTCTGAACACACGTTAAAAAGCAACGGCGATAGTGGGCACCCCTGCCACATTCTCAGTCCAAACATGGTCCATCCCGATTCTCCATTGGCTACCCTAACCTTCCCCGTCTGACTCATGTACAAATTCCGAATGAGTCCCTCCAATCGACCCCTAATTTCTTCAACACTCCCATTAATTTCGTCCTGTCTAACCTATCAGACGCCTTCTCGAAATCTACAAAGCAAGCAAAAACATTCAGATCATATTGTAAGGTTTCTTTCTACTAGCGTCCTCATCACTCATATAGCGCCTCGCGTTCCCGTCCCTCTCCCAAACGCGAACTGGTCGTCACACAGGTATTCATTTGCCTTCTTCTCTAGTCTTCTCTTTATAATTCTCCTACAACTAGAACTACTTTGGCCGCATGGGATACTATGCTTATTGTCCTATAGTCTTTGTATGTTTTGGCCATCTCTTCTTCGGTATCGGAAATAGGTACTGTCTTCGCGAAGTCCTCCGGCCAACCTCCATTCTCATAAATCCTACGAATAATCGCAAATAGTTTTCCTCTTCTGTTCTTCCATACTAATTTAAGAATTAAAATGTATCATTCCTCCATATAAACACCGCTCATATGATTCAAAATTATCCTGGGCTGAGAATCTTTGCATCGGAGGCATGTTTGGAAGAATTTTCCTAAACTCTCTCTTGTCAACATGGGCAAAGATGAGGCATTTGACTTGAATTGGAATGAGACGAAATATGTAGTCCACATATATACACGATTTTAATTTTCATCTTTAATATTGTAACTGAAACACCGCTTTTACATCACATTAACCACTTTTTTTCAGGAACGTTAAATTTGGAAATGTCGATAAGAGTCGATAATAACTTCATTTTGAACAATTTTATCTTTTAAGGATTTACATTATAATGTGCACATCTGGAACTGTTGTGGCAAGAGATTATAAACAGTACCCATTGAAAAGGAACTTAAAATGGTAAACCTTTCATAAAATTAAAACCTTTTAAAATATATGACCGGAAATGGATTTATAAAAAAATAGTTGCATACAAACAAATATGTTCTCTGGGTTTAATTGCAAGACACTCCACTTACCTTAGAAAATTTTGCACAACTAAATCTGGCCTCTCAGTATTTCCATTGGAAGATCATTTTCACTATAATAATTTGTTAATATTAATATTATTATAATAATACTTGATTCCTTATTAATACTTGAATCCTTATCTGGTACCTAGTATTAACAGCACGCCGTGCATGTTTTCTACATAAGACCATTTGTGTAGTTGCAAAATACATACATATTAATGGTCCCTCTCCATTGTGTTAATATCTGTAGTGTAGTGGTGCATGCTTGTGAGGCTTCGCCTCGTGACAAGAATTAGCGATTTATGCTAATGCATAATTAGTCGTAGTTATACTAACTTTAGGGCATAGTGTAATGCATGTTGGTGAATACTCACCCCCTGCCACACACCCCTGAGGTGGCTTGCAGGGTATTTTGTATATGTTGATGTAGATTATTACGAAGATTGTTTGATCTGAAGGTACATATGTACATAATGGCCGTCATACGAATTTCCACCGCTAAAGTAAAGAGTGGGTCCTTAGTGTTTAAAAATAAATATAAAATTTGCGTATTTCGTTGTTTACTCGATCGTTTCAAAGATAATAAAAGTGCAGTGAGAGAGGGAGGCATACGTATGTATGTACAAGAGTGGATATGACATGGCGCTCTGCAAAGCCCCCTCTACAGCGGGGCCCGGTTGTCTGACTTTTTGGCCGCTGCACATGTACTTATAATCAATCACACGTAACTCCACGATTTCGTGTTTTGGTAACTGCAGAGTAAAGTCCTAATTTTTTTATAAGACATGCTGAAAAATGATTTAATAAATATAAATATGATATTCGTGAAAAACCTTTAAAAATGTTGAAATCTTTACTAGCCAAGACACATTATACCGTCACAGATTTGGAAATCTGTGAAATAACTTAGCACTCGTAGCAGGACTTCAGCGAAGCGCGATACTGCTACGGCATGCTGTTTCAGAGTTCATCATTAACTATACGTTTCCTCAAATTCTATTGCATCTTAGCAATGCGAAAATAAAAAACTTTCGCAGGCTCAGTCTACATTTACATATTTCTACTTCCTTCAAAAAAATCGGGATTTGTGAGATTCAATAATTAGCAAGGAGATCGTCCCAGGTTTCGACAGCATGTTGTCTAAACCTTAACACTTCCGATAATCCTTCCAAGGCTGACTACATCTGCCGTAGGTACTGCTCGTGATTATTTACAAATTAAACCAAGCATTAATGCCTACTGTAAGGTGAGCACAAGCAATATTATCTGCAGTTTTACCAAGCGCGGCCATTTTGGTCGACCAATAAGATATTGCAAGAGTGGCTAAAATAAAAAAAAATCGTAAAACCAACACCCTCCATGATAGACATGGTTTTCGAAGTAATTATACTGTTAGGGAATATAAATAATGCCATTAAGTTTAATCACATTCAACTATTAGACTGCGCTTTAACTCAAATTACCTCAAATATATTACTTTTAAGAAAAAATTCATATTATTAATAAAAACACGAGTTAACAGCAGTGAAGTAAAGATTGATTATCAACAAATACCAATAAAATTAAGTTGTGATAGTATTAGCGTAGTTATCTACTGTGACGGAAATTACGAATACCTAATTACGAAAACATAATTATACAAAATAATGGAAAATTAAAGTTGGATTTACGGCAATTAGAAATTAATTACTAAAAAAATAAGTCGAATACATGGGTACGGGTGGATACTATCGCGGCAGTACAAATTCTGTCTAAAAATGGTAATCGGTAAAATATCGGTGCTGCTTTAAGGTTCGCCATGCCTCGACAGTGGCCTCGGAAAGCTGAAAATGGACAGTCGACAAACAATGTGGATCAAAGAAAACAAGAAAGGAGCGCCGCAGAGAACTCACGAGGATGTGCGAGAGCGAACGCACTTGGAGGAGGAGGAGGTGTGTTTAAAAGGGAACAGCGCCGAGGATGGAAGGAGCGGTGCACTGTGGGAAGAGGAAGTGAATGCGGGCGCCAATTGGAGGGCGAATGGGGGGGGGAGGGGGAAGAGTGGTGGACGCACTTCAAAGGGGAGGTGGTCAGGAGCGAAGGTTTCTCTCTGGAACGTTGTATGAATTACATCCTCTTCTTCTCCTATTTCGATGCTCTTTCTTCCTATTAACCCTTTTCTGCAGCCACTCACTCTCCAATTCCGAACATTTTTTGACATTATCTCTGAAATGCGCTATATGAGTCGGAAACTTGGTCATTGCGAAGGGAGGATGTGCGTAGACTTGAGGCGTTTGAGATGTGGGTTTGGAGAAGGATGGAGAAGGTGAGCTGGATGGCGAGAAAGACGAACGAGGAGGTATTGGATATGGTCGGAGAGGAGAGGAAGCTTGTGGCAGAGGTTCGGAGAAGGCAGAAGAGATGGATGGAGGAGGTTTTGAGAGGAGAGGGCATGTTGAAGAGAGTGACAGAGGGTAGAACACTGGGGAAGCGTGGAAGAGGATAGGAATTCTGGACGAAATAAGAAGAGGTAGAAGATATGAAGAATTGAAGAGGGATCTAATAGCGGGACATCCTTAGGAGGGAAAGCGAGACAATTTCTATTAGGTTGGGATGCAAAATGGGGACTGTCCAAGAACCTACCAATCAGCTGGTAGAATACTTGAATGAAAAACATCAAAACTTAATTATCTCACTTTTTTTTAACCTTTATAAACTCAGTTTGTTTCTTGTTCCCATTTTCCCTTTCATTAACTTAATCCACCGGTTAAAGATTTATAACGTTTTCAAGGTCGACCACATGAACCACAATCGACAACCTCTTTCAAGATTTCCCGTCCAACCACACAAATGTCACACACTGCCTGCGACACACGTTCTCATCCCCGCGCGGAGGCCATCTTCGTTTTTTTTGGCATCTTTGATGATGACGTCATCAACTACAAGATATGCCCATTTATTTCCCCCTTTCAACTTCCTCCTTCAATCCACACATGATCATTGCAACGTGGATCCAAGCGGTTATAGGCAGTCGACAGCGATTACTCACTCACTTATTACCAGAGCAGAAAACCAGGATTCGACGAGTGGAAAAGGGGCCAGGGTGGGGAAAATATAAGGGAAAGGTTGAATTGCCCTTTTATTAGAAAAAAAGAAGAGCGACGTGGAACCAACCAACTCCCACGCTCCGATTAAAAGGGCGCAGAGGGCGAAAGGAGCGAAAAGGGATTCGGGGGTTAACAGAAATTCATCTTCTGAATTCACTGACGACACTGTATTTGGCACTTTTTCGTCACCAGCCAGATGAATCCTGAAACAAGGACCTGTGAGTTAAGGTTATTCCTTTTACTTAACAACGAATGTTTTCAATTCCACACAACAAGTCCTTAACCTTAACTTCATCATCAGCGGTAACCAATCTCCGGATTGGTTCGCTGCAGTTCTTCATATCCCTCAACTGTAAGCTAACCGTTTTGTAACTCCAACTCGAGAAGCACAGACTTAGCATACGTAAGCACTACACTCAATGCACCGTCACGATAAGCGTATTAGGATACACATAAAATAATACAATCCGTAAAAAGACACTATTTTTCTCAAACACTAGAGCCTCTCATTTTTCTGACGATTCCTTCCCAATTATACATTTAGGAAGGGAAGAACTTGCCACAAGAAAGAACAATAAATACCTTACATGTAATTACGTAGCCGGAGATCGGGTCCAAGTTCACTAACTGACGGAAAATGTCTCAGCTAACTCCTTACCTGTGAAAAGAAAAGTCGAATGTTAAGCAATGAGCAAGATGTTACATCGAGGTTCGACATTAATTCAACCTTAAACTTATCTCCATTAAGATTCTTAACGGATGTATAATATATAGATAATATACCTAATGTAATGGATATATTCTTATGCATTAGTTGATTAGCAAATCACTCAATCTCCATCTAAAGGCCACTTCCGAGAGTAAAATTATCCTACAAATAGAATATTTACCTTTAGCCTTCGGCCAAATAAGAATTTTAATAAAATAAAAAAAAGTACAGTTACGTACATCAAGCATATAAAATTATGACTTCTTGAACTCATAGCAAATCAAGTAATACCAAAACAACCTTTGCACGAGTTGCCGTTGAAATTGGAACTCCCTTGACGTACGATACATCGCGACTCGTGCAGCATGTTCCTGCCCACTGAAGAGCAACTTGCTCAAATTCATTCAATAAATGCTAACGTAGAGTGTTCACGATAACTATCATGAAGTACAACTCAGGCGGAGGGACGATTTCGAGAAATTGTCTCGAGTAGACAAGAGAGGAATGTGGACGCATTTTTTGTTAATATTTGCATCCGTTTTCTTAGCTTTTGCCGAAGGCCACTGATTGTAATTTTCTAACTTATAAGCAAGCTATCGTTCAGTACGTATCGCAGTATTCAAATTACATTTGGTTGCATAACACTAAGTACACTGGTAGTAACTGCTATGCGATATTATTCCAACCAGAATGTTGGCCAATTTAAAATCGGTCGCGATAGTTTCCCAAAGTTGGTAATATTTGTTGCAGACCAGAGCTGGGATACATTCTCACAATTTTCCTGAGAATTAGGTGCGAGAGAAAGTATAATTAATTTATTAACACAAGGATTCTTAAAGCGTTTAGCGGCAACACCACCATCTTCAAATTCTTCTGCTTGCGCTTTCGCGTGCCTCTTCATTTTCTACGGTATTTCGAATTGATGGGCCCACAATTTAAAAAATCCTCCTCCATCATAAATTCCGAAATTACAGTGCTACTGAAACAAAGAACTCGAATGAAAACTTCTTAGAACTCTTATGAGCACTTCTTCAATATGCTCTTTTAAGGACATCCGGTGGTATCACTCTTAACTTAAAGGGAATTCGACGAAACTTGCTGGAAGCATTTATTATGTTTTCTTAAAGCTACCTGAATTTTTTCAAAATTATTTACCGCAGATTTCTTAGGATATTTGATGAGGAAGTGGGCCAGAAATTACATGGGTTCTTATGGGAACGCGAGGTGCGACTAGCTTTATTCATCGAAAAGAACGTTTTCTAGTTAATAAGAAAAACAAAAATAATTTAAATCATCAATAGAATAATGTATGAAAATCATTTTATATACTTTATTTTAATTATTTTTGTTTTTATTATCTGGACTAGAAAAAGGTTCTTTTTGATGAATTAAGCTACTCGTACCTTGTGTTCCCGTAAGAACCATTGTAATTTTTTGTCCACTTCTCGATCAAATATCTTAAGTAATCGGCGGTAAATAATTCTGGAAAAAATTATGTAGATTAAAGACAACATAAGTAATGCTTCCAGCAAGTTTTGTCGAATTCTCCTAAATCGAGTGAATCCACCCAACCTCCTTAAACCCTGAGGATAAGTACGGTAAACGGCTGTTTGAGGTACTGCTGGAACTTTGTCAGCTTTGAAGTCCGTGAAATCAAAGGTCTCTGTGCTAAAATATTTATCGACACAGTGGCTCGTAACTGATGGTTTATTTTTAAACGTGGTTCAAAAACTTGTGCATCTTTTGTGACTACGCGTATTGCTGAGGCAATAGAAATAAATACAAAAGCAACTAGTTAGTAGGAAATGTTGTCAGCCTTAATTTTAAAACCAATAATGTTTTCGCTACCCCCCACCCCTCCCCCCGCACACCTCGTAGGTCCGGGGACTTCAAGTATGTTTACCTCCTATCAACCCCAAACACACATACCTGGAGTTTGGTCTCTGTCCTCTTCCACGTCCTCTACCCCCCTCCCCCTTCCTTTTGGGCGTTCATTGACTGGACTATCATCTCTCTCAATTTTAAGAAATCACACTTTTCGATCAAATAAAATTTTCGTCTTGGTTAAGCTAAGGACTCTACTGTTGTATTGAAATTCGCATTAATTTCCTTATAATCAGTTATATATAGACGTGTTTCATCATCGCAGGGTGACTGACAGCTAAGAGATGTAACACTTTGTTTCCTCTAGCGTGTTTGTAAACTACTAGGGTTGGAGTGCCGTTCGAAAGCGCAGTAAGTAATGCCTCGCTAGTGTCTCAGTTCCTTGATCTCGTTTCCGTGACTTCTATGAAGCAACAAGGAGAATGGATTTGAGGGGAAAGGCGTCAAAAACTAATTAATTTCTTTTTGAAAGGGAGAGTCGGAAAAATGATTGCATGATAAAGGTAGAAGATGAAATAATTGAACACGTGAACCATTTTGCATATCTTGGCCGAATGTTTGCGACAGATGGAAGGATAGATATACAGCGTGTGCATGCCGGTATAGGGGAGTCGTGGGCAGTATGAGGAGCTTTTCTAGGAATAAGTGTTTGCCTAGGGATGAGAAAATCGCAGTGGACGTAAGTGGTCCCCTAGGCCTGTGCGATTAACGAAAAAAATTGATATCGATCAATTATAAGAATAATTGGCAATGTGGTCGTTTCTACTGTCGGGAATTGAATAAATGACAACTAACTGAAGTCATTCAATTAATTGACATCAACCAATTAATTGACAGGATTCAATTGGATGGTACTTTTCAAATGCTTTCCTTTGTCACAACAGACAACACACGCACTCGAAGGCAGTTGGTGGGTCAGGACCATTGATGTACGTATATCAATGGGCAGGACGCAGGGATGGTGTGAATCAATAATCGTCATTTAATCGATTATCGGACAATAATTTTGAATTACATAACAATTGACAATTGAACTGCAATTGACACTTAAAAAATTTACAATCGAGTCAATTACCACAATCAACATCGATGTTCTGAAATAATCGATCAATTGTAAAAACAATTGACTTTACGATTCAATTTATCGCATAATCTCACAGGCCTATGTTCTCCTCCCTATGTCATTGTGTGGCAGCGAAACATGGGCATGTCCGTAGATATAAGCACAAGAGTATAATGCGAAATGCAGTGGTCGTGGAGTAGTGCCAGTGATTAGTGCTTGTGGCAGAAGTAGAATTGGATATAGGTTAAGGGAATGAGTATGCGGAAGAATGTTTGGTGTTGGGGATGCTCCAGTAATTATTGCTGTGCTTTGTTGGTTTGGCCTCGTCGAGGGAGAGAGAGTGGAATATGACGAAGCAGGTGGCAGTGGCGAATGGTGTTTGAAGGAGAGGAAAAGGGGCAGAGACCGCGAAATCCATGCGACTGCTGTGGAAGAGAACATGTTGGGAATCCTATTAGGAATAGGAGAGAGCGTGTGTCTGAATGTGAATGTAATAGAATCGAAAGAGGTAAGCAAGGATACAGGGAATTGCTGAGGATGTTATTGTGAAAGAGCCATAACATCCATAGCTAAGTTCTCCGACTTAAGACTACCTTCAGCAGCTGCTGTGCCTCGAGATACAGCAGTCGCTCATTTGCGGCATTTAGGGGAATAAGTGAATGAAGGAAAGGGTGGAGGGAAACCCGGCGTGGGCTTGCTCTCAAGACCTACGACGTCAACGGGTCCACGGTTTTACTTCCCCTCCGACGGACCTCCAAGTGCCGCGCGCTGGATATTAATAGCTGGACACGTAAATAGGGATTTCGTTGAAAAATCGAACCCAGTGCTCTGGCCAGCACGCATCAAGAGATGTCCGTTATTTCACAATTCAAGCGGGTCCAGTCCAAATGCGAATGGTAAATTCGCCTTCATTATTACTATTGGCGATGATCCACCGGTTAAGGCAGGTTTGTATGAAAGTAGCAATATTACAGGATGATAACAGCCTCAGGCTTGTCACAATGAGGGAATCGTACTTCGAATCAAATCGAGTCTCCGACTACTCGACAAAGTGATATATGATGGGCGATTTCCATTTGCTCGTCGCCGCTCACGCCGCAACAAAACTGCACAAAAGAATTCTTTCAATTCGTTTCCGCACTTCACAAAACACGGAGAGCGGAGTTGACGAGCGCTCGAGTGCGCTATGAAATGAAAAATTAAGTCTATATAATTGCATTCTCGATCGTTGTTTTTGTATCGTTAATTTTCAGCGAAGGAACCAAACATCGGTAATGAAAATTTTACAATTACTGCGAGGCGAAAAGCATACCTATTCAACTGTTTAGCTTGTTCTACGCGTTCGTTCACTTCTCACCGAAGCTTCGGTCGAGATTAAATTTTGCACGTACCGAATGCTACCCTACCGACAGACGTTTCGGGCCCGCGCACTCCTTTGCACCCACATCGTCGTGCGCACATGTGCTATGTGTTCTGTGCACACACGTCCAAAGGTAACGCCGAACTGTTAACTGGCTGAAATCGAAAAAAGCTGGCAAAAATGAATTTTTTAAACTTTTTATTTCGGAAAGAAACGGTGATATTTTTTGAATATACAACAATCATTGCATAAAACAGTGAAGTAATTTTTTTTCTAAGTGTTTTTTTTAGACCAGCAGACGGCTGTGAAGTTCATAAAAAATGGTGGAAAAATTATTTTCCTTTTTTTTTAACTGTATGTCAAGACATCATGTTGTGCAGTGTTTAGCTTTCATAGATGAGAAATAATAGCGTTATATTTTCAGACAAGCGAAGACAACGTCCGTTGACCAGCCATTTTGAATGCGGAGTAGTAATACCCAAAAGGAGTCATATGAGTTGGCGTAGTTGCTAACGCTTTGGATTTCGGTGGCGAAGGGTGTTAGTTCATTTTGGTGGGGATATGAGGGATTTTTCCACCGCATTATGTAACTTCGTACTAGGACTTAAGCATTCTTTCTTATGGTTTCATTTGTCTCCGTACCATACTCCGGTTTGGGTTACAGGACGGCAGATAGCTTCACTTGAAAGGTGACGGACCGCTCATTTCATAGTCTGTCAATCCTGTATAAACTAACCAATCTAACACACAACAACACAAGCTACTTCTTTTACCTGCTTGTTCGTAATTCTTAAGAGGTAAAAGCAGCGAACAATTACAATCTGAATTAGAATATCCAAGGTTCCAAGGAAACAACCTTAAATAATCCTGCAATAAAGAAAACTGCGAGAGAAACGAAGTTAAGGGTAAGTAAATAACAGACGGACCGTTAGGGAATTGGTTTGATTCTTCCAATATCCTCAGTACCAATATATTTACAAAATGAGAAAACAATACTATCGACAAAAATCAACATTTACTCATTTATTCCCTGCTCTCGCAGGAAGTGGAGTGAACAGCCTTTGGGGTGATAATCGTGATAAAAATAGTATAAACAGTGCAAAATGTTACACCAAGGACATCGGACACAACTATAGGGCGTATGCAGGAGAAACCACGGCATATTATCGTAGCAATTGCATCTTCCTGCATCACACAAAAATGACTGCTTTTCAAAACGGCTGAATCACGTACGCAGTCTCCCCTTATATCTTCAAAGCTGAATAGTTCAGAGCCATTTGCCAATTTAGTAGGGAAATTTATACCCTGCATGTTTACCTCTCAACGTATAAACTAATGGCGTGACATGATAAGTATATTGTTAAATAGCAATAAATAATACTAGTAAACTCGAGCGAAACTTTCGCATATTCAACCTTCACTTCCTAAAAATGATTTATTCATTATCAAATGAGATCGTTTATAAATTGCACGATTGCAAAAGCGAAATAAATGTCTCCTGACGGCAATAAATAAACTGTCTTCTTCTTTTTTTATTCAAAAAGTCTCCGTGGGGGTATTCTTGTTTCGTTGCGTTTTTGTCGAAAAGATTTTTTTTTAACTTAAATTATAAACAAACAATGGGTTTTAACATAAACTGCTGTAACTTTAACATAAAATGCATGTACATTAGGGTGTTGCTTATTTTTTATTTTTTCTCGGATTTTCGATTTCTACCTCTTAAAATATGCTATGGGGTGTAGAATGGATATCCTAAAAATTTCAGCCCGATTGTTTAACATTTAGAGGTCGCTCAAAGAGCATAAATGCAATAACATTCAATTCTCCTAATTTGAGAAAATAACATCAATATAAGGAGTTACGCACAATTTTACAGCCCTTTAGGGTCGAAATTCGCTCCATTTTTACGTCCGCTCAACAGTTTTCCAGGAATAAAATACTTTTCCGCGAGCTACAGCCGCGCGTCACACCCCTAACGGCGAGCTGGTTGCTCGCGGGCCGCATTCGCGGTCAGCTGATAGGACCTGCACCCCTCATTGCCTTACGCCCCCCTCGCGCCTTCCCTAACGAGAATCGGCGGAGGGAGGGAGGAGTTACTTACAAACTTGCATTGTTTTACATTGTTATAAATTCAGAAGACTGTTTCGTTGCGATTAGCCATAATAAATGTAATCATTAAGAATGTTGTTTATAGACAACTATGTGTACGTCTTCGTACCCAAGTTTGCGTGGTTCACACCTCCTTTAACCCCATCGCAGTCGGATTTCGAATGGTGTAGAGTAAATATTCGGAGTCCAAACGCTAGTGCTGAAAGCGATGTCGTTTACTACGCGCAAGTCTTCTGTGAAGTATTCCTAATCGGCGTCCCCGGTTTCCCGAAAACTAAGCTGCCTTTGATTCGCGAAGTGCTGTAGGTGTTCTATCACTTTAAGGCTTTATCGATTAAACAAAAGTTTAAGCCAGACCCCTGCCTAACCCTCCACTGGGACGGAAAAATTGTACCCGATCTAACCAGCAAAAGAAATGTAGATCGCATTGCAGTTGTAGTAACAGGGGTTACTAGCGATCAACTACTAAAGGTAATTTTTACTCATTCGTTGAATCAAGTTATTTAAATATTGTTTTGCATATTACGTCATTAAATGGTTCAATGAATCTCATGGCCGATTGATGAAAGAAAAAAAAAACATTACAGATTCCAAAACTCACTAAAACTGCCAGTGGGCGAGCCACTGCTGAGATTGTTTATGACTGCGTTGAGGAGTGGAGATTAGAGAACAAAATTAAAGCATATTCATTTGATACTACAAACGTAAATACAGGTAACGAGCTGTTTTCATATCTTTGGTTCTCAGTTTATCATATTTTATGGGATTTTCAACCTGAAAATGTCTTTTCTCATCATATATTAGGTTCAAAGAATGGTGCTTCAGTTATTTTAAAAGATAAACTACAACAAGATGTTTTGTATCTTGCTTGCCGCCACCATGTCTTAGAAATAATCCTGGAAGCAGTGTTTGAGCACAACCTTAATCCTGTGGGTGGGCCTGAAATATCGATCTTTAAAAGATTCCAACAAGAATGGCCAGTAATGGATAAACATAATGTTCAAGCTCTATCAGATGTGTATATTGCTAAGTATTTTAGCGGTGATGCATCAAACAAGATAGTTGATTTTGCTCTCAACAAAATAGAGGTAATTATGAGCTCTGACAATATATACTTATACCTACTTACATTCACTTGCATTATCATTTTAATACATGTGTAAGGTATACTTAATTCCTTTTTGAAATGCATTCACAGGTTGGTCAACCTAGAGATGACTATTTGGAACTTTTAAACCTTTCTCTTGTCGTACTTGGAAGACGTCCCCCCAAGGCATGAAGTTAAGAGCACCCGGAGCATTCCATAGGGCTACATGTATGGACAAGGCAATATATTCATTAAAAATATGGATTTTAAGAAATCAGTTTATTTTATCAGGAAGTGAAAGTAAGGGACTACTAGCTGTGACTGTTTTCATTTTAAAAGTATATATATTTTCATGGTACACAGTCACAGACGCTCCAGGGGCATCAAAACATAATTTGAAGCTAATTACCAGATTGAAAGAGTATAGAAACCTTGACAGTGCCCTAAAGAAATTCAGCAGGCACTTGTGGTATCTGAGTGAACAGTTGTCGGCACTATCATTTTTCGACGATAGTGTCAGCCCATATGAAAAAAAAAATTGTAAACAACCTAAAAAACAAAGGAGGTGCACCAAATCCTTCTAAACAACTGTCCAGGAATTTGGAATTTACCAACAGGTTAGCGCTGGCAGATTTTGACACAGCGAATAGCCTCTCATTATTTCGATTATTTGGCATTCCAGAAAATATTTTGGAAGAGGATCCTGTGACATGGCACAACAACAGCGACTACAGAATTAGTCAAGATAAAGTGAGGGCTTTGCGTGGGACCAATGATCATGCTGAACACGCTATCAAGTTGATGGAGAATTTCAACAAGACTATTACATACAAAGAAGATAGTTTCCAGCATTTACTCCTTGGTGCTGCTCACTTCCAAAGGGCAATAAAATACTCGCGGAAGTTCATCGTTAAAGAGCAATGTCGTTTGGATTTGTGATAAAAAAAATTAGTGTTCTTAATATGTTGTGCTGCTTTATTTACAACTTTGTGACAGTATTAAAGTAAGGAAGTTTTTCTGTGAATCGATGTTGTCTATTTCACTAACTTAACCGTTAAAAAAGTAATTCTTCTTCCTCTTTACGACAAAAGCTTAAACCCATGTATAAATTAGGGCTTTACATCGGTCTTGTAAGGATTGTAACTTCGTGTGAATCATTAGCGGTGTGCAAATCTCACCAAATTATTCGACTCCTCCCTCCCTCCGCTGATTCTCGTTAGGGAAGGCGCGAGGGGGGCGTAAGGCAATGAGGGGTGCAGGTCCTATCAGCTGACCGCGAATGCGGCCCGCGAGCAACCAGCTCGCCGTTAGGGGTGTGACGCGCGGCTGTAGCTCGCGGAAAAGTATTTTATTCCTGGAAAACTGTTGAGCGGACGTAAAAATGGAGCGAATTTCGACCCTAAAGGGCTGTAAAATTGTGCGTTACCCCTTAAATAGATGTTATTTTCTCAAATTAGGAGAATTGAATGTTATTGCATTTATGCTCTTTGAGCGACCTCTAAATGTTAAACAATCGGGCTGAAATTTTTAGGATATCCATTCTACACCCCATAGCATATTTTAAGAGGTAGAAATCGAAAATCCGAGAAAAAATAAAAAATAAGCAACACCCTAATGTACATGCTATGTCAGAAATCGGTAAAAAATCCTATCTATTGAGACCTTATTCGTCGCTATAGCCTTGGTACTAGTGGAGAAAAGGAGATCGCAGTCGCTTTTCACTTGTTTTCCCAGTTATTCTTTCCGATTTACTCACATCGGATGACTAGTATAAATTTCCTCGCAAGTTACAACTATTTGTAATTTAAAATTCTGTTTGAGAACCAGAAAGTCTCGTAACCATGAAAACATTTGTGAATAAACACTTGTAACTTGTGAAATTGACTTGTAACTTGTAGACATGAAATAAGTAGACTTGTAAGTATGAGAAACACAATTTCACAAGGTAAAAGAGAATAGATTATTAACTTTAACTAGTAGTGCGATCATTAACGAACATGGCCGAAACCGCCCGAAGCGACGACCTTTGACGGCCAATCATGGACTCCAAGATTGGGACATGGACTTGAAGATTCGCGTGAAGAAACTACCGTTTGATGCTTATAGTTGACGAACAATCGTGGACTAGGCTTAACGCCTGGAACATAATCCTTCATGCACTGCACAACATTGGGCTTCTCTATTAGACTTTTAAATTCAGCAACAATCTTGTCACAAGATTCAGCTGAGATCCAATTATTTCTCTGGAGCAAACTAAGGCAAATACCGATACGTACATTAGCTGCGTCCGTGGACTTAGCAATCACGTTGGGATCACAAAAAGTAATCGCCTTGCACAGTTTGTATTTTAGCTGGGACTTCTCTAAAAGCTTGGCAGTCATTGCCTTCACAAAACCTACACACTGTTCTTTAAATTTTAACATGTCCTTCTTTGGCACACTGGTTACCTTATTCAATGCCTCTTTCACAGAATACATCAGGGATTGTATTGTCCTTGGCAGACACACAAGTAGCGCTCGCTCTTGTTGCGAGCATTGAGCGGCAGAAAGAGGAACTTAAGTGGCGCAGCTGACAGCCAGCGAAATTTTTGTTGCAATATTTGAGTATATAAGGTGCAACTGGCAGCCAGTATTTTCAAATTTTGCTGACCCCTCATCGAATTTCCCAGATTTCCTGACTTTTCCCTGATTTTACTGACCAGTTTCCAATTTCCTGACTTTTCCCCGACTTAACTGATTTTACTGACCTGTAGCAGCCCTGTAGAAGGTATGTACCGAGCACACCATGCGGGAAAATGTTCCCGTTTGGCTGAAATGGTGTATCTTTTCCAAAGGCTCCTCCTAACTTTGGATCCTCTAATACCCGGTAGTTTTATTTTTTTAATGTAAAAAGACATGTTTCGAAAGAAACACGAGATTTGCTGGTGATGAAGGAGCCAACTTCGGTTGAGGACGGTGATGATTTGGAATCTGATGAAAACTTATAGTGGGTTAATGAATTGATTGTCCGGGTTTTATCATTTTTCATAAATAATTGTTATTTTTTATATTATCTGTATCAAAATTTAAAATGTTTCTGAAGTTATTTCTAGTGCATGTAACGACAGTACAAACGCTGACCTTGATGCCTAGTTTTAATTAATTATTATAATAATATTGTTTATAATAAATCATTTAATGTATTTAATAAGAAACATTTTGTGTAAAATATTAAAATATATTTGAAACGACTTACTTTTTGATGAAAAACTATTAAAGTAAAATAAAATAATCCCTCTATACTGCAGCGGTACGCCCACTCGAATTTTGGATTTTTTTCAGTCTCTACTACTTTGTTTAAAATAAGGCCCCGGATCATTTTTACCACAAGATCAATTCATGTTTAGACGCAAAAACAAAAATAGTTGCGAAGGTTTCGTCGTTCTATCTATACAAATATGGAAGATATATTTTGACCAGCTTTTTTCGATTTCAGCCCACAGTGGATCACACTCTGCGAGGAGTTGACACTCAAAGGGCAGCGACACAGCCCAATTAGCGTACTTCGGTTTCTGTACATCAGCGCCACGACCCCCCCCCCCCCCCCCCCCGGCATCGACACGGGGTCGTTTGTTTGCCGCGAGGTTTAAATCGTGATACTAGCGCGGGGTTTTAATCGCTAGTTCAGGATTATCCGTATTCAATGGATAATAATCCATTATTTGAAATTAAGCCTTGAAAAAAGGAATTTTAATGAGTACTGCAAGGAAATGAAAAAAATATTATTCACTCGTATTAACTTGATGATATTCCCGATTGCAAAATAAATAACCATGGGAAACATTTATGAAACAGGAAAGGTTGAGGTCAGGTTATTATGAGAAAACATGGCACAGTCAAACACCGCTTATCATATTCACTATACAATTATTGATTCAAAATAGTATCAAATTACCAGCAGTAAACGGCAGTCCATTCTTAAAAGTTGAACACAGTCATTCAAAACACAGAGTAGGTTGGAATTACCAATGTTATTTGGAAAAATTACATTCCCCCACATCTCTGCCCTGTGTTGATGCAACATTACCAGAATTCAAAATACTTCCCAACATTCGTATCAGTTGCGAAGAATCATGAAAATCCACGCGTATGGAAGTATTTTTCTGTAGTTAACAAATTGCACCGTGATTCTTCGAAAACTTAAATGCAACATACCTGACAGCCTATTTGAAAAACGAGAAAATAGATCTCCGTATAAACGACATTCATACAAACTGCTGCACCAAATCACCGCTTAGTATGCGCAGGTTTCGCCATATCTAACAATCTCTCAGCCCGGTTGTAGCAGATATTAATACAGTATTTCAGCTTCGAGCGTAAAACACATCAATATCACAAGTCAGCCATTCGATCAACTTCGCAACTACCACTGGTGTCGAGACTAAAATAGCTGGTGCCGAGACTACAATAACTTGAACTCCCTCATGAATTATACGTATTTAAGTTAAAAATATTACGCATTGGCATTAACATAATGCAAAATGTAGAATTTTATTTAGTTACAAATAAATACTATTAATATATTATAAAATTGAAAATGTGTTCTTGAAACACTCAACGACAGCGCCTCTACCGGTCACGGTCTTTCCTCCCCCTCGGTTTTAACCCCACCCCCTCAGTTTTGCCACTATCGATAAAGTTTTCCATACGATATATGTGCGATACGCCGCCCCTTTGGAAGAATTTGCCGCGAGAGGAGCGGCGAATCGATCTCAAGGAGGAGGAGGGCCTTGACCTATGGCACCACCTTCTCACCTTCTCGCGTGCCCATGGACGGATGTGACGAGTGGAGGGGGCAACACGACAGTGAATGAAAGTGCTCGCGTGATTGCGGACGACGCCGCGAGAGGTCTCCTCCGCATGCTGATGTGTGCGCGTGGGTGGAAAGGGCGCCTCATTTCCACTTCCGTCCGCGCATCCACTTCCCGTTATAAGTACATTTTGTTGACTTATTATAGGAAATATTAACAGGTGTGGGGCGAACAAACTCTTTCTTGTTATTCATTTCTGCAAAAAAATATATTTGCTTATGCTTCGCTTATCCTCTTCGGTTCTCGCACCAGCTTGACGCAAATTCATTACCAGAGAGCGTTGAATTCTGCGTCCACGTTCACCCATTCTCTTTTTCCTCTCATGCCTTCTCAGAATCTGACCTTCTCATTGCTTCTCAGCACTTCGTATATTTGCACAGGATATTCTACCAGGAAATAGGTGGTTTTTTTGACAGTCCCTCACGTCCCCTTTTCGAGGTCATCCCTGGGCACTGCTCTCCATCGGGCCTCTCCTAAGCACAACTCGAGGTCAGCAGTATGTCATCGCGCACTCGATCGCATCATTTATTCAATTTGACTTATTAGTCACGATTGTGTTATTTTCCAGTCCACTGGTACTTTGTGTTCGTTGATGAATTTACTAAATATTTTCTGAAGTAGGGTGCTATTTCACAAGCTAATTCTCTATACACGCGGGCAGGAATTACTTCAGGACATGGGGATTCGACTTAAGAACTTAAATAAGTTTTCTATTCCGTGAGTGCAAATATCGATAGGCGGCATCTTTTGCTGGAAGTGATCATTTACCTTCACGAATGTAATCTGTGATGACTTAGTGCAGTTGCATTAGAAGAAGTAGCAGAAGTAGGAATTTAATAAGTTGGCTTTGTCCGAACTGCTAGTTAATAATTCGCCCTTTTCGTTTCGTAGTGGAATAACTGTTGATCTATTATACCTTGAACTTCCCTTACGTATGACCAAAATGCTTTTGGGTTATCCTGTAACTGTTTTACTAATGTTCTTCTTTTAAAATCCATGACTGCATTCCGAAATGCTTCGTTTGTAGTGGCTTTAGACAATTTGTATTTTTCTATTATTAAATTTTGATCACCAGTAGACAAATCTCTACGGAGTTTTTTCATCTTGTCGTGGCATACTCTCCGACGTCTTAACGATTTTCTCACTTCAGCATTGTACCATCTTGGTTCGATGCCCTCTTTTTTTACTTTACTTGGAATATATTTTCTGATCCCCGAATATACTCTCTAAACTCGACGAGTATGCTCAAGTATCCTGCGCCCAACCTCCTGCGATGCCTCGTACGTATAGTGGACACCAGAGCGATTTATAGGCACTCGACACGAATCCAGCACCGGCCTGAGGTCCAAGAACTCCGCTCCCTCGCTCCCACAGACTTCACTGAGTCTCCGGTTTATGCCGTAATGCCTCTGATTCATTCAAGAGACCTCTGCAAGGCCGGCTGTTTTTATCGACCAAGCTCCATAACATGCAATGGTCGAACCATTAACTAAAAACCCGAACGGATCATAGCTGTAAGCTGAAACTCGGATGGGAATCACTGTCAGACCGTAGATTGAAAACAAGACTAAATCTATTATGTAAATTCAAGAGTAGTTTATTTTCCGACGAAGTTGATCATATTTTACGACCGCCAACGTACTATGGTAGATTAGATCATAAAAATAAAATAAGAGAGATAGACTGTAGAACAGATAGATTTAAGATGTCGTTTTTTCCGCGAGCGATAAGAGACTATAACGGCTGTGTAAGGACTTAGAAATAGATTAGTTGACTGGTAGTGTAGCTTACTAACTTATGTATTTCTTAAAGCATGTTTACGGAGTTTTATGGTGTTTCTTACAGCATGTTTTGCATGTTCTAGCTTCATAGGCAGATTGCCCTCTTAAGTAGCATGTAGAATATTATGTGTCATCGTACATGTGTGGCGTGCATGTGGGGATTCTCTTGCATGCTGCATGATGGTTTTTAGTTAATGATGGAATTGGTTAGTATCCTTAATATTCATGACCGTGCGGTGTGCATGTGGCGGTCCGCTTGCATGCTGCATTTTGGTGACTTGTCACCCCCTGCCAAACACCATAGAGGTGGCTCGCAGGGTAATATGTAGATGTAGAAGGAATATTTGAATACCACTAGGATTTGGCGATTATAGATAACTAACTAAATCATAGTTGATTGTCCTCGTCAGGCCTTATTTCCACACACCGGTAAAAAAACTGGAGCAACTAACTAAACGACTTCGATCAGATGCAAAGCTTTTTTGATTACCAGAGGCTGCCCGTGCTGGAATCCCCCGCCACAACGGCATCTTCCCACGCCCCAATAGGGGAAGAAGAGCCGGAAGAGAACACATATATTAACAGACGTACACGGAAGTTGAACAGATCTTCTTCGCTTCGCAAGATGGACAATGCGTTCCCACGCGTGCAAGCTCCTTTAAGAATTAATTGCCGGCGATAAAACCTAACAACAGTTAAGTGTCGAGGACACTAACGTAGGTGTTCTTGTTGCGTCCCCTTGCGAGTCGATGATGAAATTTCAAACTTTTCTGGAATGCGGGTACGGAAGACATTCAGGGTGGGTCTTTAGAGACATAATTCGTTATGCTGTCGTATTGTGACCGCTTCCTGTAATTATTCACTGACATATAACTTTTTTTTAATTCGAAGAATTCAGTTAGTTACGTGGTTTCGAAGACCCCAGACGCTATCAAATGAACTTCTCACGTCGAGCTGCGCAACTTCCACGCACGTCAAGACACGTGATTTCGTACTCATAGACGTCTCTTTTTTTATGGTGACATCATCAATTCTACGACAATTTGTTTCAACTTCACTTCCAACCTCCTCCTCTCGCTAATAGCACATGGATAGCCTCCGGGATATCTCGTATACTCTCCAAGCAGCGTTTGGCGAAAAATATACTGTCATATCACCGCCATCCAAAGGTAATCCCCATTACTACCGATTTAAACGAAGCCTTATATAAAAACAAGATTACTGGACCAGGTACTGAACCAACGACCACCACACTTCCGGGCCTAACGCCAAGGCCACTACACCCTATCGCGGCTTCTTGATTTGCGAGGCAATAAATTTGGAGGTGCAAGGAGAACTAGATGCCGTATTTCACCACGGCTCATCAGGAATAGTACTTGTCAGACAAAGTCGTGTTCACAAGAAACCTCTCGTCTTGAAGAAATGTCGCGTCGGGAAGATAACCACGCGTTATCTAAGATAAGACTTCGAGATCCATCCTCGCGAACAGTGGCTTCTTTGAGCCACGAAAGAACTAAGTAAATAGGTTAGGAGCCGCTTGATACTCGAGGAGGCCACACGCCACTAAGCTAAGGATCCTTGAAAATCAAATAGATATGATGCGAATTTCAGGATGAGACACGGAGGATATTTCTTTAACCACGACACGCGCTATACCTCTAGGACTAGGGCACTTGGAGCGGCAAAGTGAAGTAAACGCACAGCCGAGCAGAGATAGGCACACACGTACCGAGACATTCCTCCTTTCCGCGCTTTATACCCTCGGCGACGAAAAAGCAGACGCGCCAAAGGCAGACACTCCCCGGCGCCGCCTCAACAATTCCCCCTCGTCCCCACCACCCCCTCTACCTTTGAGGCGCCGCTCATTCCCCGCCTCACTCAAATGAGGCAGCTCGCCTCAAGTGACGTGTGTGTAGATGTTATGCTGACTCGAGGAAAATTTAAACGACGCGTTTCACCCTTGAAGGACCACAAGCTCACGATAGCTGCTTCCCATTGGTCCTCCCAAATTTGAGAATTATTTCAACACAGCTAAGCCGTCTTCGGGTTTTATTGTGAATAGAACCTTTTAGGATTTCTCCAACAAGCAAAATCAATATCTGCACGAACTGTAAAATATAAACTTCTCGTTGAACATATTAACAATAAAAAGTACTCGTTCGATTATTCAAAGAGTACGTTTTTTAGAAATTAATTCTGAATTCGACATTTGAATACTGATTCTTGTCACTTAATATTCTGGAAACTTCTAATACTTTTTCCGATGGACTTATACCTTTTGCTTCAAATGAGAATTCTCGACGTAATATTTGAGTGTTGAAATATCTAACGTAAATAAATTAATAAATAAAAATGAGAAGTTTTTTTTGCATTCCCAGTAAATATCCGTTTATTTCAAAATATTCCATCATTACGCATTACTGCCATTCAAATATTTTCCCTTGGCAGTTGAACGCTTGTAGGTACACCACATGGCAGTACCGTTCGAGTACCGGTAGTTTCACTACCGGTACCTCCGGTGGAACCGACTTCTAATAGTACCCGGTAGTACCGAAATAGAAAAAAAATATTACCTGGTGCCACCAAATAAGTACCTGTATTTTTTCCAAAACCTAGTGCCCACAACCCAAACTCATTTGATTTTTAAGAAATTTGGCACGCATAGAGAACTAATTAAAATATGCAATGTTATTTTCATGATAATTTGTCGATGTGAAGCATTTGAATACGTAACGCATAGGCGAAAAAGAGGTTTAAGAATCCGGAATGAGGAAATAAAAGAAGCCATCGAACAGAAAGACTCAGAATTACAGGGAGTACTTACAAAAGCAATCTGAGGAATCAAAAGAAAATTACCATGCAATTAGAAACAGAACGTAATCGATTGTAAAACAAGTACGTATGACATCGGGGGATACATTCATAGGTAGTATAGAAAACGATGTATAAGGTAGACAAGAATTCGCCTATAAAATGTAAAAGCACCTGAACAAAACAGAAAGGGATGTTGCACGGATAAATATAATACCAAACGAGGATTAAACATTATGGACAGCTCTGGTACAGCCCAATTGAAGAATCTGTATTTGAAAAAAAACACACGATTGGTTTAGATCCCATCAAAATGACAGAAATACAAAACGTATAAAAGAAAACAAATAACAGTAAAGCACCTGGACTATATAGTATAAATTCTGCATTAATAAAGTATGGCAGCCCCCATTTAATTTCCCGAGTGCTATATCTTTACAGTATGTGCTGGACTGGCCTTGACATACCAGACGAATGGAAAATTTCAAAAGTAATTCCCATATTTAAATAAGGCGAACGAAACAAGCCAGAAAATTACAAAAGGTATTAGCACCTACTAAATGTAGCATACACAAAATATACAGCAAAACCATTTAATGAAAGTCTCCAGACAATTTCTGACGTTTTGCTCCTCGAAGAACAGGCAGGATGTCGTAAGGGAAGATTACGTAGTGACGATGTTTTTAGTTTAAAACTGGCAATACAAAAACGTTTAGAATTTAATCTGTAGACACACATAGCCTTTATAGACTACCAGAAGGCATTCGATAGCATTCATCGAGAAAAACTTACGTCCATTATGGAAAAAAGAGGGTGCCCAAGTCATTTAATTAAAACCATTCAATCTCTCTATAAAAAATCGAAATTGTAATTCATACTGAGGTCGTCAAAATCCCAACACAGGAAATTATAACCAACCAAGGTGTTAGACAAGGGTCTACTTCATCGCTTACTTTATTTAATACGTACATAGATGACTGCCTACAAGAATTGAAGGAAGTTACACCACCAGGAATACAAATAAAAGAAAACTAATTTTGAAGCTCAATGCTATTCGCAGAAGACCAAGTCATAGTTCAAGATAATGAAGACCATTTACAATTGGCTGTTCATAAATTAAATCTTATATCTAGAGACTATAACTTGAAGATATCCGTACAAAAAACCAAGACAATGACCTTCCTAGGAAAGTACCCAATCCGTACTAAAATAATAATTGAAAATAATATCTTGGATATCACACTTTAAATATTTGGGATGCGACATCACCTGTGAAAGGGACGGAGACATTTTAAATAAAAAAACTAATTACCACAGAATATGTGGGACTATAACAAGAGCACTGAAGGGAAAAACTGCATATGAAACTCAAACTCAAATAGCATTTTACAAAATAATGGCTGTCCACACAATGGACCATAAGCTTGGACACTTAGAACAAGGGACTTAAAACAAATTGAAACGTCAGGAATGAAATTTCCAAATTATAAAAAGACTAGTCGACCCGTGCGAAGCATTCGCACTGTATCCACCTCAAATCCCACTTTTTTGAAGTGCACACCGTATAGTTAGTACCGTGTAGTTAGTGCGTCATTGATGTAGGTGTAGGTTGAAGTAAGGAATAGATGTGTTTAAATTTTAGGTTATATATTTTTTGAAACATAAGGTTAAGGTATTTACATATTAACAGCATATTTACATGTTTACAGGACCTCTTTGAACACTATGTTTGAAGTGATGATATGGTCATCTGTGATTGTTTGTTATCGGGTCTGTATTACACAGACATAGATGTCACTGAAAGATCGCACCCTGGAAAACGCCACATACAACTGACCGAGTGAAAAAACAGGGTCAGGCAAGTACAATCCTGCCTTTGCTAGCGTCTGTCCCTGTGCCTTATTTATAGTCATGGCAAAGGCAACTTTTATGGGAAACTGCTTCCTAGTCAGTTTGAAAGACACGGTAGGATCAGAAGGGGTGAGGTTAATGCGTGGCATGACGACAGTTTGACCGGAGTCAATCAATTTCGCTGTGATAGTGTAGTTGCCCAAGTGAGTTACAACTAATCTGGCGCCATTAATTAAGCCCTGCTTAGCGTTTAGGTTTCTAATCAACATGATAATAGCGTTCTTTTTTAGTATGAGTTTATGAGGTGGCAAACCTGAAGGGCTTAATGAGTTCAGAAATTCTAATCAAGCGGTTAGGGGAAGTAAATATAAATTCAAGTTTTGATTAATTTAATTCATTTTATAAATAGATCAGCAGATCGAATAAGTACCTTAAATCAGTATTTTAAGTCGAAATTAAATGCGGAATGAGATAATAGATGCATGAAATCGAAATCCGTTTCACTTCGATATATCTCGATATTCTCCAAAGAGGATCGATAGGTCGAGGACGGGATTTCATAAAACAGTTTTTTTTTTCAATTGTAATTTTTCGAAAAACAACTGAAATTTGAGTAATTTGTATATTTTTCCGGTGTAGTGGTTAAGAAAAGCTTTAAAATGATGCCTCATTTATGAAAATTGATGAAGTATTAAGGAAGTTATGGCGTACCGACAAAACAAAAGCCCTTGAGAAATAATATATATGATTGGGAAACAACGGGGATTTAAAAATAGTTTCTTATTTTTCGACTTTTGAATACGATTAAATACATTTAAGACAACTAGATTTTGCCTACATCGTGCGAGAAAGTTTCAATTACCTAGCGTTCGATTTTGACTTTCTGGTCTCGAAAATTATTACAATTAAGATCAAATACACTATCCTGGTGTTTTTATCGCCCTTTTCAAGATGGTACAGCCGAAAGTTTATTTACGAGACAAATGGACAGGATGACAGATGCCGTCGCCGAAGATGTGACCGATTGGTGGACGACAAGCTTTCCATCGACGCTCCGAAATTTAATTTTCCCAGCTCGGGTGATCGGGCTGCATGGATTCGCCTTCAGAAGAAAAATTACTATCGAAGGTCGGCCTCGCAATACTTCCAATCAAATCAACGAATTCCTGCAAATTTCACACACACACTGCTATAAATTCTTATATAATTTAACTTGGAAGAGATTACATAAGCCTTACATACCAGTGTCTTCGTAAAGAATTTGAATTGAGCACCTTGCAACTAACAATTTATGATTTAGGCCTCAAATAATGGCGATATAGCTCGACAACCCATTCCGAATCATTTCTTCGCACTGTCCACCCAAGGCCGATTCACACGGTGATATATATATATATATATATATATATATATATATATATATATATATATATATATATAGGAAGGTCCGTGGTTCAATTCCCGGTCTAGACGAATTTTTTTCACTTGGAATCGGCCATCATTCCATCTTCACATCACCATTGTGTCATCACATTTTATGTGTTTCCTATACTCTTTCTTTCACCACCTGTTTGAACGAAATATTATATATATATATATATATATATATATATATATATATATATTGTGCAGTACAAAGCAGCCCTTAGGTAATACGAACAACAATGGAATAAAAAATAATAATAACAACGAAATAATTCGCAGTGACAACGAATGCCATTTGCCCTACACGATGTGAGTGCACGACTATCGTCGCAACAACGGACTCTGGGCAGAGGCCTTAATGTTAACAACGTGAATGACGCGCTTCCAAATACATAACAAGTTGAACTGAATATCGTCGTCACTCGTTCGCCACCTTGAGACAACAGGAAACCCAAGAAGATACTGACGGCGGCGCCGAGCTCGGTTGAAAGTCCCGGTGGCACGCGCATGCGCAGAAACACATTTTCGGAGTGGGCGTGTCTTATTTCGACGAATCGCAGCTGGGGGTGTGTGAATGAAAACGGTCTCACTCACATCCGTGACTTCACTCGGAGAGCTTGCGAACCCACCCCGCGCACCTGCCCCCCCTTCGCGTCTCAGAAAATTACGACCGAGCCGCATGCCAATCAATCTGCTGCACTGATCATTAGAAACGGGGACTCCATTCCTTGCCCTCGAAACTACCCACGCAATTTGTCGCTCTACAAGTTGTGCTATTATTGTCCTTCATCAAACATCATCGTAGTTCATCATGAAGTTCCCACAGTGTAAAATTCCCCAAGCCATTGACTTCGATAGGAAATATCGTAAATGATCAAGAAAGAAGATCGAGAAACAGCGGCAAAATGAAATCGCACAAAAATAAAGACGAAGACGTAGCGAGGCTACATCCTGACGTCCGAGAGTTGTATGCATACACGCGAACGGATTTATAAACATCAGGACACGGCTAATTGAATGGAACGGCCAACGGAGGTAAAAGCATCGTATTGGTGAAATGAATCTTCACAGAAATAAACTTTATAGATAGTGTAAAACAAGACATTCATAGTTCTCGCAGATCATTTAAATTGATGCCAAAGTTTCACTGATTTATGCCAACGCCCATGATTTAAATTGTTCACTGTCACTCTTAAACTTTATGATACAAGAGAAGCCTAAAAAAGACAAAGTAGCAACGTAGATAAACACTGCGCACTGCATTGAGCGAAAATGCATTAGCAACGAAGAGGAAAGACGTAGGTGGTAATTCAAATGCAGGCGGCCGATTGAGTAACTTTCGATTGCCAATCACGTAGCAGGATGGGGCCCTTAGAAAGCGGCGAATGCCACTCGAGTCATTCCTTGGAACGTGAGCACAGAAGTAAGAGGCCGCAAGCATTGCATACGAAATAAGAACTGAGCGAAGGCGGGTGCAAGCAGGAGGAGGAGGGAGACAAAGAGGAACTAGAAATGAGCGCATGAAAAAGAACTCTTTCCACCTCGCGCACCCACACACGCACGCCAATAGGGTGGTTTCCTATTTTTTTTTAATTGCCTAGATCTGAAGATTATAACCCCTCGAGTACGTATTTGAAGCCGTTCGATTTAAAAATGGCGTTAAGTATTTTTCCTTATTAATTAAAAAGTGAAAAAATTCAACGGCGCGAAAACGCGACGGCAAACTATCGCATGCTGGTTAATCCTACGTGTGACGTCAGAGGTACGTACGCAACTACTCTGCCGCTAGGTGGTTCGCCGCTGCTTCGCTCTCGTTCGCTGCTTATCTGCAGACGACGTCCGCCGAGAAAGCTTTAATAATAATAATAAATTTATCGACGGGAAAAAAAACCATTTACAAAAGTAAACTTGGTGTAAAATGGAAATTAGCTTTATTTATTATTTAGCTTTTGCTTTAGTCGCATAGAGAAACCTCATCAAAATAATGAAACACATTTATGGTTACAGTATGGGGAATGAAAATAGTATAATAATATATTCTCAAATTAATGGTGCTGGCTCCTATTTTTTAGGTAAAGTTAGTATGATAAGCATGAAATAAACCATTTTGTTAGTATTCATTTCGAAATATTTCCCGCAAGCAAGCACGAAATCGTCACTTAATAACTATACGGAGAGCAGGTGCTGCGCCGCAGCTATGATACGAATACACATTAATTTAATTCATCCACTTTGTCGAGGTGTCATTGCCAGAATATGAAATTAGCAAAAAAGGCTTACCGTCAAAGGCATAATGGACGGCAAAATCTCGAAGCAAACTATGTATGAGCAAATACTAAAACAACTAAAATGCGTAAATCACCCCTCACCGTGATCACAGACCATTGATGGGAACTCGTGATTCACTGCACCAGCTGATCAGCATCATATTCCTCAAGGAGTACCAGTAACATGCCTCCGAGAACATTGCTTTATAAAAATTGTTTTGTGCCGCAGTGTCACACAACAACAATTAGCGATGGCAAGAAAGCTTACGTCGCAGTTCCACTAAGCGAGAAGAGGAGAATTTTGTGGTTCAAAGTTGTCAGAAGAGAGTACCTTGCTTTACTCCTCTGATTTCACCTGCACTAAACCGAACATCTTCTCTAAAGAACTCCACCACCATGGCCACATCCACTTTCGGTAGATTGTCCGTACAAAACCAGTTTGTAAAGCCATTGAACTTGTTCTCATGAAACCTTGTGGCTTTGTATATCAGCAAAAGGAACTAATAATGAAAGGTAACTAATGGAATATGCAAGGTATGAATGATAGGAATGGTAAATGAAAGGAATAGAAGATGAGATAAAGGAAATGTTTGTAAAAACGAAAGGATCAAAACGTAAACAACTAAGCCGGAACAGCACAGAACGCGAAGTCACAGGGCCGCAGTTTCGTTATTCAATTCAGTGCGCATGCGACGCTTGCCGCGAAGAACGCCTTCGCGGTAGCTCTGTACTAGCAGGGAGCGTAGGAGCTTAGAAAACGTCTTTTAATGGCATGCTCAATGGAGTAGACGTTCCGAACTTTGAGCATTCTAATCGAGGTATATTAATACATGTTCACCAGATTTTAGGGACTCTGAAATAATATAGTAAGTACAGTCGATGATAATTCCACATACCTCGCAATGTTGACTATCTACCTGTTACGTCATCATAAAAGCTGCCGCTGTCCCGCCATTTCCGAGCCTTTTCAAATGAACTTAAAATTAACATTCAATTTTCTTGGAAACTAAGACTTTTTAATCCAAATAATTTGCGTGTAATGAATAAGTTTCTGGTGGGGTACCTGTCGCAATTAATGAATTATGTTTTCTTTGATGAAGGAAACTACCCTATTGCCATTTGCCAAAAAAAAACACCTCCCTCTCTCTCGATAAACCAACCACACGACACTGCTCTCCCATGCATGGCGTCACGTGGATACCTGGCCCTCGATAAGGCATATCCCCCATTCGTCTCTCTCTAATGGGATTGTAAGCTCTGCGATTTGAAGAGAAAATAGGTCCTTATAGGTAGAGCGAAACTTGGTGGCACTCAACAGCGGAGGATTAGAGGACGCTGGCCGCCAAACCAAGCGTTGATGAGTGGGCGAAGTTATCGAAGAGGTCCCACATAGGATCCTAATAGAAAAAGATTCGGCCGCTTCATCCCCCCACATCTCGTGTATGTTTTCCTCTCCTTTGCATGTTTCTCTTCACAAGCGAGTGCCACCAAGTTTCGCTACACCTATACCTCGGGGGAAGCAATGTGAAGTGAAAATATGGACATATGAAAGAGTGATGGCACTAACTCTTGATATCCCATCTTCAAAAAAGGAAATAGAGAGGACACTGGTACACATCCACACTTTTACTTATCAACGGATGGCGTTAAGCCATGGTCAGGGTAACAGGGTCACACTAGCCTTTCCCTTATATCCATAAAATTTGGCAGTGGAGGGGGGGGGGGGTTGTTTTAGGAAGGGGAATATTCAGGGTGTCCGGTGAATCTCAATTTCTTTTTTCCCTGAGTTTCCCAGGTTTTCCAGGCAAATTTTTGAATTTTCCAGGGTCATGTCGCACTTCGTTTCTAACATATTTTGAATGAATTTCTAATAAAATCAGCATATTTAGCCGATTTGAAAAATACGAGAAATGTCGGTACCTACTTTGAGTTAAATAATAGAGTAAACAAGGTATGTGGAGTAATATGGGTTTCATTTCAACCAACAAATAAACAAAAATGGTTAACTGACAACAAAATTTGAGTCAGTTCCAATTTGATCACAATGAATTAGATTCAGGATAGTTTGATAAAGAACTTGTACATAAAAGAAACTGGTGTGATTTTGCTCAACAAGTGCATTTCCGATTCAACTTCTGCAACAGATTTCTCGGCTTTTCAAGAATATGTTTTTTTTGTTTGCAGCTCTTGAACTTTTTTCAGTACCTCTTTATAATTCTTATTTCCCTTGAGGCCTTGGTAACTTTCCTCTTCTCCGCTAAGGCTTCACTGCACTTTGCATGAGCATTTTGGAAACTGTGAAATAATTGTTTTGTGATAGGTATGGATCTAACACCAGAATTCTATTTGAACAAAATTGTATTTGTTCAAATTGTATTGTGTTTGACAATACATGAATTATAATTAACTTGGGTTGACCCTGTACAGACTTCGGACCCGAGGGCCATGATTTCAACACGCAGTGACCGCAAAATGTACTTCCGATCCTTAAAAAACATTTCTGCAAACATTAAAATGAGGAGGGTTGAGATTATTGGGTGAGGATTATCAATCATATAGCAATGCCCAATTATGGGAATTATTCCGTGTGGAATTAGCCTTGTTATGCAATTGGCCCCCAGGACTGCCCGAAGCACAAGCTGCGAGCAGGTGCACAGCTGCGAAAAGAGTATGAAATGAACAGGGAGCGCAAGGCTACGCTGATTATGGGCCAAACATAAATCAATCAAAGGTGCAGGTTAAACCTCTCTCTCTCTGCCTCAATGGAAATCGGCTGCCATGCATTTTCCATGGTTTTTCGAAAAAATGCAAAAATTCCCTGAGTTTTCCCTGAGTATTCCAGGACAAAATATTTCCCTGAGTTTTCCAGGTTTTCAAGGTTTTCCAGGTCGCCGGACACCCTGAATATTTATATCCGATATAATTATCCCATATGATTCAGTACATGATCGGGGACATAAAGCCGCTGCATTTAAGATCCATGATTTATCGAATAATTACAATATAATAGAAACAACTGTTAACTGAGCAATAGTCGAGATGTGGAAATACTAAAGTCTGAACCAACCTCTAGCACATTGTTACAGGGATTAGGCGCCTTATATACTTAATCCTTCGAAGAGTTATGTGAACTTTATTTGAGACGGCATTTACTTGCTCGCGCCAGGCACCATGTCAAGAGAGCGAGAGAGATACGTCCTTCACTACCAAAGTTTTAAGGTTCCTAAGTCAGTTTTTAATTAAAACAAAGACCTTACGACTATTGTAATCATATCTATTAGAAATGGTTGTAATTCCAAGTACACATGCCCATAAACCTGTCCACAATCTCACGTTGAAGAAAGCCATTGATAAACAACTTTACTTTCTGTTGACCACACAAAACACAAACGCAGGGTACTATTGGAAATGTATCACATAAGTTATGAAACATAACTCCAGACGGTGAGGTTAGGGTGGCCTTTTATAACACCGTGACAATTGGCAACATAATTTTTGATTCAAAAAACAAATATGATAACTTAGACAAAAGGGGTGTACACAGACTTTTTAGTGATGAATGCGGTATTAGGGAGAAGAATCAAAGAGAGAGAGAGTGAAAAAACACAAGACAGATTTATATAAATAACAATGACAAATCATTTTTTGCTAAGCATCAGTGTATGTTCAACCACTTCAGTAATTTCGACGTAAAAGCCCTACATTGTATGGACAAGGGACATTAATTAGAATGCTTCGATCAATTTGAAATTATTAATGCCAAACCCCAATTAAGTAATGGCCTAATTGTCACCCATTCACCTTCACTTAAGAATGGTTTCCTTCAAGTTAGCCTCCAAATGATCACCATCTTTATGATACCACAGGGGGAGGATAAATTGTATTTAGGAGTACTTGAGACGCCATGTTTTAGCGTTACGCCTTTCGGTTTCTTCTGTCTTTCAGCTCTCGGAAGCGATCGAATCACGTGACCCGGGTAATATCGGAGATTGATAGGCGAACGGGATCATTCAGATGAGGGTCACTTTGAGACGCAGGTCGTTCGCGACCAAAAAGCCACCTGTATAAGGGAGGAAGCAGTCGATCGGTGTGAATGGAGGAACTGGATGTGGACTGGTAATGGAACACACCAAGAGGTGCCGCTGTCTCCGGAACGCTTTAAAGGTGATGCAGCCCCCCGGCCTGTCGGAATTGCAAGGGAGAATGTAGCACTAAGCAATATAACTTACGACTAATTCTGTTGTAATCGAGTTGAAGTTGAAACCGAATTTTTTATTTAAAAAGACAAACGACTGCCAAAGTAGGTCCGTGGTTTTCCTCAAAAATTCTTGTCATTTCCTTAAAATTTCAAAAAATAAGTGCGAACATTATGAATCCGTGCATCCTCAAGAACCCGAAAGTATATTTCGGTGCTACAGACGTATTCAACGACCCCGAAAACCACGGAAAAGACACGCAGCATGGTCACGTTGACCACCGGGGGTTTGTTGACCGACGTTGAAGTGCCATTTGAAGTAGTTTGAGAGCGAAAAATCACTTCACCTAGAATTTGATGAATTTTACCACATTTTAATGAAAATACTCCCATCTTTGCAACGATACCAAAACATTAACCCCTTGCCGTACTACTTTTCGAGCAATTTGCCAGAAAATATAAGCTGTTTTGCATGGGATAGATGACTGGCGTTCGCTTTAGAGGAAGACAATTGAAAAAATTAGGAATTTATAACGCCTAGATTTCGTCAAAAAAACTAAGGGTGTGGAGTTGGTATGTTTTCTCAACTATTTATAAAAAATAATCCAATACTCAACGCAGTTATTTTTACAGAATCACAAAAAACAGTTGTTTTGAAGACTTTTTTGCCATACGGCGTGATAAATTGAGCCAAGTTAGAGACTTAAGTCGATATATTTATGTGATTACTGAGACGTTTTGTCAAATAAAACTATATACTTGCGCCATTAATGTTACAATATTTACTGCATACATCTAACAAACGCTAAAATTAAAAAATTTAAATCGAATACACTCTCCATTATGACTAGGGAACTATTTCGTTATACCTCACTGCCTTTTAAGAGAGAGGATCGCGATCAATCGCGCGGGTTGAGAGATAGGGAACAGGGTCGTGATCGCCATCCACTTTCTTTTTTACAATCACGACACGAGACCATTCACGACCTGGCGTTCGCAACATAATCAATCACTCAAGCGAATGGTGATAGTGACTGGGAGATGACGGACTTGGCCCATCACCATCCCAGGACGACACTCGGTGTGGGGGGTGTGGTAGAGGTGCGGGGGGGAGGGACAGGAGCGGCGAGAGAGGATTTCCGCATGCGTGCGGCCATCTAATCTGGTCTGCGGCGTCTCCAGTTTCCGGGACACCTGTCGCGACCACCACCCAACTCTGGGAACACCCCCCCACCCCCGCACGGGTAACGTGGGACTTTGTATATATATGTATATATATATATATATATATATATATATATATATATATATATATATATATATATATATATATGTTGATGACCTACGTTCCAGCGGGAGATACACGCCGCCGCCTTTCCGAGCACCTGAGCGAAGAGGGCGACTCAAAGAGGGAATCCCTCGTCACTTGTGAACAGTGGCATCCGTTTTCGAAGCAAGGTCCAATTGGGAGGCGATGGGCAATTGAGAGACACACACACGAGAGTAGGAGGTATACCTGCTTTAGATGGACATTGGATTTGGATATTGGGTCTGTACATCTCCGCACACTCACGCGACGCAGAAAATCCGACAAGACGGAGCTATGGCAACGAATACCCGTCATTAAAATAAGCGACGCCGAAAATAAGCATGGCAGGCTACACTGAAAAGAACGGCACAAACCTATAATGCACCAATGACACAAGTTTCAGATCTCTTCTACCGGTAGAGGTCACCGTTACTCGGTGTTTTCATAGCAACTGCAAAGTGCCATGGATATAATGTTTGAGTTGCCATACGCGGAATAATACATTTTTATTATTATAATTGTTGTTCACAAATATCAAGGTGTAACGCCGAGTCCAATATTCGAAGAAAACATATTTCAATATAATTTCGTCCAAATTTCGATTGCCGCGCCGAAATTCTAGTCATAACATGCTTCAAATTAGGAAACAATTAAAATTTAATTCTTGTATTACTTCCATTACCGTATGTATGTACAAGAGTTCCGACGCACAAACAGATGCACTTAAATGATGTGGTCCAAAAAAAATTTCGACATAAAAATTATAAAAATGTGCTCTAAATGAACGACGATTACCGCTAGTAGGAGAAACCTCAGAATGCTTATTTGAATGAGAGGCGGGTAGCAGCAACAGCCCATTTTGCATGCCTCATTTCGGCTCGCGCACTGACATGTTGCACACTGGGAAGATGCGACCACATGGAAACTGGAAAAATGTGGTCGAAATCTCATCTCATCTATCAGCTACAGAAGTTACGTAGATTCCTCCACAAACAAGACTACGAGACCTCCTCCTCTGGCAGTGCGAAATCTAAACCACAAAATATTACGTCAAATTCATCAACATTTTGTAAATTAGTAAAAGAGAGTAACTCCAATTGTCATGCTTAATTCCGCCAAAAGAAGCTCCACTTTTTTTTAAAATAAAATCATTAATTATATTATTTATAGATAATTTAATATCACTGTACATCTGCTAAGCTATTTATTGTGAATGCACGCATGAGCAAACATTAGGTAAATTAGGAGGCATCAAGTAAATATAATCAATATATATAAAATCAAGGCGCAACCTTCATTTCCGTCGCGCACGTCTTGAGACCCGCTCTTATTCACTTGGTAAGCACGAGAATGGACAGTGGGTGGGGGGAGGGGTGGGGGGACTGCAAATGGCGAGAAAGAAATCGCCAAAGATGAAGGAAGGCATTAAAATGGGAGGCATTATAGAATAGAGAGCGAGAGAGTGAAAAAAGATGGGTAGGAAGGTAAGTGGGAGAGGGCATTCATTCATTGGTGGTTGCACCGGCGCACAGTGGCGAATTTTCCGAAAATCCTGGCCAAAACCCCAAAAATGAAAGTTCTTTTTAAGGGTTATTGACCGCTGTAGTCCAAACCAGGGTGACCTTGGATGCTAACAGCACCGTCCCTGACTACCCTTAGGGTCTCACTTCTTGAAGGCATCAGTCTCATTCGGAGAGTTTCGTCGGCAACACCCGTTTGCGGAAAAGAGAAGGAAAGTGTAACATTCAAGTGAAAACCGGACACCATTGAGAAAAAAACTACTTTAGATTCAGTACCTGGAGGTTAGTAGAGTATAATTATCATACTATTGTTTACATTTGTCGATTAGTTTTCTTATAAACTTTATTTATGCATAAATCATCGCAAAAAATTAACGTTTTTAGATGTATGTAGACATAAAGTTATGAATTCAGCGCCATTCAGTCAAATAATTAGCATCATGTAGCAATTAGCCTATAGCATCTCAAATGATGCCATGAAAAAATTCTGCTCATATCTGCGTTCCTTGGCATAAATTGAATTTGTTATAACAGATGTACAGCTCATTTTTCTCGAGGATTTTAATGCTTTCGATACTTTTTCATGTTATTATCTTCCAATGTTTAGACTTGCGGGTTCAAAGAGCCGTCATGCAACCCTTAAAAGGAGATACATGGCCAATTTCATGATTTCGTACCCTTCAGCTAGTAACGAGGTAAGACGCTTCCCATTGCGCGAGCATGTCAAAAGACTAATGGGGTATACCGAAATACCTTCTAAAAATCAAGATTTTTCTGGCTAAATACACATTCCAAATTAAGTCTAGATGGCATTCATCGTCTAAGAATGAAGACAGTTTTCAAATGAAAAATAGACAATGGCTTGACAAGGACATCAGTCTGCCAGCTAATTCTTTCTCACCTAAGCAATCTGCGACTGGTCGCCCCGTGGTTAACTTTGAAGAAAGTAGTGAACGGTCAAAGCGACCGAAATATTACGTGATCAAGTTTTAGACTCATATGCTACACAAATGAACCTCCGAGCACCTGGACAGTTGGACGCTGTACAAATGGTAAATGAAGTGACGGCAACTACTCCCACAAGAGCTAGCAAATACCGCAGAGCTTAAAAAGGGAGGGAAGAGGTCTCATCCCGACTCTCCGATGACCATGCATTATGATCGATGCTTATTGAGGGAAACCGGACAAAGAGGCAGTATAATGTGGTTAGGTCCATGGCATTGACGTGCAATAGCAGAATTTTCCATAACTATGAATCAGTGGCTAAGAAAAGGTGTCATCCAGAAGCGATTGAAATAAACGAGAACAGCGCTGAAGTGGATTTGCAGTGCCTGTTACATCAAACTATCGGTCACATTGTAATGGTGCAACAATATGTAATGAATGAGCTTTTTTCGCCGCAACATCTCAATTTGAAGCTAATTTCTAAGTGGGGCTGTGACGGTACGAGACTGACTGAGTACAAGCAAGCCTTTCAGAACGAATCGTCCTCTGATGCAAACATATTCGTGACACACGATATCGTGAAGGGTGTTCTTTAAAACTTTCCAGAGAAGTTACCATGGAAGATGCTTTACATCAGCTTCTTGAGTCATCAGATCCGTACATTTCCAGCCTCAGAGAACTCCCTAAAAGGAAGCTAAGTTGCTTGCCAAAATATGTACTTGATTTACTCAAATAATCTGAAATTGGTGAATTGAGCGAAGCTGAAAGACAATGAAAGTGAGATAGATTTCACTGCCTTCGATAATATTGTTCAATTTCTACCTTGTTGAGTAATGTTTTAAATTTTAAATCACTTATTACCATGTATCAATTACCATGTATCACGTATCAATTATGTTAGTAATTTTGTTGATTTACGTAGGATATTATGTCGCCATTTGGCGTAAAACTATAACAATTTTAAAATGTAAACTAATATTTTTAAATATTAAATAAAAAATATTCAACATCAAACATACTCTGTATTCCTGAAGAGAGGATCAAATTATCCAAAGTTCTGGATTTTAGGGCTATTTTCATGTAATTTAAACGCTATTTTTTATTTATTATTAACAAATTATGGCAAACTTAATGCATTTTCACGCTTTATGCTAAAAAGGTGTCAGTTCCTTGGATTTGTTAAGGTTTTCAAGGACCTAGACACAATTTTTGAGTTTTGGAGAGGATTTGGGCGAAATTCGCCACTGTGCGTGTATATCCCACAGCGCAATGTGGACAGCAAAGGGGGTGGATGGGAAGGGATAGGAGGAGGAGGCGTTTCGAGTTGACCGCGCGGAGTGAGACGTTAAATGTGGAGACGAATACGGAAGAAATGTGGGCGTGGCGACCAGGGCTGCCAACTTCTCAAATCTAGTCGAGGTCCGTTCCAACGAGCGAGAAATTCCGGAAGATTCCGGGAGATAACTGCCGTGGAATGAGCATTCTTCTTATTCGATGAACAGCGTAAATTCTATTATTTGATCACGATTGAAAAATCTCTACCAAGAGCTACTTCAGTTGCGATCACATTATGTAATTTTGAGATGCATTCACGAGAGGCATTACCAACAATAGACACGCATAGTAATCCCTGCATGAGAGCAAAAACAATTAATCGCAACAAACGATGAACTCGAGATCATTTGCGCCTTAAAAGAGGCGATAGTAGGCTAAGAGGCGAAGATTGTCTGGGGAAGGACGGAGAGGAACCCGGAGCAGGATATACGTGCTCTTTTCTCGAAAGTCGCCATGATTCACGCTCCACGACCGGAGACCGGATACACCTGAAGTGCCCCCTCCACAAGGCACCCTGGATATGCGAGAAGGATTCAAGCACCTTGATGGAGAAGCCTTGCTCGCTGCTCACCATACCGATCCAATCCCGAGCTCTCTACATTACTACCTGAATAGTAGCCAGAAGCGCCCGATCTGAGTTAACGGCTGTACACATTAAAAAGCGACCAAAGAAGCTCTCAATTAATGTCCGATGTCGCCGAAACTGTCGACCATCGTGACAGACTCCTCGTCGAAGAAAGTGTAACATGGACAATTAATGCTTGCCGACTAGGGACAACATTTATAGAATAGCCCCCTTCGGCACTGACTTCGGCCGGTCGCCTTACGGCAGCAAAGAGGCAGGCGATCTCTCTGGGATACAATATGTATATCCATGTCTCCACAGACAGACAAGCATCTTCTCCGCGCCGCCGGGGGTTCTCACGAGGGGGCGGGGGCGAGATCGATAAAACTCCCCCTCCTGCCCCCCGCGCGCCTCCGTCCTCCCCCACTGCCCCACTTCTCCACCCCCGCCACGAGGGGAGAAGTGGGGCCGACGAAGGAAACCCCGCCGCCATCACCCCCCGACGAAAGTCCCCTTTCCAAGAGTTCTCGCACACAACTTCTCCACTCTGCTACACCACGGTGCGAGGAACTCTGAGAGAAAATAGAACCGATGCTTATACATGGCGTACGACAAACACCATGTATCAAAACACGTAGGTAAGTAGTTGTTATACACGCGCAATTAATGCGGACGGAACCGTAAAATGTCGCGGGTACGGAGTCACAAAGGACTTGAACGGCGCTGAGTCGAGTTACGGAGAATATTTGAGAAAATAATGAAAAGGGAGATTGCCACCTACTAGATGGTTAATAAATACACAAATACGTAAAAGCTTTGAATGCTATTCCTTATCACGGGTGACGTTGAATTTCCATCCCTGCTTTCTGATTGGTAATCGCATAAAAACTAACGAAAAATGGAGATGATCCGAATCGCAGAGAATGTACGAAACATTGTGCGATATTGCGCGTTGAGATTTCTAGATGTCACAAAAATCGCTCGTTGAAAAGGCAGACGTGTGACGGACAAGGAGACATCGCGTGACTGATGTTCGGGATCCAAATGACGCAATTATTTTCTGAAACTATAGGGAGAATGCGGGAAAAGTGTCACGGCTCAATGTGGTCACCTACGAACAGCAGCCGTGGCCGAGCGGTTAGAGTCGCTGGACCTATATTCCCGTAATGTGGCGCTAGTTCGAATACCAGTCCGATCAATTTCTTTTTCTTTCTAATATTTTACAGAGTCGCTGTACATTGCCCAATCCCATACATTTATGGTCGTGGCTCTTTCTCAAGGCGGTAAAAAATGAACGGATTATTACTTGTTAATATACAGAGATGCATGCACTTCAAATTTCCCAGGAACTGCGCTCGAATAATGACATTTGTGACTCAATTTTTCGCTCAATAGTGAACATGATATTCATGAAATTATATGAAGCATCCATGAAATTGCTTACTTTCGGATGATATTCATCGTAAAAACATAAAAAGCAAAGAATATTTATGCACCAAGCCAATTTTTTTTTTCTGTCGCCAGGACATTTGCATCTGCTCGAAGGCAGATACGGTCTACAAACTCCAGACCATTTATTTATCTCATATTTTCTCGGATTTTAAAAAGTAAAAAGTTTCCCACATGATCTGCGTTCACGAAAATGTAATTGTTTAGGTGGGAGCTTAATAAAATGTGCTTGGTGTAGAATTACTCTTTGTTTTAAATGTTTTTACGATGCATATCCAAAATCATCCAAAATAATGAAACTCAACGCCATAATTGGAACGTTACATTTCATCAATGTAATACACATGTAATGTAGAAAAAGAAATACCTACTTCGTTATCAGTACGTGATATTTTTTAAAGTTGGAATCTATCATAAGGGCTAATCCCTTCTCACCCCCAAAAATGCTTCCTCGTACCATGCATTTTCCGCTTCTTCCCCACTTTCATATTAATGCTCTTTCCACAGGGTTTTCCCTGCATTACCTCCTCTCCCCAACCCACCCACTCTCTTTCCAACAAAGTTTTCCGCTTTCTTCTTTCCGACAAAATTTCCACCCCTTCCTCTTGTCCCTTTCATCACATGCCTTCTTCCACCCTCGAATGAAATCTGCCGCAAACAAACCCCAACCCTTCCTCCACCGCTGAATCTCGCTAATCCCTCAATGGGACACCAATACCCAACCGGGTAAGAACGGGCATGAACGTTAGACAAAGAGGTCTTTGAGAATGCCTTGAACAAACCATTGAAATGTAGTGAGAGAGGGACACTGGTTTGGATTAATAAGATCATAAAGATGTGTAGGGGCTGAGGGAGCAGATATGTAGATCGGCTCAAGCGTAGAAAGACGCATTTCCAGGAGTTGCACATGTACCTGTGACACTGGTTTGGATTAATAAGATCATAAAGATGTGTAGGGGCTGAGGGAGCAGATATGAAGATCGGCTCAACCGTAGAAAGACGCATTTCCAGGAGTTGCACGTGTACCTGTGTTTTTCCAGCAGTAAAAGAATCAAGGCTCGCTCCAACTTTTTTTAAATCCGAGAAAATGAGAAAATATAAATAAATGGTCTGGAGTTTGTAGACCGGATCTGCCTTCGAGCAGAAGCAAATTCTCTGGCGACAGAAAACAAATTGGCTTGGTGCAGAAATATCCTATGCTAAACATGTTTTTACGATGATTATCATCCGAAAGTAAGCAATTCCACGCCATGAATGAAAAGTTAAATTCCTTTAATTGAAATAAACATGAGGTGGGAAAAGAAATAGTGTTATCATTTTTTGTGCTGGAATCTTATATCTTTCTCTCCCCCACGATACAGGCTTCCCTTCCGTGTATATGTTGCTCCGCAGAAAGGTCATAGCAACTATTTTTTACATAACCTCGGAAACTGTTACGATCTCTTTTCTACTTAAATCATGTTCACTATTGAACGAAAAATTGAGTCACAAAAGTCATTATTCGAACGCATTTCCTGGGAAATTTGAAGTGCATGCATCTCTGTATATTAAAAAGTAATAATCCGTTCATTGTTTACCGCCTTGAGAAAGAGCCACGACCAATCGACACCCATCCTATTCACGGAAGTATCCTTGTATTTTCAAAATCTAAACATAGGTACAGCGCCTCTAACCGCTCGGCGACGGCTTCTGTTGGTGCGCGATCGCATTGTAAAGGATTTGTACGGAGGGAAATTCTTTAGTTGCTTTTTTCTCTCAAACTCGGCCCCAAACGGAAGAAAATAATTGGGTCATTTGGATCCCGAACATCAGTCACGCGATGCCTCCTTGTCAGAGAAACTTGTTGCGTGGGACATTCATTCGCAATGGGGTAGAGTGGGAGGGGCAAACCCCCAGCCACCATGTCCATCGTGTCCAAAGAGCACGCGCCACAGACATCCAGGCACGGCCCTCGCTCACCTGCGACCCAACGGCCCCCCAAAATAGTCCGGATCGCGAAAAATAGGGGCAAACGTTTATTTTTGACCAACTGCGATGAAAGTTATACACGACTGGTTTATTGATAAGCTTAATCCAATCATGCTGTTATTTATCTTTACCAAAAATCAATTATTTGAGGAATTATAGGTTGGAATGAGAATTTTAAAGGGCCTGCCTAAATGAAAACTTGGGTTTCTCATCAGTCACCAAAGTCAAGCATCGTTGGGCTGGGCATAATATTCAAATTGAGGATACATCGAAAACAAAGCATATTTTACATCACGTTTCCATGGTAACTATTCGGTGCCAAAACACTCTCGCACGTGAGGTCTCAAATGCTCACAATGTACAATCATGCCTGGTCGATCACGTTTGTGGAGAACTTATAAGCAGATGATTTCTACATCAATACCTTCTTCATACACTCCACTCTTTCCCACGTCTCCGAGTCACTCGGTGTCACTTTTTATAATCCAACAGTCGGACAAAATTTGCTAGAGGTGTCTTTTTCGCCTTCACATCAACGGAGTTCAATAAGGCAAGGAGAGATGGGGAGGATGACGGACGCCAATGCGAATAGCAAGACAAGAGCATGCAAGGAAGACGACAAAGACACTTCTGATCGTCAAAGTTTTAAAAGAAATCTTTCCTCGAGATTTTCGGCTAAAAGTACGCGCCAACGATACTTTGAAACGGTTTTATGAATCGAGATTGCACGTAAATGTTCATACTGCGGAAGAAAATTTAATATGAATGTATTGCATGCTTTCAGATGAATTTGGATCTTGGTGAGAGTTTGATGTTATTAGATGTTTTTATTTAATAATTTTTTACCTTTCAAGTTTCTTATCATACGCTAAAAATCAATTTTACTCTTTACTCGAAAAAAATCAAAAATCCTATTTATAAGTTGAGATTTGTCGAGGATTTGACGTCACATCCACGCGGCATATATATCGTGTGTATGTGTGTGGAGAGAGAGAGTCCTTCCCCTGAATTAAAAACGGCTCCATGGACCATGGACTTTCGGAACCGAACAAGACCGTCCCCTTGGGTTATGAAAACCCCATTTTTTTTCGGGAGACTCCCAATTCATCTGGGCTGTTAAAGGGTTTGTTTTGTTTGTTAAATGGTTTATAGGTTGTAACTACACTTTGCGTTTAGTTGTTTTTTTAATTTTGTTACGTTTTAACATTAAATTTTTTCATTGTTTCGGTGCTGATCATAACCCTTTGAATTCAAAGGTTGCACCAACCAACCAAACATACATTTTAGGTTAGGAATGATAAAAATTATGCGAATTTCACAAAAGATAGTTTATTCACGACCCGGGTTTCAACACATTATGTCCCGAGTTAACCCGGGTCGTGAATAAACTATCTTTTGTGAAATTCGCATAATTTTTATCATTCCTAACATGGAAAAATTTCACATAATACACCCTGAAAAAGCAAATTTTCTCAAATATACATTGTTAATTTTTTATGCATGACCAAACATAATTTTTCAGTTTAAATACACCGGCAGGAATATTGCCCTCCTTGGCGGCGGACTGCTTGTGGTAACTATACCTTAAAGTGTAGGACAGGAACCTTTAGAATAATAAAGTACAATATCAGAAAGAAGCACTATTCGTTACTGATTTTAATGATTTTTAAGTGCTGATTATTAGATTGTAAACTATAACATTAGGATGAAAGAAGCCTTTAAATTATAATACTTGCTCTGCCACGGCACTCCGAAAGAGGAGGAATCTGGTTCCAAAGAGCCCACAACGAGAGAGAATAGTTCAAAACCCATGAGTGACATTACAAACGAGTTAATGACAAATAACTTACGCTTTGGCGGTTTAACTCACCAGAGACAATTCCGATTATCCGGTTCCGTCGTCACATTGATTAAGAGAATCTTCCCCAAAAATACATGGCGAATAACTCCTTACCTGAAAAGAAGGAGAAACATATCATTAGTTTATGCAAGTACTAGTACATAATGAGGACAACCTATGAGAAATCTGGCAATGAGGAACTTTCCGACTTTTGCTACAGATATTTTATCTATCTGGATCTCAGATATTGCTAAAAACCTTACGCGAATATAACATCGCAAAAAGTTATGCGAAAAATACAATAAAGCGAAAACAGCAGCTAAGGCGGCCTTTCAAAAAGCATTACCGGAATTCAAAAGTAAAATATTGGGCGAATATTTAAAGGAAAACCCAAAGGCATTTTGGTTAAACGTGAGGGATGTTCAAGGCTGCAAATCAACAGTAAAGTCATTAATTAACATTCTAGGAGAAAGAGCAAACGACAAATTAGATAAAACAAATATCCTCAACACGTTTTTTCAAAGCGTCTATACAACATGCTCTCCAAATGACAACGCTACAAAGCCTAGGCTACATAAGCACCCAATGCAGTCTATTAATATCACTAGTCGTGGAATAGAGAGTTTTCTCAAAAAAGCTTTCGATAAGTTCCTCCATTCGAAGTTACTCTTTAAGTTGGAAGCTTACGGAATACACCACGACGTAATATAAGAGAGTTCTTAGCCGACCGCGAACAGAGGGTAGTGTCTAGACGGCGTTAGTTCAGATGTAGTGAAAGTGACATCAGGTGTACCCCAATGAAGTGTCATCGGTCCCTTATTGTTCCTTTTGTATATTAATGACATCACTACCGTTGTTGCGGTATTGCTAGCAAGATTACGTGGCATTTGTGAATTAATTTCGATCTACTCCTGTAATAGCTGCAAAAACAGTAGCGTTTTCAAAGAAATATTACAAACATCAAATTAAATATTTAAAAACTATTATAAACAAATCGATTAAGAAAATGTCGGATGATTAAAAATTACCCAGACACACAAATCGCAAATTACATGTTTACACTAACATGTCAATAAAAACTCCTGTTACCAAATCAAAAGCGTGCATATCTATATGACGAACAAATGATTCATTAATGAAACAACCGTCCACTCCCCGAGCGGCGCCACGTGCTGCGCTGGACCCGCAGTTTAATAGGAATGAAATCTCTAATCACGAGTCTATTTTTTGTTATTTTAAATCATCCTGAATAATGCAATGCAACCTCCTTCAAGGGCTTTCCACTTCAAGCATCCCAAATAGCAACAATGGACAACACCTGAAGCCAAGCCCTGGGAAGTGAAATTCCTACCCAGTCGGGATTCGAACCCGCGACCCTCGGGTTGGCAGGCAAGGACTTAACCCCAGTGCCACCGATGCCGGTTATTGATGCCATGTAACTTGATTAAGTGCGATCAAGGAGTTTAAATAAAGGATTAATAAATTCAGAGGCAGAACTTGTTTAAGTGAAGAATGACGACAATGACAAATGATTTCTTCGACCAGATTTTCAACAATAGCATTATACCAAAGCGTTGTAAGGAGAGGTAAACGCCCTCTGCCAAAGAAAGGGCCACGCCCTCTGCCAAAAGAGTATTACACACTTCTGTTCTGCTTTTAAGACTTTTAATTTATCAAATTACCTACTTTTCGGTAAAATTCTTTTCATAATAGAAAATTCCATAACATTTCTCTACATAAAAAAATAAATTTAGTTTTTTTATAACATAAAAATGATGCATGCATGAATTTACCGTAAATCCATTAAATACTAAGAAATCCAATATAGAATATTATTAAAAATAAATTTCACACGTTATTATGAACCCCTGACAGCGAATTCAACAATATCAATACATTAAAACTACTAAGTGGAAATGCCCTGTCTTAGCTGTATTCGGTTTCCATGCAACATAAACCTCACAGTAGCCACACGGGCAGCGATCGGCAGCTAGTTTCCTGTTCAAACTGAAATTAGTGTCCAATAAAGAACCACGGAGTAGCTACAAGGCAGTAACTTTTGGAACATTTGCATAAGGACTTTTTATGTATGGACATTTAGAGCACTTTCATAAAAAATGCAACTGAATTGGTGATGAATTGGCCATACCTGTCAATTATTACTAGCAATTTTGAATAGTAAATTTAATTTTACTCATCCCTAGGAGAGGAACACATGCTCCAAAATGAAAATCGGTCTATCGCTAACAAAGCTCTGGGAGTTGAAGAATTGAACTCTTTTATTTCCCCGCGCGCGTCCTGAGTTGCAGTTGCGAGGACGCTCACTTTGGAAATGAGAATGACTAATCAATTTTGATAATAATAGATACTCTTCACGATCATCATTCCACGTGCTAGATGTGCCACTTCAGCTATTCCAACAGTTGAAAGTCCATAGAGAAACACTGAAATGTTTGGTTCGTGGCCACGTTTTGTGGATTCGGGACCACTGTGTGCGGTGCAGTACATAGTATGTGCTGCGAGGTGGACGGGAAACCACCAATTCATTCCGCCCCGACCATGCAGCAGCGCATCGGACGTTTTCTCCATCTCCACCGTTGTTTTCCCCTCCAGAGGGTGTGGACGGGGGGCGATGATGGTGGGTGGGGGGAGAGGGGAAAACACCCCCCCCCCCATTCATTCATTCTCGATGCAAGCGAGGGAGGGGAGGCAGTTTGCGTAACCGAGTTGACTCTCTCCTCCAATCCTCCTTCCGGGAACCACGTGTTCGTGCGTGCGAGAGACGCACAAATATGACTGCCCCGCCCTCCCTGCCCTGCCACTTTGAGAAGAGACGGTGGCGAATAGAGCGCCACGTTCGGGAGAAGACGGAAGCGGCGCACGCCTCGACTCCATCGCGAAAAGTGTGCCGTCCGAGGGCCTTGGTACGCGGGGGGGGGGGGTGCTGTGGTGGTGCGGAGGATTGCCCAAGAACTGTCTCTCAAATGCACACGCAACGGACAAATGGGAGCGTGAATGGCCTAGGGAAATTTAAATCCAGAATCGATTTTCGATTAATCGACTTTCGATTTTTGTTTTCAAATTCGATTTTCTAAAAATACGATTTTTTGCCCAAAATAATCGAAAAATCGAACTAGAAATCGATATTCAGAAATTGTAAAGTAATTGTCTGCTGAAATACGGATGTGCTGTTGTAACAAAATGCAAAAAATGGGTTAATGGAAGCACTAGGGATAAGAACCGAATAAAGTTACATTTATTAACACAATATATTATTTTAAAGATATTAATAAGATATACAGGAAAGTAATAATTCATAACAGATGCTTATAAACACATAGGTAATATAACAAGCAAATTACATATAGTTTAGTAGCAATAAGAATTGTATATTGAAAAGTGGGCATATCACAAAATGAAAAACAGAATTTTATTTATTTCTTGTTTGCAAAGCCGTGGAACCAGTGTTCCTCAGGGAAGAAGAACCTTAAGAAAACTAACTTATTTATATGTTTTCCGGATAATCGATTTCGCACCTGAGTTGCAATTAACCCGTCGTGAGAAAATAGTCGCTCTCACGGTATGGTAGAGGCAACTATAGATAAAATCATACTGGCTGTTTTGTATACGTGTGGATATTCTCCCTTAATCTCCTTCCAAGCTTGTAGTGGATTAGAGTTGGACTTGCGGTTGACTGGAGGGCGGTTTACGAACTGGCGCAGCTCGATTGGCAAAGTTCAAACGCTGTAGCAAGCTAAAAATCGAAAATCGATCGGCTAGAATCGATTTTTCAAAACAAAAAGTCGACTTCGATTAAATCGAAAATCGGAGTGTGATAATCGATTTTCGATTAAAATAAAAATCGATTTTCCAATCGCTACGATGGCCCTCTCCCGTGATATGCGTACCACAGACCGCACCGCACTTCCATTGGGCCACTCAAAGACTATTGGCCGGCTTCTGAACTCTACTCGCAATTTCATCACCTATCTCTAGCAACAAGCATCGTTGTATAAAACTGGTATTAAGCGCACACGAAGATTTGGGGGAAAATATGGAACGTGTAATAAGATCTGAAACTATAATTGGACCACAAATATTCATTATTATGAAAAAAAAGGCAATGAATGCCGTGATCCTAATTAAGCAACGAGACCAACTTATTAAATTCCTACTTTCAAAGTGTGTTCACCAAGTCATCACAGATTACATCCGTAAAGGTAAATGATCACTTCCAGCAAATGATGCCGCCTATCAATATTTGCACTCACGGAATAGAAAACTTGCTAAAATCTTTAAGTTCAAATAAATCCCCAGCTCCTGAAGAAATTCCTGCCCGCGTGTATAGAGAATTAGCTTGTGAAATAGCACCCTACTTGCAGAATATATTTAGTAAATCCATCAACGAACACAAAGTACCCATGGACTGGAAAATTGCAAATGTCACTCCCATATTCAAAAGCGGTGATAAGGAACAGCCATCGAACTACAGACGGATACCTCTCACATCTATCGCTTGCAAAATCCTTGAACATATAATTTTAAGTTCAGTTATGAGACACCTCGATATGCAGAACTTGTTAACAAAAACACAACACGGATTCAGAAAGGGAAGATCTTGCGAAACTCAATTAGCACTTTTTGCCCACGATATTTTAGTCTCGGGTGAACATAACGTTCCAGTTGATGCAATTTTTCTTGAATTTAAAAATGTATTTGATTAAGTTTCCCACAGTAAGCTACTGATGAAATTAAAATCCTACGGTTTAGACGACGACGTAATTTCCTGGATTAGAGAATTCTTAAGCAAACGCGTGCAAATGGTTGTATTAGATGGCGCTATCTCTAATGAAGTAAAAATCACATCGGGTGACCCAAAGGGAAGTGTCATAGGCCCACTTCTGCTCATTTTGTACATAAAAGACATCGGTGAAAGTTTATTTATTAATTTATAGAGTTTTACGTTTGCCCGACAAAATAATTACAGGGCAAACAAAACAAAAAAGAAGAAAATACAAAACATATTGGAATCAATTGAATTTTACAGAAATTTCGAAATATATCAAGAAACTATATCATTTATCAATTTGCAAAAGAGACTTCTTTTTTTTTGTCGTAAATCAATTATTTCGCAGTACATGTTAAAAGACAGTTGACATTAACCTTAGATTATTTGCAGACGACGCAGTGGTGTATAGAGAAATTCGTAGCCTCAATGATAAGCAAGCGCTAAATAAGGATCTCGAGGCAATCCGAAAGTGGTGCGATGCGTGGCAGCTAGAATTAACCCTGAAAAAATGCGTTTTGAATTTTTGGAAACGAAAAAACGCTCCTTGTAACAGCTATTGCATTAACAACAGCAAATTAGAGACTGTAGAATCGGTTAAATACCTCGGAGTTAAACTGACTAATGATCTCTCGTGGAGTAAACATATTCGAGAAATTACCGGTCAAGATAATCGTAAATTGGGATTTGTTAAAAGAGGTCTTGGCGAGTGTGACGGTAAAGTTTAGGAAATCAGCTACTTCTCCCTCGTTAAGCCCGTTTCACACGACACTTGATCCAGCACAAGACCTAGTATGCTAGCTGGTACTTGATATTGAGGACGAAACCCAGTATACTAGAAACCGTACTAGAAGGTTTCACACGATCATCGACGGGCGCGTTCCGAAATTCACTGTCAGTACTGCCTGTGCTGCCGTGAAACGGAACGCGAAACTGTACAGCCGCTGCTGCAGTAGCATGAATTTCGGAACGGTCGGCAGTGGCTTGAAATTCAATATGGCCGAATTGCGTGGTAATTCTTTCAATGGGTTAATTCTTAATGCTAATCCTTATGACATTGATAAAGGGCATGCTAATTGTATTCTAATTTTCATTGCATTGCTACTTAATGCTACTTCATACTGATTGGTTGCTTTCTCTGACGAGAATAAAATGAATTCGCGTCAGCTACCCGAGCATGGAGAAAAAACCCTGTGTTATTATAAACAAATCTCCGTTATAATTAACACTATCGAATTCATAGTGAGCAGTTTAAATCTTGGGCTTATAAGCAAGTCTTAGAATATATTTTTCAAGCCCTGGATTTTCTTCATGGCCAGTCGTACGAAGCGTTTCCTAGAGTGATATCGATAATTAGGTAAATATACGGGTTGTTGAGGATTGCATCGCAGAATATTTTCCCTAACAATTAAATTTATGCAACAAATTATGTTTCCCGACAATTATTATACATACCAGTGTTATGCTAAGTTACCACTCTAGTAAGAGGCTGTATATAATTACGTGTACCACGATTATTCATGACACTAAATTAATTTTTGGTACCTAATTTCACAAGTCGCTGACATTCGCAAATATAATTGCTTCTCTACTTGTATCACTTCTGATGTTGTTCACTCCCTCATCATTTTATTAACGCTTTTATCCTATTGAAATATTCACCGGTACTACTTGATAAATAAATGCGTTTATAAACTATTATACGCTAATCAGATGTTGTTAGCTATTTAAGTGCATCGAGACTTTTCTCTCTCGCCGATATAAACATTAAAATGTTCGAAGCAGTGTCTCTAAACTCTTCTGATATTATTTACTAACGTTGTAGATTTGATTTTTCCGCCATTTGTTCGATGGCCGTCTGCTACTACTGCCGCTGCTGCTGCTCTTGGGCCGCAGTAGCGGCAGTAGAGTTCACAGTGAGAAACGTCATCAATTGACTGACGTCATCGGTTACTGTGCGGTACTGCCAGTAGATTTCGGAACGGTTTGGCAGCACAGCCAGTACTGCCAGTGAATTTCGGAACGCGCCCTTCATTGTGCTTGCTATTAAGCAGTTATTCCATATGATTCCATACTAATTTAAAAAAGAGAAGATCGCACAGCGTCCGTAACGTGAACGTGATTGGTAGATGGCCACTGGGTCCTACTGGGTCTAGTAGCAAACTAGTACCGCATCAAGTACGAAATCCAGTGGCTCAGCGAGTATACTAGTTAGCATGCTTGCTAGCCAGTATACTGGTTCTGTTCACACGATACTGGAAAGCTAGCATACTAGCGATTATATTAGACCTTGTGCTGGATCAAGTGTCGTGAGAAACGGGCTTTAGACCCAACTTGGAATATGCTGCCAGTATTTGGCATCCTTATGGGTTAGGCTTGAAAACTGAGTTAGAACGCGTCCAGCGAAGATCGGCAAGATACATTAAATACCGTTATGATAATCTCATTAGTGTTACTGACCTTTTGCAGCAACTGGGATGGGAAACGCTTTCAGACCGTCGGTTAAAATTTAGACCTAATCTATTATGTAAGTTCCAAACCGGTCTATTCTCTGACGACGTTGATAATATTTTAGAGATCATGAGAATAAAATAGGGAACTAGACTGCAGAACGGATAGATTTAAAATGTCATTTTTCCCACGAACGATAAAGGACCATAACAGCTGCCAATGAGATTTTAATCTAGGTTTGTCGATAGATAGTGTAGCTCTTAGTAGTAGTAGTACTCCCTAATACTTGAATCCTTATCTGTTACCAAGTACTAACAGCACGCCGTGCATGTTTTCTACGTAAGTCTTGAGTCTCTGTCCATTTGTGTAGTTGCAAAATACATATATATTAACGGTCCCTCTCCATTTTGATAATATCTGTAGTGTAGTGCATGCTTGTGAGGCTTCGCCTCGTGACAAGCATTAGCGATTTATGCTAATGCATAATTAGTCGTAGTTACACTAACTTTAGGGTATAGTGTAATGCATGTTGGTGAGTACTCACCCCCTGCCACACACCCCAGAGGTAGCTTGCAGGGTATTTTGTAGATGTAGATGTATAAGAGGCTTCAATTGCCGATTATATCATCGTTTGCGATGACAATGAATAAGAGTCAAGGCCAAACACTTGGTACTGTTGGCGTTTATCTTCCAGAACCCGTATTTTCTCATGGAATGTTGTACATACGTCGCTTTATCAACGGTTAGATCGAAGGATGCCGTGGCAGTCAAGATCACTCACGATGATTCACCCGGACGTCCTGTGATGGCGATGGCTGGACCCAAAATATCGTCTTCAATATATTACTCAACTAGAATTTGTAACTGTATCGTCATTTCAAATGTGCTCTTCTTTATTTACTCCATAAAGATACTAATTCATCTTACACATTTTTAAGATTCAATTATTTCACCGCCATCTAGCGTATAGTTGCTAAAGTAGGCTAATTAGCGCGAAACTTTTCTGACCGTCGATTTCGACGGGTACCAGCTAGTCATCCTTGTGCGAGTTCATTTGTAAACTGAGTACATGGGTGATTTTAATCACAAAATTTATATAGATTTAAACATGATATATTAGAGTAAATATACTATCCTTTAGAACAGGCCATCACTGACATAACTCTTGGACTTTAATTGCAGTGCCTTTCAGTAAAAATATTAATCGTATGTCATTAGTCATCAGTATATATGCATATTAGTAGCAGCAGCTTCCAATGTAATTATGGTTAATTAATATTGAATATTCCTGCCTTTATGGGAGACATATGTTGTCTTTCGACCTGATTTTCAAGATATCCTAAAATGTCGTTTTTTCTCGGAGGCTAAGCAAAAAAAAAACTTTTTTAGCCAAATGCCGGTTTTTTCCAAGCCCTAACACCACTAGACCTAAAATATATTCAATGAATTGTTTTCCTTTTGAGTTGAATTACTTGACCAAATGAAAAGCTCTTTTTCCTCATAACACCCCAACTCGCACTTACATAAATATAATTTCAAGAGGAACTCAAGGACAATGTAGTTTTGTAAAAGGAAGAATTATTTCAACACAATTGGATAGAGCACCAAAATTGGATGGAGCACCTTTCTCTAAGAGCACCAAAATTATGTAAAAATCACAATATTTGCTTTACTCATTTCGATGACGCTGGATTCCCCTCGCACAATAATTCCGACGAAGGCGCGAAACACACCATTCCGCAACATTCAACGCTGCAGAACGAAAATCATCATTTGTTTTTCGAAATCTTTCCCTTCTCAAGAAACATTCCAGCCCCTAGGAGCAGCAGGGCAAATAAATTGAAAAATATAGAAAAGGAAGATTGTTGGCGAAAAGGAAGGGAGAGGGAGACCAAAGCGAGGAGGGGGGGGGGGGGGAAGGGAAAACTCAAAATCGACTCTGGCTCAGGAGGGGGGGAAGGAGGGGGAGGGGGGTGGAAGGAGGGGTGGAAGGAGGGGGGAAGAAACAGTCATTTCCGAAACATGCGTCCGACCTCCCCCCTCCCGGCATCTTGAGGAGGAGGAGGAGAATGCTGACTCGTCCAGAAACGGAAGTCTGTCTTTGCGATGAGGAGGAAGGCTAATGAACCGGAAGCAGAGGACGGACGAGAATGGCTCTCACTTCAGAGGAGAGCACGACCAGAGTCCTCTGGATGGCCGTTCTCAACACTACTCCCTCATAGGGTTGTGTATTATCTATGTAGTGTATTATCGGCAATCCAGAGGACTCTGAGCACGACGCTTCGGGTTGGCCCTCCAACGGCGAATGCGGGAAATAACGCTCCTTCGTGCGTGTATGTCTCTCTCAAAAGCCCCCCCCCCCCCCCCCCACTTAAGCAAGATCCGAATGTTCTCGCACGCATTTATTACCACTAGTAATATCCCGGGCCCACAATTACAGGGTGATTAGGAAATGGTGCGTGTTCTACGGACGACGTCCATGACTGACTATATTCCCTGCGGTCTTCATCATTGCATTACTCTCACTCAGTGATTCAACCCGAAGGTTGGTTTGGATAGTTGAGGGTAGAGCTCAACCCTGACTAAGCCACAGGCGTGTGAATTTCACACATTCAGGGTAGTGGGGCCAGTTCCTTTCCCTGGACAACCTCGCACTCCCGAGGATTATTTTCGTGTTCGGGGGCGTCCAAGGCTACACCTGGAATTGAACCGGGGACCCTTCAATCAGTAGCCAAGCGCTCTACCCACTACTAGACCACCAGGCTCCCTCGCGCGCGCTCATTACATAGCATGGCGTTCAAATTCATGGCATTTACGTTCTGTTTGGGATCTAATTCATGAGAAAGATCAAAGTCAATATGGACAACTAGTAGGGTGACTGTTCGGCAATCCGTATGGCACCCTCTACTTCAAACATGCAGAGATGCTGAACGATCCATATCACGCTCTAGTTCACGGTGGTATCTTATCGAAGGAGGAGAGGACTGAAACGAGAATACTGAAATCCTCACAATCCTAACATTTTTTCCAAGTAGTTAATTCGTTCCAACTAATGCAGCGCTAGGAGCCCATAGAATTCGCTACAGGGCGTTTTTTGAACTCGACTGTACGTCTAATGCAACTTTTTTTTCCTTTCCTTTTGCAGCAGTGGTAAGCTTTTGTTCAGAAGACCGACTTAACTGTAAATGAGTTGTTTCTCCCTTCTGTCTAGTTAAAAACCAATACGAACAAAGCAAACGCAAATTTCAAGACTCCAGTTCTGTTCCCGTTACCTCGCTGAGGCATAGTTACGGCTCATGGTGAAATGATCAATTTGCAAATATTCGTTAAAGACCTACAACTTTAATACACCTTTGAAAAGTGTCTCTTGTTTTCTTTCTTCAGAGATTTCGAAAGATATATGGTTAAAGTATTGCCAAGTAGGTAGGTAAGTGAGGCAAACTTGTGACGAAATAATTAAAAATGCAGGCCTGCTAGCTCAAAAAGGTATAAAAATGGTTAACTCGTAATAAAAACGCCCAGATTTTCAACAAGACCGAAATCATAGTTTAAAAAAAAAAGAACTTTTTTAAGTCAAATAAATCTGATTGGTCTCGCATTATTCTGCCGAGTGCTTTCTGGTCCTCTGGCCTACAGGGATCTAAGGGTGAGCGTGGGAAGTCAGAATTTGAACTGGGACGAGTATTAAATTAAATGCCTTAAATGTGCGGAATCACCCCTTGCGTGCCACGCACTCCGCAAGAAATGTACCGCCATATGCATTTGCTCAGATTAAGTTCGAGTCCCCACTCTTGGCTCCACACATGAACGTTGTTTAAATCCGATGATAGTGTTTCAAATTCAGAGTGATCACTAATTTCCTTGAATTATAATTTGTTGTTTTTAATTCCTTTACACCTTTGTGAGATGGCATTTAATTCACATTATGCCTGTAGCTATCTAAATTAGCAAAATATGTGTCATTTAAGAATCTAAAATGTACTCCTCGAGAACCCCTGTACTCTCTTCCTCTTAACTCAGCTGTATTCGGCGAGACGTGGTGTAACAGTATCTAATAAATGAAGACCACGAGTTGTACTGCCCATTGAGTCAGTGGACAACTAGTCGTCTCTTTCATTATAACCAAGCTAACCTCATGACCCGTACAGTCGGGAAGAGGTTTGTTACCGATGAGAGTGGGTTTCCTCTTCAACTCTCACTTACCAGTCAGGATTATTATTTCGAAAGAAATGGACTCCATGGTCTTGCAGACATCTTTCAGTCTCCTTGGATCGCGTTTTTGCCCCGACACAAAGTTAAGCGTTACAAAATACTCTTCTCGTTATCTCAGTCTTAAGGCCATTGTTTTTTCATGATGTTGAAGTGGAGACGTAGAAAATGGTCCAAACGTCTATTTCCGGCGAGATCCGAGAGATCATTTAATTCTGTCAATTGTGTAATAATAGCTAAATGGACCAATTTTGATATTGTGTAATTTCATATTAGTATTTCGCTATGGCTTTAGTTAGTATGCTGGAAATTTAGCCCACTTTCTTAGCTTCGGTATAAAGAGGCAGCTGACACGGTGTATTCTTTAAGAAACCCGAAAAGTGGGCCATTTTTCCTTTTTAAATATATTAATGCCAAACGATATCAACATTTAACAAATGTATTTGCGATTAATCAACGCGGAAAATAATTAGCTTTAGTTTTATGTACAAGTGATGGATGGGTATAGTTATTCCGGTTTAGAAGATGTTAACGCTTCAAACACGGGTTACACTCTTTTGAATCGGACATCAGGTGAATCGGACATCAGGTGTTCACAGCCGGGTGACGTAATCATTAAAAACAATATGGTGGTGTGCTTTTTTCAATGCCGTAAAAATATTTTGCTCTTCTTAGAGTTCTATGCAGCTAACTTGACCTTTGAAATACATTAGCAAATGATTATGACGTCATTGTTTCTTTTTCCACGTAAACTTGAGATTGAAAAAATATGAAAATTCAATTTATGACTATGAACTGTGCTTGTGTCAACATGTCAACTATGTGTTCAATTTATGACAACAATTCAATATGCGAGACTCGTACGTTTTTTTCGGGAGACATAGGTCAATAAATTTGAAAGATTTATTTCGCATTTCGCATAAGACGTTTCGCATAACTTGTTTAAATTAAGTATAAAATTCATTATTCTTTGATATTCTATAACAACATTTGATTATGTATTTATTTATTTAATTACCTAAATTTACTACAATTGTCAAACAAATTATAAATAGCAACGAATTTCTCACCAAACAATTTTGGAAGGAACTCTCTGAGAGGTAACTTGAAAATTTATATTTATCCATATTTATTAAAGAACTAGGTACCAAAATTGTAAAACAAATTCAATTAATGTACAATACAACTGAATTATTAAAAAAGCAGTCATTAAAAAGAATCATCTAAACATGAAAATTGTACGCAGACCTATTTGAATGCAGTAAATAAACCTGAGTCTATCCTCATAATATTTTTTGTAATTCACGGCTAAAGTTTCGTCACTTCTTTGAGTAACAAATAAACCTACGACCTGAATAATGAAAAGTTTTATGTGGATACACGAAAGTTGTTTCTTGCGAATCTATATGAAGGAGTAGCACAAAGTCACGGTGGAAACGATGCAGTTAAGTAGCCACTCTGTGCGGCAGTCATTTTAAAAACTAATCTCCTTATAATAATAATCGTGAAGCGAGACGAGCATCCAGGGCAGGAGAGTCGAATGGACTCCGGCCAAAATTATCGACTTGAATCCGTCGCGCGGCCGCCGCTCCAATTTGATCTCTCCGGTCTCGCGAGAAGTGTGTTCACCCCGAGAGGATTGAACACAAGACTCACCGAACTTCGACGTAGCCAAGTTATTTTTAAAGGGAAACTTCCTCTCCTCTCTCTCTCTCTGCTCCCGTCATCCCCGCTCTGGACCATAAACGTGCGCTTTGCCCATCCATCGCTGCATCCATGTCGGTTCGTCAACACGTCCATTGCCACTATTGCGTTACGTTGCATAGACGTCGTCGTCGTTGGCGGAGGAGGAGGAGGTCGCAGCCGGCGCGGCGTCTTCTGAGCCCGTCCCTACATCACTCCCGTTCCGCCGCGGACACAATCGCGGGGACGCTCGCTCTCTCTATGGCTAATTACACTCCCCCACAAGAAACTGTTTCTTTTTAAATATCCCGTGGGCTTTTCGGTGAGTGTGCACCGACACTTGAACTTTGACGTGAAGTTTCATTCCTAATTTCTGATTTTTCGCCGATAGATGTTGTGAAAAAATTAAGTATCATGGCTTAACTTGACAGTTATCTGTAATACGTTAGCTCACTCATTTCAGGTTGATAATGAGAATGTTTTTTTCCGGCCACTCTGTGCATCTGAAAAACAGGCCAAACCGTTGGGAGTAATAATGGGACAGTGGGCGTAATAATTTTTCTCTTCCATTCGCATTCGAAACAGATTTGAGGCACGAGGAGGCGGCGAAACGCAGTTCTCACTCCCCCCACCTTTCCTTCCTTCTCCCTCAATTCTTTTTCTTTTTTTCATATTCGGGCATATTCATTTGAACAAAACGTTTGTCCTTTTCTTCTTATCTCGGTGCGACGAAGTAATTCCACTTGGGCGGCGTGACACTTGTTGCAATGCGTGTGGCAGTGAATGGCAATGAGTCAGATGAGGAAAATACCTGGGAGTCAAGATAATTGCATACCTTACCTGCAGAAAACACGAAAGCTTTGCTGTGCTGCGATGAGGCTAACTCCGAGCAATTCAGTCCTGAAGACTCTCCTTGAGCGAATAGTGGAGATATAGGTATCCTGGGATGAACAAGATGGAGAAAGAGCTGTTACTTTGCTCCAATGAGGCCACATCTCGAGTACGCCGCCGCCAGCATTTGGGACTCTTCACAGAAAGATTTTATGCGTGAAATTACAAAGTAAAGCTGCGCGATTCGTCAAAAATAGCTACGGGCGTATAGACAGCGTTACGCGGATGTAAAACGAATTAGGTTGGGAGCCGCTAGAGACTCGGAGGCTGCGCGCTAGGCTTAGATTGCTTGAGCAATTGAGAATAGATATCTTTAAGAGCGACACGGAGAACATCATACTAGAACCGCACTATATTTCCAGGTCCGACAGAAACGATAAATTAAGAGAGATATATTGCCGACCGGATAGGTATGGGAATTCGTTTTTCCCCCGAACAATAAGGCACTTCAATAAATGCTAGGCGTAATTTCATTAGAGCGTTTCCTTTTATATATAAACGGCTGGTGTCCTAACACCCCCCGCCACACGCCTATTGAGGCGGCTTGTGGGGTAATATGTAGATGTAGATGAAGGATGGATATAAGATGCGCAAATTTCCACCATTTCAAATTCCACGCGATATTGCCTGAATCTTCTGAAATTTTTAGTATTAGGATTGTTACCTCATGATTTTTGTTCAGCCGACGGAAGGAAGCCCGCCGCACGACGAGGTAAAAGGTTAAAAGGTGACTGGAAATCACCACCCCCGCACTCAGAAGAGGCCACTCGAAGGCGCAGACACGCATCCAATCACGGGAGCACACGAGGGAAGAGGGTAAAAAGGTCACACTCGAGAAGTGAGAGAGTTCCCTTCCCACCCCCTCCCCTGTGGCAAGAGGAAGGTCGCAGAGTGGGTCTTACCTTTGACCTTACCCCGAAAGAGAGCGCCAGGCGAAGCGATCGACGCGCCCCAGTACGCCCCGGATATGCAGAGAGAGAGACACGCGAGAAGAATCGGCGGGAACAGAATGAGGCCCCTGCACGCCTAGCGACGGAGCCCCTCCTACGCGCCCCCCCGGGGTACGGGTCCCCCAATATCCCAGAGAGGACATACCGTCCACCTCGACCGGGACACGAACCCGGGTCGCTCGGTATCGCGCCGCGAGTGATTTTCTCCAGTCGAGATCGTTGAGCCAGACACAACAAATTGGACCTCATTGTACATAAAAAAAATGTGCATTGTATGTACGATGTACATTGTACTTTCTCTTAAGCAGTGTACTGCATGTTTGCACGTTCGTTTACGTAGCACTCTCCTAGTTTCTAGCTTATCCGTAAAGATTCTTCCGGCTGCGTTTGGTCTGCGCCTAGCGGCCGGGGGGTCCTGATTTGAACTAGAACGAGTGCTGCATGCCTGGTGTGAAATCACCCCGTGCCACACACCCTTGTGTGGCTTGCACGGTACTTCGTAGATGTAGATGAAGAAGATTCGCATTCCTCATTACAATAAAATATTCAATTATGGAAGTAATTCGCGGTATTTTCAGAGATATTTCTCACAAAATAGAAGCAATTTTACGTGGTTATGGGATGGAATGGAGAGGGGCATGATTTCAAAATGATCAAGTCCTCACGGACGGATCGCGTCAGCAATCTTTCACTGCGTGTAGTTAAGCATGTTTTCCCATTATTTTTAAACATTAATGCATTTCACACTGAGATACTTTTCATAAAATCGCAAAACTAATCTTTCAGTCGCGCAGAGGCGTTGTCAGCGAGCGTCGTGATAGAAATAAGTTTAAGAGAGAAATTTCCATCTCGAATCTAGGTAGTTCTCACTTGACAACAGTTTGGTGACAGTGCACTCGCTCCCTTCCCATTCGTTTCACCGAACAACAACAGTTGGCAGCAGAGTTCGGAGTGCGTGCGCGGTACGTCACGAATAGAATTTCGATAATAATCGCATCTGCGTTTACAACATGTTGGTTTTCAGCGAAGACATCAAACATTCTGAATGTAATTTTTTTAAATAAACTAGAGATAAAAATACTCCCTTTAAGGCGTGTAGATCGAACGAATTCATTGCCTACTTACAAACCATTCGTCTCTGGCTATTGCGTGCATGCAGGTCACTGCTAACTCCATACAAATTACCATTCGCTGGATTGCCCGCGCTCGTCCATCACCTACATTCATCGTGGGCGCTAATTAGCTCCGCTCTGCGCTAAGCCGTCTCAATGGAAAGCCCCCAAAATGATTAGAGGGATATCATTCAGCAAATTACGGAAACGTTCAGACATGAGAAAATAATTTTTTGCGTACTTAATATTACAATATTTACTGCATAGTTTCCTACGATAGCTCAAATTTTTAAAAATCCATTACGGTCTCCATTAAGTCGAGAAAAACATTTCCTGGAGCAGCCTCTACCTGCCGAGGCGACCTGCCCCGGGTGCAGCCAAAAAACGACCCCTCGAAAGCCCTATGACGAGGTTAAGCACTTCACAGGGAAAATAGGACGACATCTGAAAAGTACCTTGAAATACCATTACTCTTTCACTTGTCACCAACAAATTGAGAACAATGCTCATTTTTAAGGCTGAAATAGACAGTATTCGTCACAATCAGAACGCTAGCACATCGGAGTCGCAAACTGTGCAGCACGGTAATTTCCTTCCACGCCCAAAACGGTCGTCTATCACCGCGGGCCGCGCCGTAGTCTCATAGGCTCCGTGCACGACTACTAGCGCCGCGAACGGCCACATCGTCAGAGACGTGACAAGAGCGTAAGGGGGAATGACGAAATAGAGATGTGAAATAGTGACTTTATGTGGACACTTGATAGGACACATTTTCATTGCTACAAGGACCCTATTTAGTGGGTTTGTCATTGCCAAGTAGATTTCAGTAATTTTTTAAAACTTTATTGGCGATGCCGAATGGTTATCATCGCAATGGGTTTGCGGTCGGGTCCAGCAATACGTTAGTAAATACGGGCGCAAAACAAAATTCCCCCAATTGACCTTCGATGAAATAGGTGAAGAATAAATGGATTGGAGCTGTCAGCAGGTAATTAGCTACTAAGTAAATCTGATGGAATAAATATCACGTACTATTTTAACTTTGTCCGCGTGGTTAGAAATTGTAAACAAAACAAATACTTTGCATTGAATGTGAAGGAATTTTCCATACATTTTACCCCTTCATTACTACATCTTAATGCCAGATACTTTAATTGTAGCTATTTTCAGGATCACAATCATATTCGAACTTGGTTGATGGATTGATTCACGGGCCCGCGGCCATATTTTCGCCTTGATAAATACTTGGCAACTAATGAATACCTAATTATTTCACACCAGTTGTAAGGCGAGTGTTGTGGAAAAACTTATGCGCGTCTTAAACGAATCACACGTGTCTTAATTAAATTACTGCGTCGTTTTCCCAGCTGTGGCTGAACACCGCGGGAGCATTAAAAAAAACTAAAATATGCAAGCTCATCGGAGGAATGAAAATCAATAATAAAGATCACTACGTTATTATTCCATCAATACCTCCAGCTGAGCACAAGGTATTATTCTCCGAATCCACCTTCAATCCATGACAAATTCGAGAGGAAATGGCGAAGGAAATCTTCTAACTCAAGGTGCAATGGAGAACAGCGAGGAAAGAATTATTCCAGCGCCAGCTCCTTCCGAAAAAAGTTCATATTAAATTTCAGTGTTGGCTGGATTTTGAACAGGACGAATTTAATGTCACGCGCGAGCGGGAGTCGTATAAAAATGTAAACTTAGGAGTTCAGTGCAAAGCGAAGAACAATTAGTGAATAAAACTTTTGACGTTGGAAAAGAGTTGCGTGGAGTCAATCAGTTCTCGCCCGGGACATAATGGCTCAGTTAACAGGAACTAATCAAGATCTAACGACTGCACGAATATTCTTTGCACATTAACTCTTTCCCTGCTGGGAATTTGCAGTCTGTTACTACTGCCAGAAAACCAAACGACACGGTTCCATCGCCAAGAAAATATAAACGCCATCTACGAGTAGTCTTCGACAGCGACCCAATGACGTTTCACAAAGTTCGGAAACCAGTGTGGCCAACTTGAGCGCGAACACGTTCGTAGAAATAGAACGAGGGCGACCTTTTAACGAAAAGGTTCCGAATAATAATAATGATGTCGTATTTACTTTTTCCTTCGTCGAATAGTCGCTCCTTACATATTACTTGTAAATGACCATTTCTTCGGTGCTGGAGAACTCGCCCACGCGGGACTCGAACCCATGACCTCAAGAATGGCAGGCGGGGAGCTGTAGAACACTTCACCATCGAAGCAGGAGTCACGTGCAAAATCATTCCAAATGATCATTCGCAAAAAAAGTGTTAACTTTTAAGCAAACCTTATAGTTTACCAATATTGATAAAAAGCGGACACTTAAAAATGCTTTAAAAATTTAACATTCCACCTCCAGCACATTCCAAGCACATTACGTAGAACACTAATCTGCGAATATAACAACATACTATTTAAATACCTGGAAACATGACCAGTAATACCATAGCGTATTGCATGACCCTAAAGCACGAAATAAACCAACGGTCTATTGCAGAGTCTTCTAGTTACATACGCATGTAGTAATAAAAGGGAGGGGCTGGCCGCAGTGCGGTGTATCGCATTTCTCGCGCAGTTATGCACGCGTTTCCGTTTCGCTGGTTTAGAAGTCTCTAGCTAAATTTCGCTCGTTTCGCCTATTGTGTCCAAATGTCCTTGTCAAACACAAATTTCAACGACGTAAAAATTACATAATTCTCAAAAATGGTGAAAAACAAACTAGCGCCGCTCGGAGACTCGCACTGCTGGCCGTACGCGAAATAGAACGAAACAGAGCCATCTACTGGAAGCGCGCCGCAGATAGAGAGAGAGATATACAAACTTGACCCCGCGCGCGCACCAAGCTGGTGGCTCCGAGCCAAGGAAACAAATGATGGGTGGCTATTATAGACCGCGATCGAAATATCAGAGAGAGAGCGGATATCCCGACACCGCTCTCGCGGAATTAGCTCTCCCCCCTCCCTTCCCACGTCAACACACGCGTGCTCCGAGAGCGCCTCCTGGCCCCCAAGTCGCCCATTCATAGAGAAGCAAAGCGCTCGTCCGCCACAATGGAGACTACTGCACGAGATGGAGAGTAAAGAACATACAGCTCGGGGAATAACCTTACATGCATATGTACCTATATATATATTGAAACCCGTGTCCACACGAGTAAGGGGAAGGGGAAATGGGAGGAAAGGTGGGAGGAAAGGAATTCAGGGACGGGGAGGCGGGGAGGAAAGAGGGATGCCGACTAAGCTTTTGAGCAAATGGGTTGGGGTTCATCAACGATCGCGGGGTTTCGAAGTGACTTAATGCATAATGGCGAACGGATGGTTCCGCGAGGACAGGTTTGTGGGCAGAGACAGTAAAACATGGAAATATCCTTTTGCAATATCGAACTATTTAATTCAGAGAATAACACTAAATACTAATCTAAAACTAAATTTAAACAAAACAAATTATGATGCGTAATAATTGCAACAATACATGGCGAACATTCGCAAAATGTCAATCAAATGAAACAGTTTTACCCTTCAAGGTCCTTTTTCCCATTTCGAGAATCACTAGGGAAAAGTTACAATATTTTAACGGTTTGAACTTAACAATTTCTACAATCACGCACCCTCAATTGAAAACTAAACACATTCACACGGGACCAGGGGGGAAAAACACGGGAATAAATATGTCGACAGTACGAAACTTGGGGCACTTTCTTCTTGGGTTGGGGAATCTCTTCTTTGAACTATAATAGGACTATTCTTCTTGGATTGGGAATGGGGGGCTCTTCTTTGGTCTAGGAATGGCCGTTTTAGGCGGGCGGGATATAAGTGGTACTTATCGTTATCGGGGATAACTGGTGCAACTGCGGCGGCGCTGGCAATGATCGCCCCGTGCTCTGCACGTAGCAGCTGATGATGTAGTTGGTTTTACTTGAGCGGAGACAGGCGACGGCGATGGCCACGGATTCCTTGGGACCGCTACTGGACACGACTTAAATTCAGCTTCCTTATGCGTCGGTCGTCTCTCCCTTTCCGTTCCTCGTCCGCACAATGCGTCTCTCTCGCTCTCCAACCAATGTTTTTCCCTCCTAATTTTTGGGTGTCAGCCGCCACCACAAGAACCATCACATGTAAGTAAGTCGCGCCCCGACCATCCTCTGCCATTTATATGCGCTAGCGCGCGGGTGAGAAGGGGGGGGGATAGGGGATAAGGGGAGGTGGCTTCACTTGACGCAGGCCGCATTATA